>CM060922.1:245618584-247029834 GCA_030737875.1 Allium sativum | reverse complement strand
AGGGGGAAAAAGTGCTTGCGTCCGACGCGTCGGACGCCAAAAAAAAATGAGCGCGCCAAATTTTCACTACGAACGCACCCTTACTGCACTATCCCTCCAGAAGGCTTGCGTCCTGTAAATATGCTGACTTGGTTTCATGCACAAAGCTACTTGGTTGTACCTTATATTATTCTTGAGTATGCAACATACATATTGAGTTTAAGGTGCCATAATTAACTACTTAATTTTATTGATTTATTGGAATTGACTTACTTGAACAAAGATTAAACCTGACTCGAGTTTTTGTTTTGCTCGGGTCGGGGTCAAACCCGAGCAGTACAGATTTTGAAGATTACAGCTTAGGATTCGAAGATTGGCGAAACTGAGGATTTCGAAGACGGCGCACTCTGAAGTCTTTAAACCAGTAAATATTTTTGTATTCAAACTATGTAGTGACCCGAAAATCCGGTCCAATTTGAGCTGACCAAATAACACAAGTCCAACCCAAATTGCACTAGAAAACCAGGAAACTAATAGAAAGAAAACAGAGGGTGAGGATAGATAAGATAGAAACTTAGAATAGAAGAAGAAGAAGAACACAACATCAGAGTAACACGAACCTCACAGCGGAACGAAATAACATATAATATATAACATAACTTGTAACACCTCACCTCCACCAGGGTGGCTCTTGCAAGCACTCTGACTTTGGAGGGGCGTTTGAATCAGGTAAACATGCATAATGATATATCAAGGCAGAACAAGAACATATGTATATATGTAAACAGAGTAAATAACATAGATAAAACAGCGGAAGATTTCAAAACAAGTCTGGTACAACATAGCTTTCCAAATAAACAAGTCTAGATAAAACAACATCAACTGAAAAACTGAAATAAATAAGTGTTATCCCCAATTAAGCGGTAACCATAGCTAGCTTCATGTCGAAACCGTACATGAGCTGAAATCCCACAAGCAAGCAATCCGAAATCCAAGCTAAGCTCCAGTATTCCCTCCCTGAGAACCTGGGGGGGGGGGGGGGAACGGAAGAAAAGAGGCGAAAGAAAACAGGTCAGTCAAAAAGACCGAGTAAGCCCTACTACTATCAATGTAAACTGATAAAGTTAACTGGCATGAGCAGCAGGGATGAACATAAGGATAACAATATACTAGCATTATGATTAACTAACAAGGTAGATAAAGGTGTCATCGCATAATCAGGATTAAGGTTTTGCACCACAGGTGTACTAGCAAACTAACATGACTTGAATAAACAAGTATTGATCCCTTGGCCCAAGCTTTGGCCAAATACATGAAATGACCCTAATACAAGGTCCAACCAAACGGTCTAGTCGATCGGTTCCCTAAGCCTAACTCGTCACGTGTTGGTGTCAATACGACCCAATCATAATTGTAGTCGAACTGTGCCGGGTCCACCCTTCGGGTGTATCAAGCCCTAGGGTGTCAACCCCTGGACACCATGAACATGAGTGCACAGTCCCAATCTACTGGTACCCGTGCATGTTTTCTCCGGCTACGGACTATGTGCACGACCAGAGTCCGCCCGGAACTACACCGGCGTACCCTCCGCCGTCGCTTTTGGTCACTTACCTCCAGTCCAGTAATCGTGCCCCCACCCTAGCCTAGTCCCTAGGGTCATGATGATACTAACTTGGGATTACTGCTGGAGTGGGCCCCCATTGCTAGGATTTTTCTAGTGGGTTAAGTACGGTTTAACCCTCTTGCTAATCCTGGATTAACTTGGTTAAGTGTAACGATGAGTTCACGACTTAACCCCGATTAATCTACCAAGCCCAAATCGGTTAAGTATTAAGTGGACCATGACTTAACCCTAATCACGAGGCATTAATTAATTTAATGCGCCTTAACCTCTCACATTAGACCTTGTTGTGGTTACTAGTTAAGCCGGGCGGGTCCGGGTAGCTTTACACCACAACTTGGTCTAACCTCGGGTTCAAGGTACAACATGACCAACTTCTCACATTGGGTCCTATTGTTTGTAGCAACTAGTTAAGCCGATCGGTTCCGGGTAGGTTTACGCTACAAACTCAACCCAACCTCGAGTTGGCCAAACTTATCTTTTCTAAGTGTCATGTCCATCATGTTTCCAAAACATGTTACAAGTTTTCAAGCAATTGGATAGACCTAACTTAATAGGTAAATTCCCAATGGGTAGACCTAACTTAATAGGTAAATTCCCAAGCTTATGTTTTATGTCTTTTAAGTTTACCCAACCCCAAACTCAATCCCATCGCTTACATATCGCAATAGCGCATAAAGGATAGAAAGTGGGAACTTGGCATAATCATGACATAAAGGTATTGAAGCCACAAGCTTAACATGGTGGCATATGAAATGTTCATATGTTCATACACTTGCATATTACATTTTTAGGCCTCAAAAGCATACATAAAACCAAACTTAGCATATTGGTGATACATGGTGCTAAATGACATGTAGATATGGCCATAAGTTCGCATTTAGCCTCACATGCAAGTTATCATAAGAGATATGATAACTTACATGTTGCTAAAATGCAACCTTTGGCATAAAGCTTAAAGCTTTATGTTCATAAACCCAAAATAAGCTTGCATAACATGATAGCATGAACAAAATGTTCAACCCAAACTTGCATAACATAACTTGGCATACTTGCATATAAACTTGCATATCACAACATGATAAACTTGCATATAAACTTGCATATCACAACATGATAAACTTGCATATCATACATTTAACTTTAGAGTTTAAGTATGAAAGTAGAATAGGGCTTACAATGCTTAAGAAGTCACAAAAATATGACAAAGCCCTTATGAAATCAATTAAACCCAAAATGCAAGCAAAACCCTTGAGCCAAAATGATCAAGACTCTTTCTTTATGATGCAAATATATAAACTTGACTTGAATGCAAGCTAATGATGCTCATACAAGTTTGAAAACACTTGTATGCATGGAAAATCACTTAGGAATTTATTTAGGAATTTTATGAAGAGAGTGGAGGCCATGAGAGGATTGATTTTGCCATAGTTTAGTTGTATGAATGAATAATGATGATTTAGGGTAGGTTAGGGTCTTATTTATAGATTAGGCAAGTGTTTTAGGCCATAGGATTAAACCTAGATTCAATCCAAGCCATCAAAGCATGTCTTGGGGAAGAAGTCAAGTGTAGGAACCATCTAGGGCCTTTAGATTAAAGATGAACCATGAGAACCATTCAAATGCAAAATCCGCATTTGAGCGAATCGGCCCACTGGTTGACAGCCAAACACCCTGGATTAACCCCTAGTCGACCCAGCGGGCTCGGGTCGACCTCAAAAATCGGCCGGTTCGGTTATTCCCCTCTCCCAATTCGCTGTTTCGAACATTTTTGCATATTTATTTATTTAATTTTCAATTATATATATATATATATATATATATATCAATATATATATTTCTCTGCGCAACCCATTTCACTTAATTAAGTATACTTTAATTTGGGAATTTTTCGTGAAACTTCGCGAGGCCATATCTTGGTCATACGGACTCCGATTTTCGAAAACTCGGACTCTATTTCGCGTATTTTTCCGAGACGAACGCAATGGCATAGCCCGTTTCCCTTGATTCAGATTTTACAGTTTAATTCTGCCTCCATTTATGTTATAACATGTTATTCAAAAATACGGGTTGTTACATTCTTCCCTCCTTAAAGGATTTCGTCCCCGAAATCTCCAAGTTAGGAAGAACGTATCCTACCATCCATCATCCATCTACTCAAAACATCATCCACGAGCAATCATTGTCCTTAAAAGGTTCTAAATGCTGTATGATCATATGCAAAGGTGTGTGTATATGTACTTATCTAATGCGAAAATCAGGAGGTTACTGATTCAGTAAACCCCCTTAATGCAAAATATGTTAGTGAAATGAGTCCATATGTATGCAAATTCCTAACATAATTTATAATCTCTACATGAGTGCACATAACATTCATCCATATGCAACATCCACGTGATAGCATAACAAGTTTTCATCCATGAATAAGCATAAACACTCATGCATATGCGGTATGAAAATGTGTGAGCCGATCTTAGTGCCTAACGTGTATTATGCATCCACGAGTATCCACTTGCAAACACTTGCAACCACTTGCAACCATCAAGCATAACATGTTTCAAACACATGTTTCATCCAAAGGGTTTCTACCTAAGGTTCTCATGACAAGATTAACACGATAAACTAGATAAACATGGATAGCAAAGAGAAAGATATGCTAACAAAGAAAAGAGATTGAGAGTGTACCCTCAAAAAGGAATGGATAAAGCCCACGCATCTTCTCCTCGGTTTCCCAAGTTGCGTCTTCTTCGGCTTCACCCCATTGAACCTTCACCAATTTGACCTCTCGATTCCTTAGCTTCTTGGTCTCCGTTCCCAAGATACGAATCGGAGCTCTCCTCAAGGTAGCCTCTTTCTCCACTTCTACATCTTTTAGAACACTTGGCTCAACAACCTCTGCTGATTCATGTAAACACTTCCGGAGATGCGAGACATGAAAAACATCGTGTACTCCAGCAAGCTTCTCGGGCAACTTCACTCTATAAGCCATCTGCCCGATCCTCTCTATAATAGGGAATGGTCCAACAAACCTCGGTGCCAACTTCCCAACAGCTCCAAATCGGACCACATTCCGCAAAGGAGAAACCTTCACGAAAACCATATCCCCAACATCAAACTCCAAATCCGTTCTTCGCTTATCAGCATAGGATTTATGTCGGTCTTGGGCCGCTTTCATCCGTCTCCGAATCAACTCGATCTTCTCGGATGTATCTCTGATCATATTAGGCCCAAGTATAAGCTCATCTGTAGTCTCCCACCAACATGTAGGCGACTTGCACGGCCTCCCATATAAAGCTTCAAATGGTGTCATCCCTATGCTTGCCTGATAACTGTTATTATATGCAAACTCAACAAGAGGAAGATGGTCTTCCCAAGTACCACCAAAATCCAGAATACAAAGCCTCAACAGATCCTTGAGTACCCTATTCACCCTTTCGGTTTGACCGTCCGTCTGTGGGTTATAAGCCGTACTTAGATTCAACCTTGTGCTCATAGCTTCTTGCAAGCTATTCCAGAATTGACTTGTAAAGATTGGGTCACGGTCACTGACTATACTAGAAGGGACTCCATGTAGTCTCACAATCTCACGAAGATATACAGACGCTAGCCAAGATGCGGTCCTCTTGCTCTTCACCGGAATGAAATGAGCACTCTTCGTAAGTCTATCCACAATAACCCAAATGCTCGTATTCCCTTTCCTTGACCTTGGTAGCTCATCGATAAAATCCATGGAAATACTCTCCCACTTCCATAGTGGAACGTCTAGAGGATGCAATAGCCCACCGGGCTTCTTCGACTCGGCCTTAACTTGCTGGCAAATGATACATCTAGAGACAAATTTTGCCACATCCTTCTTCATCCCAGGCCAAAAGAAAATGCGCTTCATATCTTTATACATCTTATCTCCGCCCGGATGTATAGTCAACTTAGAGCGATGCGCTTCCTCAAGAACTCTTCTTACTAGATCTTCTACCATTGGAACACATAACCTTCCGTCTCTCCTCAGCCAACCCTTGTCATCAATAGAATATCGAGCGAGATGACTAGACGTCTCTCCTCGAATTAGCTTATCCATAATCTCAACTATCTGAGGGTCTTCTCTCTGCGAAGCCCCAACTTGATCAAGAAGGGTAGGTCTGAGTTCCAGAGATGCTAAAGAACTGGTCATCGACTCAATCGCCAAAGAGAAATCAAAGGTTGCCACATACTCTAAATTCTTCATCTCAACGAATAGAGGACTTAGGGTCAACCTTCTTCTACTCAATGCATCTGCTACCACATTCCCCTTGCCAGGGGTGTAAGTTATCTCAAAATCGTAGGACGCCAAGAATTCCATCCATCTTTGTTGCCTCAGATTCAGATCCTTCTGAGAAAAGAGATACTTCAATGACTTGTGATCGGTATAAAGCTCAAATCTTTCTTCCAGAAGATAATGGCGCCAAGCCTTGAGTGCATATACTATTGCTGCCAACTCTAAGTCATGAGTGGGATAATTCTTCTCATGCACTTTGAGTTGTCTACCGCCAAAGCATATCACTCTTCCTTCTTGCATAAGAACAGCTCCTAACCCCGTGCCACATGCATCAGTGTATACGGTAAATAACTTCCCTCCATCGGCAAAGCTAGAACAGGTGCTGATGTGAGGGCTCTCTTGAGCTTCTGAAAAGCAAGCTCGCATTCTATGCTCCAAGAAAAAACTTAATTCTTCTTCGTCAATTTAGTGAGAGGAGCGGATATCTTTGCGAAGTCCTTGATGAACTTCCGGTAAAAACCCGCAAGACCTAGAAAACTTCTCACTTCGGTTGCATTCCTTGGAGTCTTCCAATCCTGAACTGCCACTACCTTAGCGGGATCCACCGCTAAGCCTTGCTTAGATACTATATGCCCAAGGAATCTAACTTCCCTTCTCCAAAAGTGACACTTGGAGAACTTGGCCTTCAACTGATGCGCTCTAAGCGTATCCATCACCTCCATGAGATGCCTTGCGTGCTCTTCCTCATCCTTAGAGAAGATCAGAATATCATCTACGAAGACCACGACAAACTTATTCAAGAACTCCCTGAACACCCTACTCATCAAGTCCACGAAATATGCGGGTGCATTAGTCAAGCCGAACGGCATGACAAGCCATTCGAAGAATCCATCTGGAGTTCTGAACGCAGTCTTGTCTATACTATCTTCAGCTACCCTGAGCTGATGGAACCCCGTAGCAAGATCAAGCTGAGAGAAAACAGAAGCACCGACAAGCTGGTCAAAGAGATCATCAATCCTCGGTAACGGGTGTCTGTTCTTCTTAGTCAGCTTATTCAACTCTCGATAGTCAACGCAAAGTCGGAGAGAACCATCCGCCTTGGTAGCAAATACCACAGGCGCTCCCCATTCAGATATACTTCGTCTAATGAAGTTCTTCTCAAGCAACTCTTTCACTTGCTTACTTAGCTCCCGCCTTTCACGCGGAGCCATGTGCCGAACGGGCAAAGAAACAGGCTTTGCATTATCCACCAGATAAATGCGGAAATCAATCTCTTGCTTAGGGGGCAACCCCCTAACTTCATCGAAAACATCCGGATACTCTCGAACCACTCTCACAGACTGAAGAGTTTCCATTGACGAGTCGAGTGATTCCAGATAGCACAACATGACGGGACCTCTCGGATCACAAGAAATCTCTAGGGTGTTTCCGAGGCGAGTCACGAGCCTCACAACCCTATGCTCACAATCAAGAATGGCTCCATATCTGGACAGTCAATCCATGCCCAATATCAATCCGTATCCTCTAAAACCAAGAACATAAGCACTGCACAAGAACTCTACACTCAGTATAGAGATCCTCAAATCCCCACATATCATAGACAAATGGGCGGAACCCCCAATAGGATTTGAGACACAGACGGGATCATCTACCAAGCTAGTACTAAGGTGCAAACTATCAACAAGATCAGATGAGATAAAGCTATGCGATGCACCAGAATCAAACAAGGTACGAACTGGAAAATCAGAAATATATACAAGGCTCTCAACAGAAATACTACCTCGATCGGGAACTGGAGCGACATTGAGAGCATGAACTTGCCCTCCTGCAGGTCCAGCACGCTGAGTCTGACCCTGGCCTTGCCCTTGCTTCCTCGGGCAATCCTTACTGAAATGTCCAGTCTCACCGCAGAAAAAGCATTCACCATTCTTCCTTTTCCTCTTCTTACAATCCTTAATAAGATGCCCAACTGAACCGCAATAATGGCACTTCCCCTTGTTGTTCTTGCCCTTGTTGTTATTGCCCTTGTTGTTGTTCCCCTTGTTGCCTTGACTCTTGTTCTTGTTCTGATTGCCTTGACTGCTCTGACCACTTGGATTACCCTGATTTCCTTTTCCCTGGGAATCAGTCTTCTTGGCTTGAGTATCATTCATCTTGGTTTCTTTCTTGACATCTCCCTGAAGTAACGCCATATCAACCAAACTCTCAAACGTGGCCCCATGGGGAATATGTGACATAGCCAATCCCTGCAACGGCTCATTCAATCCTCTAGCAAAACGAAGAGCCTTCTTCTGAGGAGTATTCACCATATCCAAGCCAAAACGAGCTAACTGATTGAACTTGTTCACATATTCTTTGACAGACATATCTCCTTGTTTCAAAGTTATGAACCTCTCCATTTGCAGATTCTCCTCAGCAGAAGATAGAAACTTAAGCATGAACCTTGCCCTGAAATCGGCCCAAGTCTCAACAGGCCTAGTACCATTGGTGACTTCCCACCAATAAGCGGTTTCATCCTTCATAAGCCAAACCGCCAACAAGAGCTTCCTCTGATCGTCTAACCCAAAGATAGCAAACAAATCCTCGGTCTCTTTCAACCAATTTCTGGCCTCTACAAAAGTCTCAGTGCCTTGAAAGTTCTTGCCACCTATTGCTTTGAAATCTTTGCAAGTCTTTGCGAAGTCCACTTGAGGATGCTGAGGGGGAGGAGGAAGAGGAACCTCAGCGACAGGAGGAGGAGGAACATTAACCACCGGAGGAGGAGGAGGAGGAACATTAACTACCGGAGGAGGAGGAGGAACATCTGCGGGGCCGGCTTCGGTCGCCCTAGCCTCCAAAAGTCTCCTATACCAAACAGGTACGTGTACTCCCTCCGGAATAGCAAAGTTATCGGCCATACTGAAAACGAAGAAAAAGACAGATTCAGAATGGAGAAAAACGAAGGAATTTTGCTAATGGCTTTTTGGGGAATAGCCTTTAAAATAAACTAGACTTTTCTTTGGAAAATACTTTATACTTGGTTTTGAAAATAGTTTTCCAAAAGTTTTCTAAAAGCCTTTTTGTTCCTTCTCGTACCATATGCTCTGATACCAAATGTAACACCCCACCTCCACCAGGGTGGCTCTTGCAAGCACTCTGACTTTGGAGGGGCGTTTGAATCAGGTAATCATGCATAATGATATATCAAGGCAGAACAAGAACATATGTATATATGTAAACAGAGTAAATAACATAGATAAAACAACGGAAGATTTCAAAACATTTCAAAACAAGTCTGGTACAGCATAGCTTTCCAAATAAACAAGTCTAGATAAAACAACATCAACTGAAAAACTGAAATAAATAAGTGTTATCCCCAATTAAGTGGTAACCATAGCTAGCTTCATGTCGAAACCGTACATGAGCTGAAATCCCACAAGCAAGCAATCCGAAATCCAAGCTAAGCTCCAGTATTCCCTCCCTGAGAACCTGGGGGGGGGGGGGGGGGAACGGAAGAAAAGAGGCAAAAGAAAACAGGTCAGTCAAAAAGACCGAGTAAGCCCTACTACTATCAATGTAAACTGATAAAGTTAACTGACATGAGCAGCAGGGATGAACATAAGGATAACAATATACTAGCATGATGATTAACTAACAAGGTAGATAAAGGTGTCATCGCATAATCAGGATTAAGGTTTTGCACCACAGGTGTACTAGCAAACTAACATGACTTGAATAAACAAGTATTGATCCCTTGGCCCAAGCTTTGGCCCAATAACATGAAATGACCCTAATACAAGGTCCAACCAAACGGTCTAGTCGATCGGTTCCCTAAGCCTAACTCGTCACGTGTTGGTGTCAATACGGCCCAATCATAATTGTAGTCGAACTGTGCCGGGTCCACCCTTCGGGTGTATCAAGCCCTAGGGTGTCAACCCCTGGACACCATGAACATGAGTGCACAGTCCCGATCTACTGGTACCCGTGCATGTTTTCTCCGGCTACGGACTATGTGCACGACCAGAGTTCGCCCGGAACTACACCGGCGTACCCTCTGCCGTCGCTTTTGGTCACTTACCTCCAGTCCAGTAATCGTGCCCCCACCCTAGCCTAGTCCCTAGGGTCATGATGATACTAACTTGGGATTACTGCTGGAGTGGGCCCCCATTGCTAGGATTTTTCTAGTGGGTTAAGTACGGTTTAACCCTCTTGCTAATCCTGGATTAACTTGGTTAAGTGTAACGATGAGTTCACGACTTAACCCCGATTAATCTACCAAGCCCAAATTGGTTAAGTATTAAGTGGACCATGACTTAACCCTAATCACGAGGCATTAATTAATTTAATGCGCCTTAACCTCTCACATTAGACCTTGTTGTGGTTACTAGTTAAGCCGGGCGGGTCCGAGTAGCTTTACACCACAACTTGGTATAACCTCGGGTTCAAGGTACAACATGACCAACTTCTCACATTGGGTCCTATTGTTTGTAGCAACTAGTTAAGCCGGTCGGTTCCGGGTAGGTTTACGCTACAAACTCAACCCAACCTCGAGTTGGCCACACTTATCTTTTCTAAGTGTCATGTCCATCATGTTTCCAAAACATGTTACAAGTTTTCAAGCAATTGGGTAGACCTAACTTAATAGGTAAATTCCCAATGGGTAGACCTAACTTAATAGGTAAATTCCCAAGCTTATGTTTTATGTCTTTTAAGTTTACCCAACCCCAAACTCAATCCCATCGCTTACATATCGCAATAGCGCATAAAGGATAGAAAGAGGGAACTTGGCATAATCATGACATAAAGGTATTGAAGCCACAAGCTTAACATGGTGGCATATGAAATGTTCATATGTTCATACACTTGCATATTACATTTTTAGGCCTCAAAAGCATGCATAAAACCAAACTTAGCATATTAATGATACATGGTGCTAAATGACATGTAGATATGGCCATAAGTTCGCATTTAGCCTCACATGCAAGTTATCATAAGAGATATGATAACTTACATGTTGCTAAAATGCAACCTTTGGCATAAAGCTTAAAGCTTTATGTTCATAAACCCAAAATAAGCTTGCATAACATGATAGCATGAACAAAATGTTCAACCCAAACTTGCATAACATAACTTGGCATACTTGCATATAAACTTGCATATCACAACATGATAAACTTGCATATAAACTTGCATATCACAACATGATAAACTTGCATATCATACATTTAACTTTAGAGTTTAAGTATGAAAGTAGAATATGGCTTACAATGCTTAAGAAGTCACAAAAATATGACAAAGCCCTTATGAAATCAATTAAACCCAAAATGCAAGCAAAACCCTTGAGCCAAAATGATCAAGACTCTTTCTTTATGATGCAAATATATAAACTTGACTTGAATGCAAGCTAATGATGCTCATACAAGTTTGAAAACACTTGTATGCATGGAAAATCACTTAGGAATTTATTTAGGAATTTTATGAAGAGAGTGGAGGCCATGAGAGGATTGATTTTGCCATAGTTTAGTTGTATGAATGAATAATGATGATTTAGGGTAGGTTAGGGTCTTATTTATAGATTAGGCAAGTGTTTTAGGCCATAGGATTAAACCTAGATTCAATCCAAGCCATCGAAGCATGTCTTGGGGAAGAAGTCAAGTGTAGGAACCATCTAGGGCCTTTAGATTAAAGATGAACCATGAGAACCATTCAAATGCAAAATCTGCATTTGAGCGAATCGGCCCACGGGTTGACAGCCAAACACCCTGGATTAACCCCTAGTCGACCCAGCGGGCTCGGGTCGACCTCAAAAATCGGCCGGTTCGGTTATTCCCCTCTCCCAATTCGCTGTTTTGAACATTTTTGCATATTTATTTATTTAATTTTCAATTATATATATATATATCAATATATATATATATATATATATATATATATATATATATATCAATATATATATTTCTCTGCGCAACCCATTTCACTTAATTAAGTATACTTTAATTTGGGAATTTTTCGTGAAACTTCGCGAGGCCATATCTTGGTCATACGGACTCCGATTTTCGAAAACTCGGACTCTATTTCGCGTATTTTTCCGAGACGAACGCAATGGCATTGCCCGTTTCCCTTGATTCAGATTTTACAGTTTAATTCTGCCTCCATTTATGTTATAACATGTTATTCAAAAATACGGGTTGTTACATAACTTTGAAATATAACAGTTATGTACACAATAGCATTTATCAGAGTACAACACTTACAACACAGCGGAAATAAACTATAGCTATATGATCCAGAAGCCTCCTGCTCCAAGCTCTCCAAGTATATCTGTAAAATCCTGACTACTTGACTGCCCGTACAAAATTGGACACCCAAGAGTTTAGGGAAAATAACAAAGTAAACTCCGGGTCAGTCATGAGACTGGTGTGAGTAAAACAGTTTAAACAGGTATATGAACAAGTAAACGATATCTCATAAGACCACGCCGCATAACGGAACAGGTTTTTCCCTTATGAGAATCCAAAATATCTTTATATCAAAAACCCTTTGATATTATAATAATGTCTATGTACAAATAGATATCAATCTAGCAGAAACGCTTTCATCTCACGTTCTACATATAGTATACAATCAAAACCGCAAGCACGTATTAGGTAATGGATTTCCAACTATGACAAGGTATGGAACCACCTTCCGATCAGTGTACTCTAGGAACGATACACTGGAGTTCAACAAGAACATCTTGTAACTCAGCCACACATGACCGACCACTCATTTCGCTTGAGTGTATCGAATGTACATCACCAACGGTTGGGATCAGCAACCGTTCCCGTATATATATATGGGACAGCATTAATAGATTTAAGAAACAAATGAATATTCTCTAGATAGGTGATTATACACCCTACTTCGGTGCGACCGACTTAGTCATGCTGCCTGCCCGAATTCTGTCATTTACCGGATGTGAGGCTAGAAGCTACGCTTATCTTTTCACATCATATCTTCATTTACTTGGAATACCACATCGTCATACCCGCCAAATCATTTTTGATTTCCCTAACGGTATCACGGGTATGAAGCTAAGAGAAACGAATTCCTCCGCCACCAAACGTAATACGTTGAAGAGATCAACATATATGATTCATTAGGAATACTCTGTCAGACATTCGTCCATACAAGTTGTCCTGGGACTGGACAAACCGAAGGCACTATTCAGTACATCCATCTTAGGCACTGTTATCTAAGACTTATACAAGAGCCTTTGCACTTTACTCCGTCTTCAATTTTCTTCATCGTATTTGATCACAACGCTTATGTCAATACGGAGTGGTTCTTCGGATAATAATCCAACCGGTCTCTCCATATTTACAACGTAAAATGGTCAAAACTTTGATAGTCTGTGATTTAACTATCAAATGAAAACATGTCTGTGTACAAACAACGATCTAAATTCCAAATGGAATTATCGACCCAATCATCAAACATATATATATTTATATATATTCATATTTCCTTATTTTCTATATTTAGAAAATATTTGTTATCAACGTTGGAAAACATTTCCATTGTTTATTTACGTATCACTATCCTTCCACAACTATCAGACTCTAACTATAAACTAACAAGAGAACAACTTCCTAAGTATAAACCCCGAAGGCCGAAACCAACATCAGATCGATACTCAGGAAACCATTCAACTTATTAATCTCTAGTCAGTTTCTAATTTTGCTTTACTCTATATTCTTTAACTCCATTCGCTCAACTCTAGATCGCAACGATCACAATGGTTACGCCTGATTCCCTCAGGAAACATCCGACCGCCGTAGGCTATTTACAGCCCTGCGAATTACGCTAGCAGTCGTACTAAATGGCAACTCATCCTGAATAAATATGTTTGTTTTAACTTTAACTGTTTAACTCTAACCGTTTAACTCTAACTGTTTAACTCTATTCGATTAACTCTAACTGTTTAACTCTATTCGATTAACTCTAACCGAATAAACTATTCATTTATAAAGATTTACTTTTAGTAACGATTATTCACTTTACAAATGATTTCCTTTTTATAACGTTTTCCTTTTTATAACATCCTATTCAGTTATAAACAAATTTCCTTTTTATAACTCTATTTATTTTCTAAATATTTCCTTTTCAAATTTATTCTTAAAAATATTCTAACTCCTTAAATTCCCGGAAAAATTCGCCATAACCTCCTTTGTATCGGGAGCATCGAGAAAATCCCCAAACCCGCCACACAGGCCTTTCCATTCAAAAAGAAAATGGTTTGAAATTATTTCCTTTTTGAATATCTCCTATTTATAAATATTCCAATTTATAAACATTTCTTATTTATAAATATTCCATTTTATAAATATCTCTTATTTATAAATATCACTTTGAAAATTCCCTTATCAACATTTCGGTATGTTATGGTATTCAATCATATCAAATCACGATGTTCAATATCGTCCAAGAACATATAATCGCCCACAGATTTTATATCACATCATATAACACAATATATATGAACAAAACAGTATAATAAATATTGAGGAACCCAGTTGGGTCCCTCCAACCTGTTTCCCTGCATCACAGATGTTAAACAATACAATCAACATCACTTTCAGTTCGATAGGAAATATTCTGATAGCAGAATCAATATATAAATATTTAACGGTTTATATATATATATATATATATATATATATATATATATATATATATAAATTTTCCACTAACTGACTGGCAGTTCAATCAATCAACCAACACACAGCAATCAACAGATGATTAACAGTTCTAAAGATACGTTATAAAAATATAACTGTTCAGAGTTGGTGAGTTTTACTCACATTTGCAGTTCATCGTTAAAGAACGATAAACTGTTTGTTTTGATTTGCATCAGACAATTTATTTTGCCATAAATTCAAACGAGCTCGGCTTCACTCTCGGTCAGTCTCATTGTGTTGCTCCCGTCCATACGATCCCAACGCAACTTACGGTTCGTCAATCTGACCAAGTATGTGTAAGATATACTATTAACAAGTTCATATAATATTCGATTTAATTTTAAACTAAAATTTAAGTTTATAATGGGCCTCACCCCTTAAATCCCTTGGCCCAAACCCGTCTGAAATATCCAACCCGTACGCACCCTTCTTCCCCAAAAGCCTTCCGTTCTCCAGT
This sequence comes from Allium sativum, assembly GCA_030737875.1. Classification (NCBI taxonomy): domain Eukaryota; kingdom Viridiplantae; phylum Streptophyta; class Magnoliopsida; order Asparagales; family Amaryllidaceae; genus Allium; species Allium sativum. Next base: position 247,014,826 of record CM060922.1, on the reverse strand, counting down.
ATACATCACGAACAAACATGGCTGTCGTTCTCTACCATTACTCCACGGAATCACCTCAACCAAACACCATTCGATTCCCATTTCAAATCTCTACCTCCTCTCGCCATCTGAATCAAACTCGCACTACCCAAAACAGATCGCGACACCCACATCTCCAGCTCGTACTACAGCAACTACCGAACTTTCTCTGCATCGATCTCCTCAAAAAACCTCCAGCAACTGCTAATCGATACCAGGAACTCATATGCGGTACCCAAAATACGAATCCACGCTTCTATTTGCCGTGACCTCGAACCCTAGCACCCACTGTAGGTTTTACAGTCAGCGCCGAGTGGATCGAACCCAACGAAAACTGCAAGAATCCGAAGCTCTTACCAAGTAGGGACGAACGAAATTGGTTTGAGTATTTATGGAATTTTATTGGTACTTCTTTGAATTATTTGAAGATCGAATAGCTTACTGAAAGGGAAAAATATCAGCGGCGCATTTGTTGACTGAGGAAATGGAAAATTAGGTCTTAAGGAATTGTTGTAAGGGGATATATATAGGACAACAAAATATCTAGATATTTTTATATTAATATTTTATTTAATCCTTTATATTCGTTTCTGACTTCTAAAAATCCGTGTGATCGCACACGATACCCAAAAATCACGAAACCGGACATGTAGCTAGAGTTCGACATTATAGTCCCAACGAAACTGGTTTCGTCGAATTCTGACTTCGTATGCTCACACAGCGCATTTTTAACCGTCAAAATACTGACTGTTTTACACTCTAAAAATCCGTACGGCCACACAGTGACTCTAAAAATCACGAAACTGGAAATCTAACAACTATTTGATATTGCGGATCCAACAAAACTGGTTTCGTCGAATTCCGACTTCGTTTGCAAAAGTGGCTATTTTTAAAGCTCTAAATAATCCATTTAAATATATAAATATATTTAAATAAAATTGAATTAAATATTTAAAAATAGATATTATCGTCTATATTCACAATAGAATATCATACAGCTCCACTGGGATTTATAACTCGTCATTTAAATCTGGGTCAACCCGATATTCGATTTATATTGAAATTCATTTTTAAAATATAAATAATTCCTTTATAAATTATAAAGGAATTCCATAGCGACTTTTTCTGAAATTTGATTTGGACGTATCTCAAAATCTACACGACGAAGTCCCGATTTTTCTCTTCCACTAGAAAGATATACTCCACCAGCTCCACACGTTTCTTATTTCACAGAAATTCGACTTAAAACGAATCCTGTACATTCAGTTGAAGTTCGAATCGCCAAATAGCGAACTACCGCGCCATTTCAAGCTCTGTTTTAATTATATTATAATTCTACGTTCAAACTGACGTCGATTGAATATATTCGTCAATATGATTCAACTCTAAGCTGAATTAAATCTTGGGGATGACCCTGTTCACCTTATATTGTGATTTCCAATATTTTTGATTATTTCTGAATTAAATATATTATTTAATTTAATTAAATATTCCATATTATTTAATTAACGACGATTAAATTTCCTATATCAGTATTTTAAACAATTAAATTAATTAATTATACCTCTGGAAAATGCGGGTCATTACATTCTTCCCCACTTAAAATAATTTCGTCCTCGAAATTGCTAAGGTAAGGACGAACCTATCTATTGGAATTCCTAAGATTTGTTTACCCCTTATTTCTGATTTTAACTGAACCAATTAATATCGACTAAAATATTTATTCATTCCGACTAACTAAAATTTTCAAAAATTCTGAAAATTTTCTAACACTTTAAACTTTCAAAAAATTTTGCCAGCACCTTCTTTGTACTGGTCAATATCTCAAACTCCAACTCGCCTCTCTGGGCCATCTCCAACCCAAAAGAAAATCAAAACGCCAAACGGCTTGCCAATTCGGCTCATAAATTCCAAACTCATATAAAATATAAACTTGTACCTTTTTGTTGGGCATATCATTATATCCCTACCATCTGCTGCTAATTCAGCATATACAAATGCCTTTTCAATCAAACTCCAATCAATTTCATCTCCAACACAACCATTCACATATATCCAAGTCGAATTCACTTTCAGATCATCCTCTAATCAAATCCAATTTCATTTAACTTAGTCAAAGTTAAATTCTAATTTATTATTCCCTTTCACTATTTTAATCCATTTAACTTCATATGTTAAATTTAAATTTCAAATTCCTAGGTTTATTTCAAATCAATTTGAAATCATAATACCTATTCAAAACCTTTGAATTTCTAAACACTTGTTTTCTCAAAACAATTCAAATCAAAATCTTTGGTAGTAATCCACCACTTAGAAACTCGAAAATCACACCGATGATACTGCGCAGTCATCATCAGAATTATTTTCCAGCGACCCAAGTGATTTCAATACTATATCATTTCAAAACCCTTACTAAATACATCCATTTTGAAAACATCTCAAAATCTCCCAGGAACTTAAAATTTCCTTATTTTAATTCCAAATCTGATTTAAATTCATATTTAATTCATCTTATTTCATATACTTTACTTATATGATTCTGATTGGTTATATATAACCATTTCACTTTATAATCTCATTCGATTATAATTACAACCAATATATCTAATATATGATAATATATTACATATCCATACTGTGTCGGTCCATCGTATTCAAGTATTTATTTACTCCTACCGATACAGTGGATCAAACTGATCGACCAGAACTCATAAACAACTCAGCCAATGAATCTCCACAATATAAAACCATTTTTATATCAAATACAAATACGCACTCGTATATATACACTCAAACTCAGTCTAGGATATTACTAATCCCATCTCTACTGACTTTCGCCACAGAGCCAAGGTAATTCACTAAACCAATGCTCTAATACCAACTGTAGTGACTCGAAAATCCGGTCCAATTTGAGCTGACCAAATAACACAAGTCCAACCCAAATTGCACTAGAAAACCAGGAAACTAATAGAAAGAAAACAGAGGGTGAGGATAGATAAGATAGAAACTTAGAATAGAAGAAGAAGAAGAACACAACATCAGAGTAACACGAACCTCACAGCGGAACGAAATAACATATAATATATAACATAACTTTGAAATATAACAGTTATGTATACAATAGCACTTATCAGAGTACAGCACTTACAACACAGCGGAAATAAACTATAGCTATATGATCCAGAAGCCTCCTGCTCCAAGCTCTCCAAGTATATCTGTAAAATCCTGACTACTTGACTGCCCGTACAAAATTGGACACCCAAGAGTTTAGGGAAAACAACAAAGTAAACTCCGGGTCAGTCATGGGACTGGTGTGAGTAAAACAGTTTAAACAGGTATATGAACAAGTAAACGATATCTCATAAGACCACGCCGCATAACGGAACAGGTTTTTCCCTTATGAGAATCCAAAATATCTTTATATCAAAAACCCTTTGATATTATAATAATGTCTATGTACAAATAGATATCAATCTAGCAGAAACGCTTTCATCTCACGTTCTACATATAGTATACAATCAAAACCGCAAGCACGTATTGAGTAATGGATTTCCAACTATGACAAGGTATGGAACCACCTTCCGATCAGTGTACTCTAGGAACGATACACTGGAGTTCAACAAGAACATCTTGTAACTCAGCCACACATGACCGACCACTCATTTCGCTTGAGTGTATCGAATGTACATCACCAACGGTTGGGATTAGCAACCGTTCCCGTATGTATATATATATATATATATATATATATATATATATATATATATATATATGGGACAACATTGATAGATTTAAGAAACAAATGAATATTCTCTAGATAGGTGATTATACACCCTACTTCGGTGCGACCGACTTAGCCATGCTGCCTGCCCGATTTCTGTCATTTACCGGATGTGAGGCTAGAAGCTACGCTTATCTTTTCACATCATATCTTCATTTACTTGGAATACCACATCGTCATACCCGCCAAATCATTTTTGATTTCCCTAACGGTATCACGGGTATGAAGCTAAGAGAAACGAATTCCTCCGCCACCAAACGTAATAGGTTGAAGAGATCAACATATATGATTCGTTAGGAATACTCTGTCAGACATTCGTCCATACAAGTTGTCCTGGGACTGGACAAACCGAAGGCACTATTCAGTACATCCATCTTAGGCACTGTTATCTAAGACTTATACAATAGCCCTTGCACTTTACTCCGTCTTCAATTTTCTTCATCGTATTTGATCACAACGCTTATGTCAATACGGAGTGGTTCTTCGGATAATAATCCAACCGGTCTCTCCATATTTACAACGTAAAATGGTCAAAACTTTGATAGTCTGTGATTTAACTATCAAATGAAAACATGTCTGTGTACAAACAACGATCTAAATTCCAAATGGAATTATCGACCCAATCATCAAACATATATAGATTTATATATATTCATATTTCCTTATTTTCTATATTTAGAAAATATTTGTTATCAACGTTGGAAAACATTTCCATTGTTTATTTACGTATCACTATCCTTCCACAACTATCAGACTCTAACTATAAACTAACAAGAGAACAACTTCCTAAGTATAAACCCCGAAGGCCGAAACCAACATCAGATCGATACTCAGGAAACCATTCAACTTATTAATCTCTAGTCAGTTTCTAATTTTGCTTTACTCTATATTCTTTAACTCCATTCGCTCAACTCTAGATCGCAACGATCACAATGGTTACGCCTGATTCCCTCAGGAAACATCCGACCGCCGTAGGCTATTTACAGCCCTGCGAATTACGCTAGCAGTCGTACTAAATGGCAACTCATCCTGAATAAATATGTTTGTTTTAACTTTAACTGTTTAACTCTAACCGTTTAACTCTAACTGTTTAACTCTATTCGATTAACTCTAACTGTTTAACTCTATTCGATTAACTCTAACCGAATAAACTATTCATTTATAAAGATTTACTTTTAGTAACGATTATTCACTTTACAAATGATTTCCTTTTTATAACGTTTTCCTTTTTATAACATCCTATTCAGTTATAAACAAATTTCCTTTTTATAACTCTATTTATTTTCTAAATATTTCCTTTTCAAATTTATTCTTAAAAATATTCTAACTCCTTAAATTCCCGGAAAAATTCGCCATAACCTCCTTTGTATCGGGAGCATCGAGAAAATCCCCAAACCCGCCACACAGGCCTTTTCATTCAAAAAGAAAATGGTTTGAAATTATTTCCTTTTTGAATATCTCCTATTTATAAATATTCCAATTTATAAACATTTCTTATTTATAAATATTCCATTTTATAAATATCTCTTATTTATAAATATCACTTTGAAAATCCCCTTATCAACATTTCGGTATGTTATGGTATTCAATCATATCAAATCACGATGTTCAATATCGTCCAAGCACATATAATCGCCCACAGATTTTATATCACATCATATAACACAATATATATGAACAAAACAGTATTATAAATATTGAGGAACCCAGTTGGGTCCCTCCAACCTGTTTCCCTGCATCACAGATGTTAAACAATACAATCAACATCACTTTCAGTTCGATAGGAAATATTCTGATAGCAGAATCAATATATAAATATTTAACGGTTTATATATATATATATATATATATATATAATTTCCACTAACTGACTGGCAGTTCAATCAATCAACCAACACACAGCAATCAACAGATGATTAACAGTTCTAAAGATACGTTATAAAAATATAACTGTTCAGAGTTGGTGAGTTTTACTCACATTTGCAGTTCATCGTTAAAGAACGATAAACTGTTTGTTTTGATTTGCATCAAACAATTTATTTCGCCATAAATTCAAACGAGCTCGGCTTCACTCCCGGTCAGTCTCATTGTGTTGCTTCCGTCCATACGATCCCAACGCAACTTACGGTTCGTCAATCTGACCACGTATGTGTAAGATATACTATTGACAAGTTCGTATAATATTCGATTTAATTTTAAACTAAAATTTAAGTTTATAATGGGCCTCACCCCTTAAATCCCTTGGCCCAAACCCGACTGAAATATCCAACCCGTACGCACCCTTCTTCCCCAAAAGCCTTCCGTTCTCCAGTATACATCACGAACAAACATGGCCGTCGTTCTCTAACATTACTCCACGGAATCACCTCAACCAAACACCATTCGATTCCCATTTCAAATCTCTACCTCCTCTCGCCATCTGAATCAAACTCGCACTACCCAAAACAGATCGCGACACCCACATCTCCAGCTCGTACTACAGCAACTACCGAACTTTCTCTGCATCGATCTCCTCAAAAAACCTCCAGCAACTGCTAATCGATACCAGGAACTCATATGCGGTACCCAAAATACGAATCCACGCTTCTATTCGCCGTGACCTCGAACCCTAGCACCCACTGTAGGTTTTACAGTCAGCGCCGAGTGGATCGAACCCAACGAAAACTGCAAGAATCCGAAGCTCTTACCAAGTAGGGACGAACGAAATTGGTTTGAGTATTTATGGAATTTTATTGGTACTTCTTTGAATTATTTGAAGATCGAATAGCTTACTGAAAGGGAAAAATATCAGCGGCGCATTTGTTGACCGAGGAAATGGAAAATTAGGTCTTAAGGAATTGTTGTAAGGGGATATATATAGGACAACAAAATATCTAGATATTTTTATATTAATATTTTAATATTTTATTTAATCCTTTATATTCGTTTCTGACTTCTAAAAATCCGTGTGATCACACACGATGCCCAAAAATCACGAAACCGGACATGTAGCTAGAGTTCGACATTACAGTCCCAACGAAACTGGTTTCGTCGAATTCTGACTTCGTATGCTCACACAGCGCATTTTTAACCATCAAAATACTGACTGTTTTACACTCTAAAAATTCGTACGGCCACACAGTGACTCTAAAAATCACGAAACTGGAAATCTAACAACTATTTGATATTGCGGATCCAACAAAACTGGTTTCGTCGAATTCCGACTTCGTTTGCAAAAGTGGCTATTTTTAAAGCTCTAAATAATCCATTTAAATATATAAATATATTTAAATAAAATTGAATTAAATATTTAAAAATAGATATTATCGTTTATATTCACAATAGAATATCATACAGCTCCACTGGGATTTATAACTCGTCATTTCAAATCTGGGTCAACCCGATATTCGATTTATATTGAAATTCCTTTTTAAAATATAAATAATTCCTTTATAAATTATAAAGGAATTCCATAGTGACTTTTTCTGAAATTTGATTTGGACGTATCTCAAAATCTACACGACGAAGTCCCGATTTTTCTCTTCCACTAGAAAGATATACTCCACCAGCTCCACACGTTTCTTGTTTCACAGAAATCCGGCTTAAAACGAATCCTGTACATTCAATTGAAGTTCGTATCGCCAAATAGCGAACTGCCGCGCCATTTCAAGCTCTGTTTTAATTATATTATAATTCTACGTTCAAACTGACGTCGATTGAATATATTCGTCAATATGATTCAACTCTAAGCTGAATTAAATCTTGGGGATGACCCTGTTCACCTTATATTGTGATTTCCAATATTTTTGATTATTTCTGAATTAAATATATTATTTAATTTAATTAAATATTCCATATTATTTAGTTAACGATGATTAAATTTCCTATATCACTATTTTAAACAATTAAATTAATTAATTATACCCCTGGAAAATGCGGGTCATTACAAACTATTTTTAAATTCCACTATGTATAGAAAAATCTTGTATTTAAATTTCTGGTTATATATAAAAGTGATATTTTGCTGTTCAATACTGTGTCTTGTATTTACTGTGTTAATTCTGTTTTTTTAAACTCTATAAGCTAAACATGCTCCGTCGATTTGGATGTTTTAAATTGGTTTAATTACCGGTTTGAAGCGGTCAAAAATGCAGGACGTTACAAGTGGTATCAGAGCTTTGGTTTATTCAAAGCATAGCTTATTGAGTTTAAAAACGGATCTTGATAATTGAAAAGGGTTTTGAAAAATAAATTTTGAAAGATAAATTAATTTAGAAATATCTAGTATTTTGAAGCTGGTGTTTTGAAACTAATACAGTGGGAATAAAAAAATTATTTTGGAGATTTAATTTTTTTTCGGAATCCCCAGTCTTTGGAAGTCTTCGAATCCAGAATTGCCAGAGCTAATCTTTGATAAGTCTTCTCAGATTTGAACCTCGAATCCATCGTCGAATGGTATAAAAAGAAAGATGGTATAAAAGAATCAATAGACTAATTTCTCTAAGTGTGTAATTAGCAATCGAAAACAACTGGAATTTTTTGAAATAAGAATTTCAATGGAAATTTGAATAAAGAGGGAAATTTTGAAACTGTGGCAAAGAATGAAACGATGAATTTTGTTTCGACATTCAGAATATGAATTAATAATAATAAAATCCAAAAGGATTGTAATTGGAACTCGATGGTGTAAAATTTTATTCGAAATATGGCAGGATAAATTATAATTGGGTTCAAATCAATAATGTGTAATCGAATATATGAATTCGATAGTAAATTAATTAACAAGAAGGATATGATAAACGAGAATTATAAATGAAGTGAATCGTAAATAAGATAAAGCGAAATGTGAATGAAAATGTTAAAGAGATTTGAACCTGTATTTGAATGAAATCAAAACTAATTTGATACGACGAGACCAGATACGTATCAACAGAATGATATTCACTCTTAGAAGTAAATAACGATTGAAAGCAAAAATATTGTAAATAAAATGGAGGATAAGGAGGGAAATAAGGTGACCAAGACGGTGAGATTATTCTGAAGTTCAGAATATAAATCAGTAAGATTTTTCCGAAGTTCGGAATAAATTATCGAATAAGAGATTATTTGAAAGAATTTTTTTCATGAGAGACAACTATGTCAAATTTAAATTTTTTTTTTAAAAGTTTAATAATTTGAAAGTGTGAATTATTGTTGCAATCAATAGTTTTCGCAAAAGAAGTGAATTCGAAAGTTACGAGAATGAATGATTTGTTGGTATTTCAAGTGTGAATTTTATCTATTTTAAAGTTAATAATGTTGTTCAGTTAAGGTCTGAGAGGTAATTATACCCCAACTTGATTGACTTCATTGCTGACTAAGAAATGGATAAGATTCGACAGCAACAGTGGTTAAGTGAAGTAAGTAAATGAGTGTCAGCAGTTAAGTGGAAAATAGCGATGTTTTATTTAATATCTAGTTAATTCAAATAACGAATTTAGAAATGTTTTCCCCCCTAAGAATAAAGTATATTTTCTATAGAAAATAAAGATTTGTGAATATAGGGAAATGTTTTCCGATGGTAATAAGAGATTTTCTAGAATAAAAAAAAGATAATTGAAAAGGTTTCAAAAAAAAAAAAAAAATCATGAGAGACTTACGTGTTCTGTTAAATCGAATGATGAGAACTGAAGAGCGAAAAACCATACGACGAGAACGAAGAGCGGCAGAACGTAAAGAGAAGCGAATTCGTAAATTGAATCTGAGAATTGTGTAAGAATTGTTTTGATAAGAAATTAAGAAATGGAGTTAAGGGATTTAGAAACTAACTAGAGATTAGTTAAGTTGAATAATTTTCTGAGTGTTGATCTGATGTTTGTTTCGGCCGTCGGGGTTGATACTTAGGGAGTTGTTCGCTTGCTAATTGACAGTCGAAGGATGTGAATATGGAAGAGAAATAAAGCGTGAATGAGAAATTTAGTCTGTGAATGGAAATTTAGAAATTTTAAGAAGATAAAGATGTGGATGAAGCGACGAACTTCATAATTGGAAATTTGGAAAAAAAAATTGGTTTATAACAAATAGAGTCTTCAATCTGAGTTGATATTAGATATCTGAATTGATTAAGAGATCAAAACTGAAATTTTGGTGAAATGAAATTTAAGGATATTCGATTTTAAATATTGAATATAAAAGTTTCCGGAACTTATATGAGAAATGCATAAAAATATAGCGAAGTCAAGAGCTATCGATTTGGAAGGTAATCGATTTGAAATGAAATCGTATGTAACAGAATTTATATAAGAACGATGGGTTGAAAAACGTGATTTGGAAATCTTATGTAAATTGATATAAGTGTGAATTATGACAAGTATGAAATAAAATACTATATGTATATAGTATTATATGTATTCAAATTACGATAAGGGAAGTACCTTCCTTCTCCTTGAATTTCGAGCTTGGTTGTGATATGCTGCTGGTGGTAGTAGGTTGTCCGGACATAAAACTCAATAAGTTGCCGTTGAGCACGACTGCTAGCGTAATTCGCAGGGCTGTAGATAGCCTACGGTGGTCAGATGTTTCCTGAGGGAATCAGGCGTAACCATTGTGATCGCTGCGATCTAGAGTCGTTGAATTCGACCGTGTAGCGAAATTCGCAGGGCTGCAAATAGCCTACAACAGACGGATGTTTCTTGGGGGAACCAAGCGTAACCATTGTGACTGCTTCGATCTACAGTCGAATTATAAGGGCGTAATCCGTAGAGCTGTGAAAACTTACGGGTGTGGATGTTTCCTGGGGGACCCAGGCGTAACCATTGTGTACCTGCGGTCCACATGATAGATCTACAAGTGAAAGAAATGTAACCACTAGAGTTACTAAAAGTAGAATGGAGCCACCTGTTTAATGTAGCAGTTTGTCTTTGTGACTTGATCATCTTTATAACTTGATTGGTCCTCGTGACCTGATTTATTGTGAACGCAACATATTCTATCACGTAATTAGATCAAACAACTTTAACAAACTCTGGAGAGTTGAAACCAACATCTACTTCAACCAACACTCGTGCATAGTTTAGTCATAACTCGTTATTAGTGGTATTATCTATCTTAATAGGAATTCCCAATAAACTATCTACTTGACTAATCCCTTATAGCTCCAGTAATCCGACTTCAAATCCATCAGTCTAATCCAGATCGGAATCATTAAGAAATATTTTTTAGTGAACTCAAAATTTGAAAAGCATTTTTTAATTATCAAAATTATGGAGTTGAAAGTATATGGCCTCCATTTCAAAATTTCTTGGACATCAACATTAGAAGATCGAATTGGAACAAAACCATTTGGTTTATAAAATACTTCAAAACCTGATTTTGGTTTCATCGCATTTTCTATGAATTTTTTGAACTGTGCATACGGAGGCCATCTTCCCATCACATAAATGGTCTAAGTATTTTCCCATCTCCCCTCGTTTTCTCTCATTACTTCAACCAACATGTACACTTCAGGCCAACTTCGTCCTTTATTGGTTGGAAAAATTACAGGTAGAAAATCTCTAGTTAGATGGAGAAACCGAACTTGCAAACAACTTCAGCCTACGTACGCTGTGGTAGTATACATTGATCTCTGCTGCCCAAATTAGGTTGTTCTGGTGGTGGCTTGCCATCTGGGGTAGTTGCGTTTTCTCCTAAAGTAATCTTTTCCACCATGTTTCTTGTTACGAATACTAATCATAACTTTGTTTATATGCCTCGTCAAAACCTTGCATCCCCCCAACCTAGATGGGTGCGACAACAAGGAAAAAGAGTACATATAAACTCCATATATTCACAGTACAAAACGTCATACAGTACCACTATAAACTGACAAGCAACATACGCAACAGAAAGTAAAACAATGTAAAACTATAACAAGCCTCATACTCCATAGAAACAAGAACTCATCATCACCTTCGTCCTGTATCCTTCAACTCGATACCCCACCTGCGCAGAAACTCTACATTGTGTGCAGATCTGGAAGATGTACTACCGTTTCCATTGACTAGATAACATACCTCCTTCTCTATCATCATCAATTTCACCTCTTTATCAATATATTTATGATTGAATTGCCGTGAATTCCTTTCAAGCCATATGTTATAAACCACCGAAGTCAAAGCAACGCATCTGACATCTCTTAACTAGTTTTTCTTCTTAAACAAATGCATAATTTTACAGGTTTCTTCCTCTAATGATCCAGTGAAATTCGAAAGCATACCCAGATTCTCCTTTACAGCACGCCATATGAAATTTGAATATTCACATGTAAAGAAAAGATGTCTTATTGATTCTTCATTTTCTCCACACAATACACTGCAGCTATCTTCAATTGCACCATGCTTCACCAATCTATCCTTCGTACTCAGTCTATCCATAACAGCGAGATAACCGATGAATGACATTCGTTTGGAATTCTTCATATGTCATATCACATTAAAAAATTCACGTACAGGTTTAGTCTCTCTTGCCAGCTCCTATGCACTATGAAAATTGTAAATTCCTCCTTCACCCCATACATAATAATCATGACACGCATTATGATCCACTTCTATTCTATCTACATGCTGATGGATTTCTCTCATCCCTGGATGCAAGTTGCTACACAACTTTCCTTCTCTAACAATAGCAGAAACCATCTCACATTGCCTGCCAAGGTTTTGAACACGAGAAACTCCAATTAAATCTACTAAACACCTACTATTTATCCACGGCTCATACCACAAAAAGGTAGATGAACCATCTGCTATTACTTTATTTACAAGTTGTTTCCCATTCAATCACAACCCGAGAATTACTTTCCAAGTGCAAGACGCATTGTTGTCGATGCTCATATGCCTAAACATTTTGTTTCGACAATATCTCATCCTCACCCTTCTACTCCAAAGTGAAGAATCATAAAGGAATTTCCATAGTAATTTCATGCATGCTGCTTTTTTGAGATCCTTGAATGATTTAAGGCTGATTCCTCCTTCCTTTTTTGGAGAACACAAGGTTTCCCATTTAACTTTATGTTTGGAGCTTCCCAAAAAAAAAAAATCTACGCACAAAGTGTTAATCTTCTCAATGGTAAAATCCGGAAGTTGATATACAAAGTGCCAGTACAAAACCATCGGGGTAATAACTGATTGTATCAACTCAGCTCTCCCCGCAGAGCTTAGAAACTTAGCGTCCCAAGATTGAACTTTGCTTTGAATTCTATGCAACAAGTCGTGGCAGTCCCGATAATGTATATAGTTGGTTAATAATGGCACCCCTAAGTAGTTGATTGGAAGATGACCAATGCCAATCCCAACCCCAAGAATATCATCTACTTCATTGGAACAAGATGCATGAGAACTAAAATACAACTTCGTTTTCATCACGCTCACTGATAAACCACAACACCTCTACTTTGTCAAAAATAGATTTTAAAGCAATAGCACTAGCGACTATACATTTCCCAAATACCATGAGATCGTCCACATATATCAGATGTGTCACCGTTGGTTCCAATTTAAAGACAGGAAGAAAAGCTTGCTGAACCTCCGCTTCTTTCATACAAAATGAGAAAAACTCCATTGCATTGGCAAATAGATATGGTGACAAAGGATCACCTTGCCTTATTCCTCAATTGGATGAGATAAACTCTTTAGGAACTCCTTGCATCATTATAGAGAAGGTAGGTATTGAGATACATTCATGAACTACAGTTATAAAATGTATTGGAAACCCCATACATTTCATTATGTGACAAATAAATTCACGGCTGATCCTATCATATGCTTTGTGTAGATCTACCTTTACACAATATTTATTCACTCCACATATCTTAAAATCTCTAATCATTTCATGTGCAAGCAAGATATTATCACCAATGTAACGTGTAGAAATATATGCACATTGATTATGAGATATTAAGTGAGGTAAAAACCATTTTATCCTATTACAAAGAATTTTACTGAAAATTTTGTAATAGACATTACAACAAGATATAGGACGATAATGGGAAATTTCAATGGGTGTTTCTATCTTTGTAATTAAAGTAATAAAGGTGTGATTACAACCTTTGGGATCTTCGCAGAATTGAAGACATCTTGCATAGCCGCTAAAAGATCCATTTTCAATAAATCCCAATGAGCTTTAAATTTTTTGAGTTGAATCCATCCTGCCTGGACTAGAGTCATTTTGAATTGAACAAGCTGCTTTTCTAACCTCCTCTACAGATATTGGACGAAGCAAAACAGTTTTACCTCGTTGATCAATAACATTAGAAGACTGGAAGAATGGCATCTCACTATTAATAGGGCCATTTAACAGAGAACTATAAAAGGAAATAGCTTCCGCCTCAACTTCATCTTGTTCTTAAATCAGTTCGCTTGTAGAATTGATTAATGCTTTGAGATTATTAAAGTGCCTACGTGCTGACATTTTTGAATGAATTTTTTTAGAATTGGTGTCTCCTTCTTGCAGCCACGACACTTTAGATTTCTGCTTATAACTCCAAAACATTATTTGCTTCTAAACAACTAATTGACGCTTAGCCTCCAGAAAAGCTTCATACAGTTCTACGTTCTCAAGATCAGCGTCAACAGCTGCTTCCCGTTCATTGAATCTACTTTCAGCTTCTAGAACTAATGCATTATCTTTGGGTCTTATCTTGTTCCACAATTTCAATTCTTCTTTACATGCTTTCAATTTACTCTGAAACTTATAACTAGAAAATCCCCAAACGTAAGCCTGTAAGCCCTTAATGATGCATTCATTATAGCCATATTTACAAATCCAATCGTTGGAATACCTAAAAGGAATTTTTTTCGATGAGGAAGTAGGAATTAAGTCAAGCAACAAAGGGTTGTGATAGCTGGACAGTTGTGAGAGTGATAACGCCTTCATGTCATTGAATTTGTGCATCCCTTCATGGTTAACAATATTTTTATCTATATGATTTGCGATACCATTTTCTTCTCCATGTATAGGTAAAGCCGATAGCTTTAATCTCTATGAGCCCTGATTGAGATAAGCAGTTGTTAAAGGCACGAAGCTGCTGGAAAGGAACAGGAAGTCCCCCTTTCTTATCATTAGGCGACGTAGCATTATTAAAATCCCCCATCATAATCCATGCATCATTGATGTTTCTTGCTTCTTGTATGATCTGCTGCCATAGCGCTTGCCTCTCCATGAAACTGTTACTTGCATAAACAATTGTAAGAAAGAAAGACAAACCACCAGTGTTTCTTGCTTCAACTGTCACGTGTTGCTTAGATAATTGAAACCCCCAAATAGTGGAGCATCCCAATAGCCTGCCACTTTTTCACCACACATTTCCTCTCTCTCCTTCCACTAACTGTCTCACCTCCCACTAACTTTAATCTATTACTTAAATTGTAAAGCATGAACATGAATCTGCTGATGTGGACAACTACTCATCCGTCATTTCAAAATAAATCCCGATCATCGCCTCCGCTATTTTCTTTTCCAAACGGAAAACTGTTTTCCCGTAACTCCACCGTTAATTAAACACCCTCTAACTGCTGACTAATCCTTCCCCAACACTCAAACTTCCCCTATTCTCATTAATGTCCTCAGCCGCCTACCCACCTTCACATAATCACTCTTCTCCAGACTGCAAACCAAACCCTTCATTGTGCGACTTCTGACTCACTCCATATTCTGCTACACCAAACTTCTCCTTATTCAACTCAACAAGAAGGTCGACACTCACCGTTCTGGTAACTGGTACGTTCTACACGACCACTTTGTCCAAATCTTCCACCCACCATTTCCGGTAGATCTACTCGCTACCACGAAGACACAACTCCTCTTACAGTTACTGCGTTAATTAGTGTGCCCATATAACTATGAAATTCATTTGCAAAATGATATTCCAATATTGAGTACCAGTACATTACTCCACCCATTTCGTTAAATATGTCTACCTCCAACGATTTCTATGGTAACGTACCACAAAAATGCAATCTGACCAGTTTCGAAAGATAATATTTTTTCCTGATCTTCATTTCTGGCGTTATCTATGAACGTGTCCACATTGTACCTTTGAAATAGACCATACGACGGTAATTTACGACTTCTGATGCGCTGCTTTTCCTACCAATAAATGATGTACAAATACATATGTAATGGCCTAGGAGATTTTCGAGCTCAAAAATCGAGACAAACAACCTGTCGACTATTCAAGCATCGTAAATACTGGATCATTAATAGAAAGAAGTTAGAGGGTGAGATAAGAAAGAAAGAAATATTAGAATAGAAGAAGAAGAAGAACCAACACAACACAGAGTATCACATCGCAGCGGAACAAAATATAATATAGAAATAAATCTTTACTGAGAGCTTTTAAAAATACTTACAATCAGCAGAGTACATCACACATCTGGACAGTTATAATAATCTGTCCTCATATACAATCACACAACGGAATATATCATATCATACGTCTGAACTCCTCCATCTCGTCTCTTCATAACAACCGATAACCTGAACCTGTATAGCTAGGTCTAACCCGAGCATTACAAACACCGGTCAGTCTGGTGAAACAGAGTGAGAAAAACACACTAAGTTTAAAGGCATCACACGACTTGAATCTAACATCAAAATCTTTTCGAAAGAAAAGATAATCGTAAGACCGAATCCACACATAAATACAGACAGTTTTTACCTTACGATAACCGAAAACATTTTTGAAAACAGTATTATTCTGATATTATGATAGTGTCTAAATACAAGTAAATATCAGTCTAGTAGAACGCTTGCATCTCACGCTCCACTTATATAGTATACAATCAAAACCACAGGCTCTTATTGGAGAATGGATTTCCTGGAAAGGTATGGGACCACCTTCCCGACAATGTATCTCCAGAGATGAATACATTGGGGTTCAACAAGAACATCTTGTAACCCAGGCTAAACATGACTGGCCGGTCTGGTCCCTCACTTTGCTTGAGAGTACTGAATATATCATTACCACGGTTGGGGGCCAGTCAAACGAACCGATAGCATACATACAAAAATAAAAGGGACGACCAAAGGCATTTGACATCTCCAGATCAGGTAATGATATACCCTTTTGATGGGTGCGACCCACATATCCATGCAACCTACCCGATTTTATACCATTTCCCGGTTGATAAGGCTAGAAGTTAAGCGTATTCTTCAACATAGCACATCTCCATCTGCTTTGAATGTCACATCGTCAGATCCGCCAGATATCGCTAATTGACGTCCACAAAAATACTTCAGTTGTTAGGTTAAGAGAACCATCGTTCTCCCCACCAACTATGGTACATTTGAAGAAATCAACGTACATGACCCCTTTGGAAATACTCTGTCGGACACTCATCCATACAAGTCACCAAGGAATAGGATGAAACGAAGGCACCCTCCTACCACATCCTAGGAATCACCCTATGGATCAGTAGCGAGTAGTCCTTGCAATCCACAGATTTTGACCATGACAAAATTATCGTATATCTCCAGGGATCAGCTAGAGAATGTAAGTGATTCTTTCGTTTTATGAAGATCAACGGTCTTCAGTTGCTCCATCTTCGAAGTATTCGTATTTATTTGTAACGATCCGGATTTTTAGTCGTTGAATTCTGAATAGTTAAATTTGTTTTAAATATTTTATTTGAAATATAAAATGATTTTTATAAGGAATTTATTTAATAAAACGATAATTAAACGTATAATTTATAATTTAAAACGAGCTCGAAATAGTCGCGGTAGTTCGTAATTTACGATTTAAACTTTAACTGAATATACAGAATCCAATATAAGTCGGATTTCTATGAAACAAGGAACATGTGAATCTAATAAGTGTATCTTTCTAATGGAGGAGAAAAATCGAGTTTCCATATTGTAGATTTTGTTTTATGTCCAAATCAAATTTAGAAATAGTCATTGTAGAATCGTTTATGGACCATAACGGCTTAGTAATATAACTAGAGATTGGTTACGAATTTGGACAAGATTCTTTGCGTAATTATAATTTAATTTTTAGAATTTTACTGTAATTTTTAATTAATTAAATACGCAACTTTTTATTTGGAGTATTTTGCACCCTATATCAATATTTTGGGGTTTCATAATATAAGTTAAACTACCGATATTATTATATTTTTGGGATCATGACATATTCCTTGTCACGATCGTATTTTTATTTCTGTCCGGAGCGATCGATAAAGTAGAAAAAAAGGGGATATTTTCAAGTATTGTGAAAATATGATGTTCCTTTAGTACTGTTTATCCTTGGTTTGTATTCACAGTGTAAGCTTTATTTTCGTATGCCTCTGATCAAGCTTTTTGGCCAACATATCCAAATAAAATAGATGTCGGTCTCTATAAAGATTAACCCAAATCCTTTCGTACATTTTCAAGATCCTGACAATCAAAATTTTTGGCCAACAAAATCCTAACAGAAATCTCCGGGTGATCTTTACCTTATTTGGACAAAATCTCCTGTACACGTAATATTTCACTAAATCAATAAATAATAATAAATCTTTAAAACCGTACCAAGATGTTATAAAATGCAAATCTTCTGAACACCAACCAATATTGCTTCCTTGCCTGCCAAGCCAAATAGCTACCGTGTGTGCTACGCAATACAATTTTCGTGGGTGCCAAGCTAAGTGAAACCGTGGCCGTCACGCTGCTTCTTCTTTTAAATACTGGCTACCCTTACTCTCGTCTTCACTGTCTTCATTTTTGTTCTCCTTTTCACAAACCAACGATCAGAAAACCCTCCAACTTAAACCGTTCGATCTCCTTCCTCTTGCGTTGTCTTGAGACGCGTCTGGGTGTGGACTCGCCGGAACTCCGACTTTGAGGAGTGGCCAAGGTTTACCTCAAACAGGCGTGCGGGTTCAGGCTTTCTCCTGGAGTTTTGGTTGACGATGTGAGTCAACTGTGTGGTAAAGGCGCGCCATGAGAAGAGGGTCCGAGCGGTTTTCAATGAGTATGGTACGACGAGGAGGGGATTTAAGCGTTTGATCGGAGTACTGCCACCTGAGTCGCCGGCGGTATTGAAGGTTAGGGGTCGGCTGCGTGATGTCGGGAAGTGCGGATGATGATTCACGATGTTTATTTGGGGATAGCCTGTTTGAATAATGCAACAAAGGCAGCGGATAACCAGGAGGTGAAGGTGAGTGTATAAACAGGATTTCGTGGAATATGGTGATGTTAGGGGTCAGATCTGTAGCTCAACGCCACAGGAAATTGGCAAATTCGGGTTTTGCTAAGGGAAGCTTGTAGTGCTTTCTTGATGATGCGGTGATGCTGCTCGAGCAGGGCAGTACGAAGATAATATTCGTTCTTTGATTGGGTGTCTAGAGGGGGAGCTGGCTTTGAGTAATATGCGGTATGGGTTCCTGTATTCGATAATGTGAAAGAAGGAAGAGTTGAGGGGAGATTGGAGCTCGCCTGGTACTGTCACGGTGATGGAGTTATAAACTGGTCTTCATTTATAAATGGTAAGGCTGATGGTTACTGCTACAATATTTGGTACGTGAGGAGATGACAAGTCGTATTTTTTTTAGTGTAATGATATTTTTATTATGCTGGAGCTGTTTGAATATTGGAGTATGGAGTGGGATCAAGGGTGGTCAACGGTGCTGAGGTTGGGCAAAGGGGGCAGTCAACACGGATTATATATATATATACATATATATATATATAAAGGTGGGATTCGAACATTGATGTGGCTTTTCTGGAAATGGGATTGCTCTGTTTTTGTGGTTTCCACGTGAAGTTCTGGGAAAAAAAAAACTTATCGCCAATAAACCTGTGATGTTGAAGGAAGACAACATGCTGGGTTCTGTTGCTTGATCGGAAGAGGAAGATAAGTGGGAGGTGTTCGTACTTGGCAAAATGGTGATGGAATGAAAATGTTTTAGATGAGGTGAATAAATGATGTTAGTAGTTGAGATGGAGAAAAACTGATGAAGGGGAAGGGGTTTCCATTCGTGACCAGAATAAGACAAGAAAACTGGCCGGCCTATTTAAGATTAAAACGTAAGTAGCAGTTTGTTAAACATTGATCAAGGTCATATTTTGGTAATCAAATTAAAAACTAATAATTACTATAACTAAATACATTTATTTTAGAATTAACGATCAAATTTATAACCGTTATAACTCTGTCATACATGAACAGAATTACATGAAACCAGTCACGTTGAAATGCTAGAAACGAGATCTACATCGGGGCACTGATGTGGCGGAGAAGAGAGTTACTGAGATTTTGTATGAAAATCAAATGCCAGTTTGATTTTAAAATGAAATAAAAGCAGAACCGTCAACTGCGAACCAAGGTGAGTAAACTCACTAACTCTTACTCGTTTACATTTTTAACGAGTTTTAAATTTATTTGTAGTAATTTTATATTGTGCAATGGTTGATTAGTTGAATAGTTGATAAAATTGGTTGAAATGGTTGATATGATTACATCGTTGATCGATTTTTAGTTCTGATATTTCATATTGATGTGAAATAGTATTATTGATGTTAATTAACATCTGTGGGTGCAGGGAAACAGGTTGGAGGGATCCAACTGGATTCCTAAACATTTATATTACTGCTTGTTATTTATTGTGATGTGTATACAATGATTGATTGTGCTATGTTAAATTACCCTGACCCTAGATTTTTCGTATTTTAAATACCATAATATATTTTCAAATATAGAAAAGAATTTGAGATTTCAAAAGGGAAATTTATTTTCAAAATACTAATTAAATTTTGAATAGACTTGGTAATGGAAACTTATTTAATGAAATAAACAAGAAATTGATTATAAACGATGTTTATAAATTTAATAGAATATTTAGCGTTGGACAATTCAAGTTGAATTTATATAGAAAAGCGGGAATCGGGTTGAAACCAATATTGGGAAATGGCTTTGAACTTAGCAAATTATAAAGAAAATTTTAAAAGAGGTTTTAAATGATTGGAATAAGAATGAAATTTGTATGAAAAACTCTGAATAGAAATTATAAATAGAATTTGGGTTTAAAATATTATTTTTTTTGTATGAAAATCAAATTAGTTATTTAATTATTTACTTATTAATTGAATTAATAAGTACAAGTATATTTTTATATGAACCAAATGTTTGTAAACAGCGATTTTAACGCTGTCGTTATTATAAATGTTTTGTAATTCTAAACAGCGATCTTAACGCTATTGTTATAATAAGTGTTCTATAATTCTAGACAGCGATTGTAACACTTTTGTTAAAAGAAATGTTTTATAAATCAAATATTTGGAAACAGTGATTGTAACGCTGTTCTTAAAATGAAATGAATTGGTCATCGAAAAGTTAAGAAAGGAAATTCGGAAATATTTTCCGATATTAATAATGTATATTTTCTGAATTTAGAAAATAAGGATCTGTGAATATTTAGAAATGTTTTTTTCTAACTGGAATAAGAGATATCTTCTCGAATAAAGGAATTATAATATTGAAAATGTTTTTCAAAGAATCGAGAGGGGAAATCGAGCTTCTAAGAATACGGAAGATGGGAAATGAGAATTGTAAATGATAATATAATAAAGAATTAATTTAAAAGGGGCCAATGTTGATTGATGATTGATCGATCGAATTCCTACCTGGAAATAAGATTGTTGGTTGTACACTTATTTTTCTTTGATAGTTAAATCACCGACTATCGAAGTTTTTGACCATTTTTCCATCGTCAATACGGAGAGACCGGGATCAAATTCAGTATCTGAAAACCACTCTGTATGGACGTTAGCGTTGCGATCGAATATGATGAAAATAATTGAAGACGGAGTTATGCAAGGGCTATCCTGTTTACAGGATAGTGCCTTCGGTTTGTCCAGTCCCAGGACAACGTGAATGGATGAATGTCTGACAAAGTATATCTAACGGACCGCGTAAGTTGATCTTCTCAAACGTACTTATGTTTGGTGGCGGAGGAATTCGTTTCTCTTAGCTTTATACCCGTGGTATTTTTGGGGAAATCAATTTGTGATTTGGGGGGTATGACGATGTGGCATTCAAAGTGAATGGTGGTCAGGTGTTCTAAAAGATACGTAATGACCTCAAGCCTCATCAATCAGGAAATGACAGAAATCGGGCAGGCAACATGACTATGTGGGTCGCCCCCATTAGGATGTATAATCACCGATCTAGAGAAATTCCATTTGCTTCTTTAAATCTATCGATGTTGTCCCTTTCGGGAAACAGTTGCTGATCCCAACCGTTGGTGATATACATTCGATACACTCAAGCGAAATAAGTGGTCGGTCATGTGTGGGCCGGGTTGCAAGAAGTTCTTGTTGAACCCAGTGTATTCGCCTCTAGAGATACACTATTGGAAGGTGGTTCCATGCCTTGTCATGTTGGAAATCCAATCTCCAATAAGCGCCCTACGGTTTTTGATTTACATAATAATATGTTAAACAAGGATTTTTTTTCTAAGATAGATGTATTCTTGCACCAACAATTGATTGTGTTGAAGAGATTAATTATTACGTTGTTGGTTCCATAAATGGCGACATGCAAACTTATTTAAGTGCAGATTCAATAAGTCCAATTTCCGATATTGCTGAAGACCATCATTTGTTGTATCCAACAAAATTTCTACACACACTTAAACTATCTGGTCTTCCGAACCACTAATTACATTTGAAGGTGGGTGTGCCAATAATGGTATTGCGTAATTTAAACCAGAATATGGGTTTATGTAATGGCACAAGAATTCTTGTCACTCAAATGTATAACAACGTAATAGAAGGAGACATCTTAACTAGAAATAATATTGGTAGAAGGGTTTTGCTGCCACAGATAGTTTTGACTTCAACTGATACAAAATGGCCTTTTATTTTACGACGTCAACAATTTCCGATTAAAGTACGTTTTGCTATGACAATAAATAAAAATTCAAGGACAGACATTGGATCATGTGGGAATTTATTTACCTAGGCCGGTATTCACACACGGTCAATTTTACATAGCTATATCTAGAGCAACGTCATTTTCTAGATTAAAAATATTACTTGGTTCTCATATGGCTGATTTTAAGAACTATACACAAAATATTGTTTACAAGGAATTTTTTAACAACTTAACAGGTTTTTTAATTGCATATACTGTATTAACGGTGATTCTATATAACAATTAATCAATTTGTTAATTATCGTTCGGAACAACACGCACTTCCTACTAACATGCTGCTTCTACTCTATTTGCTTAACTACGTTGGTTAACAAGGTAATCTAAGTTTCACATTCATTTTTAAACTTTTTTTCAACATATATTTCATTGTCTGATGTTTTATGGCTACACATTGAAATTCAAATAGTCCACCTTCGTAGTTTTTGTAAACAATAAACGATAACATGCAAGATGTAATAAGTTATTTTTGGACATATTGTATTTCTGATAAATTAATATAATTACTCTCTTTGAAGGTGTTCCTTATTCCAATAGTTTATGGTAACAAAAAAGTATTTCTTATCGTCGTCAAGACCCAATCATATGGTAATAAAAGGTATATGATCCATACATGCCTGTATGTTTATGTAGTATTTGTTGTTCTTCCTTTTTTTTTTGGTATATGAGCATACACTATATATTAACCAACATGTCCTTGCGTCAAATAATTTATTTTTACATGGTAGCAGACATAGTGCTTTCATAGTTTGTGTATATTAGCTGACGATATAATTGCACAAATTAGCTCCTGCTGAATGGTAAGTAGTACTACACTTGGGCTGTAACGCTCTACGTGAAATAACAGATGATCACTATTTCTTTTACCAAACAAGAAACTTTTTTCGTTACCAACATTAAATATTGGGCAGGTAGTATTGTTAATGCAGATCATTCCATTTCTATTGGAGTCGCATTTATCGAACAGATCAACACATGTCAGATAGCAATTGTCAGTGTATTTGAAATTTGGTTTAATTATTTTTTCTTCATCCTGATTTGTATGTCATAATGGTTTTGCATCAATTAAATGTACTTAAACAATTTATTTACATGCCTATCTGCGAACTACATTTAGTATACATACATCCTGTCACAATGGTGTCTACATGTACAACATTTCAACAATTTCATGATACTTTCATGCATCAATGCTCTATAAAAAATAATAAACCGGACTTCATGATCTGTATCAGATCCACATTGCATGCATACATTACAGTATAACTTACCAAAATCTTCCTGCGTGCGACGCGACATGGCATAGCAAATTTTTTTCCTCTTTTGATCACAGATGGGCAAGGTAATTTTGGGAACATAACACGGTGGTAGAAGAGGGAGTATGATTGAGGTTAGATTTTTCTTTCATTCTTTTGATGTTTGCTCTACGGGTGACATACGTCAGTTAGTACGTAGTCAAGCCATGCGATATACACATGTTGTCGTTGATGTATCGCCTTAAATCACCATATGTAAGTACACAATTGAAATGAACTACTACCTTATCTTACGACATCTACATACTACATATGCCAAAAAAATTGCTACCTTATTCTTTACTGCTCTTCAACTTAACAATATTTTTGCTATGTAAATGAAATATTTTATGCTTTCAGATTTAAACACCTACTTTTTTTTTCATTCTCTACCTACAAATATATATATATATATATATATATATATATATATATATATATATATATATATATGCACGCACACACATATACACACATATATATATATATATATATATATATATATATGCACGCACACACATATACACACATAAATATATAAATATATATATATATATATACATAGAGAAGATATCTTTAATGCAACTTGCCTTTGTTGTAGAATAGGTTTGATTTGAATGCTGCAGTAGTAAGCAAGAATATGAGAGGTGACAACGGAATTAGTCCACTGCAATACGATTGTTGTGACTGGTCAAAAACCTTGCCTTTTTTTGAATGACATGTTTATTTTTTAATCACTTTGTACTATTTGGTGTACCGTATAACAAAACCTCTTGACAACTCTTGTACTGTTTGTCTGTGTATTCTTTGTCACACGCCCGAATATTAAAATATATATATTTGTGTACATATACTACTATTGATGCTTTTGGAATGTAGGTTACGTTATTACACTTATTTTTTGATTTTTTTTAACAAGTGATGTTACATGACCTGCGTGTCTATTTGTGCCCATTACCTCATCTTTTAGGCAATTGTTTATATTATGATTTCAACTTGTACTCCTTTCCGGATCTGCACTATTAATCTTCCTCTTATTTGTCAACTTGGATGGAAACTTTTCAACTACAACACTAAAATTAATACATATGATTATTATACTTAACGTTGCCATTTTAACCATTTTGCTATTTTCGACAACTTGTTCTACTATTTACACATCAAATTAGATATAGCTAACCATTACACAAAAAAATTAAAGTCATGTTTTGGATGGTCAAATTATTTGAGTGATATTATAGTCATTTTCTAATTTTAGACAGATGTAACTTCATATGAATGCTACATTGTCCTAATCATTATTTAAAAGGATTACAAATATATTTTTCTTACTTACATCATTTATGATCCTCCAAGTTTGATACAACCAACAATCATCTTATAAAAAGGGATTATTCGTAACAATCACGTTACTGCAAACATGAAAAATGTATCCAGAGAGGTACAAGTATTAAAGTGATAGACGTCACTTCTGCATGTTACTTTTAGTACAACTGTCCATGTAGCATTCTTTATTTTATCCATACCCGGACCATTACTCAACTGGAATAATCTTATTACCTTTCATTCCTCGCATATGCATTTCCTGCCATATTTATACATAAGAAATGATGAAAAAAAACTGATGCGTGTAATCATTTGTTTTGATTTTTTTAATCCCTTTCGTCGCAATACGTTTTGAACTTAACCAGGCAGTTAACATTGCGTAAATTGCAACTGTTTGTTGGTGGGAACGTTATACCAGTCGCATGTATTTAAACATAAAATAAACTGCCTACAATTACAACTATAAAGCATCTGTCACTTCAAAGTTTATATGCTTCCAGTTCTCATTCACTCTTCTGAATTTCTTCATTATCTTTCACGTGCGACTGTGCTATTCTACTTCTTTTCGTACTACTTTCCCTATCATCCCAGTACATATTATGAACAACAATACTATCATATTGTCTAAAGTGGTTTTTGGTACTAACTGGAACACCGTACAAGTTAGAGTTGCTAGGCAATGGAATTTAGTCAGTCAAGGAACAAACGAGGTTTATGGCATGAACATGCAATTTCTTGAATTCGAATTATAATTTTATCAATATATGCTTAGAATATGTTGAACGTACTTAATAAATTTATTGTTTGCTCTGTGCCGTTACTGTCATGTTGATATTCAATGTGAACTGACTTAGGGTAATGAAAAAGAAGCCTCGGTCAGAAGGCACATATTGCATCAGTTTGAAAATTTGTTTGAGGAGTCCTCAGTGTATGACATAACAAGGCTTAACATACAAGAAGCTGACAAAACATACAGAGCTGTCCATGACGAGTGGATAATAGTTATACGGACCAATATACGAGTTGCTAAGGTTGAAGATGTTGTGAGTCAATTACCCCAATATAAATTTGGTTTTGCAAATGAACCAACGCTTATTGCGAGGTTGTACCAAAAAAAAATTACTAATCGGTATACACACTTAATTATATCATACCATTTTTTTAAGTACGATGTAATACAAGTGTTGTTATGTCTTTTCATATATTTGGGTGGGTCTCTTCGTGCTGTAACTAACATCCTCAACGTCACTTCTAGAACAGGAACACTATCAATCAAACGGGAGTTGCATATTGAGACTGATAGGTATAAGTAAAGTATACATACTTGAGTGTATTTTACTCAATTCTACATTTCCGTTACTATGTAATGAAACATGTATGATTTTGGTTAAATAGCGGTAGAACATTTGTTGTCTCCATGTGAGCTAGACAAAAAAACATAGTTAATGAGTCAATCGTTGACAAGTTTGAAGCATCCCCAACAGTTGTTATACTGTAGCAGCTCATGGACGTACGATACATACAACTTTTTTTGTTCATAATAATATATTAAATACTTTAACAATTTCATGTCAACACAAGATCATTTACATTTAGCTTGTGACGACCACCCATAGCCCCCGCACTAAACAAGAGGAATAATGCGCTGAAAGGTGTGTCAGGTAGCTATGGACGATCATCAAAGTAGGTAAGCACCATCGAAACCTATCGTAAAACTCACAGCGCAAGGATAAAGCATAACAGAACATATAAAACAGGTAATAATAGTGAAATCCAATTGCACAGAAATTGAAAACTCTTAACATAACCCGTAGAAAGATCCATGCTACTTAGAATAATATTTCTGTACAAAGATCCTCACTACATCCCTCAGAGTATATAATATCAGGGGAAACAAAAAATACTACATAGTAATAAAACTAGTACGTGAGCCTCCTGCTCGCCATTGATCAACATCATCGTCCTCACTAAAGCATCACCTATCACCTGCTACTCAGTCTGTCCATCCACAACCAGATGAATAGCCCAGGGTAATAAGAGGGAAACATAAAACCTTAAGTCAGACAACAGTCTTAGTGAGCGACAAAACAGCTATCAAACTTCATCAATAAAGTACATGAGAATGGGTAGATTTACCAACCACTACCCAACACTAGAGAAGAACTCACACCCATCTTTCCCACGTCCGACAGTGATAGCCTTTACAATCCATAACATCCAAGGTAACAACAATTTGTCCATGGCAATCAGAACAACCATCCATAACATTCATAACATCCAAATTACGTAGGTCTCACGTAGACAATCCTAATCGAGTTTAACATCCCTCAAGTACTCTCCCCAGAGGTCTAAACCAATATCAATCAAGCACTTAAGAAACATCTCCCTCGACGTTGGATAATCCATGCGAGATGGTATGATAAAACATCTAGATATTCTAACATCCATGACAGACTCTGGCTATCACCGCCAATCCTGCTTTGAAACCATCGTTAATCGTATGACGGTCCATCATGACTGCCATGTGTCAAGGGCTAATGGTAACCCCAGTTCTAGCACAACTCCATATGCCATCATGACTCGTATGTTTGTCCTCAACAACTAGGCCCTTCATGATTGCCCAAGGTACGAGGCCCTTCACGACTGCCCAAAGTACCTCTGTTTTGAGTCTGCTAGAACTTACGATATGATAATCTCTCAGCCTTTGCATCCCCAATCGTCATCACCAATGATTATTCTCAAACTCAAGTCGCACTCAAGTAACCATTATCCACAACCCAACACCTTTGATTTGTCTACCATTCGTTGCGTAACACCGATCAACGAACTCATCACATCACTACGAACACTCCCTTCTAGATATACGTCGAAGTCACCACATCAATTAACTGAACAACAATCAATATAAGGCTCAATCTTCACAACACAATCAGACCCAAGTCATTATGAACGACTAGGCTATTCTTCAAAAAGACCGACCGACCTCATTTACCCCAGGAGCGACCAACCCTTCTATACCCATACGATCGTCCTACCCTCCAGTAGCCGACCGACCCAGAATAGCCAACCGTCCCTTCTTCTTAGGAGGGACCGACCCTTCCTTTCCGGCAAGACCGACGACCCTTCAACAGCCGACCGACCCACCATACTCCTTCCCAATTCACACATCTTTGGGTTCGCTCGCTCAAACCAATTACTCAGGCTCGCACGCTCGAACCCATTACTCTACTTTAGGGTCGCTCAACCAACCCACTATTAGGAGCGACTGATCACTTGTTCTCCAGAACCAAGACCCCAGGCCTTTTCTACTTGCGCGACCGACTTACCCCCGGCTCGCTCGAGCCTGCTTATTTTCTTGTTCCCTAAAACAATATTTAGGTGCGACCGACCCCCTTCCGTTCGACCCAAAACCAGCACTGCTTCAATGCAACCCCAATTTTGACCAAATCTTCGCCAATCGACACAATCGACGAAACCAACTCAACCAGTCCATTCAACACAATCATAACCATGTTATGAAACCACTAACATCACCAATTTAGCCATTTCATCAATAATTATGTGAAATTCACCAAAACAACCATGAATGTAAAACATGAACAAAGCTATAGATCTAGCTTGAATAATCATATGGAATAGCATAGAAATTACCTATCTAAACTTGCTAAATCATATCATAGTGTGATTCATATGAAAGTGGACTTACCAATGCATAGATCTATGGAAACATACTTGAAACTGAAGAAAAACATGAACAAACACTCATACACTTCATTGAATCCATGTGAGAGATGTAATCAGCTCACCGATTCTCCAAAACAAGCTTAAATTGATGAAACAAGAATCCGGACAGCAAGCACCTCACACCAAACCCCTTGATCCGATGAACTCTTGCTTCAATTGATGTAGATCTCTCCTCCAATGGTGTAGACCTATGATTTCCCTCCTTGGGTTTTGATTTTTTATGGTGGAAAGGTATTAGAGGAAGAAGGAACTCAAGGCCACCTAATGAGAGAATGGGGAAGTAAACTATTTCCCATACCTCTCACCTTTTATTTATAGTTTCCACCAGCCCACTAATGGGCCTCTCCCAAATCAGCCCATTAGGCCCTCAAAACCTGGACAACTAACTGAAAAACCTTAAAACAACGATTTCTCCCAGAACCGTTGAGCCAAGTCTTCAATGTAACCACTCTACAGAAAGACAAACATCAATTCCTTTCCAATGGCACAGGTCTTACCCTCTGATTCGACTTAAGTCAAAAGTTATTCCCTGTACAAGACTGATAGGGGCAAAATGGTCACAAAAAAAATTGGTAAAAATTATGGACATGTCTCACATCCCTATTAGCAACATATTAAAAGATGAGAATGATCGAACCCTCATGGAATAAAATAAAATTATTTTACGATCTTCCGATACGTAAAATGCGGGCTATTACATAGCTCAACCAAAGCCACAAAGATATATTTCTATATTGATTCACCATAATTAACGATCGTTATGTCATGGTAATTTCTTAACTTATTCCGTTTTTTTTTGGCTAAAAGATGTGAAAAAAATTATACAATTACAAAACCAAATCTTTGTATTGTAGGTGTGAACCAAATGACAATCGAACAATTATGTACATTGACAAAACAAGAAAAGTAGATTCTGATAACCGACAACGAGTTGATTCTGGACTGTCTGAAGTTTTAAACCACGTCCGCTCTGGAGAATGTCGGGCACTTTCAAACTCCATATTATTATGCGCTTCTGCTATTCCCTAGTACTGATTTGTCCATATTTTACGTTGATCGAAATACACAATCTAACATTTGACTTTTAAATTTTGAACATGGCATAATTTATGTTATTCCCATTACCATTGTGAAGCTCAGAACTAAGTCTAACTGGAGCTATCTTTCATGCGCACTATGCAAATCTATGGTTCGACTAAACCATACCAATTTTTTCTATGGATCATCGAATAGTGCTCAATCCATTGAACATGCTTGTAACCCCGTCATAACATGTCAACTGCGACGACCCGAAATCCCCCGATCCGAAAAGAGACGGGAAACAGTGGATTGCTTTGAGAACACGACGCATCAGAACTCAAACACTAGAACATTTCATTGCTATTACAACAATTTACGTCAGAGTACAAGAATATCAGAGTACGAATAAATATTACACAGCAAAAAAAATAATATCAGAGATTTAAATTACATAGCAGCGGAAATAAAAAAGTATAAATACAATGCACAATGGGAATACATCAACTACCACAACTGAAAGAAATACGTGGATGCAAAGCTTTCCGAATATAGCTCCAGCTGTAAACCAATATCCTGTTAAATAGAAATCTGCAGAACCAAAACTACTAGCTGCCCGTGTGGAAAATATGGGCACCCAGAGTTTAGGCGAAAACAATAAACTCCAGGTCAGTCATGGGACTGGTGTGAGAACTAAAACAGTTATTAAAATTTTACTTTAAAATAGGGTAATTCCTGGGACCACGCCGTATGTCATGGAACGGGTTCACTCCCATGAGTACCAAAACTTGAAATAAAACAATTTAATAAACAACACAATGCTTTTTGGAAAAATGAAGCTATTATAAGACACAGGTCCCATCACACAATGCAACGCAAGCTGGAGGATAGAGTTTTACCTTATAATAGCCAAAAATGTTTGGTACGTTTTAAAACAGATCATTTTGATACTATAAGTGCATAGTGTAAAAAAAACTTCAAATATAAATGTATCAATCATAGATGGCATAGGTACGATATATTATGTCGCCATACATAGGTTTACAATTAAAACCGAAAGTCGCGTATTGGAAATTGGATTTCCATCTATGAGTCGAGGCAAGGGATCGTTCTTACTGATTTGAGACACTCTAGCAAATGCCTCAGGATTACACGCTTTGGGCAACCCTTGGATCTTCAAGGCTGGTCCATGCTTACTTTAGTGGATTAATTATTCCTGAACACACATTTCCCGGTCCTATCGGACCTATCACTTGGCCAGTAGCGACCAATATATTTGAGGCGTCTCGCAATCCATCATCCACATAAGTAAAAATGTCTGGGCTCCATACCATGACACCACTTCTAGCTAGAAAGAAAAGTCATGCACTCCCTACAGTCACTGTCCCATTTTTTACTCATACCGGGTGTGAGGCTCGCGAATAACGCTATACACAAAACTATGCTACTTAAAGCTGTGCTTTGATCATCATCCACAAGACTCTGCTTTTTAACAAAAGCCTTGATTATTGCATCTAGCATGTCACATTGTCAATCCATACCATACCATTGATTTCTGCCAATATATGACCTCTAAGCTCGTATGTCTCAGAGAAGGGTGTTAAGCAAGAGAATAAATTCTCCACCACCAAACAGGTATATATTTAGCAGAGATCAATGAATATAACACACAATTCAATGTTAGACACAATCCATTTACAAGTCCGTTCTGGGTCTGAATGAAACCGGAGGCACCTTATTCCTCGTCCCATATGTCTAATACAGGAGAGAGGCCCTCGCGTATCCGAACAATCAACAAATACGTCCGAACAACTACCACTGTAACCCTTTCAAGGCAACAACTCCAATCAAAGGCATCAGTAGAAATCCATTTGATGTGAAGATTGTCTGTCTTGCACCGTCTTCAATACCTTCGACTTTTAATCGTCTAACAGTTATTAAGAATGGGTTAAACCTGGTCTTTCCGAATAACTTGCGCATTTTATAATCAAGTGATATATAAACACATAATACGCCTCATTCCAATCCAGAATATTCTTTTATTCAAATATTCATATCTTTGGGGAAAGGTTCCCATTAATTTTATCAAATATAAATTCCTTTAAACTTATTGTTTAATCTTCCTTTAAAAACCATTGCAAAAGATTTTATATTATCCTTTAACAATTCTAAGCCAAATTAAGGTTGATAAAACTAGTCGGGATTATTGAGCCTTACTGAAGTAATCATTTATTATTATTTCCAATCCCAATCTATTCATCCCATAAAGTAAAACTAATAGTACTCAAGTTCTAACGCCCATCGTTTTATCGGTAAATTTAATTACCATTTCACGTTCAAATCTAATCAAAGATTTAACTATCGCATGGAGTAAAACTGGTGGTACTCCATCTCGAAACATTTATTGAATTTGGTTAATTTAATTACCATTCTCATTTTAATCCACTTAAAAATTCATTAAAACTCTAGTTCAGTTTTAATCCCAAAAATCATTACTTAATGATTATTCAAATTTTAGGAAATAAATCCTGTCTTTACTTGGGTTAAAGAACAAATGTCGTTTATAAACATTATTCACGATAAACCCAAAATCCTCTTCCATTAAAATGGAACTTTCACGGAATTCATAACAGTATATAATCGATATAAATTTTGTACTACTACTATAAATGGAATAACGACAAAGCCTTTTAAATTCCATATATAGTAACGGTCTTCCTTTACAGAAGCTCATCTCGACTATTACCAAATCGAATTCCATTCGATTCCAATTTAATATATTAAATTGAAAAACTTTATTTTGGAAAAATTCCATCAAATCCTAATAAAAAGATTTATATATTCCAAATCATAACTTCACTGTTAATTGGGTATTAAGAACAAATGTTATTTAAAACATCGTTCACAATGAACCCAAAATCATCTTCCATTTAATTCCAATTTATAACTATAAATTGGAAAGCTTCATTAATCTTAATTAAAAGATTTATTCTATTCTCAATTGGGTTTAAGAACAGTGTTATTGAAGGCACCATTCACGACAAAACCAAAATCCAATTTGATATTAAATACAAGGCTCTGAATAGAAATTATATCGACTTATATCCAATATCAAATTCTGAAACTAGCAGATATCGTATCGGGAATAACGATATTTGTATCTACCAAATTCCTCAACAATATCTGTATCATCACGAAATCTAATATCAAAATATCTGAAGATAATTTCCATTTAAACTCATTCCATTTTATTCATTGGAAAACTCTGATTATTTCAAAACCCATTTACAAATCCAATTTATTTATTTAAAAACATTGGATTATCATTCTAGTTAATAACTAGTTCATTCAGATAAAAATATCTTTTATCTTTTCAAATATGGAAATTTTCATCCAAAATCTTTCCATATCATTAATTATAATTTTACATAATTCTTCCATATTTTTAATAATTTTATTAAGGCCCTTACAGTCGGTTTCCAATAACAGCCACCGAACTGCATTCATAACAACCTTTTCTCAAATTGATTTGGTAATAATTTAAAATCCAACCATTCAAATTTAAATCTCTTATATTCATTGGAAAGATCTTTTCGATACGAACCCAACGGTTCTGGTTTCAGGAGAATCCGACAGTCACTTCTCCCATTACATCTATTTGAAGTCAATGGTTGAAATTCACTAATGGTCGCTGCGCGTTCTACTCAAGCCATATATATATATATATATAATATACATATATCATCAATTTCCATTTAAAACATACTTTATAAATCGTTTATAAATTCATTTTTAACTGATTTCAAGTTCCTTTTCAATTTTAAATAAAAATTGAATATTCCATATCATTATAATATTTAAATGATAATTTTTTTCAAAATATCAGATTTTGAAATCAATTCTTTTCGATATACATTATAAAGTAAATAAAATCGACAGAAAATTCCGTTCGAATAAAAATGGCGTACATCTACTTAATTAGGCTTCATATTCATTTTAGTTATGAATATTTCAATATTTTCGCGTCCATCCAAAATCGGACATCAAAATCATATTTTGATTCTTTACTGAATATTATTTTGAAATATTCGTTATTCCTGAATTGGAATCAGACTTAATCAATTACCATATAATTTTATTTATATGGATTCCATACATCGCATGTATTCAAAAGTAGTGATAAACAACTATTAAACATTCCATTTATATCCAGAGTGCAATTTACAACTGTATAAGCATTAAGTAATTAAATAATGCTTATAACAGTCTGTCAATCAATTGGTTGACAAACAATTAAATCCAAGGGAGATGCGAATTAATTATCTTTCCCAGACCCGTGTGAGGTTTTCAACCAACAACAATGAATTCAAATTAATCAGTGGTTAATAAATTTAACCAATTCTAATTTGATTCAAATTATTTTTCTAATTAACCAATTTTCACTATTTAAATTATAAATGGATATTTATAATTAATTTCAACTACGACATTATTGTTAACATTATTTTTAATATGTTAATCATCACAATCACAGCACAATACAGCGAATCAAATCATCCATGGGTATTCAAACAACTGTGAAGGAGCTAACAGACACCATACAACATTTTATGTTAATTAAAACTGACAAAAATCGACACTGGCAATTTATTTATTTTCAGTTATAGAATAAATAACTATACAAATATTTTAGTGAGAGAATTCTCAGTTTGATTTCCACTCGGTCAGTCTTTATTTCAAGATTGTTTTAATAAAATTAATCTGGATGTTTAATTTTATCAAAAACTGCAATAGCTTCCGTTTCCGTTCTAGTTAGTTCCATATTGTAGACTTTGATTTCACGGTTCCAACGGTTCCACACTTGTCAAATTCTGTTTTGATTTCAATGAGTTATCACCATTTGAATTTAAATACATTAATTCGGTCATTAACCAATAATTAATTAAAACATTAACCTAATCTTCCTCCAATTTCCTGGTCCATCGTCTTCGTTATTACCTGGTAACGAAACCCATCAGCTCGCCTTGATTCTCGCCCATCGCACGAGATTCCGGGATGTCGGAGCATGATCAGAGACCGGCGCAAGAAGCGCCATGGCGCCACCATCCACCACCGTTAGTGGGGCCCAACTCGAAGCCACCTAGAACCCGCAATTTCTGTTCGAAAGGAATGGATTTAGGCCAGAGATTCACGCAAAATTTGAAACAATAGATGATCATGACCGTTGATGATCAAGATTTCGCGGAGTACTTTCACGTTGCTGAAGAAACTTTTGAAAACCATTGAATAGATTAGAAGAAAAATAGGAGGAAAGATTTAAAGAAATCGACCATCGATTCCTCAGAGTGGTTGCGTGCATAATTCTAAGGGTTAGGGTTACGATTTTGAACACACACACACACACACACACATATATATATATATATAATATAAATTAATATTTAATCCACAAATTATCTCGATAAGATTCCGAACTACAAACGAGACCCAATGACTGTCGTTCCTAAGCAAATACCCCCATTTCGGACACAATGAGATATGTTTCGTAAGACAATTCAACTGTTTTGATTAGTTTTTATCAAAATTAAATTTATAAATCAATATAATGGTCAATATTGAATTTGAACATACATTTCAATTTACTGGGAAATCTAGCTATGTTTTGACGATACGGTCCTAACAAAATTAATTTCGTTAAATTTGGAGATCGTTTGAAAAATGACCTTTTAACTGACTTATTAAATTCAAACTGAAATTGAAAACACGTTTAAATTCACTACGCTCATATATTAATTCCAAAAATTATGAAATTTTAAACCTGACTATAATTTGACATTCCGGATCCAACAAAAGTGGTTTCGTCAAAAACGGAGGTCTTTGCAAAATGGCTATTTTTAAGGGCTACATATAATATTAAAAATATATATAAATTCTATAACGACTATTCTAAATTATAAACTGGACATAACTTACAATTTATAAAGTGAAATCTCAGTTTCTTACATTCGTTAGAAAATTACAGTTCAAAATAGTCCAGCGTTTCTTATTTTACTGAAATCCAATTTATATTGAATTTTGTATATTCATTTGAAATAAAAAATCGAATTTTCAAACTACTGCGCCATTTCAAGCTCGTAATATAATTAATATAAATTTATACGTTCTAACTTCGATTTAAATAAATTTTAAATCGTTAATTCTCAAATTAAATCTTCATGAAAATCAATTAAAAATAAATTTTAAATTGGTTCCAAATATACGGGTTGTTACATCAAATCTGTTAATTCTGTATTACCAGTATTAACAATTGTAATATAGGTATCGTATTAATATGGAGATTAAGGATCCACTATGCAATAACTATCACTGCTTTTGGCAACTAAGCTGAATCTATTATTGGATATACCGTTGACGACTTACTTGCAACCTACAAAGTGGTATTCCTTTTTTCCCTTACAATACTCATTAAATTAATGCATATTAACTTGCAACTTGCATCCCTGTTACTTGGTGACAAATACACTAATAATATTTGGTCATAACATGTTCACTTTATTTACTTCAGATACGCAGCATTCTACTGCAACACTTTCACGTACACTCATTATGTCTTCTGAACCCAATACGTATTAACTGTTTTACTAATTTTTCCTTATTTTAGATTCTTCTTATTGCGATACCTTTGGATTTAATTAACACTACATAGTCAATCTCCAGTTTACTTTACATCTTCATTCATACTGCAAACATTAATTGTGGCCAACCTGAATGCCATATTAAGTATTAGTTTTTTTTTTTTTTACAAAATTGTGTTTTTTTAACTACAAAAAAAAAACCATTCTTTATCTAGAACAAATAATATGTTGCTGAAATGTCATTAATTAATTTTTTTCCTGTAAATGTTTTTATTTCAATATCCAGGTTAATGGGATGGAAAAAATAGATGAAATTTTTAATCAACTGTCGGATGTACGTGTTGTAGTGGAGTTCGGTCCGAAAAATTAGGAAGTTAACAATCTTGATTCTTACTTGACCACAAGAAAATTTTCAAAACAAGCTACTTTGTCTACCGCAGTCGACATGCAGTCCCAGGTAAGTGAAAAGGTCTACTACGTCCAACTATACAAGTATTGATGATAACTTTCCTATATTTTTTAAATTTTAAATATTACAGATTACTCCACATATCGAAAATAGTTCTACTCGAGATCTTCAATCACCTTTGGATAGTTGTAATACGCAAACTGTTGTCGCCAACAAAGGAAAAGAAAAGATTACCGAGGCATGTTATGAACTTATATTTTTATTCAATTACAAATGCATAACTAGTGTTTTACAAATTTATTTGCAATTCAGGACATTGCTCCAAGCAAAGATACTCCAAGTGCTTTGATTAAACAAAAGAAGGGGCTTGCTCGAGGAATTGTAATTCAGGTTTGAAACAATACGACATAAACACTTATTACATAAGCATTGCATTTATTTTGTCTCACCGTACAACGTTCGGCTTACTTAACATTAGCAAATATAGTTTATAACAATTAATGCTGTGTAGTTTTATACTGGAAAAGGGCATTTCATTGCATAGGACTGAGCGTTAGCATGTTGATGTTTTTTTTTTTACAAAAAAATAATTAAACAAGAGAAAAACGTTCAACATCCATACACCAAACGAAGTGATGTAGAATCATCTTTATAATTTTAGCTGCCTTTCCCTTCATTTGAATTGGTTACGTGGTTTGACCAGAATGTAATATGTGTAATATCCGATCTAACTTGTATAGGGCTACTTATCCACCGTTTTACATATATATTAATTTACTTCTTATTAACAAGTACCAGTTTACACACTCTGACATACATCTTTCACACCATCCCAGGCACTCATCTCATATTGTACTTTGTGTTAAGTTTTGCAAGAAATAATATCATTTTTCGTACTATTACTACTCCAGGCCCCATGCACAAACAATTCTTTTTTTTAAAGCAAAAATGTGTGATCTTCTAAAAAGAAGAGAGCGCACACACACACACATACATATATATATAATGAAAAAGGTATCTACAAAAATCGTCGACAAGCATGAAAGGCACCCAAAAAACTATACGAGATATGACTATATGTTTGTATAGAATGGTAGATAAATGAGCTGCAGATAAACCACCACCCATCATACTTCAATATCGAGTTCCGGCATGACCACCACCCAATAGTGAAGTATATCTACTCCTACACAATACACTGTCACCCAAAAAAATGTAACAAATATAAGAGAACATGACAACTCAAAAAGAAAACACTCCAAGACTGCACTCTAAAAAATCCCATAGCAAATATCATCTTCAATCTAAGTCCACACTCCAATAAGCTTCCCAGCTAAAATCAGCTACCTATGACCTGAAATAGACAAGCCAACCATAAGCTACCATCACACAGACACACAAACATACACACACACACACACACACACATATATATATATACACACACACACACACCTAAGTGTATATATATGTGAAAAATAAAGAGAAACCAAAGTAAATAGGAGACAGGAAAGAAATACATAAAAGCACAAATACATAAAAGAAGTGCTCTCAAAAGATACTCACAGGATGCGAGTCAAAGGGGAGACTGTTAGGATTTCCTCGTATGTTCTTAAGGAGGAATGATGATTTGAATAAATAGTCCCACATCATGGAATAAATTGAAGGAGTTGTGTACAAATATGAGTTGGTAGGCACGTAACATCAGGGATACCTTTTGTTATATGGGAGTTGTGTGCCGGCTCATATGCGTGCAAGGAAGGGGGCTTTGTTCTGACCGTCGTTACATAACAATTCTGACCTTCATCAAGTATCTCTCAAATCCAGAATCTCTATATAACTTATAGTGAAGGTTAGACATCCAATCCAGACTAAAAGTAACAATCCTAGTGATTAATCTATCTATAG
Organism: Allium sativum; assembly: GCA_030737875.1. Taxonomy (NCBI): domain Eukaryota; kingdom Viridiplantae; phylum Streptophyta; class Magnoliopsida; order Asparagales; family Amaryllidaceae; genus Allium; species Allium sativum. Next base: position 246,975,786 of record CM060922.1, on the reverse strand, counting down.
AGTCAAAATTAAAATGAATCATTCTCTAATTTCTTTCAAGCCAAATAAACCAACTAATAATAGTAATTAGAGAATCCAACACATATCTAAGTTTGAAATTGAAAACAAATCTAAAACAATTCCAATAAGATTCAAAGTCTCTAAAAGTATTGAAACAGTTAAAAACAAAAATTCTTAAAAGCATATTTAAAATGAAATAGGTTTTAGAGCAAGAGAAAAATAAATGATCAATATTCTCATCCAAAATACTACAAAAACAACACTTAACATCAAAAATAATATTCTTCTTCTTTAAATGCACAATTGTATTAAGTTTCTTATAAATAATCAACCATATAAAAATTTGTGCTTTAGGCGGAGAATTCGTCTTCCAAAGAAGCTTAAAAACAAACATAGAAACACCAGAAAAATTTAGAAACTTGTACATAGATTTGGAAGTAAGAAGACTCTTATCTAGCCCCCAATAAATGTTATCACCATTATTATCTAAATGACACATAGACAACTTTGCACGCAATAAGGCAAATTGCCTGAACACTAACCATTCTAAAATATTTTCAAATGTAAATTCCCACGGGGGATCTAAACTACCTCTATAAACATCAATAATCAAATTCTTAAAGCAACAATTCTCAAAAAATTCTCTAAATTCTACTTTAAGGGGCACACGAGAGATCCAAGAGTCATGCCAAAAAAAAGTAATATTACCTAAATGGACATTCAGTTTACAACCTAAATTAAAAAAATCAAAACATTCCAAAATAGAATTCCAAAAATAAGATAATTTATTAATCCAACTATAACTAGAATTAACTATAAAATTACCTCCAGCATAATAAAATTTGGAAACTATTTGTTACCAAGCAGCCGTCACATCTGGGTTCCTAAACTTCCATAACCATTTAGCTAACAAGGAAGAGTTAAAATTATATAAATTTACGATCCCTAGACCCCATCCTTCTTGGATCTATAGCAAACTACCCAATTAACTAAACATTTATAGCTTCTACAAATATTATCTCCACTCCAAAGAAAATTATGTCTAATTCTATTGATTTTCTCAATTACCTATTGAGGAAATCGATGAACGGCCATCCAATAAGTTGGAATAGCATACAATACAGAGTTGACAAGAACTAATCCACCAACTCTTGATAAATATCTACTATTCCAACAAGATAATCTATTGTTAATCTTATCTATAATAACTACCCAATCTTCATGCTTCAGTTTTGAAGGCCTAATTCTAAAGCCCAAATAATCAAAAGGAAATTTCATAGTAGAACAGTTTAAGGTGTCAGCAACTTAATTCTCGACTTTGTCAAAGTCATTAAGAATCATAATCAAACTCTTATCAAAACTGATTCTGAGACCAGATAGCATCTCAAAACAATAAAGAATAAACATCAAAGCTATAATATGCTTGGGTAAGTGAGAGGAAAATAATAATGTATCATCTGCAAATTGAAGTATCGATAATTCATTATTAAAATCTTCATTACCAACAAATCCTAAAACACCTATCCCCACAGCTCTTTCAATAATTCTAGTGAAAACATCAACGGCGAGGTTAAATAAAAGAGGTGATAAGGGGTCACCTTATCTCAGACCTCTTTTAGATTGAATTTTCTGACTGCTAAATCACGCCAAAAACTTATTACATGCATTAACACCTTACAATTCCACTATCATCTTGCTTACTAATGATGTTTTGTTGTAAACATGAATATATAAAAACAAATATGCTAACGTAATTTTTTGGTAGGACGTGGAAGATAAGACTAGTCCAGCTGTTTTACCTCCGAAGAAGATAAGAGACAGAAAAAATAATTATTTCCCTTCTTAACATAACTTTTTAACTACTCTTTGTAACGTGTACCTATTTGTTTATAATTTCGGTTTGTTTGTTCTTTTTCTTTTTTATTAACCGTACTGTGATTTGTTTACAAACCATCTTGTATTTGTTGTAAATAAACCTACGTTATCTGACGAATAAATATTTTATGTCTTTACCATTTGCATCGATATAGTGCCATGTACTCTTATTCTAAAATGTGACTACTTACTCCACGTCCGCTGCTTGGTTTACCTGTTATTCTACAATTTTTTTTGGATTGACTACTTCTTGACGTTTCAATTTCCTTTTATGAACTCTATGTAAATATACTTTTGTCTATTAGACAAACCTGTTAAGTCTTGCTGATATGATTTCATTTTACTGCTATGTATATGCATCATATGATTTCTGTTCCATCGTATCGCTCGTCTATATCGTAATGCACCTAGGATATTTTCTACACCAAGTGTTTACGTTCTAAGGCTATATTGCAGGCAACACCAGTGTAATGAATAGTAGTGCATTCCTAACATCAGTGGAACGAGCTCAAATTTTGGATAGATGATAATATATATGTGGATTGAACATCTACAAAATCTTGGTGGATTTGGATAAGTGTAGCTCATGGTAGGGTAGGGGTGCTGCAAAACAGGGGTACCCAGAACGCTCTTATATATATGTGTGTGTGTATACATATATATATATATATATATATATATATGTATGTATATATGTATGTATGTACATGTGTGTGTGTATAACAGCGTTCAGTAGCACCCCATTAGCCCCCTAATTTCAACCATCCATTTATATTAAAATAAGTTAGTAGAACAAAAGATAGTTAAGAGAAGGAGAGAGAGTAAAGGAAATGAGTGGTGGAAATTAAGGGGCTAATGGGAAGATGCACTATTTGGGGGTGGCTCTTGAACGCTGCTTATATATATATGATAAAAAAAATTATGCAATATAATGTAATGTGTTTGCTATGGTTTTAAAACTATTTGAATATTTCATTCTGGCTTAGACAAAAACATATAAATTTGGGTTGGTTATGGAACAAAACACATTGATCTAAAATCATGAAAGAGCTGTTAATGCATATCTTTATGATCATAAATTTATTGTTTACAACAGAGTTATGATAGAATAACAAATACGAGAACAAATTATTATAAGATATGCAAATATGGCCCAATTCACAAAAAAATCCGGGGTTTTTAAGAACAAGGACAAACATAAACAAAAATTTACCCATAAGGATAAGAGACTAAAATTTTATCCATAAGGACACTTTTTAGTGTAAAGGAAGAAATTCAGGGTCCACTATCATTTCATATTTACGCTAAAAAGTGTCCTTATGGATAATTTTTTTGCCTCTTGTCCTTGTGGTTAAATTTTTCTTTACTTTTATCCTTCACACTATTTTCTAGAAAAATTCCTATCCATGTGTTAAAATTTGACCTTTTATTTCTTCTTAGTAATCCATTCAATTTTTTTTGTCTACATGAGATGGGAGATACTTTTATATATAATAAGGATACCTCCATTTGAAGGTTTTGAAATTACCAAATTGATAATAACAATACTGAATGGAATCTTACTATATACTAAAACAGAGACCAGCCTGGGCCACGTGGCCGCACCACGTTGCTCCATTCCTCCATTTTCCCGCAAAAAACCTACAAAGCAATAAAATATACATGTACATACTGTAATATAATTATTACTGAGAATTAGAAGATTTCCAAGGCATATATAGTGTATACTTAACACAGTACACGATGCAAAGTAATTAATTTATCACTTCAGGGTTCGAGGCATGAAAAGAAGAGTCTGGACATGCGGCTAATTTATTTATTTTTTCAGGAGATTCGAGACACGTCCCTCTCATTTTTTAATCCACCGTCACAATTGTTAGAGCAATTTCGCTACTCTTCTTCTTCCCTCTCATGGATTCCAACAATTGCGCCTAAACATTCATCCGTCGGATCGATTTCAACAATATTCGAAGCCTGCTGTGGAAACTCAGAAAAGTCATTAACTTCTACTGTTCTTCCTACCTGAGATTCAAGTCAACCGCTCTTTCCTGCAATTCAGGATCAGAGAAATGATTGTCCTCTTTTTTGATATCAAACCTTATCTATAACATAAGCTCTTAACTCCTAGCCGCATTTTTATGTGTAAATTGATTCGATTTCTTATGTGAATTTGGTTGATTTATTGTCGGTGTTTCGACCGGATCCAGTCTCTCTTATTCGATTTCAGTTCGTTGTAATTTTTTAATTGTTTTGTTTGGTTTGGATCCATTTATGCCGATTCAGTTGTTCAATTTCAACCCAGGGAATTTTCTTTGTTTTAAATGGTTTTTGAACATCATAATTTGATTTAGATGTAGTGAACAAATCAGTTCGATTTACAAATTTGGAGGATGTTGATTTATTAGTGTATTTATTTGATTGCAGGCAGCAGAGTCTGGTTTGAATGGATTAGGTGGCCATTAGAGCCATTTTACTTAATTTTGTGTGCGTTTAAATAGTTATATGTACTCCAGGTTGCTTATGTAATCCAGGACTGATATGTTTGGTTGAATTCACTATTTTTTGATATGATGTTACAAAGTTTAGTTACAAGATTTGTATAAAAAAAAAGCTAATTTGCTTCTACTGCAGGAAATAAACATATAAACAGTCAACTAGATCGCAAGGATGTAAAGCTATGAAAGGTCTGCTCTAATTCGATTTCTCTAGTCTAATTCTATTTTGTTTGTTTTTTATCCCTGTTTAAATGTGTGTATAGTTCTAATTTTTTGTTAATTTATTATTGATATAGTTGTATTGTTATGGTTGTATGATTTCTGCCTGTAAAGAGTTTCTAATCAAGCAATTCCTGTATATAATATCATAGTGTATTCAGATTCAGATTGTGAAGAAAGTACCACCAAATTCTCACAGAGTAGATCAATAGGCCTTTATGTGTTTCTTCTCCCTATTACACAGGTCAGTTTTTTATAACAACTTTCAAAGATTTTTTATTACTAATGTATTTTTGATTATTTATTTATATGTTAATATCATGTGTGGGACAATTTCAAGAATTCTATTGATGTCAACTTTTAAGGTGCTTTCTAGAAAAAAAAAAATGATACCACTGAAATTCTTGCATGAGAATAAATAAGAAGGAAGCAAGCAATGATATAGGCATGCAGGACCAAAAACTGCCTACTGTCTTTAGAATCTACAAGATCCACGTAATTAATATGAAAATAAAAGACCTATACTCATTTTCTAAAATTTATGCATGTGAAAATAAACTACAAAAGTATTGCATGACAAATTTTGAGGAATAAGCTTTGCTGCATTTGAGAAGTAAACTATTTGCAGTTTAGTGAGGATGAGTGTACCACAACGACAAATGGTACTGTTTTTAGAAGTGTATTGAGATACACTTGTCAAACTTTTGTGTTTCCGTTAGGAATGTCAGTAACGGGAATATTTACTGTTTCATGTTTATCGAGGTTCTACTTAAACTATTTGCGCTTCCAGCTCTTTGATTTATGTTGCACATGTTATTTTCCTTTGGCTTTTGAACAATGCCACTTAGTTTACTGATAGTTTACACATGGGTAAAAGCTTTTGTTTTTCTTACTTTACTTTGTTAATTTTCTTTTTAACTTCAATGTGTAGTGTGACACGTTAGTTTCTATTTAGAACATGAAATTTGTCTTCGTTGCATAGTTAAAAAGAGGTAATATGACATTAGTTCTATATTACCAAATATTTTTCATATCTAAAGCAAGAATTTCACATGTTAATATGTCTGCAATATATAATGTAGAAAATAGTTAAAAATTTAGAGATTGATGGTCACAAGTCAATTTTTATATTATATATTTTGGAGATCATTGTTTAAATGATACAGAATTAATTTTCATTTCACTGATAGCAATTTTGAAACTAATCTTGAGTTATGATAGTATATTATCCTTCCATAATAATATATTATCCTTTGTCAGGCTGTCATTGTTCCATATTCTGGAACCCAGTTATAAACATATCCAGCGTTACTTTTGATCAGTTCTATGTAGACTTAAGTCAATGAAATGAATACATATATACATGTTTACGTACAACTTCTATACTTTGTTTAGTTAATCCTTATTGCAGCGCTAAATTTTCCCAACATATATATATATATATATATAAGTTGTTCTGACTTTAACACTTGGAAGTGATTTTCGCTTGCAATAGTGAAGTCGAACTTTAGAGAATTTAATTTCTTGCTATGTTCAGTTGGTGTTCTCAAAGAAGATTATATTTTTAATCCTTCACTGTTTACAAGTTTAATTTTTTGATAGCTTATAATTTGTTGTTTAATGGATTTATTCATGTAGTTGAGCTGTTTGTTTAACTACTGAATAGAGTTTGACCGTGTAGTTGAGCTGTTTGTTTAATTACTGAGTGGACTTTTATCATTGTACTTCTAGTTATAGAGAAATAAGTGATTAGAGCAAGACCAACTCATGATTTAAGCAAAATAAATTCACTTGGTGTCATACTTTCTTGGGTACCGCGACAATATTGACTGTTTACTATTTCAGATCACTCTGCAGGTACAAATAGTGTATTATTTTTATGATAATTTTAGAGTGTTTGTATCTTCTTGCATGCCTTATTTATGATATCATATCACTGATATATAGTTATTATGCTGACATATATAGTTAGTAAATGTTAGAGCATCTCCAACAAGGTTACGGATCGTAATGTTACGATCTGTAACATTCAGGGAGATATCTTTGATATCTCCCAACAGTTGCGGGCCAATTTATTCGGTGCTCCTTGAATAACATAGCACGTGCCTACCGCACCTATAAGTAGGCGCGGTAGGGCTGAGCCCCTCCACACATTTCCACTTTTTACACTTTTTTTATGCTTGACACCGAGATGTCGCCACGCGTGACCAAGATGGGGAGACATACAGTTCGAGCTCAGCTGGACGACACGGCTGGTTCAGAGCATCCTCCTCCACCAGCGGGGACGACGATTGAGGACTTACGGATCGTTTATGAGTTGCCAGAAGGATACAATGTAACAACCGTGAAAACCAGAACCAATTTAAATTTTTTATTTTGGCAATTTTAATGAATTTTGGATATTTAAAATGAATTATTTTAAATAATAACGACAAGAAATTTATTTTAAATAGAATTAAAACGTATATATTTATTTGGATCAAAGTTAGAATATAAATATTTATTTTAATTATAAAAGGAATTGGAAATGGCGCGGTAGTTTGAAAATTCGATTTCAAATTTCAAATGAATGTACAGGATTCAAAATAAACAGAATTTTAGTGAAACTAGAAATATTTGAATCTGTTTGAAAATATCTTTCCAACGAATCTGAAAAATTGAAATTTCATAGCGGGAATAAAAAGTTATGCCCAGTTGAAAATTCAGAATAGTCGCTATGGAATTTTAGCCCTTAAAAATAGCGATTTTGCAAACGACCTCCGTTTTCGACGAAACCACTTTTGTTGGATCCGAAATGTCAAATTATTGCTAGATTCCAATTTTCATAATTTTTGAAATCAATATGTGAGCGTGGCGATTGGTAATTTCAGTTTGAATTTAATCGACTGGAAAATGAACGTTTTTTAAACGGTCTCCAAATTCGACGAAATTAGTTTTGTTAGGACCGTATCGTCAAAACATAACCAGATTTATTTTTCTGGAATTTTTGGAGTCCATATGTGGCCTCGGTATATTAAAATGTACATTAAAATCAATATTGACTATATTATTAATTTACATTTTAATTTTGATGAAAACTGATCGAAACAATAGAATTTGCTTGCTGGACAAATCCCATTGTGTTCGGAATGAGGTTAATTGGCTAGGGGCGATAGTCGGTGGGTTCGATTTGGGGTCCATATAGAAAAGTAACTTTTTGAAAGAAAAATATATAAAATATATTATTCCCCCCATCCCTTTATCTCTTATTCAGTCCCCCCCCCCCTCGTTCAGATCAAAATTAAAGAAGAAGAAAAACCGCGAAGCGCGATCGGCGCCCGCCACTGCCGCCGCCTGCTGGAGGCCCCCACTTCATCGCCGATGACTGGATTCCCCCCTCCTCCTTCTCCGCCCAAGCTCCTCTCCTTTCCCCCTTTTCTACGGCCTAACCCCAAATCATCACCAAACCGCCACCGTGGCCAACCCCAGCGCCACCAGACCGCCGCACAGCCTCCCACCACCTTCGGCGGACGACACAGCTCCTTCTCCAGCCGTGGAGCCTCCTCCAACAATAAACAGTGAGTTTTATGCGATTCACACCATAAAATTGGGATTTTTACTATGCGATTAACACCATAAAATAGGATTTTTACTGAGCGATTAACATTATAAAAATGGGATTTTTCTTTAATGGAATGACATATAAAGGTTGGATTTTTATTTATTTAAATGGTAAGATTAAAATATAATTTTTATAGTGAAAGTGAACAAATAAAAGTATGATCATTATAATATAAACATCGTGGTAAAGATGTGATTTTTACACATATGGGTTGGAATTAAAAATATGATCTTTAGTATGAAAAAGGTTTGATTTTTAATATATAAAGATTAGATTTTTAAAAATACAAAAAGATTAGATTTTAACGAATATAAAGATGAGACCTTTATAGACGTAGCGATGTAAAAATGCGATTTTTAATATATGAATGGCATATTAAAAATATGATCTTTATTATGAAGTTAGGGAAATAAAAATATGATTTTTATTAGATAAGGAGCGTTATAAAAATATAATCTTTAATATATATTCAGCGTATTAAAAATGAGATTTTTATATATACCATAGCGAAATAAAAATATGATTTTTAATCATGTAGCGAGTTAAAAATATGTTTTTTATCATAAGGATAGCGGTATGAAAATGTGATTTTTAAATATATAAACATCATATTAAAAATGTGATTTTTACTATGAATAGCGTGAAACGTTGGGTGATGGAACGGGAGGGAAACAAATCCAAATCAAAACCGTTCAGAAATAAAGAATAGAGGAGTGAAACCCAAGGTGAGAACTTCTCACTTTAATTTTATTTTCTAGTTAAAATATATACTAGGATGCAGACGGTGCTTACAGCACTCGACACCGTCGTCCACACACCATGGATGACTTGTTTGATTTGATTGTGTTGTGATGTGAAATGGACTGTATAAAATATTCACGTGTTGAAATAAAATATTTTATCGTTAAAAAATATAATTTTTAACGTGTATATGAATAAAATAAATTTTCATTTACAAATCGAGCGGTTTGTTTATGTACACCCATTTGACTGATATTTATAAAGCCATGTTGATTAGTTACGCGCCATTTAGATGCGAGCGATATTTGTAATGGCCCGCAAATCCGTACTATCAGAGTTGACTACATACATCACACGTCCAACCCAAATATCACGAAAATAAGAATCATTTTTTTAGAAGAAAAAGGTAGAAGAAGAACAAAAATAACAACACAGAATCTTACATCGCAGAGGAATCAAAATATAATGTCATAACTTTTGAAATACAAAATTTTGACTTTATAACATACAATGATCAGAGTATAACACTTACAACATAGAGGAAATAAAAACACTATATATCTAACACTGAAGCCTCCTACTCCAAGCTCCTTTAGATAAATCTGTAAAATCCTGAACTACTTGACTGCCCGTACAAAATTTGGCATCCAAGAGTTTAGGTAAAACAAAACAAAATAAATTTTGGGTCAGTCATGGGACTGGTATGAGTAAACAATTTCAAACAATTTGAGAAAATAAATGATATCTCATAAGACCACGCCGTATAACACGGAACAGGTTTTTCCCTTATGAGAATCCAAAACACTTGATATAACTTTCAAATCTTTTTGAAAGAAACGATAATCTTTATATCAAAACTCTTTTGATATTATAATAATGTCTAAATCAAATAAATAGAAATATAGTGGAATGCTTTCATCTCACGCTCCACATACATAATATACAATCAAAACCACGAGCACTTATTGGGTAATGAATTTCCAACTATGACAAGGTATGGAACCTCCTTCCGATAGTGTATCTCTAGAGGAGAATACACTGGGTTCAACAAGAACATCTTGTAACCCGACCACACATGACCGACCACTCATTTCGCTTGAGTGTATCGAATGTATATCACTAACGGTTGGGATCAACAACCGTTTCCCAAATGAGACAGCATCAGATAGAACAAGGAATTTAATGAATTTCTCTAGATAGGTGATAATACAACCTAATGGAAGCTACACACATAGCCATGCTGCCTGCCCGATTTTTGTCATTTCCCGGTTGTTGAGGCCTGAGGCTACGATTACTTATATTTCATTGATAGCACAATCACTTTGAATGCCACATTGTCAGATCCGTTAATCACTAATTGATTGTACAAATATATTCTGGATATTATGCTAAGAGAATAAATCCTCTGCCATTATATATATTTATACAGACCAACATATTCGATCATTGGAAATACTTTGTCAGACACTCGTCCATATACGTTCGTTCTGGGATTGAACGAAACAGAAGGCACAAATACCATTAATAGAAAAAGCCCTTGCATTTTACTCCATCTTCGATTATCTTTATATAATTTGATTCGCAACGCTACTGCCAATACGGAGTGGTTCTCGGATAATAATCCAACCTGTCTCTCCATATTGATAACGATATTGGCAAACACTTCGATGGTCGGTTATTTAACTATCGAAGAAAAATAAACATCCATTCAAAACATCAAACAATCGCTGGACCCCTTAATTAATATTTCACTAATTAAATCATTTCTCCATTTCTTTATCAATATTTGTTAACCAAATATTTTCAATAATCATCTTGGCCTCTTACGCTATTTGGAAAACATTTCCATTTATCGTCCTCTTTTATTTTCTATACTTAGAAAATATATTCTATTTGCAATTGAATAACATTTCAATCACTTATCTCTTTCCCGACTCGGTTATTTTTATACTTAGGAAATATTTATGATATATTTCCAAAATTCCACTTACTTGGGTTAAAACGACTGTTGTGTAAAACATCGTTACAAACAACCCAGAATACCGCATTCCACTAACTCTTATTCAAACATTTCTCTTCGAGACTGGATCTTGCTATTTATCGGTTAGAAATGAAATCAATCAAGTTGGGGCATAACTACCTCTCAGACCTTGACTGAAAACATCCTTAACCTCAAAATAGACAAGACCACTATTCCCGAATAACCAACACTACATAAAGCCAATTATTCATTTTTTCAAAATGTATATACATTTCTCTTTTTATTACTAGATTATCGATTTCCTTTTTGTTTATAATATTCTAGTTTTAGTTCGTTTCTTTATCGAATTCTATACATATCGATACATTGATTTCTGACTATCAAATTTTCTTAAAAATATTCTAACTCCTTTAATTTCCGGAAAAATTCGCCATAACCTCCTTTGTACGGGTCACTCGGTACAATTCCAAAATGCCTCTCTGGACCGTCTCCGTTCAAAAAGAAAATAAAAAAGCCAAGCGGCTTGCCGATTCGGCGCATAAAACCTCATATGGAATTTAAACGTGTACTTTTTTGTCGGGCACTAAATCTATAAATTTCATACACTTCATATAATTCATTCCATACATGTCTAACACATATGTGTCCATTTCTAATTTATTTCAACCCAATCCGGTCATTTTTAACTTAACTCGCTAATTAATCTTTTTATTAGCTCTTTTGCCCATTCCACTTTATATTTGAACATATCATGTTCAATTATCATTTTATCTTGCTTATGAATTAATTTAATTCCATTTCGACTCAAGTTCAATATTCGATTTCAAATAAAAATTCTCAAATCTCCTTACTTATTCAAAGTCCATTTTCATATCGAATTTTGATTAAATAATTATTATTCAAAATAGTTAGTTTTATTCAATAACTAAAAATCTAATTTTTGTCTCAAAAATCATTTCACTTACTTGACTGGAGTTCATATTTATTTTATATCTCCAGTTTGGATTTTTCTAATGGCAATTTGGATTTTATTTCTTTAAAATCCTTTTATTTATTTAAATAAACCGTTATGGTTTTATAATGGTTCTGACGCTGTTTTTCTAAAAATTTGATTTTGACATAACTCAAAATCTATATAACGAAAACCAGATTTTTCTCTTCCAGTAGAAAATTATTATTCAATCGGTCCTGACGGTTCTTGTTTCAAAGAATTCCGACTTAAATTGAGTTCTATATACTCAATTGAAGTTCGAAACTCCAATTTACGAACTATTGCGCTGCGGCGAGTTTGTTTTAATTATATTTAATATATAAACATTTTAAACTTTGTTTATATATAAATTCTAACTCCATTCTGATATATTTTTAATATATATCAAATCAGTTTCCCAATTCAGCATAATATTTTCGATTATCTATAATTGTCGATTTTTTCCCGTTGAATTTTTCTCAATTCAGCTTATATTCCAAATTCAGAAATATAATCAATCGTTTTGTTTCAAAACACTTCCCAATTTACTTTTAAATTCTTATTTGAATTTAAATGGTTTAAATTATCCAAATGATAATTTATTTCACCAAATTTATAACACTATTTATAAATTCAACTTCCTTGTTTCATATATTTAAACAAGTCCCCTTTTCAAATTTCTATTTGAAACTCCATCCCTTTGATATTTCGAATTGCGTAATAAAAACCGTTGTTCCCTTTCGAATGATTTCAAATTCTATTTTTAAATTCCTATTTGAATTTAAATATTCAAATTATCTCTTGATAATTGATTCATTTTATTTATAAACACCATTTTATAAATTTCCTTGTTTTATATTTAAACAAGTCTATTTTGAAATCTATTTAAAACCTAAATCTTATTTTGGAATTTCTATTTATAATAACTTATATATTTATAACACCCAATTTATTTTCATATTTAATTTAACTTCTATTTAAATAAATTCGAATTAATCGAATTCAAATCATAAATCCCTACGGATTTATTTTAGTTCAATTTATATTCTGAACATCAGAATAAATTCCATCGTTTATTTCTTTAAAACGATTTCCCCATTTCTATTTTTAAATTCACATTTGAATTTAAATATTCAAATTATCTAATGATAATTTTTCTACTTTATTTATAAACACTGTTTATAAATTCATTTCAATTCTCTGCATTATTAATTGATAAACAACATTTATAAATTCACTACATGTTTTATATATTCAAAACAAGTTAATATATTTATAGCCCAATTGAAATTCAATTTCTATTTTAGATAAATAGATTTTTCCCTTTAAATTTCAAATATCATTTTCCCTGAGATTTATATATCAACATTTTGGCCCCAACGATATTTAAATGATCAAACAACCCAATTTTCAATCAACACATTATATATGATAATATATGTGAAAACAAACAATAATAAAATTTGAGGAATCCAGTTGGATCCCTCCAATCTGTTTTCCTGCATCCACTGACGTTAGTCAACAGAAATAATACCCATCCTGCTTCGCGGTAGGATATCGCGGTATAGAAGGTCATCCACTATCATAGCGTGGGACGTATAGGGTCATCCACTAATGATACTGCGGGCATCCACTAATGGTACTGCGGGAATCCAACCAATCACCAATATATATATATATAGCCACAAACACCATTCCTAAATAACTAATATATATTTAACATAACTATAATAAAATTCCAATGCAAGCAAACAACCAACGAACAATTATTTTTAACTGATAAAAATAATTCTAAATAAAAGCCGAGTGAGATTTACTCACCTTGTATTTTATTTTGTCGAATATCCAGCTTTTAGTTCCAATTGCCAAGTTGATATTAACATGAATTCAGCGTAACCGCCTCGCGCAAATATATCCTTGTATAGACAAGATGTACGATTTATAAGATTTACGATTATAAACTTTTACTTTAAAATTCTAATTACAAATAAATAAATTACCACAACATCCTTAAGTAATTTAATTAATTAAATCTTTTACCTTAATCCGTTGTTCGAATCTTCTTCTTCTTCAAGTTCACTACAGAGTCCAAGCCCGGATAACTACTACAAATCGCCACCTTAAACTGCAGCTACAATGAAACAATAACCAAAACCCGACCTTCCAAAAAATGCTGCAACAATATCTCAGATCTGCACAGCTCTGTATTGCATAGGCAGACCTCCTCAGAAACCACCGTCCAGTTCATATGCTCCTACATCATCAGTAAAATCCGAACTGCTAAATCAACTACTACCAGACCGATCCCTACAAAGCATCGCACCCATCTCAAAAATCCATCATGATTTCCAACTTGAGTGCTCCAAAATTCACAGTACCCATTCCAGAAATCCACAAAGTTCGACATCAACGTATTTGAACTTCACTTCAGCTGCTCTTTTGAAAAAAATCGAGCATCAGGAAATCCCGTCCTCCTCTGTACATAACGATATCGAGTTTTCCCCTTTTTCCACAACCATCGATAATTATCAACGTCTCCTACCTCAAACAGGGAAAATCCCTTTTGTGCTCATCAGTACTTCGAAGAAGTTAAGATATAAAAACCCATCCTAATTGATCATCGCACTCCTCCTAGATCCAGAATCGACATCCACCGTTGGCCCCTGAAATTTATCGTGATTGATTCCTCCATTCGCACATCATAGTACAGATCGAAATCCCCAAATCCCCTAACTTGAAATCGAGCTTATAAACATCGCTCGATCTAGAAACTAGGCATACATTTTATTTCTTTATACGATGGTATCGATTTCGATTTTGAGGCTTTAATTTCATTTTTGGTAGGAATTGGGAAGGGACGGCTTCGTTGTCTGAAGAGGAAAATGGACGAGGGTGGCAAAATAGAAAAGGGAGAGTAACAGATATATAATCTTGTTTTTGAAGTGTTCGAATTGAAGAAATGGAAAAGAGTTTGACTTTCCTTTTATTTTATTTCAATTGGAATGCATCAGAAAATAGAGGAAACTGAGGGAGGGATAATCGCACATATATAGAAGAAGAATACTTGGAGATGAAGGAACTAGGTCTGTGTTTTCAACAGTCTAGGGTAGGTGAAGTACATTGTAATAAATTTGGTTTGACTCCGTTCTTATCCGTTCAAATTATTAAATAATATAATTCGGGGTTCTAAACTCCAATTCGAGCGCAACAACAGACGTTTATAGGGTTTAACCACTATTCTGGACACACTGGAATAAGCTAAGAAGTCTAATCTGATCATATGGAGAAGATATAAATTTAAATCAATATATTTTAATTTTAAAACAAATAAATTCATGGAAACTAAATTATTATTATCACTTATATATCCAAATAAAATTTCTATTAATTATTTGAATCAATTGGACTTGGTTTTAAATTTCGAATTGAATTATTTTAGATTTTCATATTACGATAGTTATTTATATCCGAAATAAACTGTATATCGATTATAAATCAATAATTCAATATAAAAATTCTTTTATATTATTAATTCAATATTTAAATCCATATTAAATATTTAAAATAAATTGTTCAAAAATTCGGGTCGTTGCAATGTTTATATCGATTTTATTCATTTCTATAATGAATATCGAAAAGGAAGTGATTTCAAAATCTAATGTTTTGAAAATATTATCATTTATATATTAATGATATGGAATATTCAATTTTGATTTAAAATTGAATACGAAGTTGAAATCGTTTTTAAAACGAATTTAAAATGATTTATTAAATACGTTTTGAATTGAAATCGATGAAATATATATATTATATATATTAAATGGCCTGAATAGAACGCGCCGCGCCGTGGTAGTTCGCGAATTTCAACCATTGACTTCGAATTGACGTTATGGGAGATCCGACCGTCGGATTCTCCTAAAACTAGAACCGTTGGGTTTGTATCAAAAAGAGTTTTCCAACAAATATAAGAAATTTGAAATATAACGGTTGGATTTGGAATTATGTCCAAATCAAATCTGGAAAAGGTCGCTGTAAGTGCAGTTCGATGACCGTTTATGGAAATTGACTGTACAGGCCTTGATAAAATTATTAAAAATATTAATAATTTGTGTAAAATCATAATAAATGATTTGGAAAGAATTGGGAAGAAAGATTCCATATTTGAAAAGATAAAAATTTATTTTTATCGAAAAGAACTAGTTATGAACTAGAATTATAATCCAATATTTTTGAATAAATAAATTGGGTTTGAAATGGTTTTAAAAATAACCAGAATTTCCAATATATGAATTGGAATGGATTTGAATCTAAATTATCTTCGAAATGTTTCGATATTGGATTCCGTGATTATACAGACATTGTGGAGGAATTTGGAATATATATATATATATATCGTTATTCCAATACGATATTTGTTGATTTCAGAATTTGATTTTGAATATAAGCCGATATATTTTCCATTCAGAGCTTTGTATTTAATATCAAATGGGATTTTGGGTTTGTCATGAATGGTGTCTTCACTAACACTGTTCTTAAATCCAGCTGAGAAAAGATTAAATCTTTTTATTAAGATTTGATGAAGTTTACCAATTAATTAATATTTAATTGAATCGAATTTTGGGTTTGTCGTAAACGGTATCTTTAAAAATGTTGTTCTTACACCCAATGGAGTTAAGAAAATTAGAAACTACCTGGAGATTAGCTAAGTTGAATGGTTTCCTGGGTATTGATCTGATGTTAGTCTCGGCCTTCGGGATTAATACTTAGGGAATTGTTCTCTTACTAATTTACGGTTAGAGAGTGATGGAATGACGTAATTAGAAACTAACTGGAGATTAGCTGAGTTGAATGGTTTCCTGGGTATTGGTCTGATGTTGGTTTCGGCCTTCGGGATTAATACTTAGGGAATTATTCTCTTACTAATTTATGGTTAGAGACTGATGGAATGGTGTCTTCAGTAACACTGTTCTTAAACCCCGTGTGAAAAGAATAAATCTTTTAATTTAGATTATTAGAATTTCCAGTTATATTTAGTAATTGGAATAAAATGGAATTTGATTTTGGGTTTATCGTGAACCGTGTTTTAAATGACATTGGTTCTTTAACCTAGTTAAAGACAGGATATGATTTCCTAAGTTATATAATCATTAATATTGATTTTTGGGAAGATTATAACTAAGTGGAGTTTTAATGAATCTTTAATTAGATTGAAAAGAGAAATTGATAATTTAAATCATCAAATTTGGGAAATGATCGAGAATGGAGTATCACCAGCTTTGCTCCAAGCGACAGTTAAATCTTTAATTAGATTTGAACGTGAAATGGTAATTAAATTTACCGATAACACCATGGTGTTAGATATGGAGTATTACCAGTTTTGTTCAGTGGGATGGATAGGTTGGGATTGGGAAATTAAACAAATGATTACTTCGGTAAGGTGCGCTAATCCGGACTAGCTTGGATAACCTTAAAATGGTTTGAATTGATATCCAAAGGAAGACTAAAGAATAAATTAAAGAATTTATCTTTGATAAAATTAATGGGAACCTTTCCCAAAGGATATGAATATTTAAATAAAAGAATATTCAGAATTGGGATGAGGCGTATGTTGTATTTTTTTAGCACTTATTTATTATATACGCGAGTTATTCAGAAAGGCCGGGTTTATACCCATTCTGAATAACTGATTCGACGATAAGTCGACGATGAAGACGGTGGTTGAAGACCGGAGGTCTTCACATCATTTGGATGATTAATAATGTCCTGATTTGGCTGTACACCCAAGACGAGGTAATAAGTGGTGATCGTCCAAACGTACTTAGAGATCGACCGGATATGAGAGGACCTCTCTCTTGTATTGGACATATGGGATGAGGAATAAGGTGTCTCCGGTTTTGTTCTGACCCAGAACGAACTTGTAAATGGATGTGTGTCTGACATTGGATTTTGTTATGTGTTGATTGATTTCTATTAAATATATATCTGTTTGGCGGCGGAGAATTTATTCTCTTGCTTAACGCCCTTCTCTGAGATGTACGAGCTCAGAAGTTGTATATCGATAGACATCAGTCGCATGGCATGAATTTCCTGTGTGGCATGCTGAGATGTAGATGATCAAGGCTTCTATTGAAAAGCAAAGTCTTGTGGTTGATGATCAAAGCACGACTTTAATATAGAATAGCTTTGTGTATAACGTTAATTCGCGAGCCTCACACCTCGGTATGAGTCAAAAACGAGATCAGACTGTTTGGAGAACATGACGTTACTTTCTAGCTGTGGGTGGTGTCAGGGTTTTGCAAGCCCTGACATTTTTATATTTTTACCTATGTGGTTGTTGGATTGCGAGGCGCCTCGGATATATCTATCTCTACGGAGCCGATGGATATAGGACCGGGAAACGTATGTTCAGGAATTGCCAATCCTCAAACGTAAGGGAGGACCGGCCCAACCGATCCAAGGGTTCACTGCGGGGGATCCTGAGGCATTTGCTAGAGTGTCTTGAATCGGAGAGGAGCCATCACTGGCCTCGACTCATGACGAAAATCCAATTTCCAATACGTGACATTTCGGTTTTATTTGTAGAGCCTAGTATGGTGGCATGATAGATGGTACCCATGCCGCCTCTGATTGATACATTTATATTTGAAGTTTTTTTATACACTTTGCACTTATAATAGTATCAAATGATTTGTTTTAAACGTACCAAGCATGTTTGGCTATTATAAGGGAAAACCCTATCCTTTGGCTTTTGTTGCATTGTATGATGGGACCTGGGTCTTATAATAGCTTCAATTTTCCAAAAAGCATTGCGCTGTTTGTTATATGCACTACTATTCTTGCGATGAAACCCGTTCCGTGTAATACTGCGTGGTCCCTTGATATATCTGATTTAAAAGCAAAGTTTTAAATAACTCTTTTACTTCTCACACCAGTCACATGACTGACCTAGAGTTTATTGTTTTAACCTAAACTCTAGGTGCCCCTATTTTCCACATGGGCAGCTAGTAGTTTTAGTTTTGCAAATTTATATTCACAGGATCCTAGTTTAGAGCTGGAATGATATTCAGAAAGCTATGTATCCATATATTCTTTTCAGTTGTGTTTTTGTATTATTTTCCGCTGCATTGTAACTTGTAAATCTCTGATATTTATCAAATGTATATTATTTGTTCATACTCTGTATATTCTTGTACTCTGATGTAAATTGTTGTAATAAGCAATGAAATGTTCTTCTGTTTGTGTTCTGATTTGTCGTGTTCTCAGACAATCAGTTCTTTCTCTTCTCTTCGGAGATAAGGGAAGTTTGGGTCGTTACATTTTGGTATCATAGCTTTGGTTTACAGAGCTCGAGAACAAGACACGTTAGAACCAAACGAAAGAATTCATCAGAGATTGGATTAGCAATATCCAATGAGAATTGCTTGTAGAGATAGGATCAATAGTATCCTAGAATGAGTGTGAAGAGTAGTGTTTTTAAAATAAAAATCAAAAACAAATTTTGTTTTGAAAATTCAAACCATTTTTTACGTATTTGAATACTTATTTTGTATTGAATTTGGACAATCCAATATATAAAGATTTTGCATCTACGCCTTGCAAACATGTATTCGAAGTTTTAAAATACTGCATAGATGTAGAATCACGCTCTAGTCGCCCGGATATGATCCTGGCGATTAATCGATTATCATCAGCATTTATGTTCGAGTTTCGAAAGTGGGATATCTATATATTTCCAATTGACTGGTGTGAGAACCAAAACTAGATAGGGTCTATTGTTGTGACTTGGCATCAAAAATGGATTTTTATATATATAAAATTTTGAATTTGAAACGATAACCAACTAATTGATTCCTGGTTGTGTTGTTTGATTATTGGTTTGATTTATTAAATTTTGAACAATTTAGACAAATAGAATCAAATTTGAACTGAATTGGAAAATTGTTTGAGATTGCATGTATATACATTGAACAGATCATAACAGGGAAGCTAAGCAGAGGAATAAAATTGTATTCCCGACAAATAGATACATGTTTACAAATTTATTGGGTTTGGATGATTTTATGAGCCGATTGGCTTTTTCTTTTTCTTTTTGAGATGAGAGGGCTTGTGTGGCAGTTTGGGGATTTTCTCGATGCTCCCCGTACAAAGGAGGTTATGGCGAAATTTTTCGAAAATTTAGGATGTTAGCCAAATTTTTGAAAAATTAGAAATTCTTAGAAACTGAAAAGTTGAAGAATGAAAGCCAGAATGAAAGTTGAGTTGATTAGTAAAATAACTTTCAGCTTCGTTCCTTTTCGAGGACGAATAGATTTTAAGTGGGGGAGATTGTAACAACCCAGAAAATCGGAACCAATTTAAATTTTTTATTTTGGCAATTTTAACGAATTTTGGATATTTAAACTGAAATATTTTAAATAATAATGACAAGAAATTTATTTTGAATAGAATTTTTACGTATATATTTATTTGAATCGAAGTTAGAATATAAAAATTTACTTTAATATAAAAGGAATTGGAAATGGCGCGGTAGTTTGAAAATTCGATTTCAAATTTCAAATGAATGTACAGGATTCAAAATAAATCGGATTTTAGTGAAACCAGAAATATTTGAATCTGTTTGAAAATATCTTTCCAACGAATCTGAAAAATTAAAATTTCATAGCGGGGATAAAAAGTTATGCCCAGTTGAAAATTCAGAACAGTCGTTATGGAATTTAAGCCCTTAAATATAACAATTTTGCAAACGACCTCCGTTTTCGATGAAACCACTTTTGTTGGATCCGGAATGTCAAATTATTGCTAGATCCCAATTTTCATAATTTTTGGAATCAATATGTGAGCGTGGCGAATTTAAACGTGTATGGTAATTTCAGTTTGAGTTTAATCGACTGGAAAATGACCATTTTTCAAATGGTCTCCAAATTCGACGAAATTAGTTTTGTTAGGACCGTATCGTCAAAACATAGCCAGATTTATTTTTCTGGAATTCTTGGAGTCCGTATGTGGCCCTGGTAAATTAAAATGTACGTTAAAATCAATATTGACTATAATATTAATTTATATTTTAATTTTGATGAAAACTAATGAAACGGTAGAATTGGCTTGCCGGACATATCCTATTGTGTTCGGAATGGGGGTAATTGGCTAGGGCGATAGTCGGTGGGTCGATTTGGGGTCCATAGAGAAAAGTAACTTTTTGAAAGAATATATATATATATATATATATTATCCCCCCATCCCTTTATCTCTTATTAAGTCAACCCCTCCCCCCTCCGGTTCAAATCAAAATTAAAAAAGAAGAAAAAAACCGCGAAGCGCGATCGGCGCCCTCCGCCGCCGCTTGCTGGAGGCCCCCACTCCATCGTCGATGACTGGATTCCGCCTCCTCCTTCTTCTCCGCCCTAGCTCCTCTTCTTTCCCCCCTTTTCTACGCCCTAGCCCCAAATCATCACCAAACCGCCATCGTGGCCAACCCCAGCGCCACCAGACCACCGTGCAGCTTTCCACCACCTCCGGCGGACGACGCAGCTCCTCTTCCAGCCGTGGAGCCTCCTCCGAAATAAACAGTGAGTTTTATGCGATTGACACCATAAAAATGGGATTTTTACTATGCGATTAACACCATAAAAATAGGATTTTTATTGAGCGATTAACATTATAAAAATGGGATTTTTCTTTAATGGAATAATATATAAAGATTGGATTTTTATTTATTTAAATGTTAAGATAAAAATTTGATTTTTACAGTGAAAGTGAACGAATAAAAATATGATCTTTATAATGTAAAACATCATGGTATAGATGTGATTTTTACACATATGGGTTGGAATTAAAAATATGATCTTTAGTATGAAAAAGTTTTGATTTTTAATATATAAAGATTAGTATTTTAAATATACATAAAGATTAGATTTTTACGAATATAAAGATGAGACCTTTATAGATGTAGCAATATAAAATTACGATTTTAATATATGAATGGCATATTAAAGATACGATCTTTATTATGAAGTTAAGGAAATAAAAATATGATTTTT
Source organism: Allium sativum (assembly GCA_030737875.1). NCBI lineage: Eukaryota > Viridiplantae > Streptophyta > Magnoliopsida > Asparagales > Amaryllidaceae > Allium > Allium sativum. Next base: position 246,953,867 of record CM060922.1, on the reverse strand, counting down.
ATTAGATAAGCAGCGATATAAAAATATAATCTTTATTATATATGCATCGTATTAAAAATGAGTTTTTATATATACCATAGTGAAATAAAAATATGATTTTTAATCCTGTAGCGAAATAAAAATATGAATTTTATCATAGGGATAGCGGTATGAAAATGTGATTTTTAAATATATAAACATCATATTAAAATTGTGATTTTTACTATGAACAGCTTGAAACGTTGGGTAATGGAACGGGCGGGAAACGAATCCAAATCAAAACCATTCAGAAATAAAGAATAGAGGAGTGGAACCCCAAGGTGATAACTTATCACTTTAATTTTATTTTCTAGTTAAAATATAAATTAGGATGTAGACGGTGCTTAGCAGCACCCGAAACCGACGTCCACAGACCATGGACGACTTGTTTGATTTGATTATGTTGTGAAAATTGTTTGTGATGTGAAATGGACTGTATAAAATATTCACGTGTTGAAATAAAATATTTTATCGTTAAAAAATATAATTTTTAACGTGTATATGAATAAAATAAATATTCATTTACAAATCGAATGATTTGTTTATGTACACCCATTTGACTGATATTGATTGGGACGATAAATTTTACACATCGCCCAACTGCACAAATAAAATCTATGTTTGTTGATTGAAACCCCACACGGGTGTTGGGATGATATTTGACGTATACTAATCCCAATTGTTTAGTGGTATGTCGATCGTTTGGTTGCCAGACTGTGTAAGCATGAATTATTTATATTTAATTCTTGTGCGGTGGTGTAGTGCACCCTGGATGATGGTTGATTGTTTATCATTGCTATTATATACATGTGTTGTATGAAATCCATATAAATCACATCATATGTAATTGACTGTGTCTGATTCCAGTTCAGAAAGAATGAATATTTTAAAATAATGATTATTTTAAATTAATGAATATTTTTAAATTAACGATTATTTTAAAATAATTAATATTTTAAAATAATGAATATTTTAAAATAATATTCAATAAAAGATCAAAATGTGATTTTGATGTCCGATTTGGGATGAACACGAAAATATTTAAATATATAAAGCTGTGTTGATTAGTTATGCGCCATTTAGATGCGAACGATGTTTATATCGATTTTATTCATTTTTATAATGAATATCGATAAGAAAGTGATTTCAAAGTCTAATGTTTTGAAAATATTATCATTTATATATTAATGATATGGAATATTCAATTTTATTTAAAATTGAATACGAAGTTGAAATCATTTTTAAAACGAATTTAAAACGATTTATAAAATACGTTTGAATTGAAATCAACGAAATATATAATATATATATATATATATATATATATATATATATATATATATATTAAATGGCATGAATAGAATGCACCGCGCCGCGGTAGTTCGCGAATTTCAACCATTGACTTGACGTTACGGGAGACAAGACCGTCGGATTCTCCTAAAATCAGAACCGTTGGGTTCGTACCGAAAAGTGCTTTCCAACAAATATAAGAAATTTGAAATCTAACGTTTGGATTTGGAATTATGTCCAAATCAAATTTGGAAAAGGTCGTTGTAAGTGCAATTCGGTGACCGTTTATGGAAATCGACTGTACGGGCCTTGATAAAATTATTAAAAATACTAATAATTTGTGTAAAATCATAATAAATGATTTGGAAAGAATTGGGATGAAAGATTCAATATTTGTAAAGATAAAAATATATTTTTATCGAAATGAACTAGTTGTGAACTAGAATTATAATCCAATATTTTTGAATAAACAAATTGGGTTTGAAATGGTTTTAAAAATAACCAGAATTTCCAATATATGAATTGGAATGGATTTGAATCAAAATTATCTTCGGAATGTTTCGATATTGGATTCTGTGATTATATGGACATTGTGGAGGAATTTGGAAGATATATAAATATCGTTATTCCAATACGATATTTGTTGATTTCAGAATTTGATATTGAATATAAGCCTATATATTTTCTATTCAGAGCCTTGTATTTAATATCAAATGGGATTTTGGGTTTGTCGTGAACGGTGTCTTCACTAACACTGTTCTTAAACCCAGTTGAGAAAAGATTAAATCTTTTTATTAAGATTTAATGAAGTTTACCTATTAATTAATATTTAATTGAAATTAAATTGAATTGAATTGAATTTTGGGTTTTTCGTGAATGGTATCTTTAAAAATGTTGTTCTTAAACCCAATGGAGTTAAGAAAATTAGAAACTAACTGGAGATTGCTAAGTTGAATGGTTTCCTGGGTATTGATCTGATGTTGGTATCGACCTTCGGGATTAATACTTAGGGAATTGTTCTCTTACTAAATTACAGTTAGAGACTGATGGAATGATGTAATTAGAAACTAACTGGAGATTAGTTGAGTTGAATGGTTTCCTGGGTATTGGTCTGATGTTAGTTTCGACCTTTGGGATTAAAACTTAGGGAATTGTTCTCTTACTAATTTACGGTTAGAGACTGATGGAATGATGTCTTCAGTAACACTGTTCATAAACCCCGTGTGAAAAGAATAAATATTTTAATTAAGATTATTAGAATTTCCAGTTATATTTAGTAATTGGAATAAAATGGAATGTGATTTTGGGTTTATAGTGAACCGTCTTTTAAATGACATTGGTTCTTCAACCCAGTTTAAGATAGAATATGATTTCCCAAGTTATATAATCATTAATATTGATTTTTGGGAAGATTATAACTCAGTGGAGTTTTAATGAATCTTTAATTAGATTGAAAAGATAAATTGATAATTTAAATTATCAAATTTGGGAAATGATCGAGAATGGAGTATCACCAGTTTTGCTCCAAGCGACAGTTAAATCTTTAATTAGATTTGAACGTGAAATGGTAATTAAATTTACCGATAACACCGTGGTGTTAGATATGGAGTATTACCAGTTTTGCTCCATGGGATGGATAGGTTGCGATTGGGAAATTAAACAAATGATTACTTCGGTAAGGTGCGCTAATCCCGACAAGTTTGGAAAACCTTAAAATGGTTTGAATTGATATCCAAAGGAAGATTAAAGAATAAATTTAAACCATTATCTTTGATAAAATTAATGGGAACCTTTCCCAAAGGATATGAATATTTAAATAAAAGAACATTCAGAATTGGAATGAGGAGTATGTTGTGTTTTTATAGCACTTATTTATTATATACGCGAGTTATTCGGAAAGGCTGGGTTTATACCCATTCTGAATAACTAATTCGACGATAAGTCGACGATGAAGACGGTGGTTGAAGACTAGGGGTCTTCACATCGTTTGGATGATTACTGATGTCTTGATTAGACTGTACACCCAAGACGAGGTAATAAGTGGTGATCGTCCAGACGTACTTGGAGATCAACCGGATATGCGGGGACCTCTCTCCTGTATTGTACATTTGGGACGAGGAATAAGGTGCCTCTAGTTTCGTTCTGACCCAGAATGAACTTGTAAATGGATGTGTGTCTGAAATTGGATTTTATTCTTTGTTGATTGATTTTTGTTAAATATATATCTGTTTGGCGGCGGAGAATTTATTCTCTTGCTTAATGCCCTTCTCTGAGACGTACGAGCTCAGAGGTTATATATCGATAGACATAAGTCGCATGGCATGAATTGCTTGTATGGCATGCTAAGATGTAGATGATCAAGGCTTCTGTTGAAAAGAAGAGTCTTGTGGTTGATGATCAAAGCACGAATTTAATATAGCATAGCTTTGTGTATAGCGTTAATTCGCGAGCCTCACACCTCGATATGAGTCAAAAACGGGATCGGACCGTTGGGAGAACATGACGTTTCTTTTTAGCTATAGGTGGTGTCAAGGTTTTGCAAGCCCTGGCATTTTTATATTTTTACCTATGTGGTTGTTGGATTGCGAGGAGCCTCAGATATATCGGTCTCTACGGAGCCGATAGATATAGGTCTGATAGGACCGGGAAACGTGTGTTCAGGAATGGTCAATCCTCAAGCGTAAGGGAGGACCGGCCCAACCGATCCAAGGGTTCATTACGGGGGATCTTGAGGCATTTGCTAAAGTGTCTTGAATCGGAGAGGAGCCATCCCTGGCCTCGACTCATGACGAAAATCCAATTTCCAATACGTGACATTTCGGTTTTATTTGTAGAGCCTAGTATGGCGACATGATAGATGGTACCCATTGTAAAGGCCCGCAAATCCGTACTATCTGAGTTGACTAATAACACTACACGTCCAACCCAAATTGCACAGAAATACGAATCATTATTAGAAAGAAGTTGGAGGATGAGAAATAGAAAGAAAGAAATATTAGAATAGAAGAAAATGAAGATCACAAACTCACAGCGGAACGAATAAAATATATTATATAACATAACTTTTGAAATACAAATCAGTAACTTTATATATATACCATCATCAGAGCACAACAGTTATTCCTGGAACAGTTATAAACACCTGTTTCCAGATATAAACATGGTTCACAGCGGAATATATGATAGTCTATAGCTAACTGGTGAAGCCTCCTGCTTCCAACTCCTCCAAGTGAATCAGTAAAATCCCGACTTCTTGACTGCCCGTACAAATTTGGGCACCCAAGAGTTTAGGGAAAACAAAACAAAATAAACTCTGGGCCAGTCATGGGACTGGTGTGAGTAAACTCCAACCATTTGTTTAACTTTCAAAATCCTTTCGAAAGAAATGATAATCGTAAGACCGATCCACACATAAACACAGACGGTTTTTACTTTACGATAACCCAAAATATCTTTGATATCAAATCCAGTGATATTATAATAATGTCTACATCAAATAAATAGAATCTAGAGGAACGCTTGCATCTTACGCTCGATATATGATATAAAATCAAAAACCGCAGGGCGCTTATTGGAGATTGGATTTCCAACATGACAAGGTATGGAACCACCTTCCGCTAGTGTATCTCTAGAGGGGAATACACTGGGTTCAACAAGAACATCTTGCAACCCGGCCCACACATGACCGACCTCTCATTTCGCTTGAGTGTATCGAATGTATATCACCAACGGTTGGGATCGGCAACCGTTTCCCGAATGGGACAGCATCGAATAGAATAAGGAATTAAATGAATCTCTAGATAGGTGATTATACATTCTAATGGGAGCGACCCACATAGCCATGCTGCCTGCCCGATTTTTGTCATTTCCCGGTTGTTGAGGCCTGAGGCTACGATTACTTTCCATTCATTGATAGCACTATCACTTTGAATGCCACATTGTCAGATCCGTTAATCACTAATTGATTTGCACAAATATTCTGGATGTTATGCTAAGGGAATAAATCCGTTGCAACCATATATATTTATACAGACCAACTCATTAGATCATTGGAAATACTTTGTCAGACATTCGTCCATTTACGTTCGTTCTGGGATTGAACGAAACTGAAGGCACAATTTCTATTAATAGAAAAAGCCCTTGCACTTTACTCCGTCTTCGATTATCTTTATATAATCTGATCCGCAACGCTACTGCCAATACAGAGTGGTTCATGGATAATAATCCAACCGGTCTCTCCATATTGATAACGATATTGGAAAACACTTCGATAGTCGGTTATTTAAGTATCGAAGAAAACAAACATCCATTCGAAACAATCAAACAATCACTGGGCCCCTTGATTACCATTCATTAATTAAATCACCCTTTCCATTTCCTTATCGATATTTGTTAAACAAATATTTTCAATTATCATCTCGGTCTCTTGTACTCTTTGGAAATCATTTCTATATCTCGCCTTCTTTTCTATACTTAGAAAATATATTCTATTTGAAATTGAAACAATTTCAATCACTTTTGTCTTTCCCGACTACTTTAATTATACTCAGAAAATATTTACTTTTATATTTCCAAAATTCCATCACTTGGTTTAAAACGAATGCTGTGTAAAACATCATTACAACAACCCAAAATATTTTATTCAACTAACTATTATCCAACACTTCTCTTCGAGATTGAATCTTGCTATTTATCAATTAAAAATGAAATCAATCAAGTTGGGGTATAACTACCTCTCAGACCTTGACTGAAAACATCCTCAACCTCAAAACAGCAAAACCACAAACCTCGAATAAACACACTATAAAACCCAATTATTCATTTTTTAATGTATATATATGTTTCTCTTCTATTACCAGCTTATCGATTTCCCTTTTTGTTTAAAATATTCTATTTTAAATTCGTTTCCTTATCGAATTCAATATATATCGATACATTTATTTCTAGCTATCAAAATTTCTTAAAAATATTCTAACTCCTTAAATTTCCGGAAAAATTCGCCATAACCTCCCTTGTACCGGGTGCATCGGGATATTTCAAATAGCCTCCCATGGCCCTCACAATTCCAAAAGAAAAAGAAAAAGCCAAGCGGCTTGCCGATACGGCGCATAAAATCTCATATATGAATTTAAACATGTACCTTTTTGTCGGGCACAAATTAAAATCTTCATATACTTCATCCCATACCTATCTAACACATGCTCACTTGTTTTCAATTCAATTCAGCTCAATCCAATCGTTTGAATTCAGTTTCGCCCATTTATTCTTTTAATTAGCTATTTTGCCTATTTCACTTCTTTGTTTGAACATAACATGTTCAAACAATTTATTTAACTTGCTCATAACCAAATTGAGTTTCAATTTCAATTTTAGTTTCCTTTTCGATTTCGAATATAAATTTTCAATTCGAATTCGCTTATTCAAAGCCCAATATTAATTCAAATCTCATTAACTAATTACTATTCAAATTAGTTAATTCTATTCAATAATCAAAAATCTAATTTCTGTTTCAAAAATCAATTCATTATTCCACTTGAGTTCACATATAATTTACAACTCAAAATCTGAAATTTTCTAAATAGAAATTCGGATTTTATTCGCTTAAAATCCTTTTATAAAATTAAATAAACCGCTATGGTTTTTAAATGGTTTTGGTGTTGTTTTTCTGAAAATTTGATTTTGATATAACTCAAAATTTATACGACGAAATTTAGATTTTTCTCCTTCATTAGAAAACTATTATCAAATCGGTCCTAACGTTTTTTGTTTCAAAGAATTCCGACTTCAATTGAGTTCTGTATACTCAATTAAAGTTCGAAACACCAACTTATGAACTATCGCGCTGCGGCGAGTTCGTTTTAATTATATTTAATATATAAATGTTTTAAACTTCGTTTAAGATAAATTCAACTCCATTCTAATATATTTTTAATATATATTAAACCAATTTTTTCCCAATTCAACTCAAAAATTCTGATTATCTAAAATCGTCGATTTTCACTTACTCGTTTATAATTTATTTATACTTCGATCTATTATATTCAAATCCCTTTTCAATTATATTTGAATTCAATATTCAAATTCCATTTCAATTTCTATATTCAATTTCTATATTTAAACCACATTTGAATTTCTATATTCAAATTCTATATTCAAATTCCATTTGAATTTCTATATTCAATTTCTATTTGAATTTCTAATTCCGTTTTGAAGTTCTATTTTAATTTCTATTTTGAAATTCTAGTTCCATTTTGAAGTTTTATTTTAATTCCTAATATTCAAACTCCATTTTTATTCTATTTGAAACTTCAAATATTCAAACTCCTTTTTAATTCTATTTGAAATCTCAAATATTCAAACTCCATTTGAATTCTGCTTGAAATTACTAATTTTACTCTATTTGAATTCTATATTCAAAGTCTATTTCAATTCTCGTATTCAAATTCTATTTGAACTCTCTTGTTCAAATTCTATTTGAATTCTCTTATTCAAATTCTATTTCCAGTTCTATATTCAAAATCCAATTTGAATTAATTCAAATTAATCGAATTCAGAATCATAAATCCTTACGGATTTATTTTAGTTCAATTTATATTCTGACATCAGAATAAATTCCCTCGTTTATCTCTTTAAATGATTTTTCCCCACTTCTATTTTTAAATTCACATTTGAATTTAGATACTCAAATTATCCAAATGATAATTTTTCCCTTTTTATTTACAAACCCAATTTATTTTACTTGTTTATATATTTAAACAAGTCCCGATTTCAATTTCCTTTGAAATAAATATTTTTACTTTGGAAAAATAGTTTTTCCCTTTTTCAAATTCAAACTTATAATTTATTTCTGAATTATCCAATGATAATTCTCTTCCCTTCATTTATAAACTTCGTTTTTAAATGAATTTCTTGTTTTATTCCTTTGAAACAAGTTAATATTTTTATTCCATTCAAATTTCAAATTCTATTTTAGAAAAATAGGATTTCCCCTTTTTAACTCTGGAAATTTCCCGTTTCGATTTCACACTCGTATTTTTTATTTCTGAATTATCCAATGATAATTCTTTTCACTTTATTTATAATCTTCGTTTATAAAAGAACGACTTGTTTTTATTCTTTTAAAACAAGTTAATATTTTTATTCTATTCAAATTTCAAATTCTATTTTAGAAAAATAGAATTCCATTTATTCAAATTTCAAATTCTATATTTAATTCTCTTTGAATTCAAATACCATATTTTATTCTCTTTATATTCAAATTCTATTTGAATTTCTTATATTCAAATTTCAAATTCTAATTCAGAAATAAAAATAGAATCTCCTTTTTAAATCTGCAAAATTCCTTTTCATGATATTTTTAAATATCAACATTTAAGCCCAGTGATATTTAAACACCAACAACCAATTATTTATTTTCTAACACATCATATATGACAGTATGTATGCAAACAAATAAACAAACAGATAATATATTTTAGAGGAATCCCGTCGGATTCCTCTAACCTATTTTCCTGCATCCACAGACGTTCGTTAACAGAAATATTACCCATCCTGCTTCGTGGCAGGATATCGCGGTATAAAAGGGGATCCACTTATATACGTGGGCGTGGGGTCGTCCGCTAATGATACTGCGGGAATCCGCTAATAGTATTGCGGGAAATATCCAATAACCACAAAAATTCAACAATTCATTCATGCACCTAAGCAACCAACAAATTTATTTTTTTTACGATAAAAATAAATTTAAACATAAAACTATGAGTGAGATTTACTCACCAGCGTTTTTATTTGCCGCATATCCATTTTAATTTCATATCGTTGACCATGAATCAGCTTGAAATGAATTTATCGAGTACCTATGATTATTTAATTTTAATTAACGATTAAATATTTATTTATTTATTTAAACTAATTACTTAACTTAAATAAACAAATTTTGTATATATTTAAGATTCTAAAAGGTGTACCTCGCTATCTTGACACTAACTCGGGCAACACCAAAATTCCTCACTCATTAGCTTCTACTGTCTAAACCAAACCCCTTTAGTCCTTGTCTAGACATCCTCCTTCATACGACAGCCCACTGTTGTAATGTTGCCATACTACAAGAGCGACCAAATTTCTTCAAATCCTACTGTCAGCTTCCTTAATCTCCATTGACTATCACTCAGCATCAACACTACATACTTCAGTCTCGGTCACTCATCAACAACACTCTAGATCTAGCTCAGTACCTCACGCATCCGGTAATACACAGATCTGTGCTCACCATTTTTCACTACTGTTGACATCTTCCATCAGACTGCACCCAGCGTCGCCCTCATCCTCCAACTGTCGAACACCCATTCAGTCAACCTCAGTTCGCACTCCAGACCTCTAACCTGCTTCCTTGCGGTTGTGATTTCAAATGTCTATTTCCTCAAACCAGTATCGCAACCCATCGCATGACTCCAGTACTTCGTCTTCTACCTGAAATCGCAAGCACCATTAACCCCTTCCTCCAACTCGAGCTGTTTTCCCCAATCCAAATCATCGATGTAACTGCCTTCCTTCGATTCAACCACTATTGGTCGCTTCCCTCAATAACCGTAGCCCTAGTGTGCTCGCCTAGTCGAGACCCACCTTGCACCTCACGGTTTCTCAGAAAGGAGAAATGACGGTTTTGATTTTTGATTTTTGTAGGGAGGGAGCGGTTTCCGGATTTGTTGCCTGAGGAAGAAGAAACAAATGAAGAGAAAGAAAAATGAAAAGGGAGAAAAGGGATTTATCATGTATACTTATAATGGTGAAAAGGGAAACGACGTACAGAGCCATTAAATTTGTGTAGGCTAAAGGACACAGCAAATCCTTTATTTTGTTTTAAAAAGATTTTCGATTTGATTTAAACAGATCTTTACTCCTTTTTAAATAGATTCTGATTTGATTTCGAACCTATCCACAATCAAATATCTCGGGGTTCATAATTAAAAATCGTGGACCGCTATTTCAGCATACCGACAGTCGTTCCAATATTATAACACTATTCTGAACTGAATTGAATATATTTTGATATTTAATTTGAACGTATATAGAATAATCATTTTAAATTGATATAACATAATTTAAATTCAAACGAATAAATTCTGGGATAATAGATTAATATTATTATTCTAATTCAAACAAAAGTTTGTATTATTGATCATCTGAACTGTTTTCAATTCAGATTTTAAATTTTGAATTAAATTAAATTCATTTCGTATTTCGATAATTATATATATATATATGAAATAAATCGTATTTGATTATTAAAACGATAAATTCCATTTATATTACAAACTCAATATTCAAAACGATATTAAATAATTTAAAATAGATCAACCAAAAATCTGGGTCTTTACACCCATGCCACCTATGATTGATACATTTATATTTGAAGTTGTTTTATACACTTTGCATTTATAATAGTATCAAATGATTTGTTTTAAACGTACCATGCATGTTTGGCTATTATAAGGGAAAACCCTATCCTCCGTCTTGCGTTGCATTGTGTGATGGGACCTGGGTCTTATAATAGCTTCATTTTTTCAAAAAGCATTGCGCTATTTGTTGTATGCACCGGTACTCTTGGGAGGAAACCCATTCCGTGTTATACAGCGTGGTCCCTTGATATATCTGATTTTAAAGCAAAGTTTTAAATAACTGTTTTAGTTCTCACACCAATCACATAACTGACCTGGAGTTTATTGTTTTAACCTAAACTCTGGGTGCCCCTATTTTCCACACGGGCAGCTAGTAGTTTTGGTTTTGCAGATTTATATTCACAGGATCCTGGTTTAGACCTGGAATGATATTCGGAAAGCTCTGTATCCGTATATTCTTTTCAGTTGTGTTTTTGTATTATTTTCCGCTACATTGTAACTTGTAATTCTCTGATGTTTATCAAATGTTTATTATTTGTTCATACTCCGTATATTCTTGTACTCTGATGTAAATTGTTGTAATAAGCAATGAAATGTTCTTCTGTTTGTGTTCTGATTTGTCGTGTTCTCATACAATCTGTTCTTTCTCTTCTCTTTGGAGACCGCGGAAGTTCGGGTCGTTACATACAATCACCGTTCGTTTACCGTGCTCGACACCATTCCGATATATATTTTAATTTTAACATTTATATTAACTGAACTGTTAAATAGTTTACTAAATTACGTAGGTAGCATGACCTGATGGTGTTATATTATAGTTTAGTGCATGTACGTTATAATTTTTAATTGTATGAACTGTTGATTTTATAGTTATTGAACTATTATAAATTTTAATAGGACACGTACATCTATGTTCGTGGTAGTTGGGCGAGATTTAATACACAAGCCCTTGACATATTACCATTACATATTCGAGAGAGGCTATTAGTCCGCTCGGACTATTTTTACGGATTATACCTCCCCGGCCCTTCGATCGACCTTTGATAAAGGCCTTATTGGAGAGATGGTAGCCTACGACACACACTTTTTACTTCCCCAATTTTGAGTTAGGTATCACCATAGAAGATTTTTACATGCTTACGGGGATTGAGATTGGCCTCCGTGACAGAGTCTCCTGCCCATTCGATACCTCCTATGAGTCACCCGAGTCTTATATTTAGTATTTGCCAGATTTGTCCGCGACTCATATCTTCAATGGTGCCGTTTCCGTCTCTTATTTACTTGATTACATTACAGCGCATCAAGATGTTGTGGATTTCCAAGACATAGTATATCGGGCCACCATTTTATATCTCCTTGGTTCGACAATCTTTTCAAACCAACAGAGTATGATTAGATTGGGCTATCTAACAACAATATCCTATTTAGATCAGTTGCATATGATTGATTGAGGAACTTCTATTTTGGGTTATCTATATACCGCTCTTGACTCTTACGCTTTGGGATCAGTTCAGCAGATGTTTGGATTTTGGTACATGTTGCCATGCTGGTACTACGAGTACACGACCAACATACATCAACGCATGTTGCCCACCGCCAGTCATATCGCCGAGGCCTTTTTCCCATGCATGCGTAGATGGGAGAGTAGTCACCTAGTCCAGTGTGTTCCTGCTGGTGTGAGACACAATTTGATGGAGGCCCGTACTCAGTTAGATATGAAGGAGAGGGGAAACATATTACGAGCACCTTGGGCTTCTTATTGGATGTTACTCTCAGCAGGTGGCCTGCTACTTGATGCCCTCCCATTAGCTGTTGCATGTCGTTCATCTATTCGTCATGTCCTCTTGCTCCCACCGGCCCACCTTCCTATTTGGTACTTGGGAGATCACTGTTATTATTAGCGGCCTGGCCAGTTGCGCGTAACGGAGACCCACCTCTTCCCGACGATATGTTCGGGACTTGTCATTCTATAGGAAGATAGTACATACAGGGTCTGATAGAAGCAGGATGGGTTGATACGACCGACTTTTTCTTACCAGACGCAGATTTTGACCCTTATTGGGTTTGGGTAGCTCCTAGGCTATACTTGTTGTCGGAATATATGCGGGGTGTGAACTCCGATCACGTTGGTCCTCGATTGGTTACCGGTAGAGTTCATCCTCCACAGTTTACTTTTGACCCGACCCCTTCACAGATCTCCGACCAACATATGGATTTCGCTCTGGCCGATACATTTCAGGCATATGATCTTAGTGGTACACAGCTATCCCTGCCTATTATCTACCCACCTGCTCACATGGTACATGGTGTCCCTAATGCTGGATTATATCCGGCACATGAGGTATTATTCTTACTTGTGAAATTATTACCTTGTACGACCTACGTTGTAGAAACTGATTTTATATGTTCTATATTTGTAGTTCGCACCCCGGCTAGGCCAACATTGGATACATATTGCCGTTATTCAGGTGATGGCCCTACTACATTCTTATTCCTTATATTAGGAGCACCAGGCGATAGTTCAGGGTTTGCAGGACCAGATCAATGACTTACAGGCCAGACTAACAGCAGCAGGGGTGGTGATACAGGAGCATCAGGTACCGCTGGAGGGTCATGTACTGGTGGAGGTTCAGGAGGGAGTGGAGGTTCAGGAGAGGGTGGAGGACCAGGAGGGGGTGAGGGACCGGGAGGTGGTGATGGAGCAGTAGGTGGTGATGACAGACGGGGAGGTGGTAGCGACGATGACAGACAGGGAGGTGGTAGCGACAATGACGATTTTCCGTATTATAGCGGTGGTGATAACGGGGATGATAATGATGCTGCAGATTTAGGATGACGATGTATGTGGACTATATATATGTATATGTATGAGTTGTTGTAGTAGACTTTATGTTAATCTTTCATGTTTGTTCGTTTTATGATGTTTTGTGTACTGGATTTTAGGATTTTCTTGATGTAGTATAGTGGATTTTATGATGTATGTGTATGAGTTAATGCAGTGGGCTTTATTTTAGGATTTTCTAATGTTCTGTGTACTGGACCCGTTATTATCTATATTTTATGATGTTCTATGTAATGTTAAACGATGTTTGAAACGTTTAATTTTTGAACGATGTTCAAAATGTTTAATTTATAATATAATAATAAAATGAACTGCAGCAGCGTGGTAGTTCGTAATATAACGTTTTAAACTTTAATTGGTTGTATAGGATCCAATTTAAGTTGGATTTATTCGAAATAAGAAATGTTCAAATCTATTTGATAATATTTTTCTAATGGAAGAGAAAAATTTAGATTTCATGTTGTAGATTTTGTTTTATGGCCAAATCAAATTTTCAAATAGTCGATGTGGAATTCGTTTATAAATTATAATGTTTATATATATAAAACAAAGAATTTAAATTTTATTTAATATCGTTTTGGCTAGAAATTCAACCAATGAAGCAGCGCACAACACGATGTACACTCCATTCGCTATATATAGTTGGGGATGACCCTATTTTTCGCTTGTAATATTGTCGGGGACGACCCTGTTTTTCGCTATATATAGCAGCTACTCTTAAGTCGGATAAACCCTCATTCTCTATTTCTTTTCTTCCAGCCGCCTCCTCATTCCTCTTTCCCCATTTCAGACTTCTACTTGAAAAGAAAATAGTATATTTGCCTTATTGGTGTATGTGGAAACAGGGAAACGAAAGCTGTAACGTCCCGGACATTTGGTCGATTTATTTTAAATATTTAATAAGGTTTTAAATATTGAGTTGATAATATAAATGAATTTTTATATTAAGTTATCGATTTAGAAATCGATTTTGATTAAATATCGAATATATTAAATTATCGTGATACGCTGAATTTGAAGTTAAAAACTGAATCAAAATATTTTAGATGATCACTATAATTTTTATTTGAGTATAAACGATAACGATAGTAATATATTATCAAGGAATTAATTCTTTTGAATTTAATTTATATCAATTTAAAATGATATCTTTCCCATACGATCAAATGGAGCTTCGAAACTTGTCCCAGTGTGTCCAAAATAGTGGTGTAACCCTAAAAATGTCGGTTGTTGCGTTCAAATAGGAGATCGAAGTCAATAGGATAATTTATTAATTAAAAATCATATCGGTTTTTTCAAAACCAAAATAAATAAATAATTTACAAAAAAATAGGGCTCCCTTCTACCCTAAGTTAAATTATAACAGTACACTGCAAACCTCTAATCGCGCAGACCTACCAGTACCATGAAATTAAGATTCCTTCGAGCTAAAGGCTTCGTCTTCCTCATGTTATAAAAGGATCGACAATGCCCGTGTTCATTTTTCCTTTTTATATAATTCATTCAAAAAGCAAAAATGGCCACTGCCCCAAATTCTTTCTGTCGAAAGCAACCCCCACTTTTTCCTCATTTCCTTATTTCTTTTTCTCCAAATTAATACCTATCAAAAGCCTAAACAAAACTCGAATTAAAATGGCCTGATCCCCCTTTTCAAAATCAAATCGACTTCCTCGGATTGAAAGAAAAAAATATATCGTGATTTAAATCGCGATCTCTCTAAAGCTGTGGAGGCGCTCGCCTGCAAGGAGGAAGGCGACGTGAAGACAACTTCGATATTGGGCATGGTATATTGTGTTCTGGGTTGAGTTACGATGGTGATTTGGAGGTTTGGCATGGTTCGACGATGATTTTCGAGTTCGACAATTGAAATAGGGTTCAGTGTTGAACTGGTGATAACCAGGTGAAGTCGCGATTACAGGAAAGTGTCAAAATTTGTTGGAGAGGTTGCGATGGATTCAAGACAGGTTTTAGAGGAGAAGGTCGAGAAGCTCAAAACGGGACTTGACAGTAAGGTATGAGTTCGATTTATTGGGAAGGAGATTTCGTCCTTTGTTTTTGATGTGCGGTTGGAGGATGGGTGCGAAGCTAGCATTGCTGAAGATTTTACTGTCAGTTTGCTGAAGGTTTCAATGTGGTGATTGATGGGGAGCATCACTAAAATTCCATGTAAAACCGGAGTTGTATTATAAGCAATCTGGAGTGGTACTTGTACCGGAGTTCAATTAATGATGGGTGAATGGGTTTTTTGGTGAGTTTGGAAGATGGAATACTGCTGTTTGCGTGAATCTGTTAAGGGAGAGGAAGAATTCTAAAGATATTAAGGTAAACAAATTTTAGTTATTTAAATTGATTAAGGATGTTTAATTTATAGATAAATATATATTAGTCAAACCTAAAATGAGTATTGTTGTGAGAAAAGAAAACGGTATTTACTATTAATCTTGAAATTGGAAACTGAAAGGAAATTCTTTTATCTAGTAGATCATTTTATAAAATGTAAATTTGACAAGTGACAAAAATGTAAGCTTGAAATTGTAGACTGTTCAAAACTAGGGTGTTTAGAAAGAAAGAAAATTAAATGTTATTATATTTTTAACATATTACCCTGACTAGAAATTTCATTAGCTTATTTATAAAAATTCGAATTTTCTTAGGCGAGGATAAATCAAATAAAATCACTCGTGTTGAGTTCAAAGACCCAGAAATCAATGGAAAGGAAGTTAAAACTAATTGTTTGTTGGTTGTTTGAATGCGTTTAAATATTTTTGTGCTATTATAAATGTATATTAGTTATTTAGGCTTGGTGCTTGTGGTTATTATATATATTGGGGTTTGGAAGTTTCCCGTAGTACCAGTAGCGGATGCCCGCAGTATCATTAGCGGATGACCCTATATGCCCCATGCTATGATAGTGGATGACCTTCTATACCGCGATATCCTGGCTCGAAGCAGGATGGGTATTATTTTTGTTGGCTAACGTCTGTAAATGCAGGAAAACTGGTCGGAGGGATCCAACTGGATTCCTCAAAATTTATTATTGTTTGTTTTCATATATATATATATGTATGTATATATATTATCATATATGATGTGTTGATAGATAATTGGGTGGTTTGATTGTTTAAATATCATTGGACCCAAAATGTTGATTTATAAAAATATCGTAAAAAGGATATTTAGAGATTTAAAAGGGAAACCTATTTTTATAGAAATAGAATTTGAAATTCGAATGGACTAGAAATATTAACTTGTTTTGAATAAATAAAAAAAGTATTGAAATTTATAAATGATGTTTATAAATAAAATAATACAGGGAATGGAAGTATTGAAATTTATAAACGATGTTTATAAATTAAATAATCATGGAACTGAAGTAAATTTATAAACGGTGTTTATAAATAAAATGGAATGATTTTCATTGGATAATCAGGGAACTGAAGTGAATTTATAAACGATGTTTATAATGAAGTGAAATGAATTATCATTGGATAATTGGAAAAATGTAAATACAAGTGTGAATTTGAAAAGGGAAATTTATTTTTCCGAGGTAGAATTATAATTTCAAATTGAATTGAAATGAGACTTTTTTAAATATATAAACAGGTAATATAAACGATGTTTATAAAGAAAGGTGAAAATTATCATTTGGATAATTTGAAATATTTAAATTCAAATAAGAATTTAAAATGTGTTGGGAATCGTGTCAAAAGGGAAATGATGAAATGTATTCCAATGTTCGAAATTTAAGTTGAATTAAAATAAATCCAAATGGATTTATAGTTAGAATTTGACTATGTCGAATTTATAAAAATAAATTATATCCAGAAAGGATATTTAAATTATATTAAATAGAAAATTGAAATTTAATATGAAAATATATTATACATTATATATGAAAGTTATAAAAATAAAATATTCCACAGTTAGATTTTGGTTTTAAATAGATTTCAAAATGAAACTTGTTTAAATATATATAAAATAAGGAAGTTGGATTTATAAACGATGGTTATAAATCTAGTAAAATAAATTATCATTAAATAATTTAGACGTTTAAATTCAAGTACGAATTTAAAAAGTGAATTAGAAAACGGTTTGAAATAGAACGATAAATTTTATTCTGAAATTCGGAATATAAATTGAAGTGAGAAAAGTCCAACAGATTTATAATTAGAATTCGATTATATCGAGTTTCATAAATAATTTATTTATAAAGGAACTGGAATTTAATATGGAAGATTCAGTTATAAATAAATTTATAACTGAGTTATGAAATAATCAACATATAGGGATAATCAAGAATATTAATATGAATTTGGTAAATGGGCCGAATTAATATTAAAATATATTAGAATCGAGTTGAAATTTATTATAAACGAAGTTTAAAATGTTTATAAATTAAATATAATTAAAACGAACTTGCCAAAACACGGTAGTCCATAATTTGGCGTTTCAAACTTCAATTGAGTATACATGACTCAATTTAAGTCGGAATTCTTTGAAACAAGAATCGTCATGAATAATTGAATAGTAGTTTTCTAATGGAAAAGAAAAATTTGGATTTCGTTTTATAAATTTTGAGTTATATAAAATTCAAATTTTCATAATAATAGTGCCATAACCATTTAAAACCATAACAGTGTATTTAAATTAATAAAAGAATTTTAAACAAATAAAATCCGAATTTCCATCAGAAAAAACTAGATTTGAGTTGTAAGATAAATACGAACTCAAGCTGTGTAAATGAAGTGATTTTTGGAACAAAAATCAGATTTTTAATTATTGAACAGAACTAACTAATCTGACGAATAAATGGGATTTCGAATCGAAAGTGGGTTTTGGTTAAGTAAATTGAACTAGTGCATTTTATATTCGAAATCGAATATGAAACTTGAATTAAAAATAGAATTCGATTAGTTTATAAGAAAGTAAAACTGTATATGAAGATGATATGTTCAATTTAAAAGTGGAATAAACAAAAGAGCTAATTAAAGAATAAATTAGCGAATTTAGTTAAAATGACTAGACTGAATTGGAATAAATGGAGAATGGACGTATATGGGTTAGACAGGTATGAAATGAAGTGCATGAAGATTATAATTAAAGTGCCCGACAAAAAGGTACACATTTAAATTCCATATGAGTTTTTATGCACCAAATCGGCATGCCACTTGGCTTTTTGATTTTCTTTTTGAATGGAAAGGGCCTAGAGTGGCGAGCTGAGGTTTGAACTATTGACGGGTACAAAGGAGGTGCTGGCGAAATTTTCCGGAAATTTAAGAAGTTAGAATATTTTTAAGAAAATTGATAATTAGAAATCAATATACCGATATATATGGAATTCGATGAGGAAACAAACTTAAAATAGGATATTATAAACAAAAAGGAAATCTATAATCTGGAAATAGAAAGAGAAATGATTATACGTATTAAAAATCAAATAATTGGTTTTTATGGTGTTGATTACTTGAGCTAATTGGTATTGTCCGTTTTGAGGTTAAGAATATTATTCAGTCAAGGTCTGAGAGGTATTTATACCCCAGCTTGATTGATTTCATTATTAATCGATAAATAACAAGATTCAGTCTCAAAGAGAAATGTTTTGAATAAGATTTAGTTGAATGCAGTTTTTTGGGTTGTTGTGACGATGTTTTACAAAACATTCGTTTTAACCTGAGCAAGTGGAATTTTGGGAATATAATAATAAATATTTCCTGAGTATAGAAATGAATGGTCATGAAAGGGAAAAGTGTTTGGAATTGTTCTCAAATTATAACAAGAATATATTTTCTAAATATAGAAAATAAAAGAAGTTGATATATGGAAATGTTTTCCAAATAGCGTAAGAGGCCAAGATGATTATTGAAAATATTTTGTTAACAAATATTGGTAAGGAAATGGAGAAGTGATTTAATTAATGAAATATTAAATTAAAGGGTCTAGTGATTGATTGTTGCTTTGGATGAAAGTTTGTTTTCTTCGATAGTTAAATAATCGATTATCGAAGTATTGGCCAATATCGTTGTCAATATGGAGAGACAAGTTGGATTATTATCTGAGAATCACTCTGTATTGCCAATAGCGTTGCGAATCAGATTATATGAAGATAATCGAAGACGGAGTAAAGTGCAAGGACTTTTTCTGTAAATCCTAGGTAGAAGTTGCCTAAGATGGATTAATGGTAATTGTACCTTTGGTTTCGTACAGTCCTAGAACGAACGTGTATGGACGATTCTCTGACAGAGTATTTCCAATGATCGCATATATTGGTCTGTATCCATATATATGGTGGCGGAGAATTTATTCTCTTAGCATAATATCCAGGATATATTTATGCAAATAAATTAATGATTAACGGATCTGACAGTGTGAGATTCAAAGTAATTGTACTATCAATGAATGATAAGTAATCGTAGCCTCAGGCCTCAACAACAGGGAAATGACAAAAATCGGGCAGGCAGCATGGCTATATGGGTAGCTCCCATTAGGGTGTATTATCACCTATCTGGAGAAATTCATTTAATTCCTTATTCTATTCGATGCTGTCCCATTCGGGAAAACGGTTTTTGATCCCAACTGTTGGTGATATACATTCGATACATTCAAGCGAAATGAGTGGTCGGTCATGTGTGGCCGAGTTACAAGATGTTCTACTTGAACCCAGTGTATTCTCCTCTAGAGATACACTATCGGAAGGTGGTTCCATACCTTGTCATAGTTGAAAATTCATTACCCAATAAGTGCTCGCGGTTTTGATTGTGTATTATGTATATGTGGAGCGTGAGATGAAAGCGTTCCACTAGATTTCTATTTATTTTATTTAGACACTATTATAATATCAAAAGAGTTTTAATATAAATATTATCATTTTCTTTCAAAAGGATTTGAAAGTTAAATCAAGAGTTTTGGATTCTCATAAGGGAAAAACCCGTTCCGTGTTACACGGCATGGTCTTATGAGATATTGTTTATTTTCTCAAACTGTTTTAAATTGTTTACTCATACCAGTCCTATGACTTACCCAGAGTTTATTTTGTTTTGTTTTACCTAAACTCTTGGGTGCCCAAATTTGTACGGGCAATCAAGTAGTTCAGGATTTTACAGATTTATCTAAAGGAGCTTGGAGCAGGAGGCTTCAGTGTTAGATATATAGTATTTTTATTTCCGCTATATTGTAAGTGTTGTACTCTGATAATTGTATGTTATATAGTTAAAATTTCGTATTTAAAAAGTTATGATATATTATATTTTGTTCCGCTGCGATGTGAGATTCTGTGTTGTTATTTCTACTCTTCTTCTACCTTTACTTCTAAAAAAATGATTCGTATTTCTGTGATATTTGGGTAAAACGTGTGATGTATATAGTCAACTCAAATAGTATGGATTTGTGGGCCATTACAGTTGGTATCAGAGCTTAGGTTGAGTGAACAACTAGGCTTTGGTGGTGTTGTGCTCATTAGAGATATGGTCAGTAGTACCCTAGAATGAGTTGAGTGTATATGTACGAGTGCGCATATTTGTAAGTTGATATAAAATTTATAAGTTGATATAAAATTTGTAAGTTGATATTTGTAAGTTGATATAAAATTTATTTTATATTGCGTTGGCTAATCTGTTGAGTGGCTTATGAATTCCGATCAAATCATGGGACGCCACAAAGTCGATAGGAATTTCTAAACACTTGAGCAGAGCTATTCGACATAGGTTTTAAAGTGGGTATGAAATAATTTTACCCAAAATTCTATGTTGATATAAAAGGAATAATTTTCTGAAATTATTATATTATATAGATGAGTTGGTTGTTAATATTATAGTCAAATGAGATTATGGAATGGTTATATATAACCAAATAGCATGTGTATAGAAATAAAATATACAAATAAGATGAACTGGAATTGGATTCAGAATCAGAATTAAGAATTTAAAATCCTGGGTGTTTGGAAAAAAATATTTTCTAAAGTATATTAAAGTAATATAACATTGCTTTAAAAAGGATTTTTGAATAAAAATCGTTTTGAATGGATTTTGAAAGTGATAAAGCATTGAACTCACTTCAGTCACTAGAAAATAATTCTAATGATGACTGCAGCATCATCAGTATTCATTTTCGAGTTTCTATGTGAAGAATTGCTACCTTAGAAAAAATTTTGAATGGAAATTTGTTTGAACGAAAACAAGTTGTTTGGGAAAGTTTAAATGTTTTGAATTTGTGATCGAAATAAATATATGTATATATTTATATGATTTCCAAAAAAAATTGAAATAAGAACCCGGGAATTTGAATGCTAGAATTAAAGATTTAACTTAAACAAGTGAAATGGATCGGGGTGAATAAATTGATTAAAACCAATTTTAAAGCATATAAGTGGAATATGAATCGGATGTGAATGTGTTGATTGAAAATCATTCAAATTGATTTAATGTAAGCACATATGGTGTGCAATGTAAATGGAAACCAAAAGTTTTGGTAGAACTAAATTTGTTGAAGTATGAAATGTTGGATTTCAGCATAAGAGAGTTTTTGGAAAAGTAAATGGGTTTCAAGCATTTTTCCTACCTTAGTAATTTCGAGGACGAAATTTTTTTAAGGGGGAAAGAATGTAATGACCATGATTTTTTGTCGATTTATTTTAAATATTTAATAAGGTTTTAAATATTGAGCTGACAATATAAATGAATTTTTATATTAAGTTTTCAATTTAGAAATCGATTTCGATTAAATATCGAATATATTAAATTATCGTAATACGAAATATAATTGAATTCGAAGTTAAAAACTGAATCAAAATATTTCAGATGATCATTATAAATTTTATTTGAGTATAAATGATAATGATAATAATATATTATCAAGGAATTAATTCTTTTGAATTTAATTTATGTCAATTTAAAATGATATCTTCTCCATATGATCAAATGGAGCTTCGAAACTTGTCCCAGTGTGTCCAGAATAGTAGTATAACCCTAAAAATGTCGGTTGTTGCGTTTAAATAGGAGATCGAAATCAACAGGATAATTTATTAATTAAAAATCATATTGGTTAATTAAAAACCAAAATAAATAAATAAATTATAAAAAATAGGGCTTCCTTCTACCCTAAGTTAAATTATAACAGTACACTACAAACCTCTAATCGCGCCAACCTACCTGTACCATGGAATTAAGATTCCTTCGAGCTTAAGGTTTCGTCTTCCTCATGTTATTATAGGATTTATAATACCCGTGTTCATTTTTCCTTTTTATATAATTCATTCGAAAAGCAAAAATGGCCACTGCCCCAAATTCTCTCTATCGAAACCAACCCCCCTTTTTTCCTCATTTCCTTGTTTCTTTTTCTCTAAATTAATACCTATCGAAAGCCTTAGCAAAACTCGAATTAAAATGGCCTGGTCCCCCTTTTCGAAATCAAATCGACTTCCTCGAATTGAAAGAAAAAAAAATCGTGATTTAAATCGCGATCTCTCTGATGTTGTGGAGGCGTTTGCCTGCAAGGAGGAAGGCGACGTGAAGATAACTTTGATATAGGGCATGGTGTATTTTGTTCTGCGTTGAGTTGTGATGGTGATTTGGAGGTTTGGCATGGTGCGACGATGATTTTCGAGTTCGACAGTTGATCTAGGGTTCAGTGTTGAAATGGTGACAACCAGGTGAAGTCGCGATTACAGGAAAGTGTCGAAATTTGTTGGAAAGGTTGTGATGGATTCAAGACAGGTTTTAGAGGAGAAGGTTGAGATGCTCAAAACGGGGTTTGACAGTAAGGTATGAGTTCGATTTATTGGGAAGGAGATTTCATCCTTTGTTTTTGATGTGCGATTGGAGGATGGGTGCGATGCTGGCATTGCTGAAGATTTTACTGTCAGTTTGCTGAAGGTTTCGATGTGGTGATCGATGGGGAGCATCACTGAAATTCCATGTAAAACCGGAGTTGTATTAGAAGCAATCTAGAGTGGTGCTTGTACCAGAGTTCAATTAATGATGGGTGAATGGGTTTGTTGGTGAGTTTGGAAGGTAGAATACTGTTGTTTGCGTGAATCAGTTAAGGGAGAGGAAGAATTCTAAAGATATTAAGGTAAAAAAATTAGTTATTTAAATTGATTTAGGATGTTTAATTTATATATAAATATATATTAGTCAAACCTAAAATGAGTATTGTTGTGAGAAAAGAAAATGGTATTTACTATTAATTTGGAAATTGGAAACTAAAAGGGAATTCTTTTATCTAGTAGATCATTTTATAAAATGTAAATTTGATAAGTGAGAAAAATGTAAGCTTGAAATTGTAGGCTGTTCAAAACTAGGATGTTTAGAAAGAAAGAAAATTAAATGTTATTATATTTTTAACATATTACCCTGACTAGAAATTTCATTAGCTTATTTATAAAAATTCGAATTCTCTTAGGCGAGGATAAATCAAATAAAATCACTCGTGTGGAGTTCGAAGACCCAGAAATTAATGGAAAGGAACTGAAATTGATACAAGTGCAAATAAAAATCAAGGTAAGTAAATCTCACTCATATTTTATTTAGAATTATTTTTATCAGTTAAAAAATAATTGTTTGTTGGTTGTTTGAATGCGTTTAAATATTTTTGTGCTATCATAAATATATATTAGTTATTTAGGATAAGTGTTTGTGGTTATTATATATATATTGTGGTATGGATGTTTCCCGCAGTACCATTAGCGGATGCTCGCAGTACCATTAGCGGATGCCCACCATACCATTAGCGGATGACCCTATACGCCCCACGCTATGATAGTGGATGACCTTCTATACCGCGATATCGTGGCTCAAAGCAGGACAGGTATTATTTATGTTGGCTAACGTTTGTGGATGCAGGAAAATAGGTTGGAGGGATCCAACTGGATTCCTCAAAATTTATTATTGTTTGTTTTCATATATATATATATATATGTTTGTATTTATGTATTATCGTATATGATGTGTTGATTGATAATTAGGTTGTTTGATTGTTTAAATATCACTGGACCCAAAATGTTGATTTATAAAAATATCATAAAATGGATATTTAGAGATTTAAAAGGGAAATCTATTTTTCTAAAAATAGAATTTGAAATTCGAATGGACTCAAAATATTAACTTGTTTTGAATAAATAAAACAAGTATTGAAATCTATAAACTATGTTTATAAATAAAATAATATAGGGAATGGAAGTATTGAAATTTATATACGATGTTTATAAATTAAATAATCAGGGAATTAAAGTAAATTTATAAACGGTGTTTATAAATAAAATGGAATGATTTTCATTAGATAATCAGGGAACTGAAGTGAATTTATAAATGATGTATATAAATGAAGTGAAATGAATTATCATTGGATAATTGGAAAAATGTAAATACAAGTGTGAATTTGAAAAGGGAAATTTATTTTTCCGAGTTAGAATTATAATTTCAAATGGAATTGAAATGAGACTTGTAAATATATAAACAGGTAATATAAACGATCTTTATAAAGAAAGGTGCAAATTATCATTTGGATAATTTGAAATATTTAAATTCAAATAAGAATTTAAAATGAATTGGGAACCTTGTTTAAAGGGAAACGATGAAATTTATTCCAATGTTCAAAATGTAAGTTGAATTAAAATAAATCCAAACAGATTTATAGTTAGAATTCGACTAGGTCGAATTTATAAAAATAAATTATATCCAGAAAGGATATTTAAATTATATTAAATAGAAAATTGAAATTTAATATGAAAATATATTATAAAATATATTTGAAAGTTATAAAAATAAAATATTCCAAAATAAGATTTGGGTTTTAAATAGATTTCAAAATGAAACTTGTTTAAATATATATAAAATAAGGAAGTTGGATTTATAAATAATGGTTATAAATTTAGTAAAATAAATTATCATTAGATAATTTAGACGTTTAAATTCAAGTACGAATTTAAAAAGTGAATTAGAAAACGGTTTGAAATAGAACGATAAATTTTATTCCGAAATTCGGAATATAATTGAAGTGAGAAAAGTCCAACAGATTTATAATTAGAATTCGATTATATCGAGTTTCATAAATAATTTATTTATAAAGGAACTGGAATTTAATATGGAAGATTCAGTTATAAATAAATTTATAACCGAGTTATGAAATAATCAACATATAGGGATAATCAAGAATATTAATTTGGATTTGGTAAATGGGCTGAATTAATATTAAAATATATTAGAACGGAGTTGAAATTTATTATAAACGAAGTTTTTTATATATTAAATATAATTAAAACGAACTTGCCACAAGACGGTAGTTCATAATTTGGCGTTTTGAACTTCAATTGAGTATATAGAACTCAATTTAAGTCGGAATTCTTTGAAATAAGAATCGTCATGACTGATTGAATAATAGCTTTCTAATGGAAAAAAATTTGGATTTCGTTTAATAGATTTTGAGTTATGTCAAATTCAAATTTTCAGAAAAACAATTCCATAACCATTTAAAACTGTAACGGCCCGCCCCGCACCAGCCGACATTTCCCTGAAGTGCTGTATCGATGTCCAACTAGCATGGGACGGTCGCCAAAGAAAGGAATTTGAACTAACAAAGAACCTGTAGAATGTCTCACAGCACATGGGATAAAATATAATAATAACATAACTTTGACATAAAACAGGCGAGACAGTGCATAAGCTGAAAACTAAACCATTATAGCAGCGGAAATCCAAAATACAGCTTATGATCCAACATCATTATTACAACTTCAAAATACTGTCTCTAAAGCAAAAGAAAGGAAAGGTGCACTACTAATGCCCAAACAGTGACCAACAACAACACAGGGAGATTATATATATGTCATACGTGGAAGCCTCATGCTCGTCTCCGGTACAGCTACTCGTGCATAATCACCTGGCCTGTCTCTAGTTTGCCCATTTAAGAGCACCCAGAGTAATAAGAAGAGACATAAAATTCTAGGTCAGACAAAAGTCTGGTATGAGCGATAAGCAACAAAACAGAACAATAACAGGTATAACTAACCATACCTGAACCTTGACCTGCAACCAAAGAGTTAGCACAACAAGACGTACAATACTCTAAGGTGACACTAACATATGGCATAAAGATATGGGGGAGGGGTGTGCATGTCATAGTAATGTCAAACAATCAAGCATAGCAACCATCCTCACATCTCTCACTCAGTGCGTAAAGCATACGATATCCACCGCTTTAACCACCCAAATCCATTGTTATGATCACTCTGCCCCATGGAGTCATGATGGCTCCACTGCACTAATCCACAGCCACTAATCCCTTACTATGTCCACTCTGCCCCCATAAAGTCATGACGACTCCACTGCACTGGCTCATAGCCTTGCTACTGTAATAACCCAGAAAATCCGAACCAATTAAAAAAAATTATTTTGGCAATTTTTTGAATTTCGAATATTTAAAATGAATAATTTTATATAATAACGACGAGAAATTTATTTTTGAATAGAATTAGAACGTATATATTTATATAGACTGTCGATTTAATATAAATATTTTATTTTAATCATAAAAGGAATTGAAAATGGCGCGGTAGTTTGAAAATTCAATTTCAAATTTCAAATGAATGTACAGGATCCAAAATAAATCGGATTTTAGCGAAACCAAAAATATTGGAATCTATTTGAAAATATCTTTCCAACGAATCCGAAAAATCAAAATTTCATAGCGGGAATCAAAAGTTACGTCCAGTTGAAAATTCAGAATAGTGGCTATGGAATTCTGGCCCTTAAAAATGGAAATTTTGCAAACGACCTACGTTTTCGACGAAACCACTTTTGTTGGATCCGTGATGTCAATTTATTGCTAGATTCCAAAATTCATAAATTTTGGGATCAATATGTGAGCATGGCAAAAGAAAACGTGTTTTAACAGTTTTAGTCAATTTCGATCGACCAGAAAATAGCCACTTTTCAAACGGTCTTCAAATTTGATGAAATTAGTTTTGTTAGAACCGTATCGTCAATACGAAGCTAGAAAATATTTTTCGGGAATTTTTAGAGTCCATATGTGGCCCCGGTAAATTGAAATGTGCGTTCAAATTCAATATATAGATTTATATTTTGATTTTGACGGAAACCGATCGAAACAGCCTAACTGGATTACGATACATATCCCATTATGTTCGGAATGGGGGTAAATAGTTATGGACGATAGGCGGTGGGTCTCATTTGGAGATCGAAATTTAAAGTTACTTTTCGGGGAAATTAATTAATTAAATAATAAATAAACCCCTTTCTCTCATACCCCATTTACTCGGTCAAACCCCCCCACCCCCCGTCACTTTCCATTCAAAATCGGTTTTAGGTCAAATAAAAAAAAAGAGAAAAGGGAGGGAGCGACGCAACCCCTGCCGCACCATAAGGCGGAGCCGCCGCCGCCCAAGCTCGGCTCACCACCTCCTCCTCCCCCTCTCCCCCTCATGCCTCTCTCCTCTCTACCCTCTCTCCAGTCGAACCCACGATCCCCCCGATCCCCCCGAACCCTAACTTCACTAAAAACCTGCCGCGCCACCCCCCAATCCCCCACCACCTGACCCCGACCACCGAACCCCCTCCTCTTCGATCTGCGCGCCCTCCGCAGCACTGTGGGGCCCCTTGAAATGAAAAAAAGGTAAACAACCTTTAATTCTATTTTTATTTTCATTTTCTTTATATATATATAACATTGTGAGAAAAAAAAGAATTTTTATATACATATAACATTAACATGATAAAATGGAAATTTTTTTATATATATAGTTTTGTGGTAAAAACATATGATTTTGTTAATAAAAATATGATTTTTATTTAATAAAATTGTGAATTTTTCGTTAATAAAAATATGATTTTTAGCTAACGAAAAATGTGGTCTTTAGCAATATGAACGTCATGTAAAAGTAAAGATTTGATTTTTTTAATGACCTGCATTTTTAGCAGTCGAATAATTAATTTGTTTAATTATTAATTATCGATTTAACGATATCGATAACTGAAATTAAATAATATTTATATTTAATTAATATAAATAATAGAAAAAAAATATATTTTCGGAATAATCGAAAATAACAGAATTCATGATATGGTGTGAATTGGACGATATATAATATATAATTCAGTTTATATTGAAGTATATTGACGAATATATTATTTAAACGAAGTCTGAACATATAATATATATTATAATAAAATCGAGCTCGAAATGGCGCGGCAGTTCGCGATTTGGCGATTCGAACTTCAACTGAATATACAGGAGCCATTTTAAATCGGATTTCTGTGAAATAAGAAACGTTAGGAGCTGGTGAAGTATATATTTCTAGTGGAAGAGAAAAATCGGGATTTCGTCGTGTAGATTTTGATTTATGTCCAAATCAAATTTTAGAAAAGTCGCTATGGAATTCCTTTATAATTTATAACGATTTATTTATATTTATAAAACGAATTTCATTATAAATCGAATATCGATTTATATCGGGATTTGAAATATCGAGTTGTAAATCCCAGTGGAGCTGTATGATATTTTGTTGTGAATATATACGAGAATATTTATTTATAAATATTTAATTTAATTGTTTTTAAATATATTTAATATTTAAAAGGGTTTATTTAGAGCTTTAAAAAATAGCCATTTTTTCAAACGACCTCGGTTTTCGACAAAACCAATTTTGTTGGATCCGCAATATTAAATTATTGTTAGATTCCAAGTTTTGTGATTTTTAGAGTCAGTATGTGGTCGTACGGATTTTTAATGTGAAATACAATTGATAAATTGACCTTTAAAAATACGCTGTGTGAGCAAACGTAGTCGGAATTCGACGAAACCAATTTCGTTGGGTCCACATTGTCGAACCATAGCTGCGTGTCAATTTTCATCTAATTTGAATATGGTATGTCATCATAGGAAATTTTAAAAGTAAATACGAATAGCGGTTAATTAAAAATCAATATAATAATAAATATTTAAATCCTTCTATATAATACCCTTAATTTTGTTAAACCTAACTCAGTTTTCGCCTTTGGTCAAAAAATTCCGCCGCTGGTTCTATCCTTCCAAACAGGAAAAATGGATCTTCAAATATCAAAGTAAAACCAAATCAATTCCCATAAATCAAAGTATATATGTATTTGTGATTAGTATGGGTTTCTCTTCAAATCTATGTACATATTACAGGGTGCGATGCATCTGAGCAGTTCAACATTTTTGGCCGAAAATCCTAGGGTTTGAGGTGTACAAAAATCAAGGGATTAATCCAAGTTTTCAGGATTTGTTTTGGAGTGAGAGCATCAAATGGTGTCTGTTGTGAATTTTTGGTGATATATCAAAGAAACTTAGTTCGATCTTGTAACGACCCAGAAAATCTGAACCAATTTAAAATTTTTAAATTGGCTAAAATAATGGATTTTAAATATTTAAAATAAATATTTTAAATAATGGCGATGAAAACTGAGTTAAAATCGACATTTGAAAACCAATATAATTAATTATAATTATATATATATAATTGAAAAGGGCGCGGTAGTTCGATAATTCGATTTCAAACTTCTATTGAATATACCGGGTGTAAAACAATCCGTATTTTAGTGAAACCAAAAACATTAGGATCTAATTGGTAATATCTTTCTAACGAATCCGACCAATCGAAATTTGATAGCGGGAATCAAAAGATAGCCCTGTTTCCGTCTGAACGGGAATTCGGGTCGTCTCATCGTGTTATATTGAAAGTCGAAGTAAAAATTCGATTTTTATATATTGAATAGCGACGTCAAAATTCGATTTTTATATATTGAATAGCGACGTAAAAATTCGATTTTTATATATTGAATAACATAGTAAAAATTCGATTTTTACATGTGTAGAGAATACGGGCGAAAGCGACAGAAGGCGGAGATTTCTCTAAGTGAAGTGTCGTGAAGTTGGATAGCTATTGGTGAGATTTCTGTTTTAAAAATATTATATATGTGTGAAATGAAAGTGAATAGCTATATATATATATATATATATATATATATATATATATATATATATATATATATATATATATATACGCCCCTCGTCCACAAACCATGGACGATATCTATTTGGTTGAAATTGTTGTGAAAATTGATTGATAGCGAATGATTGTTTGGGATTGTTTATGATTGATATTGGTTGATTGTGGTTGAAAAATACCCATTTGTGGTTGAGAAATATTTGGTTGAAACCACATAGGATTAGTTTATGGAAATGAAATAAATATATACATGCCGCCTGCGTGCGAACTAGATGCATGATCCCCATTGTCAAAAACCGCGAGGTTTTAAGGTAGAGCGAGGAGCCGTACTAGGGACGGTCCCGGTTTAACTACCCTGCCGTTATGCTGCCGAAATTTTGAATAATATTTGTGTGTTTGAATTATTTTCATATGCTTAAACTTTATTTATTCATTGTATAGAAAACATTCATGTGTTGAATTGATATTCATTCGTTGTTTAGAAATTCATGTGTTGAATGGTAGTCATATTTTGAAATAAATTGTTCGATAATAAAAATCACATTTTTATCTATATATAAAAACCATAGAAAACATTCATGTGTTGAATTGATATTCATTCGTTGTTTAGAAATTCATGTGTTGAATGGTAGTCATATTTTGAAATAAATTGTTCGATAATAAAAATCACATTTTTATCTATATATAAAAACCATAGAAAACATTCATGTGTTGAATTGATATTCATTCGTTGTTTAGAAATTCATGTGTTGAATGGTATTCATATTTTGAAATAAATTGTTCGATAATAAAAATCACATTTTTATCTATATATAAAAACCATAGAAAACATTCATGTGTTGAATTGATATTCATTCGTTGTTTAGAAATTCATGTGTTGAATGGTATTCATATTTTGAAATAAATTGTTCGATAATAAAAATCACATTTTTATCTATATATAAAAACCATAGAAAACATTCATGTGTTGAATTGATATTCATTCGTTGTTTAGAAATTCATGTGTTGAATGGTATTCATATTTTGAAATAAATTGTTCGATAATAAAAATCACATTTTTATCTATATATAGAAACTATAGAAAACATTCATGTGTTGAATTGATATTCATTCGTTGATTAGAAATTCATGTGTTGAATGGTATTCATATTTTGAAATAAATTGTTCGATAATAAAAATCACATTTTTATCTATATATAGAAACCATAGAAAACATTCATGTGTTGAATTGATATTCATTCGTTGTTTAGAAATTCATGTGTTGAATGGTATTCATATTTTGAAATAAATTGTTCGATAATAAAAATCACATTTTTATCTATATATAGAAACTATAGAAAACATTCATGTGTTGAATTGATATTAATTCGTTGTTTAGAAATTCATGTGTTGAATGGTATTCATATTTTGAAATAAATTGTTTGATAATAAAAATCGCCTTTTATCGACTATATGAACTGTGTAAAATAATCTCGTTTTAAAAAGAAATTGTTTTATGATAAAAATCCTATTTTGTCACCTATATGAACTATATAGAAAAATAGTGTTTTGAAATGAATTGTTTTACAATAAAAATCACATTTTTATTGTATGCATAAATCGTTGAAATGTGAAGTGTTAAAAATAGCCACTTGTTCAAAATAAACATATATGAGTTGAAATATTCATTAATTAGCTAATGAAATGATTTGCACCTATTTATGTAACATTAGAATGAATGGAGTTTTTAAACCAAATAGAAATCAAATATGAAGTCGAATAGAAATTGATAAATGATAAGAACTGTATATATATGTACATGCAATATTCATTGAACAGGTTATAGCAAAGGGACTAGAGAAGAGGAATAAAATTTTGTGCCCGACAAATAGGTACACATTTACTGATTTGTTTGGGTGATGATTTTGAGCCTGTTGGCTAGCCGCTTGGCTTTTTCTTTTTCTTTTTGAGATTAGAAGGACCGGGAAAGCTATTTGCGATTTCCCGATGCTCCCGGTGCAGGGGAGGTTATGGCGAAATTTTCCAAAATTTTAAGGTGTTAGAAAATTTTTTGAAGTGAAAACGATATGGAAATCACTGAAAGAACTATATTTATACAAATATATAAATATAAATAAAATTAAAACGAAACGAAGCCGTGCAGTTCGTATTTTGAAACCGTGATTTCAAACGACTAGTGCGGGAAATCCGACCATTGGATTTTCCCGAAACCTCAACCGTCGGGTTCGCCTTGGAATAATCTTTCCAACGGCACCAACCTTGTAAAAATCCAACGGTTGGATTGTCTGGAATGTTTAATTCAAATCTGAAGAAAAACAGCGCCAGAAACGATTATATTTATATATATATATAATTATATTTAATCGAATAACGACACTGCAGTTCGTAATTTGAAATCGAAAATTCAAACGATTGTACCGGGAGATCCGACCGTCGGATTTTCCCGAAACTGGAACCGTTGGATTCGTTTTGAATACCCCTTTCTAATGATGTAAATTTTGCGAAGTTCCAACGGTTAGATTTTCAGATATATGTAAATCAAATTTGAAGAAAAACAGCGTCACGGCCGCCTTATGGCCCGAAGCGTCGTTTTGAATAAATAGGCTATTTTAAAATAAATAAAAATAGCGATAAATCCTTATAAAATATCATAAACGATATGGAATGGAAATAAACTGAATTTGCTTGATTTATGTGGCTTTTGATGGTTGAATTTGTTTGGTGTGAAAATTACATTAAAGAACACAATTGTTGTTGTCGAATAATTTAACCATTGAAATAAATCGATTAGAAATTCTAAATATACATGAATTATTTGAAAAGGCCGAGTTAATTCTCATTTCGAATAATCGACCGACGATTGAAATTCGAAGATGAAGACGATGGTCGAAGACCGGAGATCTTCACCTCGTTTGGATGGTAACCGAGGTCCTGATTGGGAGGCATCCCGAAATATGGATAATGAGTGGTGATCGTCCAGACGTACGTGGTGATCGAAGGGTTTGCGAGGTATTTAGTGCCTCCGGTTTCGTTCAGACCCAGAACGGACTTGTAAATGGACTGTGTGTCTGACATTGGAGTTTATTCTGTGTTGATTGATTTCTGTTAAATATACATTTGTTTGGCGGCAGAGAATTTATTCTTTTGCTTAACGCCCTTCTTTGTGACGCACGAGCTCAGAGGTTGTATATCGATGGACATCAGTCGAATGGCATGAATTGCTAGTGTGGCATACCTAAGTGGCAAACGATCTGGGCTTCTGTTGAAAAGCAAAGTCTTGTGGTGACGATCAAAGCACCGCCTGTGTGGCGTAGCTTTGTGTATAACGTGAAATCGCGAGCCTCACACCCCGGTATGAACCAGAAACGGGAGAAAGGACCTCAGGGAGGGCCTACGTTTCCTCCTAGCTAAAAGTGGCGTCAGTGGTTTTACACGCCCTGACGAGTTTGACTTATGTGGTTGTTGCTGTTGCGAGGCGCCTCGGTTAGATCGGACGATCCGGGTCCGATGGAGTCATTCGTTGGCTCGCTTATGCCCCAAAGGGCGGTGAAACGTAGTGCTCAGGCATTTTAATCCACTCCGTGTGGACCGGCCCTGACGATCCAAGGCTTGCCTGCGCGCTTGCCTGAGACTCCGGCTAGGCAGTCTCGAATTCGGTAAGGACTATCTTTTGCCTTGGTTCATGACGGAAATCCAAATTCCAAATACGTGATCGTGCGGTTTTGATTGTATATATATATGGCGACATGATATATGGTACCCATGCCGTCTATGATTGATAGTTATGATTTGAAATAGTTTTCAAAACATAAAAACACTAGCAATAATATCAAATGTCTTTGTTTTATTCATATCAAGCATATTTTGGCCATTATAAGGTAAAACTCTATCCTCCGGTTTGCGTTGCATTGTGTGATGGGAACTGAGTCTTATAATGGCTTCATTTTTATAAAAAGCATAGCGATGTTTAAAAGGAAGATTTATTTTAAAGCACTGGCAATCCAATGGAGTAAACCCGTTCCACGAAAGTGGCGTGGTCCTGTGATTAGCCAAAATATATGTGTTGAGTAGATTTCTCATACCAGTCCCATGACTGACTCGTAGTTTGTTTCACTCTCAAACTCGGGTGCCCCTTTCTCTACACGGGCAGCCTTGTATTCAGGTTTAGCTGGTTCTTTCTGGATAGCTGGAGCTGAAGATGGATTCTATCATCTATTTCTTTTTATGCTGTTCAGCTCCTATTGTACATATTTTGTTTATTTCCGCTGTAGACATTTATGTATAGCTGAACTGTATTTGTACTAAGTAAGATCCTGTATACTGTGTAACTCTGATGATTACTTTTATCCAGTATATTTTGTTGTTCATTATCTGGTGTATTTATTTAATTCTGTTCTGCTATTATCTGTTTCTGTGTTATATTCCAAAGATAACCTTGTTTCCGTGAGAACGGGAAATCGGGTCGTCTCATCGTGGTATCAGAGCCAGGTTTCGATCCTGGGACCTGTGGGTTATGGGCCCACCACGCTATCAAATTTCGATTGGTCGGATTCGTTAGAAAGATATTACCAATTAGATCCTAATGTTTTTGGTTTCACTAAAATACGGATTGTTTTGGACCCGGTATATTCAATAGAAGTTTGAAATCGAATTATCGAACTACCGCGCCCTTTTCAATTCTATATATATAATTATAATTAATTATATTGGTTTTCAAATGTCGATTTTAACTCAGTTTTCATTGCCATTATTTAAAATATTTATTTTAAATATTTAAAATCCATTATTTTAGCTAATTTAAAAATTTTTAATTGGTTCAGATTTTCTGGGTCGTTACAATCTCCCCCACTTAAACTTTTCGTCCCCGAAAAGGAACAAAGTCGAAAGTGGTTTGATAAATCCATAATCATACAACACAACCAACCAATTCAATTTGTGTCTAACCTTTCAAAAATATTCTTATCAACTTCTATATTCTTTTATAAATCATTCAGAGTATAGAATAAATAGTGCGCATCTCTGGGAAGAAAATAGCAACAGAATAGAGAATTAAATGGTAATGCAAAGTATGACAAATGTACCTTGCACCGGAGTCAATCAGAGATATCTACTCGGCATCTGGGGTAAGCTTTCTGAATGCTCTCCTCAGTTTCCCAAGTACAATCTCGCGGATCTCCACTCCATTGCACTTTGACCAAGCGAACCTT
Organism: Allium sativum; assembly: GCA_030737875.1. Taxonomy (NCBI): domain Eukaryota; kingdom Viridiplantae; phylum Streptophyta; class Magnoliopsida; order Asparagales; family Amaryllidaceae; genus Allium; species Allium sativum. Next base: position 246,918,134 of record CM060922.1, on the reverse strand, counting down.
CTTGTTCCTCAGTTCTTTGGTTTCTTTGCCGATAATCTTTAGCGGCTCTCGCCTCACGGCTAATTCTGGCGTAATTTCAATATCCTGCTGAGCTGCTTCTTCCACGATCAAGTCTGGATCATGAACGTGCTTTCGAAGTTGAGATATATGAAATACATCATGCACTCCAGGCAACCAGTCAGGCAGTTTAACTTTATATGCGAGAGTCCCAATCCGTTCCAGAATAGGAAACAGACCAATAAATTTGGGCGCTAACTTTCCAGTTTTACCGAACCGGATAACTCCTCTCATCGGCGATACTTTCAAATATACATAGTCGCCAACTTCAAAGGATATATCTCTTCTTCTTCTATCGGCATAGCTCTTTTGTCGGCTTTGAGCGGCGAGTAATCGCTTTTTGATAAAATCGACTTTGTCGGCAGCTTCTCGAATCATATCGGGACCCAACACAAGTCTATTTCCAGGCTCGACCCAACAAGCAGGAGACCGGCACGGTCTACCATACAATGCTTCGAATGGCGACATTGTCAGACTCGCCTGGTAGCTGTTGTTATAAGAGAATTCAGCCAAATGCAGATGGTCTTCCCATGATCCACCGAAATCTAGAACACAAGCCCGCAATAGATCTTCTAAAATGCGATTTACCCTCTCAGTCTGACCGTCTGTCTGAGGATGATAAGCGGTACTCAAGTTTAACTTTGTCCCTAGCTCGACTGTCTGAGGATGCTAGTGAATATTGTATCCCTATCACTTACTATACTGAGCGGCACTCCATGTAGTCTAACTATTTCCCTGACGTAAATTTGCGCCAGACTCTGAGCAGTTCTGTTTGATCTGACAGGTATGAAATGGGCGGTCTTCGTGAAACGATCTACGATCACCCAAATACTGTCATTTCCTTTTCTGGTTCTGGGCAAACCATCAATGAAATCCATAGAAATATGCTCCCACTTCCAGCCAGGAACTTCTAGTGGTTGTAACAATCCAGCCAATTTCTGTTGGTCGCTTTTAACTAGCTGGCAAGTAGGGCATCGGCTGACATATAAAGAAATGTCCCTTTTCATCGACTTCCACCAGAAAGTGCGTTTGATGTCATTATACATTTTGCTTACTCCCGGATGGATACTGAGTTTTGACTTGTGGCATTCATCCAATACTTCCTTTCGAAGTTCAGTAATGTTAGGGACACAGATTCGACCTTTGATCCTTAAAATCCCCTCATTATCAACTTGAAAACTCGAGGGTTCGCCTTGTTGAATTATCCCTCTGATCTTCTGAATGAAGTGATCATTTTCCTGAAGAGTAGATATCTTATCTAGCAAAGAAGTCGTGATAATAAAACTGGCGATCATTACATTCTTTCTGCTTAACGCATCAGCCACGACATTGGCTTTTCCTGGAGTATATATAATTTCAAAGTCATATGCTGCAAGAAACTCCAGCCAACGCTGCTGCCTCAAATTTAAGTCCTTCTGAGTGAACATATACTTTAACGACTGGTGATCTGTAAATAGTTCAAATCTCTCACCCAGAAGATAGTGTCTCCAGAGTTTCAAAGAGAATATGATAGCCAATAACTCAAGATCATGAGTTACGTAGTTTTTCTCGTGCGGCTTCAGTTGACGGCTAGCATAAGCAATCACTTGGCCTCTTTGCATTAACACTGCACCAAGGCCTTCTCTAGAAGCATCAGTCCAGACTTTTAGATCTTGGTTGCCATCAATGATGGTTAACACTGGAGCTGTCGTCAATCTTAACTTTAGCTCTTCGAAAGCCTCCTCACTTTCTGGAGTCCATTTGAATTTAGAGTGCTTCTTTGTAAGCTTCGTTAAGTGACCTGATATCTTCGAAAAGTCTTTAACGAATTTCTGGTAATAACTAGCCAATCCTAGAAAGTTGCGGACTTCAGTGGGGGTACTGGGCTGTTTCCAATTCTGAATGGCTGTGATTTTACTTGGATCCACAGCGATTCCTTCTTTCGATACAACATGGCCTAGAAATTTCACTTCATCTTGCCAGAAGATACATTTGGAAAATTTGGCTTTTAATACATTCCGTCTGAGAATCTCCAAAACCTGTTCCAGATGCTTTTCATGTTCGGCTTTTGATTTAGAGAAGATTAGAATATCATCAATAAAAACCAGAACAAATTTATTCAATACTCCTCTGAATACTCTGTTCATTAGATCGACGAAATAGGCTGGAGCGTTACATAAGCCGAACGACATTACTAACCACTCGTAGAATAAGTCGGGGCCTCTGAACGCTGTCATTGGAACACATTCTTCGGCAATTCGAAGTTGATGGAAACCTGTGGCTAGGTCCATTCGTGAAAATACTTGTGCGCCATTTAATCGATCCAACAGATCATCAATCCGCGGCAATGGATATTTGTTCTTTATGGTCTGCTTGTTCAGATCACGATAATCCACACATAGACGTAGAGTACCGTCAGATTTTGGGACAAACACCACTGCTGCACCCCAATCAGAGAAACTAGGCCTGATCAGACCTTTCCATACCAGCTGTCGTGTTTGATTGTCCAATTCCTCCTTCTCTTTCAAGGACATTCTTCGAATAGCGTGAACTACCGGCCTTGCATTGGGAATCAAAGCAATCTTGAAATCTATTTCTCTCTGCGGAGGTAAACGAACAACTTCTTCGAACACGTCCGCATAGTTCTTGATGACAGGAATGTCTTTGATGAGGTCAGGAATATTTTCTATGACTTCAGGGACATTTTCAGTTTGGGCTGGAGAAACATTCAAAGCTGCCCAGAAGTCTTTTCTATTAGCATTCTGACCTTCACAGGGAATGGTTATATAATCACCTGATTTAATCTTCGCCTTTACGACTCTGTCGGCGCATTTAACTTCAGCTTCATTTTTGGTCAACCAGTCTAACCCCAAGATAAGATCAAATTCTTTAAAATTCATGACGGCTGCGATGGTAGGGAACCGATAACGAGAGAAAGAAACCGGCACTCCACAAACCCAACTGAGATCAATAGAACCCCCAACCGGATTCTGGACAGTCATTGGTTCCTTCAGCTTTTTCAAATTCAAATCCAGTTTCTTAGCTGCATCCTTGGCAATGAAACTTCGTGACGCGCCTGTGTCAAACAGTACTTTGACTGGAATGTTTTTGACAGTTAGCGTGCCTTCTAAAACATCTGGCCTTTCTTGACTAGCTGAGGGCTCAGACGTTTCTGCTACTTCATTTACTTGAACTATTTTGGTCGTTTTTAACAGCCGGCAATCTCGCTTTATATGACCGGCCTGATGACAAAGATTGCACTCTCGAGTCACAGGTAACTTGCCTTTGGATTTAGACCCACCCTCCTTTCGCTTCTTCGAGGTTTTACACTTCCTAGTCAGATGCCCCTGTTTATTGCAGTTAGAGCATGTGGCAGTCGTGGCAGGTTCTTTTTCAGATCTTGCCCTCTTTCTCTTGGCACTGGGCTTCTTACTGACATCAGACTTTGTACTAGCCTCATGGATATCAGTTTCCGACTCTGCTTTGTCACTAGAACTGACTTCTTCTTCGTCACGTAACATTCCTTTCTTATGGAGATCTTCATACTGATAAGCCATATAAATCATTTCTGGAAAAGGAAGCTTCACATGCCCCAATACTTTATTCTGGTATTTCCTTTGAAGGCCATGAATAAATCTCATATTTTTCCTTTTAGGGTCTTGAATTAGATGAGGAGCGAAGTGAGCAAGTTCATTGAATTTCTTATGATATTCTGGGATGGTCATATCACCTTGTATTAGATAAGAAAATTCATCACATAATCTCTCGGTTGCTTCGGGAGGAGTAAATCTTTCTAAGAAAATCACTTTGAATCTGTCCCAGATGATATCACCTTCTGGATTATCCTTGATGATTGTTTCCCACCAGATTAAAGCTTCTTCCTTGAGCGCCCAAGATGCTACTAACCGTTTCTGGTCATCTCTCAGCTGTATACGCTCAAAAATTCTTTCTGCAGAACTCACCCAAGCTTGAGTCTAAATTATAGATTCATTGCCCGAGAACTGCGCTCCGTTCAGATTTCGATATTTCTTTAATAGAGCCTCTAGATCGGGTTCTGTATTCCTTCTGTTTCTGGCACTCATTTTTCTAGTACTTCTGCAATTAGCAGATCAAGTGTCAGGTCACAGAAAAGATATTTTAAAACATAGAAACATATACTTCAAGTGTAAATGTGTCTATTGAGGTGTAATTTCATTCTGCTTTACTCATACTAGGATATTGCTGATCCTATCTGTATAGAGTTGCCCGTCATAGAACACTACTGGTTCTATTTCTGACGAGTTCGTTCAAATGTTATATTCCAGAACTAAGCTTAACCAAAGCTCTGATACCACGATGAGACGACCCGAATTCCCGTTCAGACGGAAACAGGGCTATCTTTTGATTCCCGCTATCAAATTTCGATTGGTCGGATTCGTTAGAAAGATATTACCAATTAGATCCTAATGTTTTATGTTTCACTAAAATACGGATTGTTTTGCACTCGGTATATTCAATAGAAGTTTGAAATCGAATTATCGAACTACCGCGCCCTTTTCAATTCTATATATATAATTATAATTAATTATATTGGTTTTCAAATGTCGATTTTAACTCAGTTTTCATCGCCATTATTTAAAATATATATTTTAAATATTTAAAATCCATTATTTTAGCCAATTTAAAATTTTTAAATTGGTTCAGATTTTCTGGGTCGTTACAGATCTTTTCACCTGGTTGCATGTAAAAGTGGGTTCGATGGAAAGTGTAGAAGTGGTGCGAGCGGACAACGGTGGTGACAGGGTTGGTGAGCTCGAAGAGGAGATCACAACAGTGATTTCATTTTGGAGTTTCGTTGGAAAATGGATGTGCGATGGAGGACTAAAATTGTTGAAATGGTGAAAACTGAACTGGAAGCGGCATCGTATAATTTGGAGAAGAAGGGATATAGGTTATGGGCCTGGGAAAATTATAAAGGGTAATGGGCCTTGTTTCAAGTGTGAGCCCATTTATATTTTAGAATTTAAGTTTTATTTAAAATTTAAATAACTGTATTACTTGTATAATTAATATCTGCGTCATACGATATCATAATTTCGAACGGTCGGATCCATTGGGATCGTATGGATGAGCGATTCACAATGGAACTGACGGGGAGCGAATCGAAGCTCATTACAATTTATAGCGAATTGTCTGTCTGAATCAAGCGATGGTTATCGTTACTAACGATGATCGTCCAATGTGAGTAAAACTCACCAACTCTGAACAGTTATATTTTTCTAACGTATATTTAGAATTGATAATCATCTGTTGATTACTGTGTGTTAACAGTTTGGTTGAATTGCTTGTGTATTGGTTGAAATCATAGATAATGGTATATATATATAAATCGTTAATCAAATATTGATTATGTTTAACAGAATATTTCATATTGAAATGAAATCGATGTTAATGATATTGTTTAACATCTGTGGATGCAGGGAAACAGGTCAGAGGAATCCAACTGGATTCCTCAACAATTATTTTACTGTTTTCATATATTGTGTTATATGATGTGATGTATAATCTATGATTGATTATAATGACACTGGTCCTGTTATTTGGTACTGTTGAATACCGAAAGAAATATTGGAATGAAAAAGGGAAATTTCAAAACTGTGTATTGAAATAGAATATTTATAAAATCAAAGGATTTTATAAAAAAGGATTTTTATAGAAGAAATAGTTATAAAATCAAAAGGGTTTCGAAAGGGAATTTTTTATAAAATCAAAGGATTTTATAAAGAAGAATATTTATTAAGATAATAAATAGAAGTATAACATGAATTATTTATTTGTTAAATAAATAGAAAAGATAAAGGAAATATTTATTTGTTAAATAAATAGAAAGATAAAAGAAATATTTATTTGTTAAATAAATAGAAAAGATAAAAGAAATATTTATTTGTTAAATAAATAGAATTGAAAAGGGAATAGTTATTTGTTAAGTAACAAATAGAAAAGCAACTAATCAAAGGAGATAATTCAAAAGGAATAAATCAAAGGAGTTAATTCAAAAGAGTAAATCGAAAAGAGTTAATCGCAATGAGTTAATCGAATATTAATTATTCGATTTGAGTTAATCGAATAGAGTAAATGAGTCAGGGTTGACCAGTTAGAGTTGATTAGTTAGAGTTAACCAGTTAGAGTTAGAGTTAACCAGTTAAAGTTAACCAGTTAGAGTTAGAGTTAAGCAATAGAGTAATTAAACAGAGTTAATCGAATTAGAATAAATCGATTAGAGTTAGTTGAATAAGGAGTTATCGAATATTAGTATTCGAATCAAATTGAAAGGAGTTATCGAATCTAGTTATTCGAAAGGAGTTATCGAATCTAGTTATTCGAAAGGAGTTATCGAATCTAGTTGTTCGAAAGGAGTTATCGTTGTTTGTTATTCGAAAGGAGTTATCGATGTTAGTTATTCGAAAGGAGTTATCGAATCTAGTTATTCGAAAGGAGTTATCGAATCTAGTTATTCGAAAGGAGTTATCGAATCTAGTTATTCGAAAGGAGTTATCGAATATTAGTTATTCGAAACGAGTTAATCGAATTTAGTTATTCGAAAGTGAGATTATCGAATATAATTATTCGAAAGGAGATTATCGAATATAGCGTATTTGGAAGAAAGAGATCGAATGTAGTTCATTCGAAAGAGAGAGTTAATCGAATATAAGTTATTCGAAGAGAGATAATCGAATATAAGTTATTCAAACAGAGATAATCGAATATAGGTTATTCGAAGAAGAGTTAATCAAATAGAGATTATCGAAGAGAGTTAATCGGCGAATTCGATTATATCGAATTCGGGAAAGTACTTATACTTTCCGGTGTTTAAATAAAGATTTATTTATTTATAAATTAGGTGTTTATTTATTTATTCACATTAAAGAATAAAAGTTATAATTGAAGTTAGATATTTTGAAATTAGGGATTATAACGTTATCGTTATAATCAATGTTTTCAATAAAGAAGTGGATACATAAATAGGATCCGAGAGTTACGTAAGGAAGTTTGTTAAAGGTTTAAAAGATAAACTTTGACTATTTCGAAGTTAAAATGTTGTTCAGTTAAGGTCTGAGAGGTAATTATACCCCAACTTGATTGACTTCCTTCTTAACTAAGGAATGGTAAGGTTTGATAGTAAAGGATGGTTAAGTGAATTTAGTTAATGAGCATAATGGTTTGGGTTGGCATGGCGATGTTCGATTTAAACATCAGTTTAAACCCAGTGATGGAGTTTTGGAAATGTTTTCCAAATAAGGATCAGAAACGTTTTCTAAGAATAAAAAATAAGAATTTAGAATATATGGAAACAGGAGATAGGTAAATTAATGAACTAAAGAGAAAAATGTTAAATGATGATTGATTGATATAATTTCCATTTGGAAATAATATCGTTGTTTGCACACGTTTTTTTCTTTGATAGTTAACTCACCGACTATCGAAAGTTTTGACCATTTAACGTTGTTAATATGGAGAGACCGGTTGGATTATTATCCGAAGAACCACTCCGTATTGGCATAAACGTTGCGAATCATATATGCCAAAGATAATTGAAGACGGAGTAAAGTGCAAGGGCTGTTGTATAAATATTAGGTAAAGATTGCCTAAGATGGTTGTACTGAATAGTGCCTTCAGTTTGTCCAGTCCCAGGACGACCTGTATGGAAGAATGTCTGACAAAGTATATTCAATAGATCGCGTAAGTTGATCTCTTCAAACGTATTTACGTTTGGTTGCGGAGGAATTTGTTTCTCTTAGCGGTATACCCGTGGTATTTTTGGGGAAATCAATTTGTGATTTGGCGGGTATGACGATGTGACATTCAAAGTGAATAAATGTGTGATCTGTCAGAGATAAGCGTAGCTTCTAGCCCCACATCCGGCAAATGACAAAAATCGGGTAGGCAGCATAGCTATGTAGGTCGCACCTATTAGGGTGTATAATCACCTGATCTAGAGTTTCATTTACTTCTAAAAATCTATTGTCGATGCTGTCCCATTCGGGAAACGGTTGCTGATCCCAACCGTTGGTGATATACATTCGATACGCTTAAGCGAAATGAGTGGTCGGTCATGTGTGGCTGGGTTGCAAGATGATCTTGTTGAACCCAGTGTATTCCTCTCTAGAGTACACTAGCGAAAGGTGGTTTCATACCTTGTCATAGTTGGAAATCCATTACCCAATACGTGCTTGCGGTTTTGATTGTATACTATATATGTAGAACGTGAGATGAAAGCGTTTCTGCTAGATGATTATTATATTGTGGTTGATAGACACTATTATAATATCAATGAGATTTGATATAAAGATTATTTAGGATCTCATAAGGGAAAAACCCGTTCCGTTATGCGGCGTGGTCTTATGAGATATCGTTTAATGGCTCAAACTGTTTTAAACTATTTTACTCATACCAGTCCCATGACTGACCCGGAGTTTATTTTGTTTTGTTTTCCCTAAACTCTTGGGTGCCCAATTTTGTACGGGCAGTCAAGTAGTCAGGATTTTACAGATATACTTGAAGAGCTTGGAACAGGAGGCTTCAGGATTATATAGCTATAGTTATTTCGGCTGTGTTGTAAGTGTTGTACTCTGATAATGTTACTGTATACATATACTGATTTTATTTCAAGGATATGTTATCTATTATATGTTGTTCGTTCCGCTGTGAGATTCGTGTTACTCTGATGTTGTATCTTCTTCTTCTTCTTCTTCTTCTATTCTATGTTTCTACCTTAACTATTCTCACCCTCTAATTTCTTTCTATTAACTTTCCGGTATTTTTCGATGTTTGGTTAGTCATCATTGAGTCTATGGCGATAACCAAAGTCGACAAAAACTGGGTCGTTACAATTTTTCTACATTATAAATATTTGATTTTTATATAAATGGCGAAGTGATAATTTTTTTTTTTTGATTTTTATATTTGTAGCGATATAAAAATGTGATTTTTGTCATATATGTAGCAAAGTAAAAATATGATTTTTATTGTTCAAATGGTTAAATAAAAATATGATTTCATTGTATATGAAATAGTTAAGCTATAAAAACATAATCTTTGTATAGAAATTATAGATGTAAAAATATAATTTTCTTTGAAATAAAAATAAGATTTTATAAGATAGGAAATTATGATTTTCTTTGGTATGAAAAATTCATTTCCTTTGTTATGAAAAATACAATTTTTAGTTTGATAAAAATATTATTCTTATCATATGTATGATATGATTTATAGTTAGATAAAAATAGAATTTTAACATATGGAAGGAAATAATTATTAATGGGTTAAAAATATGATTTTTACCGTAGGGATGCAATCTAGATCGAAAAACGGCGGAGTGGAACCCAAAGGTGAGAACTCCTCACTTTTATTTTATTTTCTAATTAAAATATATACTAGGATGCAGACGATGCTTAGCAACACCCGACACCCGTCGTCCACAGACCATGGACGGCTTGTGTGTTGTTGTGAAAATTAGTTGTGATGTGGAATGGATAAATAAAATATTCATAAATGGAGATAAAATATTTTATAGTTAAAAATATAATTTTTAACGTGTATGGGAATGAAATAAATATTTATAAACAAATTGGACGATTTGTTTAAGTACACACATTTGACTGATATGGATTGGGATGATAAATTTTACACATCGCCCAACTACACAAATAAAATTCATTATTTGTTGATTGAAACCCCACACGGGTATTGGGATGATATATGATATACACTATTCCCAATAATTAGCTGTATGTAGATCAATTGATTGACAGACTGTTATAAGCATTAAATATTTATATTTGATGCTTACACAGTGTAGAACGCACTTAGGATGAGGGTTGATTGTTTATCGTCATTGTTGTATACATGTATTAGATGAAATCCATATAACTGAAATTATATGGTAATCGATTGAGTATGATTCCAGTTCAGAAATAACAAATATTTCAAAATAATATTCAGTGAATATTGAAATGTGAAGCCGTGTTAAGTAGTTAAATGCCATTTTAACACGAACGGGAATTCGGTCGATTTTTTTGTTTTATAATGAATATCGAAAAGTGATTTCAAAATCTGATGTTTTGAAAATATTGAAATGATATAGAATATTCAAAATCCAAATGAATTGGAAATTGAATTGAAATTGTTAGACCGAAATCTGGGCCTAACACCCAAATCCAATGCGAAATCCTCACAATAACAGATCAACGCAGGAAAGCAGTAAAATAAAAGGAGACACACGAGATTTTTATTGTGGTTTGGCTCAAACCAAGCCTACGTCCACTTTATAGTCCTTAAATCCTAAGAAGCTATTACAAGTATAATACTATCTCACAATCCGTGAGATTCGTTCATACACAACAACCTTGTGATTTAATGAAGAAGAGGAGAAAAGGAGGTGATTTTTTACATGAAATTCTCGTGTATACTTGAATGGAGCTGGCCATGATGTGTTCACAATGTCCTTGCAGTTGCAATGGTGGAAAACCGAGTAAGAGAGTGGCCGAAAGATCCCTTAATTCTCCTCCAAGCGGTGTATTTATAGGTGATTTCTGGGTTCGGTTGGGATGCCATGTGGCACGCATCCCCTTCATCTCGGAATGTAGTGGAGAAAGTGGAGAAAACCTGTTCAGATCGTGGCAGGACATGTGTGAGTTGATCCGAATTAGTAGGAAGAAGTTTCTCCTTAAGAACAGGTCAAATTCGTGTGCAGAAGCAGGTCGAGGCAGTTCGGTTCGGGTCCGATCCGAACCGAGTTGATGTCTCTGATTCGAAGACTGGAAGCACTTCAGTACAGAATACTTCAGGCGGGTTGGGTCTTGTGTGCTCCGATCCAAATGGATTATGCCAATTCCAGATTCCAAGTTTTCGGTTCTGCATGCGTTCACGGAAACGGGCGTAACTTCCAAACCGTAAGTCCGTTTTAGCCAAACAAAAGCTCAACTTGAAGCTAATTCAGAGGGCTACAAGAGTTGCAGAGCTCATCTCCGTAATTGATGTTTTCGGGCCTAAAAGAGGTCGTCTGATAGGAGTTCCAGGCCATTCTTTGTTCGTGATGCGACTTCAACCAAATCGCTTCGTGTCTTCTGACGATAATCCCCATACTTGTGTGTATCGTTAACTAGAGATTTCATGTTTGACATTTTTTACTAAAAAGTAGGTCAACATTTTGCCCCCAGAACATGTCTTGCTGGTCGAAGGAAGATGTGTTCTGGATAATCCATGGCCACGCCGGGCCTGCCAGCTGCAAGTATAATCTATACCTGCGAAGAAAAGAAAGCAAATAGGTATGTCAAAACCTGACAAAACTGATTACACTTTCGAGCATAAACCATGCTTGGGCGTTTATTTGAGCATAAACCATACTCGAAGGACGTTCGAATCGTCCTGCCAAAACCTGGCGAGGGACCTAACTTTCCGAGTATAAGCCATACCAGGAAGTTCAAACTGAGTATAAGCCATACTCGAGTTTTATTGAGTTCATTTGCCCAATCCTGACAAGATCGTTCGTCGCTCCTGAGTATAATCCATACTTAAGAATCCTAATGAGTACAATCCATACTCATGTCGAGATAGAGCTATACATGCCAAAACCTGACAAGACAGTCTGTCCCTAGGAATAATCCATGCCTAGGGGTCCAAGATAAGTATGAGCCATACTTTAATTGAGATTGAGAATCCTGCCACAACCTGACAAGACAATTAAATTCGCCAAACATAATCCATGTTCGGAAATTCCTTCCTTATTCAGTTCAAAGTAAGAAACCAAAGCAAATACTGATTGGTTTGTCATCGAGTGCAGAGCACGCTTTGGAGCTAAATCCTAACCCCGAACGCGTATACTCCGATATAGCCAATCGAAAAACCTAAAGAAAGTAAAGAGACATATCTTAAATCTTAAGAAATGCTGAAAATGCAGAGTGATCCAATCCAGATCAGTTGATGACGAGACAACGGGAGCTCGATCCAGGGTCATTCCCTCTTCGGGGAGCAGGTGGTGGCAGTGCGGGTGTAGGCGATGTAGGTTGTTTCACATACTCGGGTAGCTCTCCACGTCTAACCCGTTCCTCAATCAAGTCTCGCAAGTGTCTACAGTCATTTGTGTCATGACCGTCCATATCATGAAACATGCAGTATTTTCCAGAATCGCGTTCTCTTTGCGATGGCTCCCTCCTGGGAGGCTTTGGATAGGAGACGTCACCATTTGTGTTCACGTAGATGTTGGTCAAGGTTGAATTGAGTTCGGTGTACTTTTCATATTTGGGCCCTCTCCGGGGCTGAGCGATGCGGTCATTCTTGATAGCAGCTTTCCCTTTGCCTTTTCCAGAATCAGACAGTTCTCGGTCCTTGAGCATGTTGACATTGAGAATTTTCTTTTCGTACATTGCTTCTTCTTCACGCAGAAATCTCTCCGATTCAAGGTAGAATTTGCTGAAATTCCGTGGTGGGTCTCGGTACAAGGATTTTTTGAACTTCGAGTTGTCCAGAATGCCGGATACTGCCGCCATCAATACCATAGATCGCTCAGGTCGATCAACTGATGCTGCTGCAATGTTGAATCTTTCTAGAAATGAACGCAGAGTTTCTCTAGGCCCTGTTTGATTGTAGTAAGAGACATGACGTTCTTGGGTCGAGCAATGTGGACCTGAAATTGTTCAATGAAGCGAGCGACCAACATGTTCCAACTGTTGATTGATTAAGATTCCAGCTGTCAAATCCACATAGCAGCAATATCAATCAAAAAGAGAGGGAAGCACTTTGCCATGACGTTATCCGACGCCGATTGAACTTCCATATAAATTTTGTAGCGCATGAGATGCACGGTAGGATCCGTCCTGCCGTTGTATGGTTCCAGAACTGGAAGTTTGAAATCCGGTGGGTTGCGAGAATTCCTGATTTCTTGTGTGAATGGATTGTGATTGACATCATCAACTTCGTTCTGATAAGTGCGGCCTCGAGAGAGGCGTTCTATGAGATTGGCGATCCGATCGCCTTCAAAAAACTGTTGCAAGCTGCCAAGGTCAGAGCTGTTGCCCCCAGCGTTAAGTCCAGAAGAGTTCGGAAAAGTACGAGGAGCTTGGAAGACCATCCGGTTCGGTTCGGAGGTGCCCCCTGTTGTGGCTTAGAGAAGTGAGGAGGTTCGTAGTGATGTGCACGGTTTGGGTTAGATGTTCTGTTCCGACCCGGTTCTGGCCTTCTGTTCCGAGCAGTTTCCTATTGCCATTGAGCTGGAGTTGGTGCCTGGTTGTCCATCCGAACCGGGGCGGATGTAGGTTGAACCCGAGCGAAGCCTTGATTTCCAGAAGGGAGACTGGTGCCTCCAAGTTCATGTAGGGCGGTTGTTTGTATCGGGTCTGAACCGTCCGGTGGGGAATGCCCCCCATTTCCATCTGCGTTGGATTCATATTTTGGCCCTTGGTTCGGATCCGATCCGAACCGATCCGTTTAGTTATTCCCGCTGGAGCCATTTCCATGCCATTTTCAGCGAGTTGTGCACTGTTGCTCGGCCTTCTATTCATTCGAGCAAAGAACTCATCGATCATCTCTTGCTGTTTGCGAAGGAGATCATCTTGCCTTGCCATTTGAGCTCTCAATTCAGTGAGAACTCCATCTATCTCTTCTATGGTTAAGTATGCTGATTGATTTTCATGAGAGGAAGCCTCCTGGCTTGCCTCGTTTCTCGTGCCTTCAGCCTCAGCACCTTCAATACGAGAGAAAGTTCCATCCTTCTTTAACCATTGATCCAGTAGCCAAGCAAATCGATTCCTTTAAAGCTAGAAATTGAAGTAATATCGTATGCCCCCTTCCTGGCGCGCCAGAATGTTAGACCGAAATCTGGGCCTAACACCCAAATCCAATGCGAAAACCTCACAATAATAGATCAATGCAGAAAAGCAGTAAAATAAAAGGAGACACACGAGATTTTTATATTGGTTCGGCTCAAACCAAGCCTACATCCACTTTATAGTTCCTTAAATCCTAAGAAGCTATTACAAGTATAATACTATCTCACAATCCGTGAGATTCGTTCATACACAACAACCTTGTGATTTAATGAAGAAGAGGAAAAAAGGAGGTGATTTTATACATTAAATTCTCGTGTATACTTGAATGGAGATGGCGTTGATGTGTTCGCAAAGTCCTTGCGGTTGCAATGGTAGAAAACTGAGTAAGAGAGTGGCCAAAAGATCCCTTAATTCTCCTCCAAGCGGTGTATTTATAGGTGATTTCTGGGTTCGGTTCGGATGCCACATGGCGCGCATCCCCTTCATCTCGGAATGTTGTGGAGAAAGTGGAGAAAACCTATTCAGATCATGGCAGGACATGTGTGAGTTGATCCGGATTAGTAGGAAGAAGTTTCTCCTTAAGAACATGTCAAACTCGTGTGCAGAAGCAGGCTGAGGCAGTTTGGTTCGGGTCCGATCCGAACCGAGTTGATGTCTCCGATCCGAAGACTAGAAGCACTTCAGTACAAAATACTTCAGGCGGGTCGGGTCTTCTGAGCTCTGATCTGAACCGCATATCCGATCCGAATGGGTTATGCCAATTCCAGATTCCAAGTTTATGGTTCTGCATGCATTCACAGAAATGGGCATAACTTCCAAACCGTAAGTCCGTTTTAGCCAAACGAAAGCTCAACTTGAAGCTAATTCAGAGGGCTACAAGACTTTCAAAGCTATGCTTTGTAATTGACATTTTCGGGCCCAAAAGATGTCATCTGATAGGAGTTCTGGGGCATTCTTTGTTCGTGATGAGACTTCAACCAAATCGCTTCGTGTCTTCTGACGATATTCCCCATACTTGTGCGTATTGTTAACTAGAGATTTCATGTGTGACGGCTTTGACTAAAAACCAGGTCAACAGATATCAATTTAAAATGAATTCAAAATGAATTGAAATTTAAATTGAATTGAAATCAATTAGAAATGAATTTAAGATGAATTTATAACGGAAAATTCAATTTTGATTTGGAACTGAATATGAAGTTGAAACTGTTTTGAAAACAAATTTAAAATGATTTATAAAATACGTTTTAAAAGGAAATCAATGAAATATATGTTATATATATTATATATATAATAGAATGGCCTGAATAGAAAGCGTCGCGCTGCGGCAGTTCGCGAATTTCGACCATTGACTTCGAATGGACATTATGGGAGATCCAACCGTCGGATTCTCCTAAAACCGGAAGCGTTGGGTTCTTATCGAAAAGAGCTTTCCAAAGAATATTAGAGATTTGAAATCTAAAGGTTGGGTTTGGAATTATGTCCAAATCAAATTTGGAAAAGGTCGCCGTAAGTGCAGTTCGATGGCCATTTGTAGAACTCGACTGTATGGGCCTTGATAAAATAATTAAAAATATCAATAAAATGTGTAAAATCATAATAAATGATTTGGAAAGAATTGGGATGAAAAATTCCATATTTGAAAAGATAAAAATATATTTTTATCAAAATGAACTAGTTTTGAAATAGAATAATAAATCCAATATTTTTAAAATAAATAAATTGGTCTTGAAATGGTTTTAAAAATAACCAGGAATTCCAATATATGAATTCGAATGGATTTGAATCGAAACTATCATCTGAATATTTCGGTATTGGATTTCATGATTATACGGATATTGTGGAGGAATTTGGAAGATATATATATATATCGTTATTCCAATACGATATTTATTGATTTCAGAATTTGATATTGAATATAAGCGGATATATTTTCTATTCAGAGCCTTGTATTTAATATCAAATTGGATTTTGGGTTTGTCGTGAATGGTATCTCTAATAATATTGTTCTTGATGTAGTTAAGAAAATTAGAAACTGACTGGAGATTAGTTAAGTTGAATGGTTTCTTGGGTATTGATCTGATGTTGGTTTCGGCCTTCGGGGTTAATACTTAGGGAATTTGAAACACCCCACCTCCATTAGGGTCACTCTCAAAGGGAATGCCCTAATTTTGGTGGAGGTTTTATAAGTATAAGTCACAAATATACAAGACAGATATAAGAACACATATTTTTGAACAGCGGAAAACAACAACTTTTATTTCATCAAAATACGTGTTACACAAACCATGCCATAATTGTCTTACAATACTTCCAAAATCATAACTGTCTTGATTTCATTATTTAAAGAAGCATAAAGAAAACATAAATAAACTGCAAAAGTCCCATAATTGCTGTCCAAAGCCATAGTCCGAAACGAAAAGATCCAAGCAATACATTCTTTCTCTTTAAGCTGGATATGAAGGCTGGTTAAGCTGCGGTATTCCCTCCCTGTGGACCTGGGGGGGGGGGGAAACGGAAGAAAAGAAGATGAAAGAAAAGTAGAGTCAGACATAAAGCCTGAGTAAGTCTAGGACTATTCAGTCTATGAATAAAGAACTGGGTATGATAAGTATAAACTAGAAATGGGAAAGCACCATAAACTAAGTTAAGTTGTCTAGGGTCGAATATACTATCGTACCCCATATTAATCTCTGTATCCATATAAACTAGTTTCCAACAGGCACCCCATAATCAGGGTGAAGTGATCCTTTTTCTGATGATCGGCTCCTACTCGCATAGTTACATGTGTCTTACGGCCCCCGTTGTTGTAGTTACCTATGCTGGTCCCACCATGGGGTGTATCAAGTCCCATGGTGGCAGCCCGACACAATCCTAGAATGCACAGGTATGCTACTGGTGCCCAGTGCCTTATTTTTCTCCGCCGGAGTGTGTGCACGCCCGCACCCCGTTAGAACCTACACTGCTGCACCACCGCCGTCGATTTGACCTCTTACAATCAGCCCAGTAATCGTGCCCCACCCTGCCTAGTTTCAGGGTATCATGATACCTTGTAGGGTTACTGCTGAAAAGGGTCCCCCGCTACTAGGTTTTCTATTTCTAGCCAACATGCTAAGTTGGTTAAGTGTTTTATAAACCTAACCCCCAATCAGTCTGTTTAGTTTAGCATGTTCTATTTTGATTAAGTCTTAATTCACTTAATCCTATCAATCCTGACTCAGCCTTAATTGTCTTATTAAAGCCTTGACCTCTCACATTAGACAGGTATTGTTGTGGCTGCCTGTTGCCGGTTGGGTCCGGGCAGTCTTACGCCACAACTCAGTCCAACCTCGGGTCCTTATTGGGCTCTGTGTTTAACCACCCACATTGGATAGGTATTGTTGTGACTACTGGACAGCCGGGCGGTTCCGGGCAGGTTTACATCACAACTCAATCCAACCTCGGGTTAAACACATCGTATTTTCTACATTTACATACTTTGTCTCTTTTCTTTTTATATGTTAATATTTGCAGCCCATTATTCAAATTCATCTTTATTGATTAAGATTTATTTATGCCACTTAATTGTTTTACAAGGTTGTTGGCATGCGTCAAACATGCCAACACATATGTTCTATATTTTAGCCCAAACGTCATTACCCCCGTTTTATACGTTCGCTCCAATGTAAGGTGTGTTGGGTTTAATACTTAAACCCAATTTAGCCATATGAAAAGGGGAGACTTATAACATGGTGTTTATCAGGTAACATGAAAGAGGGGAGTGTGAACGCATGAACTTGCAACGAACGATTCAATTAACATAAAGTAAGCACATGTGAACTTGTAATTGTAACATCATATAATCATGACATAACATGAATCATTTTATCCATATAATTATAGCATAAACAATACTTAAATGTGAATCATTCTATTCATATAATTATGGCATAGGAAATACTTAAACATGAATCATTCTATTCATATGATTGTGGCATAAACAATACTCAAACATGAATCATTCTATTCATATGATTATGGCATAGAAAATACTTAAACATGAATCATTCTATTCATATGATTGTGGCATAAACAATACTCAAACATGAATCATTCTATTCATATGATTATGGCATAAATAATACTTAAACCTGAATCATTCTAGATGATTATGGCATAAACAAAACTTAAACATGAATCATTCTATTCATGTAATCATGGCATAAATAATACTTAAACATGAATCATTCTAGATGATTATGGCATAAACAAAACTTAAACATGAATCATAGGTTCAACAAACCATGTAAACTTGAAATTAAGAATCTAACTAAATTAGATATCATTATTATTGGCACATGGTCTTGACTAGAAATATAAGCCCATATTTTTATTTAGGCATAATATAAACTAATCATGTTCATAAAATCGCTACATGCTAACAAAAAGGTACTTACTTTTGTCACTAATACAAAAGTATGGTTCAACTAGAATTATCCCAACCTAATTCTTATATGAATCATGGTTTTTAATCCATTTATAGAATTATAGCATAAACATACCTAAACTTAAATCATGGTTTTTATTCTATCTATGTAAACTTGCAAGTGGAATGTAATTCTAATGTAATTCCAATGTAACTTATGTGTCACATATATTATCATATGATTATGATAACAACATAAGCCTAAAAACATGTTTTTCAATTGGGCATAATAACAAACATAGTTTAGTCATGTTCATAAAATTAATACAAGTTCTCAAAGATGCTTGCTTTTGTAGTTATCACAAAAGCATGATTTTTATACTTGAACTATAATGCCAATTCCAACATAACTTCATATGAATCATAATACTCAAATGGACCAAATTACACTAAAGATGACCATAGAATTATACATCATGTTGGCATAACAATAAATTATATACTTGCATGAATTTCAAATAAACTATTACAACACATAGTTGTTATTTTCAACATGAATCATATACTTGCAATTATCAAATGGGTGTTGTAAATAACTACCACAAACATGTAGTTTTCAATATGAATCATATGCTTGCATGAATCCCAATTAAAATTCCACAACATGTGGTTGTCAACATAAACCATATACTTGTATGAATCCAATCGTACATCATAGCATTGCCAAATCGTTTAGAATCAAAATAACATACAAATATAAGTTATTATCGCCATAATTCCATTTCGTTGTTAACTTCCAACGCAAATCGCGTACTTGCAAATATACAATCGTATACCATAATATTCCCAAATCGTTTAGCATCAAAGC
The DNA here is from genome assembly GCA_030737875.1 of Allium sativum. NCBI lineage: Eukaryota > Viridiplantae > Streptophyta > Magnoliopsida > Asparagales > Amaryllidaceae > Allium > Allium sativum. Next base: position 246,899,020 of record CM060922.1, on the reverse strand, counting down.
AACATACAAATATAGATTATTATCGCCCCAATTCCATTTCTTACTTTACACAAATCAACACAATTATTTAATTCACATCGGAATAGCACTCTACTTACAACGTATGACGAATCTTCAATTCAGGAATCTGAGTTCTGAATTTGGAGATGCTATCCTTTGTTGTAGGCGTTGCTTTGATTCAACTAACGTTGCTTTAAGCTTTTGATTTATCTCCTAATTGTCTCTCTATTTCTGACGGCTATCCTTAGTCTCTCTGTAACGACCCGTATTCTACACATCATAGGATTGTAGAATATTTATTTCTTTCCCGTGTGAAGTCGTATGGTCATGTAACTTTGGGAAACATCTATTAGAGTCATTTCCCATGTTCAGGATTTTTGTCGATTTTTAAATGACCATTTTGCCCCTAGTTGGTACTGTTTTGGCCATAACTTTTGATTGGAAAGGAATTTTGACCTGAAACCACTTCCATTTGATTCGTTTGATGGTTTACCTTTCCGTAGAGTGGTCATAATAGCCAAACGGACTTACCATTTGGGAGATATGGCTGAAATAAGGTTTGGAGGGTGAAAAACTGCTTAACCGGGCCAAATCGGGTGATTAGTGGATAGGCCCATAACCCATTTCGGGATTAGGGTTATGGGGAGGCTGAAATGAGAAAGAGGATCATTCCATTTCAGTTTTCTAGCCTCCACTTATCACCAAGGATCCCTAAAAATGGCCTCCAACCTCTAAATCACCTCCAAATCATCTCTTGGACAAGGATTAAGCTTAGCAACCCCTAATCAAGGAAGATCTTCACCAAAGCAACATAGGAGCTGCTGTTTGGCATTGAAATTCACATCAAATCAGAGAATTATTTCAGATCTTAGTTTATTTGTGGCTAAGGTGAGTGATTTGCATAGTTTTACACTAATTATGGCTAGTTAAGGGTAACTAGTGTTAATTAGCGAATTTATTCACTAATAAATTCGGGAAAAATGTTCATAAATTCTTAAATGATGTTTTAGACCTCTGATATGGATTTGGGTTAATTTGGTTAAGTTTTGCTGATCCTATCATTAGTTTCACCTAAACATGCTTAGGGGGAAATATGGGGTTTTGGGTATGTTTGATCCATTTTAACCTATCATATTGATGTTTTGATGTTTGTGGTTGATTATGCATGTTGCTATGACTGTATGAAATGCTTTGTGATTGATTCCAATAGTTAGAATGGTCGAAAACGTCGTCGAATGGCGTAAACACTTGCTGGAATAGTTTTAGAAAACAGTGCAGGGTTCGGATCGGATCGGATAAGGGGGCTCGGATCGGATATGTAGAACTGAGCAAAGAATCTGATCGGATCGGAACCCAACACTTGGGAAAAGTGGCAAAAAGGAAGGCCACGCTAGCTGAACTGGGATCGGATCGGATAGAGGAAAACGGATCGGATCGAGAAGGACGGATCGGATCGAGGAGGACGGATCGGATCGGAAGCACGAAGACGAATCAGAGCAGGAGCACGGAAGCGGATCGGATAGGAGCATATGAAGGGAGCATGAAGACGGATCGAAAACGCGAACCAAGAAGGGACACCCGACCCGACCCGAAGGGAAGCACCCGACCCGACCCAAAGAGAAGCATCTGACTCGAACACAGAGGAGTACCCGACCCGAACCGCACCAGAAGGAGACCCGACCCGAACGGATGAAGGACACCGACCCGAACCGATAACTTGAGGAGGAACCTGACCCGACCCAGTATTGACCAATAACCCGAGATGCAAAGGTAGTCCAATAGGGGAAGTTAGAGCTCAGGATCCCGGAACCAGTTGGGAACCAAGGAGTTCACTTCATGGTTGGACTTTGCTGCGGGACGTGTGCTAAGGAGTTGTCGACGTTCATAACTTCGATTCACCACTAAGAATGAATGATGGGCTACTTATCAGTGCAGTAGGGTCATTATGACCTGAGGGGCAAAGTGATGGTAGCAAGACTACGTTATCAGTGCAGTAGGGTCATTATGACCTGAGGGGCAGGGTGATGCGTAGTAAGACTATGAGCCAGCGCAGATGGGGTGAATAACTCCATGGGGCAAAGTGGACATAGTAAGGATTAGTAAGACTATGAGCCAGTGCAGTGGGGTTCTTGTGACTCCATGGGGCAAAGTGGACATAGTAAGGATTGGTAAGGCTATGAGCCAGTGCAGTGGGGTTCTTGTGACTCCATGGGGCAAAGTGGACATAGCAAAGGATTAGTGGCTACGTTATCAATGCAATGAAGCCATTTATGACTTCATGGGGGCAAAGTGATCGTAGCAAGGTATGTTGGGTGATCGAAGTGGTGAATACCGTATGCTTTACGCACTGAGCGAGAGATGTGAGGATGGATGCTATGTTTGATTGTTTGCCATCCCTATGACATGCACACCTCCCCCACCTCCGTATCCTATATTGTTTGATATGATACCTTAGAGTGTTGTACATTATGTAGTGCTAACTCTTTGGTTGCAGGTCCAGGTTCAGGTATGTTTTAGTCTACCTGTTATTGTTCACTTTAGATGCTTATCGCTCATACCAGGCTTTATGTCTGACCCAGAGTTTTATGTCTCCTCTTATTACTCTGGGTGCTCACACGAGCAGACTAGAGACAGGTTAGCTGGTGATGCGCGAGTAGCTGATTCGGAGGCGGGCAGGAGGCTTCCACGTATGATATATGTATACACATTCTCCCTGTGTTGTTGGTGGTCGCTACTTGGGCATTAGTAGTGTACCTCCTTTATCTTGCATTTGCTTTGAGACAGTTTGAAAGTTGTAATAAGCTGTATTTTGGATTTCCACTGCTATGATGTTTAGTTCTGATTTTCAGCTTATGCACTGTCTCTCCTGTTTTATGTCAAGTATGTTATTATTATATTTTGTTCTATGTGCTGTGAGACATTCTACAGGTTCTTTGTATGTTCATTTCCTTCTTCCTTTTCCTTCTGGCGACCCGTTCCGTGCTAACTGGACATGTGTACAGCGCACCTTTGGAGTAAATGTCGGTTGGTGCGGGGCGGGCCGTCACACTCTCCTCAGCAACATGACGGTCTCATCTCCATTTTAGTTTGGGTGAATTAGGGTTAGTCTTAGGTCCTTTTTATAGAGTTTGTGAGTTGATTTAGACCGTCGATGAAGCTTGGTTTAATAATAGCCGTTCGTTCAAAGGAGAGGCCAATCAGGAGTTGACACCTAGCCCTAGTGACAAGGCAAGGCTCAGAAAATCGACCAAACACAGACTAGGCCAGCCAGGGGGGCTGGGTTTGACCTGGCTCAAGGGCCAGGTCGACTCCCTAGTCGACCCCCAGGTCGGCTCTAGAGTCGACCTGCCTGGGGCAGGTCAACACCGAGGTCGACTCCCAGGTCGACCTGGCCTGGCAGGTTGACCCTAGGGTCGATCCCCAGGTCGACCTGGTGGGTTTGGGCGGGAATTTTCCCGCCTACTCTGATTGGGCTGAAATTCAATTCTGTTTTCGAAATTTGAATTTTCTGAAACTTCATCGGGTCATAATTTGGTCATACGGGCTCCGTTTTTCGAAAACTCGGACTCTATTTCGCGTATTTTTCCGAGACGAACGCAATGGCATATCCCGTTTCCCTTAATACTTTGATTTGAAATTTATTATACTTTAATTTGTGAATTTCACTGTTGTAAAATACACGGGGTGTTACAGAATTGTTCACTTGCTAATTTACGGTTAGAGACTGATTAGATTTTGGGTTTGTTGTGAACTGTGTTTTTAACGACATTCGTTCTTTAACCTGATTTACACTGAAATGAGATTTGGAATTTATAAATCTTTTTATTAAGATTTAACGGGAATTTTCCAAAGTAAAGTTTTCCAATTTAATATATTTAATTGGAATTGAATTGAAATTATTCTTTGGGTTTATCGTGAACGGTGTTTTAAATAACATTGGTTCTTTAACCCGATTAACAATAGAGTTAAGAGAATCAGAAACTAACTGGGGATTAGTTAAGTTGAATGGTTTCTTGGGTATTGATCTGATGTTGGTTTCGGCCTTCGGGGTTACTACTTAGGGAATCATTCACTTGCTAATTTACGGTTAGAGGCTGATGGAATGGAATGTGATTTTGGGTTTACCGTGAACCATGTTTTAAATGACATTGGTTCTTTAACCCGATTAACAATAGAGTTAAGAGAAACAGAAACTAACTTGGGATTAGTTAAGTTGAATGGTTTCTTGGGTATTGACCTGATGTTGGTTTCGGCCTTCGGGGTTACTACTTAGGGAATTGTTCACTTGCTAATTTACGGTTAGAGGTTGATCGAGTGGAATGTGATTTTGGGTTTATCGTGAACCATGTTTTAAGTGACACTGGTTCTTTAACCCAGTTAAAGACAGGATATAGTTTGAATTAAAATCCAAAGGAAGATTAAAGAATAAATTTTAAAGAATTTATCTTTGATAAAATTAATGGGAACCTTTCCCAAAGAATGTGAATATTTGAATAAAAGAGTATTCAGAATTGGAATGAGGCGTATATTGGGTTTTTATAGCACTTGTTTATTATATACGCGAGTTATTCAGAAATGCCGGGTTTATACCCATTCTGAATAACTGATTCGACGATATGTCAACGATGAAGACGGTGGTGGAAGAACTGGAGGTCTTCACATCGTTTGGACGATTACTGGTGATTTTGATTGGGCTGTACACCCAAGAGGAGGGAATAAGTTGGTGATCGTTCAGACGTATTTGGAGATCAATGGATATGCGAGGTATATGGTGCCTCCGGTTTCGTTCAGACCCGGAATGGACTTATAAATGGATTGTGTGTCTGACATTGGATTTTATTTTGTGCTGATTGATTTCTATTAAATATATATCTGTTTGGCGGCGGAGAATTTATTCTCTTGCTTAACGCCCTTCTCTGAGACGTACGAGCTCAGAGGTTATATATCGATAGATATTAGTCGCATGGCATGAATTGCCCGTGTGGCATGCTGAGATGCAGTGATCAAGGCTTTTATTGAAAAGCAGAGTCTTGTGGTTGATGATCAAAGTACGGCCTTTGTGGTGTAGCTTTGTGTATAGCGTTGATTCGCGAGCCTCACATCTCGGTATGAGTCAAAAACGGGATATGGACTACAGGTAAAGCACGACGTTTCTTTCTAGCTATGGGTGGTGTCAGCGTTTTAATAGCCCTGACATCGTTGATTATTATACCCTTGTGGATATTGGAATATGAGGCGCCTCGATATATAGGCCCATTAGGGCCGGGAAACGTGTGTTCAGGAATTGCCAATCCACTAACGTAAGTGTGGACCGGCCCTGAAGATCCAAGGGCTACCCCGAGTGTGTAGTCCTGGGGCATTTGCTAGAGTATCCCGAAGCGGTGAGGAGCTTGCCCCTGGCCTCGACTCATGACGGAAATCCAATTTCCAATACGTGATATTTCAGTTTTATTTGTAGAGCCTAGTATGGCGACACAGTGGGATGGGGCACTATGTCATCTATGATTGATACATTAATATTTGAAGTTGTTTTCATACACTTTATACTATAATAGTATCAAAATGATTTGTTTTAAACGTACCAAGCATGTTTGGCTATTATAAGGTAAAACTCTATCCTCCACCTTGCGTTACATTGTTTGATGGGACCTGAGTCTTATAATAGCTTCATTTTTACAAAAAGCATTGCGTTGTTTATAACTGTTTATGCACTGGTTTTCTCGGGAGGAAACCCGTTCCGTGTTATATGGCATGGTCCCTTGAATTACTCTCCTTTAAAGTAACAAATAACTGTTTTAGTTCTCACACCAGTCACATGACTGACCTGGAGTTTATTGTTTTAACCTAAACTCTGGGTGCCCCTATTTTCCACACGGGCAGCTAGTAGTTTTGGTTTTGCAGATTTATATTCACAGGAACCTGGTTTACAGCTGGAATGATATCCAGAAAGCTCTGTATCCGTATATTCTTTTCAGTTGTGTTTTGTATTGTTTTCCGCTGTTATGTATTTAAATGTAATTTAAACCTCTGATATTGATCAAATGTATATGATTTATTCATACTCTGTATATTCTTGTATTCTGATGGAATTGTTGTAATAAGCAATGAAATGTTCTTCTGTTTGTGTTCTGATTCGTTTTGTTCTCAACTCAATCCGTGCTTTCCTTCACGGGGAAGTTCGGGTCGTTTCAGCTAGTATCAGAGCTCTGGTTTACAGAGCTCGGGAATAAGACACATTAGAACCTTATGAAAGAATTCATCAGAGATTGGATTAGTAATATCCAATGAGAATGACTCGTTAGAGATAGGATCAGCAGTATCCTAGAACGAGTGTGAAGAGTATATTTATAAAAATGAAAACAATTTTTGTTTTGAAAATATAAATCGTATTATACATATTTGAATATTTATTTTAATTTGATTTGGACAATCCAATATATAAAGATTTTGCATATACGCCTTGCAAATGTGTATTCGAAGTTTTAATATACTAGATGGATATAGAATCACACTCTAGCTGCCCAGAGATAATTCTAGTGATGGTGCACCATCGCCAGTATTTATTTTCGAGTTTCGAAGGTGTGATATTTATATATTTCCAATTGACTGGTGTGAGAACCAAAAACTAGATAGGGCTTATTGTTGTGATTTGGCACCAAAAATGTGATTTTTGACTATATATCAAAGTTATGAATTTGAAAAGCGAATCCACTAATTGATTAATGGTTGTGTTGTATGATTATTTGTTATCTAATAAAATCAACATATGAAAGAACGGTAAATTTAGGTCAAATTGAACCAAATATTGAACTGTATTGAAATTTGTTCGAATTTCATGCATATACATGTGTATCCATTGAACAAGTCATTGCAAAGAGGCTAGAGCAGAGGAATAAAATTGTTTGCCCGACAAATAGGTACATGTTTACTAATTTCTTTGGGTTTGGATGATTTTATGAGCCGATTGGCTAGCCGCTTGGCTGTTTCTTTTTCTTTTTGTATTGGAAAGGCCTGTATGGAGATTTCGGGATTTTCCCGGTGCTCCCGTGCAGGGAAGGTTATGGTAAAAATTTTGAAAATTTAGGGTGTTAGCCAAATTTTTGAAAATTTGAAAAGTTCTTAGAAACTGAAAAGTTGAAGAACTTAAGCCATAATGAAAGTTGAGTTGGTTTGTAAAAAAACTTTCATCTTCGTTCCTTTTCGAGGACGAAAATATTTTAAGTGGGGGAGATTGTAATAACCCAGAAAATCCGAGCCAATTTAAAATTTTTATATTGGCAATTTTAGTGAATTTTGAATATTTAAAATGAATTTTTTAAATAATAACGACAAGAAATTTACTTTGAATAGAATTAGAATGTATATATTTTTATAGATCGTCGATAGAATATAAATATTTTATTTTAATTATAAAAGGAATTGAAAATGGCGCAGTAGTTTGAAAATTCGATTTCAAATTTCCAATGAATGTACAGGATTCAAAATAAATCAGATTTTAGTGAAACCAAAAATATTGGAATCTATTTGAAAATATCTTTCCAACGAATCCGAAAAATCAAAATTTCATAGCGGGAATCAAAAGTTACGTCTAGTTGAAAATTCAGAATAGTCGCTTTGGAATTCTGGCCTTTAAAAATGGAAATTTTGCAAACGACCTCCGTTTTCGACGAAACCACTTTTGTTGGATCCGTGATGTCAAGTTATTGCTAGATTCCAAAATTCATAATTTTTGGGATCAATATGTGAGCGTGGCAAAAGAAAACATGTTTTAACAGTTTCAGTCAATTTCGATCGACCAGAAAATAGCCATTTTTCAAACGGTTTTCAAATTTGACGAAATTAGTTTTTTTAGAACCCTATCGTCGATACGAAGCTAGAAAATATTTTTGGGGAATTTTCTGAGTTCGTATGTGGCCCCGGTAATTTGAAATGTGCGTTCAAATTCAATATATAGATTTATATTTTGATTTTGACGGAAATCGATCGAAACAGCCAAACTGGCTTATGATACATATCCCATTGTGTTCGGAATGGGGATAATTAGTTATGGACGACAAGCGGTGGGTCTCGTTTGGAGATAGAAATTTAAATTTACTTGTCAGGGAAATTAATTAATTAAATAATAAATAAACCCTTTCTCTCCTACCCCATTTACTCGGTCAACCCCCCCCCGTCACTTTCCATTCAAAATCGATTTTAGGTCAAACGAGAAAAAGGGAGGGAGAGACGCAGCCCATGCCGCGCCATCAGGCGGAGCCGCCGCCGCCCAAGCTCTTCCCGCCACCTCCACCTCCCCATCTCCCCCTCGTGCCTCTCTCCTCTCTACCCTCTCTCCAGTCAAACCCGCAATCCCCTCAAACCCTAACTTCACCAAAAACCTACCGCGCCTCCCCCCAATCCCCCACCACCTGACCCTGACCACCGCGCCCCCTCCTCTTCGATCTGCGCCCTCCGCAGCACTGTGGGGCCCCCTGAAATGAAGAAAAAAAAGGTAAACAACCTTTAATTCTATTTTTATTTTCAGCTTTTATATATATACATATATATATGTATAACATTGTGAGAAAAAAAGAATTTTTATATACATATAACATGATAAAAATGGAATTTATATATATATATATAGTTTTGTGGTAAAAACATATGATTTTTGTTTAATAAAAATACGATTTTTATTTAATAAAAATTAGATTTTTTCGTTAATAAAAATTAGATTTTTAGCTAACGAAAAATGTGGTCTTTAGCAATATGAACGTCATGTAAAAGTAAAGATTTGATTTTTCTACATTATAAATATTTGATTTTTATATAAATAGCAAAGTGATAAAAAAAATTGATTTTTATATTTGTAGCGATATAAAAATGTGATTTTTATCATATATGTAGCAAAGTAAAAATACGATTTTTATTGTTCAAATGGTTAAATAAAAATATGATTTCATCGTATATGAAATAGTTAAGCTATAAACATATAATCTTTGTATAGAAATTATAGATGTAAAAATATATTTTTCTTTGAAATAAAAATAAGATTTTATAAGATAGGAAATTATGATTTTCTTTGGTATGAAAAATTCATTTCCTTTGTTATGAAAAATACGATTTTTAGTTCGATAAAAATATTATTCTTATCATATGTATGATATGATTTATAGTTAGATGAAAATAGAATTTTATCGTATGGAAGGAAATAATTATTAATGGGTTTAAAATATGATTTTTAACGTAGGGATGCAATCTAGATCGAAAAACGGCGGAGTGGAACCCAAAGTTGAGAACTCCCCACTTTTATTTTATTTTCTAGTTAAAATATACAATAGGATGCAGACGGTGCTTAGCAGCACCTGATACCCGTCGTCCACAGACCATGGACGGCTTGTATGTTTGATTGTATGTTGTTGTGAAAATTAGTTGTGATGTGGAATGGATAAATAAAATATTCATAAATGGAGATAAAATATTTTGTAGTTAAAAATATATTTTTTAACGTGTATGGGAATGAAATAAATATTTATAAACAAATCGGATGATTTGTTTATGTACACACATTTGACTGATATGGATTGGGACGATAAATTTTACACATCGCCCAACTGCACAAATAAAATTCATTTTTTGTTGATTGAAACCCCACACGGGTATTTGGATGATATATGATATACACTATTCCCAATAATTAGCTGTATATCGATCGATTGATTGACAGACTGTTATAAGCATTAAATATTTATATTTGATGCTTATAAAGTGTAGAACGCACTTTGGATGAGGGTTGATTGTTTATCGTCATTGTTGTATACATGTATTGGATGAAATCCATATAACTGAAATTATATGGTAATCGATTGAGTATGATTCCAGTTCAGAATTAACAAATATTTCAAAATAATATTCAGTGAATATTGAAATGTGAAGCCGTGTTAAGTAGTTAAATGCCATTTTAACACGAACGGGAATTTGGTCGATTTTATTTGTTTTATAATGAATATCGAAAAGTGATTTCAAAATCTGATGTTTCGAAAATATTGAAACGATATAGAATATTCAAAATTCAAAACGAATTGAAAATTGATTTAAAATGAATTCAAAACGAATTGAAATTGAATTGAAATCAATTTGAAATGAATTTAAGACGAATTTATAACGGAAAATTTAATTTTGATTTGGAATTGAATATGAAGTTGAAACTGTTTTGAAAACAAATTTAAAACGATTTATAAAATACGTTTTAAAAGGAAATCGACGAAATATATATTATATATATAATATAATGGAATAGAATGCGCCGCGCTGTGGTAGTTCGCAAATTTCGACCATTGACTTCAAACGGACATTACGGGAGATCCGACCGTCGGATTCTCCTAAAACCGAAACCGTTGGGTTCGTATCAAAAACAGCTTTCCAAATAATATTAGAGATTTGAAATCTAATGATTGGATTTGGAATTATGTCCGAATCAAATTTGGAAAAGGTCGCCGTAAGTGCAGTTCTATGGCCGTTTGTAGAACTCGACTGTATGGGCCTTGATAAAATAATTAAAAATATCAATAAAATGTGTAAATTCATAATAAATGATTTGGAAAGAATTGGGATGAAAAATTCCATATTTGAAAAGATAAAAATATATTTTTATCGAAATGAACTAGTTTTGAAATAGAATAATAAATCCAATATTTTTAAAATAAATAAATTGGGCTTGAAATGGTTTTAAAAATAACCAGAAATTCCAATGTATGAATTGGATTGGATTTGAATCGAAACTATCCTCTGAATATTTCGATATTGGATTTCGTGATTATACGGATATTGTGGAGGAATTTGGAAGATATATATATATCGTTATTCCAATACGATATTTATTGATTTCAGAATTTGATATTGAATATAAGCCGATATATTTTCTATTCAGAGCCTTGTATTTAATATCAAATTGGATTTTGGGTTTGTCGTGAATGGTATCTTTAATAATACTGTTCCTGAACCGAATGTAGTTAAGAAAATTGGAAACTGACTGGAGATTAGTTAAGTTGAATGGTTTCTTGGGTATTGATCTGATGTTGGTTTCGGCCTTCGGGGTTAATACTTAGGGAATTGTTCACTTGCTAATTTACGGTTAGAGACTGATTGGATTTTGGGTTTGTCATGAATGGTATCTTTAATAATACTGTTCTTGAACCGAATGTAGTTAAGAAAATTAGAAACTGACTGGAGATTAGTTAAGTTGAATGGTTTCTTGGGTATTGATCTGATGTTAGTTTCGGCCTTCGGGGCTAATACTTAGGGAATTGTTCACTTGCTAATTTACGGTTAGCGACTGATTGGATTTTGGGTTTTTTATGAATTGTGTTTTTAACGACATTCGTTCTTTAACCCGATTTACAGTTAAATAAGATTTGGAATTTATAAATCTTTTTATTAAGATTTAACGGGAATTTTCCAAAGTAAAGTTTTCCAATTTAATATATTTAACTGGAATTGAATTGAAATTGGTCTTTGGGTTTATCGTGAACGGTGTTTTAAATAACACTGGTTCTTTAACCCGATTAACAATAGAGTTAAGAGAATCAGAAACAAACTGGGGATTAGTTAAGTTGAATGATTTCTTGGGTATTGATCTGATGTTGGTTTCGGCCCTTGGGGTTACTACTTAGGGAATTGTTCACTTGCTAATTTATGGTTAGAGGCTGATGGAATGGAAAGAGTTTTTGGGTTTATCAGGAACCATGTTTTAAATGACATTGGTTCTTTAACCCAGTTAAAGACAGGATATTGTTTGAATTGAAATCCAAAGGAAGATTAAAGAATAAATTTTAAAGAATTTATCTTTGATAAAATTAATGGGAACCTTTCCCAAAGAATGTGAATATTTGAACAAAAGAGTATTTAGAATTGGAATGAGGTGTATGTTGTGTTTTTATAGCACTTGTTTATTATATACGCGAGTTATTCGGAAATGTTGGGTTTATACCCATTCTGAATAACTGATTCGACGATATGTCGACGATGAAGACGGTGGTGGAAGAACCGGAGGTCTTCACATCGTTTGGACGATTACTGGTGATCTTGATTGGGCTGTACACCCAAGAGGAGGGAATAAGTTGGTGATCGTTCAGACGTATTTGGAGATCAATGGATAAGCGAGGTATAAGGTGCCTCCGGTTTCGTTCAGACCCAGAACGGACTTATAAATGGATTGTGTGTCTGACATTGGATTTTATTCTGTGCTGATTGATTTCTATTAAATATATATCTGTTTGGCGGCGGAGAATTTATTCTCTTGCTTAACGCCCTTCTCTGAGACGTACGAACTTAGAGGTTATATATCGATAGATATCAGTTGCATGGCATGAATTGCCTGTGTGGCATGCTGAGATGCAGTGATCAAGGCTTTTGTTGAAAAGCAGAGTCTTGTGGTTGATGATCAAAGTACGACCTTTGTGGCATAGCTTTGTGTATAGCGTTGATTCGCGAGCCTCACACCTCGGTATGAGTCAAAAACGGGATAAGGACTGCAGGGAGAGCACGACGTTTCTTTCTAGCTATGGGTGGTGTCAGCGTTTTACTAGCCTTGACATCATTTATTATTATACCCTTGTGGATGTTGGAATGCGAGGTGCCTCGATATATAGGCCCATTAGGGCCGGGAAACGTGTGTTCAGGAATTGCCAATCCACTAACGTAAGTGTGGACCGGCCCTGAAGATCCAAGGGCTAACCAGAGTGTGTAGTCCTGGGGCATTTGCTACAGTGTCCCGAAGCGGTGAGGAGCTTACCCCTGGCCTCGACTCATGACGAAAATCCAATTTCCAATACGTGATATTTCGGTTTTATTTGTAGAGCCTAGTATGGCGACATAGTGGGATGGGGCACTATGTCGTCTATGATTGATACATTTATATTTGAAGTTGTTTTCATACACTTTATACTATAATAGTATCAAAATGATTTGTTTTAAACGTACCAAGCATGTTTGGCTATTATAAGGTAAAACTCTATCCTCCGGCTTGCGTTGCATTGTGTGATGGGGCCTGAATCTTATAATAGCTGCATTTTTACAAAAACGCATTGCATTGTTTATAACTGTTTATGCACTGGTATTCTTGGGAGGAAACTCGTTCCGTGTTATACTGCATGGTCCCTTGAATTACTCTCTTTTAAAGTAAAGTTTCAAATAACTTTTTTAGTTCTCACACCAGTCACATGACTGACCTGGAGTTTATTGTTTTAACCTAGACTTTGGGTGCCCCTATTTTCCACATGGGCAGCTAGTAGTTTTGGTTTTGCAGATTTATATTCACAGGAACCTGGTTTACAGCTGGAATGATATCCGGAAAGCTCTGTATCTGTATATTCTTTTCAGTTGTGTTCTGTATTGTTTTCCGCTGCTATGTATTTAAATGTAATTTAAACCTTTGATATTGATCAAATGTATATGATTTATTCATACTCCGGATATTCTTGTATTCTGATGGAATTGTTGTAATAAGCAATGAAATGTTCTTCTGTTTGTGTTCTGATTCGCTTTGTTCTCAACTCAATCTGTGCTTTCCTTCACGAGGAAGTTCGGGTCGTTTCAGTTATGATCACTCTTCCCTATGGAGTAATAACTACCCCACTGCACTGATCCGTAGCCTAACATCTGTCTTGGTGGTGAATCAAAGTTATGGACGTCGATAACCACTTAGCACACGTCCTGCAGTAAAGCCCAACTCATGAAGTTAACTAGTTGGTTCCCAACTGGATCTTGAGTTCTATTTCCTATTTGGACTACCTTTGCATCTCGGGTTTTGGTCTTCTCCGGATCGGTTCAGTCCTTCTCTTTTCTTAATCTCAGTTTGGTAACCTTCTTGAAGCAGCTCGATTCGGCTATGCAACATTCAAATACTCCGGTTAGGTTCGAGTGACGATGTTCGGTTCGGGTATGGTACTCCGGTTCGTGATCTCCCTTGGCCATCGGTTCGTGAGCTTTTGAAGCGGTTTGAGTCGTGAGCTCGGGTCGGGTCGGAGCTCCTGGTTCTTGGTGCACGGCTCGTAAGACACCAGCTCAGCTCGTGGGAGGTCATCCGGGTTGGTTCGTGAGCCACCATCCTAGAAGGATCATGGTGTATGGTTCGGTGCTTCTCCAGATGAGCGGGTCGGGTCGTGGAATGCTCCACGAGTGGGTCGGTTCGTCCCCCACCGATTCGATCCGGTTCGGGTCAAAATCTTGCACTGTTTCCTGCAACTTTTCCAGCAACTATTTACGCCACATGACGGCGTTTTCGACCATTCTAACTGCTCTCAGCAATCATAAGTCATACCAAATAGTCATAGCAACATATAACATCAACCATAAACACCAAAATGATAAATAACCATGTTAGAATGTATCAAACATACCCAAAACCCATATTTTCCCTTAATCCCCTTAATCATGACTTAACCATACGATTAGCAAAACATGTCCAAATTAACCCGAATTTTTATAAGAGCCCTAAAATTATATTTCAGAATTTTACAAAATCATTCCAGATTTTTCTGAGCCATAATTTCGCTAATTATCACTAGTCACCCCTAATTAGCCGTAATTAGTGAAAACAATGCAAATCACTCATCTAAGCCACAAATTACTTATAGATCTGAAATTATCTCTGATATGGGCTGAATCTCTATGTGTTCCAGTAGCTCTATCCCAAATTCTATGCTAACCCGCCTTGTTTTGATGTAGATTAGGCTAAAATTTGATTAAACGGTGATTAGAAGGTGATCTGGGTGTTGGAGGCCATTGTTAGGGTTGAAGAGAGGTAAGTGGCGTTGGGAAAATGACAAGGAAAAGGCTTCTATAACCCTAATCATCCCTTATATAGCTCAAATCTCGAAATCCCCAATGGGTCTAGCTGCTAATTACCCTATTAAGCCCATTTAAGCTATTTTTTCACCTTCCAAACCTTAATTCAGCCATATCTCCCAAACGGTAAGTCCGTTGCGCTAATGTAACCACTCTATGGAAAGAGAAACCATCATCCGAAGCCAATGGAAGTGGTTTCAGGTTAAAACTCCTTACTAATCAAAAGTTATAGGCGAAACAAAATTCGCCAAGGGCTAAACGGTCATTTAAAAATCGGCAAAAATCATGAACATGGAAAATGACCCCAATAGTTGTTCCCCAAAGTTACATGACTATATGACCTCATATAAAAAAGAAATAAATAATCTACGATCCTTCGATACGTAGAACGTGGGTCGTTACCCTCTCCCCCCTTTAAGAAATTTCGCCCCCGAAATTCCTTAACCAAAAACATACAAAGGTGTTCCGCATGCCTATCAGTCATTCACAAACAATCAAACGTACACAACAATCCTACCCTAGCATGCGATTTACTAACAAGCGAAGAAACTATCACTATAAAAATCTTACCAAGCAAAGAGTTATGGATGCGATTCCCTTATGCTCTCCTCTGTTTCCCAAGTACAGTCACTCTCATTCTCGCCCCACTGAACCTTGACCAGTTTCACTGTCTTCCTTCAAAGTGCTTCGTATTGCTCTCGACAATACAGATCGGCTTGCGGTTCCCAACCGCCTCGAGTTCTACTTCGATGTCATCCAACTGATCCAGTGAAATAGTCATATTTGGATCGTGCCGAACTTCCTTAACTGGGAAACATGAAATACGTTATGAACTCCTGCCATCTTTCCTGGTAACTCAACTTTATATGCCAAATTCATAACTTGCTCGAGAACAGGGAATGGACCAATAAATCTTGGTGCTAACTTGCCTCTCCTGCCAAATCGAATCACGCTCTTTAATGGAGAAATATTGACAAACACCAAGTCGCCAGTGGAGAATTTTAGATCTCTTCTCCTCTTATCAGCATAACTCTTCTGCCTATCTTGAGCAGCCTTCATTCTCTGTTGGATAACCTTGATCCTGTCAGAGGTTTCTCTTATCACATCCGGTCCAAGTACAAATTTCTCATCGGTTTCTAACCAACATGATGGTGAGTTGCATGGTCTTCCGTGCAAAGCTTCATATGGAGCCATACCAATACTAGACTGATAACTATTATTATATGCGAACTCCACTAGATGTAAATGATCATCCCATGATCCTCCAAAGTCCAATATACAAGCTCTTAAGAGATTTTCTAATAATCGATTCACCCGCTCTGTCTGACCGTCGGTTTGAGGATGGTACGCGATACTGAGATGTAATTCTGATCCTAAAGCCTCTTGTAAGCTCTTCCAAAATCCACTAGTAAACAATGGATCTCGGTTACTCACAATGCTTTTGGGTACTTCATGAAATTTCACTACCCACTTCATATCCAGTTCCGCTAACTTAGCTGCCGTTCTATTTGACTTGATAGGTATAAACCTTGCACTCTTGGTTAATCGGTCCACAATCATCCAAATGCTATCATGGCCCGATCTAGTCCTTGGTAACCCATCAATGAAATCCATTGAGATTTGTTCTCATTTCCATTCTGGAATTTCTAATGGTTGCAACAAACCACTAGGTTTCTTTTGCTCATCTTTAACTAGCTGGCAGTTCATGCATTTAGATATAAACTTCCCAACGTCTCTCTTCATCCCTTCCCAGTAGTTGGTTTGCTTCATATCTCGATACATTTTGTTACCACCCGGATGTATAGTCAGTTTTGAGTGATGACATTTTCTAAGCACTTCATCTCTCAATCCACTGACATTGGGTACAACTAGTCTCCCATTCTTTCTAAGCCATCCATCTCGATCAAGCCCATACTCGTTCATCTCCTCATCGATACCATCTCTAACTTGGAGATGATTTCCAATAAGTTAGGATCGTCCTTCTGACTGGAACCAATCCGCTCGATCAAAGTGGGTTTGACTGTCAAACTTGCTAACACCTCTGGATCCAATTCGCACTTTGGTCTGAAATCGTACCCTGTGATATACTCCAGTTGCTTCCACTCAAGAAACATAGCCCCTAAACTGGCATGTCTTCTACTCAATGCATCAACTACCGCATTACCTTTCCCAGGTGTGTATGCGATATCGAAATCATACGAAGCCCAGAACTCTAACCATCTTTGCTGACGAAGATTTAAATCCTTTTGAGATAAAAGATACTTTAATGACTTGTGATCGGTAAACAACTCAAATCTTTCTCCCAAGAGATAATGTCTCCACATCTTCAATGCAAACACGATCGCAGCCAATTCCAAATCATGGGTAGGATATCTTTTTTCATGTGGTTTCAGTTGCCGACTAGCATAAGCTATTACCCTACCACCTTGCATTAATACAGCACCTAGTCTGGTACCACATGCATCCGTGTATACCGTCATCTCTTCATTCCCCTTAGGAATGACTAACACCCGTGCACATGCTAAATTTTCCTTTAGGTTCTTAAATGCATACTCGCACCTTTCACCCCAAACAAAAGCTTGATTTTTTTGGTTAACTGAGTCAACGGTGCTGCTATCTTGGATAAGTCTTGGATAAACTAACAATAATTTCCAGCTAATCCCAAGAAACTTCTTATATCTGTTGCATTCTTGGGCGTAGACCAATCTTGTACCGTAGCCACCTTCGCAGGGTCCATGGCAATACCATTCTCTGAAACAACATGGCCCAAGAATCTCACTTCCATCCTCCCGAAGTGACACTTAGAAAACTTCGCTTTCAATTGGTGTTTTCTCAACACCTCCATCACTATCCTCAAACGTTTCTTGTGTTCTTCCTCTGTCCTCGAGTAAACCAAGATATTGTCTATGAACACAAGAACAAACTTATTTAATTGATCCCTAAATACCCTATTCATAAGATCCACAAAATATGTTGGTGCATTGGTCAACCCAAATGGCATGACCAACCACTCATAGAATCCAGACTGCGTCCGTAATGCCGTTTTAGTTATACTCTCAGCTGCTACTCGGAGCTAATGAAATCCTGTCGTGAGGTCCAATTGGGATAACACTCTTGCTCCCTCCAGTTGATCAAACAAATCATCTATCCACGGAAGAGGATAATTATTCTTCCTAGTCACTTTATTCAACTCGCAATAGTCCACACATAAACGAAGGGAACCGTCTACCTTGGTAGCAAATACAACTAGTGCTCCCCACTTGGAGACACTTCTTCTAATAAATTCTTTCTTCAAAAGATCGCTCACTTGCACCCTAAGCTCTCGCTGCTCCCTTGGTGCCATACGATGAAGTGGCATCACTATAGGTCTGGCATCTTTCACTATATCAATACGGAACTCAATCTCTCAGTGTGGTAGAAGTCCGTCACTTCCTCGAAGATATCCGGATACTGGCCAACAATGGGAATTCCTGCTAACTCGTTCTGTGGGATGCCGAGGGAATTTAGAAAGAAAGCCATCATCTCATCACTAGGCAGGCCACCAAACACTACCCTACGCCCATCATCCGCCCAAATAGTCACCGAAAATCCCTCACAGTTTATCACCACCCCGTACCTTTGGAGCCAATCGACTCCTAAAATAATGCTAAACCCGGTAAAGCCCAAAACAAAGCAATTATAAGCAAACATACATCCATGACTCGATAAGACCACATTATGACAAATCATACTAAGGCTATTCGAACCACCAATCGGGTTTGTCACAAATAAAGGTCTATCGACTATCTCGGGTTCCAATCCCAACCTATCTACCAGGTCACTAGATATGAAGGAACGAGAAGCCCCAATATCAAACAGTACTCGAACAGGAACATCATAAACAGAAAGCATACCTTGAATGACAACATTCTTTCCTTTCTCCGCCGCAGTTGGGGCATTCGACGAAGAAGGAACAACATTAATAGCATATGCTTTCACAATCTGCTTCCCTTTAGGAGGTTGTGGACATTTATCCTTTTGATGTCCCACTTGGCCACAGTTGAAGCACTTCCTGTCCGCTGGCTTTGCTCGACATTCTTTGGCATAATGGCCCTTCTTGCCATAGCTAAAGCACTCTACCTCTTTCTTGTCTTTCTTTTTCTGAGCATCCTCGGTCTGACTCTGCTTCCTTTTATTCTGAGAATTATTCTTGCCTCCGCCGCTTTCCTGCGGTTTTGGCCCCTCTACAGATGCAACAGCGACTTCAGTCTTGGGCTTAGGATAAAGGCTCTCTGATCTCAATGTTTTCCTAACAATCGATTCAAAAGTCTCATCAATATGGTTTATAAGCCTTTCTCCCAAGTACCGATCTAAACCATTTATGAACTTCTCATTCTTCTTCTCGGGAGTGTCAATAAGGGATAACCCATACTTCGATAAATTATCAAACTCAACAATATATTCCGAGACTACCCTACCATTCTGTTTAAGCTCCAAGAACTTCCTAAACAACTCTAACTTCTGGGTAGTTAGGATAAACTTGTCACTGAAGAGAGTATTAAATTGATTCCACGTAACTTGACCCTCGGGAGTAGCTGCCTTAATAGCATTCCACCAATTCATAGCCTGTCCTTGCAACTGACGGGATGCTAGCTTTCTCTTCATTGCATCATCGATCCCTAAGTCCTCGAAGATGCGGTCACAACTATCGAGCCAATCCTGGACTTTTGTAGCCGATTTTGTTCCGTGGAACGACTTCCCACTAAGACTAGTGTAGTCCTTATAAAGCTTGGCGAAATCGGCCTTAGGCACTTGCACCGCTGCACCACCACCATTTCCAGCATTAGGAGCTGCCCTTTGAACATCCCTAAGCATATCTCTCATGAAGTCAATGAACATCGTCCTCATATCAGGAGCATTCCTATTATTGGCTCCTGAACCAGTATTCCTCGTATGTCGGCTCATCATTCAATCTGTAAGGAGAAAATGATTAACCATCTCTTCAGCGGTGGCAGTACAGTGCGATTCCATCCTTAGATATACTAATAGTATGTATATAGATAGCTTTTGAAAACCAAAATATCACAAATACGCGCTCTCATATACGTACTATCTCTCCCTGGTGTCTTTCCCTAAGTTAACTACGCAACCTAGAGCTCTGATACCAAGTGTGACAGCCCGCTCCGCACCAGCCAACATTTTCCCTGAAATGCGCTATACCAATGTCCAACTAGCACAGGATGGTCGCCAAAGAAAGGAAAAGAAAGGAATTTGAACTAACAAAGAACCTGTAGAATGTATCACAGCGCATGGGATAAAATATAATAATAACATAACTTTGACATAAAACAGGCGAGACAGTGCATAAGCTGAAAACTAAACCATCATAGCAGCGGAAATCCAAAATACAGCTTATGATCCAACATCATTATTACAACTTCAAAATACTGTCTCTAAAGAAAAAGAAAGGAATGGTGCACTACTACTGCCCAAGCAGTGACCAACAACAACACATGGAGATATATATATATATCATATGTGGAAGCCTCATGCTTGTCTCCGGTACAGCTACTCGTGCATAATCACATGACTTGTCACTAGTCTGCCCATTTAAGAGCACCCAGAGTAATAAGAAGAGACATAAAACTCTAGGTCAGACAAAAGTCTGGTATGAGCGATAAGCAGCAAAACAGAACAATAACAGGTGTGACTAACCATACCTGGACCGGGACCTGCAACCAAAGAGTTAGCACAACAAGATGTACAATACTCTAAGGTGACACTAACATATAGTGTAAAGATACGGGGGAGGGGTGTGCATGTTATAGTTGTGTCAAATAATCAAGCATAGAAACCATCCTCACATCTCTCACTCAGTGCGTAAAGCATACGATATCCACCGCTTTGACCACCCAAATCCTTTGCTATGGTCACTCTTCCCCATGGAGTCATGATGGCTCCGCTGCACTAATCTCTTACTATGTACACTCTGCCCCATGAAGTCATGAAGACTCCACTGCACTAGCTCATATCCATGCTACGATCACTCTGCCCTATGGAGTAATAACTACCCCACTGCACTAATCCGTAGCCTAGCATCCGTCTTGGTGGTGAATCAAAGTTATGGACGTTGATAACCCCTTAGCACACGTCCCGCAGCAAAGCCCAACTCATGAGTTTAACTCGTTGGTTCCCAACTGGATCCTGAGTTCTACTTCCTATTTGGACTACCTTTGCATCTCGGATTTTGGTCTTCTCCGGATCAGTTCAGTCCTTCTCTTTGCTTTTGGTAACCTTCTTGAAGCAGCTCGGTTCGGCTAAGCAACATTCAAATACTCTAGTTTGGTTCGAGTGACGCGGTTCGGTTCGGGTATGGTACTCTGGTTCGTGATCTCCCTTAGCCATCGGTTCGTGAGCTTCTGAAGCGGTTTGGGTCATGAGCTCGGGTCGGTTCAGAACTCCTGGTTCTTGGTGCACGGCTCGTGAGACACCAGTTCAGGTCGTGGGAGGTCATCCGGGTCGGTTCGTGAGCCCCCATCCTAGACGGATTGTGGTGTACGGTTCGGTGCTTCTCCAATTGAGCGGGTCGAGTCGTGGAATGCTCCACGAGCGGGTCGGTTCTTCCCCCACCGATCCAATCCGGTTCGGGTCAAAATCCTGCACTACTTCCTGTAACTTTTCCAGCAATTATTTACGCTACACGATGGCATTTTCAACCATTCTAACTATTCTAAGCAATCATAAGTCATACCAAACAGTCATAGCAACATATAACATCAACCATAAACACCAAAATGATAAATAACCATGTCAAAATGGATCAAACATACCCAAAACCCATATTTTCCCTTAATCCTCTTAATCATGACTTAACCATATGATTAGCAAAACATGTCCAAATGAACCCAAATTTTTATCAGTGTCCTAAATAAATATTTCAGAATTTTACAAATTTTTCCAGATTTTTCTAAGCCATAATTTTGCTAATTATCACTAATCACCCCTAATTAGCCGTAATTAGTGAAAAATAATGCAAATCACTCACCTCAGCCACGAATTACTTCTAGATCTAAAAGTATCTCTGATATGGGTCGAATCTCTATGTGTTCCAACAGCTCTATCCCAAATTCTATGCTAACCTGCCTTGGTTTGATGTAGATTAGGCTAAAACCTTATTAAACGGTGATTAGAAGGTGATTTGGGTGTTGGAGGCCATTATTAGGGTTGAAGAGAGGTAAGTGGCAGTTGCAAAATGACAAGTAAAAGGTTCCTTTAACCCTAGTCAGCCCTTATATAGCTCAAATCCCGAAATTCCTAAGGGGCCAGCTGTTAATTACCCTATTAAGCCCATTCAAGCTGTTTTTTCGCCTTCCAAACCTTAATTCAGCCATATCTCCCAAACGGTAAGTCCGTTTGGCAAATATGGACACTTTACAGAAAGAGAAACCATCATCCGAAGCCAAAGGAAGTGGTTTCAGGTTAAAACTCCTTACCAAACAAAAGTTATAGGCAAAACAAGATTCTCAAGGGGCGAAACGATCATTTAAAAATCGGCAAAAATCGTGAATATGGAGAATGTCCCCAATAGTCGTTCCCCAAAGTTACACGACTATACGACCTCATATGAAAAAGAAATAAATATTCGATGATCCTTCGATACGTAGAATGCGGATCGTTACAAAAACCATAACGGTTTATTTAAATTAATAAAAGGATTTTAAACAAATAAAATCCGAATTTCCATCAGAAATATCCAGATTTGAGTTGTAAAATAAATACGAACTCAAGTGGTGTAAATGAAATGATTTTTGGAACAAAAATCAGATTTTAATTATTGAATAGAACTTACTAATCTGACGAATAATTAGTTAACGGGATTCTGAATTGAAAGTGGGTTTTGGTTAAGTAAATTGAACCGGTGAATTTATATTCGAAATCGAATATGAAACTTGAATTAAAAATAGAATTCAATTGGTTTATAAGAAAGTTAAATTGTATTTGAAGATGATATGTTCAATTTAAAAGTGGAATAAACAAAAGAGCTAATTAAATAATAAATTAGCGAGTTTAGTTAAAATGACCAGACTGAGTTGGAAAAATGGGGAATGGAGATATATGGGTTAGACAGGTATGAAATGAAGTGCATGAGGATTATAATTAAAGTGCCTGACAAAAAGGTACACGTTTAAATTCCATATGAGTTTTTATGCGCCGAATCGGCAAGCTACTTGGCTTTTTGATTTTCTTTTTGAATGGAAAGGGCTTAGATAGGCGAGTTGAGGTTTGAACTATTGACCAGTACAAAGGAGGTGCTAGCGAAATTTTTGAAAATTTAAGGAGTTAGAATATTTTTGTAACACCCCACCTCCTCTAGGGTCACTCACAAAGGGAATGCACTAGGTTTGGTGAAGCATTATCAAGGTAAACATGCACAGAAATATCACAAGACAGAACATATAAAATAGCGGAAGTAAAATCGAACTTTCATAAATTCAATAATAATTAAGGTCTAAAGCCTTTTACATCAGAGTACATCAAGACCTGTCTTGCAATAGTAAAGAAGCATAAAGACTTTTTCATAAATTATTCACCAAATAAAACAGTAAAGTAGCCATAGCCAAGAAAAGTCCAAGCCATCCATGATGACCTTCAAGCAGAAGAAGTCCGAACTAAACAACATTGTTTCCTCCCTGTAACCTGGAGGGGGGGGAAACGGAAGAAAAGAGGCGAAACAAAACGGGTCAGTCAAAAAGACTGAGTAAGTCCTATCTACTTCCAGTATAAAAACAGGTAAAGGTAACATGACATGCATAAACTGAAAGTAAACATAAGGATAACTACAAGATAGATAAACTAAACCAGGGTAGCCGGTTGAACTACTGTGGCAAGGTAAACTAAGGTATCATGATAAACTACGGTGTTATGATAAGTCAAGGTATCACATCGTCAAATTTCTATCGAGTACATTATCCCAAGGTATCTGCCCCGTCTAACATCCCACGGTATCTATTATGTATATTCTTCCTAGTTCTAACATGTATATTTGCTCTGCACCTCTCGTACTAGTATCCCAACCCGCGTCACGTGTTAACCATGAATGTCCCTTGCCCAATGTCATGTAATGGTCCATGTCAACCTAATATATAGCATATGTAGGTTTTCCCACTCATATGTTTCTTTCCATGTATAAGATCAGTCCTTTGCCGTAGGCCGTACGGGCTTTCCCATGTAAACGTTTTATCCTTGAAGTTGTTTTGGACTGCAACCCTTGATCTAGTTGTGTTTCCCTACCATGAACTATCGCGCATCCACTTAGGATTTATGCCACCTAGGGCCGCTAGGGATTATGCTACCTAATGAACATTTCCGTGTCTCGGTTTGGGTTTTGGCCACCTAGGACCACTAGGGATTACGCCACCCATCAACCGCGCCCTTGATCCCACGTATGCATCGTGAATCGTTTTCCATGTCTAGATGCACATGTTCCCCAATGTGCCATCCGAGTTCCGTGCCAGGGCAAATCAAGAAATACGGAACTCGGTCGGGAGCTTTAAATCGTCTGCTGATGCAGATATCAAGGTCTGTTTTTGTACCCGTGGCTATGGTCCCACGTGACCCCTCCCTCAACTATTGAAAGGCAATCCAAGAAAAATCATGTATAAGAACCACTCCACGGCCCCACTATAGCCCCACTTTCCTACGGGCCAACCTCACCCATGACTCGATAGCAAGCACATGGTCTGTTGGGGGTTCCCTGCCTTTCCGCACGTACACGATTGACTAAAGATGGTAGGTAGTCGGCGATGTGCTATCCAGGGCAAAAACCAAGAATCGTTGACTCCACGCTAATCCATCCCAGTCTTTAGGTCGCTCGCATAGCAACCAAGGCATACTCTTGGCTCTTCTGCCGCAGACCTTAACCTCTTGTGAGCCCAGGCGGATCATCTGCAACCTCACAGAGGGATACCAAGAGTATCCTCACGTCCCTCGAAGCTTCGGCTTCGACACCCAGTGCGCTGGAGCTTTTATCCAAGTCAGATAACTTGCTCCTCCTCATATACTAAGCGATGACCTACCGTATCAGGTTACTCATCGCTTTGCGAACCAGTCCTATGTCCTTAGCTAAGAATTATTACTTAGTTACCCTTAACTAAGGTTTACCACTTAGCTTCCCTTCCCGTTATCCTTGATTAACCACGGTTTTCTACCTAGTTCTTCTAACTAGGGTTTGTCTTATTGGGTTAAGTGTTATCATTCAAGTCCATGCCTTAACCCGCCCACGAATCACGTCAAGATTGGCTAAGTATTTAAGTTCAAGACTTAGCCCTACAAGTTGGTTAAGTATATATTAACTTGACCCTATCAAATTACTTAGTCAAACCGGTCAAGTGTATTCAAGCGATTCATGACTTAGCCTTATCATGTTTTCACGTTATATTGGTTAAGTATGGGTTAACTTAACCCCCATAAATTCACGAGTTAGATTGGCTAAGTATAGGTCACTTAACCACATCCAATTAACGAGTTAGATTGGTTAAGTTTAGTTCACTTAACCACATCAAATTAACGAGTTAGATTGGTTAAGTTTAGGTCACTTAACCACATCAAATTAACGAGTTAGATTGGTTAAGTTTAGGTCACTTAACCACATCAGATCTTCATGTATAATTGGTTAAGTATAAGTTGCTTAACCCCATTAAATTATCACGTTAAGTTGGTTAAGTATTGGTTACTTAACCTCATTGAATTACCAAGTTTAAATTGGTTAAGTGTTTAACTTAACCCCATCGAATTACCGTGTTTAGATTAGTTAAGTGTGGATTACTTAACCCCATCTAATTACCGTGGTTAGGTTAGTTAAGTCTTAATTACTTAACCTCATCTAATTACCGTGGTTAGGTTAGTTAAATCTTAATTACTTAACCTCATCTAATTACCCAGTCGGATTAGTTAAGTGTAAATTACTTAACCCCATCTAATTACCCAGTCGGATTAGTTAAGTGTAAATTACTTAACCCCATCCCCTAATCATCTTGCATGGTTAAGTGTCATTAAGGAATCAAGTCCGGTCCCACTTAACCTACCCATTCGTGTCATATCGTTTAAGTGTCATTAGTCAAATTTACTTAACCTTATCATGTGGCATTAATTTAATTAATGCACTCTTAACCTCTCACATTAGACCTTGTTGTGGTTACTAGTTAAGCCGGGCGGGTCCGGGTAGATTTACACCACAACCTAGTCTAACCTCGGGTCTTAAGCGCGACATGACCAACTTCTCACATTGGGTCCTATTGTTTGCAACTACTAGTTAGGCCGGTCGGTTCCAGGTAGTTTTACGTTGCAAACTCAACCCAACCTCGAGTTGGCCACACTTATATTATCTAAGTTCATCATGTTTCCAAAACATGTTACAAGTTTTCAAGCATTTGGGTAGACCTAACTTAATAGGTAAATTCTCAAAGGGTAGACCTAACTTAATAGGTAAATTCCCAAGCTCATGTTTTTATGCATACTTACATGCCAACTTCCATGTTATCTTTCAAGTCATATTTTCAAGTATAAACACATGTCATAATCAAGTTAAGATTTCGCGACATGTTCATGTTTATCTAACTACCCAAAATCGTGTTTTCCCAACGCAAGCAAAGCGAGTCAACATAGTAGGTATACTATGGCTACATGTAGACCCCAAAACATGCACGATGCCACAAAAGGGATTGGCTCCAAACATGCATGGCGTCATAAGGGGGTTTGGCCTTAAAACATGCATGATAGAGTCATATAGGGATTGACCATAAGCATGCATACTATCATATAGGATTTGGCCACAAACTTGCATAATATCATAAGGAGGTTTTGCCACAAACATGCATGAAACATAAGGGGTTTGTGTTCATATGCATGCATAAGCCCCAAGGTCAAGTATTTGCCTATGTTTCACAAGTCAAATGGTTCCCAAAGGTTCATGCAAATCTTCCATAGACAAAGATCCAAACTTGCAAGATAAACTAGGCTAAACATAACATGAGTGACATGATTAAGTTGCTACATCTTAGTCTAAGGTCATAGATCATAGAAAAGGGACAAAGTTAGGTTCACATACATGCATACTTATGCTTTATCTCATTTTATCCCATGTCAACATTAAAAATACCGTTTTGATCCAAAAGTAGCTAGAACTTACTTAGGCAAGGCTTAGAAAAGGGGTCATGCATCATCTTGACGAAGAAAGGTGGCTCCTTTGAAGAAGAACCTTCATGAAACTCGCATAGCAATGTTGATTTGGCCTCTATTTGGTGTAGCAAGCTTGCACCTTTTGATTTGAACCCGATTTGAATGCATAGGCTCTAGGGATTTGAGATGGAGGCCATGAGAGTAGAAATTTGGCCATAGTTTAGTTACATGAGTGAATAATGAGGGTTTAGGGGTAGGTTTAGGGTCTTTTTATAGAGATTAGGATAGTTTTAGGCCCTTAGATTAACCCTAGGACCAACCTGAACCGTCAGATTTCAAACCACGCCCAAAAACCTAGCCATGATAGAAAATAGGTGCACCAGACCAGAATCAGCCGACAGGGCAAGTCGACAGCCCTGTCGACTTGCCTGTCGACTTGCAAGTCGACAGCCCTGTCGACAGCCCAGTCGACTTGTTTGGGCGGGAATTTTCCCGCCTGGCCCCATTTCTGCATGTTTCGAAATTCAAATTTCCCGAAAACTTCTTTGGGCCTTAACCGGGTCATACGGACTCCGATTTACAAAATTTCGGACTCTATTTCGCGTATTTTTCCGAGACGAACGCAATGGCATAGCCCGTTTTACTTGATTCAGAATTTAAAATTAAATTCTGCCTTGATTCTCGTTTTAACATGTTATCGAAATACGGGTTGTTACATTCTCCCCACCTTTTAGGATTTCGTCCCCGAAATCTCTAAGTTAGGAAGAACATATCCTACCATCCATCATCCATCTACTCAAAACATCATCCATAAGCAACCATTGTCCTTAGATGATTTCTAATGTTGTATGAATATATGCAAAACGTGTGTGTACATGTTCCTTAGCTAATGCTAATGATCAGGCCTGAATAATCTTTCTAATGCAAAAATATGTATAGTGCCATGAATCCAACATGTATGCAAATAGTCCTAGTCATATAGATACTATATGTGTGCACAATCATTCATTCATATGCAACAACCGCATGATAACACATTCGATTTCATCCATAAACAAGTATAAATGCTCGTGCATATGCAACATGAAACGTGATCGCGTCAATCTAGTACCTAACGTGTATTCGCGCATCCACGAGCAACCACTTGCAACCATATATCAATCATAACATGTCTCAAATACATGTTTACATCCATAGCGTTCTACCTAAGGTTCCCAAAATAAGATCGGGAAGATAAACAAGACAAACTCCTTACGGGGTTTGTAACAGAAACAGGACCGAGAGGATATCCACCAAGCGATAGCATGCAAGTAAGCTTTACAGGTGAACCAAGGATCAAAGATATACTCTTAAAAAGAGACGTGATGCGCTCGTCCAAGCCGCATTTCCATGAGCTTAATTCCATCGTGCCTTGACCGCCTTTGACTTCATGATTTCGTAGTTCCTTGCTTCCTATTTCCAAGGTGTGAGTGGAACTCATTTCACTGTCGCCTCTCGTTTCACTTTCACTTATTCTTCCCCTAGTATGCTCGGCTCACACATGTCTGCGTACTCATACAAGCTCTCCAAAATTCACTAGTGAATTCTGGATCTCGTTTTCTGATGCCAATCCATGTTGCCAAGGGTTCTTACTAAGGTGATTCCCATAACTCATGCATAATCGAAACGAACCATCCGCCTTAGCAGTGAATTCTATTCGAGCGGATTACCAACAACTGCATCCCGGGATTCTAGGTAACTAACTATGACAGAACCCAAAAAGGTTACACGAGACTTCGAGGGTATCACCAAGATGAGTCGAGAGTCTAACTACCCTCTTTCCAAAACCGAGAATGGCACCCCTTATTGGGTGACCACTTTATCCTTAGAATCTATCCGTAGTTGAGACATGTCATTCTCAAATCCAACAAGTCATGAAGGAATGGACCAACTCTCCAACCAGATTTTTGGGACAAAACTGGGATCCTCTACCATGCTAGTACTAAGGTGCAGAGACTCAACTATCCAAGCAGACTTAAGTGATACAATGATCAAGACAAAGTCTGGACGGGATGATAGAAAAGAACGACTAAACCTTTACCAGAAACGGCACCATTTCTTTTAGGTACCCTAGAAATGAGAGCGTACTATTTCCCTCTCCGCTGATCTTGTCCTTGTCCTCCTCGATGGACTAAGCCATAACAACAGTTGCTTATCCTTAAGCTGGTATCCTTTACCCTTACTCTTATTATCCTTTCTTGTAACTTCGGTAACAAGTCTCTCGAGAACCACCTCCATCGTACGGGAAACACCTACGTGGCTAGACAAAGGTTAGTCACAGTTAGAACTACTGTGACCACAGATGGAGGAAAGAAAAGAAACGAGATTCAATCAAGGAATCAAAGGATGGTGCTAATGGCTTTTGGGGAATAGCCTTTTTCTTTTTAAAAGAAAATTTTCTTGAAAAATGCTTCTTTATAAACGGTTTTTCAAATAGTTTTCAGAAGGTTTTAAAAACTTTTGCCCAGTCTGGTAACCTTCTGCTCTGATACCAAATGTAACACCACACCTCCGCTAAGGTCACTCACAAAGGGAATGCACTAGGTTTGGCGAAGCATTATCAAGGTAAACATGCACAGAAATATCACAAGACAGAACATATAAAATAGCGGAAGTAAAATCGAACTTTCATAAATTCAATAATAATTAAGGTCTAAAGCCTTTTACATCAGAGTACATCAAAACCTGTCTTGCAATAGTAAAGAAGCATAAAGACTTTTTCATAAATTATTCCCCAAATAAAACAGTAAAGTAGCCATAGCCAAGAAAAGTCCAAGCCATCCATGATGACCTTCAAGCAGAAGAAGTCCGAACTAAATAGCATTGTTTCCTCCCTGTAACCTGGAGGGGGGAAACGGAAGAAAAGAGGCGAAACAAAACGGGTCAGTCAAAAAGACTGAGTAAGTCCTATCTACTTCCAGTATAAAAACAGGTAAAGGTAACATGACATGCATAAACTGAAAGTAAACATAAGGATAACTACAAGATAGATAAACTAAACCAGGGTAGCCGGTTGAACTACTGTGGCAAGGTAAACTAAGGTATCATGATAAACTACGGTGTTATGATAAGTCAAGGTATCACATCGTCAGATTTCTATCGAGTACATTATCCCAAGGTATCTGCCCCGTCTAACATCCCACGGTATCTATTATGTATATTCTTCCTAGTTCTAACATGTATATTTGCTCTGCACCTCTCGTACTAGTATCCCAACCCGCGTCACGTGTTAACCATGAATGTCCCTTGCCCAATGTCATGTAATGGTCCATGTCAACCTAATATATAGCATATGTAGGTTTTCCCACTCATATGTTTCTTTCCATGTATAAGATCAGTCCTTTGCCGTAGGCCGTACGGGCTTTCCCCATGTAAACGTTTTATCCTTGAAGTTGTTTTGGACTGCAACCCTTGATCTAGTTGTGTTTCCCTACCATGAACTATCGCGCATCCACTTAGGATTTATGCCACCTAGGGCCGCTAGGGATTATGCTACCTAATGAACATTTCCGTGTCTCGGTTTGGGTTTTGGCCACCTAGGACCACTAGGGATTACGCCACCCGTCAACCGCGCCCTTGATCCCACGTATGCATCGTGAATCGTTTTCCATGTCTAGATGCACATGTTCCCCAATGTGCCATCCGAGTTCCGTGCCAGGGCAAATCAAGAAATACGGAACTCGGTCGGGAGCTTTAAATCGTCTGCTGATGCAGATATCAAGGTCTGTTTTTGTACCCGTGGCTATGGTCCCACGTGACCCCTCCCTCAACTACTGTAAGGCAATCCAAGAAAAATCATGTATAAGAACCACTCCACGGCCCCACTTTCCTACGGGCCAACCTCACCCATGACTCGATAGCAAGCACATGGTCTGTTGGGGGTTCCCTGCCTTTCCGCACGTACACGATTGTCTAAAGATGGTAGGTAGTCGGCGATGTGCTATCCAGGGCAAAAACCAAGAATCGTTGACTCCACGCTAATCCATCCCAGTCTTTAGGTCGCTCGCATAGCAACCAAGGCATACTCTTGGCTCTTCTACCGCAGACCTTAACCTCTTGTGAGCCCAGGCGGATCATCTGCAACCTCACAGAGGGATACCAAGAGTATCCTCACGTCCCCCGAAGCTTCGGCTTCGACACCCAGTGCGCTGGAGCTTTTATCCAAGTCAGATAACTTGCTCCTCCTCGTATACTAAGCGATGACCTACCGTATCAGGTTACTCATCGCTTTGCGAACCAGTCCTATGTCCTTAGCTAAGAATTATTACTTAGTTACCCTTAACTAAGGTTTACCACTTAGCTTCCCTTCCCGTCATCCTTGATTAACCACGGTTTTCTACCTAGTTCTTCTAACTAGGGTTTGTCTTATTGGGTTAAGTGTTATCATTCAAGTCCATGCCTTAACCCGCCCACGAATCACGTCAAGATTGGCTAAGTATTTAAGTTCAAGACTTAGCCCTACAAGTTGGTTAAGTATATATTAACTTGACCCTATCAAATTACTTAGTCAAACCGGTCAAGTGTATTCAAGCGATTCATGACTTAGCCTTATCATGTTTTCACGTTATATTGGTTAAGTATGGGTTAACTTAACCCCCATAAATTCACGAGTTAGATTGGCTAAGTATAGGTCACTTAACCACATCCAATTAACGAGTTAGATTGGTTAAGTTTAGTTCACTTAACCACATCAAATTAACGAGTTAGATTGGTTAAGTATAGGTCACTTAACCACATCAAATTAACGAGTTAGATTGGTTAAGTTTAGGTCACTTAACCACATCAAATCTTCATGTATAATTGGTTAAGTATAAGTTGCTTAACCCCATTAAATTATCACGTTAAGTTGGTTAAGTATTGGTTACTTAACCTCATTGAATTACCAAGTTTAAATTGGTTAAGTGTTTAACTTAACCCCATCGAATTACCGTGTTTAGATTAGTTAAGTGTGGATTACTTAACCCCATCTAATTACCGTGGTTAGGTTAGTTAAGTCTTAATTACTTAACCTCATCTAATTACCGTGGTTAGGTTAGTTAAGTCTTAATTACTTAACCTCATCAAATTACCCAGTCGGATTAGTTAAGTGTAAATTACTTAACCCCATCTAATTACCCAGTCGGATTAGTTAAGTGTAAATTACTTAACCCCATCCCCTAATCATCTTGCATGGTTAAATGTCATTAAGGAATCAAGTCCGGTCCCACTTAACCTACCCATTCGTGTCATATCGGTTAAGTGTCATTAGTCAAATTTACTTAACCTTATCATGTGGCATTAATTTAATTAATGCACTCTTAACCTCTCACATTAGACCTTGTTGTGGTTACTAGTTAAGCCGGGCGGGTCCGGGTAGATTTACACCACAACCTAGTCTAACCTCGGGTCTTAAGCGCGACATGACCAACTTCTCACATTGGGTCCTATTGTTTGCAACTACTAGTTAGGCCGGTCGGTTCCGGGTAGTTTTACGTTGCAAACTCAACCCAACCTCGAGTTGGCCACACTTATATTATCTAAGTTCATCATGTTTCCAAAACATGTTACAAGTTTTCAAGCATTTGGGTAGACCTAACTTAATAGGTAAATTCCCAAAGGGTAGACCTAACTTAATAGGTAAATTCCCAAGCTCATGTTTTTATGCATACTTACATGCCAACTTCCATGTTATCTTTCAAGTCATATTTTCAAGTATAAACACATGTCATAATCAAGTTAAGATTTCGCGACATGTTCATGTTTATCTAACTACCCAAAATCGTGTTTTCCCAACGCAAGCAAAGCGAGTCAACATAGTAGGTATACTATGGCTACATGTAGACCCCAAAACATGCACGATGCCACAAAAGGGATTGGCTCCAAACATGCATGGCGTCATAAGGGGGTTTGGCCTTAAAACATGCATGATAGAGTCATATAGGGATTGACCATAAGCATGCATACTATCATATAGGATTTGGCCACAAACTTGCATAATATCATAAGGAGGTTTTGCCACAAACATGCATGAAACATAAGGGGTTTGTGTTCATATGCATGCATAAGCCCCAAGGTCAAGTATTTGCCTATGTTTCACAAGTCAAATGGTTCCCAAAGGTTCATGCAAATCTTCCATAGACAAAGATCCAAACTTGCAAGATAAACTAGGCTAAACATAACATGAGTGACATGATTAAGTTGCTACATCTTAGTCTAAGGTCATAGATCATAGAAAAGGGACAAAGTTAGGTTCACATACATGCATACTTATGCTTTATCTCATTTTATCCCATGTCAACATTAAAAATACCGTTTTGATCCAAAAGTAGCTAGAACTTACTTAGGCAAGGCTTAGAAAAGGGGTCATGCATCATCTTGACGAAGAAAGGTGGCTCCTTTGAAGAAGAACCTTCATGAAACTCGCATAGCAATGTTGATTTGGCCTCTATTTGGTGTAGCAAGCTTGCACCTTTTGATTTGAACCCGATTTGAATGCATAGGCTCTAGGGATTTGAGATGGAGGCCATGAGAGTAGAAATTTGGCCATAGTTTAGTTACATGAGTGAATAATGAGGGTTTAGGGGTAGGTTTAGGGTCTTTTTATAGAGATTAGGATAGTTTTAGGCCCTTAGATTAACCCTAGGACCAACCTGAACCGTCAGATTTCAAACCAGGCCAAAAAACCTTGCCAAGATAGAAAATAGGTGCACCAGACCAGAATCAGCCGACAGGGCAAGTCGACAGCCCTGTCGACTTGCCTGTCGACATGCCTGTCGACTTGCAAGTCGACAGCCCTGTCGACAGCCCAGTCGACTTGTCTGGGCGGGAATTTTCCCGCCTTGCTCCATTTCTGCATGTTTCGAAATTCAAATTTCCCGAAAACTTCTTTGGGCCTTAACCGGGTCATACGGACTCCGATTTACAAAATTTCGGACTCTATTTCGCGTATTTTTCCGAGACGAACGCAATGGCATAGCCCGTTTTACTTGATTCAGAATTTAAAATTAAATTCTGCCTTGATTCTCGTTTTAACATGTTATCGAAATACGGGTTGTTACAATTTTTAAGAAAATTGATAATTAGAAATCAATATACCGATATATATATAGAATTCGATAAGGAAACGAACTTAAAATAGGATATAATAAACAAGAAGGAAATCTATAATCTGAAAATAGAAAGAGAAATGTATATATGTATTAAAAATGAAATAATTGGTTTTTATGGTGTTGATTACTCGAGGTAAGTGGTCTTGCCGTTTTGAAGTTAAGAATATTATTCAGTCAAGGTCTGAGAGGTATTTATACCCCAACTTGATTGATTTCATTATTAACCGATAAATAACACGATTTAGTCTCGAAGAGAAATGTTTTGAATTAGATTTAGTTGAATGCAGTATTTTGAGTTGTTGTAACGATGTTTTACACAACATTCGTTTTAACCTAAGTAAGTGGAATTTTGGGAATATAATAATAAATATTTCCTGAGTATAGAAATGAATGGTCGTGAAAGGGAAAAGTGTTTGGAAATGTTCTCAAATTATAAAGAGAAGATATTTTCTAAATACAGAAAATAAAAGAAGTTGATAGATGGAAATGTTTTCCGAATAGCGTAAGAGGCCAAGATAATTATTGAAAATATTTTGTTAACAAATATTGGTAAGGAAATGGAGAAGTGATTTAATTAATGAAATATTAAATTAAAGGGTCCAGTGATTGTTTATTGCTTTGGATGAATGTTTGTTTTCTTCGATAGTTAAATAACCAACTATCGAAGTATTGGCCAATATCGTTGTCAATATGGAGAGACCGGTTGGATTATTATCCGAGAACCACTCCGTATTGCCAGTAGCGTTGCGAATCAGATTATATGAAGATAATAGAAGACGGGGTAAAGTGTAAGGGATTTTTCTTAAATCCTAGGTAGAAATTGCCTAAGATGGATGAATGGAAATTGTACCTTCGGTTTCGTTCAGTCCCAAAACGAACATGTATGGACGATTGTCTGATAGAGTATTTCCAATGATCGCATATGTTGGTCTGTATAAATATATATGGTGGTGGAGAATTTATTCTCTTTGCATAATACCCAGGATATATTTATGCAAATCAATTAATGATTAACGGATCTGACAATGTGACATTCAAAGTAATTGTGCTATCAATGAATGATAAGTAATCGTAGCCTCAGGCCTCAACAACAGGGAAATGACAAAAATCGGGCAAGCAGCATGGCTATGTGGGTAGCTCCCATTAGGTTGTATTATCACCGATCTAGAGAAATTCATTTAATTCCTTATCTATTAGATGTTGTCCCATTCGGGAAAACGGTTGCTGATCCCAACCGTTGGTGATACACATTCGATACACTCAAGCGAAATGTGTGGTCGGTCATGTGTGGCCGGGTTACAAGATGTTCTTCTTGAACCCAGTGTATTCTCCTCTAGAGATACACTATCGGAAGGTGGTTCCATACCTTGTCATAGTTGGAAATTCATTACCCAATAAGTGCTCGCGGTTTTGATTGTGTATTATGTATATGTGGAGTGTGAGATGAAAGAGTTTCACTAGATTTCTATTTATTTGATTTAGACACTATTATAATATCAAAAGAGTTTTGATCTAAAGATTATCATTTTCTTTCAAAAGGATTTGAAAGTTAAATCAAGAGTTATGGATTCTCATAAGGGAAAAACCCGTTTCATGTTACACGGCATGGTCTTATGAGATATTGTTTGTTTTCTCAAACTGTTTTAAATTGCTTACTCATACCAGTCCCATGACTGACCCAGAGTTTATTTTTTTTTTGTTTTACCTAAACTCTTGGGTGCCCAAATTTGTACGGGCGGTCAAGTAGTTCAGGATTTTACAAATTTATCCAAAGGAGCTTGGAGCAGGAGGCTTCATTATTAGATATATAGTATTTTTATTTTCGCTATGTTATAAGTGTTGTACTCTGATTATTGTATGTTACAGAATGAAAAAATTGTATTTCAAAAGTTATGATATATTATATTTTGTTCCGCTGCGATGTGAGATTATGTGTTTTTATTTCTGTTCTTCTTCTACCATTTTCTTCTAAAAAAATGATTCGTATTTCTGTGATATTTGGGTTGGACGTGTGATGTATGTAGTCAACTCAAATAGTACGGATTTGCGGGACATTACAAAAGCGTAGGCTCCAACATGGACAACTGGGAAAATAACGATGAGGGGGTAGCAAATCAACGACCTAGAAAAGAAAGGGTAGTTGAAGGGAGCGTTGTCAAGCAACTAGGTCCGGGTGGATCCAACCCTTTCTGATGTTGTGGAGAAGAATCGGTGGTGGTTGTTTCGAAAACCGAAAAAACTGTTGGTCGTCAATTTTTTGGTTGTGAAGCCTCTATTCAATAAAGGAGCACTCATACCAGTAAAGGAGCTCTCTGTTCAATAAGGGAGCTCTCTATCCAATAAAGAAGCACTTTGTCCAATAAAGGAGCGCTCTATCCAATAAAGGAGCGCTCTGTCCAATAAAGGAGGGCTAAGTCTAATAAAGGAGCTCTCTGTCCAATAAAGCAGCGCTATGTCCAATAAAGGAGCGCTCTGTCTAATAAAGGAGCGCTATGTCCAATAAAGGAGCGTTATGTCCAATAAAGGAGCACTATGTCCAATAAAGGAGCACTTTGTTCAATAAATGGGCATACTCCACCCAATAAAGCTACCCACTAACCAATACCTCATACCTTATATACAACAGCATAGTCGCAACCATATCTAATATCCAAACATATTCACAAAAAAAAATGGATTCCTATTTTATGAAATGTATCATGGCTTTTAATAGCGATTCGGAGGAAGAGGAAATCCTTCAAGAGGAAGCGGAAGAAATATAAGAAATAGGGGACTTATACCATGAAGCGTACGGTTCATCATCCATAACTCGAGGGGGATCGGTTCCTGGATGGAGGTTTATACACCGAAATCATGCTAAATACCATAAGTCTCTGATGCAAGATTACTTCAATGACAACTACAATTACGGGCCTGATTTGTTTCGTAGAAGAAACAAGATGCGAACAAATCTATTTCTTTGGATATTGGCGGGTATTCGAGGTAACAATGATTACTTTAAGTACAAACAAAATGCATCAAAGATGCAAGGGTTGTCCGATGAATAGAAAATGACGGTCGCTATGAGAATGCTAGCTTATGGCACTCCTGCTGATGCTTTGGACGATGCATACCGAATAGCAGAGAGCACGACACTTGAAACACTAGAAAATTTCTGTCAAGCTATGGTGGACGTCTATAGAGAAGAATACTTAAGGTCTCTGAACGAAGTAGATGTAGTGCGAATCAGAGAGATGCACGGAAGCAGGGATGGCTGAGAATGTTAAGAAGTCTAGAATGTATGCATTGGGAATGGAAGAACTGCCCTAAGGGATTACAAGGTGCGTACAACGACTAGGAAAAACGACCAACCATCATTTTGGAAGCTGTAGCATCATACGATTTGTGGATATGGCACGCTTTCTTCGGAATCCCCGGTTCGAATAACGACTTAAATATTATAGAAAGATCCCATCTGTTCAATGATCTTACTCAAGGCCAGGTACCTCCTTTAACATTTACTTAGGCCTAAATACCTGCAACCATGGCTATTACCTAGGTGATGGCATTTACCCGAAATGGAGCACCATTATTAAAACATGTCCAAATCCATTGACTCCTAAACAAGTCAATTTCGCGGTGATGCAGGAGGGACAAAGGAAATATGTAAAACGAGAATTCGGTGTTTTACAATCTAAATTTGTAATGCTAAGTAATCCATGTCGACTGTTGTCTAGGAAAAAGATGTCTATAATCATGTTTGTCTGCATCGTTCTACACAACATGATTATAGAAGATGAAAGAGATATGAATGAAGGGCAACGTCACTACGAATATGAAGGTGCTTCGCTACCACCCTAAGTATTCTGAAAAAACACCCCACTGACTGAAGAGGACTTCAACATTCACTTGAACCGTCAGGTTATGTTTAGAGATGCACAACTCCATAATCGGCTGCAAAAGGATCTTATGGATCATTTATGGAACCACTACGGCGATACCTAGTTATGAAGCTATCCAAAGTCGTGTTTTATTTTATGATTGTACGAATTTATGCAGTAATGGTGTTGTAGGTTTTTATTCCAGCAATCGCTTTCTATTGTATTTGTATGTGTTATTAATCAGCTATTATTATGATCCGAAGTTAAATCAGTTTATTTTTGTCTTCCAAAACATAACTGTTTTCTACGAAAATAATAACGATTTTATTTCATCATGGTAATATGTAAAATAGAAGAGGTAAAATAAAATTTTAAAATGTTAGGGGATCACGCACCGAATTTATCGACTCGTGATAGCGCACGCCGAATAATTCGGCTAACAACATCATGAGCTGATAAATTCGGCACGCGGGACCATTTTCAGAATTCTGAATTGATCTCGTAATATTTTCCTTAATATTACGGTCCCCAACGTCTGCTGGGGACCATTTTACCCCAAATTTTTGATTCAGGAGATGAATTACTCCTTTGTTGGAGATGCTCTTACAATATATATTATGATAAGTGTATTTGAGGAAATGTTGTTTCCTTATAATAAAAAAACTGATAGAATATACCGGAACCTAATAAATTTGTTTTATGCTTATTTTGTAAATTTGTTTTGGCTTATTTTGTAAATTTGGTTTGGCTTGGCATATATGCTGTAAATAATGCCCAATATTTATCCAAATCTACAAATAATCCAAGGCAGATAATATCTCAACCAAATACATTTGTTTTATGCTTACTGTGTAAACATTATACTGCCTGTTATTTAGTTTGGCTTACGCTGTAAATGTAGCAGGAGTTTTGTGTAATAATATTCAAAACAGGCACTTGAAAAACGCGGAGCATGGATACTGTAAGCTGGCAAGATGCCAGATGGTTAGCTGTGTGTGAACGATTAAAAAGCTCACAGGAAAAGCAAAGGTAAAGTTGAACAAAATATGAGTTTCTTCTAATGGCTTTTTTGCATGTTAATTTTTTTAAATATTTTCTGCTTTGACTTCATTAATTTTTGCACTAGGTAATTCTGATCATTAATTTCAAGGTGTTGCTTTTAACAAATATACATTCCTTTTTATTGTGATATGTTTTTATGTAAATACTATTTATACTGTTCTACTATAAATACAAGATATTATATGATTTAAGTCAGTTACATAAGATCAATTTTTGATTTAAATGTACCATTTCGAAAGAGAAATTTATAGACATATCAAGTACATATTGCAGCCAAGCTTTTGGCGTTGTTATGCACTAATTTATGTTTTATTTCATATGCTAGTAATTTTATATTACCATTTTTTCCATTTCCCTTTTGTTACCTCTCACTGATAATGGGGAAATTTATATTATAAACCAAAAAAATGTCTGTTTTGCGAGAAGTTTCTTTCCTATTAATTCAGTTGTATGCTGATTGTATATACTGTTGTCATTTTCTCAACCAACCATTTGTCCACATCTTTAATGTATATACAGCTTAATTGAACTACTCTTTTATTCTTCTCCTCTCATTTCTCTGTTTGTTCCACATTAGTTTGTAAAATCTATACTTCTACTCCCCTTGTCATTAAATCATCCTTCATTTTTCCATAAAATTTCCATAATTCATCATTTAATTTCTTATTTTTTCTCTTTTTGATTCACGAAATGCTTTGGTTGGAATGAAGCATTTTCCAATCTTAAATTTTGTCTAAGACGACAGGCATGTTGTGATTTTGGTCGAATAATGAAATGGATTTCAATGGATGACTGATATTTTATTAACGAGACTATTGAAGAAAGAATCATTTTGGACATTTAATTAAAAGACATTTTCTTCACTAAAACTTTTTATTGGGAGGAAAATTAAATAAGTGGTTCTTCCCTTATAAAATCGAATTAAAATTGCAAAACTGAGCTTTTACTATTAATTCTCATTTCTTTTTTTATATATCCAAATTCTTTGTCTCTCCATATCTTATCCCTTTACTTAATACTTAATTTTAGATGTTAGTACCGTTATTTGAAGATCCTAATCTTTGTTTCCTAAATCCCCATCTGAATCTTCACCAAAATATGATGATATGATTTTTTTCCCTTACATATCTAATATTCTAATGATGTATTTGGCAGATATTTAGACTTTATATCTTTATCAAGGTTTCAAATAGGTATGTAATTATTTAACTAATTAAAATTTCAGATATTTTATTTGTTCAACCAAAACTAATATCGAAACATTATTTGTTTTCAGATTAAAACAATTCAAATGGAAGAAAAATGAAAATTGCTTGGAATAAAATGATAGTAATAATGGAAAACTATGTAATAGTTTTGCATAAAAAATTTCATATAAGATCTTATAATTTTTTTATAGTTTTCTCCTTAGCTTTTCTTCTTCTTAATCAAAACACTTCTCCTTTTAATAGTTTATATTCTTAATTTGTTAGTTCATATTCTAATTCTGAGAAAATTTGGATATATATATATATATATATATGTATATGTATATGTATGTATATATTGATGGCTTTAGCAGGTATATTATGACCATGAAATTTGAAATTGTTCCCTTTAGCCTTATATATACTACAAACCTACATTTAACTACACATAATTCTAACTTTATTGTAATTTTTGTTTCTTCTACTAGCAAAATAAATATTGCAAATTGCTTAAAATCATGTTGCAAAACCAAAAATTATTATTTCCATTACTCAATGCATGAATTTTGTCATTTGTTTCATTTTTATTCCCCTTTTATTTCATTACCACATTGGAAGTGGTTTTGCGTTGCTTGATTAGGTTACAACAAATATCGAAGGATAGCTTTCAAATTACAGGAAAGAGTTTGCAAAGTTGGTTTAGGGGAACAATAATTAATGATGGTTTTACATATTTAATATATATTCCTTCATTAGTACATAGGTTATCGTGTTGATATAGCAAGAAACAGAGCTTCCTGAAGAGGAGGTGTGTGATATAGCCATAGCAATTCAGATATTGCAGCTTAATTATTAACATGGCGTGAGCAAGAAGCTTAAGCATCTATCCAAATGAGGTCAATGAGACAGACTAAATAAAAGGTTGGCTGAGTTGGTGTTATTGATTTGATTTGCATAGCCAGCTTATGTACCTTAAAAGAACCAAACTCCTACTGTATTTCTCTATATATCCATCTATTTTTTAGGCAGAGTCTACAATTCTTTTACTATTCATGTATATTAGATTTACCACTATTTATAGGACATAATAGGATGTGTATATGCGTATAGTATTAGATTTATCACGGTTCAGGAGATGTGTATATACATATATGAGTACATGGATAACCATATTGTATTTTTGTATAAATAGTTCGTCTAGATTTGAAATCTGACCAAATGAATAATACTTGACTTAATAATTTACTCATTTTGCAGCTCTTTCCGTTATCAGTATCTTATGAATTCGATTATATGAATTATGAGATGTTATTGTTCATTGGGTTAATAAACAACAATATGCAATGTGCCAGTTATTTGGTGCGGTATTACTTGGATGTTTCGTTAAAGGCATCCGTGCAATTGCACGTCCAATTGTAATACATGTTTTTATTGTTTTTCTGAATCAATCGTATGTACATAATTGATCCCACGTCCAATTATACTTTTTTGTGCGTTGTTCCCGCCGTCGTATCCAAATAATAGTGCGATAGTCTTCATACAAGGAAAACGTGTTGTGTGCAAGTATGACAATAAAAATTATTTTTTGTTGTAAACGTTGACAAAATTACATATATAAAAAGAAAAACAAAGAGCTGGATAGTTTAGTTTTTTTTAAAAAAAAATTCCAACCTAATGCTTTTAATGAATATTACATTAAATTGATATTTATATAACAATATATTGTGATGAAGGACATAACAACAAACAATTAGTAGGAAAACAGTATTAATGGAATTTTTTGTTAGTGTAACAGTTAATTTGGTTGGTTTAATCTAAACTAAAACAATATTTGGCGTGCAATTTATTTGATGCGGTATTTGTTGGATGTTTCATTAAAGGCAGCCCGTGCAAATGCATGGG
Organism: Allium sativum; assembly: GCA_030737875.1. Taxonomy (NCBI): domain Eukaryota; kingdom Viridiplantae; phylum Streptophyta; class Magnoliopsida; order Asparagales; family Amaryllidaceae; genus Allium; species Allium sativum. The sequence goes on along the minus strand of CM060922.1, from coordinate 246,856,900 downwards.
TTTATGCTAGTTAAAGTACATTTTCGTACTTTTTCCACCATGTTTTATTTAGTGCATCTACCATCTATGTTTTCCCTTATTGCATTAATTTCTATAACATATTGATATAGCCATGATGAAATTATAAGTTCGGTTTGATCTAAAATTTATATCTCAAATTTATTTTTTCTTCCAAACAAACACCGACATTCCACTAGTTTTAGGCTAGCAAATTGTCTTCCACTTATTCTTTGTAAGATATGTTAGACCCATCTTTTTAATATTAAATTGAATAGACAAGTAAATATTCAAAGAGTAGGTGTTGTATAAAAGTTTTCATCGTTAGGCAAAGAGAAATGCAAATAAGTAATTCAAAGCGATCGTGTGGGATAGTACCGAGCTAACGAAAATCCATACGCGATTATCAATCCAGAGATATAGGAGGTTGTAGAGCTTTTCTACTATATATAGTTCCTCACTTAAAATGATTTAAATGAATTTTTGGTTTTAGAATATTGTTTTTTACTGCAAATGCTCATAGAAAAAACCGAGTGATCAAAAATGAAATATCAGGCTGGAATTTCATCGAACATAGAAAACAAAGTACTTAAACCTTGACTTCATATGGCACGCACATGCTAGGACAAATCACGTCATCCCTATACCATAAATTTGTGCATTTGATTTTGGTCTCAGAATATGTATGTCTTTTTACAATGATTATTAGCCCATAGGATTCAAGGACTTTTAGATTCATACATGTTACTGCTGTAAATTTACATACAAACGATATATAATATTACAAAATAGTATTTCTTAAGTTTTAGGTACTTTTATCTTCTAAAATTTGTGTAACAAACCGCCTCTTCGAGCGTTTCAAGTCGATAATAAAACCAACTCAAACCATTCGAAACATCAAATCGTTATGGCTATGGGGTTTAAATAAAATCAAATCATAGAACATAGATAGATCATAGACAAATAACTGAAAAATAACTTGCAGCGGAATAAATAAATACAATAGTAGTTCATAAAGGTACTAAATAAAAAAATCTCAAATTTTATGCATAATATCATATTTACAAAATCAAATACAATAGAAGTCTAAATACAATGGATTTCTAACACAAAAAGGAATATCGACTTAAATAAATAGAGGTGATGTCTTCAACAAGTTTCCTACTTTGAAAGATGAAATCTCAATACTGTAATACCCGATCTGACCTGAGCATAAAGTAAAACAGAGCACTCAAGTCATGACTAACATTCTTATGAAAGTAAATCAACTCTAGTGCAATGTTTAATGAAATGCACAAGTAACTTAAAAGATATTTGGGATTCCCATCCTTTAAGGATCTGTTAAACTAGATATTAAATAATACAATTCGTTATTATAATAATGTCTACGGTAAATATACTATTGAAAAAAGAATAAGCGAAAATACTAGTATTACCCCTACACCGTTTATAAACATTATCATAAACATTGCATATAAAACATCAGTTAAACGGTCAGTGGGTAGGGATGTGCCGCTATATGAAAATGTCAAATCAAAATTATAGGGGGATCAATCAAGATAATATGACAAGGCATACCAGGCAATATCCAGGGTAGGCTTCTACCATTTGCATTCCTGAACCAATTGTAATGCATAGCCGCAACTACCACCCACTTCGAACAACACTCCCAAAATTAAAAGCTTTCAATCCAATCATAAAGTAATAGATGGTATCAAAGAAGTGTGTTTGATAAGATGTGATATCTCAATTAAACACGGTACATCTCTTATTTTAGTCATTTCAATTATGACCCGAAGGTCAAGGCTATCCATCATCGTTTTCTTACTTCATTCCAGTAGCGTTTACCAAACCAGCATACTTCATTCTGAATCCTCCACCATGTGCATAGTTGTTAAAGTAGTTCCCAGCATTGGCAGATAGTATGATAATATCCGACATCGGTCACTTTAACAATCAGACGCTTATTTCACATCGTGGTCATTTGTATTTAAAATATCATAAATCAAATAATAACAATATAGATTTTATATTTAAACATTTAAGTCCAAATAATACAATGTCACAAATTATATATAAATCAAACCATTATTTGATTAAGTTTAAAAAATGTAAATTTATTTTTGCAAAATTGTTTATATCAAAATTACATTTTGATTCACATTTCTATATCTCAAATATCATTATCTAAAGTCTTTATATTCCACATTTTGGACTTAACAGCTTGGAATTGAGTTAAACTTCTATTTTTAAATAGTTAATATAAATAGTTCTTCTACAATAATTGTACCGATATAAAATATATTTGTTGGCACGCCTTTTGGCAAGGCTGCCACAACTCGAATTCTATCGAGAGAACTACTCAGGACTTGAGTGTTATCTCCGGATGATTGGCATTCACTTGGATTAAGTGCTGAAGTGTTTGGAACTTAGGAATTTGTATACATGAAGTCTCGGGTCGGATCAGACCATTAAGGTCGAATGGAAACAGTCCACACCAATACATCATCCTCGGCTCAAAGATGACCTTGGGTCGAACTCGACTCTCTACACGCGAACGACCTTGGCACACAGACTCATCAAGTCGAATGCACTGATCTGACCCCAACCTGAAGCAGTTGCCATGCATATATATGTGGACCTATTCTTTAGGCATTATCCACATTCTCCACTCCTATCAACTCGGATCGGGTTCCACCTAGCAAGCCATGACTTGGAGAAGACATCTCTACCTCACCCACTATAGCTTCGAGGCCTCCTAAATGATCGCTACTTGTCCATTCGACCCGAGGCATCGAGCTGTCTATAAATACATGAAACGATGGAAATTTGAAGGCACTTTTTTGGCTCTCTCTCAACTGTCTCAAACACAAGGATATTTCATCATCAATAGAGCTAAATCAATTACTTAAACATAAGGACATTGTTTATAAATCATTTCTTTTCTCCACTTCTTAATTACAAATGTACTAATTTCTATAATCTATTAGTATAAACAAGAGCTTATAAAGTGGGCGTAGGCAAGGATTTTGCCAAACTACTATAAAAGTATCGTGTGTCCTCTGTTATTTACTGCATTTATTCTCTATGATTTGTGTTTGTGAGGATTTCACATGACAGTGGGTGTTATTACCAGTTCCGGTCTAATATTTTGGTGCACCGGGAAGGGGATGCACGCTATCACTTCGACTTCTAGTTTGAATGGAAACAAATTACTTGGAATTTTGGATCAATGCTCAAGAGAAAGAAAGACACAACTTCTTATCGTGCTGAGGATATTGGCGTTGAAGGTGCTGGGAACGAGGGGAGCAAGGAGGCTTCCTCGCGTGGAGATCCCTCAACATATTCGACTAGAGATGAAATGGATGGTGTTCTTACCGAACTTAGAACCAAGATGGCCTGGCAAGATGAACTTCTTCAGAAGCAGTAGGAAATAATGAACTATTACTTCTCTTAGATCGATAGAAGGTCGAGCAACAATGGTTTACTCACTGGAAATAATACCATTGGAGTGCAAATGGAAACTGGTAACCGCTGCTCTTCAGGTCAGGTCGAACAGGAACCTAGGACGAACGGAAGGCAGTGTCAACTTAAACGTTCCCTGGGGCAGTCACCTTCATCTGATGACATGCTACATATTGCACCCACTCACAACGTTCCATTCGAGAATGCAAGATTCATTGGGAACTTAGCTAGGCTCGAATCGCCCAACTTCTGTTCCCGAAAGAATGGTGTCTTTAGCACCAGGATCAACACAATTTCAGCACGAAGCCCCTTCAGGTCGAAACTCACAAACTGGCTAGGGTTGAGCCATTCGACCCATGAGCCGGGGGCACATTCGACCAGCTTCCAGAGCTAAGCATCGGCTCCTCCACTCTCTTGAGCACAATGCTGGGGGCACTAGCGCATGATTGGATGACTGGCGGTAGTTGCTAACTGATGGAAATCACATTGCCAATGTAATTCGATGCTTCACGAGAGGCAACACTTCTCAGGATGACGTGGATAACATCAATCGCATTCCACTCTCACGGGAAATCGGAATTTTTGCAATCCTCCGGTCTTAAAGCTACCATCTCTGGAGCCATACAACAATAGGATGAATCCTACCGTGCATCTGATGCGCTATATCCGCCATATGGAAGTTTTATCGACGTCGGACAATGTCATGGCCAAATGTTTTCCCCTCTTCTTGACTAGTATAATTGCATGTGGTTTCGGCAGTTGGAATCTGAATCGATCAACAGTTGGAACTTGTTCGTCTCCCATTTTTATTGAAAAATTTCAGGTGTACATCGCTCGAGCCAAGAACGTCATGTCACTCACTTCAATCAAACAGAGGTCCGGTGAGACCCTGTGTTCATTTCTGGAAAGATTCAATGCCGTAGTGGCATCGGTAGATCGAGCTGAACCATCTATGGTATTGATGGCAACTGTCTCCAGCATCCTGGATAAGCCGTACTTCAAAGTTTCTTTACACCAAGATCCACCAAGAGATCTTGGCGAATTCTATTTTGAAGCAGACAGGTTTCTACGAGAAGAAAATGCAAATTCCGAGAAGGATATTCTCGATGTTAACATGATCAAGGATGGAGTACCGTCCAACTCTGGAAAAGGCAATGACAAAGGAAAAGGAAAGGTTGCTGCCAAGAATGATCGCAATGCTCATCCCAGGTGAGGGCACATATATGATAAGTACAATGAACTCAGTGCCACACCAATTGAAATCTACATGGATACAACAGAAGCTATCTCCAACCCAAAGCCTCCCAGGAGGGAGCTAATGCTAAGAGAGCGCGACTCTGGAAGTCACTGCATATTTCATAAGACGGACAGTCATAACACCAATGACTACAGGCATTTGCGAGACTTGATTGAGGAACAGGTTAGACGCGGAGGGCTACCCGAGTACACCAAACAACCAACAACACCTACACCTGCACGGCCACCTCCTACTTCCAAGAGAGGGAATGATCCTGGACCGAGAACTCTCAGGATTTTCATCAGCTGATCTGGATTAGGTCACCATGGGTTTTTTGTTGGAGAATGGAGTTCTGATGACAACAACCTTGTTTCAATTATCATAGATTATAAATATGTAACGACCCGCAAATTCGGACCCTTTGAGTCGACCAAATACAATACAAGTCTGACCCAAATTGTATGAAAATGCGAATCATTAATGGAAAGAAGTTAGAGGATGAGAAATAGAAAAGATAGAAAATTAGAATAGAAGAATTAAGATAGAAGAAAGATTTTAATAACATTGATTCTCACAATACAAGCTTTGGAAAATACAAAACTGTATCTGAACTTACATACAACATCAGAGTACATCATATATACATCACAGCGAAAATAAACCCTATATAACTAATGCTAAAACCTCCTGCTCCAGCTCCTTCCAGATTATCTGAAAAATCCTGCACTACTTGACAGCCCGTACAAATTTGGGCACCCAAGAGTTTAGGGAAAACACAGAAAAATAAACTCTGGGTCAGTCATGGGACTGGTGTGAGTAAACGATTTTAAACAGTTTGTTTAACTTGGAAAATTTCTTTTGAAAGAATAGATAATCGTAACACCGATCCGCACATAAACACGGATGGTTTTAATCTTACGATATCCCAAAACGTTTTGAAATCATAATTATTCTGATATTATAATAATGTCTAGGATTTTCCATAAATAAATTAGAACCTAGTGAAACGCTTGCATCTCACGCTCCACATATATAGTATACAAACAAAACCGCTTATCGCTTAGGGATAATGGATTTCCAACTATGACAAGGTATGGACCCACCTTCCGATAGTGTATCTCTAGAGAACAATACACTGGGTTCAACAAGAACGTCTTGCAACCCAGCCCATACATGACCGACCACTCATTGCTCTTAAGTGTATTGAATCTATTGTCACCTTACAGTTGCTAGCAACATAACCATTCCTGGGAAATACAGAAGTGAAAGAAGTAACAAAATGAATATTCTTTAGATGGTGACAATACACTCTAATGGGAGCGACCCACATAGCCATGCTGCCTGCCTGATTTTTGTCATTTCTCGGTTGTGAGGCTTGAGGTCATAACTTACCTTTTTGATCAATACATCCTTATTTACTTTGAATGCCACATCGTCAAACCTGTCAAATCACAAATTGATTTCCTCAAAACTACGGGTATAAAGCTATGAGAAACGAATTCCTCCACTACCAGAGATAGTTTTGAGGAGATCAACTTACGCGATCTGTTAGGTATACTCTATCAGACATTCGTCCAAACAAGTTGTCCTAGGACTGGACAAATCGAATGCACTATCCTGTAAGTAGAACAGCCCTTGCATAAACACCTCCTTCAATGATCTTCAACTTGACTTCAAATTAATCAATGCCTAGGTCGAAACAAAGTGGTATTTGGATTTTATTTAGAAAACCAATCCCAGTCTCTTTGAATCGATGAACGTTAATATCTTTTAGGGTCAAGTGATACTTAATAGTGATCAAATCAATATATCTCAAATGAGTTTATATATCCTTAATTGATTTTCAGAACTTATCTACACATGTTATTTAACAAATCCAAATCCTAGATTTCCGCAATAGTTGGATATTATCTGAATAAGGCATGAAAATGATTTAATTTAAACTAACAAGTTAATTGAGTCATGACACAACATTTTAATCAACCACATTAACAAATTATTTATCACAACGTGTCTGGTCTACCACAATTTCACAATTCAAATAAACATCGTTCATCATTGGTTGATCTTGGAAAATAACCATTTCCAAGTCGTATCCATATAAGATTAAATTTCGTTTAAGAATCCCATTCATTTTCTGAATTTCAGACTAATCTTGTCGGTACGGTCTTACCGAATTTCTTTTACGAATATCCCTCATAATCATTCTTGTCTGCAAAACACTTGCTTCTAAAGTTATTCACTTCGGATTGTGAATATTATTTCTTCTAGATTTGTTTATCGCATCAACTCGATTTCATTAATAATTACTGGAACAGAGTAAAATTCTGTTTATCTAGCTTCTATTCACATGGGTTCTCCTTATTTCGTTTCATCACCGTTAATTCAACTTACAAACCATTACTTGATTTATAATTATCGATCTAAGTCGATTACAAATAAAAATAGCATTTTTAATATTCAAAACAATTCGTTCATAATAACACCAGGATACCGACTTTTCCATGAATTACAACATCTAGTTAATTACAGTTCAATAATTCGACTTGGACTCATTACCTAGCTTTTTAGAAATAGCTAGATTCAAGATTTATTTTAAATTTATAAATTGCCAAAGATCAATTTAAACTCTATTTATTTATTTATTTAAATAAAATAACTTAGTTAATTAAGACAAGGTCCAATTATGTTTATTACTGTCTAATTATCTACCAGTTGTTCCATTGAGGCTTCATCATCCCATACTGACACTTCTCCCTTTTTCTTTCCTTTAAATGGATATATTTCCTTATTTATATACCCTTGTTGTTAAATTTATATCTTAAAGAAAATCTTTCCAAAAATTTACCTTACCTTTCCTTTTAACTTATTTCCTATTTCCTTTATATTTTATTCCCTTCTTCTTATATTTACTTTTAAATTTCTCCTAATATTTTCTTTTACTACTTTTCTTTTAGTATATTTTTAGCCCATCGGCCCAAACTCCACAGGCCCATCTGTAATTTCCCTACCCTTCTTCCCATTGTTTCACTACTGTTACCCTTCTTTCTTTTGTTCCCTTTTCACATTTCCATAATCTTTTTTTCTCTTCTGTCTTTTCCCCAGCCAATACTGACAAGCCCAAAATTTCCTCAGCCCATCGTCCCTTCCCTTTTTCTTTACTTTGTCAACTGCTTCCTTCTTTGATCTGCTATGGCATCTTCCCTACTTTCTTTACTTCTTTCTTTCCAACGCCTAGACTGACCAATTCATTTTGCCTGATCCGAGCGAGCCACGTTCGCTCAAAAACATTGCTCCGTCCGTGCACCTCCTTCTCAACGCCCAGGCATATTTCAACTTCACGCTACGCACTTGAAACCCCCATTCATTTTTGCGTGAACATCACCTCAACTGCTCACTCTTCAATTCGATCAATGCAACTCAGTTGCACTATCATCCAACTTTTGCTGCTGCACGTTCCCTTTCCCTTTTTTTTCTTTACTGTTGCCCTGACTTTGATTTACTGTTGCGCCTCCTTTTCCTTCTCTTAATTCCAGTGCCATATCAGTGCACACTTATGCATGTTGTGCACATATACAGCACCTTCAATGACCAGACGACTGCCGCTCCACCACGCATCAGTCACGTGACCACACCAGTCACTATTTACTGGTCAATCGCCTTCCACTTACCATGCATAAGATTTTACATAATTCCTTTCAACGTTTATATTTCTTGGTCATCCACCGTAAAACTTGTGAATGGTTTGGTTCATAATTTGCTGGAAGTAAATATATTTAACGAAGATAAATTAGTTAGCCAAATCAATTTCTGTAAGCATATTCGGATTTATATACAGCATCAAATCAGGATTAAACGTTTGGTTATCTTGCTATCTAGGACTAAGATTTTGTTAGCTATGTTGCTTAGTTTACTTCCTTTTTGAGCGATATGATTTTGCTAAACAATTTTTTTTTAATATACTTGAATATATAATGCTATTTAAAGTGAATCTGTTTTTAAAAGACTTCAGATATATATATATATATATATATATATATATATATACAAATTTGTTGTTGAGCCCCTTTCTGAAGACTCAGTAGAATTTATCATATTGGTTTCTTTGATACAAGTGGATAGTTACATGTTAACAGAGTATTAGTTTTAATGTTCTGTTAATTTCACTTCTATTCTTGATTTTGTGCCAACAATTATAGCATAGATTCCTATATCTAAGCTTAAGCTACAGAATGATTACAATCAAATACATAGTCATCACCAACATCTAGCATCAGTAACCAAAAACAGTCATAACAGAAAACCGTATGAACCAAAGTCTCGGCCAATGTATAACATCACCAGGGAAGAAAATAGATTACGCAGCAGGTGAGTAGATGATTTAAGGGCCTAAGAAAATGCAACCAGATTTATATATAAATGTAATTTAGTAATTTGTGTTTTCAGTTTTTGTTTAATGTCTTTCATCATCCAGTGATAGCTTAAAATCACATAAGAAGTCATATAGTGTATGATTAGGTCATAGTTTCAAAATTTTCCAAATTCAAGTGAAGTTTTATTTCTAAAACTATCCACTGTATTTCAGTTTTTAAGCAACTCTTCATTCAACACTTATCCACTATTTTTAATCACTTCCCCTTAATAATCACCCAAGACTTATCAATATAAACTCATGTGTATACAAATTTTAGATTTACCTGATACAATGGAAAAAGAAACCAAATGGGTGTTTACTCAGTATACTCAAACGTTTGCAAATCTTAAACTACGTTCCACTAACCCTTACGCATGCGTGTATCCAAACATCAAATAATATAACCATACATGATTATCAACAAAGAAGACTTAAATGGGTTTACTCACCTATATTTGCTCTGTTATTTCCTGTTTTTGCCTCTCTGTTCATATTGTTTCGGCCACTAATTTTCCTTCCAGTTTGAAGTGTTCAAGCAAGTTCTAAGGTGTGGATTCATATAGAAAATGAAGTGTATTTATGGGTGAATGTGGTGTAGGGTTTTATATGTTTTGACATGGTGGTTTATAGGCTGTCTCGCGTGATGGAGGGGACACTCTAGCTGTTGCTTATGATTGATAGAAAGACAATACACATTTGCATACTTGACGGGGAAGAACAATTATGTTTTATAGCTATTTTTAGCTGCTGTATCTACCTATATACAGGTTTCTTTGTGTCTGCGATTGATGTAAATGGCTGTGTTGTAGCTGGTATATAATAGTCATTTGATGCGTACAAACCATGTGCAAAATGGTGGAAGCTATAGATCGATTCTTCACGGTAGTAGCTGTTGTGTACTTAGCTTATCAGATTGAAAAGAAATGTTGACAAGGCTTCACACTACATCTACACAAAAAGCACAGCTGAATCTAGTTGCAGATCAAAATCTTGGGGTACAAATGCATGTGTAGTTACACCTTAGCGTATACTTGGCTACTAAGAAACTTCAAACTATTTAGAAAGTACAAATATTCATTGTTTGCAATCTAATACATAGTGTAACAGCACATGCTTTTATTAAATGCTTATATCATAGGTCCAGGCTACTTCCTAGCCACTAATATTCCATACAAAAATCAATCCATGTCCTTTGGTTTGATCACCCTATGCTGGTGTATTGCATAAAGGCAACAAATGTGAAAACACTATTTTCATTGATTGAAAATTTGATTTTCCTCTTATTCAAATTATTATATGACATGCTTTTGTCTATTTATGGTCATAACACCTTTATGTGTATGTGCGATGTCATAAAATATTTGGTACAGAAGTTACTATATATCTTAGATTCACACATATATGCACATGTATACATACTAAAAAATCACAAAAATATATGTACTCATGTAAATATCTAAGATTTTAAAAAGAATTAATTCAAATTCTTTCAAATATTAAAAGCCTAATTTTACTTAAGCATTCATAGTTTTACATAAATTAAAATAAGTTTTTAAATATAAAATAAAATGTTAAAACACCATTTACCTGTATATATATAAATTATAGGTTAAAAATATACATAAGGGGTTTTAAACTAATGATTATTCAAAGTTATCCAAAATATTCAAATTCAATCTTATTTAATTGAATTTAATTACCAGCAAAATCGAGGATTTATAGATATCGGGTTGGTAAAAAATCCGGTACATTACAATCTACCCCCTTAAAAGAATTTTGTCCCCGAAATTAAAGAGTAACGGGAAAATTTCAGCTAATCATAGATTTATATCATCACACATACAGGGATCATCCCCCAATCAAAATAAACATGGCATCCAAAACACACTGATTAATTTCATAACAAACAAAGCATTCAATATACATTAGTATTAACTATTAAACAAAACCCTGGATAAACTCCTCATATACTATCTTCAGCCTCTCATCTTAAAATTTCTTTGTTTCATTTCCTCGTTCTCAACAAATCGTTGATGAAATCCATTTTTATTCTCATTGATTTTAAATCAATTTATCATTCTTTTTAATTATCTGGTTCTCAGTAAATTAATTCTTAGTTAACAAAATTCTCTTAGGAATTGAATTCTTAAGTTTTCGAAAAACTCGATAACGTCTCTCTTGTACGACTCCATCATACATCTCTAAATTCCACCTCCCTAGGCCATCTCTAATCATCAAAGAATCTACAAAACCAACTGGGGTTTCCACATAGGCTTATCAAATCCAATTGAAATACCAACTTGTATCCTCTATCAGTATTCAACTTTTATCTTTATGCACTTTCATTCATAAATATCCATCAACCCAAACACATTCATTTGTACGACCGGGATCATCTATTATTACAGTCGGAAAACATTCCATACTCATTCACCCATTACTATTTCTCAACATTCATCAGTCCCTAACTGTAGATCAGTAAGAAAATAATTCCCTAAGTATCAACCCCGAAGATTGAAATCAACATCAGATCAACGCTCAGAAAATTATTTAACTTCAACAATCTCCAGTTGGATTCCAATTCCTTAATTTCAAAAATTAATCTGTTTAATTCACGTGATTTTATACCCAAAAATCCTTTAATTTCGAATTTGTGTGGTGAAAATTCCAAATTTTTACTCATTTAATATTCCTTTCAAAATTCCAAACTCAATTCCTGGTTTGCCTTATCTGTATTTTTCAATTATACAAACTCAAATTTTGGTTTTATATAATCATCTCGATGTTATAATATGATTATCAAATTATAACAGCAATCAACACAACCATTTATAATAATTTAAGAAAATTATCCTTTTATAACAAAATACAATTTTGGGCAAAATTTATACCACTTACCCAGATTTTAAAACAATATTATGTCGAATTTGTCTGTTCAAGTGTTTAGAAACTCCTATCGACGTCATGGCGTCCCACTAGTGACCAGAATTCATAAACCACTCAAAAAACAAATCAACACAATATAAACAAGTTTTTATATAAATGTACAAACACGCGCTCATATATATATATATATATATATACATACAAATTTGTTGTTGAGCCCCTTTCTGAAGACTCAGTAGAATTTATCATATTGGTTTCTTTGATACAAGTGGATAGTTACATGTTAACAGAGTATTAGTTTCATTGTTCTGTTAATTTCACTTCTATTCTTGATTTTGTGCCAACAATTATAGCATAGATTCCTATATCTAAGCTCAAGCTACAGGAAGATTACAACCAAATACATAGTCATCGCCAACGTCTAGCATCAGTAACCAAAAACAGTCATAACAGAAAACTGTATGAACCAAAGTCTCGGCCAATGTATAACATCACTAGGGAAGAAAATAGATTATGCAGCAGGTGAGTAGATGATTTAAGGGCCTAAGAAAATGCAACCAGATTTATATATAAATGTAATTTAGTAATTTGTGTTTTCAGTTTTTGTTTAATGTCTTCCATCATCCAGTGATAGCTTAAAATCACATAAGAAGTCATATAGTGTATGATTAGGTCATAGTTTCAAAATTTTCCAAATTCAAGTGAAGTTTTATTTCTAAAACTATCCACTGTATTTCAGTTTTTAAGCAACTCTTCGTTTAACACTTATCCACTATTTTTAATCACTTCCCCTTAATAATCACCCAAGACTTATCAATATAAACTCATGGGTATACAAATTTTAGATTTACCTGATATAATGGAAAAAGAAACCAAATGGATGTTTACTCAGTATACTCAAACGTTTGCAAATCTTAAACTACATTCCACTAACCCTTACGCATGCGTGTATCCAGGGCCGGCCCTGAGGTCATGGAGGCCCAAGGCGGTAAAAAAAATTCGCACCATGCTGGAAGCAAAATCTTAGACTGGCAACATGCAAATTGTGCACTGGTAGGAATCGAACCCTTGCCATTTGCCTAACAGCCAAGATCGCAACCACTGGGATACTAACTTCTACATTTCTACATTTGCAAACCATTATATATATGGAAAAATTTTAAAAGTTGAGGACCCTTGACGGACGGAGGCCCAAGGCGGCCGCCTTGGTCGCCTTGGGCCAGGGCCGACCCTGCGTGTATCCAAACATCAAATAATATAACCATAAATGTTTATCAACAAAGAAGACTTAAATGGGTTTACTCACATATATTTGCTCTGTTATTTCCAGTTTTTGCCTCTCTGTTCATATTGTTTCGGCCACTGATTTTCCTTCCAGTTTGAAGTGTTCAAGCAAGTTCTAAGGTGTGGATTCATACATAAAATGAAGTGTATTTATAGGTGAATATGGTGTAGGGTTTTATATGTTTTGACAGGGTGGTTTATAGGCTGTCTCGCGTGATGGAGGGGACACTCTAGCTGTTGCTTATGATTGATAGAAAGACAATACACACTTGCATACTTGACGGGGAAGAACAACTATGTTTTATAGCTATTTTTAGCTGCTGTATCTACCTGTATACAGGTTTCTTTGTGTCTGCGATTGATGTAAAAGGCTGTGTTGTAGCTGGTATATAATAGTCATTTGATGTGTACAAACCATGTGCAAAATGGTGGAAGCTATAGATCGATTCTTCACGGTAGTAGCTGCTGTGTACTTAGCTTATCAGATTGAAAAGAAATGTTGACAAGGCTTCACACTACATCTACACAAAAAGCACGGCTAAATCCAGTTGCAGATCAAAATCTTGGGGTACAAATGCATGTGTAGTTACACCTTAGTGTATACTTGGCTACTAAGAAACTTTAAACTATTTAGAATGTACAAATATTCATTGTTTGCAATCTAATACATAGTGTAACAGCACATGTTTTTATTAAATGCTTATATCATAGGTCCAGGTTACTTCCTAGCCACTAATATTCCATACAAAAATCAATCCATGTCCTTTGGTTTGATCACCCTATGCTGGTGTATTGCATAAAGGCAACAAATGTGAAAACACTATTTTCATTGATTGAAAATTTGATTTTCCTCTTATTCAAATTATTATATGACATGCTTTTGTCTATTTATGGTCATAACACCTTTATGTGTATGTGCGAAGTCATAAAATATTTGGTACATAAGTTACTATATATCTTAGATTCACACATATATGCACATATATACATACTAAAAGATCACAAAAATATATGTACTCATGTAAATATCTAAGATTTTAAAAAGAATTAATTCAAATTCTTTCAAATATTAAAAGCCTAATTTTACTTAAGCATTCATAGTTTTACATAAATTAAAATAAGTTTTTAAATATAAAATAAAATGTTTAACACCATTTACCTGTATATATATAAATTATAGGTTAAAAATATACACAAGGGGTTTTAAACTAATGATTATTCAAAGTTATCCAAAATATTCAAATTCAAAATTATTTAATTGAATTTAATTACCAGCAAAATCTAGGATTTATAGATATCGGGTTGGTCAAAAATCCGGGACATTACAATCTACCCCCTTAAAAGAATTTTGTCCCCAAAATTAAAGTGTAATGGGAAAATTTCAGCTAATCATAGATTTATATCATCACACATACAGGGATCATCCCCCAATCAAAATAAACATGGCATCCAAAACACACCGATTAATTTCACAACAAACAAAGCATTCAATATACATTAGTATTAACTATTAAACAAAACCCTGGATAAACTCCTTATATACTATCTTCAGCCTCTCATCTTAAAATTTCTTTGTTTCCTTTCCTCGTTCTCGACAAATCGTTGATGAAATCCATTTTTATTCTCATTGATTTTAAATCAATTTATCATTCTTTTTAATTATCTGGTTCTCAGTAAATTAATTCTTAGTTAACAAAATTCTCTTAGGAATTGAATTCTTAAGTTTTTGAAAAACTCGATAACGTCTCTCTTGTACGACTCCATCATACAGCTCTAAATTCCACCTCCCTAGGCCATCTCTAATCATCAAAGAATCTACAAAACCAGCTAGGGTTTCCACATAGGCTTATCAAATCCAATTGAAATACCAACTTGTATCCTCTATCAGTA
This sequence comes from Allium sativum, assembly GCA_030737875.1. Lineage (NCBI taxonomy): Eukaryota > Viridiplantae > Streptophyta > Magnoliopsida > Asparagales > Amaryllidaceae > Allium > Allium sativum. The sequence continues at coordinate 246,841,727 of CM060922.1, read as the reverse complement.
TTCAACTTTTATATTTATGCACTTTCATTCATAAGTATCCATCAATCCAAACATATTCATTTGTACGACCGGGATCATCTATTATTACAGTCGGAAAACATTCCATACTCATTCACCCATTACTATTTCTCAACATTCATCAGTCTCTAACTGTAGATCAGTAAGAAAATAATTCCCTAAGTGTCAATCCCGAAGATCGAAATCAACATCAGATCAACGCTCAGAAAATTATTTAACTTCAACAATCTCCAGTTGGTTTCCAATTCCTTAATTTCAAAAATTAATCTGTTTAATTCACGTGAGTTTATACCCAGAAATCCTTTAATTTCGAATTTATTTGGTGAAAATTCCAAATTTTTAATCATTTAATATTCCTTTCAAAATTCCAAACTCAATTCCTGGTTTGCCTTATCTGTATTTTTCAATTATACAAACTCAAATTTTGGTTTTATGTAATCATCTCGATGTTATAATGTGATTATCAAATTATAACAGCAATCAACACAACTATTTATAATAAATTAAGAAAATTATCCTTTTATAACAAAATACAATTTTGGGCAAAATTTATACCATTTACCCAGATTTTAAAACAATACTATGTCGAATTTATCTGTTCAAGTGTTTAGAAACTCCTATCGATGTCATGGCGTCCCACTAGTGACCAGAATTCATAAACCACTCAAAAAACAAATCAACACAATATAAACAAGTTTTTATATAAATGTGCTCATATATATACGCTCAAACTCAATCTAGGGTATTACTAACCCCATCTCTACCGAGTAACGCCACAGAGCCAAAATTACTGCTCAACCTTCATCTCTGATACCAAGTGTAACGACCCGCAAATTCGGACCCTTTGAGTTGACCAAATACAATACAAGTTTGATCCAAATTGTATGAAAATGCGAATCATTAATGGAAAGAAGTTAGAGAATGAGAAATAGAAAAGATAGAAAATTAGAATAGAAGAATTAAGATAGAAGAAAGATTTGAATAACATTGATTCTCACAATCGCAGCGAAATAAAATATAATATAGATATAAGCTTTGGAAAATACAAAACGGTATCTGAACTTACATACAACATCAGAGTACATCATATATACATCACAGCGGAAATAAACCCTATATAACTAATGCTGAAACCTCCTACTCCAGCTCCTTTCAGATTATCTGAAAAATCCTGCACTACTTGACTGCCCGTACAAATTTGGGCACCCAAGAGTTTAGTGAAAACACAGAAAAATAAACTCTAGGTCAGTCATGGGACTGGTGTGAGTAAACAATTTTAACAAGTTTGTTTAAGTTGGAAAATTTCTTTTGAAAGAATAGATAATCGTAAGACCGATCCACATACAAACACGGATGGATTTTATCTTATGATAACCCAAAACGTTTTGAAATCATAATTATTCTGATATTATAATAATGTCTAGGATTTTCCACAAATAAATTAGTATCTAGCGAAACGCTTGCATCTCACGCTCCACATATATAGTATAGAAACAAAACAGCTTGGAGCTTAGGGATAATGGATTTCCAACTATGACTAGGTATGGAACCACCTTCCGATAGTGTATCTCTAGTGAGGAATACACTGGGTTCAACAAGAACTTCTTGCAACCCAGCCCACATATGACCAACCACTCATTTCTCTTGAGTGTATCAAATATATTGTCACCTTACGTTTGCTAGCAACATAACAATTCCTGGGAGATATATATAATACAATATGTCGGTCAGGTCCGGGTAGTCTTTTTCCGCAATTAGGCCTAACCTCGTGTCTTAGCCCGATTCGTATTTGCGTACTTAGACCTCTCACATTAGGTTCAACATTAGTGGCTGCTGGATACGCCAGTCGGGTCTAGGAAGACTTCCACCACTAATGTAACTTAACCTCGTGTCATAAGTACAATTTACAATTCCTAATTTTAAATTACTAAACATTCCAAATTAATCCAAATTTACCTATGTCATTATAAGTTACTATTTCTATGTTTTCCCCATTTGAATTGCATGTCGCATTTCATATAAATATTACATAAATTATGCTAATTATAATCCCTTTTCCCCGTTTCCTCTTTAACGTACTTGTACATATTCTAGCGGCATCTAGGCTATAAAGTAGCCTAGCTACAACAATGAAAAGGGAATATGATGAAGGTGATAATTTCAACATATCTTGGCATAATCATAAACATAAACTGGTATGATAACAAGGTGAATGGTCATGTAATCATCATGGCAAGGTAGGCATAAAAGTGATGAACTTGTAACAACTACGATGTCAAAGCAACATAACGAGATCTAAATTAACCATAAGGTGTCCAATTATTTAGATCTAGCATAGTTAGGGTGACATAGTAACACGTTTAGATCTAAAGATGGATTCACATGTCAAGTTTACAACATATCTCAATGGATCACAATATGACAAGTGAAAGGTGATTAACATAAAGATCTAGATCTAATTAATGTTACAACTGTCCAAATTAATAGATGTACATCCACCTTAACATGGTTACAAGTCATGATCCACATAAGCAACAAAATCGAATAACCACAATTTTATTAGATCTAGGAAAATAAATCTGTCATGATATAGTATAAAATTCCACATTAACACAGAATCATATTTTACAAAATATCCAATTCATAGTCTTTCAAGATATACTTTTATTTATCTAAACCTAAAAACAACTAAAACTCACAGCGTTAGGTTTAGAGAATTGAGGAAGAATGGATTTAAAATTTCTGAATTGGATTTGTAGAATATGTTGTTGTAGAAAACGGTTCAGTTCACACTCCAATAGCATATGGCCTCTATGACTTCCAATGAAGAAAATATGAGAAATAGGACACGCATATATAGCTACTAGACCCCCTGAAACCGAGTGCCACATCAGCCCTAATGGTGTCGACATCCATATGGGTGGGTCGACCCCTAGGTCAAAACCCATCGAGGGGGGACGACCCCATAGAGCGGGAATTTTGCCGGTCAGAGGAATTTTTTGAATTTGAATCCTTTGGATAGAATTCTGACTCATCTCCGACTCACCTATGACTCATGCGTATATATAAAATATTTCTATGCGTATACAAACTTAAAACCCGCATAACTTCTTCATACGGTGTCCGTTTTACGCAAACCAAATGTCTATCTTGACCAGAATTTTGAGACAGACGCAACGATGCAGTCCATTTCCCCTAATTATGAATACTAAATTAATTATTATTTAAATTATTCTCTTTAATGTCGTTAAAAATTCGGGGTATTACATTCTCCCCTACTCAAAGGATTTCGTTCCGAAATCTCTAAGTCGAGAAGAATGCATATACTACCATCCATCATCCATATACTCATCCACCAATCACTGGTATTGTTACAACCCATATTTTCGATGAATATTTAAATTAAAGAATTTTAGAACACTTAATTTTTAGAAGAAGAATTAAGGGAAACGGGTTACGCACTTGCGTTCGTACCGGAATTCTGCTTGAGATAGAGTCCGAGTTTGCGTAAATCGGACTCCGTATGAAGGAGTTATGACCTTCAGAAGATCCAAGAATTTAAATAATAAAACCAGCCCGAAATTCAAATTTAAGTTTCGAAATTCAGAAACCCCGAAGCAGGCTGGGTGGGAAATTTCCCGCCAAAAGACCAGGTCGACCAGAGGGTCGACCTAGGGGTCGACCTGGGTCACATAGGTCGACCAGGGGGCCGACCTAGGTATCGACCTCCCCCTCGGGCCAGATCTGAAACCTGACATGTTTCTTTGTGTGACGATTTTCTGAGTCATTAGGGCTTGTGTGGCAAGTTCTGGTTGGTTCTCTTAGGTTTGAATGGCTTTGATTGGTCCTAGGTTGATCTAACAGCTCTTATTAAATCAAACTTCTATACACGCAACCTAAATCTAAACCCTAAACCACACAAATTCATACCAAGAGTCGTCATGCTGTCCATGGTCAACCTAGAGTAGCCTCCATTCTCCTTCAACTAGAAAGCAAGATAAAAACTACGAATCAAATCAAATCTAAATTAGAAGAACAATTAGTCTACATCAAAGGAGAGCTGTTCAGTTTCAGAAAATAAATCCCAGAAAACAAGACCGTTCTTTTGTTTGTAAGTTCATGTTACTTTCAGAAATAAAAGTTAATTGTGATTCTGACATTGTAATAAATCTGAATCTGAGACTATGCCTATTTCTATCTGTCTTTCTATATCCATTGGATCTATCTCATTGATAATATTATGTCCTTTCTTTGTCTCTTCTTTCCTTCTTCGCTTTTTGTTTTTATAGCCAGGCTATGCGAGCCTGGGCCAAATCTCATAAGAGATGAACGTACGTTGGATAAAAAATGGACATAATATATGATTTGGACATGGCCGGCGCTAAAATTACGAAAAGTATTAAATTATGTATAACTGGGCATAACTGATTTGTAATGGATTTGAGGACATAACACATGTTGTATTCAAAACATAAAGTGTATCGAACATATGACTTGAGATTTGAGGCATAAAGTATATTGGACATATGACTTGGGGTTTTGGGCGTAAATCGAACTGTAACATGTAAGGCATAGTACACGTTGTGGTTTAAGACCTAAAATTTGGGGGCATATTATATATGATAGTTTATAACTTGGAAGAAGGAGATTATTGTGTATAGCGATATACGACTTAGGCATGAAACCCTATAGTAAGATAGGGGTAATTATTAAATGTGAACACGCCTAAATTAAGATTTTAGGTAATTGGCATGCACAGTAATTAAGGTTATAATTTGGCATAGTTTATACTGTAAATCATGATTGGGGGTTTTTGGAGAATATTTTGTATGGTGCAATATGACTAAACCTTAGGGCCTGTGCTATATTTTGATTTTTGGGGGCCTGACGATTATTGCAAACTTGGGAAAATTAGGTGTAACCTATTTTGAGTAATAACTTGAAATTGAATTTGGGGGCCATAACTTGCAATTAGCTTTGTTGGGCATAACTTGAGAATTGGAACATGACTGGTTGGGATAATTAGCATATAAAATCTAGACTTGGACATTTATGGTAAATGCGGCATAATCTGAAATTGAAAACAATTGTGAATAATTTAAATATAATCTGTAAATATGTAAATTAGTGAAAAGATGAACATTCCTAACCCGAGGTTAGATTGAGTTGTGGTGTAAAACTTCCTGGAACCGCCCGGCACATCCAGTAACCACAACAACGCCTATCTAATGTGAAAGGTTAGTGCATCATGCCCAAGAAAAACCCGAGGTTAGATTGAGTTGTGGTGTAAAACTTCCTGGAACCGCGCGGCACATCCAGTAACCGCAACAACACATATCTAATGTGAGAGGTTGGTGCATTAATAAATCAATTTATGCTAATGAACAAGATGAATGACTTGGGTTAAGTTCATAGGAACACTTAACCAGTATAACTCGATTTGTCGTAAGGTTAAGTTAAAACAAGAGGGCAACACTTAACCAATATAACTTGATTTGTGGTAAGGTTAAGTAAAAACAAGAAGGCAATACTTAAACCAATATAACTTGATTTGTGGTAGGGTTAAGTTGACACAAGAAGGCAACACTTGACCAAAGTAACATGACAAGTAGGTGGGTTTAGTTAACTTGAATTGATTGATGACACTTAACCATTACAACAAGATGAACACGTGGGGTTAAGTTAACAAGAAACACTTGACCAATATAACTTGATGAACGAACCGGGTTAAGTTAATAGGAAACACTTAATCAATCCAACATGACGAGTGAGGAGGGTTAAGTTAATAAGAAACACTTAACCAACATGACATGATGAATGGGTGGGTTAAGTTAACATAAATGGACAACACTTAACCAATATGGCATAATGAGCGGGAGGGTTAAGTACATATCAAGTTGGTGGGTAATATTAGTAAATATAGGCCCACAAACTTAACCATTAAATAAACATGCTTGAATCATTGGAAGGGTTAAGTACATATCAAGTTGGGTGGGTAATATTAGTAAATATAGGCCCACAAACTTAACCATTAAATAAACATGCTTGAATCAGTGGGAGGGTAAGGTACACATCAAGTTGGGTGGGTAATATTAGTGAATTTAGGCCCACAAACTTAACCATTAAATAAACATGCTTGAATCGATGGGAGGGTTAAGTACATATCGGGTGGGTGGGTAATATTAGTAAATATAGGCCTACAAACTTAACCAGTAAGAAACCCTAGTAACGGGGACCCATTTCAGCAGTAACCCACATAGATGTATCATGGTACCCTGAACTAGGTAGGGTGGGGCACGATTACTGGGCTGATTATAAGCGATCAAAACAACGGCAGAGGGTATGTCAGTGTAGGTTCCGACGGTTTACGGGCGTGCACGTACTTCGGAGTGGGAAAAAGCAGGCACTGGGTACCAGTAGTTATACACTGTGCATCTTGAATCGTGTCGGGTTGCTATCATAAGGATTGATACACCTTATGGTGGGACCAGCACAGGGTATCTACACGCAAGAGAGGGCCGATTGACATAGACACAAGAGAAATTAATTCAAGTAGGGAGCCGTTCGATAGGGTAGTAAGGGTACATCTAACACATTCATGACAATTTGGCAGATTGAGGTGGAATCCTCATAATAGATGTACACCTGAAGGGTACCACAATTGCGAGGATTGGGATCACATTATCATTTTATATAGATTACTAGTTGGGACACTAGTTAGGTGGTGCAGAGATATAAAAATCAGAATAACAAGGTAGTAGCGAAGCAGAGAAAGAGTAGAGGTGCATTCAGTTTATCTTGCCTTATCATATCTATACTAATCATATGTTATCTTGTTATCCTTGTTCTCACGGTATTGTCTTATATTCAGTTTATACATGTCATGACGCTTTTGCCTGTTTATATGCTGAAAGTCACTGGACTTACCAGACTTATGTCTGACCTAGTTTTGTTTCACCTATTTTCTTCCGTCCCCCCTCCCCCCCAGGTTCACAGGGAGGAAATGTTACCACTTAGCTCAGTTTTCCTTCCAAGCTCGAAGATAGTCGATGTATTGCTTTGGACTCTCTCTTCCACTGATATGGCTGGTTCACGCTTTATTGGGGAATATCATTGTTATTTTTTATGCTTCTTTTATACTTGGAAGTTTTTAAATCAAGACATAAGTTTTATGTAATACTTTTAAGTATGAGTGAGTCAGTTGTTGTAAAAGCTTGACTAATTAAGTTGTTTATAAAATGACTTTATTTTCCACTGCTTTATTTGTTTGTCTTGTAATTTATCTGCATCTTTTACCTAAAGCGCTCCACCAAACTTAAGGCATTCCCTTTGTGAGCGACCCTAACGGAGGTGTGGTGTTTCACTTGGTATCAGAGCTGAAGGTTACCGGATTAGATAAAAGATTTGAAAATTATTTTCAAAACGGTTTTAAAAGAAGTATTTTCTAAAGAAAAATTTGTTTTAAAGGCATATTCCCCAAAGTTATATGCACTATCTTTTGATTCTCTATTTGAATCCTTGTTTTCCTTCTTTACTATGTCTCCGGAGCTCCTGGCTTTCTGGGAGATAACCTCATCATGGCATGGTTCCGTAGGCTTGATGAGACTACGACACCTGTCAAAGGGCGAAGAAGTGCCCAACTTCCATCTATAGCCGCAGTAGTTTCACCTGTGGCTAATTTTCTTTCAAGCTTTGTAGGGTTTTCCATGCGATGGAGGCAGCTTTCAAGAGACTTGTAAACAAGATACACAAGGATGGCAAATATGAGAATGAGGGAGTTTGGCTAAGGAGCACAACCCAAGGATGAGGAACTCATGGATATAGACTTGATTCACAAAGGAGGTAAAAAGAAAGAGGTGTAAGTAGAAGAATCACAGGACAAGAAGGGAAGAAAGAATAGGAAAACCTAAGACAAGAGGAAATATCTTTATAATGGGTCATATAATTAAGGACAAGGGCAAGAACTAAGGACAGGATTTTCAGGAGGGAAAGCGCATGCTCTCGCCGCCAGTGTACCTGAGAGAGAGGTAGTAAAGTTTCTGTTGAAAAAGTCTAGTTTTTCTTTTTGATCATCCTATTGTACTCTTTTTGATTTTAGCGCTTCACATTCGTTTATATCTGCTTCCATAGTTGAGTCTCTGCACCTTAGTACTTGTATAGTAGAAGATCCCATTATTGTCTCAAATCCAATTGGTGGTTCGGCTCATTTATCTTTGGTTTATGAGGATTTGAGAATAACTATACTAAGTATTGAGTCTAAGTGTAATGCTTATGTTTTTGGTTTCATGGGTTATGGGTTGATTCTAGGCATGGATTGGTTAGCTAGTAATTGTGAAAGGAGGTAGTTAGACTTTCAACTTGCCTCGGAAATACCCTCGAGATTTTGTGCGATCCTAAGGGACCAGTTTGTCTTAGCTACCTAGAATCACTTGATGCATATATAGATGATTTGTGATCCGTTAGGATAGTCCATGAGTATGCAGATGTTTTGATTAGGTTAGGGGTTTCCCCCTAAAACTCGAGATAGACTTCCGCATATATCTAGTTGACAATGCAAAGCCAGGATAGCCATAGTCCGTTAAGTGTTCAATTGTTTGGTTGTTTTGCTAGTATCATCTCACATAATTCGTCCAAATTCGGAGGAGGTATTCCTTGGGTGCTTGTCTAATATTGGTGTAGGCCTTTGAGGCTTGTACTTGAGGGATGTCGAGTTCGACTAGGATGGTTTGCGTGACAAATAAATGGTTGTGGCAGGCGCCCTAAGTATGACTGACCTTAAGAGAGGTAAAAAGTACATAGCAACCTTTAGCTTTAGACCCTCAGATTTGTGACATGATGGATAAGCTAAGTAAAGGAGAGACCTCTAATCATCTTAGTATATACACTTGGTATCATGGTTAACATCTGTTTATCTTAGAAAGATAGTTCGACTACATTGGATACCCTCTAGCATAGTAAGTGATCGAGGTCCTATCTTTACTAGTGGGTTTTGGAAATGGAGGTCAAGAAGCTTCGCAATCAGGAAGTTAAATTAGTTAAGGTACAGTGGAGTGAAGCTCAAGAAGATGCGATTTAAAAGACTGAAGACTGGATACGCACAGCCTACCCTTATCTCTTTGAGGGTACATCCTTGATTCTCTTTTTCCATAAGTTTATTCATGCTCGTATCTATCCTTTTAAGTATATTTCCTCAGTGATATTCTTGATCCTTAGGTAGAAACCAATGGATGTAAACATGTATTTGAAACATGTTATGATTGATGGTTGCATGTGGTTGCTAGTGGATGCATATACACACACACACTAGGAACTAGGTCGGCTCAGTCACTTTCATATTGCATATGCATATATATGTGTTTATTTATGGATTGCAAAACTTGTTGTGTTATCATATGGACGTTGCATATGTATGAATGATTGTGCACTCATGTAGAAAGTATAATTAGGAATGATTGCATACATAATAGATTCATGACACAAACATGATTCGCATTAAGGAGGTCAACTGAATTAGTAGACCGCCTAATTTTGCATTAGATAAGGACATATACACACATAATGCATATAATCATGAAAGCATTAGAAATCTTTTTAAGGACAATGGATGCCTGTGATTGATGGTTGAGTAGATGGACGTTGAATGTTAGGACACATTCTTCTTAACTTAGAGATTTTGGGGACGAAATCCTTTAAAGAGGGGAGAATGTAACACCTCGTATTTTCGATGAATATTTAAATTAAAGAATTTAAGAACACTTAATTTTTAGAAGAAGAATTAAGGGAAACGGGTTATGCCATTGCATTCGTCTCGGAATTCTGCTAGAGATAGAGCCTGAGTTTGCATAAACCGGACTCCTAATAAAGGTGTTATGACCTTCAGAAGATTCAAGAATTTAAATAATAAAACCAGCCCGAAATTCAAATTTAAGTTTCGAAATTCAAAAACCCTGAAGCAGGCTGGGCGGGAAATTTCCCACCAAGAGACCGGGTCGACCAGGGGGTCGACCTGGGTCACATAGGTCGACCAGGGGGTCGACCTAGGTGTCAACCTAGGGGTCGACCTCCCCCTCGAGCCAGATCTGAAACCTGACGTGTTTCTTTGTGTGACGATTTTCTGAGTTATTAGGGCTTGTATGGCAAGTTCTGGTTGTTTCTATTAGGTTTGAATGGCTTTGATTGGTCCTAGGTTGATCTAACGGCTCTTATTAAATAAACTTCTATATAAGCAACCTAAATCTAAAACCTACACCGCACAAATTCATACCAAGAGCCGTCATGTTGTCCATGGTCAACCTAGAGTAGCCTCCATTCTCCTTCAACTAGAAAGCAAGATAGAAGCTACGAATCAAATCAAATCTAAATTAGAAGAACAGTTAGTCTACATCAAAGGAGAGCTATTCAGTTTCAGAAAACAGATCGCAAAAAACATGACCGTTCTTTTGTTTGTAAGTTCATGTTACTTTTAGAAATAAAATTTAATTGTGATTTTGACATTGTAATAAATCTGAAACTGAGACTGTGCCTATTTCTATCTGTCTTTCTATATCCATTGGATCTATCTCATTGATAATATTATGTTCATTCTTTGTCTCTTCTTTCCTTCTTCGCTTTTTGGTTTTATAGCCAGGCTACTGCGAGCCTGCGCCAAACCTCATAAGAGATGAACATACATTGGATAAAAATTGGACATAATGTATGATTTGGACATAGCCGGCGCTAAAATTGGGAAAAGTATTAAATTATGTATAACTAGGCATAACTGATTTGTAACGGATTTGAGGACATAACACATGTTGTATTCAAAACATAAAGTGTATCAAAAATATGACTTGAGATTTGAGGCATAAAGTATATTGGACATATGACTTGGGGTTTTGAGCGTAAGTCAAACTGTAAACATGTAAGGCATAGTACACATTGTGGTTTAAGACCTAAAATTTGGGGCATATTATATATGATAGTTTATAACTTGGAAGAAGGAGATTATTGTGTATAGCAATATATGGCTTAGGCATGAAACCCTATAGTAAGAAAGGGATAACTGTTAAATGTGAACACACCTAAATTGAGATTTTAGGTAATTGGCATGCACTGTAATTAAAGGCTATAATTTGGCGTAGTTTATACTGTAAATCATGATTGGGGGTTTTTGGAGAATATTTTGTTCGGTACAATATGACTAAACCTTAGGGCATGTGCTATATTTTGATTTTTGGGGGCAAGACTATTATTGCAAACTTGGGAAAATTAGGTGTAACCTATTTTGAGTAATAACTTGAAATTGAATTTGGGGGCCATAACTTGCAATTAGTTTTTTTGGGCATAACTTGAGAATTGGAACATGACTGGTTGGGATAATTAGCATATAAAATCTAGACTTGGACATTTATGGTAAATGCGGCATAATCTGAAATTGACAATAATTGTGAATAATTTACATATAATCTGTAAATATGTACATTAGTGAAAAGATGAACGTACCTAACCCGAGGTTAGATTGAGTTATGGTGTAAAACTGCCCGAAACATCCAGTAACCACAACAACACCTATCTAATGTGAGAGTTTAGTGCATCATGCCCAAGAAAAACCCGAGGTTAGATTGAGTTTTGGTGTAAAACTGCCCGGAACTACCCGGCACATCCAATAACCGCAACAACACATATCTAATGTGAGAGGTTAGTGCATTAATAAATCAATTAATGCTAATGAACAAGATGAATGACTTGGGTTAAGTTCATAGGAACACTTAACCAATATAACTCGATTTGTGGTAAGGTTAAGTTAAAACAAGAGGGCAACACTTAACCAGTATAACTTGATTTGTGGTAAGGTTAAGTAAAAACAAAAAGGCAACACTTAACCAATATAACTTGATTTGTGGTAGGGTTAAGTTGACACAAGAAGGCAACACTTAACCAAAGAATCATGACAATTAGGTCGGTTAAGTTAACTTGAATTGACTGATGACACTTAACCAATACAACAAGATGAACACGTGGGGTTAAGTTAACAAGAAACACTTGACCAATATAACTTGGTGAATGAACCGGGTTAAGTTAATAGGAGACACTTAACCAATCCAACATGACGAGTGACGAGGGTTAAATTAATAAGAAACACTTAACCAACATGACATGATGAATGGGTGGGCTAAGTTAACATGAATGGACAACACTTAACCAATATGGCATAATGTGCAGGAGGGTTAAGTACATATCAAGTTGGGTGGGTAATATTAGTAAATATAGGCCCACAAACTTAACCATTAAATAAACATGCTTGAATCAGTGGGAGGGTTAAGTACATATCAAGTTGGGTGAGTAATATTAGTAAATATAGGCCCACAAACTTAACCATTAAATAAACATGCTTGAATCTGTGGGGGGATTAAGTACATATCAAGTTAGGTGGGTAATATTAGTGAATATAGACCCCACAAATTTAACCATTAAATAAACATGCTTGAATCGGTGGGAGGATTAAGTACATATCGGGTTGGGGGGTAATATTAGTAAATATAGGCCCACAAACTTAACCAGTAAGAAACCCTAGTAACGGGGACCCATTTCAGCAGTAACCCACATAAATGTATCATGGTTCCCTGAACTAGGCAGGGTGGGGCACAATTACTGGGTTGATTATAAGCGGTCAAAACAGCGGCAAGGGGTACGTCAGTGTAGGTTCCGACGGTTTATGGGCGTGCACGTACTCCGGAGTGGGAAAAAGCAGGCACTTGGTACCAGTAGTTATACACTGTGCATTTTGAATCGTGTCGGGTTGCTATCATAAGGATTGATACACCTTATGGTGGGACCAGCACAGGGTATCTACACGCAAGAGAGGGCCGATTGACACAGACACAAGAGAAATTTATACAAGTAGGGAGCCGATCGATAGGGTAGTAAGGGTACATCTTACACATTCATGGCAATTAGGCAGATTGAGGTGGAATCCTCATAATAGATGTACACCTAAAGGCTACCACAATTACGGGGATTGGGATCACGTTATCATTTTATACAGATTACTAGTTGGGACACTAGTTAGGTGGTGCAGAGATATAAAAATCAGAATAACAAGGTAGTAGCGAAGCAGAGAAAGAGTAGAGGCGCATTCAGTTTATCGTGCCTTATCATATCTATACTAATCATATGTTATCTTGTTATCCTTGTTCTCACGATATTGTCTTATAGTCAGTTTATTCATGTCATGATGCTTTTGCCTGTTTATATGCTAAAAGTCACTAGACTTACTAGACTTATGTCTGACCTAGTTTTGTTTCGCCTCTTTTCTTCCGTCCCCCCCCCCCCCCCGGTTCACAGGGAGGAAATGTTACCACTTAGCTCAGTTTTCCTTCCAAGCTCGAAGATAGTTGATGTATTGCTTTGGACTCTCTCTTCCATTACTATGGCTGGTTCACGCTTTATTGGGGAATATCATTGTCATTTTTTATGCTTCTTTTATACTTGGAAGTTTTTAAATCAAGACAGAAGTTTTATGTAATACTTTTAAGTATGAGTGAGTCAGTTGTTGTAAAAGCTTGACTGAATTAAGTCGTTTATAAAATGACTTTATTTTCCGCTGCTTTATTTGTCTATCTTGTAATTTATCTGCATCTTTTACCTAAAGCGCTCCACCAAAGTTAAGGCATTCCCTTTGTGAGTGACCTTAATGGAGGTGGGGTGTTTCAGGCATCCATTGTCCTTAAAGATTTCTAATGCTTATATGAATATATGCAAAGGTGTGTGTATATGTCTCAACACTAATGCGAAGATTAGGAGGTCTACTGATGTAGTTGACCTCCTTAATGCAATGTATGTTAGTGCCATGAATCCAATATGTATGCGAATAAACCTATTGTATCATATAAGTTCTATATGTGTGCACACCCATTCGTCCAAATGCAACATCCATATGACAGTTCATCCATTTCCATCCATAAAAGAAAAGAAAATGCACACACATCCATACGCAATATGAAAGTGATTGAGCCGATCTTAGTGCCTAATGTGTGTGTATATGCGTCCATAGGAAACCACTAGCAAACACTTGCATCCACTTGCATTCATCAATCATAACATGTTTCAAATACATGTTTACATCCATAGGATTCCTATCTAAAGGTTGAAAATACTATGGATAAGATATACTCTATTGCCATAAACAAGTACTGATAAAACTTAGGAAAAAGGAGTTAAGAACGTACCCTCGAAAATAAAAGGGTACGAAGCACGAATCTTGTCTTCGGTCTCCCAAGTCGCATCTTCTGGGTTATCTCCCCATTGAACCTTTAGCAACTTGATTTCCTTATTGCGCAACTTCTTAACCTCTGACCCAAGAATACGGGTAGTGACTCGTCTGACTGTCGCTTCCCGTTCCACTTCGACTTCTTCCAACATACTTGGCTCAACAACTTCTACGGTGTCATGCAGGCATTTCCGCAGATGAGAGACATGGAAAACGTCATGAACACCGGATAGATTTTCTGGGAGCTTTGCTCTGTAGGCCATTTGGCTAGTCCTCTCGGTTATGGGAAATGGTCCCACAAACCTAGGTGTCAACTTCCCTACTGATCCGAAGCGAACCACATTCCTCATAGGTGATACTTTGATAAAAACTAAGTCTCCCACTTCGAATTCGATGTCAGTCCTTCTCTTGTCTACATAGGACTTCTGCCTATCTTGAGCTGTCTTCATCTGCCGTCGAATAAGGTCAATTTTTTCAGATGTTTCTCTAACCATATCTGGTACAAGTAATAATCTTTCTGTAGATTCCCACCACCAAGTTGGTGATCTACAGGTTCGTCCGTACAATGCTTCAAAGGGTGCCATGTCGATGCTAGCCTGATAGCTGTTATTATAGGAAAACTCTACTAAAGGAAGATGCTCTTCCCAAGTCCCTCTGAAGTCTAGGATACATAGCCTTAAAAGATCCTCTAGAATCCTATTCACCCTCTCTGTCTTCCCATCGGTCTGAGGATGATAAGCGGTGCTTAAACACACTGTGTACCTAATGCTTCTTGCAAGCTCCTTCAAAATTCGTTGGTAAAGATGGGGTCACGATCGCTCACGATGCTGGAAGGTACTCCGTGAAGACGAACTATCTCTCGGACATAAATTGCTGCCAACCATGATGCCGTCCTCTTACTCTTAACTGGAATAAAGTGAGCGCTCTTAGTGAGTCTATCCACTATCACAGAAATACTGGTATTACCTTTCTTCGATCTAGGCAAACCATCTATGAAATCCATAGAGACGCTCTCCCATTTCCAAAACGGAACCTTCAACGGATGAAGTAATCCACCGGGCATCTTTTGCTCATCTTTGACTTGCTGGCACACTAAACATTGGGAAACAAATTCGGCCACATCCTTCTTTATCCCAGCCCAAAAGAAAACCCTCTTCTTGTAACTATACATTTTATCACCACCTGGATGAATGGTCATCTTAGAATGGTGGGCTTCTTCTAAGACTGCCTTTGTCAAGCTTCCAGTTTGAGGAAAACAAAGCCTTCCATCTCGTCGCAACCACCCCTTTTCATCTATGGCATACCTACTGAGGTGACTAGAAGTCTCCCCTCTTTTGAGCTTATCCATGATGTCTAGAATCTATGGGTCACCTTGTTGTGATGCTCCTATCTGATCCACAAGAGTCAGTCGTATCTCCAAGGATGCAAATAAATCAGGCAAAATCTCGATGGAGGGTCTAAAATCAAAAGCTGATATGAACTCCAATTTATTTCTTTCCACAAACAGAGGACTCAGGGACACCATCTGCCTACTTAGTGCATTTTCCACCACATTACTCTTGCTAGGGTTGTAAGAAACTTCAAAATCATATGAAGCTAAGAACTCCATCCACCGTTGTTGCCTTAAGTTGAGATCCTTCTGTGAGAATATATACTTGAGAGATTTATGATCGGTGTATAACTCGAACTTTTCTCCAAAGTAAATAATGATGCCACGTCTTTAACGCGAATACTATGGCAGCTAGCTCTAGATCACGGGTGGGGTAGTTTTTCTCATGAACTCTCAACTGTCTACCCCTATAACATATTACTTTCCCTTCTTGCATCAGAACCTACTAAGCCCTATACCACACGCATCTGTGTAAACAGTAAACACTTTACTCCCATCGGGCAAGGTCAAGATTGGGGCTGTTGTCAGAGCCCTCTTCAGTCGTTGGAAAACAACGTCACAGTCTATGTCCCATGAAAATGCCAAATTCTTCTTTGTCAGCCTAGTGAGAGGGGCTGATATCTTCGCGAAGTCCTTAATGAACTTCCTATAATAACCTACCAACCCAAGAAAGCTTCTCACCTCGGTTGAATTTTTGGGAATCAGCCAATCTTGCACTGCAACCACCTTGGTTGGATCTACAGCTATCCCTTCTTTAGAGACTACATGCCCTAAAAATCTCAACTCTTTTCTCCAAAAATGGCATTTGGATAACTTTGCTTTTAGCTGATGGTCACGGAGAGTTTTCAAAACTTCTCCTAAATGTTGGGCATGCTCTTCTTCACTCTTGGAGAAGATCAAAATATCATTAACGAAGACTATGACATATTTGTTTAGGAACTCTCGAAGCACCCTACTCATCAAATCAAAAAAATAGGCCGGTGCATTCGTTAACCCAAAAGGCATAACTAGCCATTCAATGAAACCGTCTGGAGTCCTGAAAGAAGTCTTATCTATGCTGTCCTCAGCCACCCTCAACTGATGGAACCCCACAGCCAGTCCAACTGAGAAAATAATGAGGCACCAACAAGCTGGTCAAATAAATCATCAATCCTCGGAAGCGGGTGCCTATTCTTCTTGGTGAGCTTATTTAACTCTCTATAGTCAACACACATACGAAGTGAACCATCCGCTTTAGTTGCAAATACTACTGGAGCACCCCACTAAGATATGCTTCGTTTGATAAACCCTTTTTCAAGTAGCTCCCCTACTTGCTTACCCAGCTCCCTCCTTTCTCTTGGAGCCATGCGGCGCACTGGTAATGCAACTGGCTTTGCATTGTCCACCAGATATATGAAGAAGTCGATCTCACGCCTTGGAGGTAAACCCTGTACCTCATCAAAAACATCGGAATAACCCCAAACCACTGGAATAGATTGCAAATCATCTATGGATGCATTTAGAGACTCTAGGAAGCTAAGCATAAAAGACCATTGAGGGTCACAAGAAACTTCGAGGGTCTTCCCATGACAAGTCAGGAGTCTAACAACCCTCCTTTCACAATCCAGAATGGCCCCATACGTGGTAAGCCATTCCATTCCTAGAATCAACCCATAACCCATAAACCCGGGCACATACGCGTCGCATTCAAACTCGACGCCTAACACATATATTTTCAAATCCCGACAAATCATCGATAAATGAGCTGAACCACCAATGGGGTTTGAAACAACTACGAGATCTACTACCATACTAGTAATTAAATGCAGAGATTCAACCATAGAACTAGATATAAACGAGTGTGAAGCACCAGAATTAAAAAGTTTTCTAACTGGATAGTTTGAAAGAGAAACTAAACTTTTACGAAAAATTTTCTACCTCTTTCAGGAGCACTGATCGCGATAGCATGCACCTGCCCTCCAGAAGTCCCTGATCTTTGCCCTTGTCCCTGCGATCCCTGTTTCTTCGGGCACTCTTTAGAGAAGTGTCTGACCTCTCTGTAATTAAAGCAACTGGCCTTCCTTTTTCTCTCCCTTGTCCTCCTCATGCAGGGTCATACCTACAAGCTTTTCAAAAGTGGCCCTCATTGGAATATGGGACATGGCTAAACCATGCAGAGGCTCATTCAGCCCTTTAGCAAACCGCAAAGCCCTTTTGTGCGGTATGTCTACCATCTCTAACCCGAATCTTGCCAGCTGGTTGAACTTGTTCACATACTCCTTAACCGTCAAATTTCCTTGTTTGAGTGTTAAGAACCTCTCCATCTATATGCTTCCCTCCGCATGGGAAAGAAATTTCATTTCGAACCTCTATCTAAAGTCTTACCAAGTTTCTACCAGACGTCCAGCTTGGGTGACTTCCCACCAAAATGAGGCTTCGTCCTTTAACAGCCAAGCGGCTAATTGAATTTTCCTTCGGTCCTCCACTTCAAAGATTACGAATAAGTACTCTGTCTCCTTAAGCCAATTCCGAGCTTCTACGAATGTCTCATTCCCATGGAATAGCCTTCCTCCCATTTCCCGGAAGTCTTTGCAGATCTTGGTAAAGTTATCAGCTCTTGGAGGGGGAGGAGGAGGAGGAATGACTAGTGCAGCTGGGGGAGGAACGTTTTCTTGGCCTTCGGCAGGCTTCGCGGCCTCCAAATAACTACGGAACCATCCGAGTATTGTGACGCCCTCCTAGATATTAGGGATATTTTGTTCCCCAGACATGCTGAAAAAGGGAAAAGGAAGAAATTTAGATAAAGGACCAAAGGACACTACATATGGATTTTTGGGGAATGTTTTTCAAAATAACTTTTCTTTTGAAAATGTTTTTCTTTTAAAACCTTTCTGAAAATAATTTCCAAAAACTTTTATCTAATCTGGTAACCTTCAGCTCTGATACCAAGTGGACACCCCACGTCCGTTAATGTCACTCACTGAGGGAATGCATTAAGTTTCATGAAGCTCTATAGGTAAATAGACATAGAATAATTACAAGACAAATATAAATAAGGCAGCAACGGAAAATTTAAACTTTTATTTCAAGCATAAGTCATAATACCGTGGTCCACAATTTCATAAGTCACAAAAACCATTACAATAAAATAACTTCTGTCTTACACCATTAGAGTACATAAGTAAATAAAAGCATCATTCCCCCAATTAAAAGAGTTAAGCCATAGTAGAGACAATAACTTGAGCTATACTTCAGAGTAGCTCCTAGTAAGATGATATCTGATTCCTGATTAAGTCTAAGTGTTTCCTCCCTAAGAAACTAGGGGGAGCAGAAGAAAGAAGGAAAAACAACAGGGTCAGAGATAAAGTCTGGCGAGTCTAGTTACTTTTAGCCAGTAGATAAATAAAAGCAACATGATAGACATATAAAGTGGATAAGAGAGATTACTACATAAATGGTAGGTGCGACAAGGTAAGCAAGATAAGGTGTATGTGCCTCACTAATGATTACTCTGCATTATTACTAGTATAACTGAAATGAGATGATCCCTTCCACTATGAGTTGGTAGGCTTAGGTCATACGTCCAAGTATACCCTAACCACTACCCTAATTAATCGGCTCCCTATCCTGTAGATATCCTGTGTTGGCTCCACAGTACGAGGTATCACTTCCTAAAGTGGCAACTCATGGTGTGCACAACCATATCTACTGGTGTCACGGTTGTGTAATAACCCGGAAAATGTGAACCAATTTTAAAATTTTAAAATTGGTTATTGTCAAAGAATTTGAACAATTGAAATAGCATATTACAATAAAATAAGGAATTGGGAATAGTGAGGCAGTTTGAAAATTTGAATACAAACTTTGTCTGACTGTACCGGGTGGAAAATATAACAGATTTTAGCGAAACTGAAAATATTTAAATCTGTTTATGAATACCTTTCTAACGAATCTGAAAAATCGAAGTTTCATAACAGGAATCAAAAGTTATGGCCAAATGAATTTTCAGAAAGGTCGATGTATAGAATATATAGCCCTTGAAAATAGATATTTTGCATACGACCTCGGAATTCGATGAAACCACTTTTGTTGGATCCGGGATGTCAAACTATTGCTAGGTTTCAAATTTCACAATTTTTGAAGCTAGTATATGAGCGGGGCAAAGGAAAATGTGATTGGTCAATTTCTGTTAAAATGGGTCGATCTGAAAATGGACATTTTGCATACGAGCTCAGAATTCGACGAAACTGGTTTTGTTGGGACCATATCGTCAAAACAAAGCTAGATTTATTTTTCTGGAATTTTTCGATTCAGTTTGTGGCCCTGGCAAATTTAAATGTACATTCAAATTGAATATAAAATGTTTTATAATTTAATTTGAAAAATAACTGACTGTAACAGTCGAATTGGCCAATGAAACATATCCCATTGTGTCCGGAATGGGGGTATTTAGCTAGGGGCGACAGTCGTTGGGTTGAAATTGGTGTACGTTGGCTAGAAAGGATATTATAGGAATTTAAAATTTAAATATAATAGAAAATATCTTCATATTTCTCTCTCATCAAAAAAATCTGGTCAACCCTCACGAACGAACGGCAAAACCCGTTCAAACCTTTCCAGCTCGATCGCCGCCGCCACAGGCAATTTCGCCACCGCCTCCAGTTGGCTTTTCCGATCGTCTTCCTCCCCTCTTTCAATCAATACAACCCTCGACTGAAACCATCCCCGATTTGCGTCGTTCTACCTTGAGGAAGTCCGCACCTTTGGAGCGTCGCCGATCGTCATAGGAGCCGCCGAGTTCGCTGCCACCACAGGCGTTGGGAAGCCTGCTCGAAGCTCTTCGACGTCGCAACATCCGATCGAGACGAAACAACACGGATTGATCGAAAATTAAAGACCTAGTTTTGAAGGTGTGAAAAGCACTCTGCTTTGAAATTTCTGAATTGAAAATAACACTTTTTAGTGTTGCAAAACTTTGAAAAATCACATCTTTTTAGTGTGTTAACGAAATTCGATGAAACAGGAAACATCGGGACCGCAGGAAGGCTCTCTACCATCTAGCAGAAGCCGCGGATTTTTCTGATCTTCCTACGATTTTTAGCACTTCAAAAATCAATGTAAGGAATCTAAACTAAATTGTGTGAATGGAATCGTGTTGTATAAATTATATAAGCGAAGTGTAAATTATATACGCATTGTATACCTCATGTACATGTGTTGTATAAGTTATATTAGCGATGTATAAATTTATACAAGCGTTGTATGAAACATATATGCTTTGAATTGTGATGAAATGCAAGTGAATTATAGAAATAATATATATATATATATATATATATATATATACCCCCCTCGTCCACAGACCATGGACGATATTTATTGCTTGTGATTGGCGTGATATTATATGGTATGACGAATGGTTGGAAATAATTGTTTGTGGTTGATATTGTGGTTGAAAAATACCCTCTTGTGGTTGAAAACAAATTAGAATAGGATTGTGGAAATGAAAATAAAACATGCCGCCTGCGTGCGAACTAGATGCATGATCCCCATTATCAAAAACCACGAGGTTTTAAGGTAGAGCGAGGAACCGTACTAGGGACGGTCCCGGTTTTAACTACCCTGCCGTTATGCTGCCGAAATTTTCTGAAATATTCATGTGTTAGAATAATTTTCATTTGTTGAAATTAATTACATATGTTGAAACCAATATTCATGTGTTGAATTGAAATTCATTCGTTGGGTTGAAATTCATGTGTTGAATGTTATTCGAATTTTAAACAAATAGCTTTAGCGATAAAATCACATTTATATATATATATATAAACTACGGAGAATATTCATGTGTTGAATTGAAATTCATTCGTTGGGTTGAAATTCATGTGTTGAATGTTATTCGAATTTTAAACAAATAGCTTTAGCGATAAAAATCACATTTTTATATATATATAAACTATAGAGAATATTCATGTGTTGAATTGAAATTCGTTCGTCGAGTTGAAATTCATGTGTTGAATGTTATTCGAATTTTAAACAAATAGATTTAAAGATAAAAATCACATTTTTATATATACACAAACTATAGAGAATATTCATGTGTTGAATTGAAATTCATTCGTTGGGTTGAAATTCATGTGTTGAATGTTATTCGAATTTTAAACAAATATCTTTAGCGATAAAAATCACATTTATATATATATATATATATATAAACTATAGAGAATATTCATGTGTTGAATTGAAATTCGTTCGTCGAGTTGAAATTCATGTGTGAATGTTATTCGAATTTTAAACAAATAGATTTAAAGATAAAAATCACATTTATATATATATACAAACTATAGAGAATATTCATGTGTTGAATTGAAATTCATTCGTTGAATTGAAATTCATTCGTTGAATTGAAATTCATGTGTTGAATGTTATCGTATTTAAAATAAAATGAATAGACAATAAAAACTACATTTTTATTGTGAATATGAAGTGTTAAAAACATTCACGTGTTGAATAAATATTTTTGATGATAAAAATATTTCTTTTATCATGTATACGCTTTGATAAAAATACACATGTGTTGAAATAAATATTAGTTCGTTAGAAATGTTATTATTAGCTTTGTTCTGCATATATATACATGTGTCGAACAGGAAAATGGATTAGCTGTAGAGTAAAGAAATTATTTGCGTGCCCGACAAATAGGTGAGCCTTGATGAGTTGGCTGCGCAATTTTATTTTTATATCAACTCCTGTGAATGCCATTGGATGCGGAGTGCTGGTTATTCTGTGTGAAATAATAAACACTGCCATAGGATAGTAACAATTAATTTTGAACTACACTACATGGCATACTCCTTGACGATAGGCATACTTCATCATATTCCACATAAGCATTTGGAGCTTGTGTGACGAGGTGGAAGATTTACCATACGAGCGAGAGGCTTGTATAGCGATGATTATATACTACAGGTTGAATTGATGACTGATATGGACTATATAAAATATAACGATAAATTGCCAGATTAATAAAAACCCCCACACGTGTCTGGAGTTGACAATAATCACGTCTCTCTAGTCATTAGATACGGCACATGGACTATTTATTCCCACACGGGACGAGGTGACGAGGATTTATCCTCTGGAGTAATTAAAAATACACGCTCCCTCAGGCTTGACAGGGTGACGAGAATTTATTCTCTGGAGTTATTATCTATACACGCTCCCCTATAAACACCAGAATATATCACTATAAATATGTGGATGCTTTATAGGATTTATTGGGTACCTAACACAGCCCAATAAATTTCCAAACCCCTTCCCGTACAAAGGAGGTTATGGCGAAATTTTTGAAATATTAAGGCGTTAGTGAAATATTTGAAGTGAAAACGATGTTGAAATAAATGAATGAACTATATTTGAAATAAAAGAATGAACTATATTTATATATATAAATATAAATAGAATTGAAAGGAATCGAAGCCGTGCAGTTCGTGTTTTGGGATCGTAATTTGAATCGATTAGTACGAGAAATCCGACCATCGGATTTTCCCGAAACCGCAACCGCTGGGTTCGCCTTGGAAATATCTTTCCAACGGCACCAACCTTGTAAAAATCCAACGGTTGGATTGTCTGGAATGTTCAATTCAAATCTGAAGAAAAACAGCGCCAGAATCGTTTATATTTATATATAAATATAAATATAATTAAATTAAATCGAATAACGACGCTGCAGTTCGAATTTTGAAACCGTAACTTCAAACGACTAGTGTGGAAGATCCGACTGTCGGATTTTCACGAAATTGGAACCGTTGGGTTCGCTTTGGGAATATCTTCCCACTGATATAGACTTTGTAGAAACCCAATGGTTAGATTTTCCGATATGTGTAAAACAAATTAGGGGAAAAACAGCGCCAGTGCCATGGCACGACCTGAAACGTCGTTTAATTAAATATGGCTATTTTTAAATAAATAAAAATGGCGAAAAATCGTTATAAAATATTATAAGCAACATAGATTGGAAATAAACCAATTTGGCTTGATCTGTTTGATATTTGATGGTTGTATGTGTTTGACACGAAAATAACACTAAAGAACTGAAATATGAATGTCGAATAATATAACCATGGAAAGAATTGATTTGAATTCTAATTACGTGAATTATTTGAAAAGGCCGAGCTAACCCTCATTTCAAATAATTTATCGAACGATTCAAATTGGAAAATACAAAGACGATTCAAGACCGACGATCTTCGTATCGGTTGGATGGGCGCTGCTGAGGTTCCTGATTGGAGTAGCTACCGTGAAGGAACGGAAGTAGTAGCCGTCTGAACGTATGTGTTGATTGTACGGATATACGAGGAATTTGACGCCTCCGGTTTCGTTCAGACCTAGAATGGACTTGTAAATGGACTGTGTGTCTGACATTGGATTTTGTTCTATACTGATTGATCTATGTTAAATATATATATGTTCGGCGGTGGAGAATTTATTCTTTTGCTTAACGCCCTTCTCTGAGACGTACGAGCTCAGAGGTTATATATCGATGGGAATCAGTCGTATGGAGTGGATTGCCTATGTGGCATGCCAAGATGCTGTGATCAAGGCTTCTGTTGCAAAGCAAAGTCTTGTGTTTGATAATCAAAGCACGGCCTACATGGCCTGGCTTTGTGTATAGCATGGATTCGCGAGCCTCACACCTCGGTATGAGTTAAAAACGGGATAAGGACTGTAGGGAGAGCACGACGTTTCTTTCTAGCTATGGTGGTGTCAATGACCTACCAGCCCTGACATTTATATCTACTTTTCACCTATGTGGTTGTTGGAATGCGAGGCGCCTCGATTATAGGTCTGTAAGGACCGGGAAACGTGTGTTCAGGAATTGCCAATCCTCAAACGTAAGAGAGGACCGGCCCTGAAGCATCCAGGGGTTACCCAGAGTGTGTAGTCCTGAGGCATTTGCTAGAGTGTCTCGAAGCGGAGAGGAGCTTGCCGCTTGCCTCGACTCATGACGAAAATCCAATTTCCAATACGAAATAACGGATTTGATTGTAGAACTAGTATGGCGACATAGTAGATGGTAGCTTTGGCGCCTATGATTGATATTTATGATGCTATTCGTTTTTGAAACATATATGCACTAGTAATAATATCAAATGATTTTTCTTTACACGTATTAAGCATATTTAGCCATTATAAGGTAAAACTCTATCCTCCATCTTGCGTTGCATTATATGATGGGACTTGAGTCTTATAATGGCTTCATTCTTTTTAAAAGCATTGCGTTGTTTTAAAGAATTTACTTTGTTTTAAATGCACCAGCAATCACTGGAGTAAACCTGTTCCGCGAAAGTGGCGTGGTCATATGATTTGCTTATTACTGTTGTTTAAACTGTTATGTAGATTCCTCATACCAGTCCTTGTTGCTGGCCCTGAGTAGGCCGGGTACGCATGATAGGGGATTCTCGCTTCGCGGTTTGGTGGCAAACGGGAGACTCTTACCCCTACATGTCACAGTTTAGAGCGTTGGTTCGGCAGTAGCCGCGAGACTCGAGAGGGTCGCCATAAAACAAGGGATTGGGGGACCAGTGTGAGCCATGGTAGGTTTTACCTACTGTACTGGAGGATGAAGGGATGGTTGCAAAGCCTACCGGATTTCGCGGTAACGTCTCAGTTGGTATCAGAGCTTTGGTTAACCTTAGTTCCGGGATCTAACACATTAAACACCTCGTCAGAATAGAATCTGTAACGACCCGCATTCTACGCATCATAGGATCGTAGAATGTTTATTTCTGTCACATACGAAGTCGTATGGTCATGTAACTTTGGGAGACGACTATTAGGGTCATTTCCCATGTTCATGATTTTTCCCGATTTTTAAATGACCATTTTACCCCTAGTTGGCACTGTTTTGGCCATAACTTTTAACTGAAAAGGAATTTTGACCTGAAACCACTTCCATTAGCTCCGGATGATGGTTTCTCTTTCCGTAGAGTGGTCACATTAGCCAAACGGACTTACCGTTTGGGAGATATGGCTGAAACAAGTTTCTGATGGTGAAAAACAGCTTAATTGGGCTTAACCGGGTGATTAGCAGCTAGGCCCAAGGGGAATTTCGGGTTTAGGGGTATATAGGGACTGATTAGGGTTAGAAAACATTTCTTTAGACATTTTCCAGCCGCCACTTTCATTCCTCTTGACCTAGCCATGGCCTCCACTCTCTAAATCTCTCTAAAACACCCAAAAATCACTTTCTAATTGAAGATTAGGCTTAGCAAACATCAAATCAAGGAGTATTAGCACGAGAACCGAGGTAGAGCTGCTGTGTAAGATTGGGAACAGCGCCAAATCAGAGAATATTTCATTTTTTGGGTTTTAGTTGTGGCCAAGGTGAGTGATAGCATCGTTTTGACACTAATTACAGTTAATTAAGGGTAATTAGTGAAGATTAGCGAATTTATACACTAATAAATTCTGGAAAAATGTTTAGAAATTCTTAAATAATATTTCATGCCTCTGTTAGAAATTTAGACGATTTGATTAAGTTTTACTAAGTATGTGCTTAAACATGATTAAGAAGGATTATAGGAAAATGTGAGGTTTTAGCCACTTTTGATCTATTTTGATTCATTTGGATTGTTGTTTGATGTTTGGGGTTGCTCTTACATATTGCTATGACTCTATGGTATGTTTTATGATTGATTAGAATAGTTAAATTGGTCGAAAACGTCGTCGAATGGCGTAGAAAGCTCGCTGGAAAGTTGCAGAAAAGTGCAGATCCCGAACCGGTTCGAATCAGAGCAGGGGTCGGATCGGACTAGTGAACTGGCCAAGGGAATCCGAACTGGATTGGGACTTGTCACTGGAAGGAGCTTGGTAGGAAGGAAGGCCATTGCTTAGAGTTGGAGTGGACAGAAGATCGGATCGGAGCAATAGAGCAGATCGGATCGGAGAAAGGGAACAGGACGGATCGGAGCAGGCAAACAAGTCAAACAGAAGGAATCAGATCGGATGAACTACCTCCGAACTGAACTCAAGCAGAGACACCCGAACCGAACCGATATCTGAAGGGGGAGAATCACTGAACCGACCCGACCCGGAGGAAGACACCGACCCGACCCGAAGTGGACTACCGACCCGAACTGATGAAGGTGATGACTACCGAACCGAACAGAATCCTAGAGCTGCTGCTGCACGACAACTCTTCTGAAGACCCACTCCAATTCGATCAAAACCCGAGATGCAAAGGAAGTCCAAATGAGAAGTTAGAGCTCAAGATTTAGATGGGAATCAATGAGTTCGCTTCATGGTTGGGCTTTGCTGCGGGACGCGTGCCAAGGAGTTATCGACGTCTATAGCTTTGGACCACTATGGTAGGAGGTACGAAGGCGGATTCAGGGCCATTATGGCATCGGTAGAACCAAGGGCTACGACCAATGAAGTGGGTCATTGAAATGTTTGGTCATGACTCCAAGTGTTTGGCTTGGTCACAGCGGGGTTTCTACAAGTCGGGATTCGTCGTTACCTCATTTTGTCTAGTGTTCCAAAGTGGTAGATGTCGTACGCTTTACGCACTGAGTGAGAGATGTGAGGATGGTTGCTATGGATGATTTGTTTGCTATCATTGTGACATGCACACCCCACCCCCGTATTCTTACACTATTTATTATGGCACCTTGGAGTATTGTACGGTATGTGGTACTAACTCTTTGGTTGCAGGTCCAGGTTCAGGTATGGTTTAGTATACCTGTTATTACCCTTTTTAGATGCTTATCGCTCATACCAGGCTTTATGTCTGACCCAGAGTTTTATGTCTCTTCTTATTACTCTGGGTGCTCACACGAGCAGACTAGAGACAGGTTAGCTGGTGATGCACGGGTAGATGATCCGGAGACGAGCAGGAGGCTTCCATGTAATATATATAGTATTATTCTCCCTGTGTTGTTGAAGATCACTGCTTGGGCATTGGTGGTGCATCTTCTACTTTAGTTTTCTTTTGTTAGAGACAGTAAATTTGGAAAATTGTAATAAGCTGTATTTGGATTTCCGCTGCTCTGATGTTGACATTGATTATTAGTTATCAGCTTATGCACTGTCTCGCCTGTTTTATGTCAAGTATGTTATTATTATATTTTATTCCATGCGCTGTGAGACATTCTACAGGTTCCTTGATTAGTTCATTCTCTTCTTTCCTTTCTCCTGACGACCGTCCCGTGCTAGTTGGGCATGTGTACAGCGCACTTCCGGAGGAAATGCAGGCTGGTGCGGGGCGGGCCGTCACACTTGGTATCAGAGCTCTAGGTTGCGTAGTTAACCTAGGGAAGTTATCAGGGAGAGATAAGATACATATATGAGAGAGCGTATTTGTGATTATTTGGGTTTTCAAAAGCTATATATATACTATTAGTAGTATAAGGATGAAGTCGTACTGCACTAGCACCACTATGGAGTCGTTAATCGTTTCCTTTTTCAGATTGACGATGAGCCGATATACTAGAGGTGCTGGTAGGGGAGCCAATAATGGGAATGCTGCTGACATGAGGACGATGTTTACTGACCTCATGAGAGAGATGCTTAGAGATGTACAGAGGGCAGCTCCCAATGGTGGAAATGGTGGTGGTCCAATAGTGCAGGCGCCGAGGGTCGACTTCGCCAAGTTGAATAAGGATTATATTAGCCTTGGTGGGAAGCCGTTCCACGGAACGGAGTCGGCCACAGATGTTCAGGATTGGTTGGATAGTTGCGAACGTATCTTCGAGGATTTGGGTATCGAGGATGCAATGAAGAGAAGGCTAGCGTCCCGTCAGCTGCAAGGGCGGGCAATGAATTGGTGGAATGCTATAAAGGCAGCTACTCCCGAAGATCAGGTTACTTGGGAGCAGTTTAAGGCTCGCTTTAGCGAGAAGTTCATTCCGGCTGCTCAGAAGTCAGTGCTGTTTAAGAAATTCTTGGAGCTCAAACAGAGTGGCAGGGCTGTCTCGGAGTATATTGCCGAATTTGACACTTTGTCAAAATATGGGTTATCTCTTATTGATACTGCCGAGAAAAAGAATGAGAAATTCATAACTGGTTTGGATCAGTACTTGGGGGGAAAGACTTATTAACCACATCGATGAGTCGTTTGAGTCGATTGTAGGGAAAGCATTGAGGTCAGAAAGTCTCTACCCTAAGCCGAAGACTGAGGTTGCGTCCGCAGGTGAGCCAAAGCCACAAGCAAGTGGTGAAGACAAGGGTGGTTCCCAGAATAAAAGAAAGCAGAATCAGACTAAGGATGGCCAGAAGAAAAAGAATAAGCAAGATGTGGAGTGCTTCAGCTGTGGTAAGAAGGGCCATTATGCTAGTAATTGTCGGGCCAAGCCAGCAGATAGGAAGTGCTTCAACTGTGGCCAAATGGGACATCACAAGGACAAGTGTCCACAACCCCCTAAAGAAAAGCAAATGGTGAAAGCCTATGCTCTTAATGCTATTCCTTCTTCGTCGAATGCCCCAACTGCGGCGGAGAAGGGAAAGAATGTCGTCATTCAAGGTATGCTTTCTGTTTACGATGTTCCTGTTAGAGTTTTGTTTGATACCGGAGCTTCCAGTTCTTTCATATCTAGTGACCTGGTAGATAGGTTGGGATTGGAGCCCGAGATTGTCGATAGACCTTTAGTAGTGACGAACCCGATTGGTGGTTCGACTAGCCTTAGCATGATTTGTCGTAATGTGGTCTTATCGAGTCATGGATGCATGTTTGTTTGTGATTGCTTTGTTTTGGGCTTTACTGGGTTTGGCATTATTTTGGGAGTAGATTGGCTCCAAAGATACGGGGTGGTGGTAGACTGTGAGGGCTTGTTGGTGACAGCTGGAGTGGATGATGGGCGGAGGATAGTGTTTGGTGGTCTACCTAGTAAGGGGGTATTGGCTAGTTTTCTAAACTCCCTCGACATTCCGCATAGTGAGTTGTTAGGTTTGCCCGTGGTTGGCCAGTATCCGGAGGTTTTCGAAGAAGTGACCGGACTTCCACCACACCGAGAGATTGAGTTCCGTATTGATTTGGTAAAAGTTGCCAGGCCTATAGTGATGCCACTTCGTCGTATGGCACCAAGAGAGCAGCGAGAGCTCGAGGTGCAAGTCAGCGATCTTTTGAAGAAGGGATTTATCAGAAGGAGTGTTTCTGAATGGGGAGCATCAGTTGTGTTTGCTACCAAAGCGGATGGTTCCCTTCGGTTGTGTGTAGACTACCGCGAGTTGAATAAAGTGACGAGGAAGAACAAGTATCCTCTACCGCGGATAGATGATTTGTTTGATCAGTTGAGTGGCGCGAGAGTATTTTCTCAGTTGGATCTCGCGACAGGTTTTCATCAGCTTAGAGTGGAAGCTGAGAGTATAGCTAAAACAGCATTTCGGACGCCGTCTGGGTTTTATGAGTGGTTGGTCATGCCATTCGGGCTGACCAATGCCCCATCATATTTTGTGGATCTTATGAATAGGGTATTCAGAGATCAGTTGAATAAGTTTGTCCTTGTGTTCGTTGATGATATTTTGGTCTACTCAAGGACAGAGGAAGAACACAAGGGACATTTAAAAATAGTGATGGAGGTGTTGAGAAAACACCAATTGAAAGCAAAGTTTTCGAAGTGTCACTTCTGGAAGAGGGAAGTGAGGTTCTTGGGCCATGTTGTATCAGAGAATGGTATTGCCGTGGACCCGGCAAAGGTGGCTACGGTACAGGATTGGCCTACACCCAAGAATGCAACAGATGTAAGAAGTTTCTTGGGGTTAGCGGGATATTATCGTAAGTTTATCCAAGGTTTCTCCAAGATAGCAGCACCATTGACCCAGTTGACCAAGAAGAATCAAGCTTTTGTCTGGGATGAAAGGCGCGAGAATGCATTCAAAAGTCTAAAGGACAGGCTGACAAGCGCACCAGTGTTAGTCATTCCTAAGGGGGATGAAGAGATGACGGTATACACGGATGCCTGTGGTACCGGACTGGGTGCTGTATTGATGCAAGATGGTAGGGTTGTAGCTTACGCAAGTCGGCAATTGAAACCGCACGAGAGAAGATACCCTACCCATGATTTAGAATTGGCAGCGATCGTGTTCGCGTTAAAGATGTGGAGACACTATCTCTTGGGAGAAAGATTTGAGCTTTTTACAGATCATAAGTCGTTAAAGTATCTCTTCTCTCAGAAAGATCTGAATCTCCGTCAGCAGAGATGGTTAGAGTTCTTAGCTTCCTATGATTTTGACATCGCATACACACCAGGAAAGGGCAATGCGGTGGCTGATGCATTGAGTAGAAGACATGCCAGCTTAGGGGCTATGTTCCTTGAATGGAAGCAACTGGAGTTTATCGCGGGGTTTGATTTCAGACCAAAGTGCGAATTGGATCCAGAAATGTTAGCAAGTTTGACGATCAGACCCACTTTGATTGAGCGGATCGGCTCTAGTCAGAGGGACGATCCTAACCTATTGGAAATCATCTCCAAGTTAGAGATGGGTATCGATGAGGAGATGAACAAGTATGGGCTTGATCGAGATGGATGGCTTAGAAAGAATGGAAAGCTTGTTGTACCCAATGTCAATGGATT
Organism: Allium sativum; assembly: GCA_030737875.1. Taxonomy (NCBI): domain Eukaryota; kingdom Viridiplantae; phylum Streptophyta; class Magnoliopsida; order Asparagales; family Amaryllidaceae; genus Allium; species Allium sativum. The sequence continues at coordinate 246,810,523 of CM060922.1, read as the reverse complement.
GAGGGATGAAGTGCTTAGAGAATGTCATCACTCAAAGCTGACTATACACCCCGGTGGTAATAAGATGTATCGAGATATGAAGCAGACCTACTACTGGGAAGGGATGAAAAGAGACGTTGGGAAGTTTATATCCAAGTGCATGAATTGCCAGCTAGTTAAAGCCGAGCAAAAGAAGCCTAGTGGGTTGTTACAGCCTTTAGAAATTCCCGAATGGAAATGGGAGCAAGTCTCGATGGATTTCATCGATGGTTTACCAAGGACTAGATCGGGATATGATAGCATTTGGGTAATTGTGGATCGATTGACTAAGAGCGCAAGATTTATACCAGTCAAATCGACCAGAACGGCAGCTAAGTTAGCAGAATTGTATATGAAGTGGGTAGTGAGATTTCATGGAATACCTAAAGGCATTGTGAGCGACCGAGACCCGTTGTTCACTAGTGGGTTTTGGAAGAGCTTACAAGAGGCTCTAGGGTCAGAGTTACATCTCAGTACCGCATATCATCCTCAGACCGACGGTCAGACGGAGAGGGTGAACCGTATTTTGGAAGATCTCTTGAGAGCATGTATGTTGGATTTTGGTGGATCATGGGATGACCATTTGCATCTAGTAGAGTTTGCATATAATAATAGCTACCAATCCAGTATCGGTATGGCTCCGTTTGAAGCTTTGTACGGAAGACCGTGTAACTCACCATCATGTTGGATAGAGACTGGCGAGAAGTTTATGCTTGGACCAGATGTGGTGAGGGAAACTTCAGATAAAATCAAGACCATTCAACAACGGATGAAGGCTGCCCAAGATAGGCAGAAGAGCTATGCTGATAAGAGGAGAAGAGACTTGAAATTCTCCGTTGGCGACTTGGTGTTTGTCAAGATTTCTCCGTTGAAGAGCGTAATACGATTTGGAAGGAGAGGCAAGTTGGCACCAAGATTTGTTGGCCCATTCCCTGTTCTCGAGCTAGTCGGGAATTTGGCATACAGAATTGACTTACCAGAGAAGATGACGGGAGTTCACAACGTATTTCATGTTTCCCAACTAAGGAAGTTCGTTCACGACTCAGATATGACTATTTCACCTGATCAGTTAGAGGACTTCGAAGTAGAACCCGAGGCGGTTGGGAACCGCAAGCCGGCCCGTATTGTCGAGTACGACATGAAGCAACTTCGAAGGAAGGCGGTGAAGCTAGTCAAGGTACAGTGGAGCGAGGACGAGAGTGATTGTACTTGGGAAACAGAGGAGGACATAAGGAAGAAGTATCCAGAACTCTTTGTCTGGTAAGATTTTGACTTCGATTTAGTTTTTCCGCATGCTAGGATAGGCTTGTTTGCTTGTTTTGCATATTTGATTGTTGTATGTGGTTGTTAGGCATGCGGGATCCTTTGTATGTTTTGGGTTAAGGAATTTCGGGGGCGAAATTTCTTAAGGAGGGGAGAGTGTAACGACCCGCATTCTACGCATCATAGGATCGTAGAATGTTTATTTCTGTCACATACGAAGTCGTATGGTCATGTAACTTTGGGAGACGACTATTAGGGTCATTTCCCATGTTCATGATTTTTCCCGATTTTTAAATGACCATTTTACCCCTAGTTGGCACTGTTTTGGCCATAACTTTTGACTGAAAAGGAATTTTGACCTGAAACCACTTCCATTAGCTCCGGATGATGGTTTCTCTTTCCGTAGAGTGGTCACATTAGCCAAACGGACTTACCGTTTGGGAGATATGGCTGAAACAAGTTTCTGATGGTGAAAAACAGCTTAATTGGGCTTAACCGGGTGATTAGCAGCTAGGCCCAAGGGGAATTTCGGGTTTAGGGGTATATAGGGGCTGATTAGGGTTAGAAAACATTTCTTTAGACATTTTCCAGCCGCCACTTTCATTCCTCTTGACCTAGCCATGGCCTCCACTCTCTAAATCTCTCTAAAACACCCAAAAATCACTTTCTAATTGAAGATTAGGCTTAGCAAACATCAAATCAAGGAGTATTAGCATGAGAACCGAGGTAGAGCTGCTGTGTAAGATTGGGAACAACGCCAAATCAGAGAATATTTCAGTTTTGGGGTTTTAGTTGTGGCCAAGGTGAGTGATAGCATCGTTTTGACACTAATTACAGTTAATTAAGGGTAATTAGTGAAGATTAGCGAATTTATACACTAATAAATTCTGGAAAAATGGTTAGAAATTCTTAAATAATATTTCATGCCTCTGTTAGAAATTTAGACGATTTGATTAAGTTTTACTAAGTATGTGCTTAAACATGATTAAGAAGGATTATAGGAAAATGTGAGGTTTTAGCCACTTTTGATCTATTTTGATTCATTTGGATTGTTGTTTGATGTTTGGGGTTGCTCTTACATATTGCTATGACTCTATGGTATGTTTTATGATTGATTAGAATAGTTAAATTGGTCGAAAACGTCGTCGAATGGCGTAGAAAGCTCGCTGGAAAGTTGCAGAAAAGTGCAGATCCCGAACCGGTTCGGATCGGAGCAGGGGTCGGATCGGACTAGTGAACTGGCCAAGGGAATCCGAACTGGATTGGGACTTGTCACTGGAAGGAGCTTGGCCGGAAGGAAGGCCATTGCTTAGAGTTGGAGTGGACAGAAGATCGGATCGGAGCAATAGAGCAGATCGAATCGGAGAAAGGGAACAGGAAGGATCGGAGTAGGCAAACAAGTCAAACAGAAGGAATCAGATCGGATGAACTACCTCCGAACTGAACTCAAGCAGAGACACCCGAACCGAACCGATATCTGAAGGGGGAGAATCACTGAACCGACCCGACCCGGAGGAAGACACCGATCCGACCCGAAGTGGACTACCGACCCGAACTGATGAAGGTGATGACTACCGAACCAAACAGAATCCTAGAGCTGCTGCTGCACGACAACTCTTCTGAAGACCCACTCCAATTCGATCAAAACCCGAGATGCAAAGGAAGTCCAAATGAGAAGTTAGAGCTCAAGATTTAGATGGGAATCAACGAGTTCGCTTCATGGTTGGGCTTTGCTGCGGGACGCGTGCCAAGGAGTTATCGACGTCTATAGCTTTGGACCACTATGGTAGGAGGTACGAAGGCGGATTCAGGGCCATTATGGCATCGGTAGAACCAAGGGCTACGACCAATGAAGTGGGTCATTGAAATGTTTGGTCATGACTCCAAGTGTTTGGCTTGGTAACAGCGGGGTTTCTACAAGTCGGGATTCGTCGTTACCTCATTTTGTCTAGTGTTCCAAAGTGGTAGATGTCGTACGCTTTACGCACTGAGTGAGAGATGTGAGGATGGTTGCTATGGATGATTTGTTTGCTATCATTGTGACATGCACACCCCACCCCCGTATTCTTACACTATTTATTATGGCACCTTGGAGTATTGTACGGTATGCGGTACTAACTCTTTGGTTGCAGGTCCAGGTTCAGGTATGGTTTAGTATACCTGTTATTACCCTGTTTAGATGCTTATCGCTCATACCAGGCTTTATGTCTGACCCAGAGTTTTATGTCTCTTCTTATTACTCTGGGTGCTCACACGAGCAGACTAGAGACAGGTTATCTGGTGATGCACGGGTAGATGATCCGGAGACGAGCAGGAGGCTTCCATGTAATATATATAGTATTATTCTCCCTGTGTTGTTGAAGATCACTGCTTGGGCATTGGTGGTGCATCTTCTACTTTAGTTTTCTTTTGTTAGAGACAGTAAATTTGGAAAATTGTAATAAGCTGTATTTGGATTTCCGCTGCTCTGATGTTGACATTGATTATTAGTTATCAGCTTATGCACTGTCTCGCCTGTTTTATGTCAAGTATGTTATTATTATATTTTATTCCATGCGCTGTGAGACATTCTACAGGTTCCTTGATTAGTTCATTCTCTTCTTTCCTTTCTCCTGACGACCGTCCCGTGCTAGTTGGGCATGTGTACAGCGCACTTCCGGAGGAAATGCAGGCTGGTGCGGGGCGGGCCGTCACAGAATCAGTAGTGTTCTAAGGCGAGTAGCTCATTAGAGATAGGATTAGCAATGTCCTAGAATGAGCTAAGCAGATTAGCAAAACAATTTGATCAGTACATCATTACCTTTCCTTATGTTCCCCTGCTTTATCATATATGAAAGTTATCAATTCTGTGAGCTTGGCTCTTTTCTTGCTTATACAGTACTCTATCTGATGGCTACACGAGCAGCAGTAGCCAGAGGTGGCCGTGGAGGCCGAGCAGGCATAGCAGGAGGACGGGGGAATATCCCCATAGATGAGGAGGGTCCTATTATATAGCCACCAGCACCCCAGGACTTTGAGCTAGACAGAGTAGCGAAGAGATATAGGAACCTGGGGGGAAAACCCTTTTCTGGCCTTGGTACAATGACAGAGGCTATTGCTTGGTTGAAGACCCGTGAAAAGATTTTTGAGGGCATGGGTTTGGGGACCAACAACAAAGCACGTCTAGGTATTTGGCTCTTACAGGAAGAAGCAGAGTTGTGGTGGGATGCCATCACCTCGGAAGATGTGGCAGGTACTGTTAGGACCTGGGAGCAATTCAAGACCATGTTCAACGAGAAGTTCGTACCTGAGCAGGCCTTAGAGCGGATGCGAGAGCAGTTTGCTAATCTCCAGCAGGGAGATCTCTCTATCCAATATTACCTCAATAAATTCACTCAGCTGTCGCGCTATGCTCCAGAGCTTATTATGACCAACAAAGCTAAGAACAAGAGGTTTATATTTGGGCTACGGCGCAAGTACCATGACAGAGCCATGAGCAACATCAAACGCTCATTCTCAGAATTAGTAGAAATGGCCTGCAATTATGAAGATATGGATGAAAGACACTCCAACCAAGACCGCGCCAAAAGCCAAGCTGGAAATAAGCGTAAAGCTGCAGCAGATCAGCCAGAGTCCAGCATTTCAGCGGCCGCTACTCAGCAATCTGGGAAGATACCCAAAGGAAGCTGCTACAACTGCGGGAAGACAAGTCATTTTTCTAATGTATGCAAAGCCCCAAAGAAGCTAAAGGCAAATCCAGACCTCAGCTCAGCCGAATGCTACAACTGCCATAAGAAAGGGCACTATAGCAGGAATTGTCCTCTGAAGCAGAATGCACAAGTGGCTCATGTGTATGACGGGGAGACCCCGCCAGCTATCACCGATGGATCAGGTAAACCCGACGTCTTGGGAGGTACCCTTACCATTAAAAATATTCCTGTTTCTGTACTTTTTGATACTGGTGCATCACGTAGCTTCATTTCTGGTAACACTGTTCACAAGTTAAAATTGAAATAAAGAAAGCTTAAAGAACCAATTAAAGTTCAAAACCCGATAGGAGGTTCTGTTAGACTCAGTTCATATTGTAGAGTGCCTGTCTCATATTTTTGCTACAAGTTCTCTTTTGATTTGATCATCATGGACCTTTCCGAATTTGATATAATACTGGGGCTAGACTGGTTGACAAAATATAAGGCCGAAGTTAGATGTGCTGAAAGAATCGTTAAAGTCGAAACGAAGCTTGGCCCTATATATATACCATGCCATGGCTCAGAAATTAATAGAACGGAATTTTGGTCTTCTTTGGAAGTTACTCCCACTTCATTAGAAAAGATACCGGTCGTTAAAAACTATGCGGATGTGTTTGAAGAAGTAGAAAACTTACCATCGCAAAGAGAAATTGAATTTAGAATAGATCTAGTTCCTAACGCCCGACCAGTAGTACACCCAATTAGACGGATGGCCCAGAAAGAAAAAGAAGAGTTAGGTAGTCAAACTCGAGAATTGCTTTGGAAAGGTCTGATCAGACCGAGCTTTTCAGCTTGGGGAGCAGCAGTGGTATTTGTCCCGAAATCAGACGGTACTCTAAGACTTTGTGTTGATTACCGAGATCTCAATAAGCAGACACTGAAGAACAAATATCCCTTTCCTCGGATAGACGATCTGTTAGATCAATTAAATGGGGCAATAGTATTCTCCAGAATGGACCTAGCTACAGGTTTCCACCAATTACGTATAGCCGAAGATTGTGTTCCTTTGACATCCTTCAGGGGTCCCGATTTATTCTACGAATGGTTAGTAATGCCGTTCGGCTTGTGTAACGCTCCGGCATACTTCGTCGATCTTATGAACAGAGTGTTCCGTGGTGTATTGAATAAATTTGTTCTAGTCTTCATCGATGACATTTTAATCTACTCCAAGTCGGAAGGCGAGCATGCAAAACATTTAGAACAAGTGTTGATAATTCTGAGGAGAAATGTCTTGAAAGCTAAATTTTCTAAGTGTGTCTTCTAGCAGGATGAAGTTAAGTTCCTAGGCCATGTCGTATCAAAGGAAGGGATTGATGTAGATCCAAGCAAAATTACAGCGATTCAGAACTGGAAACAGCCTGCTACCCCCACAGAAGTTCGAAGTTTCCTTGGATTGGCTAGTAACTATCGGAAATTCGTTCAGGATTTTTCAAAGATATCTGGTGTATTGACAAAGCTTACAAAGAAGCATAAGAAATTCAAATGGACTCCCGAATGTGAAGAGGCTTTCCAGGAGCTGAAACTGAAATTGACAACTGCTCGAGTATTGACAAGTATAGAAGGCAACCAAGACTTGACTATATGGACATATGCTTCTATTAGAGGGCTAGGCGCAGTATTAATGCAAAAAGGCCAAGTGGTCGCTTATGCCAGCCGTCAGCTGAAGCCGCATGAAAGAAACTATGCAACTCATGATCTTGAGTTGTTAGCTATCGGTTTGCTTTGAGAATCTAGAGGCATTATTTATTGGGCGAGAAGTTCGAACTATTTACCGATCATCAATCATTGAAATATCTATTCACTCAGAAAGATCTAAACTTGAGACAACAACGTTGGTTAGAATTCCTTGCAGCATACGATTTTGAGATTCTATACACTCCTGGGAAAGCCAATGTTGTAGCAGATGCACTCAGCAGAAAGAATGAAATCATCGCCAGTTTTATCATCATGTTTTCATTGATTGACAAGATTTCGGACCTTCAGAAAGATGATGAATTTATTCAAAGAATCAGTCAGAGAGTCAAGGGAGGTGAATCCACAAGTTTCCGACTCGATGACAATGGAGTTCTTAGATTAAAGGGCAGAATTTGCATCCCAAATCTTCCAGAGCTTCGAAGAGAAATACTTGATGAATGTCACAAGTCCAAACTAAGCATCCATCCCGGTGTGAGAAAAATGTATAACGATATCAAGCGCACATTCTGGTGGAGGGCTTTGAAAAGAGATATTTCATTATATGTTAGCAGATGCTCCACTTTTCAGCTAGTTAAGAGCGATCAGCAGAAATTGGCTGGACTATTACAACCATTAGAAATTCCAGGATGGAAGTGGGAGCAAATTTCAATGGACTTCATTGATGGCTTGCCTCGAACTAAGAAAGGAAACGACAATATATGGGTGAACGTAGATCGCTTCACGAAGACTGCCCATTTCATACCTGTCCGATCCAACAGAACGGCTCAAAGTTTAGCACAGATTTACTTCAAAGAAATAGTTAAACTGCATGGAGTGCCGCTCAATATAGTCAGTGATAGAGATCCCCTATTTACTAGCAAATTCTGGGAAGCATTCCAGACAGAATTGGGAACCAAATTGAATCTAAGCACCGCTTATCACCCTCAACAGACGGCCAAACTGAGCGGGTGAATAGAATTCTAGAAGATTTACTGCGGGCTTGCGTTATTGATTTTGGAGGCTCATGGGAAGATCACTTACATTTAGCCGAATTCTCTTATAACAATAGCTATCAAGCAAGTTTGGGAATGTCTCCATTTGAAGCGTTATACGGTAGACCGTGCAGATCTCCCGCATGTTGGGTAGAACCTGGCAACAGACTTGTGTTAGGGCCCGATATGATTCGAGAAGCATCAGATAAAGTCGATTTCATTAAGAAGCGATTGAAAACCGCACAAAGTCGACAGAAAAGTTATGCTGATGCGAGAAGAAGAGATTTATCATTTGTCGTTGGAGATTATGTTTATTTAAGAGTTTCTCCGATGCGGGGAGTAATCAGATTTGGCAAAACTGGGAAGTTGGCACCGAGATTTATTGGTCCCTTTCCTATACTCGAACGGATTGGAACTTTGGCATATAGGGTTTCATTACCTGATTGGTTGCCTGGTGTACATGATGTGTTCCACGTGTCTCAACTCAGAAAACATGTGCATGATCTGGATCTTGTTGTAGAAGAAGCAGCGCAACAGGATATAGACATAACTCCAGAATTAGCAGTCAGAAGAGAGCCATTAAAGATCGTTGGTAAAGAAACTAGAGAGCTAAGGAGCAAAAAGATTCATTTAGTCAAAGTGCAGTGGAGTAGTGATCCTAGAGACTGTACTTGGGAGACTGAGGAAAGAATTAAACAAGCCTACCCCAAATGCAGAGTGGACATCTCTGACTAACTCCGGTGCAAGGTACCTTTACAATACTTTGCATTTACATTTTGTTCCCTACTTTGCTGTTATTTCCTTTTCGAGGACGAAATGTTTTAAGTGGGGGAGATTGTAATAACCCGGAAAATGTGAACCAATTTAAAATTTTTAAAATTGGTTATTGTCAAAGAATTTGAACAATTGAAATAGCATATTTCAATAAAATAAGGAATTGGGAATAGTGAGGCAGTTTGAAAATTTGAATACAAACTTTGTCTGACTGTACCGGGTGGAAAATATAATAGATTTTAGCGAAGCTGAAAATATTTAAATCTGTTTATGAATACCTTTCTAACAAATCTGAAAAATCGAAGTTTCATAACAGGAATCAAAAGTTATTGCCAAATGAATTTTCAGAAAGGTCGCTATATAGAATATATAGCCCTTGAAAATAGATATTTTGCATACGACCTCGGAATTTGACGAAACCACTTTTGTTGGATACGGGATGTCAAACTATTGCTAGGTTTCAAATTTCATAATTTTTGAAGCTAGTATGTGAGCGGGGTAAAGGAAAATGTGATTGGTCAATTTCTGTTAAAATGGGTCGACCTGAAAATGGACATTTTGCATACGAGCTCAGAATTCGACGAAACTGGTTTTGTTGGGACCGTATCGTCAAAACAAAGCTAGATTTATTTTTCTTGAATTTTTCGATTCAGTTTGTGGCCCTGGCAAATTGAAATGTACGTTCAAATTGAATATAAAATGTTTTATACTTTAATTTGAAAAATAACTAACTGTAACAGTCGAATTGACCAACGAAACATATCCCATTGTGTTCGGAATGGGGGTATTTAGCTAGGGGCGACAGTCGTTGGGTTGAAATTGGTGTACGTTGGCTAGAAAGGATATTGTAGGAATTTAAAATTTAAATATAATAGAAAATATCTTCATATTTCTCTCTCATCAAAAAAATCTGGTCAACCCTCACGAACGAACAGCGAAACCCGTTCAAACCTTTCCAGCTCGATCGCCGCCGCCACAGGCAATTTCGCTACCGCCTCCAGTTGGCTTTTCCGATCGTCCTCCTCCCCTCTTTCAATCAATACAACCCTCGACTGAAACCACCCCCGATTTGCATCGTTCTACCTTGAGGAAGTCCGCACCTTTGGAGCACCGCCGATCGTCATAGGAGCCGCCGAGTTTGCTGCCACCACAGGCGTTGGGAAGCCTGCTCGAAGCTTTTCGACGTCGCAGCATCCGATCGAGACAAAACAGCACGGATTGATCGAAAATTAAAGACCTAGTTTTGAAGGTTTGAAAAGCACTCTGCTTTGAAATTTCTGAATTGAAAATTACACTTTTAAGTGTTGCAAAACTTTGAAAAATCACAACTTTTTAGTGTTTAACGAAATTCGATGAAACAGGAAACATCGGGACCGCAGGGAGGCTCTCTACCATCTAGCAGAAGCCGCGGATTTTTCTGATCTTCCTACGATTTTTAGCACTTCAAAAACCAATGTGAGGAATCTAAACTAAATTGTGTGAATGGAATCGTGTTGTATAAATTATATAAGCGAAGTGTAAATTATATACGCATTGTATACCTCATGTACATGTGTTGTATAAGTTATATTAGCGATGTATAAATTTATACAAGCGTTGTATGAAACATATATGCTTTAAATTGTGATGAAATGCAAGTGAATTATAGAAATAATATATATATACACTCCCCTCGTCCACAGACCATGGACGATATTTATTGCTTGTGATTGGCGTGATATTATATGGTATGACGAATGGTTGGAAATAATTGTTTGTGGCTGATATTGTGGTTGAAAAATACCTTTGTGGTTGAAAAATACCTTTGTGGTTGAAAAATACCCTCTTGTGGTTGAAAACAAATTAGAATAGGATTGTGGAAATGAAAATAAAACATGCCGCCTGCGTGCGAACTAGATGCATGATCCCCATTGTCAAAAACCGCGAGGTTTTAAGGTAGAGCGAGGAGTCGTACTAGGGACGGTCCCGGTTTTAACTACCCTGCCGTTATGTTGCCGAAATTTTCTGAAATATTCATGTGTTAGAATAATTTTCATTTGTTGAAATTAATTACATATGTTGAAACCAATATTCATTTGTTGAATTGAAATTCATTCGTTGGGTTGAAATTCATGTGTTGAATGTTATTCGAATTTTAAACAAATAGCTTTAGCGATAAAAATCACATTTATATATATATAAACTATAGAGAATATTCATGTGTTGAATTGAAATTCATTCGTTGGGTTGAAATTCATGTGTTGAATGTTATTCGAATTTTAAACAAATAGCTTTAGCGATAAAAATCACATTTTTATATATATATATAAACTATAGAGAATATTCATGTATTGAATTGAAATTCGTTCGTCGAGTTGAAATTCATGTGTTGAATGTTATTCGAATTTTAAACAAATAGATTTAAAGATAAAAATCACATTTTTATATATATACAAACTATAGAGAATATTCATGTGTTGAATTGAAATTCATTCGTTGGGTTTAAATTCATGTGTTGAATGTTATTCGAATTTTAAACAAATAGCTTTAGCGATAAAAATCACAATTTTATATATATATAAACTATAGAGAATATTCATGTGTTGAATTGAAATTCGTTCGTCGAGTTGGAATTCATGTGTTGAATGTTATTCGAATTTTAAACAAATAGATTTAAAGATAAAAATCACATTTTTATATATATACAAACTATAGAGAATATTCATGTGTTGAATTGAAATTCATTCGTTGAATTGAAATTCATGTGTTGAATGTTATTGTATTTAAAATAAAATGAATAGACAATAAAAACTACATTTTTATTGCGAATATGAAGTGTTAAAAACATTCATGTGTTGAATAAATATTTTTGACGATAAAAATATTTCTTTTATCATGTATACGCTTTGATAAAAATACACATGTGTTGAAATAAATATTAGTTTGTTAGAAATGTTATTATTAGCTTTATTCTGCATATATATACATGTGTCGAACAGGAAAATGGATTAGCTGTAGAGTAAAGAAATTATTTGCGTGCCCGACAAATAGGTGAGCCTTGATGAGTTGGCTGCGCAATTTTATTTTTATATCAACTCCTGTGAATGCCATTGGATGCGGAGTGCTGGTTATTCTGTGTGAAATAATAAACACCGCCATAGGATAGTAACAATTAATTTTGAACTACACTACATGGCATACTCCTTGACGATAGGAATACTTCATCATATTCCACATAAGCATTTGGAGCTTGTGTGACGAGGTGGAAGATTTACCATACGAGCGAGAGGCTTGTATGGCGATGATTATATACTACAGGTTGAACTGATGACTGATATGGACTATATAAAATATAACGATAAATTGCCAGATTAATAAAAAACCCCACACGGGTCTGGAGTTGACAATAATCACGTCTCTCTAGTCATTAGATACGGCACATGGACTATTTATTCCCACACGGGACGAGGTGACGAGGATTTATCCTCTGGAGTAATTAAAAATACACGCTCCCTCAGGCTTGACAGGGTGACGAGAATTTATTCTATGGAGTTATTATCTATACACGCTCCCCTGTAAACACCAGAATATATCACTATAAATATGTGGATGCTTTATAGGATATATTGGGTACCTAACACGGCCCAATAAATTTCCAAACCCCTTCCCGTACAAAAGAGGTTATGGCGAAATTTTTCGAAATATTAAGGCGTTGGTGAAATATTTGAAGTGAAATCGATGTTGAAATAAATGAATGAACTATATTTGAAATAAAAGAATGAACTATATTTATATATATAAATATAAATAGAATTGAAAGGAATCGAAGCCGTGCAGTTCGTGTTTTGGAATCGTAATTTGAATCGATTAGTCGAGAAATCCGACCATCGGATTTTCCCGAAACCGCAACCGCTGGATTCGCCTTGGAAATATCTTTCCAACGGCACCAACCTTGTAAAAATCGAACGGTTGGATTGTCTGGAATGTTCAATTCAAATCTGAAGAAAAATAGCGCCAGAATCGTTTATATGTATATATATATATATATAAGTATAATTAAATTAAATCGAATAACGACGCTACAGTTCGAATTTTGAAACCGTAACTTCAAACGACTAGTGTGGAAGATCCGACCGTCGGATTTTCACGAAACTGGAACCGTTGGGTTCGCTTTGGGAATATCTTCCCACTGATATAGACTTTGTAGAAATCCACGGTTAGATTTTCTAGTATGTATAAAACAAATTAGGGGAAAAATAGCGCCAGTTCCACGGCACGACCTGAAACGTCGTTTAATTAAATATGGCCATTTTTAAATAAATAAAAATGGCGAAAAATCGTTATAAAATATTATAAGCAACATAGATTGGAAATAAACCAATTTGGCTTGATCTGTTTGATATTTCATGGTTGTATGTGTTTGAAACGAAAATAACACTAAAGAACTGAAATATGAATGTCGAATAATATAACCATGGAAAGAATTGATTTGAATTCTAATTACGTGAATTATTTGAAAAGGCCGAGCTAACCCTCATTTCAAATAATTTATCGAACGATTCGAATTGGAAAATACAAAGACGATTCAAGACCAATGATCTTCGTATCGGTTGGATGGGCGCTGCTGAGGTTCCTGATTGGAGTAGCTACCGTGAAGGAACGGAAGTAGTAGCCGTCTGAACGTATGTGTTGATTGTACAGATATACGAGGAATTTGACGCCTCCGGTTTCGTTCAGACCCAGAACGGACTTGTAAATGGACTGTGTGTCTGACATTGAATTTTGTTTTATACTGATTGATCTCTGTTAAATATATATCTATTTGGCGGCGGAGAATTTATTCTTTTGCTTAACGCCCTTCTCGGAGACGTACGAGCTCAGAGGTTATATATCGATGGGAATCAGTCGTATGGAGTGGGTTGCCTATGTGGCATGCCAAGATGCTGTGATCAAGGCTTCTGTTGCAAAGCAAAGTCTTGTGTTTGATGATCAAAGCACGACCTACGTGGCTTGGATTTGTGTATAGCGTGGATTCGCGAGCCTCACACCTCAGTATGAGTTAAAAACGGGATAAGGACTGTAGGGAGAGCACGACGTTTCTTTCTAGCTATGGTGGTGTCAGTGACCTACCAGCCCTGACATTTATATCTACTTTTCACCTATGTGGTTGTTGGAATGCAAGGCGCCTCGATTATAGGTCTGTAAGGACCGGGAAACGTGTGTTCAGGAATTGCCAATCCTCAAACGTAAGAGAGGACCGGCCCTGAAGCATCCAGGGGTTACCCAGAGTGTGTAGTCCTGAGGCATTTGCTAGAGTGTCTCGAAGCGGAGAGGAGCTTGCCCCTTGCCTCGACTCATGACGGAAATCCAATTTCCAATACGAAATAACGGATTTGATTGTAGAACTAGTATGGCGACATAGTAGATGGTAGCTATGCCGCCTATGATTGATATTTATGATGCTATTCGTTTTTGAAACATATATGCACTAGTAATAAAATAAAAATGATTTTTCTTTACACGTATTAAGCATATTTGGCCATTATAAGATAAAACTCTATCCTCTGGCTTGCGTTGCATTGTATGATGGGACTTGAGTCTTATAATGGCTTCATTCTTTTTAAAAGCATTGCGTTGTTTTAAAGAATTTACTTTGTTTTAAATGCACCAGCAATCACTGGAGTAAACCCGTTCCGCGAAAGTGGCGTGGTCCTATGATTTGCTTATTACTGTTGTTTAAACTGTTAAGTAGATTCCTCATACCAGTCCCCATGACTGACTCGTTGTTTGTTTCACTTTGCAAACGCGGGTGCCCTTATTTTCACATGGGCAGCCTAGTTCACAGGTGACATGTTGTTTTTGGCTCAGCACTGTAGTATGGAGTGCACTTTTGGCTCATGGCGAGGCTGACTTCACCGAGATGACTTTGACATTTTCTGCCATTATTGTACTTATATTATGATTCCGCCACGGGCGATGCAGACTGTTTTACTTCCAGTACTTATTATTGTATGTATATGTACCGCCTTCGGCGATGTAGACTGATACCCTTATTATGTCTCACTGCATGTATATATTCCGCCTCTGGCGATGGTGACTGATCATTTCCCTTTTATTTACTAAGTTATATCCTACGTTGTGCTATTCTGATGTTGTTACATGTTATGATTCTGCTGTCATATCTATGTAAAATTATTCTATTTATTGTTTTTGCTATTATCTGTACTCTGCTATGATGATTGATGTGTTATATTCCAATGATTATCCTTAGTACCGTCACACGGATTTTGGGATCGTCACAAGTAGTCTTAGCCCCCTCTGCCCGTCCCATGCACGCACATGTCCCCGGTTGGTTTGCGCCGCCTACACCATCCGCCTCGTTTGGATCTCTTACAATCAATCATTAAGCGTGCCCCTTCTCCACCCAGTACGGAGTTCTTTACTTGATACCAACTTTGGGTTACTGACTGAAATGGGTCCCACACAATATGATACAAGCTCTCCCCTTTGTCTTGTATCCCCACTAGGTTTTCCACTGACTATGTATACCCTTAGGTGTCTTTAATTACATAGCCCTATACCAGTTATGCTTACCCTAAAGGGTGTCTTTAATTACATAGCTTCATTACGTTATCTATCGGGTATGTATACCACTAGGTGTCTTTAATTACATAACCTTATTACATTATCTATCGGTTATGTATACCACTAGGTGTCTTTAATTACATAACCTTATTGGGTTAAGTTCGTGGGCCTATATGTATATATTACCCACTCCCTCTAATTTACTTAACCCACCCACTACCCATCCAATTTTACTTAATCCTAACTTAAGTTCATAGTAATACAATCTTTATGGATTAAATTAGGTTAAGTAGTCCAATCCTTTACCATGTCCATTTATGGTTTTATAATGGGCTAGACCTCCCACATTAGGCCTACAACATGTGGATGCTGGATATGTCGGTCGAGTCCGGGCAGTCTTATTCCACAGTTAGGCCTAACCTCATGTCTTATCCCGATTCGTATTTGCGTACTTAAACCTCCCACATTAGGTTCAACATTAGTGGCTGCTGGATATGCCGATCGGGTCTGGGCAGACTTCCACCACTAATGTAACCTAACCTCGTGTCATAAGTACAATTTACAGTTCTTAATTTTAAATTACTAAACATTCCAAATTAATCCAAATCTACCTATTTCATTATAGGTAACTATTTCTATGTTTTACCCATTTGAATTACATGTCAAATATCACATAAATTATGCCAATTATAATATCTTTTTCCCCGTTTTCTCTCTAATGTATTCGTACGTATTTTGGCGGCATCTAGGCTATAGAGAAGCCTAGCTACAACAATGAAAAGGGAATATGACGAAGGTGATAATTTCAACATATCTTGGCATAAACATAAACATAAACTGGTATGATAACAAGGTGAATGGTCATGTAATCATCATGGCAAGGTAGGCATAAAAGTGATGAACTTTTAACAACTACGATGTCAGAGAAACATAATGAGATCTAAATTAACCATAAGGTGTCCAATTATTTAGATCTAGCATAGTTAGGGTGACATAGTAACACGTTTAGATCTAAAGATGGATTCACATGTCAAGTTTACAACATATCTCAATGGACCACAATATGACAGGTGAAAGGTGATTAACATAAAGATCTAGATATAAGTAATGTTACAACTATATAAATTAATAGATGTACATCCACCATAACATGGTTACAAGTCAAGATCCACATAAGCAACATAATCGAATAACCACAATTTTATTAGATCTAGGAAAATAGATCTGTCATGACATAGTATAGAATTCCACATTAACACAGAATCATATTTTACAACATATCCAATTCATAGTCTTTCAAGATATACTTTTATTTATCTAAACCTAAAAACAACTAGAACTCACAACATTAGATTTAGAGAATTTAGGAAGAACGGATCTAGAATTTCTGAATTGGATTTGTAGAATATGTTGTTGTAGAAAACGGTTCAGTTCGCACTCCAACAGCATATGTCCTCCATGACTTCCAATGAAGAAAATATGAGAAATAGGACATGTATATATAGCTGCCAGACCCCCTGAAACCGAGTGCCACGTCAACCCTAGGGGTGTCGACATCCCTGTGGGTGGGTCGACCCCTAGTTCGACACCCCTCCAGGGGGGTCGACCCCCTAAAGCGGGAATTTTGCTGCTCAGAGGAATTTTTCAAATTTGAATCCTCTGGATAGAATTTTGACTCATCTCTGACTCACCTCTGACTCATGTGTATATATAATATATTTATATGCATATACAAACTTAAAACCCACATAACTTCTTCATAAGGTGTCCGTTTTACGCAAACTAAATGTCTATCTTGTCCAGAATTTCGAGACGGACGCAATGGTGCAGTCTATTTCCTCTGATTCTGAATATTAAATTAATTATTATTTAATTTATTCTCTTTAATGTCATTAAAAATTCGGGGTGTTACAAATTCACTTCCTAATGAATGGGATTAGAAGACTCTAGCAATCGAAGAAACCAATGATATTAGTACTGTGAATAGAAGATTGGTAATCTAATGTCCTATGAAGTGAAGTTGCAGGTTAAAAAAGATAATCAAGCAAATGAGAAGAAATCACTGGCACTTAATGCAATGATTGATAATGATGAACCAGATGATGATACTATTGATGATATCAAGTTTACTATCAAGAAGATCAAAAAATTCTTGAAGTACTGGATAACGAAGAAACTTTGAAAAACTAATAACAATAATTCTAGAAATGGGAATGTTGTTAGATGTTTCAAATGTGATAAACCCGGTCATTTGAAAAGGAATTGTCTTAACTTGAGAAAACCAAAGCACATTTCAAATACTTTTAATAAAGAGAGGAAATAGGCATTCAATGCAACATGGGATGATTCATTATCAAGCGATAGTGATTCAGAAACAGAAAAAGCCAATGTATGCTTAATGGCAATGGATCACCAGATATGGAATTTTGATTAAAAAATTACTAAAGTTTTAAATGATATGCAACAGAGATATGAAATACTTAGTGAAGAGTGCGATAATAGTTAGGTAGAAATAGATAGATAAAAAATATCTAATGAAAAGCTGAGTAAAGAAAAACAATGTCTCGAAGATGAAATTGGAAGATTTAATGGTCATAAAAATGGAAGGGATTTAACACCTGGAAGTTATGAAAAACCGAAAAGTGAAAATATTCCTTAAAATTAGAAAATCTTTCAATGAAGTCACAGATCACTTATCTGAATGACAAAATAACATTTCTAGACAATGTTATTCTTAATCATAGTAAGGATTTTGATAAAATGAAAACTGATACTGATAAATTTAATAAAGGAAAGGATAATCTAGAGAAATTATTATCTGCATCTAAAAACTTTAGGAATAAGCTTGGACTTGGATATACCCCTA
Source organism: Allium sativum (assembly GCA_030737875.1). Classification (NCBI taxonomy): domain Eukaryota; kingdom Viridiplantae; phylum Streptophyta; class Magnoliopsida; order Asparagales; family Amaryllidaceae; genus Allium; species Allium sativum. The sequence continues at coordinate 246,792,644 of CM060922.1, read as the reverse complement.
AGGCTAAGAAATATAGTACTCAATATACTAAGTCTGTCAAAGCCACCAATTTCAAACCAAAACCTGGGAAATTAAAGTTAAATCCTCCAAATAGGTTCATTAACTTATGGGTTCCAAAATGGTTAGATAATACCGAAAAATAAAAATATATTGATAATTTATTAATAAGGTTAAATTATCTAATGATTATATTTTGAAAGGACATTTAAACTCTTCATGGGTTTGGAATCCCAAAACTTAACCCCATGGACCCCGAAATAAAAAGGGTACTAGTGTGCATATTTTATAATTTTTCAGGTACCAAATAATCGGTGCTCAAAGCATATGACAAGAAATCTATTGAACCTTGGATAAGTCTAAAAATGATTAGTTATTGGCATCAGCAAAGTTGGTAACTCTAAAACTCATCTGATTATTTAGTTTATTTCTTGTTTTGATTTCCCCACTTGTGTTTTATTTATATGCATATACAAACTCTACATATTTGTCTAGCAGTAAACTAAATAATTCTTTTTACCCTTTTTGTTGATGACAAAGGGAGAGAAAAGGTATAAAGATACTACACAAAATGATAGGGGGAGTCAAATATAAAAAGTATTATATTTTATCTCTTAAGTATTTATATGGTCGTCATCATAATAAAGGGGGAGATTGTTAGTTATTGATTTTGATGACAACAACCATATAAACATTACTACTAACATATCTTTGAATTGTGTTGTTACATTAGATATATTATGGAGATATTCAAACAAGAGTACAGAAGAATAACTATAGAAGATGGATAATCAGAATAATAGAGGACTAAAGAAGACCAAAGCGTATTAGAGAAGAATACTGAAGAACAGAGGTGTTTGAAGTGATAAGGAGTTGGGTGGACCTTAGAATATCTTGTTAAAGATCCCATGGCAATTATGCTTGAAGATAATCAACATTGACCTCAACCGAATCACTAAAATCCACAAATATAAGGAAATTTGAAGTGTAGAAAATTTGAGACACTTATAAGTGTTATTGTGCATTTTTGCAACACATGCATGTCGACATACACAATTATGTACGTCATAATATAACGTTTTTCCAGAATTTTAAATTCAAATTGGAAAGTTATTTCTCTCCACCCTTTCACTAAAAAAACATCCTTTCATACACTATTTAAAGGCATCTAGTAACGAATTTTTACACATTAATTTCAGATTTTCTTCTACTCCTTCTTCTCTATTTATTCTATACAAAATTCCATTGAAAACTATCCTGTTACACTTGCAAATCCACTCTCTTTCACTCCTGTTCTTCATTGATTTGCAAGCCACACAATATCAGAGAGTTGTACTTGAATTCCTATCATTCTCTTTCTAATTTAATCCTATTCCCTCAAGGGATTCAAAGATATATTGCCATTTGAGATCTATAGGATCATTGTACCAAATCTACAAGAGTCTTTATTGAAGATACGACTACTTGCCATTGTTTGTTGCTGTTGACAAGGAGGTGTATCTTGTAGCCTGGGAAATCAAGATTGTAAAGGTGTTCTTTCCATTCGTGGAATGCAAGCGATTATAGTGAAACTCTGCATGGTGAAGTGTAGGACTGGATGTAGGATTGGTTAATCTGAACCAGTATAAAAATCATGGTGTTATTTACTTTACTGCATTTTATTTTGTTACTTATTTCTTTTGATTTGAATTTTAATAGATATAGTTTATCTCTATAGTGTCTGAGTAGCCTTAAGATCCATTAAAACTAGGTTATAGACACCCAGTTCTCTAACATTATGAATGTAAAATCAACTCATATGAAATGTTTAATGAAATGCACAGGTAACTTAAAGGATGTTTGGAACTCCCATCCTCTAAGGATCCACTAAACTAGATATTAATAATACAATACACTATTATAATAGTGTCTATGGTAAATATAATATTAAAAATATTGTAAGCGGACTTACCATTATTACCCTTACACCGTTTATAAACATTGTTTTAAACATTGCATATAAAACTCCAGTTAAATAGTCGATGAATAGGGATGTGTCGTTATACGACGTCAAATGAAAACCATATGGGGCGTGATCAGGATAACATGACAAGACAAACGAGGAAACACCAAGAATAAGATTCTACCGGTTGCACTTCCGAACCAATTGTAACGCATAGCCGCAACTACCGCCCACCTCGAACAATACTCCGAAAATCAGAGGCCCCCCATCAATCACAAAGTAGTAGACGGTATCGAAGAAGTGTGTTCGATAAGTGGTGCTACCTCAATAGCTTCTGTTTTAGTCATTTCTATTATGACCCCAAGGTCAAGGCTATCCATCATCGTTCTTTTACTTCATCCTAAGTAACACTTGCCAAACCAACCAACTTCACTTTGGATTTTCCACCATGTGCACAGTTGTTAAATTGGTTCCTGGTCTTGGCAGAGAATATGTCAATATCCGACTCCGGTCTCTTTAACAACCAGACGCTTATTTCGCACCATGGTCATTTATATTTATAAATCATATTTAAAAAATCATAAATCCAATAATAACAATATAGATTTTATGTTTAAACACTTAAGCCGAAATATTTCAGTGTCACACATTGTATTTAGATCAATTCATTATTTTATTAAGTCCAAAAGTTCAAATTTATATTTACAAAATGGTTAATATCAAAATTAGGTTTTAATTTAACATTTCTATATCTCAAATATAGTTATCCAAAATCTTTATATTCAACATTTTGGACTTGTCAGCTCGGACTGGAAATAAACTTCCATTTTAAATAGTTGATATATATTACAAATTGTTAAATTAAAGTAATTGTATTAATATAAAATATCTTGATTTAAAAAATCATAAAATAATTAATGATTAATATTTTAATAAAATAGTTAAATTTTCAAATAGTTATAAAATGTGTAATAGTTAAATTAAAAATAAATAGTTATAAAATAATTAATTATATAAAATAGTGTAGAATAGTTTAATATAAAATAATACAGGTTAGCAAATATTCTAGTTTTAAATAATACTCCAATCCAAACCTCATATCCATCTTTCCAAGTTCTAATTTATTATCAAATAAGATATAAAAACTTCAATTCAAATAAATTTAAACTTTAATAGTATATTCTCAATTCTAATTCATTTCAAAAATAGTATTTAAGTTAGGTTTCAAATTTATTGCTTAATCAATTTCTTCAAGTTTCACATTTACATTAAATCACATTTTAACAATTTCATATGAATTAAATATCAATTTCCTAATAAGAACGATTTTAAATATTTTGTTTCAGTTGTATTAAGATTCAAACCTTTTCTTGATAAATTATTATCAAATCAATTTATTTAATTTTATAATCATAACATATTCACATAAAACCTATTTATTATCTTCTAAATCATATCTTTTGATTAATTCAACTTAATTTGACAATTTCATTTCAATTTAATCATTTAAACAAATTAAGTTACCATTAAATTTCTAACCTCTCTTTTTAATCCATTCTTAATTAGAGTAGTAAAGAAGTTTATATTTTTTATAAAATCTACATGTATGTTAAGTTTAGAATTAAATAATATTAAACTTCAATAAAGTATTTATTAAATTACTTATAAAATAATCTAAATTATTTAAATTATAAAATATTATGATTGAAATACTGTTAAATAGCTATATTAAATTAGAATATGTTTATAATTTATAAAAATACTTTTCAAATTAGATCAATGGTGTCTGTATACTAATTTCTACTTAAGCCAAGTAATACCGATGCATATTATTTCAGTCCAAGTTTAAAATTTGAATCTGTAATGTATATCATTTCAATCCACATCGCAAATCGACTCATTTCATTTTCTTAATCTATACAATGGTTCGGGTATATATAGTTTCAACCCATAGGGAACTTGCAACATGAAAATAATACAAACAACGATATAAACAAACACAGCGAATCAAATCATATACATACAACAACATATGTCACTTGTGCACATTTCGTGTTATATATCACGTGTCATAAAGGCGTATTATACATGCACAATATAAATATCATAAAATATGATTTACTACAAGCAATCCTAAAAATTTCAGAGCATTTCAGATATGTTGGATTTACGTTCAAAAGTATGTTAGTCAAGCGTGAGATAAATTTAACTTTCAAGGCATTGAACGAAGAGAGCAAATGAATGTGCATTGAATGGAATGACATGAGTTACGCGATCCAAACGCGACAATACCAAGATCAAATCCGCAATAACAACAGAGAATTTATTTTCTATATGATGAAGAGGGTAGATAATTCTTAGCAAAAATCAAAAGAAAGAAACAAGGCCAAAACACTCAGCAAATTGATCAATCCAGCAACAAAAATAATATGGACCTCAAAACAGCAAAAATCACATACATGAACACACCAAGGCACACTAACACAACACAACACAACACATGATAGCACACACACCAAAAATATAGAACTCTTTCACAATGTTTTTAAACAACACAACACTACAAAAAAAAAGGAAAAATACAATACAAAACACAAACCCAGCCAAACCTAGTAAAGAAAATACGGAGAAAATACAAACTCAATACAGATAACCCACAAACAAACACATGCATACAATAACACAAGTAGAAAAAATACGCATGTCACACATGGTTGGAGATTGCCAGCTATGACGCAGTGGGATCTGGCTAAGGATTGCACACAACGGGAGGAGTGACTCAAGCACAAGAACGGGTCAAAATTGGGTTTGATTCCACGTTATTGGGTTCGGCTACGAGTGAAGCGTGGAGTCGGAATCCGATTGTCATGGGATCTCACGGTTGTAATGATTAGCATAAAATATGATATTTTATGCACCAATATTTTATCTTTTTGTATATAAACAAATATTACATTGGGTATTATTTTTTTGTTTTTACAGATGAGTTGTTCAAGCCTTATACAACTTTAAAAGTGAAGAATTGATGCCACATACATGAAGAATTGCATAAGAAGCTGTCATTGGAGGCTAGTTGTGTTCACATTGGTCAATTTGGAAGGAGATTGGTAGAAAAGATCTTAGGAAAACATTCAGCTAGACACATGTCAAGCAAGGATAAGAGGAGGATCGTAGCATAATCTTTGATGAGAAGGCCCATTTGTATGATTAGGGTTTTGCAACTCTGCTATAAATACACATGTATACCCATTGTAAAGAGATACTTTTCTGCTATAATTCTTCTGCCATTAATCTAGTTTAGTTTTCTGCGTTTTATTTTTCTAGCAACTAGTGCCATCTACAATTTTTATTTTATTAGCAACTAGTGCCATCTACACAATTAGATTTGGTAGAGTACTAGTTGTATTACACACTTATTTTAATTAGTGATTGACCGACTGATTAGATTCAGCAGTAATCCTAATTTTATTTTCTGTTATTTAAAATCTACAAGTTTAATTTTTGCTTCTTAATTGCTTTCCTAGGTCATATTGGATTGAATAAAGATTTGATTAGAATCAGATCTGATTCAGTTCAATAATAATTTTATTTGTAGTATCAATTTTTTTGATTTCAAAATCAATCTCCAAGTTTTGTCTAACTCTTCCACAGAATATATAAATAATAAAAAATAGTTTTCCTCCCTTGTGTTTGACCTTCATGTTACACGATCTGTGCACTTGTAGAAATTTATTACAAAATTTGCGCTTTTCTAGTTCTTAGAAAGCGTCAATCAAGTTTTTGGCGCCATTTCCGAGGAGGTAACAATTAAATTTTATTATTTATTTATTTTTCGATTCATGTTAATTTTTATTTTATTTTTCTTTTTTTCTTTTTGTTTTTCTTGTCTATACTATATTATAATTACTAAGTTAGCAATGCTGCATTCTCAGGCATTCTCACTAAATTAAAATGAATCGTCTCGCAAATAATTCCCGAATTCGTTCCCCAAATTTCACCTTTTTATTTCGTTCCCCAGAGACCTATACTCCGATTCTTTTTCCATGTGTTGCTTCAATTGCTCCCAAAATCTCTCGAATTAATCTAGGTTTATTTATGCTGCTTCCTCGCCTTCTCGCCAGAAAATCAAGACGGATTCATCGACGGTTTCATCCACTGCATCATCGCCTTTCGTATATTTGATTCTGCTTTCTAGCCCTTTCGCCGGAAGCTAAGGAACTATTTTGAACCTCCGATTTGTAATTTGCAAACGCGTTAAATAGTCATCTTCATATTGTTCATGTTCGCTCTTGCTGCTACGTGTGCTGCTTCACGATCTGCTGCTCTGGGCTTTGATTTCCACCAACGATGACTTGCCTCCGATTTTGATTTGGATAGTTCTGGAAGTATATTTCAAACCAGGTTATCGTTTCTCCTCCCTTGAGAATATTTTTTTAATCAATTCAGATCAGGTTTCTTTTGCTTCACTGTTATGCGTCGATCTATGGTTTTACAATGGTTAGTAACCCTTAATCACTGTTATGCATGGATCTATGGTTTTATAATTGAATTTGTTTTTCTAAAACCCGATTCTTATTCTTTTGTGCTGAATGATAATTGTAAGTTTATTCGCTACTGTACTCTGTGTTTGTTTCCAATAATTTTCGTTTTCTTCATTTTTTTTGGGGTCATGATTTGTAGCAGTAGTCTGAATCAAAATGGTACAAGTGTGTAGGTATCAAAAAATAGAATCTACTGCTGTCTCGCATGCTTGAATAATCTAAGAAGGAGGTCCTTGGAATGTGTAGTAGCAGTCAAATGGGAACTTAGACCTCAGATTTGCTTTTCTTCTTTTCTTCTGATCTTCACCATGATGTGAATGTATGTAATTTTGTTTGTGTTTGCATGCTTAGCCCGGGCACTTGCTGTTTTAGACTTCTTCTACAACTATTCATTGCTCCATGTTAGTTGTATGGGTATTTTTGATACTGACAATGGAAATACTCCAGCATTTGTTTGGAACCGTACTGAGTTTTTAAAGGTCTTAGGGGTGAACTGTACTTACATATTTATTTTGTGCTAACACTTCTTTCTTTTTATTTCATTTGTCAGCCGATTTTATTCTTTGCTTAGCTAACAGTTAGTAATATAAACCTGGTTGGGGCACAGAGATATTAAGCAGATATGTACTAATTAGTTTCTTTGAAACTATGTTTCTAGATATTAACTAAATGCAAACATAGCAATTTACTTTATTTCCCTCATGAGTTGAAACTTACGTTGTCTCTTGCATTTTATACACAAAATATTGTCAGCATGCTGCCTTAGAGGCACCAAATGCATGTGAGGCATTGTAGACTTGCCTTAAATTGTACCTGTTAAAATTATACTGCATATGCTGCCATCTATTCTTTATGATAAATTCTCTTCGGAGAGTCTATTTTATTTATGTAAATCAATCCAAATGCTTAGTGAAGAAGTGAAATACTTATGCAGTGCATCCTAGCATCAAGCTAGCATAAATTAATAAATGTTCACATTTGGTCTTACCCAAATTTTACTATGGTCATTCTTTCTCATGATAAATATAGCTTAGAAAGCGATATTACCATGAATTTTGTTACACAAATAGTAAACTGATTCAGACTATAGCTATCTGTATGAATAGCTAAAGTTTTTTTTTGGTTATTAATGGAGATATGCAAGCAGATCCACATGTTAATTTAACAGCTAATCTTACAGGCAAATTGTATTTGCGTATGTACAAATTAATTTATTCAAACGGTGACTTCAGTCACACATTCCAAACAATCTTAATTTAGATAACAATATATGTATGTATGTATAGGTCTGTCAATGATATAGATATTGATCCTAATTTGGCCCGAGCTTGCACTGCTAATACATGTACGAGTTAATCTCTACCTACTCTAAGCCCGACAAAGGTACGATCCAGTCACTGTAAGTTCGAGTACGATTTCATCATAGCTCGGCCCGATTTTGGATCAACCTAATTATTTATTCCCTATAATATGAAATCAATAGTGTTTATGCTATTTCTGTTTATTTACCCTTTTTTGTTTTCTATATAAATGTTTTGGTATCACTACTCCATTTGTCCGGTAATTCGGCTATAGTTTATTTTCCATCTAAGGAGGCGTCATTATGGAGTCCCATCGATTTGACACTACTGGTAGAGGACAATGAGGCAAAATGCAATCATACTTTAACTGTTCAAAGATCCATCCAGTCACAACTTCAATGGTAACATTCAAATTTAATTTAATTCTGCAAAAAATAATGAAAAATGTTTGGGTATGTTGATTTGTATTCATTAGTTTCCCTCAATAAGCAAATTAAACATTTGACTGCTATGGTAATTGTTTTTATCTATTATGTTTTCCTTAGTTGAATGAAAAAATAAATACTTATCTAAACTTGCATTTTACGGGGCAGTGCCATTTCTTCAACATTTGTTTCTTGGTTTTTTATCGATAAAATTATATATTGAGCAAACGATTTTTGTTTTCTTACTCTCAATTCAAAAAAAAAAAAAAATCCAACAACCCTTTGGAGAATAATTTCTATCGCACAAACTTTCTTTCATTTCATGAATACGTTAATGGCTAAATGTTTGTGGAACTTATACTGTTTTAATGGTTTCTTTCATTTCACAAAAGTTGTTAAGTTATGATATTTATCTTTTTTTCATTTGTTAGACGTTTGAATAAAATGTATATCCACGTAGCTCTTCCGTTTATATTGTAAAATGAGTGAACTATTAGATTATTGAGATAATTGTATTAGAAAGTATTTATTTATTCGACTATTGTTCTGCTTTCCAAAGTTTTTTTAAAGATGAAATAATATACATGTTGATTTAAAAAATAATCTTACATGCAAGCTGTATGTGCTTAGCTACAAATTAATTTATGCAAACGGTTATTTCAATCATAGATTTCAGAAAATTTGAATTTGAACAACAATGTATATATGTATTGTCCCCTATTATCAAATATATTTCTGCATTCATCCTTTCGATTAGTTATTATTGGCTAGCATTAACTTCCAACAATGTTCTTCATTACGAATATAATACAATTTTGATTGAATTGCATATGACTAATGAAAATAGGTTACATAAGGATAGAACAGCAATATCTGTACATTCATTTACAAACATTAATCCTATTATGAGTCCACTATTGTAAGGTGTCACAATCATTACTTAACAGTTTAGAACTGAAATGTCTGATTGGTATAAAGCAACAACACAATGGTTCTTCCAAGACAACATGTTACCAAAGTATAGAGTGAAGGTTTCAATCTTGGGAATGGAACATGCAACCACCTTGGTTACATCTAACGGAGATAAACTAAGCTTTAGCAATTAACATATAATTGAAATAGCCAATGGCCGGGGCAATAAAAACCATTGGTTGTGCATGTGTAGGGAATTAGGTTTCTGATCTTTATTTTTGTGTTTATTTCTCTAACTTCTAAAGAATCTTCATTTTACTTCTCAAACTCTTTGTAGCACAAATAATATAATGCAAAACTGCTCTTACATATGCATGCTCCAAGTTATGTTTGTACTCTACTGAATTGAGTTTTACATTTGTGATTCGTGTGTGCTTATATCACTGAGGTACAAGATTTGGGTTCGAAAATTAAAGAAAAGAGTAAATTTTGGGTAATTTGTTCCCATAACGATGAAAATTTAAAACAAAACCTGGTAGTTCAGAAACTAACCTGTTGATTGGTCATCCCAATTGTTTGAGTTCTATTGGTATCCAAACTAAGAAAAAAATGTTAGTCACGACATATGTTTCTTGATTACTGAATTTGTTTTTAGTAACTAATATTTATAAATAAAATTTTTACTTTGAAATCATTCATCAAAAAAAGAAGATGTAATATGGGGGTTCTATAAGCCTCTGAAGTGAGAGGTGATCGTATAAAGTATTTAAACTAATATGTATGTATAAATTATTTATTAATCAACTGGGTTATTTTATCAATCCAGCTTAATGTGTACATATGTGTATGTACGTGAATTTTACCAAATCCCTTACTTCTAATTTTTTGTTCATTTTTTGTTGAGTGGACGCACATTACCAGAAATATTATTAATTCTGTCATGATATTTATAATGAGTTTAAATATATAATAATAAGTAACTAAAGAGTTTATGACGATTCCAACTGCTTTACTAAGCTTATGTTTTCCATTCATATATAAGCTCCGATAAATTGCAACAACCAGATCATATCCAAAAAAAAAGATCATTTATGTCATTTAAATTTGTTTCCAAACTCAATAATTGATGATTGATCCATTGGCACTAGAAGCTATAGTACATATTTAGTAAAATGCACTAATAGTCTGGCAATCTGTTCTTCCCCTTATTTCCAACGCTTAGCATTTTGGTTCACAAAATACCAAAAGAATTCTTTTTTTTTCGGACGAAAAACCACACATATGTTCTCTAATATAGGAGCTTAGATCTTCAATCTTGGTCTTACTTCTGCCAGTTACATTCTAAAACCTCCTCCAAGATGTTGAAAACAAATCTTACATTTGTAGTGATAGCATGTGGCAAAATAGTGGCAATATAACTTGCTTTAGGTATTTGATCAACATGGTTTACTGACAATGCTCTTTACAATTTTATTTATTAACTTTTGAAAAAGTTTGAAATATTTTTATGTCTCTACCCTTTAAGTTTTTGAATCTGTTTAGTTTTTTTTTAATGGTAAGAATGTTGATTTCATTTTTTTTGACAACTTGATTCATATCCATTCTTGATCTGTAGTAAGTTTCACTGCATGTATTTCGTATTTGGGATCTATTATGGTTGCTTAGCAATAATAATTAATCTCATGAACATACCTAATTTACCTTCAGATCAGTGTTTTATGGGCTCATATTGAAAGGTAAATTGCTTTAGGCAGTTTACATGCATATTCATATCCTTTAGTTTTGCATCCTTCCCTTTCCATTTTCGTTGATTGACACAAAAATCACACATATGCGAGTAACCAAACTTTATATTTTATCTTATCATATTTGTTTATCAATAATTGTATCATCCCCAAACATATTTCTTTTTTCATTGTTTCAAGAATTTATTAGAAGCTGGATCAGCACTAAATATCATTTTGATAAGTGAATGTAACATAAGCCTGGATAGTTTTTTTTTTTTTTTTGGTTTTGTATAATTTGTTTCCAAATGTTGTCATTTTTTTCATTACTTTATAATATTTCACTCTTTCCTTCTCAACTGTACTCTGACAGGTGATTGAAAAAGCAATTTGGGAGGTATCCTGATCAGGCAAACTATCAAAGCTGATGATTCAATGATGCGTAGCATGGCTTAATTCGATAATTTTCTTATTTCTAATGTTGTTTGTTTTTATATTAGTTTTCCAAGAGTTCTTTCCCAATTCACAGACAAAGAAGAAGAGAAAAATAAATTAAACAGGAGCTTTTCACTGGTAATTGACATTATCAGGCTATATTACTGTAAAATTCATCTCTGTTTTCGCTTACCACTATCCTCTGCATATATGTAAAACCATCCTTAAATTTCTTTGTGACTGCCATTTGATACAAAAAGTAATCTACAACAAAATAAATACTGATAAATCATGGTTCAAACTTGGTTAATATTTGATCCGTGTGTCATAAATATTTGCAGAAAGGTTTCTTATATCATGATAGAATTATGTTATCACCAAAATTCTTTCTTTCTTTTACAATACAATATTTCGCTGTGATTAGCATTCTGACTCGCGATCTCCAACTCCACAATTTGTTTTCAATTTTTACGTAGTTCATTTAATTGTGCACAGATTTATGTTTCATATACTTATACAAGCATAGATACATACATACATACGTCAAATACAAAAAAACTAAATATAACTGTAACCATATACTATACTATGAAAAACTTCAGTTACAGGTGAATCTGATACATTGGATTTTATTTGGCAATGAGTTGGTGGGAACTGAGAAAAAATGAGGTAACATGATATTGGTGAATTTAGTATATAATTTTTAGGCCTAATATACTTATTCCATACTGATATAAATTTTTGCAGAAAGGTTTAGCATTTTTGCAGTAAGTGACGAAAACAGGTATGTATTATTTCACTCTTTGGCTGTTATTCATAACAAATTTATCTTTGTTATTGTGTTAGTATTTTGCATTTTTTTCAACCCGTTTACGTTTGTTGAAGGTTTAGAGAATCCAAGTATTTCTTTGATAGGTTAATTTTTTTTTTCGATTTTGGAACATAGCGCAGTACATGTAAGTCCAGCTACAGCATTTTGGGAGAAAAAAAAGTTTTGCACATCAAAGTGATAATTAATATTTCAAATAAATCGGATAAGAAAATATTAATATTTTTGCTGACATATTGTTCAATAATATTGGTGGTGGTACCAATTTTCATTAATGTCAGATATTTTTGAATTAGGTTATTAGATGGTAGTACTACAAGTCTTAGATAGAATATAGCATACTGTATGCCACTGAATGTTCGAATCATGGTATTTCTTTGATAGGTTAGCAAAAATTTAAATTTTTTATTTAGAATAACTGTTATTACTCAGATTTATAATATCCAGTAATGTATTATATTTATAGTAACATACTGACATTTTTTCCAAGAAGACTATAAAAATTTTGAATAAATATTTACTGAAAAATTATCAATTTTTTTGTATAAGATATTGTGACCACTTTCTTTTTAACTTCGTATATTATTCAATAATAAATGTGAATTCTTTCCTATATTCTAAATTAGAATGAGAGTCTCTAATTAACACTTTTTTTCTGTTCCAAGGCCTTAAGTTTAAAAGCTAACATGATCATTCAACAAATATGTTTAGATGAACATAAAACTATGATAAATCTTTCAACCAAGGATCATGCATGCAACTTAGAATTGTGGGGTAGTCTAATTTCTCTATGCATATTGCGCTTGATTGAGTAGCATCACATATGTAATCTTTTACTTACTTTATTTGAGGTCGCATGCTTTATGTATATTTTATATTGCTCTAACACCACTATGTTTTATAAATCCTTTTTAGGTTCAAATTATTAAACATAGATTCTATACTACAGTGTATTGTGATTTATTAGTAGCTGGTTTTAAATGATGGTATATAGAATGTATATTCAGAAATATATGTTTTCAGTACAATTTAACTCAAATAAGCAAATATATTTGAAGAATGCAATGATTTATATTAGATCAGATCCTCAACTATTCTTGATGATTGTTAGACTAATACTGATTTCCACTGATATAATGTTTCATTATGCTAATTCACTTAAGAAGCAGCAATTTATTCAATTATTATGATGTATATATGGGTTTACTTCTAGAGTTTACTGCTCCATTCTCATAATTCACCAACTCTTTAAATATCCTCAAAATCTCACAATTAACTGCATAAAATTATTTTAAACTCTTTTCTTACTTGCGGCCATGAAACATTTTTAGGCATAGCCGTACACTAAATGTAGAAATCCATGTACTTTAGGTTGTTTTATTTCAATTTTTTAGGACTTGACCGAATAGCAGCAGTTGGCCTTTGCATGAAGGGAATGAAGGAAGCTAAGAAGACTGGCAAATGAATCAAACAATTCATGGAGGCTGAAGTATTTTTGTACATCATTTGACTCTATTGTTTAGTTATTAAATAGTTAAGCTTGCATCCCTTTTATTGTATGCTTTGATAGTGAGAAAAGTGAAGAAGTGTCTAACCTTATATGATACCATGTAAAACAAAACGTCTTTACCTGCTTGGTCCATAATCAAAGTGAAAATGATATCTTCTTTACCTTATGTAAAAATATTATTTCCACATGCTTGGTTTATAATTTAATGTTTGTGCCGGTTGACAACTAAGTTATATTGTTTTCAACATACCTTTATAATGTTACATTTGTACAATACAATAACATTGTCATCTTTAATTACAGTTATAATTATGTTACTTGCTTGGTTAATACGATTTTCATCTGCAATTTTAAACATTAATATACTGTTATATAAGTTGCAGTTAATATCAATGTTACCATGTTATTCTTATGTTTTATATTGGGCCTTAAATGGTAATGTGAATTTAAGTTCACACAAATTATTGTAAGATCAAGTAATCAAATACTATACAATATGTCCAATACAACCTTATAGCGATAGCCCGTGTGCGTAGCACGGGTTCACACTTGTATATATAAAAAAAGACAAATTCTTAATTGGTTAGATTTGGTATTGTTCAATGATACCATAATCTTCTAAACAAGAGAAAAAATTCTTGCCAATTTTTGTCCAATTTCTTTTTTCCCTTTTTCATCTATTTCTTTCTTCTTTTCAGAATTTTTCCCTTTTACATTTCTCTTTCTCTCCTCTTATATTTTCACAACAATAAAAAAAAGCCTGCTCTTTTGTTCCAGATTTCTTTCCTATCCTTGTTCCCCTCCAATCTTTGCAATTATTCTATTACAAGTCTTTAAAAAAAATCCTTTACAATTCTTTCTTGCTTTTTTTCCCCTTGCCTAATTTTGTTCTGCTATATTCTGCCTCCTACAATCTGCAATCATTGTCATAACCCATTTACCGCTACGATACACCCTCACGCTAAACAAACTGCCCTGACCACCTTCCTCACACACGGCCAAATTTAACACCATATTCACCTTCACCAAAGCCACTCAAACAAACCATTCACGCAACCTTCCCGTACCCACGTCAAAGCCATCCACTGAACCGAATTCCCTTATATCTCCATACAATCCCCTATCCACATCCGATAACCCTCATTTTCACCATCGTAGTTCAACGCAGACCATCCTCATCCATCAACAACTACCACAATGCCATCACCAACCCTCACCTCAACCATATGTCAACCTCTCTACCGAAACACGAAAACTTCAAAATAGCCAAAACCCAATTGCATAGTTCGAACAACACCCAGAACCCCTTCTGCCGATTCGAAAACCAAGCCAACATCACAGTTCCATCCCATGCATTTTTTACTTCGATCTATTTTTGTGAGTTCTCGATTTCTTGATAAATAACATGAAGGATGTGAATTTTTGAAGATTTGTTTCCTTGGAAATTGAAATTTTCCCTAAGTCCGATTTTGAAAACAAAAAGAATAAAAGGGGCGATTTGTTTTGGGATAAAAAGGGGCGAGATTCTGGGTTTGGTTTTTTTATTTTTTTTGGTGCTTCCTGAGAATAAAAGAGGGGTTAAATACTTGACTTGTTCTGGTTTCCTGAAAGACCCAATTTGTTTCGATTTATTATTATTACTATTATTTTTGGGCGTGATTTGCTTTGATATAAAAAAAATAAAGTGAGGAGATTTATTTGCTCAATCCTTTGGTTTGTTTGTGAGCTTTAGAGTATGACGTGGTGTAATCGTGGGTTGAGTCAGTCTGTTGAGTCCTTTTTTTTTTTTGAGTTTAGTTTCAATTAGCTTTTGTTTTGTTAAGTTTGTTTTTAAGTTTTTTTTTCGGGTCTAGTTAGTTGTTAGTTTAGTTTTTATTCTTCCAATTTGCTTCGTTTTCTTTTGTTTAATTAGCTTCCAAAAAAAATCAAGGGTCAAAGGGCAAAATTCAAGCAATCAAACGGGGATTTTGAGATCAAACAATTTGCAAACACTGGGATTGGAACTGCTGACACTACTTAAATTTTCTGGACAAACTGTCATACCTCACTGTAAAAATTTTCTAAACTCTACAGGTGTAACAACCCGAAAATCTGGGCCAGTTTAAAATTTTTATTTTGGCAATTTTAGCGAATTTTGAATATTTAAAATAGATTGTTTTAAATAATATCGACGAGAAATTTATTTTGAATATAATTCGAACGTATATAGTTGTATAGATCGTCGTTAGAATATAAATAATTATATATAATTATAAATAGAATTGAAAATGGCGCGGTAGTTCGATAATTCGATTTCAAACTTCAATTGAACGTACCGGGTGCAAAACAATCCGGATTTTAGTGAAACCAAAAACATTAGGATCTAATTGATAATATCTTTCCAACGAATCCGAAAAATCAAAATTTCATAGCGGGAATCAAAAGATATGTCCAGTTGAAAATTCTGAATAGTCGCTATGGAATTCAGGCCCTTAAAAATAGACATTTTGCAAACGACCTCGGATTTCGACGAAACCACTTTTATTGGATCCGCAGTGTCAAATTATTGTTAGATTCCAATTTTCATAATTTTTCGAATCAATATGTGAGCATGGCAAAGGAAAACGCAATTGACCAATTTCAGTTGATTTTAATCGACTGGAAATTGGCCATTTTTCTAACGATCTCAGAATTCGACGAAACTAGTTTTGTTAGGACCGCATCGTCAATACGAAGCTAGAAAATATTTTTCTGGAATTTTTCTAGTTAGTATGTGACCCCGGTAAATTGAAATGCACGTTCAAAATCAATATATAGAGTTACATGTTGATTTTGACGAAAACGAATTGAAACGATCAAATCAGCTTGCAATACATATCCCATTGTGTTCGGAATAGGGGTAAAACGCTATGGACGACAAGCGGTGGGCCTCGTTTAGAGGTCGTATGTAAAAGTCAACCTATTGGGATTAAATAATTAATTAAATAAAAAAAATAACACTACCTCTCCTCTTTAACCAGGCCCCCCTTCTTTCTAAAGAATCGATTCAGTATAAAAAAAAAAAAAAAACGAAAACCCGCCGCCCCTCCCCTTAAACCGCCGCCGCCTCGAGAGGACCCCCCCTGAAGCGAACGCCACCTCCGAAACCCTGCCCCTCCCCCGTCCAGACACGAGCGCCCCCCCCCCCCCCCCGATGTCGACCGCAACGTCGCAGATCCCCACCTTTTCCGCCTCGACCTCGCGATGGCCCCCCATCTCGCACCCCCTCCCGTCAGTCGGACGCGACACCCCCCCCCCTCGAAGACCGCGCCCAACCCACATCCGATTGTCGCGCCGTCCAGTCGGAGTCCCCCCCCCTTCACTCCAGTCGATGGCGCTAGCACCACCCCCGTCCACAGCAAGCCCCTAGTTCGTTTGAGTAAAAGGTGCGTTTTTTTAAGTTATTTTTATTCATGTAATTAAAAATAAAATTTTGAATTAGAAATACCATATATAAAACCAGATTTTTATAAAGTAGCAGATTTAAAAATATGATTTTTATAAAGGAGCAGATTTAAAAATATGATTTTTATAAAGGAGCAGATTTAAAAATATGATTTTTATAAAGGAGCAGATTTAAAAATATGATTTTTATAAAGGAGCAGATTCAAAAATATGATTTTTATAAAGTAGCAGATTTAAAAATATGATTTTTATATTTTTAAAGTAATAAAAATATGATTTTTATATTTTTAAAGTATTAAAAATATAATCTTTACTATATAGAATATATAAAAATATGATTTTTGGTTAGGTAGAGAATTAAAAATATAATTTTTACATGATAGGAATATTAAAAATATCATCTTTATATGTGTAGAAAAATAAAAATGTGATTTTTATAATGATATATTTGAAAAGGCGAAATCTTTATATTTGAAAAGGCGAAATCTTTATATTTGAAAAGGCAAAATCTTTATATAGAGAATAACGAGGTAAAAATATAATTTTTATCTATATAGTAGCAATGAAAAAATAGAAATTTTATCCATATAGCGTGATTATAAAAATAGGATTTTTATATACATAGCGAAGTAAAAATTCGATTTTTATATATTGAATAGCGAAGTAAAAATTCGATTTGTATATATTGAATAGCGAAATAAAAATTCGATTTTTATATATTGAATAGCGAAGTAAAAATTCGATTTTTATATATGTAGTGAATACAGGCAACGAAGGTGATAAAAAGGCGAGAACAACAAAGATTTCTATAAATGAAGAGTCGTGGTATTGGATAGCTATTGGTGAGAATTTCTCACTCTTCAATTTCTTTTTCTAGTTATATATATATATACTAGGATGCAGACGGTGTTTAGTAGCACCCGACACAATCGTCCACAGACCATGGACTTGTTTGTTTGATTGCAAAAATTAGTTAGATTGTTTGATTGAATTGAATTGTTTGGTGAAATGAAATTAATTTGATTGATGTGTGAATGGCGTGGGCCTTCACTAGACCGGGGATAAGGCTAGGCCTCGTCCCGTTTCTAGTATCGTGTCGTTATGCCGCCGAAATTTTCTAAAATATGTTAGAAAAATAAAAATATCATTTTTATTGTGTAAATGAACTGAATAGAAATTCATGTGTTGAAATAAAATATTTTATCGTTAAAAATATAATTTTTAACGTGGAAGTGAATAAAATATTCATTTACAAACCGGACGGTTTGTTTATGTACACTGATTTGACTGACATTGATTGGGACGATAAATTTTACACATCGCCCAACTGCACAAATAAAATCTGTGTTTGATTGTTTGAAACCCCACACGGGTGTTGGGATGAAATTTGAAGTTCACTCATCCTGATTGATTAATTATGTCGATCGATGGATTGACAGGCTGTTATAAGCGTTAGATATCTATATTTGATGCTTATGCAGTGTAGTGCACTTTGGTTGATGGTTGATTATTTTTCAATGTTATTATATACGTGTGATGTGTGAAAATCCATATAATTAACTTTATATGGTAATTGATTGGGCCTCATTCCAATTTAGAAAATAAAGAATAATATAAAATAAAGGTTCATGTGTTGACAGTACTCATCCTTGAGACTAGTCATGTGTTGAACGAAATATTTTAATAATAAAATTTACTTCTTTATCAATATAAAATAAAGGTTCATGTGTTGACTGTACTCATCCGTTGAGATTAGTCATGTGTTGAACGAAATATTTAATAATAAAATTTACTTCTTTATCAATATAAAATAAAGGTTCATGTGTTGACTGTACTCATCCGTTGAGATTAGTCATGTGTTGAACGAAATATTTTAACAAAAATAGTCACACGTGGACAGTACTCATTCGTTGAGATTAGTCGTGTGTTGACAAAAATAAATATTCATTTGTTGAATAAAATAAAGGAATTATTGAAATATATAAAGCCGTATTGATTAGAGATGCGCTATTTTGACGTGAACGATATTTATATCGATTTTATTCATTTTAAAATAAATATTGAAAAGTGATTTCGAAATCGCATATTTTGAAACGAATTTGAATTGAATCGAATAGAAAACCAATTTGAATTGAATCGAATAGAAAACCAATTTGAATTGAATCGAATAGAAAACCAATTTGAATTGAATCGAATAGAAAACCAATTTGAATTGAATTGAATCGAATCGAATAGAAAACCAATTTGAATTGAATCGAATAGAAAACCAATTTGAATTGAATCGAATAGAAAACCAATTTGAATTTGAATCAAATAGAAAACAAAACGAATTTGATTTCAATTGAATAGCAAACGAAACGAATTCGAATTGAATTGAATAGATAACGAATTTGAATTGAATTGAATATAAAACCAATTCGAATTGAATTGAAAACGAATTCGAATTGAATTGGAAACAAATTGAAATGAATTCAAATTGAATTGAATAGAAATGAATTTTAAAACGAATTTATAAGGAAGAATTCAATTTTGATTTGAAATGAAATGGAAGTTGAAATTGTTTTTGAAACGAAATTAAAACGATTTATAAAATTCGTTTTAAATAGAAATCGACGAAATATATTATATATATATAATATAATGGCCTGAGTAGAATGCGTCGTGCCGCGGCCGTTCGCGAATTTCGACCATTTATTTCAAACGGACATTACGGGCGATCCGACCGTCGGATTCTCCTAAAACCGGAACCGTTGGGTTTGTATCGAAAAGAGCTTTCTAACGAATATTAGAAATTTGAAATCTAACAGTTGGATTTGGAGATACGTCCAAATCAAATTCGAAAAAGGTCGATGTAAGTGCAATTCGGTAGCCGTTGTTGGAAATCGACTGTACGGGCCTTGATAAAATTATTAAAAATAGTAATAATTTGTGTAAAATCATAAGAAATGATTTGGGAAGAATTGGGATGAAAAACTCCCTGTTTGAAAAGATAAAAATAGATTTTTATCGAAATGAACTAGTTTTGAACTAAAATTAAACCCGTTTATTTTTAAATAAATAAACTGGATTTGGAATGGGTTTTAAACAGAATTGATTTGTGGGTTTATCGTGAATGGTGTTTTAAATAAAATTTGTTCTTTAACCCAATAATGAATAGATTATGTTTTGGTTTTATCATGAACTGTGCTTTAAATAACATTAGTTCTTTAACCCAGTAAAAGGAGTTTTAATGAATCTACAATTAGATTGAAATGTGAATTGATAATCTAAATTATCAAATATAGAGAATGAGCGAGAATGGAGCATCACCAGTTTTGCTCCAAAGCGGTAGTTAAATCTTTAATTAGATTTGAACGTGAAATGGTAATTAATTTTACCGATAACACCGTGGTATTAGATATGGAGTATTACCAGTTTTGCTTCATGGGATGTATAGGTTGGGATTGGGAAATAAAATAAATAATTACTTCGGTGTGGTTCGCTAATCTCGACTAGTTTAGAAAACCATAATTTGGTTTGAAACGACATCCAAAGGAAGGTTAAAGGATAAATTTTAAAGAATTTATCTTGGATAAAATTAATGGGAACCTTTCCCTGAGAATATGAATTGGAATGAGGCGTATGTTGTGTTTGTGTAATGTTTTTAATATACGCGGGTCGTTCGGAAAGTCCGGGTTTATACCCATTCTGAATAACCGATTCGACGATATGTCGAAGATGAAGACGGTGGTTGAAGACCGGAAGTCTTCACATCGTTTGGGTGATTACTGATGATCTTGATTGGGCTGTACACCCAAGATGAGGGAATCAGTTAGTGATCGTCCAGACGTACCTGGAGATCGATGGATATGCGAGGAAAGTGCCTCCGGTTTCGTTCAGACCCAGAACGAACTTGTAAATGGATTGTGTGTCTGACATTGGATTTTATTCTGTGTTGATTGATTTCTGTTAAATATATATCTGTTTGGCGGCGGAGAATTTATTCTCTTGCTTAACGCCCTTCTTTGAGACGTACGAGCTTAGAGGTTATATATCGATAGATATCAATCGCATGGCATGAATTGCCTGTGTGGCACGCTGAGTTGCATGGATCAAGGCTTCTGTTGAAAAGCAAAGTCTTGTGGTTGATGATCAAAGCACGACCTACGTGGCAGCTTTGTGTATAACGTGAATTTGCGAGCCTCACACCTTGGTATGAGTCAAAAACGGGATAAGGACCCAAGGAGTGCATGCCGTTTCTTTCTAGGTGTGGTGGTGTCAGTGACTTACCATCCCTGACATTTATATACTTTTCACCTATGTGGTTGTTGGGATGCGAGGCGCCTCGATTATAGGTCTGTAAGGACCGGGAAATGTGTGTTCAGGAATAATTAATCCTCTAACGTAAGTGAGGACCGGCCTTGGAGGATCCAGGATTGCCCAGAGTGTGTAGTCCTGAGGCATTTGCTAGAGTGTCTCGAACGCGGAGAGGAGCTTGCCCCTTGCCTCGACTCATGACGGAAATCCAATTTCCAATACGTGTATTGTGGTTTTAATTGTAGAACTAGTATGGCGACATAGTGGTATGGGACATTCATGCCGCCTATGATTTATATTTATGATTGAAATTGTTTTGACACTATACACTTATTATAGTATCAAATGATTTGTTTTAAACGTATCAAGCATGTTTGGCTATTATAAGGGAAAACCCTATCCTCCGGCTTGCGTTGCATTGTGTGATGGGACCTGGGTCTTATAATAGCTTCATTTTTCGAAAAAGCATTGCGCTGTTTATTCTATGCACTAGTATTCTTGGGAGGAAACCCGTTCCGTGTTATACGGCGTGGTCCCTTGAATCACTCTCTTTTAAAGTAAAGTTTAGAATAACTGTTTTAGTTCTCACACCAGTCACATGACTGACCTGGAGTTTATTGTTTTAACCTAAACTCTGGGTGCCCCTATTTTCCGCACGGGCAGCTAGTAGTTTTGGTTTTGCAGATTTATATTCACAGGATCCTGGTTTACAGCTGGAATGATATCCGGAAAGCTCTGTATCCGTATATCACCTTCAGTTGTGCTTTGTATTATTTTTATGCTGCTATGTAATTTATTGTAATCTCTGATATTTATCGAATGTAATTTATTCATTCATACTCTGTATATTCTTGTATCTGATGTAATTGTTGTAAAAACAATGAAATGTTCTTCCATCTGCGTTCTGTTTTGTCCTGTTCTCAAACGATCAGGGGTTTCGAACGGTCTAGATCGGTTTAACGACTGATTCGGATCGAGCGAAATTCCAGGCCGTCACATTTGGTATCAGAGCTTTGGTTTACAGAGCTCGAGAACAAGACACATTAGAACCATACGAAAGAATTCATCAGATATTGGATTAGTAATATCTAATTAGAATGACTCGTTAGAGATAGGATCAGTAGTATCCCAGAATGAGTGTGAAGAGTATATTTTTCAAATGAAAACAATTTTGTTTTGAAAATTTAAATCGTTTTATACGTATTTGAATATTTTATTTGTATTGATTTGGACAATCTAGTATATAAAGATTTTGCATATACGCTTCATGAACGTATATTCGAAGTTTTAATATACTGGATAGATATAGAATCGCACTCTAGTAGCCCGGGAATGATTCCACTGATGACGTACGGCATCAGTGGTTTATTTTCGTGTTTCGAAGGTGTGATATCTATATATTTCCATTAGACTGGTGTGAGAACCAAAACTAATATAGATAGATTTATTTGTTGTGATTTGGCATCAAAAACATGACTTTTTTTTATGTATCAAAATTATGAATTTGAAACGTTAAATTCACTAATTGATTGATGTTTGTGTTGTTTGTTTATTTGTTTAATAATTTTTGAACCATTTAGCCTAATTGAACCAGATATTGAATTGTGTTGAAAATTAGTCGCATTTGCTTGCATATACACATACTTACATTGAACAGGTCATAGCAAGGAGGCTAGAGCAGAGAATAAAATTTGTTTGCCCGACAAATAGGTACATGTTTACCATAATTTACTGTTTTGTTTGGGTGATGATGATTTTATGAGCCTATTGGCTAGCCGCTTGGCTTTTTCTTTTTCTTTTTGAGATCAGAAGGCCTGTATGGCAATTTCGGGATTTTCCCATGCTCCCCGTGCAAAGGAGGTTATGGCGAAATTTTTCAAAAATTTAGGGTGTTAGCCAAATTTTTGAAAATTTGAAAATTCTCAGAAACTGAAAAGTTGGAGAATGGAAGCTAGATCGAACGTAGAGTTGATTAATCAAACCACTTTCGACTTTGTTCCTTTTCGGGGACGAAAAGTTTTAAGTGGGGGAGATTGTAACAACCCGAAAATCTGGGCCAGTTTAAAATTTTTATTTTGGCAATTTTAGCGAATTTTGAATATTTAAAATAGATTGTTTTAAATAATATCGACGAGAAATTTATTTTGAATATAATTCGAATGTATATAGTTGTATAGATCGTCGTTAGAATATAAATAATTATATATAATTATAAATAGAATTGAAAATGGCGCGGTAGTTCGATAATTCGATTTCAAACTTCAATTGAACGTACCGGGTGCAAAACAATCCGGATTTTAGTGAAACCAAAAACATTAGGATCTAATTGATAATATCTTTCCAATGAATCCGAAAAATCAAAATTTCATAGCGGGAATCAAAAGATATGTCCAGTTGAAAATTCTGAATAGTCGCTATGGAATTCAGACCCTTAAAAATAGACATTTTGCAAACGACCTCGGATTTCGACGAAACCACTTTTGTTGGATCCGCAGTGTCAAATTATTGTTAGATTCCAATTTTCATAATTTTTTGAATCAATATGTGAGCGTGGCAAAGGAAAACGCAATTGACCAATTTCAGTTGATTTTAATCG
The DNA here is from genome assembly GCA_030737875.1 of Allium sativum. Taxonomy (NCBI): domain Eukaryota; kingdom Viridiplantae; phylum Streptophyta; class Magnoliopsida; order Asparagales; family Amaryllidaceae; genus Allium; species Allium sativum. The sequence goes on along the minus strand of CM060922.1, from coordinate 246,768,713 downwards.
ACTGGAAATTGGCCATTTTTCTAACGATCTCAGAATTCGACGAAACTAGTTTTGTTAGGACCGCATCGTCAATACGAAGCTAGAAAATATTTTTCTGGAATTTTTCTAGTTAGTATGTGACCCCGGTAAATTGAAATGCGCGTTCAAAATCAATATATAGAGTTACATGTTGGTTTTGACGAAAACGAATCGAAACGATCAAATCAGCTTGCGATACATATCCCATTGTGTTCGGAATAGGGGTAAAACGCTATGGACGACAGGCGGTGGGCCTCGTTTAGAGGTCGTATGTAAAAGTCAACCTATTGGGATTAAATAATTAATTAAATAAAAAAAATAACACTACCTCTCCTCTTTAACCAGGCCCCCCTTCTTTCTAAAGAATTGATTCAGTACAAAAAAAAACGAAAACCCGCCGCCCCTCCCCTTAAACCGCCGCCGCCTCGAGAGGACCCCCCCTGAAGCGAACGCCACCTCAGAAACCCTGCCCCTCCCCCGTCCAGACACGAGCCCCCCCCCCCGATGTCGATCGCAACGTCGCAGATCCCCCCCCCCTTTTCCACCTCGACCTCGCGATGGCCCCCCACCTCGCACCCCCACCCGTCAGTCGGACGCGACACCCCCCCTCGAAGACCGCGCCCAACCCACATCCGATTGTCGCGCCGCCCAGTCGGAGTCCCCCCCCCCCCTTCACTCTAGTCGATGGCGCTAGCACCACCCCCGTCCACAGCAAGCCCCTCGTTCGTTTGAGTAAAAGGTGCGTTTTTTTAAGTTATTTTTATTCATGTAATTAAAAATAGAATTTTTAATTAGAAATACCATATATAAAACCAGATTTTTATAAAGTAGCAGATTTAAAAATATGATTTTTATAAAGGAGAAGATTTAAAAATATGATTTTTATAAAGGAGCAGATTTAAAAATATGATTTTTATAAAGGAGCAGATTTAAAAATATGATTTTTATAAAGTAGCAGATTTAAAAATATGATTTTTATATTTTTAAAGTAATAAAAATATGATTTTTATATTTTTAAAGTATTAAAAATATAATCTTTACTATATAGAAGATATAAAAATATGATTTTTGGTTAGGTAGAGAATTAAAAATATAATTTTTACATGATAGGAATATTAAAAATATCATCTTTATATGTGTAGAAAAATAAAAATGTGATTTTTATAATGATATATTTGAAAAGGCGAAATCTTTATATTTGAAAAGGCGAAATCTTTATATTTGAAAAGGCAAAATCTTTATATAGAGAATAACGAGGTAAAAATATAATTTTTATCTATATAGTAGCAATGAAAAAATAGAAATTTTATCCATATAACGTGATTATAAAAATAGGTTTTTTATATACATAGCGAAGTAAAAAATTCGATTTTTATATATTGAATAGCAAAGTAAAAATTCGATTTTTATATATTGAATAGCGAAATAAAAATTCGATTTTTATATATTGAATAACGAAGTAAAAATTCGATTTTTATATATGTAGTGAATACAGGCAACGAAGGTGATAAAAAGGCGAGAACAACAAAGATTTCTATAAATGAAGAGTCGTGGTATTGGATAGCTATTGGTGAGAATTTCTCACTCTTCAATTTCTTTTTCTAGTTATATATATATATATATATATATATATATATATATATATATATATACTAGGATACAGACGGTGTTTAGTAGCACCCGACACAATCGTCCACAGACCATGGACTTGTTTGTTTGATTGCAAAAATTAGTTAGATTGTTTGATTGAATTGAATTGTTTGGTGAAATGAAATTAATTTGATTGATGTGTGAATGGCATGGGCCTTCACTAGACCGGGGATAAGGCTAGGCCTCGTCCCGTTTCTAGTATCGTGTCGTTATGCCGCCGAAATTTTCTAAAATATGTTAGAAAAATAAAAATATCATTTTTATTGTGTAAATGAACTGAATAGAAATTCATGTGTTGAAATAAAATATTTTATCGTTAAAAATATAATTTTTAACGTGGAAGTGAATAAAATATTCATTTACAAACCGGACGGTTTGTTTATGTACACTGATTTGACTGACATTGATTGGGACGATAAATTTTACACATCGCCCAACTACACAAATAAAATCTGTGTTTGATTGTTTGAAACCCCACACGGGTGTTAGGATGAAATTTGAAGTTCACTCATCCTGATTGATTAAATATGTCGATCGATGGATTGACAGGCTGTTATAAGCGTTAGATATCTATATTTGATGCTTATGCAGTGTAGTGCACTTTGGTTGATGGTTGATTATTTTTCAATGTTATTATATACGTGTGATGTGTGAAAATCCATATAATTAACTTTATATGGTAATTGATTGGGCCTCATTCCAATTTAGAAAATAAAGAATAATATAAAATAAAGGTTCATGTGTTGACAGTACTCATCCTTGAGACTAGTCATGTGTTGAACGAAATATTTTAATAATAAAATTTACTTCTTTATCAATATAAAATAAAGGTTCATGTGTTGACTGTACTCATCCGTTGAGATTAGTCATGTGTTGAACGAAATATTTAATAATAAAATTTACTTCTTTATCAATATAAAATAAAGGTTCATGTGTTGACTGTACTCATCCGTTGAGATTAGTCATGTGTTGAACGAAATATTTTAACAAAAATAGTCACACGTGGATAGTACTCATTCGTTGAGATTAGTCGTGTGTTGACAAAAATAAATATTCATTTGTTGAATAAAATAAAGGAATTATTGAAATATATAAAGCCGTATTGATTAGAGATGCGCTATTTTGACGTGAACGATATTTATATCGATTTTATTCATTTTAAAATAAATATTGAAAAGTGATTTCGAAATCGCATATTTTGAAACGAATTTGAATTGAATCGAATAGAAAACCAATTTGAATTGAATCGAATAGAAAACCAATTTGAATTGAATCGAATAGAAAACCAATTTGAATTGAATTGAATCGAATCGAATAGAAAACCAATTTGAATTGAATCGAATAGAAAACCAATTTGAATTGAATCGAATAGAAAACCAATTTGAATTGAATCGAATAGAAAACCAATTTGAATTTGAATCAAATAGAAAACAAAACGAATTTGATTTCAATTGAATAGCAAACGAAACGAATTCGAATTGAATTGAATAGATAACGAATTTGAATTGAATTGAATATAAAACCAATTCGAATTGAATTGAAAACAAATTCGAATTGAATTGGAAACAAATTGAAATGAATTCAAATTGAATTGAATTGAAATGAATTTTAAAACGAATTTATAAGGAAGAATTCAATTTTGATTTGAAATGAAATGGAAGTTGAAATTGTTTTTGAAACGAGATTAAAACGATTTATAAAATTCGTTTTAAATAGAAATCGACGAAATATATATATTATATATATAATATAATGGCCTGAATAGAACGCGCCGCGCCGCGGCCGTTCGCGAATTTCAACCATTTATTTCAAACGGACATTACGGGAGATCCGACCGTCGGATTCTCCTAAAACCGGAACCGTTGGGTTCGTATCGAAAAGAGATTTCTAACGAATATTAGAAATTTGAAATCTAACAGTTGGATTTGAAGATACGTCCAAATCAAATTCGAAAAAGGTCGATGTAAGTGCAATTCGATAGCCGTTGTTGGAAATCGACTGTACGGGCCTTGATAAAATTATTAAAAATAGTAATAATTTGTGTAAAATCATAAGAAATGATTTGGGAAGAATTGGGATGAAAAACTCCCTGTTTGAAAAGATAAAAATAGATTTTTATCGAAATGAACTAGTTTTGAACTAAAATTAAACCCGTTTATTTTTAAATAAATAAACTGGATTTGGAATGGGTTTTAAACAGAATTGATTTGTGGGTTTATCGTGAATGGTGTTTTAAATAAAATTTGTTCTTTAACCCGATAATGAATAGATTATGTTTTGGGTTTATCGTGAACTGTGCTTTAAATAACATTAGTTCTTTAACCCAGTAAAAGGAGTTTTAATGAATCTACAATTAGATTGAAATGTGAATTGATAATCTAAATTATCAAATATAGAGAATGAGCGAGAATGGAGTATCACCAGTTTTGCTCCAAAGCGGTAGTTAAATCTTTAATTAGATTTGAACGTGAAATGGTAATTAATTTTACCGATAACACCGTGGTATTAGATATGGAGTATTACCAGTTTTGCTTCATGGGATGTATAGGTTGGGATTGGGAAATAAAATAAATAATTACTTCGGTGTGGTTCGCTAATCTCGACTAGTTTAGAAAACCATAATTTGGTTTGAAACGACATCCAAAGGAAGGTTAAAGGATAAATTTTAAAGAATTTATCTTGGATAAAATTAATGGGAACCTTTCCCTGAGAATATGAATTGGAATGAGGCGTATGTTGTGTTTGTGTAATGTTTTTAATATACGCGGGTCGTTCGGAAAGTCCGGGTTTATACCCATTCTGAATAACTGATTCGACGATATGTCGAAGATGAAGACGATGGTTGAAGACCGGAAGTCTTCACATCGTTTGGGTGATTACTGATGATCTTGATTGGGCTGTACACCCAAGATGAGGGAAACAGTTGGTGATCGTCCAGACGTACCTGGAGATCGATGGATATGCGAGGAAAGTGCCTCCGGTTTCGTTCAGACCCAGAACGAACTTGTAAATGGATTGTGTGTCTGACAATGGATTTTATTCTGTGTTGATTGATTTCTGTTAAATATATATCTGTTTGGCGGCGGAGAATTTATTCTCTTGCTTAACGCCCTTCTCTGAGACGTACGAGCTTAGAGGTTATATATCGATAGATATCAATCGCATGGCATGAATTGCCTGTGTGGCACGATGAGTTGCATGGATCAAGGCTTCTGTTGAAAAGCAAAGTCTTGTGGTTGATGATCAAAGCACGGCCTACGTGGCAGCTTTGTGTATAACGTGAATTCGCGAGCCTCACACCTCGGTATGAGTCAAAAACGGGATAAGGACCCAAGGAGTGCATGACGTTTCTTTCTAGCTATGGTGGTGTCAGTGACTTACCAACCCTGACATTTATAAACTTTTCACCTATGTGGTTGTTGGAATGCGAGGCGCCTCGATTATAGGTCTGTAAGGAACGGGAAACGTGTGTTCAGGAATAATTAATCCTCTAACGTAAGTGAGGACTGGCCTTGGAGGATCCAGGATTGCCCAGAGTGTGTAGTCCTGAGGCATTTGCTAGAGTGTCTTGAACGCGGAGAGGAGCTTGCCCCTTGCCTCGACTCATGGCGGAAATCCAATTTCCAATACGTGTATTGTGGTTTTAATTGTAGAACTAGTATGGCGACATAGTGGTATGGGACATTCATGCCGCCTATGATTTATATTTATGATTGAAATTATTTTGACACTATACACTTATTATAGTATCAAATGATTTGTTTTAAACGTATCAAGCATGTTTGGCTATTATAAGGGAAAACCCTATCCTCCGGCTTGCGTTGCATTGTGTGATGGGACCTGGGTCTTATAATAGCTTCATTTTTCGAAAAAGCATTGCGCTGTTTATTCTATGCACTAGTATTCTTGGGAGGAAACCCGTTCCGTGTTATACGGCGTGGTCCCTTGAATCACTCTCTTTTAAAATAAAGTTTAGAATAACTGTTTTAGTTCTCACACCAGTCACATGACTGACCTGGAGTTTATTGTTTTAACCTAAACTCTGGGTGCCCCTATTTTCCGCACGGGCAGCTAGTAGTTTTGGTTTTGCAGATTTATATTCACAGGATCCTGGTTTACAGCTGGAATGATATCCGGAAAGCTCTGTATCCGTATATCACCTTCAGTTGTGCTTTGTATTATTTTTCTGCTGCTATGTAATTTATTGTAATCTCTGATATTTATCGAATGTAATTTATTCATTCATACTCTGTATATTCTTGTATCTGATGTAATTGTTGTAAAAACAATGAAATGTTCTTCCATCTGCGTTCTGTTTTGTCCTGTTCTCAAACGATCAGGGGTTTCGAACGGTCTAGATCGGTTTAACGACTGATTCAGATCGAGCGAAATTCCAGGCCGTCACAACAGGTGTTGCAACTACTTAAAAAATTGTAGACATTGCTTGTAAAATATTTATGCAGGGGCAGCGGCTTGCTTGTACAATTTGTTTTTAATTCCTGCAGTTATTCTTATCTGATTACTGTGATGAAATTTCTGAATAGATTTGTTGAGAAACGAATTTCCATAACTAAAATCATTACTCCCATCATTTTTGAATTATAAAACTAGATTTGATTTGCAAATATTTGGCTACAAGAGTGTATTTTATGAAATTGATTCTCTCAAGGGTTTGATCGTGGATATATATATCAGTTCAATTTATTGAACTTCTAGCTAAAGAGGTTGCATTGTACCCGTAAAACATTGGTCGTATCCCTTAGTATTTATATTATATGTGTACAACCATAAGACCCTCTTCCTCCTTCAAATAGAGATTATGAACTAATAAGATATACTTGAGTACGTTATTTATTTTGAATAGCGGCTCAATTTGAAAACCTTAAGTTTTGGATTTCTATATTCAACAATGATGAGTAAAAAGAGTGTTAGCCACCATAATTCTCCAAAAGATTCTCAAGTAAATCAAAACTTTTCAAACGGGATAAACCACAATCAAGTAAATAAAAAATTTCTGAATCTCAATGTCAGAAAGGATAGACCCTTATCACTTCGAGATCAATGTCACCCAATTAGGACTGTTCAACCTTTTGTCATCATATATCCACCAATTGAAGGAAATTTTGAGCTTAAACATTCTTTTATTCAAGGGGAAACGAAATTTATTGGTTCTGAAAATGCCTATGAATTTCTAAGCGAATTTGAATTGTATTCATCCACAACTAAAATGCAACACTTGTCTAATGAATCAATCAAGCTAAGGCTAATTCCATTTGCATTACTTAAAAGTGCTAAAATATGGCTAAATTCTCTTCCAAGACAATTTATAAGAAGTTGGGATGAATTTGTCACTGTATTCTTGAAGAAGCTTTTCCCTTTCCATAAAACTCTAAAAATCTGAACTGAAATAAATCAATTCGTCCAAAACGAGGGGAACTCCTTTCCAAAATACTTTGAGAGATTCAACCAATTATTATATAGTTGTCCTCATCATGCAATTCCCAAATATCACTTATGTCAAATTGCATATGAATGGCTAAACTATCAAACTCGAACACAACTAGAATCAATGTGTGAAGGAAAATTTATGTTTAAAATAGCCGATGAAGCTTGGAAATTCTTAGAAGATTATTCTGAAAAGGACATGCAATGGGAGCCAATTTGTGTTCCCATTCGTACTTCTACTAAAGGAGTGCATGTCGTGGATCCAATTCATATTCCCTTAGAAACTCAGACTCCTCAATTCGAAGGACAACCCCACTAGTACCCTCAAGATCAAGCCATTGTTATAGCTCAAAATAATCCTTATTCTTCCACGTATAACCCTAGTTGGAGAGATCATCCAAATTTCTCGTGGTCTAATCCCAATAATGTCGCGAATTCAAATTACCAAGCCCCATTTTCTTCTAGTCTTCAAACTCCTCAAGTTCCACCTCAATCCAAGCCTTCACTCAACCATACAGACATTTTAACTTTCAATCTCCTTCATCTTCTCAAGAAATCGTTCGACTTGAGAAATATATAAATAATCAAGATGCAAAAATCGAACAAATGATGGATATGATGAAGGAGTTGATGAAAAGTAATGAGAAAGTGCCTAGTCAACCTGAGGTAAATCCAGAATATAATTATCTTACTGTGAACAGTTGTGAGGATGAAAGCCATAATTCGCTTAACCCAGTCACCATCCTTAGGTCTGGTAAAACAATTGGCAATAATGTTAGTAATCCCGATAACCCTTCGATCCCAACTTTAAATCAAAAGCTTGACATTCTTCTGATGGAAATTAAGGCAAAATCTTTTGAACCTTCCAAACCACCATCTTCTTCGAATGTTGGCAATCCCAACATATCTTCTTCCAATGTCAGCAGCCCCGACAATATATCTTCCTCTATTGTTGGCAACCCCAACACTCCATCTTCTATACCTTTACCTCCTTCACTTTCCTTGTCGAAACCTTCTTCTTCGAATGACCAAGATTCTGAAATAGGACAAGTCGACATGATAGAATCGTTTGTTGATGACACGACATATTTACAAATTCAGAAAGCCTTTCATACTTCAATAGAATTGTCCACGGTGTCTTTCGAAGAACTTTTCGAAGACAAACTCAAACTTTTAAATGATGAGAATGAATATATGGAATGTCTCAAAGATAATCTTAAGACCATTTCGTCAAAAAAAAAATTGTTGTTAAACACTCAAATTTAAGATTACGATAATTTTCATCTGAATGGTATAAATCACTTTCACAACCAAATTTGCAAAGGGAAGATTTTGAATTCAGAAGTTATTGACATGCCTCTTGTACCTCAAAATTCATATACGAAATCATCATACATTATTTTCGATAGAGGCAAGTGCGGAGGGAAAAGGAAATCTCATTTTTCACATGACACACATCATCATCGTAGATTTCATTCTGCATACTATTTTTATTTGCATATAGTTGTTAAATTGCATTTCGTTTTACAAATCATTTTTCATTTGATCCACCTTTGGATATTATCTTTCAAATTTAGAAAAAAGTTACAGTGTGAACACTGTTTTGACCAGGTGTGGGGGGAGTCTGCATTGCATTCTTTTCATTTTCTTTAATTTTTTTCTTTCTTTTCATATAGCACCATCATGCATTTTAGGTCATAGTAACATGCCAATTTTTTTTTTTTGAAAATACGACTCATTTTAGATTGATATAACAAAATAAGTTAATGGTTGTTGATCAATTGATAGTATTTTTTTCTCTTAACTAAGATTGAATAAGAAATATAATGAAAAGTTGAATTTTGAGGGATAATAGTGTAACCAATACATAGTGAGATTCTTAGGTGATGGCCATGGAATTTATTCTAAATTGTAGTCTTTGTTTAATGAGTGGAGGACTTAAAATACTTATATTGGCATTTCGAATCTTTAAACTAAGTTGTGTTAAGCTGAATTCGCGACTCTCTCTTTTTCTTATATTTTCGATAATAATAATAGTTGTAACACCCCACGTCCGTTAATGTCACTCACAATGGGAATGCATTAAGTTTCGTGGAGTATTATAAGTAAACAGAACGGAATATTACAAGGCAGAGAAAGTAGTACTTGAAAAAAATTATAACTTTATTGCAGTGGAAACATAATAAGTTTGATTACATTTCCAAATACAAAAACCAAGTACATAATATCAGTCTTGTACAAAACCTTCAGAGTACTTAATATTAAAACTGTAATCCCCAACATAAATGCCATAGATAAGCTGAATCAAAGCAAAGCAATTTATCTTTCAACTTCAAGCCGGAAGAAGGGATGTCCGAACTAAGCTTGAGTATTTCCTCCCTAAAAACCTGGGGGGGGGGGGGGGGGGGAAACAGAAGAAAAGAGGTGAAAACAAACTAGGTCAGACATAAATTTGGTGAGTCCAGTGACTTTAACAATATAATCATTAAAGTAACAGAATAAGAACATAAACTGGAAAGTAAGAAATGACTATACATAAATATGCATGACAAGGTAAGTAGGATGAATAAGATAAATGTTGATCGCGCTTCTAATCACTAAAGGATAATTACTACACTGCACCAATGCTAATTTCACCACACCGTTACTAGTTACATACTGAAAGTTGATCCCCATCTTGTAACTGGTAGTCCTCAGGCGTAACATCTAGTAAGAGGTGTTCACCCCATACAATCCTTACTTGCCCATACTAAATACTAGATGTCTTCACACTACCCCCTTATCACTTAATCGATCGGCTCCCTAACTCGCATGTACTTATTACTTGTGTCATTCGGCCCCGCTTGTTTACTTGTGTCATTCGGCCCCGCTTGTATGTAGATACCCGTGCTGGTCCCAGTATAGGGTGTATCAATCCCTATGATGGCAACCCGACACAATTCAAGATGCACAGTGTATACTACTGATGCCCAATGCCTGCTTTTTCCACTCCGGAGCACGTGCACGCCCATACTCCATCGGAACATACACTGCCGCACCACCTGCCGCTATTTTGACCGCTTATAATCAGCCCAGTAATCGTGCCCCACCCTGCCTAATTCAGGGTACCATGATACATCTATGTGGATTACTGCTGAAATGGGTCCCTGTTACTAGGGTTTCCTACTGGTTAAGTTTGTGGGCCTATATATGCAAATATTACCCACCTGCATGAGATGTATTTAACCCTTCCACTGATTCAAACATGTTTATTTAACAATTAAGTTTGTGGGCCTATATACACTAATATTACCCACCTACCCAAGGTTTACTTAACCCTCCTACTTATCAAGTCAATATGTATTATTGGTTAAGCTTTCCTTAACCCTATCCCCTTTGTTCATGTAATATTGGTTAAGTGTTGTCCATTCATGTTAACTTAACCCACCCACACATCATGTTGTATTGGTTGTGTGTTTCTTATTAACTTAACCCTGTTCATTCATCATGTTATATTGGTTAAGTGTTTTAAATTTACTTAACCTCACCCACTTGTCTAATTAACATGTTGTATTGGTTAAGTGTTCTCAATTTACTTAACCCCACCCACTTATCTAATTAACATGTTGTATTGGTTAAGTGTTCTCAATTTACTTAACCCCACCCACTTATCTAATTAACATGTTGTATTGGTTATGTGTTCTCAATTTACTTAACCCCGCCTACTTATCTAATTAATATGTTGTATTGGTTAAGTGTTCTCAATTTACTTATCCCTATCCACTTGTCTAATTAACATGTTGTATTGGTTAAGTGATGCCTATTCATATGTTACTTAATCGTTCCGTTCTAAGCATGTATGTTCATTGGCATTAATTAATTTATTAATGCACCAACCTCTCACATTAGAACTGTTGTTTGCGGTTGCTGGATGTGCCGGGCGGTTCCGGGCAGACTTCTATCGCAAACTCATTCTATCCTCGGGTTTTGGGCTTAATGCGCTAACCTCTCACATTAGATCTGTGTTGTTGCAGTTGCTGAATGTGCCGGGCGGTTCCGGGCAGTCTTACATCACAACTCAATCTAACCTCGGGTTAGGCATGTTCATCTTTTAACCAATTTACATATTTACCATTTATGTCCAAGTCTAGATTTATATGTAAATTATCCATAGTGTGGTCAATTCAAGTTATGCCACATTTACTAGATATGCCTCTAACCTCTCACATTAGATCTGCGTTGTTGCAGTCGCTGAATGTGCCGGGCGGTTCCGGGCAGTCTTACACCGCAACTCAATCTAACCTCGGGTTAGGCATGTTCATCTTTTAACCAATTTACATATTTACCATTTATGTCCAAGTCTAGATTTATATGTAAATTATCCATAGTGTGGTCAATTCAAGTTATGCCACATTTACTAGATATGCCTAAAATTAATTATATGATTACAACCCATTTTATGCCAATTACATAATGTCCAATATTTAATGTTTCCCAACTATTTCCCAACGTCAATCGTTCGTATGATTCATATAATACGTTAGGCTCGCAATTAGCCTAACTCATAAGAAAAAGGGAAAGAAAGAGACGTATAACATCCAAACAGTCATAAAACAATATAGATCCAATTATGAACATAACTTGCATATAACAAAGATCCCATTTATGAACTTGCATAACAAAATAGATCTAAATTAACATATGAACTTGCATAACAAATTAGATTTAAATTAACGTCTGAACTTGCATAACAAATTAGATCTAAATTAACGTATGAACTTGCATAACAAATTAGATCTAAATTAACATATGGACTTGCACAACAAATTAGATCTAAATTAACATATGAACTTGCACAACAAATTAGATCTAAATTAACTTATGGACTCGCATAACAAATTAGATCTAAATTAACATATGGACTTGCATAACAAATTAGATCTAAATTAACATATGGACTTGCATAACAAATTAGATCTAAGTTAACATATGGACTTGCATAACAAATTAGATCTAAGTTAACATATGGACTTGCATAACAAATTAGATCTAAATTAACATATGGACTTGCATAACAAATTAGATCTAAATTAACATATGAACTTGCATAACAAATTAGATCTAAATTAACATATGAAAATAGACTAGCATGGACCGTAAACTTGCATGATCATAATTTACATTGACATAAATTTGCATAATCAATGACTTGCATAAGCAATAGAAATATAAAATATGAATTTGCATAAACATATAAACTGGCATGGATCTAATCATATAAAATATGACTTGCATAGATCTAAACATATAAATAGGAACTTGCATGTATGAATTTGATTTTCACATAAACTTGCATATGATTTGCATACAAATTTACATATAAACTTGCATATGATTTGCATACAAACTTGCATACAACAACATCATAAAATGAATCAAATCGAGCATACACAATTAGACACATGAATTAACATCATAAAATGGACTTAATCAAGTATACGTAATTAGTCATATTCATATAGTCCAACTTATAAAACCATCACAATTACGTTCAACAATTATCTTGTTAAAGAAGCTGTACTCACTATGAACAGATTAAAGAAGAGAATAGATTAAGCGTAGAATCCTTTTTCCACCATCCTAAGTTTTAATTCGTTGAATAAGAGAAACTCGCTCAGTCTATGTTGCAGCATCATGGTGGCTTGAATGATTTTTGTTTTGATTTAGGATTTAGGTTAGATGTGATTATATAAGAGTGTAGGATTAATTCTAGCCTTTAGATCAGTCTAGGAGTAATCAGAGCCATCCAAACCAAAGAGATGTGTCACTCGGCCAATCGCAGCACGACACATAAGCCATAATACCTCAGAGTTCGTCACCAGGCCAATCGGAGAAGGCCACGTTCAAAAAAAAACAATCCATGACCAACAAAAATGCGCCACGTGCGCCACATGATGCATACACATCATATATATATATATATATATGTGTGTGTGTGTGTGTGTATATATATATTCTATATAGATTTTATTATTTTTTATGTGCTCCTTTTTTTATTATCAATTAACATAAGTGACAAATTATCATATTCTCTTTAATGTTAATTGACATAAGTGACAAATTAGCATAAGTATTCATACAAATTAAGATTAACTACATGGATTCCTAAATTATCATCAAATAAACATTAATGACAATCAATTGAACATAAATGACAAATTATTTGTCTTCTAATCAAATGTCATATTAAACATATCTACAAATCAATGTTTTTCTTTCTTTTGTTGCAATCAATTTATTGCATGTATTGATTCCTTCTGTACTCACACATTTTTAAATTTGTATCTTTATAACATAATTGCACATATTTACATATATGCATCTATTTATTTAATACTTTTACCGTTTGCATTATTGCGATAAATCTCTTTATTTAACGCACATACTAATATGTTAATCTTCTTACCTTTAATTTGTCACATGCATTTCTTTACATTAATGCTTTTCTACATTTTCTTGCGTACTTTTGAATTTTCTTCCTTAATTAATTAATCCATAAATTAATTATATAAAAATTTGGGTTATTACATTCTCCCCTCCTTAAAGGATTTCGTCCCCAAAATCTCCAAGTTAAGAAGAATGTTACCATCCTACCATCCATCATCCATCTACTCATCCATCAATCACAGACATCCATTGTCCTTAAAAGTTTTCTAATGCTTTAATGAACATATGCAAAAGTGTGTGTATATGTTCCTACTCTAATGTAAAATCAAGCGGTCTACTGACTCAGTTGACCTACTTAATGCAATTCATGATAGTGTCATGCGTCCATTATGTATGCAAAAGAATTCTAATGATATATATATCATTTTAACATGCGTGCACAATAATTCATTCAAATGCAACACTCATATGATAACACATTCAATATACATCCATCAAATTACTTATGCACACTTATTCATATGCAATATGAAAGTGATTGAGCCGATCAGGTGCCTAATGTGAGTGTAAATGCATCCACGAGCAACCACTAGCAAACACTTGCATCCACCAAACATAACATGTCTCAAACACATGTTTACAACCATAGGATTTTCCTACCTAAAGATTGTAACACCCCGTAATTCTGTAACACTAAGATTCACAAACCAAGGAAGAATTAAATTTTAAAATCAAAATCAAGGGAAACGGGTTGCGCCATTGCGTTCGTCTCGAAATTCTTCTTGAAAACGAGTCCGAGTTTGCAAGAATTGGAGTCCGTATGAGGGAGATATGACCCTCCGAAGTTTCAGGAATTTTCAGAACATAAAACAGCTCGAAATTCGAATTCGAAATTCGAATTCAAAACCCAGAAGCGGGCTGGGCGGGAAAATTCCCGCCCAGGACCCAGGTCGACTGGGGAGTCGACTGGGTAGTTGACCCCCCCTGACCAGGTCGACTGCCCAGTCGACATGGGTGTCGACCTGGGTGCAAAAACCCCTTTTGGGCCTGGGTACATTCTGATGTACCTGGTCTCGTTTTCTGCCTAGATTCGTCCGTCTAATCCTGTATAAACAGCCCCTAGTCTCCTTCTCTATTCACAATTCTTCTCTAACCATATGCTGCAAAGATTCTTGGTGGACATGGCTTCTTCTCCTCCTCTAAATTAAATAATAAATAAAATAATATGTAAAAAGAATCAAGACGAGGAAATGCTGCTCAAGACTTTCAAGAGGAGATTCAAAACAAGCTAGGATTCAAGTGGAGGTTCAAACGACTTCAACGACTGTTTTTCTACAAATCTAATATAATCTCTGTAAGTCGGTTACTTTTTAGATTTGAACGTTTTCTCTATTCGTGACATGAAATTAAAGGAATAAAAGAATATGCCAAATCTTTCTGTTCGAATCAGTGCTTATATCCTGGGACCTAATTAAGAACTGTTATGATTCGATGACCAATAAGACTGTGACTATGAAACTATGGACCTTAAAACCATATGCCTCTTTGACTATGAACATTGCCTATGACTGTGACTCATGACTGTGAAAATTATTTTCCTTTGACTATGAACACAAGCCTATGCCTTTGATTAGGAAACATAAACTATTGCCTATGACATAACAAGGACAACTGTGACTAAACACCTATGATTCATGACTAGGAAAGTGTTGCTTAAGTTTTGTGACTGTGAAATTGGGTCTAAACCTGATTATCTATTCTGTCTATTCTTGATTTTCTTTGGATTTTGATCTTGGGAATTTACCTATTAAGTTAGGTCTACCCATGTTCTTGAACCTACATCGTTATTCAACCTTTTTTATGTCATAACATTTTCAGATCTATAGGCCTTCGATGTTTTAGATCAATTTATTTCAGTGTAATTCGTTAGGTCTGTAATTAGTAAATTATTAATTTATGCCACTTATTATGTCTATCTTTTTCATAGCATCTTTGGTTCATTCCTTTTTTATCTACGAATCTAGATTTATCTATAATCTAGATTGAATCACGATTATACAAACGATGGGAATACGATTTGGGCAAAATATGAAATTTACTAAAACGTAGTTATAAACTTGGAAATTGGCATAAATTGGGAACATGTATTATGGCATGTTTATAAAAATGCAAATTGGATAAATTTGACATGAATTATAGGATGTGTAATTTGAATCTAGTATTGACTTGTAAATCTAGCATTTACATGAACTGTGAACTAGAATAATAAGTCTAGTTTGACATGAACTGTAATTAGAATGATTAAATCAGAATTGGATTAGCTAATTTGGCATAATAAGTATATCGGCATAAATTTGAAATTGGCCATAATTGTGAGTAATTGTCATGTTTAGCAAAATCATGGTTAGTGACACTTAATTTGGTATAGTTTACATACCAAAAAGCATAAATATGATATAGAGGGGAAAATGGGCCATAATAATAAATGTTGACAATTTACATTAAAAGAGTGATTATGAAATAAGTAAATTAGGAATAATTTACTTATAGAATTTGTCCTAAATGAGAAAAATGTAATTTTAGACAAATTAAAGGTTTATTAACGACATCTCTTTTAATAACACACCAGAAAGTTCTAGGGTGACAGAGAGGATAGTGTCTAGGCTTGGGTTTGGAAAATACAAGTTTCCTGCTCTCCCTGGCTATCCCTAACTGATCTGACGGACGGGATGGTTACTTTCAAAACCTGATTTGAAAATTAATCAAAACCCTTTGAACTTAGAAAACACGAATATTCCTAACCCGAGGTTAGACTGAGTTGCGATGTAACCCTGCCCGGAACCAACCGGCACATCCAGTATTCGCAACAATATCTGTCTAATGTGAGTGGTCGCGGCTTTAATTTATTTAGTTAAAGCTAGAACAAGAATGATAGGGTTAAGTTAACAAAGACACTTAACCAATTCAACAGGATAACCAAACCGATGGATGGGGTTAGGTTCATACAGACACTTAACACAGTTAAGCTAGAATGGGAGGGTTAAGTCCATAGGGACACTTAACCAAACTGAACATCATAACAAGACAAGATTTGTAGGGGTTAAGTAACTAAGAAAACACTTATCCAAATTAACATGTTAACTAGACTAGAAGGTGGGGTTAAGTAAAGTTAATACACTTAGCCAAATTAACATGTTAACTAGACTAGAGGTTGGGGTTAAGTAAAATTTAATACACTTAGCCAATTTGATATGTTAGCTGGACTAGACCGTAGGGTTAAGTAAACTTGAACACTTAACCATCAGATTGTGATAAAGGAATAGGGTTAATTCTAAAACATGAAGGGATAATACTTAACCATTAATAAAATGTTAGTTAAAACAGATGGGCAAGGTTAAGTTAAAAAGGAACACTTAACCAATACAGGATGAATGGATAGGGTTAAGTAATAAGAAATACTTAACCAATATAACTTGGTTTGTGGTAGGGTTAAGTCAACATGAATTACTGATAACACTTAACCAGTTTAACAGGATAAATGAAGAGGGTTAAGTTAGCTTGAATTGACTAATGACACTTAACCAATCCAAATTGACGAGAAAGAGAACTAAGTAGTAAACCTTAGTCAAAAGGAGCTAAGTAGTAAACCTTAGTTAAGAAAATAACGATTTTGGAAACTAAGTGGTAAACCTTAGTTAGCAAAACTAAGTAGTAATTCTTAGTATAACACGGGAAGGGGCGAACGTCCGTCTGATTAAAAAGAAGGCTCCAACGAATTGGGTTACGAAGCCCGAGGCTTCGAGGGGACGTGAGGGTACTCTTGGTATCCCTCTGTGAGGTGGCAGATGATCCTCCTGGGCTCACAGAGGTTAATGTCTGCGGTAGAAGAACCAAGGGTATGCCTTGGTTGCAATACAAGGCAACCTAAAGACTAGGATGGACCAGCGTGATTCGGCGAGACCGGTAGCCCTGTGATAGCAACTCATCGTCTACCTACCATCTTTAGTCAATCGTTGTACGTATGCGGAAAGGCAGAGAACTCCCAACAGACCATATACTTGCTATCTAATTATGGGTGAGGCTGGCCAATAGGAAAGTAGGGCATAGGGTGGCAAAAGTACAGTTCTCGCGCTTGATTTGCTTGGATTGCCTTTCATTAGTTGAGGGAGGGGTCACGTGGGACCATAACCACTGGTAGAAAAACAGACCTTAGCATCTGCACCGGCAGATATCTGAAAAGCTCTCGACCGAGTTCCGTGTTTCTAGAGTAGGTCATAGGGAATAGTATAGCTCAGGTTAAGTTGGACTGTCACTCTTTCCCAGCTTGAAGATTTGTCGAAGTTTTGCTTGGATTCTCTTTTCAGATGTTATGGCTGGCTCTTGCTACATTGGGAAATATAAATGTTGTTTTATGCTTCTTTATTTTGTAGGACAGATGATACTCTGATATTGTAAAGAAATCATTGTACAAATTATTTTATCAATAAAGCAAAGTTTTATTTTCCGCTGTTTTAATTTTTGTCTGTCTTGTAATTCATCTGCATCGTTTACCTTAAAATGCTCCACAGAACTTAGTGCATTCCCTTTGTGAGTGACACTAATGGATGTGGGGTGTTACAAAGATCGAAGATGTAATCGAGAGGACATACTGAACGATAGAACAAGTATAAACAAAGCGATAGAAAAAGGAGAAGTTAAGAACATACTCTCCAAAAGGAAAGGGTACAACGTACGCATCTTGTCTTCCATATCCCAAGTCGCGTCTCCTTGATCATCTCCCCATTGAACTTTAACCACTTGACCTCTCGGTTGTGTAACTTCTTGACCTTCGATCCAAGGATGCATGTAGGAGCTCGTCTAATCGTGGCATATTTCTCCACTTCCACTTCCCCAAGCATGCTCGGCTTCACTACTTCCGCGGCATCATGTAAACGCTTCTTCAAGGATTGTCTTCCTTGAGCTCTCGTCTCGTGATACGCAAAGTCTATCTCATGCCTCGGGGTAAACCCCGAACTTCATCAAAGACGTCATCAAACTCACGGACCACACGAACAAATTCAAATCATCGATGAATGCATCAAGAGATTCTGGGTAGCTAAGCATCACTGAACCCCTAGGGTCACAGGAAATATCAAGGGTCTTTCCACAACGAGTCAACAGTCTAACTACCCTCTTTTCACAGTCTAGGATGGCACCATGCCTGACTAGACAATCCATTCCTAGAATCAAGTTATAGCCCGTGAAACCAAGAATGAAGGCAATGCATTCAAGCCCAACGCCCAAGGTAGACACTCTCAAATCCCGACAAACCATAGATAAGTGAGCCGAACCACCAATAGGATTTGAGACTACAACGGGATCCATAACTAGACTAGTATTTAGGTGTAGTGTTTCAACTATCGAAGCAGATACAAACGAGTGCAAAGCGCAAAAGTCGAAAAGAGTTCTAGGCAAAAGAAATCAAATCTTCAACCAAAACTTCGTATCTCTTTCCGATATACTGACCACGATAACACAACCTACCCTTCCGAAGATCCTGTACTTTGTCCTTACCCTTGCCCTTGCCTCTTTGGACAATCCTGATAAGATGTCCTGTCTCTCCATAATGATAACAACTAGTCTTCTTCTTCTTTCTAACGTCTTTCTTTAAGTGGTCATGTATTTGACAATTGTGGTATTTCCTTTTTCTCTTAGCCCTTATTATCCTTACCGCCTTTCTTTGGATCCACTTTCTTATCCTGTGTCCTATCCATGTCTCCCCTGCACATTCTCCATTCGTGACCTCCCACCAAAATGAAGCTTCATCCTTCATTAACCAAGCAGCTGGTTGAACCTTCCTCCCATCGTCTATCTCAAAGGTACCAACATGTCCTCCACTTCATTGAGCCAACTTCTAGCCTCGACAAACGTCTCAGTTCCATGAAGCGGTTTTCCGCACGGAAGTCCTTACACATCTTAGAAAAAGCATCTATACGCAGAGGAAGAGATTCAAAAGGGAAAGAGGAAGGAACTCGAAACAAAGAATCGGAAGAAAGATATATGGCTTTTGGGGATTATGTTTTTCAAAATAAACTTTCCTTTTGAAAATACATCCTTTTAAAACCTTTTTGAAAATAGTTTTCAAAAACTTTTATCTAATCTGGTAACCTTCAGCCCTAATACCAAGTTTAACACCCCACGTCCGTTAATGTCACTCACAAAGGGAATGCATTAAGTTTCGTGGAGTATTATAAGTAAACAGAATGGAATATTACAAGACAAAGAAAGTAGTACTTGAAATTTTTTATAACTTTATTGCAGCGGAAACAGAAATAAGTTTGATTACATTTCCAAGTACCAAAACCAAGATAATATCAGTTTTGAGCAAAACTTTTAGAGTACTTAATATTAAAACTGTAATCCCCAACATAAAATGCCAAAGATAAGCTGAATCAAAGCCAAGCAATTCATCTTTCAACTTCAAGCTAGAAGAAGGGATATCCAAACTAAGCTTGAGTATTTCGTCCCTAAAAACCTGGGGGGGGGGGGGGGGTGAAACAGAAAAAAGAGGCGAAAACAAACTAGGTCAGATATAAGTCTGGTGAGACTAGTGACTTTAACAATATAATCATTAAAGTAACAGGATAAGAACATAAACTGGAAAGTAAGAAATGACTATACATAAATATGCATAACAAGGTAAGTAGGATGAATAAGATAAACGTTGATCGCGCTTCTAATCACTAAAGGATAATTACTACACTGCACCAATGCTAATTTCACCGCACCGTTACTAGTTCCATACTGAAAGCTGATCCCCATCATGTAATTGGTAGTCCTCAGGCGTAACATCCAGTAAGAGGTATTCACCTCATATAATCCTTACTTGCCCATACTAAATAATAGATGTCCATACACTACCCCCTTATCGCTTAATCGATCGGCTCCCTAACTCACATGTATTTATTACTTGTGTCATTCAACCCCGCTCGTTTACTTGTGTCATTCGGCCCTGCTTGTATGTAGATACCTGTGCTGGTCCCACCATAGGGTGTATCAATCCCTATGATGGAAACCCGACACAATTCAAGATGCACAGTGTATACTACTGATGCTCAGTGCCTGCTTTTTCCACTCCGGAGCACGTGCACGCCTATACTCCGCCGGAACCTACACTACCGCACCACCCGCCGCTATTTTGACCGCTTATAATCAACCAAGTAATCGTGCCCTACCCTGCCTAGTTCAGGGTATCATGATACATCTATGTGGGTTACTGCTGAAATGGGTCCCCGTTACTAGGGTTTCCTACTGGTTAAGTTTGTGGGCCTATATATGCAAATATTACCCGCCTACATGAGATGTACTTAACCCTCCCACTGATTCAAACATGTTTATTGAACGGTTAAGTTTTTGGGCCTATATACACTAATATTACCCACCTACCTAAGGTTTACTTAACCCTCCTACTTATCAAGTCAATATGTATTGTTGGTTAAGCTTGCCTTAACCCTATCCCCTTTGTTCATGTAATATTGGTTAAGTGTTGTCCATTCATGTTAACTTAACCCACACACACATCATGTTGTATTAGTTAAGTGTTTCTTATTAACTTAACCATGTTCATTCATCATGTTATATTGGTTTAGTGTTTTAAATTAACTTAACCCCACCCACTTGTCTAATTAACATGTTGTGTTGGTTAAGTGTTCTCAATTTACTTAACCCCACCCACTTATCTAATTAACATGTTGTATTGGTTAAGTGTTCTCAATTTACTTAACCCCACCCACTTATTTAATTAACATGTTGTATTGGTTAAGTGTTTTCAATTTACTTAACCCCACCCACTTATCTAATTAACATGTTGTATTAGTTAAGTGTTCTCAATTTACTTAACCCCACCAACTTGTCTAATTAACATGTTGTGTTGGTTAAGTGTCGCCTATTCATATGTTACTTAACCCTTCCATTCTAAGCATGTCTGTTCATTGGCATTAATTAATTTATTAATGCACCAACCTCTCACATTAGAACTGTTTTTGCGGTTTCTGGATGTGCAGGGAAGTTCCGGGTAGACTTCTACCGCAAACTCATTCTAACCTCGGGTTTTGGGATTAATGCGCTAACCTCCCACATTATATTTGTGTTGTTGCGGTCGCTGGATGTGTTGGGCGGTTCTGGGCACTCTTACACTTCAACTCAATCTAACCTCGGGTTAGGCATGTTCTTGTTTTAACTAGTTTACATATTTACCATTTATGTCCAAGTCTAGATTTATATGTAAATTTTCCATAAGTGTGGTCAATTCAAGTTATGCCACATTTACTGGATATGCCCAAAATTAATTATATGATTATAACCCATTTTATGCCAATTACATAATGTCCAATATTTAATGTTTCCCAACTGTTTCCCAACGTCAATCGTTCGTATGATTCATATAATACGTTAGGCTCGCAATTAGCCTAACTCATAAGAAAAGGAGAAAGAAAGAGACGTATAACATCCAAACTGGCATAAAACAATATAGATCCAATTATGAACATAACTAGCATATAACAAAGATCCCATTTATGAACTTGCATAACAAAATGGATCTAAATTAACATATGAACATGCATAACAAGTTAGATCTAAATTAACATATGAACTTGCGTAACAAATTAGATATAAATTAACATATGAACTTGCATAACAAATTAGATCTAAATTAACATATGGACTTGCACAACAAATTAGATCTAAATTAACATATGAACTTGCACAACAAATTAGATCTAAATTAACTTATGGACTTGCACAACAAATTAGATCTAAATTAACTTATGGACTTGCACAACAAATTAGATCTAAATTAACTTATGGACTTGCATAACAAATTAGATCTAAATTAACATATGGACTTGCATAACAAATTAGATCTAAATTAACATATGGACTTGCATAACAAATTAGATCTAAATTAACATATGAACTTGCATAACAAATTAGATCTAAATTAACATATGAAAATAGACTAGCATGGATCATAAACTTGCATGATCATAATTTACATCGACATAAATTTGCATAATCAATTACTTGCATAAGCAGTAGACATATAAAATATGAATTTGCACAAACATATAAACTGGCATGGATCTAATCATATAAAATATGACTTGCATAGATCTAAACATATAAATAGGAACTTGCATGTATGAATTTGATTTTCACATAAACTTGCATATGATTTGCATACAAACTTACATATAAACTTGCATATGGTTTGCATACAAACTTGCATACAACAACATCATAAAATGAATCAAATCGAGCATACACAATTAGACACATGAATTAACATCATAAAATGGACTTAATCAAGTATATGTAATTAGTCATATTCATATAGTCCAACTTATAAACCCATCACAATTACGTTAAACAATTATCTTGTTAAAGAAGCTGTACTCACTATGAACGGATTAAAGAAGAGAATAGATTAAGTGTAGAATTCTTTTTCCACCATCCTAAGTTTTAATTCGTTGAATAAGAGAAACTTGCTCAGTCTATGTTGCAGCAGCATGGCGGCTTGAGAATGATTTTTGTTTTGATTTAGGGTTTAGGTTAGATGTGATTATATAAGAGTGTAGGATTAATTCTACCCTTTAGATCAGTCTAGGAGTAATCAGAGTCATCCAAACCAAAGAGATGTGTCACTTAGCCAATCACAGCACGACACATAAGCCCTAATACCTCAAAATTCGTCACCAGGCCAATCAGAGAAGGCCACGTTCAAAAAAAAAAAACAATCCTTGACTAACAAAAATGCGCCACGTGCGCCACATGATGCGTACACGTCATACACACACACACACACACACACACACACACATATATATATATATATATATATATATATATATGTGTGTGTGTGTGTGTGTGTGTGTGTGTATGTGTGTGTGTATATATATATATATTCTATATATATTTTTATTATTTTTTATGTGCTCCTTTTTTCATTATCAATTAATATAAGTGACAAATTATCATATTCTCTTTAATGTTAATTGACATAAGTGACAAATTAGCATAAGTATTCATAAAAATTAAGATTAATTACATGGATTCCTAAATTATCATCAAATAAACATAAATGACAATCAATCGAACATAAATGACAAATTACTTGTCTTCTAATCAAATGTCATATTAAACATATCTACAAATCAATGTTTTCTTTCTTTTGTTGCAATCAATTTATTGCATGTATTGATTCCTTCTGTACTCACACATTTTTAAATTTGTATCTTTATAACATAATTGTACATATGTACATATATTCATCTATTTACTTAATACTTTTACCGTATGCATTATTGCGTTAAATCTTCTTATTTAACGCACGTACTTATATGTTAATCTTCTTACCTTTAATTTGTCACATGCATTTCTTTACATTAATGCTTGTCTACATTTTCTTGCGTACTTTTGAATTTACTTCCTTAATTAATTAATCCATGAGTTAATTATATAAAAATTTGGGTTATTACAAGGGTATCCAACATTGCTTGTAAACTAGTGTTGGTGTGCAAACCCGCCAAGCTCTATCCAATATGTTGTTGATAAAGTCAGCATTGGTATATCTTGGTCTCATTTTGTGAGTTGGACACCTAAGGATTACCGACATGTTATTGACAAAGTCAGCGTCGGTCTGCACAATCCGCCAAACTCTTTCCCAACTCTCCGTCAGTCCGCGAGGTAGTGCATGGGTGGTATACCTTTGTCTTTAATTTAGGTGTATGTAATTAATTATAAAGCTTCATTTTTATAGAGATAGAGAATAAGGAATGATGCCCAAACACTTCTTGACCTTATTGATTTGAATAGCCATACACAAGGAAATTAGAATACCACTTTACAAATTGTGACAAGCAAACTAAGAATTTATTTCATGGCTGCACTATGTTATCGACCGAACCAGCTGGCTTAACTAGAGTTTAAACATTGAAAACTTGAATTATGTTGAAGGTTTGTGATAGGTTGAGGCATATTAAATACAATCAATTGACTAGAATTGTTAACTTAATTTGTTGTACCACTTTTTCTATAACAAGTCATGTTTTCGTGTGCATATGTCCATTGCATTCATGTAGTTGCATTAGAATCATTGCACATTGCATTTGGATTTTGTGGGTAGTATCTACTGAAAACCCTCATGAGACACCACTCTTCCTACTAGGGACACTTGGAGGTTTAACGGCTTATTGCATACGCTCAATGCAATCATGTTTCCTACGAAAGTGTGACCTATCTAGTTAGTTTTTAATTTTTTTTACTCGAGGACGAGTAAAAGATAAGTGTAGGGGTATTTGATTAGCATAGAAATATGTAATTTTATGCATCTATATTTTATCTTTTTGTATCTAAATAAATATTACGTTGGGTATTATTTTGTTGATTTTACAGATGAGTTATTCAAGCCTTATACATCTTTAAAAGTGAAGAATTGATGCCATATACATGAAGAATTACATAAGAAGCTGTCATTGAAGGCTAGCTGTGTTCATATCGGTCAACTTCGAAGGAGATTGGTAGAAAAGATCTTAGGAAATCAATCATTTGGACACACGTCAAACAAGGAAAGAGGGGAATCATAGCATAATCTTGATGAGAAAGCCCATTTATATAATTAGGGTTATGTGACTCTGCTATAAATACACATGTATACCCATTGTAAAGAGATACTTTTCTGCTGTAATTCTTCTACCATTAATCTAGTTTAGTTTTCTTTTACTTTTCTGCGTTTTTTATTATATTGGCAACTAGTGTCATCTGCACAATTAGATTTGGTACAGTACTAGTTGTATTTTGCACTTATTTTCAGTAGTTATTGACCGACTAGTTAGATTCAGCTGTAATCCTAATTTTATTTTCTGTTATTTAATTACTACAATTTTAATTTTTGCTTCTTAATTGCTTTCCTAGGTCATATCAGATTGAATAAAGATTTGATTAGATTCAGATCTGATTTAATTCAATAATAATTTTATTTGCAGTCTCAACTTTTCTGTTTTTGAAATCATTCTCCAAGTTTTGTCTAACTCGCCCACGAAATATATAAATAACAAAAAATAATTTTCCTTCCTGTGTTCGGCCTGCATATTACACAATCTGTACGCTTGTAGAAATTTATTACAAAATGTGCACTTTTCTGGTTTTTAGAAAGCATCGATCATGTAACGGGTTTAAGGAGGAAATTTCACGGTTAAATAGACACTGACACGCATTTTGCAACAAAATAATTTTGTGAATTTTTTTTACCACGAGCAAAATAAAAGGCAAAGTTCAGGTAAATAAAAAAATGAGAGGAAGGAATATATTCACGTGAAAAGCCTCTTCATGAAAAATATAAATAGGAGAATGGTTACATGCTTAGGAAAAATGGGGAGGAAAGGGAAGATTTCACATTCATAAGTATGGTCGGCTTAGGTGGGGTGACATGCGATGGAAGGGTAGAGCTAAGAGAGAGTAAAGGAATGATGGCATCAACCAAAAATAGGGAAAGAAGGAGGTATATTTGTGAAAATGAAGAGGGAGATTTAGAAAAGAATGGGTACATGAAAAAAAATAACTTGAAGAAAGAGAAAGGAACACTACAAAACGCACAGTAAATAGCGACGACAAAAACCTATTGGAGGCCGTTGCTAGTCGTCACTATATAAGTCGTCGCGCACAGGAAAAGCGATGGCTCCGTCGCTCATTTAGCAACGACTTGCAACGACAACTTGTCCACGTGATAAGTAGTTTGTTGTACCGGGAAGTCGTTGCTAACCGTTGCTATTCGTTGCTTGATTATCCGTCGCAAGCCGTTGCATGTTGTTACCAGAAAGTCGTCGCTATCCGTTGCAAACTTCTGTCACAAGCCGTCACACGCCGTCGCTAGCCATTGCAAAATTTGGACCTATAGGCCGTTGCTAGCTGTCGCTAGCCGTTGCAAATCTGGAATATATTTTCTGCATTTCAGAGTTATTTCTTCCCCTCGGTCCACAAAACCAATACCATTCCAATATCAACTCACCAATATCAGTCCAATATAATCAATACTCACTATCATAACACATCCACAACACAATATATCAAGAACATTACTAAATTCATTATAATATCAAAACATACCATCGTCATATATCCAAAAAATAATACCATCGTCATATATTACCATACCATCATCACATATCATCAAAATATATCCAACCACACCATGTCATCATCAAATAATATCGTACATGCATCAAGCATATAAAAAACTAAGTATATGTACATACCCAAGCATAAGAACAACCAAACTAATCGTCCACCTCGTCGTCGTCGTGTTCGTCCTCTTCTTCTTCGCCTTCAGCACCAGCTTCCTCCTCCTCAGGCATCGATCCATGTTCCTGCTAATAAGCTGCAATGCGCTCGTCTATCTGCTCGGCTAGTTGGCTTCTTCTCCAATCATTCATCTGTTCCAACTGTTGCTGCAGCCAAGCTATAGCCTCTGCATCCATGGACCTCCTATATCCTTGCTGAAAATTAATAGCCTGCAAATAATTCAAGTTCACAATTAAGTTAATAACTTAAATTTTATTCATGGGGTTATCATATAAGTCTATATGTATATCGCCTAGCATGTAAAAAAATTATAATGACAACATGGACAGTATGTACATGGACTTTGATAAACGAGAGGAAATTGGAGTAAAAGATGATGTGGCATAGGTTTAAAATGTTAAACTTAAAGAATAAAATTAATACATCATATATTTAATGTTATATTATAAGATAACTGTAATACCATACAAATAATTATTTTTCTACCTGATTATAAATTGAATTATTAATCAAATTAAATGGAAATAATAAATAATTGAGTACATACTTTATTATTGTCTTTATAATTTTTTTACAATGGAATACATAATTTAAATGTAAACTTAAATTAAAAAAGGTTTACCTCCTGATTACCGAAGCTATATCGCCTATTACGAGTAGGCGGAGCAATGATGGAATCCCATATACGATCGCACTCTGCAACCGTAAGCTCCTCTGGTCCATTGGTTTTAGTTGCTCTAGCAGACTCTGCATCATATCACGCCTACAATACCAAGATAATTTAAATACAAATGCCATATAATTTACTTATATACTATGATATGAACGAATATGAAACTTTTTAATTATGAATAAGCATATTTACCATTACACCCCCAGCCTTGTCGTCCGCCCAATCATATGTCATGTTCCCTTCGTCATCATTATGCTCCACCGCGTGTGTACGCCTGAAAATCTCTGCCATCGTAGGCTTCCTTTAAAACTTTGTCAACTGAGTATATATACTATAATAAAATTATTGAAAATAAGAATAAATTAATGATATACACTAAATTTTATGTGAACATATGCTAAAAATATTGAAATTTTATACCAACTCTCTCCTATGTTGCTAGAATGATTTTGAGTCATCACGGTGTAAAGCTGGATTCTTAGCTCTATTTTCTTTATTCTTTTTGTTACATCCTATTATATTTGATACATGATTAATTAATAAAATGCAATCAACATAAATGTAAATATTTTCATTATATCTTACTTTGGCTGCTTCCTTATCCCAATATGCATGAAATGCAGCCCAAACATCGTCACTCATCCGTGGAGGCTTTTTTCCAAATGTCTTTGCTCCTGAAATTGCTTCTCGATAATTCTTTCGCATTTTCATATTCCAGTGTGTCAAAAAAAGCTTCATGTCCTGCAACTCCACACATACAACCGCCTGCATATTAAATTTATTTTGAATTATTTCCAGTTTATTAATTTACAATACTAATATAAAAAATACTTGCCAGCAAATCGGCTAGAATAACGTTCATTATGTGGGGTAGGATAATATCCCAATGCGGGCATGCCCAAGTCATCCTACTCATGTAAGACGACCTTGACACCTCTAAAATGAAATCTGTTGGCTCGATTTTGAACCCCATGTATACATGTTCACATAGATATTTCATATATTTTAAATAATCTAAATTGAAGTAAACTGATACTTACCTGACACACTTAGGAACAATCTTTGCAGCTTGTCGCAAATCTGGCTCGGAGCTGCTAGGACTTGCTCCTGGTGCAGGAGATGGTGAAGGAGTCGGCTGAGATGAACTCCTCAATCATCGTCTACCAGACATATCTGTTACAATCGTATAATGCATACAAAATAACTTGAATTATTAACATCAGTCATCATTATCATTGCATAAATCGTATATGAGAAGAAAAATAATGCATAACATACATAGTCAACATTATCATTACATCAATCATAATATTAAAGAACATAAGTAAATTCATAGCTAAGAACAACCATCATCATCGTTATTACATAGCTCAGAATAGTACATAACATAATACATAGCTCATAATAGTACATAACATCAGTCTTCAACATCTTCGGATTCAGACTCAGTCTCATACTCAATATCATTTTCTTTAGTACTTAAAAATGCATCTACTAATACATTCGCTTCATCGTTCAATGACCCTGCATCAATGTCATCAGCTATTATTATTTCAGTATTTGGCTCAAGATCCGCTTGATACGTTGCTTCGTCTGGAATATTATTTCCATCAAATGTAAATCTTGCCTTTCTTTTAAAAAACAACCCACCAATCTGTTTTATCTTTTTTTTTAAGGATGGATATGGAGCAAAATAGACTTGTAATTCTTGCTTAGCAAACACGAAAGGAACATACTTATAGTAATGCGACATATGCCTTATTTCAATTAGCTTATAATCTTTGTGCATGTTAACTCCAAAACCAGGAACATTTCTAAACCAGTTGCCTTTGAATAGATAAATTTTCTCTACGGCTGAACATAATATGTCAACTCTACAACTTGCGTTAAGACACCATAAAAATCTTTTATGTGCTCCTCTGAATCATCACTACCTTTGACAAATACACGCTGTTATACATTAATTTTTCATCTCCGTAATCATTAGTGTTGAATTTAAATCCATTGACAAATTATATTGGATAAGTTTTGACATTTCTTTTTGGTCTGGTAGCAAGATATTGTAATCTTTCGTTAACAACACAGATTTTGGGATCATGAACATAGTATGAATACCATCCAGCAAATTCTTTACTGAGATCACCAGATGGATGTTGTGATTCGTATATATGCAAATATGTGTTATGATTTTTTTATTAATACAGATAAATAAATAAATATGTATATATAATTGAATTGTACATGAATTTAGTATTACTTGAAAAATGGTGCAACCTCCACACAATTTAACAGAACATATGTGTGTGCCGCATTGTAGTCTTTATTGCTTAATCATATTTCCACACATTTTTCAGCAGGTCTTCCGTGTTGTCGTCTAAAAATAGATAACATTGTTTGAGAAGACTCCTGTTCAACGGCTTCTTCATTACGGGGAACAGTTACAAAAGACAAGTTCACATCTTCACTAAAGTAATGAGAGAAAAAATATGAAGCTTCTTCTTCAAGGTACGATTTGCAAATTGAACCTTCTGCTTGAGATTTTTGCCTAATTGTTTTCTTCAAATGATTCAAGTACCTATAATATGATTAAATAAATTTATATGTTGCTACAAAAACCTAAGCTGTAATCTATCAAGATTATTGAGTATATACAAAATTACCTCTCAAATAGATACATCCATCCATATTGCACAGGACCTCGAAGGAGTGCTTCGGACGGAAGATGAATAGGTAAATGCTCAATTACATTAAAAAAACTAAGTAGAAATATTTTCTCGAGTTTGCAAAGTTGTACTGGGATTTCTACTTCAAGCTTACGTAGACGATCTACCTTTAACGTCGTTGAAAAAAGTTGTTTGTAAAACATACTTAATTCTGTTATAACACTCCATATTTTTGTCGGCAATAGTTCCTTGAAAATCACAGGTAAAAAGTATTCCATCATGATATGGTAATATCATGGCTTTTCATCCCACTCAATTTACCATTTTAAAAGTCCACACATTTACGGAGATTAGAATAAATCCCATCAAAACATCGTAATCCTTCCACCCACTTTAGCACGAGTTTTACTTGCCTGTTGTCTAGCTCATAACATGCTTTGGGTTTTTTTATCCTCGTCATACAAGTGAATGTTCTGGCCGTTTACAGAAGTGTAATATATCACGTCTCGAATTCGCATCGTCCTCGGTTTTCCCCTTTACATTCAAAATTGTAATAAAAATGTTATCGAAAACGTTTTTTTCATTGTGTATGACGTCAATATTATGCCGAAGTAGTAGATTTTTCCAGTAGGGTAACTCCCAAAATATACATTGTTTGCACCAATTATGAATGTCCGATTTACCTAGAATTTCAGTCTGCTCTCCAGTTTCATGTATCGTTGGGTAGTCTTTTACAATTTCTTATATCTCTTCACTTGTCCAAATTTTAGGCGGTAGCATGGTCTCTACTCTGTTAGATTTAAAATTCTTTTTATTTGTTCTAAATTTATGATTAATATGTAGAAAGCACCGATGACAGTCAAACCAAGAATTATTTTTTCCATACTTTAATGAAAATGCTTGTGTCTCATCCATACAATGAGGACAAGCTAGATGTCCAGATGTGCTCCAACCTGAAAGCATGCCATACGTGGGAAATCACTAATAGTTCATAATAAAGAAGCAACCATACGAAAATTCCTTTTTCTCGAAATGTCGTATATTTCGACTCCTGCACGCCACAATGTTTTCAACTCTTCAATCAACGGTTGCAGATAAACATCAATTCCTTGTGTCAGATCATCGGGACCAGCGATGACAACCATTAGAAACATATATGGATTTTTCATACACATCCATGGAGGTAAGTTATAAGGAGTAACAATGATAAGCCAAGATGAATGTTTACTACCAAATTGAGAAAATTGAGAAAATTCATCCGTACATAAACTGAGCCTAACATTAAGCTCTCTGCAGCAAATTCAGGATAAGTCCTATCAAAGTGTTTCCATGCTTCGCCATTATACGGATGTATCATAGTTCCTTCTTCTGTTGTTCTCACGCCTGTACAGTTAATGGTCCACAATTACCCTGCAATATCCCTGCTATATCATGTAGTGGATTTATACCGCTACGCTATTTCCAAATAGCCTTTGAAATAGCCTTTCCGCTGTAAGCCCCGCTATATTTCGATATTCCCGATATATCCCATTATTTCTGCTATATTCCGCTATTTCCATTATATCTTCTATAAAAGAAATGAATTTAAAAATGACATTTATATATTATTAAATTAGTTTCTATTGGAGTCGCATTTATCGAACAGATCAACACATGTCTGATAGCAATTGTCAGTGTATTTGAAATTTGGTTTAATTATTTTTTTCTTCATCCTGATTTGTATGTCATAATGGTTTTGCATCAATTAAATGTACTTAAACAATTTATTTACATGCCTATCTGCGAACTACATTTAGTATACATACATCCTGTCACAATGGTGTCTACATATACAACATTTCAACAATTTCATGATACTTTCATTCATCAATACTCTACAAAAAATAATAAACCGGACTTCATGATCTGTATCAGATCCACATTGCATGCATACATTACAGTATAACTTACCAAAATCTTCCTACGTGCGATGCGACATGGCATAGCAATTTTTTCCCCTCTTTTGTTCACAGATGGGCAAGGTAATTTTGGGAACATAACACGGTGGTAGAAGAGGGATTATGATTGAGGTTAGATTTTTCTTTCATTCTTTTGATGTTTGCTCTACGGGTGACATACGTCAGTTAGTATGTAGTCAAGCCATGCGATATACACATTTTGTCGTTGATGTATCGCCTTAAATCACCATATGTAAGTACACAATTGAAATGAACTACTACCTTATCTTACGACATCTACATACTACATATGCCAAAAAAATTGCTACATTATTCTTTACTGCTCTTCAACTTAACAATATTTTTGCTATGTAAATGAAATATTTTATGCTTTCAGATTTAAACACCTACTTTTTTGTTCATTCTCTGCCTACAAATATATATATATATATATATATATATATATATATACACACACACAAATAAATATATACATAGAGAAGATATCTTTAATGCAACTTGCCTTTGTTGTAGAATAGGTTTGATTTGAATGCTGCAGTAGTAAGCAAGAATATGAGAGGTGACAACGGAATTAGTCCACTGCAATACGATTGTTGTGACCGGTCAAAAACCTTGCATTTTTTTGAATGACATGTTTATTTTTTAATCACTTTGTACTATTTGGTGTACCGTATAACAAAACCTCTTGACAGCTCTTGTACTATTTGTCTGTGTATTCTTTGTCACATGCCCGAATATTAAAATATATATATTTGTGTACATATACTACTATTGATGCTTTTGGAATGCAGGTTACGTTATGACACTTATTTTTGGATTTTTTTTAACAAGTGATGTTACATGACCTGCGTGTCTATTTATGCCCATTACCTCATCTTTTAGGCAATTGTTTATATTATGATTTCAACTTGTACTCCACTACGGATCTGCACTATTAATCTTCCTCTTATTTGTCAACTTGGATGGAAACTTTTCAACTACAACACGAAAATTAATACATATGATTATTATACTTAACGTCGCCATTTTAACCATTTTGTTATTTTCGACAACTTCTTCCACTATTTACACATCAAATTAGATATAGCTAACCATTACACAAAAAATTAAAGTCATGTTTTGGATGGTCAAATTATTTGAGTGATATTATAGTTATTTTCTAATTTTAGACAGATGTGACTTCATATGAATGCTACATTGTCCTAAATCATTATTTAAAAGGATTATAAATATATTTTTCTTACTTACGTCATTTATGATCCTCCCGATTTGATACAACCAACAATCACCTTATAAAAAAGGGATTATTCGTAACAATCACGTTACTGCAAACATGAAAAATGTATCCAGAGAGGTACAAGTATTAAAGTGATTGACGTCACTTCTGCTTGTTACTTTTAGTACAACTGTCCATGTATCATTCTTTATTTTATCCATACCCGGACCATTACCCAACTGGAATAATCTTGTTACCTTTCATGCCTCGCATATGCATTTCCTGCCATATTTATACATAAGAAATGATGGAAAAAAACTGACACGTGTAATCATTTGTTTTGATTTTTTTTATTCCCTTTCGTCGCAATATGTTTTGAACTTAACCAGGCAGTTAACATTGCGTAAATTGCAACTATTTGTTGGTGGGAACGGTTATACCAGTCGCATGTATTTAAACATAGAATAAACTGCCTACAATTACAACTATAAAGAATTTGTCACTTCAAAGTTTATATGCTTCCAGTTCTCATTCACTCTTCTGAATTTCTTCATTATCTTTCACGTGCGACTGTGCTATTCTACTTCTTTTCATACTACTTTCCCTATCATCCCAGTACATATTATGAACAACAATACTATCATATTGTCTAAAGTGGTTTTTGGTACTAACTGGAACACCGTACAAGTTAGAGTTGCTAGGCTATGGAATTTAGTCAGTCAAGGAACAAACGAGGTTTATGGCATGAACATGCAATTTCTTGACTTCGAATTATAATTTTATCAATATATGCTTAGAATATATTGAACGTACTTAATAAATTTATTGTTTGCTCTGTGCCGTTACTGTCATGTTGATATTCAATCTGAACTGACTTAGGGTAATGAAAAAGAAGCCTCGGTCAGAAGGCACATATTGCATCAGTTTGAAAATTTGTTTGAGGAGTCCTCAGTGTATGACATAACAAGGTTTAACATACAAGAGGCTGACAAAACATACAGAGCTGTCCATGACGAGTGGATAATAGTTATACAGACCGATATACGAGTTGCTAAGGTTGAAGATGTTGTGAGTTAATTACCCCAAAATAAATTTGGTTTTGCAAATGAACCAACGCTTATTACGAGGTTGTACTAGAAAAAACTACTAACCAGTATACACACTTTATTATATCATACCATTTTTTAAGCCATAAAAGTATACGATGTAATACAAGTGTTGTTATGTCTTTTCATAGATTTGGGTGGGTTTCTTCGTGCTGTAACTAACATCCTCAATGTTACTTCTAGAACATGAACACTATCAATCAAACGGGAGTTGCATATTGAGACTGATAGGTATAAGTAAAGTATACATACTTGAGTGTATTTTACTCAATTCCACATTTCTGTTACTATGTAATGAAACATGTATGATTTTGGTTAAATAGCGGTAGAACATTTGTTGTCTCCATGTGAGCTAGACAAAAAAACATAGTTAATGAGTCAATCGTTGACAAGTTTGAAGCATCCGCACCAGTTGTTATACTGTAGCAGCTCATGGACGTACGATACATACAACTTTTTTTGTTCATAATAATATATTAAATACTTTAACAGTTTCATGTCTGCACAAGATCATTTACATTTAGCTTGTGACGACCGCCCACAGCCCCCGCACTAAACAAGAGGAATAATGCGCTGAAAGGTGTGTCAGGCAGCTATGGACAATCATCAAAGTAGGTAAGCACCATCGAAACCTGTCGTAAAACTCACAGCGTAAGGATAAAGCATAACAGAACGCATAAAACAGGTAATAATAGTGAAATCCAATTGCATAGAAATTGAAAACTCTTAACATAACACATAGAAAGATCCATGCTACTTAGAATAATATTTCTGTACAAAGATCCTTACTATATCCCTCAGAGTATATAATATCAGCGGAAACAAAAAATACTAGATAGTAATAAAACTAGTACGTGAGCCTCCTGCTCGCCATTGATCAACATCATCATCCTCACTAAAGCATCACCTGTCACCTGCTACACAGTCTACCCATCCACAACCAGATGAATAGCCCAGGGTAATAAGAGGGAAACATAAAACCTTAAGTTAGACAACAGTCTTAGTGAGCGACAAAACAGCTATCAAACTTCATCAATAAAGTACATGGGAATGGGTAGATTTACCAACCACTACCCAACACTAGAGAAGAACTCACACCCGTCTTTCCCACATCCGACAGTGATAGCCTTTACAATCCATAACATCCAGGGTAACAACAATTTGTCCATGGCAATCAGAACATCCATCCATAACATTCATAGCATCCAAATTACGTATGTCTCACGTAGACAATCCTAATCGAGTTTAATATCCCTCAAGTACTCTCCCTAGAGGCCTAAACCAATATCAATCAAGCACTTAAGAAACATCTACCTCGACGTTGGATAATCCATGCGAGATGGTAT
This sequence comes from Allium sativum, assembly GCA_030737875.1. NCBI lineage: Eukaryota > Viridiplantae > Streptophyta > Magnoliopsida > Asparagales > Amaryllidaceae > Allium > Allium sativum. Next base: position 246,732,874 of record CM060922.1, on the reverse strand, counting down.
GACAAATCATCTAGATATTCTAACATCCATGACAGACTCTGGCTATCACCGCCAATCCTGCTTTGAAACCATCGTTAATCGTATGACGGCACATCATGACTGTCATGTGTCAAGGGCTAATGGTAACCCCAGTTCTAGCACAACTCCATATGCCATCATGACACGCATGTTTGTCCTCAACAACTAGGCCCTTCATGATTGCCCAAGGTACGAGGACCTTCACGACTGCCCAAAGTACCTCTGTTTTGAGTTTGCTAGAACTTACGATATTATAATCTCTCAGCCTTTGCATCCCCAGTCGTCATCACCAATGACTATTCTCAAACTCAAGTCGCACTCGAGTAACCATTATCCACAAACCAACACCTTTGATTTGTCTGCCATTCATTGCGTAACACCGATCAACGAACTCATCACATCACTTCTAACACTCCCTTCTGGATATACGTCGAAGTCACCACGTCAATTAACCGAACAACAATCAATATAAGGCTCAATCTTCACAACACAATCAGACCCAAGTCATTATGAACGACCAGGCTATTCTTCAAAAAGACCGACCGACCTCATTTACCCCAGGAGCGACCAACCCTTCTATACCCATACGATCGTCCTACCCTCCAGTAGCCGACCAACCCAGAATAGCCAACCGTCCCTTCTTCTTAGGAGGGACCGACCCTTCCTTTCCCGCAAGACCGTCGACCCTTCAACAACCGACCGACCCACCATACTCTTTCCCAATTCACACATCTTTGGGTTCGCTCGCTCAAACCAATTACTCAGGCTCGCTCGCTCGAACCCATTACTCTACTTTAGGGTCGCTCAACCGACCCACTATTAGGAGCGACTGATCACTTGTTCTGCAGAACCAAGACCCCAGGCCTTTTCTACTTGCGCGACCGACTTACCCCCGGCTCGCTCGAGCCTGCTTATTTTCTTGTTCCCCAAAACAATATTTGGGTGCGACCGACCCCCTTCCGTGCGACCCAAAACCAGCACTGCTTCAATGCAACACCAATTTTGACCAAATCTTAGCCAATCGATACAATCGACGAAACCAACTCAACCAATCCATTCAACGCAATCACAACCATGTTATGAAACCACTAACATCACCAATTTAGCAGTTTCATCAATAATTATGTGAAATTCACCAAAGCCACCATGAATGTAAAACATGAACAAAGCTATAGATCTAGCTTGCATAACCATATGGAATAACATAGAAATTACCTATCTAAACTTGCTAAATCATATCATAGAGTGATTCTGTAACGACCCGGGAAAAAACGACCTTGGTTATCCGATATATAACACCTATCGAACAATCAAAAGTCGAAATCACCGGATAGTCCAAGAAAGAAATTAGAGGGTGAGGATAGATAAGATAGAAAATTAGAACAGAAGAAGAAGAAGAACACAACAACATCAGAGTAACACGAATCTCACAGCGGAACGAATAAAATATAATAGACAACATATCTTGAAATCAAAGTAGTATATGTATATCATACCATTATCAGAGTACAACACTTTCATCACAGCGGAATAATCAATAGCTAGAAAAATCTTGAAGCCTCCTGCTCCAAGCTCTTCAAGCATACCTGTAAATCCTGACTACTTGACTGCCCGTACAAATTTGGGCACCCAAGAGTTTAGGGAAAACAAAACAAAATAAAACTCTGGGTCAGTCATGAGACTGGTGTGAGTAAACTCCAATCATTTGGTTTAACTTTTCAAAATCCTTTTCAAAAGAAAAGATAATCGTAAGACCAATCCACTCATAAATACGGATGGCTTTTACCTTACGATAACCCAAAACACTTTGGAAATCATATATTATCTGATATTATAATAATGTCTAATCACAAGTAATTAAAATCTAGTAGAACGCTTGCATCTCACGCTCTACATATATAATATACAATCAAACTCGCAGGCACTTATTGGAGATTGGATTCCAACTTGACAAGGTATGGGACCACCTTCCGAACGTGTATCTCTAGAGGCAAATACACTGGGTTCAACAAGAACATCTTGCAACCCGGCCCACACATGACCGACCACTCATTTCGCTTGAGTGTATCGAATGTATATCACCAACGGTTGGGATCAGCAACCGTCTCCCGATAAGGGACAGCATCGATAGATTTAAGAACAAAAGGAATTTCTCTAGATAGGTGATCATACATCCTAATGGGTGCGACCCACATAGCCATGCTGCCTGCCCGATTTTTGTCATTTCCCGGTGGATGAGGCTTGAGGTCATAACGTATCTTTTGACAGATCCCACCTCCATTACTTTGAATGCCACATCGTCATACCCGCCAAATCACAAATTGATTTCACCAAAAATACCACGGGTATACAGCTAAGAGAAACGAATTCCTCAGCCACCAAACGTAAGTACGTTTGAAGAGATCAACTTACGCGATCCTTTGAATATACTCTGTCAGACATTCGTCCATTCACGTTTGTCCTGGGACTGGACAAACCGAAGGCACTATTCTGTAAATAGGATAGCCCTTGCATAACTCCATCTTCAATATATTCAGCATACTTGATTCGCAACGCTTATGCCAATACAGAGTGGTTCACTGGATAATAATCCGACCGGTCTCTCCATATTAACAACGTTAAAATGGTCAAAACTTTGATAGTCGGTGATTTAACTATCAATTAAAAACATGTCGGTGTGCAAACAACGATATTATTTCCAGATGGAAATTCTATCGATCAATCATCATTCGTCATCAAATTATCATAAATTTACCCTTTTCCTTATTCTTGTTTTCCTATATTTCTTATTTACTATATTTAGAAAATATACGTTATTAACAATGGAAAACAATTCCATTTCTCATTTTCTATATTCAGAAAACATTTCTGATTTTCATTTGGAAGACATTTCCAAATCTCCTTCATTGGGTTTAAACTGATGTTTGAATAAACATCGCTATGCCAACACCAACCATTTCGCTCATTAACTAAATTCACTTAACCCCTTTCACTCTCGAACCTTATCCACTTCTTAGTTAAAAACGAAGTCAATCAAGTTGGGGTATAATTACCTCTCAGACCTTAACTGAACAACATTTCTAACTTCGAAATAGACAAAGTTCAAACTTTACTCTATAAGAAACTTCCTTGCGAACTCTCGGATTCTATTTATGAATCCACTTCCTTTACTGAATCATTTGATTATAACTATAAATGTTATAATTCCATGCTTTCAAAATATGTTAACTTAAATATATTTCCATATCTTAATTTGGATAAATAAACAACCAACTACTTTGTTAACAGATAATTAAAACTTGATTTGAAATGGAAAGTAAACATTACTTCCCTTGATTCGATATAATCGAATTTCCATATATGATTCACTCTCGAATAACCACTATCCGATAATTCTCTTTCGAATAAACTATATTCGATTCCCCTGTTCGAATAACTAATATTCGATAATCCTTTTCTTCGAATAACTAATATTCGAAAAATCTCACTTCGAATAAACCATATTCGATAATTCTCTCCTTCGAATAACTATATTCGATTTAACACACTTCGAACGAACAATATTCGATTACTCTTCTCGAATAAACTATATTCGATAACTCTACTTCGAATAGGTGATATTCGATAAATTCCCTTTTTGACTAACCCTACTTAATTTACTAATACTCGACTAACTCGACTTAATTAACTTCTATTGATTAATTACTATTTGATTTAACACCATTTGCTTGACTCTAGATCGCAGCGATCACAATGGTTACGCCTGATTCCCTCAGGAAACATACGACCGCCGTAGGCTATCTGCAGCCCTGCGAATTACGCTAGCAGTCGTGCTAAATGGAAATTCATCCTTAAATAACTTTGTCTATTTTTAACTCTATCTCGGATAATTAGATTCGATCAATTCTAATTGAATAACTAATATTCAATTAACCCTTATTCGATTACTATATTTGAATAACTCTAGTTCGATTTGACTCAAAACGATTAACTCTAACTGATTAACTCTAACTGGTTAATTCTAACTGAATAACTCTAACTGGATAACTCTAACTGAATAACTCTAACTAACTAACTCTAACTGTTTAACTTTACGGTTTAACTCTGACAGTTTAACTTCAACGGTTTATCTCTAACAGTTTAACTCCAACTGTTTAACTCTAACAGTTTAACTCCAACTGTTTAACTCTAACAGTTTAACTCCAACTGTTTAACTCTAACAGTTTAACTCCAACGGTTTAACTCTAGTTGATTAACTCTTTTGAATTAATCCCTTTGACTTTTCTCTTTTGAATAATTTCTTTGGAATAATTCCTTTGAATTACTTCCCTTGAATAGATTCTTTTTCTATTCGTTTACTCAACAAATAACTATTCTCTTTTCGCTTCTATTTATTTAACAAATAAATATTCCCTTTAACTTTTCTATTTATTCAACAAATAAATATTTCTTTTAACTTTTCTATTTATTTAACAAATAAGTACTTCTGTCAACTTTTCTTTATTCCCTACATGAATATTCCCTTTTCAATTCCATTTGTAAATACTTTTACGAATGTTTCCCTTTTTATTTCTATTTGTAATCGTTTCACAAATATTTCCCTTCTATTTGATTTCACCAATATTTTCCCTTCTATTTGATTTCACCAATATTTGTTTTTTTTTCTAATGCTTTGATTCTATAATCATTTTCTCTCATGAAATTCTCTTCCTTTTATATATAAAATCTATTGATTTTATATAAATAATTTATTTTCAAAATAAACTTTGAAAATCCCTTTTCACTTTCTAGTATCACTTATGGTATAAAAATACCAAATCAAAAGGTTCAATCATCATCCAAACACACAGGTTCAACAATAGATGATATAACACATCATATATCAGAATATATGAAAACGGTAAATAAATGTTGAGGAATCCAGTTGGATTCCTCCGACCTGTTTCCCTGCATCCACAGATGTTACAAAATATAATTCACATCAATTTCATTTCAATATGAGGTATTCTGATAAACAAAATCAACATCGGTTAACGATATATATATAACTATATCGGTATTTTCAATCAATTGACTAGCAGTTCAACCAAAACAATCAACACTCAGCAATTCAACCAATAATTATCAGTTCTAAAAATACTTTATAAAAATATAAAGTGTTCAGAGATAGTGAGATTTACTCACCTTGGACGGTTTATCGTTGAATAACGATAATCGGTCATTGATTTGGTTCAGACGTTAAATTTCACCATAAATCCAAACGAGCTCCAATCCACTTGTGGTCAGTTCCATTGCGTAGTGCTCGTCCATACGATCCCAACGGATCCTGTTTCGTTAAATTTCGTTAAAGTATGCAAAAATAATGCTATTTACAATATTTACCTAATTTAAATGAATATATATTTAATTAAATTAATTAAATTATTTTTATCTTAATTAATTTCTAATTGCGTAATTAGCCAAATTACCTTCCCTGCCCTTCTAAAAAATCATACTTTTCCATCTCTAGCCATATCCAAATTTTTTTAAAATTGAAAAACCATTTTAATATTAATTAAATTTAATTTTCAAATAAAATGTTTAAAAATATTCATTTAATTATAACTTAAAATTTTTAACCCGGATCAAAAATCTGCTTCCACTCATTTTAAAGTATTTTCCGATAAGAATCCAACGGTCCTTGTTTCGTGGAAATCCGACTTGTTTTGAAAAAGTTATAAGCTTTTAAAGTTTATGGTTAAAAATTACGAAAATGTCCCTGGTCTGTTTTAAATTCAAATTAAATTCAAATTAAATTTTAAATTAAAATTTAAATTAATCATCCCATCCGTCGGATCAGTTAGGGATAGCCAGGGAGAGCAGGAAACTATATTTTCCAAACTCAAGCCTTAGACACTATCCTCTCTGTCACCCTTAGAATGTTCTGATATTTATTTTTACAAATTCTATTTTAATTATAATATATATATATATATATTACACAAATAAATAAATAAATAAATATTATTTAAAAACTTACCCCGCGAAGCCCAAGCCTCTGCCTAAGAGTCCCTAGCTCCCCGTCTTGCCCTCCTTTCTCCCTTCCTTCCCTTTTCCCTATTTCCTAATATTTTATTATTATTTCTGCCATTGCCAAAGCTTGAAAGAGGAGGAGGAGGAGTGAGTTTAAAATGAAGGGGGGGGGGGGCTATTTATAGCCGAAGGAGTCACATGGATTGCTGAGGTGGCGTGAATCCAACGGTAGAAAATGGATGGCTAGGATTAATCCTTAAATTTATTAAATTATAAATAAATTTAATAATTTATGAATAGTAAAGTGTGTTTTCTCAACCCTATTCGGACGTTAATTTGACTTACTTATTGATACCTTATCCGAAATCTTTTTCAACCATGTTGTTCAATTTTTCTTGCTCTTCAATAATATATAAAAATATTTAAATTTTGAATTCGTTTGAACTTTCAAATAATTTAAATTCAAATTCATAATAGTGTTTTGTGTTAGTTTCAACACCTTCCGGTCTCATGTTGGAGTATCAAACGATAACGGTTTTCAGAAATTCTTCCACCATCTGGTCCGGTTTTTAACGTACTTCAATCCTATGTATTCAAATCAAAAATCGGAGTTTGTTTAGATTTTCAAATAATTTATTTGAATTTTGTTTCCTTAATAACTTTCTATATCCGTTATAGGATTTTCCCAGATTTCATATATAGCTAATATCCTATGTTTAGAATTTTCCTGGATAGGTCTCAGGTTCCAGTTTTGTCGTTAGCATTAGCAAATTCCAATTACCGTCAAAATTTAGTTCAAATTTTGGCCTTTTATTTTTTCTTTTCCACATACGGATGCCATTTTTGACGTAACTTGGTTGGTTACCTAATTTCATCATTTCAGATTTAATGAAACTGATTTCATCGAAATCCGAGTTCGTTAGCTACTACTTCCTTTGTAAACGTACTATTTTTAAATTAAAAATTTATCCTTTTATACTGCCAGTTCACACTATATTGCAGATCCACTAAATTTCTACCATTTCGGAATAAAATAAAATATTCAAAATTATTGAAATTAAACCATTTAAAATTCCAAAACAATAAAACATTTTTAAATATTAAACTAAATGGTCATAAATATCTGGGCCGTTACATTCTTTCCCCCTTAAAATAATTTCGTCCTCGAAATTGCTAAGGTAGAAAAATGAACTTTATAACTAGGTTAAAATTATTTATTTACTCCGGTTTCACTAAACCAATTAATTCTAATTAATTTATTAATTTATTTCTATAAACGAAAATTTTCAAAAATTCTGAAAATTTTCTAACACTCGAAATTTCTGAAAAATTTCGCCAGCACCTCCTTTGTATTGGTCAATAGCTCAAACTCCAACTCGCCTCCCTAGGCCTTCTTCAACCCAAAAGAAAATCAAACAGCCAAGTGGCTTGCTCAACAGGTTCATAAATCTCATCAAACTCATATGAATATATACGTGTACCTTTTTGTCGATATTTAATTCTGCTATCAATTTAGCATATACCACTATCATCCCAATCAAACTCCCAATCACTTTTATCTTCAACACGACCATCCGCTTATAACCAAGCCAAATTTTAATCAAACTGCAATTCCAATCTCAATTCAAATTTCTTGCTCGACCATCCATTTCTATCCCAGATTATCTCTAATCCAGTCCAATTCTACTTGGTACCATTCTATTTCAATTCTACTCAATTTTCACTGAACTGCCTTCAATTCAATTTCAAATTTGCTTTCACAACTTTCTATTTAATTTGTGTTTATTTCAAACAATCTTACCTGGGAGTTTCAAATAGCTTTGTCTTTTCCAAAAATCAAATATCCCTTTGGAATATCAAAACAACTCGGTTTCTCAAAACAATTCAAAAACAAAATCTTTGGTAGTAATCCGTCACTTACAAACTCGAAAATGAGCACCGATGATGTCCGGATCAACATCGGAATTTATTTTCCAGCTATCGAAGTGAGTTCATTACTATAGCACTTTCAAAACCCATTTTTAAATATTGTCATTTTGAAATTCATTTCAAAATATCCCTTTTCAATGCTTGTAACAAATTTTAAATCTCCCAGGATTTTAAAATTCACATATATTCAATTTAACTCCATTTACAACGCTTATTCAAATTTTAGCAATTTTAATTCCAATTCTGAACTTAAATTCAGATTTAATTCATCTGATTTCATATATTTCACTTATATGAATTTTGATTTGTTATTTACATAACCATTTCACATTTTATAATCTTATTCGATTATAATCACAACCAACACATTCAATATACTATAATAATTTCAAATATCTATACTTTGCTAATATCAAAATATAATTTGGGTGAAATTATTTCATTCACCCTTTTTCAAAACATACTGTGTCGGTTCATCGTATTCAAGCGTTTAGAAACCCCTATCGATACAGTGGATCAAACTGATCGACCAGAATTCATAAACAACTCAACCAATAAATCTCCACAATATAAAATCATTTTATATCAAATAACAAATACGTTCACTCGTATATATACACTCAAACTCAGTCTAGGGTATTACTAACCCCATCTCTACTGAATCACGCCACAGAGCCAAGGTAATAATTAACCTTCAGCTCTGATACCAACTGTAACGACCCGAGAAAAAACGACCTTGGTTATCCGATATATAACACCTATCGAACAATCAAAAGTCGAAATCACCGGATAGTCCAAGAAAGAAATTAGAGGGTGAGGATAGATAAGATAGAAAATTAGAACAGAAGAAGAAGAAGAACACAACAACATCAGAGTAACACGAATCTCACAGCGGAACGAATAAAATATAATAGACAACATATCTTGAAATCAAAGTAGTATATGTATATCATACCATTATCAGAGTACAACACTTTCATCACAGCGGAATAATCAATAGCTAGAAAAATCTTGAAGCCTCCTGCTCCAAGCTCTTCAAGCATACCTGTAAATCCTGACTACTTGACTGCCCGTACAAATTTGGGCACCCAAGAGTTTAGGGAAAACAAAACAAAATAAAACTCTGGGTCAGTCATGAGACTGGTGTGAGTAAACTCCAATCATTTGGTTTAACTTTTCAAAATCCTTTTCAAAAGAAAAGATAATCGTAAGACCAATCCACTCATAAATACGGATGGCTTTTACCTTACGATAACCCAAAACACTTTGGAAATCATATATTATCTGATATTATAATAATGTCTAATCACAAGTAATTAAAATCTAGTAGAACGCTTGCATCTCACGCTCTACATATATAATATACAATCAAACTCGCAGGCACTTATTGGAGATTGGATTCCAACTTGACAAGGTATGGGACCACCTTCCGAACGTGTATCTCTAGAGGCAAATACACTGGGTTCAACAAGAACATCTTGCAACCCGGCCCACACATGACCGACCACTCATTTCGCTTGAGTGTATCGAATGTATATCACCAACGGTTGGGATCAGCAACCGTCTCCCGATAAGGGACAGCATCGATAGATTTAAGAACAAAAGGAATTTCTCTAGATAGGTGATCATACATCCTAATGGGTGCGACCCACATAGCCATGCTGCCTGCCCGATTTTTGTCATTTCCCGGTGGATGAGGCTTGAGGTCATAACGTATCTTTTGACAGATCCCACCTCCATTACTTTGAATGCCACATCGTCATACCCGCCAAATCACAAATTGATTTCACCAAAAATACCACGGGTATACAGCTAAGAGAAACGAATTCCTCAGCCACCAAACGTAAGTACGTTTGAAGAGATCAACTTACGCGATCCTTTGAATATACTCTGTCAGACATTCGTCCATTCACGTTTGTCCTGGGACTGGACAAACCGAAGGCACTATTCTGTAAATAGGATAGCCCTTGCATAACTCCATCTTCAATATATTCAGCATACTTGATTCGCAACGCTTATGCCAATACAGAGTGGTTCACTGGATAATAATCCGACCGGTCTCTCCATATTAACAACGTTAAAATGGTCAAAACTTTGATAGTCGGTGATTTAACTATCAATTAAAAACATGTCGGTGTGCAAACAACGATATTATTTCCAGATGGAAATTCTATCGATCAATCATCATTCGTCATCAAATTATCATAAATTTACCCTTTTCCTTATTCTTGTTTTCCTATATTTCTTATTTACTATATTTAGAAAATATACGTTATTAACAATGGAAAACAATTCCATTTCTCATTTTCTATATTCAGAAAACATTTCTGATTTTCATTTGGAAGACATTTCCAAATCTCCTTCATTGGGTTTAAACTGATGTTTGAATAAACATCGCTATGCCAACACCAACCATTTCGCTCATTAACTAAATTCACTTAACCCCTTTCACTCTCGAACCTTATCCACTTCTTAGTTAAAAACGAAGTCAATCAAGTTGGGGTATAATTACCTCTCAGACCTTAACTGAACAACATTTCTAACTTCGAAATAGACAAAGTTCAAACTTTACTCTATAAGAAACTTCCTTGCGAACTCTCGGATTCTATTTATGAATCCACTTCCTTTACTGAATCATTTGATTATAACTATAAATGTTATAATTCCATGATTTCAAAATATGTTAACTTAAATATATTTCCATATCTTAATTTGGATAAATAAACAACCAACTACTTTGTTAACAGATAATTAAAACTTGATTTGAAATGGAAAGTAAACATTACTTCCCTTGATTCGATATAATCGAATTTCCATATATGATTCACTCTCGAATAACCACTATCCGATAATTCTCTTTCGAATAAACTATATTCGATTCCCCTGTTCGAATAACTAATATTCGATAATCCTTTTCTTCGAATAACTAATATTCGAAAAATCTCACTTCGAATAAACCATATTCGATAATTCTCTCCTTCGAATAACTATATTCGATTTAACACACTTCGAACGAACAATATTCGATTACTCTTCTCGAATAAACTATATTCGATAACTCTACTTCGAATAGGTGATATTCGATAAATTCCCTTTTTGACTAACCCTACTTAATTTACTAATACTCGACTAACTCGACTTAATTAACTTCTATTGATTAATTACTATTTGATTTAACACCATTTGCTTGACTCTAGATCGCAGCGATCACAATGGTTACGCCTGATTCCCTCAGGAAACATACGACCGCCGTAGGCTATCTGCAGCCCTGCGAATTACGCTAGCAGTCGTGCTAAATGGAAATTCATCCTTAAATAACTTTGTCTATTTTTAACTCTATCTCGGATAATTAGATTCGATCAATTCTAATTGAATAACTAATATTCAATTAACCCTTATTCGATTACTATATTTGAATAACTCTAGTTCGATTTGACTCAAAACGATTAACTCTAACTGATTAACTCTAACTGGTTAATTCTAACTGAATAACTCTAACTGGATAACTCTAACTGAATAACTCTAACTAACTAACTCTAACTGTTTAACTTTACGGTTTAACTCTGACAGTTTAACTTCAACGGTTTATCTCTAACAGTTTAACCCCAACTGTTTAACTCTAACAGTTTAACTCCAACTGTTTAACTCTAACAGTTTAACTCCAACTGTTTAACTCTAACAGTTTAACTCCAACGGTTTAACTCTAGTTGATTAACTCTTTTGAATTAATCCCTTTGACTTTTCTCTTTTGAATAATTTCTTTGGAATAATTCCTTTGAATTACTTCCCTTGAATAGATTCTTTTTCTATTCGTTTACTCAACAAATAACTATTCTCTTTTCGCTTCTATTTATTTAACAAATAAATATTCCCTTTAACTTTTCTATTTATTCAACAAATAAATATTTCTTTTAACTTTTCTATTTATTTAACAAATAAGTACTTCTGTCAACTTTTCTTTATTCCCTACATGAATATTCCCTTTTCAATTCCATTTGTAAATACTTTTACGAATGTTTCCCTTTTTATTTCTATTTGTAATCGTTTCACAAATATTTCCCTTCTATTTGATTTCACCAATATTTTCCCTTCTATTTGATTTCACCAATATTTGTTTTTTTTTCTAATGCTTTGATTCTATAATCATTTTCTCTCATGAAATTCTCTTCCTTTTATATATAAAATCTATTGATTTTATATAAATAATTTATTTTCAAAATAAACTTTGAAAATCCCTTTTCACTTTCTAGTATCACTTATGGTATAAAAATACCAAATCAAAAGGTTCAATCATCATCCAAACACACAGGTTCAACAATAGATGATATAACACATCATATATCAGAATATATGAAAACGGTAAATAAATGTTGAGGAATCCAGTTGGATTCCTCCGACCTGTTTCCCTGCATCCACAGATGTTACAAAATATAATTCACATCAATTTCATTTCAATATGAGGTATTCTGATAAACAAAATCAACATCGGTTAACGATATATATATAACTATATCGGTATTTTCAATCAATTGACTAGCAGTTCAACCAAAACAATCAACACTCAGCAATTCAACCAATAATTATCAGTTCTAAAAATACTTTATAAAAATATAAAGTGTTCAGAGATAGTGAGATTTACTCACCTTGGACGGTTTATCGTTGAATAACGATAATCGGTCATTGATTTGGTTCAGACGTTAAATTTCACCATAAATCCAAACGAGCTCCAATCCACTTGTGGTCAGTTCCATTGCGTAGTGCTCGTCCATACGATCCCAACGGATCCTGTTTCGTTAAATTTCGTTAAAGTATGCAAAAATAATGCTATTTACAATATTTACCTAATTTAAATGAATATATATTTAATTAAATTAATTAAATTATTTTTATCTTAATTAATTTCTAATTGCGTAATTAGCCAAATTACCTTCCCTGCCCTTCTAAAAAATCATACTTTTCCATCTCTAGCCATATCCAAATTTTTTTAAAATTGAAAAACCATTTTAATATTAATTAAATTTAATTTTCAAATAAAATGTTTAAAAATATTCATTTAATTATAACTTAAAATTTTTAACCCGGATCAAAAATCTGCTTCCACTCATTTTAAAGTATTTTCCGATAAGAATCCAACGGTCCTTGTTTCGTGGAAATCCGACTTGTTTTGAAAAAGTTATAAGCTTTTAAAGTTTATGGTTAAAAATTACGAAAATGTCCCTGGTCTGTTTTAAATTCAAATTAAATTCAAATTAAATTTTAAATTAAAATTTAAATTAATCATCCCATCCGTCGGATCAGTTAGGGATAGCCAGGGAGAGCAGGAAACTATATTTTCCAAACTCAAGCCTTAGACACTATCCTCTCTGTCACCCTTAGAATGTTCTGATATTTATTTTTACAAATTCTATTTTAATTATAATATATATATATATATTACACAAATAAATAAATAAATAAATATTATTTAAAAACTTACCCCGCGAAGCCCAAGCCTCTGCCTAAGAGTCCCTAGCTCCCCGTCTTGCCCTCCTTTCTCCCTTCCTTCCCTTTTCCCTATTTCCTAATATTTTATTATTATTTCTGCCATTGCCAAAGCTTGAAAGAGGAGGAGGAGGAGTGAGTTTAAAATGAAGGGGGGGGGCTATTTATAGCCGAAGGAGTCACATGGATTGCTGAGGTGGCGTGAATCCAACGGTAGAAAATGGATGGCTAGGATTAATCCTTAAATTTATTAAATTATAAATAAATTTAATAATTTATGAATAGTAAAGTGTGTTTTCTCAACCCTATTCGGACGTTAATTTGACTTACTTATTGATACCTTATCCGAAATCTTTTTCAACCATGTTGTTCAATTTTTCTTGCTCTTCAATAATATATAAAAATATTTAAATTTTGAATTCGTTTGAACTTTCAAATAATTTAAATTCAAATTCATAATAGTGTTTTGTGTTAGTTTCAACACCTTCCGGTCTCATGTTGGAGTATCAAACGATAACGGTTTTCAGAAATTCTTCCACCATCTGGTCCGGTTTTTAACGTACTTCAATCCTATGTATTCAAATCAAAAATCGGAGTTTGTTTAGATTTTCAAATAATTTATTTGAATTTTGTTTCCTTAATAACTTTCTATATCCGTTATAGGATTTTCCCAGATTTCATATATAGCTAATATCCTATGTTTAGAATTTTCCTGGATAGGTCTCAGGTTCCAGTTTTGTCGTTAGCATTAGCAAATTCCAATTACCGTCAAAATTTAGTTCAAATTTTGGCCTTTTATTTTTTCTTTTCCACATACGGATGCCATTTTTGACGTAACTTGGTTGGTTACCTAATTTCATCATTTCAGATTTAATGAAACTGATTTCATCGAAATCCGAGTTCGTTAGCTACTACTTCCTTTGTAAACGTACTATTTTTAAATTAAAAATTTATCCTTTTATACTGCCAGTTCACACTATATTGCAGATCCACTAAATTTCTACCATTTCGGAATAAAATAAAATATTCAAAATTATTGAAATTAAACCATTTAAAATTCCAAAACAATAAAACATTTTTAAATATTAAACTAAATGGTCATAAATATCTGGGCCGTTACAGATTCATATGAAAGTAGACTTACCAATGCATAGATCTATGGAAACATACTTGAAATTGAAGAAAAACATGAACAAACACACATACACTTCATTGAATCCATGTGAGAGATGTAATCAGCTCACCGATTCTCCAAAACAAGCTTAAATTGATGAAACAAGAATCCAGACAGCAAGCACCTCACACCAAACCCCTTGATCCGATGAACTCTTGCTTCAATTGAGGTAGATCTCTCCTCCAATGGTGTAGATCTATGATTTCCCTCCTCGGGTTTTGATTTTTTATGGTGGAAAGGTGTTAGAGGAAGGAGGAACTCAAGGCCACCTAATGAGAGAATGGGGAAGTAAACTATTTCCCATACCTCTCACCTTTTATTTATAGTTTCCACCAGCCCACTAGTGGGCCTCTCCCAAATCAGCCTATTAGGCCCTCAAAACCTGGACAACTAACTGAAAAACCTTAAAACGACGATTTCTCCCAGAACCGTTGAGCCAACTCTTCAATATAACCACTCTACAGAAAGACAAACATCAATTCCTTTCCAATGGCACAGGTCTTACCTTCTGATTCGACTTAAGTCAAAAGTTATTCCATGTACAAGACTGATAGGGGAAAAATGGTCACAAACAAAATTGGTAAAAATTATGGACATGTCTCACATCCCTATTAGCAACATATTAAAAGATGAGAATGATCGAACCCTCATGGAATAAAATAAAACTATTTTACGATCTTCTGATACGTAAAATCCGGGCTATTACATAGCTCAACCAAAGACACAAAGATATATTTCTATATTGATTCACCATAATTAACGATCGTTATGTCATGGTAATTTCTTAACTTATTCCGTTTTTTTTTGGCTAAAAGATGTGAAAAAAATTATACAATTACAAAACCAAATCTTTGTATTGTAGGTGTGAACCAAATGACAATTGAACAATTACGTACATTGACAAAACAAGAAAAGTATATTCTGATAACCGATAACGAGTTGATTCTAGACTGTCTGAAGTTTTAAACCACGTCCGCTCTGGAGAATGTCGGGTACTTTCAAACTCCATATTATTATGCGCTTCTGCTATTCCCTAGTACTGATTTGTCCATATTTTACGTTGATCGAAATACACAATCTAACATTTGACTTTTAAATTTTGAACAGGGCATAATTTATGTTATTCCCATTACTATTGTGAAGCTCAAAACTAAGTCTAACTGGAGCTATCTTTCATGCGCACTTTGCAAATCTATGGTTCCACTAAACCATACCAATTTTTTCTATGGATCATCGAATGGTGCTCAATCCATTGAACAGGCTTGTAACCCCGTCATAACATGTCAACTGCGACGACCCGAAGTCCCCCGATCCCAAAAGAGACGGGAAACAGTGGATTGCTTTGAGAACACGACGCATCAGAACTCAAACACTAGAATATTTCATTGCTATTACAACAATTTACATCAGAGTACAAGAATATCAGAGTATGAATAAATATTACACAGCAAAAAAAATATATTAGAGATTTAAATTACATAGTAGCGGAAATAAAAATGTATAAATACAATGCACAATGGAAATACATCAAATACCACAACTGAAAGAAATACATGGATGCAAAGCTTTCCGAATATAGCTCCAGCTGTAAACCAAGATCCTGTTAAATAGAAATCTGCAAAACCAAAACTACTAGCTGCCCATGTGGAAAATATGGGCACCCAGAGTTTTGGCGAAAACAATAAACTCCAGGTCAGTCATGGGACTGGTGTGAGAACTAAAACAGTTATTAAAATTTTACTTTAAAATAGGGTAATTCCCGGAACCACGCCGTATGTCATGGAACGGGTTCACTCCCATGAGTACCAAAACTTGAAATAAAACAATTTAATAAACAACACAATGCTTTTTGAAAAAATGAAGCTATTATAAGACTCAGGTCCCATCACACAATGCTATGCAAGCTGGAGGATAGAGTTTTACCTTATAATAGCCAAAAATGCTTGGTACGTTTTAAAACAAATCATTTTGATACTATAAGTGCATAGTGTAAAAAAAACTTCTAATATAAATGTATCATTCATAGATAACATAGGTACGACATATTATGTCGCCATACATAGGTTTACAATTAAAACCGAAAGTCACGTATTGGAAATTGGATTTCCATCTATGAGTCGAGGCAAGGGATCGTTCTTACTGATTTGAGACACTCTAGCAAATGCCTCAGGATTACACACTTTGGGCAACCCTTGGATCTTCAAGGCTGGTCCATACTTACTTTAGTGGATTAATTATTCCTGAACACACATTTCCCGGTCCTATCGGACCTATCACTTGTCCAGTAGCGACCAATATATTTGAGGCGCCTCGCAATCCATCATCCACATAAGTAAAAATGTCTGGGCTCCATACCATGACACCACTTCTAGCTAGAAAGAAAAGTCATGCACTCCCTGCAGTCACTGTCCCATTTTTGACTCATACTGGGTGTGAGGCTCGCGAATAACGCTATACACAAAACTATGCTACTTAAAGCTGTGCTTTGATCATCATCCACAAGACTCTGCTTTTTAACAAAAGCCTTGATTATTGCATCTTAGCATGTCACATTGTCAATCCATACCATACCATTGATTTCTGCCAATATATGACCTCTAAGCTCGTATGTCTCAGAGAAGGGTGTTAAGTAAGAGAATAAATTCTCCACCACCAAACAGGTATATATTTAGCAGAGATCAATGAATATAACACACAATTCAATGTTAGACACAATCCATTTACAAGTCTGTTCTGGGTCTGAATGAAACCGGAGGCACCTTATTCCTCGTCTCATATGTCTAATACAGGAGAGAGGCCCTCGCATATCCGAACAATCAACAAATACGTCCGAACAACTACCACTGTAACCCTTTCAAGGCAGTAACTCCAATCAAAGGCATCAGTAGAAATCCATTTGATGTGAAGATTGTCTGTCTTGCACCGTCTTCAATACCTTCGACTTTTAATCATCGTAACAGTTACTCAGAATGGGTTATACCTGGTCTTTCCGAATAACTTGCGCATTTTATAATCAAGTGATATATAAACACATAATACGCCTCATTCCAATCCAGAATATTCTTTTATTCAAATATTCATATCTTTGGGGAAAGGTTCCCATTAATTTTATCAAAGATAAATTCCTTTAAACTTATTGTTTAATCTTCCTTTAAAAACCATTGCAAAAGATTTTATATTATCCTTTAACAATTCTAAGCCAATTAAGGTTGAAAAAACTAGTCGGGATTATTGAGCCTTACCGAAGTAATCATTTATTATTATTTCCAATCCCAATCTATTTATCCCATAGAGCAAAACTAGTAGTACTCCATTTCTAACGCCCATCGTTTTATCGGTAAATTTAATTACCATTTCACGTTCAAATCTAATCAAAGATTTAACTATCGCATGGAGTAAAACTGGTGGTACTCCAACTTGAAACATTTATTGAATTTGGTTAATTTAATTACCATTCTCATTTTATTCTACTTAAAAATTCATTAAAACACTAGTTCAGTTTTAATCCCAAAAATCATTACTTAATGATTATTCAAATTTTAGGAAATAAATCCTGTCTTTACTTGGGTTAAAGAACAAATGTCGTTTAAAACATTATTCACGATAAACCCAAAATCCTCTTCCATTAAAATGGAACTTTCATGGAATTCATAACAGTATATAATCGATATAAATTTCGTACTAGTACTATAAATGGAATAACGGTAAAGTCTTTTAAATTCCATATATAGTAATGGTCTTCCTTTACAGAAGCTCATCTCGACTATTACCAAATCGAATTCCATTCAATTCCAGTTAAATATATTAAATGGAAAAACTTTATTTTGGAAAAATTCCATCAAATCCTAATAAAAAGATTTATATATTCCAAATCATAACTTCACTGTTAATTGGGTATTAAGAACAAACGTTATTTAAAACATCGTTCACAATGAACACAAAATCATCTTCCATTTAATTCCAATTTATAATTATAAATTGGAAAGCTTCATATGTCTTAATTAAAAGATTTATTCTATTCTCAATTGGGTTTAAGAACAATGTTATTGAAGGCACCATTCACGACAAACCCAAAATCCAATTTGATATTAAATACAAGGCTCTGAATAGAAATTATATCGACTTATATTCAATATCAAATTCTGAAACTAACAGATATCGTATCGGGAATAACGATATTTGTATCTACCAAATTCCTCAACAATATCTATATCATCACGGAATCTAATATCAAAATATCTGAAGATAATTTTCATTTAAACTCATTCCATTTTATTCGTTGGAAAACTCTGGTTATTTCAAAACCCATTTACAAATCCAATTTATTTATTTAAAAACATTGGATTATCATTCTAGTTAATAACTAGTTCATTCAGATAAAAATATCTTTTATCTTTTCAAATATGGAAATTTTCTTCCAAAATCTTTCCATATCATTAATTATAATTTTACATAATTCTTTCGTATTTTTAATAATTTTATTAAGGCCCTTACAGTCGGTTTCCAATAACGACCACCGAACTGCATTCATAACAACCTTTTCTCAAATTGATTTGGTAATAATTTAAAATCCAACCATTCAAATTTAAATCTCTTATTTTCATTGGAAAGATCTTTTCGATATGAACCCAACGGTTCTAGTTTCAGGAGAATCCGACGGTCGATTCTCCCATTACATCTATTTGAAGTCAATGGTTGAAATTCACGAACGGTCGCTGCGCAACGCGTTCTATTCAAGCCATATAAATATATATAATATATATATCGTCGATTTCCATTTAAAACATACTTTATAAATCGTTTATAAATTCATTTTAAAATGATTTCAAGTTCCTTTTCAATTTTAAATAAAAATTGAATATTCCATATCATTATAATATTAAAATGATTTTTTTTTCAAAATATCAGATTTTGAAATCAATTCTTTTCGATATACATTATGAAGTAAATAAAATCGACAGAAAATTCCGTTCGAGTAAAAATGGCGTACATCTACTTAATTAGGCTTCATATTCATTTTAGTTATGAATATTTCAATATTTTCGCGTCCATCCAAAATCGGACATCAAAATCATATTTTGATTCTTTACTGAATAT
The DNA here is from genome assembly GCA_030737875.1 of Allium sativum. Classification (NCBI taxonomy): domain Eukaryota; kingdom Viridiplantae; phylum Streptophyta; class Magnoliopsida; order Asparagales; family Amaryllidaceae; genus Allium; species Allium sativum. The sequence continues at coordinate 246,713,163 of CM060922.1, read as the reverse complement.
TATTTTGAAATATTCGTTATTCCTGAATTGGAATCAGACTTAATCAATTACCATATAATTTTATTTATATGGATTTCATACATCGCATGTATACAAAAATAGTGATAAACAACTATTAAACATTCCATTCACATCCAGAGTGCATTTTACAACTGTATAAGCATTAAGTAATTAAATAATGCTTATAACAGTTTGTCAATCAATCGGTTGACAAACAATTAAATCCAAGGGAGATGTGAATTAATTATCTTTCCCAGACCCATGTGGGGTTTTCAACCAACAACAATGAATTCAAATTAATCAGTGGTTAATAAATTTAACCAATTCTAATTTGATTCGAATTATTTTTCTAATTAACCAATTTTCACTATTTAAATTATAAATGGATATTTATAATTAATTTCAACTACGACATTAATGTTAACATTATTTTTAATATGTTAATCATCACAATCACAGCACAATACAGCGAATCAAATCATCCATGGATATTCAAACAACAGTGAAGGAGCTAACAGACACCATACAACATTTCATGATAATTAAAACTAACAAAAATCGACACTGGCAATTTATGTATTTTCAGTTATAAAATAAATAACTGTACAAATATTTTAGTGAGAGAATTCTCACTTTGATTTCCACTCGGTCAGTCTTTATTTAAAGATTGTTTTAATAAAATTAAACCGGATGTTTAATTTTATCAAAAACTGCAATAGCTTCCGTTTCCATTCTAGTCAGTTCCATGTTGTAGACTTTGATTTCACGGTTCCAATGGTTCCACACTTGTCAAATTCTGTTTTGATTTCAATGAGTTATCACCATTTGAATTTAAATACATTAATTCGGTCATTAACCAATAATTAATTAAAACATTAACCTAATCTTCCTCCAATTTCCTGGTCCATCGTCTTCGTTATTACCTGGTAACGAAACCCATCAGCTCGCCTTGATTCTCACCCATCGCACGAGATTCCGGGACGTCGAAGCATGATCAGAGACCGGCGCAAGAAACGCCATGGCGCCACCATCCACCACCGTTAGTGGGGCCCAACTCGAAGCCACCTAGAACCCGCAATTTCTGTTCGAAAGGAATGGATTTAGGCCAGAGATTCACGCAAAATTCGAAACAATAGACGATCATGACCGTTGATGATCAAGATCTCGCGGAGTACTTCCACGTTGCTGAAGAAACTTTTGAAAACCATTGAATAGATTAGAAGAAAAATAGGAGGAAAGATTTAAAGAAATCGACCATCGATTCCTCAAAGTGGCGGCGTGCATAATTCTAAGGGTTAGGGTTACGATTTTGAACATACACACACACATATATATAAAATATAAATTAATATTTAATCCACAAATTATCTCGATAAGATTCTGAACTGCAAACGAGACCCAACGACTGTCGTTCCTAAGCAAATACCCCCATTTCGGACACAATGAAATATGTTTCGTAAGACAATTCAACTGTTTTGATCAGTTTTTATCAAAATTAAATTTATAAATAAATATAATGGTCAATATTGAATTTGAACGTACATTTCAATTTACTGGGAAATCTAGCTATGTTTTGATGATACGGTCCTAACAAAATTAATTTCGTTAAATTTGGAGATCGTTTGAAAAATGGCCTTTTAACTGACTTATTAAATTCAAGCTGAAATTAAAAACATGTTTAAATTCACTACGCTCATATATTAATTCCAAAAATTATGAAATTTTAAACCTGACTATAATTTGACATTCCGGATCCAACAAAAGTGGTTTCGTCAAAAACGGAGGTCTTTGCAAAATGGCTATTTTTAAGGGCTACATAAAATATTAAAAATATATATAAATTCTATAACAAATATTCTAAATTTTAAACTGGACATAACTTACAATTTATAAAGTGAAATCTCAGTTTCTTACATTCGTTAGAAAATTGCAGTTCAAAATAGTCCAACGTTTCTTATTTTACTGAAATCCAATTTATATTGAATTTTGTATATTCATTTGAAATAAAAAATCGAATTTTCAAACTACTGCGCCATTTCAAGCTCGTAATATAATTAATATAAATTTATACGTTCTAACTTCGATTTAAATAAATTTTAAATCGTTAATTCTCATATTAAATCTTCAAAAATATTTAATCTTCATGAAAATCAATTAAAAATAAATTTTAAATTGGTTCCAAATATACGGGTTGTTACATCAAATCTTTTAATTCTGTATTACCAGTATTAACAATTGTAATATAGGTATCGTATTAATACGGAGATTAAGGATTCCACTATGCAATAACTATCACTGCTTTTGGCAACGAAGCTGAATCTATTATTGGATATACCTTTGACGACTTACTTGCAACCTACAAAATGGTATTCCATTTTTCCCTTACAATACTCATTAAATTAATGCATATTAACTTACAACTTGCATCCCTGTTACTTGGTGACAAATACACTAGGTATATTTGGTAATAACATGTTCACTTTATTAACTTCAGATACGCAGCATTCTACAGCAACACTTTCACGTACACTCATTATGTTTTATGAACCCAATACGTATTAACTGTTTTACTAATTTTCCTTTATTTTAGATTCTTCTTATTGCGATTCCTTTGGATTTAATTAATACTACATAGTCAATCTCCAGTTTACTTTACATCTTCATTCATACTGCGAACATTAATTGTGGCCAACCTGAATGCAATGTTAATTATTAGTTTTTTCTTTTTACAAAATTGTGTTTTTTTAACTACAAAAAAAACCATTCTTTATCTAGAACAAATAATATGTTGCTGAAATGTCGTTAATTAATTTTTTTGTTTTGCAAATGTCTTTTTTTTCAATATCCAGGTTAATGGGATGGAAAAAATAGATGAAATTTTTAATCAACTATCGGATGTACATGTTGTAGTGGAGTTCAGTCCGAAAAAATGGGAAGTTAACAATCTTGATTCTTACTTGGCCACAAGAAAAATTTCAAAACAAGCTACTTTGTCTAACGCGGTCGACGTGCAGTCCCAGGTAAGTGAAAAGGTCTACTACATCCAACTATACAAGTATTGATGATAACTTCCCTATATTTTTAAAATTTTAAATATTATAGATTACTCCACATAGCGAAAATAGTTCTACTCGAGATCTTCAATCACCTTTGGATAGTTGTAATACGCAAACTGTTTCGCCAACAAAGGAAAAGAAAAGATTACCGAGGCATGTTATGAACTTATATTTTTATTCAATTACAAATGCATAACTAATGTTTTACAAATTTATTTGCAATTCAGGACATTGCTCCAAGCAAAGATACTCCAAGTGCTTTGATTAAACAAAAGAAGGGGCTTGCTCGAGGAATTGTAATTCAGGTTTGAAACAATACGACATAAACACTTATTATATAAGCATTGCATTTATTTTGTCTCACCGTACATATTGATTGTGTTGCGTTCGTCTTACTTAACATTAACAAATATAGTTTATAACAATTAATGCTGTGTAGCTTTATACTGGAAAAGGGCATTTCATTGCATAGGACTGAGCGTTAGAATGTTGATGTTTTTTTTTACAAAAAAAATAATTAAACAAGAGAAAAGCGTTCAAAATCCATACACCAAACGAAGTGATGTAGAATCATCTTTATAATTTTAGTTGCCTTTCCCTTCATCTGAATTGGTTACGTGGTTTGACCAGAATGTAATATGTTTAATATCCGATCTAACTTGTATAGGGCTACTTATCCACCGTTTTACATATATATTAATTTACTTCTTATTAACAAGTACCAGTTTACACACTCTGACTTACATCTTTCACACCATCCTAGGCACTCATCTCATATTGTACTATGTGTTAAGTTTTGCAAGAAATAATATCATTTTACGTACTATTACTACTCCAGGCCCCATGCACAAACAGTTCTTTTTTTTAAAGAAAAAATGTGTGATCTTTTAAAAAGAAGAGAGCACACACACACATACACACACATATATATATAATGAAAAACGTATCTACAAAAATCGTCGACAAGCTTGAAAGGCACACAAAAAACTATACGAGATATGACTATATGTTTGTATAGAATGGTAGATAAATGAGCTCCAGATGAACCACCGCCCAACATACTTCAATATCGAGTTCCGACATGGTCACCACCCAATAGTGAAGTATATCTACTCCTACACAATACACTGTCACCCAAAAAATGTAACAAATATAAGAGAACATGACAACTCAAAAAGAAAACACTCCAAGACTGCACTCTAAAAAATCCCATAGCAAATATCATCTTCAATCTAAGTCCGCATTCCAATAAGCTTCCCAGCTAAAATCAGCTACCTATGACCTGAAATAAACTAGCCAACCATAAGCTACCATCACACACACACACACACATACACACACACACACATACACACACACACACACACATATATATATATATATATATATATATGTGTGTGTGTGTGTGTGTGTGTGTGTATATATATATATATGTTTTTATATATATACACACACCTAAGTGTATATATGTGTGAAAAATAAAGAGAAACCAAAGTAAATAGGAGACAAGAAAGAAATACATAAAAGCAGAAATACATAAAACAGTGCTCTCAAAAGATACTCACAGGATGCGAGTCAAGGGGGAGACTGTTAGGATTTCCACGTATGTTCTTAAGGAGGAATGATGGTTTGAATAAATAGTCCCACATCATGGAATAAATTGAAGGAGTTTTGTACAAATATGAGTTGGTAGGCACGTAACATCAGGGATACCTTTTGTTATATATGAGTTGTGTGCCGGCTCATATGCATGCAAGGAAGGGGTCTTTGTTCCGACCGTCGTTACATAACAATTCTAACCTTCATCAAGTATCTCTCAAATCCAGAATCTCTATATAACTTATAGTGAGGGTTAGACATCCAATCCAGACAAAAAGTAACAATCCTAGTGATTAATCTATCTATAGAGTCAAAATTAAAATGAATCATTCTCTGATTTCTTTCAAGCCAAATAAACCAACTAATAATAGTAATTAGAGAATCCAACACATATCTAAGTTTGAAATTAAAACAAATCTAAAACAATTCCAATAAGATTCAAAGTCTCTAAAAGTATTGAAACAGTTAAAAACAAAAATTCTTAAAAGCATATTTAAAATGAAATAGGTTTTAGAGCAAGAGAAAAATAAATGATCAATATTCTCATCCAAAATACTACAAAACAACACTTAACATCAAAAATAATATTCTTCTTCTTTAAACGCACAATTGTATTAAGTTTCTTATAAATAATCAACCATATTTTTTTTTGCTTTAGGCGGAGAATTCGTCTTCCAAAGAAGCTTAAAAAAAATATAGAAACACCAGAAAAATTTAGAAACTTGTACATAGATTTGGAAGTAAGAAGACTCTTATCTAGCCCCCAATAAATGTTATCACCATTATTATCTAAATGATACATAGACAACTTTGCACACAATAAGGCAAATTGCCTGAACACTAACCATTCTAAAATATTTTCAAATGTAAATTCCCACGGGGGATCTAAACTACCTCTATAAACATCAATAATCAAAGCATTCTTTAAGCAACAATTCTCAAAAAATTCTCTAAATTCTACTTTAAGGGGCACACGAGAGATCCAAGAGTCATGCCAAAAAAAAAGTAATATTACCTGAATGGACATTCAGCTTACAACCTAAATTAAAAAAATCAAAACATTCCAAAATAGAATTCCAAAAATAAGATAATTTATTAATCCAACTATAATTAGAATTAACTATAAAATTGCCTTCGGCATAATAAAATTTGGAAACTATTTGTTACCAAGCAGCCGTCACATCTGGGTTCCTAAACTTCCATAACCATTTAGCTAACAAGGAAGAGTTAAAATTATATAAATTTACGATCCCTAGACCCCATCCTTCTTGGATCTATAGCAAACTACCCAATTAACTAAACATTTATAGCTTCTACAAATATTATCTCCACTCCATAGAAAATTATGTCTAATTCTGTTGATTTTCTCAATTACCCATTGAGGAAATCGATGAACGGCCATCCAATAAGTTGGAATAGCAGACAATACAGAGTTGACAAGAACTAATCCACCAACTCTTGATAAATATCTACTATTCCAACTAGATAATCTATTATTAATCTTATCTATAATAACTACCCAATCTTCATGCTTCGGTTTTGAAGGCCTAATTCTAAAGCCCAAATAATCAAAAGGAAATTTCATAGTAAAACAGTTTAAGGTGTCAGCAACTTAATTCTCAACTTTGTCAAAGTCATTAAGAATCATAATCGAACTCTTATCAAAATTGATTCTGAGACCAGATAGCATCTCAAAACAATAAAGAATAAACAACAAAGCTATAATATGCTTGGGTAAGTGAGCGGGAAATAATAATGTATCGTCTGCAAATTGAGGTACCGATAATTCATTATTAAAATCTTCATTACCAACAAATCCTAAAACACCTATCCCCACAGCTCTTTCAATAATTCTAGTGAAAACATCAACGGCGAGATTAAATAAAAGAGGTGATAAGGGGTCACCTTATCTCAGACCTCTTTTAGATTGAATTTTCTGACTGCTAAATCACGCCAAAAACTTATTACATGCATTACCACCTTACAATTCCACTATCATCTTGCTACTAATGATGTTTTGTTGTAAACATGAATATATAAAAACAAATATGCTAATGTAATTTTTTGTTAGGATGTGGAAGATAAGACTAGTCCAGCTGTTTTACCTCCGAAGAAGACAAGAGACAGAAAAAATAATTATTTCTCTTCTTAACATAACTTTTAACTAGTCTTTGTAACGTGTAACTATTTGTTTATAATTTCGGTTTTTTGTTCTTTTTCTTTTTTTATTAACTGTACTGTGATTTGTTTACAAACCATCTTGTATTTGTTGTAAATAAACCTACGTTATCTGACGAATAAATATTTTGTGTCTTTACCATTTGCATCGATATGGTGCCATGTACTTTTATTCTAAAATGCGACTACTTCACGTCCGCTGCTTGGTTTACCTGTTATTCTACAATTTTTTTTTTGGATTGACTACTTCTTGACATTTCAAATTTCCTTTTATAAACTCTATGTAAATATACTTTTGTCTATTAGACTAACCATTTAAGTCTTGCTGATATGATTTCATTTTACTGCTATGTATATGCATCATATGATTTCGGTTCCATCGTATCGCTCGTCAGTATCGTAATGCACCTAGGATATTTTCTACACCAAGTGTTTACGTTCTAAGGCTATATTGCAGGCAACATCAGCGTAATGAATAATAGTGCATTCCTAACATCAGTGGAACGAGCTCAAATTTTGGATAGATAATAATATATATGTGGATTGAACATCTACAAAATCTTGGTGGATTTGGATTAGTGTAGCTCATGGTAGGGTAGGGGTGCTGCAAAACAGGGGTACCCAGAACGCTCTTATATATATATGTATGTGTGTGTATATATATATATATATGTGTATGTATGTACATGTGTGTGTGTATAGCAGCGCTCAGTAGCACCCCATTAGCCCTTTAATTTCAACCATCCATTTATATTAAAATAAGTTAGTAGAACAAAAGATAGTTAAGAGAAGGAGAGAGAGTAAAGGAAATGAGTGGTGGAAATTAAGGGACTAATGGGAAGCTGCACTATTTGGGGGTGGCTCTTGAACGCTGCTTATATATATATATATATATATATATATATATATATATATATATATGATAAAAAAAATTATGCAATATAATGTAATGTGTTTGCTATGGTTTTAAAACTATTTGAATATTTCATTCTGGCTTAGACAAAAACATATAAATTTGGGTTGGTTATGGAACAAAACACATCGATCTAAAATCACGAAAGAGCTGTTAATGCATATCTTTATGATAATAAATTTATTGTTTACAACAGAGTTATGATAGAATAACAAATACGAGAACAAATTATTATAAGATATGCAAATATGGCCCAATTCACAAAAAATTCCGGGGTTTTTAAGAACGAGGACAAACATAAACAAAAATTTACCAATAAGGATAAGAGACTAAAATTTTATCCATAAGGACACTTTTTAGTGTAAAGGGAGAAATTCAGGGGTCCACTATCATTTCATATTTACGCTAAAAAGTGTCCTTATGGATAAATTTTTTGCCTCTTGTCCTTGTGGTTAAATTTTTCTTTACTTTTATCCTTCACACTATTTTCTAGAAAAATTCCTATCCATGTGTTAAAATTTGACCTTTTATTTATTCTTAGTAGTCCATTCAATTTTTTTTGTCTACATGAGATGGGAGATACTTTAATATATAATAAGGATACCTCCATTTGAAGTTTTTGAAATTACCAAATTGATTATAACAATACTGAATGGATTTTTACTATATACTAAAACAGAGACCAGCCTGGGCCACGTGGCAGCACCACGTTGCTCCATTCCTCCATTTTCCCGCCAAAAACCTACAAAGCAATAAAATATACATGTACATACTGTAGTATAATTATTACTGAGAATTAGAAGATTTCCAAGGCATATATAGTGTATACTTAACACAATACACGATGTAAAGTAATTAATTTATCACTTTAGGGTTCGAGGCATGAAAAGAAGAGTCTGGACATGCGGCTAATTTATTTATTTTTCAGGAGATTCGAGACATGTCCCTCTCATTTTTTAATCCACCGTCACAATTGTTAGAGCAATTTCGCTACTCTTCTTCTTCCCTCTCATGGATTCCAACAATTGCGCCTAAACATTCATCCGTCGGATCGATTTCAACAATATTCGAAGCGTGCTGTGGAAACTCAGAAAAGTCATTAACTTCTACTGTTCTTCCTACCTGAGATTCAAGTCAACCGTTCTTTCCTGCAATTCAGGATCAGAGAAATGATTGTCCTCTTTTTTGATATCAAACCTTATCTATAACGTAAGATCTTAACTCCAAGCAGCATTTTTATGTGTAAATTGATTCGATTTCCTATGTGAATTTGGTTGACTTATTGTCAGTGTTCCGACCGGATCCACTCTCTCTTATTCGATTTCAGTTCGTTGTAATTTTTTAATTGTTTTGTTTGGTTTGGATCCATTTATGCTGATTCAGTTGTTCAATCTCAACCCAGGAAATTTTCTTTGTTTTAAATGGTTTTTGAACATCATAATTTGATTTAGATGTAGTGAACAAATCAGTTCGATTTACAACTTTGGAGGATGTTGATTTATTAATATATTTATTTGATTGCAGGCAGTAGAGTTTGGTATTCACTTGGATTAAGTGTTGAAGTGTTTGGAACTTGGGAATTTGCATACATGAATTCTCGGGTCGGATCAGACCATTCAGGTCGAATGGAAACAGTCCACCCCAATACATCATCCTCGGCTCGAAGATGACCTTGGGTCGAACTCGACTCTCTACATGCGAACGAGCTTGGCACACGGACTCATCAAGTCGAATGCACTGATCCGACCCCAACCTGAAGTAGTTTCCATGCATATATATGTGGACCTATTCTTTAGGCACTATCCACATTCTCCACTCCTATCAACTCGGATCGGGTTCCACCTAGCAAGCCATGACTTGGAGAAGACATCTCTACCTCACCCACTACAGCTTCGAGCGCTCCTAAATGATCGCCACTTGTCCATTCAACCTGAGGCATCGAGCTGTCTATAAATACACGAAACGATGGAAATTTGAAGGCACTTTTTTGGCTCTCTCTCAGCTGTCTCAAACACAAGGATATTTCATCATCAATAGAGCTAAATCAATTACTTAACATAAGGACATTGTTTATAAATCATTTCTTTTCTCCACTTCTTAATTACAAATGTACTAATTTCTATAATCTATTAGTATAAACAAGAGATTATAAAGTGGGCGTAGGCAAGGATTTTGCCAAACCACTATAAAAGTATCGTGTGTCCTCTATTATTTACTGCATTTATTCTCTATGATTTGTGTTTGTGAGGATTTCACACGACAGTGGGTGTTATTACCAGTTTCGGTCTAATATTTTGTTGCACCAGGAAGGGGATGCACGCTATCACTTCGACCTCTAGTTTGAATGGAAACAAATTACTTGGAATTTTGGATCAATGCTCAAGAGAAAGAAAGACACAACTTCTTATCGTGCTGAGGATATTGGCGTTGAAGGTGCTAGGAACGAGGGGAGAAAGGAGGCTTCCTCGCGTGGAGATCCCTCAACATATTTGACTAGAGATGAAATAGATGGTGTTCTTACCGAACTTAGAACCGAGATCACCTGGCAAGATGAACTTCTTCAGAAGCAGTAGGAAATAATGAACTATTACTTCTCTTAGATCGATAGAAGGTCGAGCAACAATGGTTTACTCACTGGAAATAATACCATTGGAGTGCAAATGGAAACTGGTAACCGCTGCTCCTCAGCTCAGGTCGAACAGGAACCTAGGTGTAACGATACGGATTTTGCCCGGACTTAATCGACCGCTAAATCGACCAAGACCGTTCAATTCCCGCATACGTTAACTTTGGGAATACAACAACATCAAAACAATAACAGCAGACTTTTATAACATCATAATAAATGTTACATCAGAGTACAGAATATATATCAGAGTACATTAAATAAATTTACAGCGGAAGATAATTTTACATTACTTTAATACAGTGCAGCGGAAATAAAATAACTAAGACAGCGGAAGACTTTTCTATGCTCCGGACACAGCTTTGAGCTTCAATCCAGGATCCTGCTAAAGAGATAAATATCTGCAAAAAGCTACTCGACTGCCCGTGTGGAAAAGAGGGCACCCGAGTTTGCAAAAGTGGAAACAAACAACGGGTCAGTCGTGGGACTGGTGTGAGAATTCTTAACTAATATAACTAATAGTAATAAGGCAAATCCACGGACCACGTCGCTAAAGCGGAATGGGTTTTATTCCAATGGATTGCCGTGCATAATTTAAGTAAATCGTCAAAACAACGCAATGCTTTGTAGAAAAATGAAACCATCATAAGACCCAAGTCCCATCACACAATGCAACGCAAACCGGAGGATAGGGTTTTACCTTATAATGGTCAAACATGCTTGATACGATAAAAACGATATTATTATTAGTGTGTATATGTTTTAAAACATTTCAAAGTAAATGTATCAATCCTAGGAAGCATAGGTACCATATGCTATGCCTCCATACTAGTAATACAATCAAAACCGCAAGGGTCGTATTTGGAATTTGGATTTCCATCTGAGTCAAGGCTAGGGAGGAGCTCCTTACCGATTCGAGACACTCTAGCTGATGCCTCAGGATTACCCGCAGTTAATCCTTGGAAATGGCAGGGCCGGTCCTCACATACAGCTTAGAGGATTAGTTATTCCTAAGCACACGTTCCCCGGTCCTATAGGACCTATCCGAGGCGCCTAATTCCATCATCCACATAAGTAAAATGTCAGGGCTGGTAGGTCACTGACACCACTCTAGCTAGAAAGAAACGTGCTGCTCTCCCTGCGTTCCCTTCTCCCGTTTTAGACTCCGCCGGTGTGTGAGGCTCGTGAAGTCACGCTATACACAAAGCTATGCCTAAACAGGCTATGCTTTGATCATCCCACAAGGCCTGCTTTTCAACAAAGCCTTGATCATATGCATCTTAGCATGCCACATCGTCAATCCATACCATACCATTGATTTCTACCAACATATAACCCCTGAGCTCATACGTCTCAGAGAAGTGTGTAAAACACCAAACAGATATATGTTTAGCAGAGATCAACAAATACAGTATAAAGGAATACAATGTCAGACATACAATCCATTTACGCGCTTATGCTCTGGGTTTGAGCGAAAGCCAAACCCGTGCAATCAACACTACGTCCGGACGGCTACTACTGTCGCCCCTTCAAGGTAGCTACTCCCATCATGGGTCTCAATAGCAACACACCCATTCGATGTGAAGATCGTCGGTCTTCAATCACCGTCTTCAACTCTTCGAACGTCGTATCATTATTTGGAATGAGAGTAAACTCGGACTTTCCAAATAATTCTCGCATATATAAATTTGCAAACCATTCTATATCGTTATTTATTCTTTTATAAATATAAATATCGTCCATTCATTTCATGTATATATATATCGTCCATTCATTTCATAAATATCGTCCATTCATTTCATAAATATCGTCCATTCATTAATCGTGCATATATATATTGTCCATTCATTTCATGCGTATAAATATATCGTCCATTCATTAATCGTGTCAAAGAATTTATAATTCAACAATTTATTCTTTTTATTTCAACAATCATACAAAATAAAAATGATATTTTATTTTATATCATTTCATTAAAGCCAACATATATACAATTAAAGTCTTTTAAACGTTTAATTCTTTTCAAATAAAAAGGACCTTATTTCAATATATAGACACGACATCAAAAATATGTTCATTTTTATTATAAGAACATGATCTTAAAAAAAAAATATTTATTTTTAATATGGTAGCATAAACCTTAAGTATGTTTGAATATCATACATATATTAATGCTATCTCAAGATTTGCCTTTCATTTCATATGCAGTAATACTACTCTAATCATGAATTTTTTTATTTCATATGCGGTTTCTTGATTATGCATTTCATATGCGACTTCATGCTTTTTTTTAAAAACATGTTAAATTTTCATATGCGGTTCATGCTTCTAAATCATGTTTCATTTCATATTTTTATCTTTTTATTCGCATGTGAAATGTAAATAAAAATTCCCTTCTTATTTTCATCTTTTTTATTTACATGTGAAATGTAAATAAAAGTTTCATTCTTATTTTCATTCTTTTTATTTACATGTGAAAAGTAAATAAAAATTTCATTACTTTTATTTATATAAAATATATAAATAAAAGAACCATTTCATGTTTTCATTCATTTATTCATTTATAACATGAAAATATTCATTGCTTTATGGTTCATTTTCCATTTTCGATCACTTTCTTAATTCAGTGATCGTAACTACTTAATTCCCTTTCAATCTAATTAAAGATTTAATTAAAATCTTATTTAGTTTTAATCTTCCAAAGTCATTATTAAATGATTATTCAATTTTTAGAGAATTAATTCTATCATAAATTCGGGTTAAAGAATAAATGTTATTTAAAACATAATTCACGATAAACCCAAATTTAAATTTCATAAATTTCCCATTTAATATATATAATTAGACATCATTTATTTCAGAGTTTTTCATTTAATCTTAAAAAAAAATATTAATCATCTTCGATTTCCTTTATAAAATGTATAACATAATTTATACGGGTTAAAATGGAGTTACTATTTTTTTAAATGGACCGAATGGCCCAATTCATTTTCCTTATCCATTTATTATGTTTATCTTTACATTTTATTATTTAATAGCGGGCCAGACCTCTCACATTAGGCCTACAACTTGTGGATGCTGGATATGCCGGTTGGTTCCGGGCAGACTTCTACCACAGGTTGGGCTTAACCTCGTGTCTTGACCCAATTCGTATTTGCGCACTTGGACCTCTCACATTAGGCCCAACATTTATGGCTGCTGGATATGCCGGTTGGTTCCGGGCAGACTTCCGCCATAAATGTGACCTAACCTCGTGTCCAGGTACAATTAAAAAAAAATTATTTATAAATATTATCCAAGAATATTATTTTAAAATATTTTATATTTTAAAATATCCTACTACTTAATATCATTCCTTACTTGAAATATTCTTTCATATAAAGCTTTATTATTCCATTTCAATACATATTAACTTTCCATATTATTATGATATTATAATAATAATAATTATAAAAAAACGGTTTTAATTTGTGATATTAAAACCTACCATTTCAATATTAAAATGAAATCAATTTAAAAACATTTCAAATTTTGAAATCCATCTTCCATTTTTAATGTTAACATAAAAAGTAATCTTTTCAATTTATAATCTTCTTAATATAATTGGAATGCGATTTACTAATTCCAATAATTTGTTTATAACCTTCCAAATGTTAAAGGTTTTTATCTACTTAATTCAAGCGTCAATTAATATCATTAATTGAATAATAAATGGGCATTTATTTCCTTCATTCGAAGGAAATATTGTCAATTCAAAAGCTTCTTTATTATTTCCTTTTTAAATGGAAAATTAAATCATCTAAATACTTCAACTTCCAATTTATTTCATTAATTTTCATATTTATTACTTTACTCAAAATTGGAATGAGACCCACCATTTCCATATAATTTAATTATACGTAAAATCAAACATTAATTACATAACAATTTCAGAACATCCATCCAAAGTGCATTTCTAATTATTCCAAGGGTGACGTGTATTCAAAAGTCAACCCTTGACCCATGTGGGGTTTCAGCCAACACAATTCACATATTTAAAATAAACTGTGCTTCTGGACGATGTGTAAAAATTGATCGTTCACTCACATAAACAAGCCAGGGTCGCTTGTAAATGGCAGTGTATACAGGTGCATAAATGGAACATAGACAATTTGCACAATTTAACAATGTTCACATATTGGGTATTGCCCTTTTTATTTCATTTGATTTAATGACACAAATTCACCATAAAATATATTCCTTTATCTAACTTAAAATAAAAATAAAATCTTTTATTAAAAGTCAAAATTTTAATTATTCTAAAATAAATATCAAAACTTTATTTATTATAATCGTCTCAAAATAAAGATGAAATTTTTATAACCAAAACAAAGTTTTAATCTTTATAAACAAAACAAAATTTCAGTCTTTTATAAGCAAAAACAAGGTTTTAAATCTTTACCAACAAAACAAAGTTTTGTTCTTTTTAAACAAAACAAAATAAGGTTTGAACTTTTATTCAATAAACAAAACAAAGTTTTGTTCTTTTTCATAAAACAAAATAAAGTTTGTTCTTTTCAAAAACAAAATAAAGTTTCAATTTTATATATAAAAAAAAACGCAAACAAAGTTGTAAATTTTTTTTTTTTTCAGAACAAAAACAAAGTTGTAATCTTCTTAATCCCATTCAAAGTTATAATCTTTGTAAACATAAACAAAGTTTCATTTTTTTCTGAACAACAATGAAAATTGTAACTTTTATTTAAATATAAATTCCCATACATTTTAAATAAATAAATAAAAATGAATTTATCATTTACATCATGTACATCGTTTCTATTGATTCAACAAATTTCATCAACAGTGTATGCAACAACAATTTGTCCATAATAACCCAAACAACTATCACCAATTCTCAAACAGACATCATACATCATCAATCCACAATCATGTACATACAAACATCAAAACCACAAGAAAAATAATTTAAATTTAATAAATTATAAAATAGAATCTCACATTGATTTTTGCTGAAAATTTGACTGTCTCGGATTCAGCTCTGGTCTGCGCCATCGCGAAGAGCTCGGAAAGACGAGTCCAACGCAATTTACGGTTCGTCAATCGGACCTCGTACGAGAGAGTTATGATTTATTAAAGTTGGACATAATTAAATAATTAATTAATATTCGTGAAAAATACCTAAAAATTTCACTGTCTCAGAATTGGACAAAATTAGTGTCCACGCGTCCATCTCGTCGCCACGATCCCAACGCACCTGAAATCGTCGATTTTCGACTTCGTATGAGTGAGTTATGCAATTTTAAAGTTCTGGAAATTAATTAAGTAATTTAAAAATAAAATAGAAAATACCCCAGAAATCGTTGACCACGGGTTACTGTAGCAGCCGAAACTTTGACCGCGTTTTTCTCCCTGCTCCGACCACCTGCGACACCGCCGTCGCCACCGATGGATTCCCCTTCCCGAGCAGCTCCACCGCCCCAAACGCCATCGCCTGAAACATCCCCGACCGCCGCCGAAGAGCCGTCTAACTTTGCACGTACCCCCCCTCCGATCCGCCGCCTCGCTTTACCAAATCGCCTGAAACTTGGCGAGCACCTCCACCTCACGTAGACGAAGAACTTCCGTGTTCGTGACTTCGTCTAATTCTTCCTCGATTCACGGGAATTTCTTGATTTACGTTTTGAGCTTCTGAATTTCGAAAACAGCGAGTTTTAAGACGAGATTCCGGCGAATCCGAGCGCTGTTTGACGAAACCGACGACACCATTAGCTTCGTATCGTCGAGACTTTCGAGAAAACATATAATTTGCTATGGTTTGAAGAGATTTTATTTTCGACAAATTTTTGATTGGGGAAGAAGACAGCCATTGACAAGAGGAGGAAGGGAAAAAAGATGGCTGCTGTACAATTTCGAATTTCAGCCCTAAAACTCAGAAAAAAGATAATATATACCATGGGTTTAATTTTGGTTTGGGCCCAAATATCATTATGTGCCCAATTACTCAATTTTCAACTGTTTTCTACAGTTCAAAAATTCTTATAAATACATGCTGATTTCAAAATTAATCAAATTTTAAAAATAATTATTTCAGGTCATTACGAATCCAACGAACCTGATTTCGTAATTTTCCGATTCCGTATGAATTTATTATAAATTTCCGAAGTCTGAAAATAGGCTGTATTTCCACGGTAAAAATTATACAGGCCACAAAATAATTTCAAAAATTATAAATTTTAGAATTTTACCTTAATTTAATATTCCGAATCCATAGAAACTGGTTTCGTCGAATTCGGAGTTCGTTTGCAAAAATTCTATTTTTCAGGTGTATATTTTAATATTTTAAAAATACCAAAAATAGTGGAATTTTCCCGAAACTCAAAAATATAAGTTCTTATAGTCATTTTTATATGTAAACAACATTCTAAAACCAATGGAGATGGTTTCGGGTCCTAATTCCTTATTCTGCAAAATGTAGCATTTTGGCCCTTATAAATTTCATAGCGACCATTCTAGATTTTAATTTTAACATAACTTTTGATTCCCGTTATGAAATTTCGATTTTTCGGATTCGTTGGAAAGATAAATTTAAATAGATTCTAATATTTTTGGTTTCACTAAAATCCGTTAAATTTTGCATCTTGTACGGTCAGTCAAAGTTCAAGTTTGACTTTTCAAACTACCGCGTTATTTCTAACTCTTTTTATAATAAAAATTAAATCATTCATTCTAACTTCGATTTAAATCAAATTTGTGATCATTATTATTTAAATAAATTATTTTATATTGTCAAAATTCATTAAAATTTTCTAAAATAAAATTTTTAAATTGGTCCTGATTTTTGCGGGTTGTTACACTAGGACGAACGGAAGGCAGTGTCAACTTAAACATTCCCAGGGGAAATCACCTTCGATCTGATGACATGCTACATATTGCACCCACTCACAACGTTCCATTCAAGAATGCAAGATTCATTGGGAACTTAGCTAGGCTCGAATCGCCCAACTTCTGTTCCCGAAAGAATGGTGTCTTTAGCACCAGGATCAACACAATTTCAGGACGAAGCCCCTCGGGTCGAAACTCACAAACTGGCTTGGGCTGAGCTATTCGACCCATGAGCCGGGGGCACATTCGACCCAACTTCCAGAGCTAAGCATAGGCTCCTCCACTCTCTTGAGCACAATGTTGGGGGCACTAGTGCATGATTGGATGACTGGCGGTAGTGGCTAACTGATGGAAATCACATTGCCAATGTAATTCGATGCTTCACGAGAGGCAACACTTCTCAGGATGACGTGGATAACATCAATCGCATTCCACTCTCACGGGAAATACGGAATTTCTGCAATCCTCCGGACTTAAAGCTACCATCTCTAGAGCCATACAACAACAGGATGAATCCTACCGTGCATCTGATGCGCTATATGCTCCATATGGAAGTTTTATCGACGTCGGACAATGTCATAGCCAAATGTTTTCCCCTCTTCTTGACTAGTATAATTGCATGTGGTTTCGGCAGTTGGAATCTGAATCGATCAACAGCTGGAACTTGTTCGTCTCCCATTTTTATTGAACAATTTCAGGTCTACATCGCTCGAGCCAAGAACGTCCTGTCACTCACTTCAATCAAACAGAGGTCCGGTGAGACCCAGTGTTCATTTCTGGAAAGATTCAATGCCGCAGTGGCATCGGTAGATCGATCTGAACCATCTATGGTATTGATGGCAACTGTCTCCAGCATCCTGGATAAGCCGTACTTCAAAGTTTCTTTACATCAAGATCCACCAAGAGATCTTGGCGAATTCTATTTTGAAGCAGACAGGTTTCTACGAGAAGAAAATGCAAATTCCGAGAAGGATATTCTCGATGTTAACATGATCAAGGATGGAGTACCATCCAACTCTGGAAAAGGCAATGACAAAGGCAAAGGCAAAGGCAAAGGAAAGGTTGCTGCCAAGAATGATCGCAATGCTCATCCCAGGTGAGGGCCCATATATGATAAGTACAATGAACTCAGTGCCACACCAATTGAAATCTACATGGATACAAGAGAAGCTATCTCCGACCCAAAGCCTCCCAGGAGGGAGCTAATGCTAAGAGAGCGTGATTCTGGAAGTCACTGCATATTTCATAAGATGGACAGTCATAAGACCAATGACTACAGGCATTTGCGAGACTTGATTGAGGAACAGGTTAGACATGGAGGGCTACCCGAGTACACCAAACAACCAAAAACGCCAACACCTGCACTGCCACCTCCTACTTCCCGGAGAGGGAATGATCCTGGAACGAGCACTCTCAGGATTTTCATCAGCTGATCTGGATTAGGTCACCGTGGATTTTTTGTTGGAGAATGGATTTCTGATGACAACAACCTTGTTTCAATTATCATAGATTATAAATATGTAACGACCTGCAAATTCGGACCCTTTGAGTCGACCAAATACAATACAAGTCCGACCCAAATTGTACGAAAATGCGAATCATTAATGGAAAGAAGTTAGAGGATGAGAAATAGAAAAGATAGAAAATTAGAATAGAAGAATTAAGATAGAAGAAAGATTTTAATAACATTGATTCTCAAATCACAGTGGAATAAAATATAATATAGATATAAGCTTTGGAAAATACAAAACTATATCTGAACTTACATACAACATCAGAGTACATCATATATACATCACATCGGAAATAAACCCTATATAACTAATGCTAAAACCTCCTGCTCCAGCTCCTTCCAGATTGTCTGAAAAATCTTGCACTACTTGACTGCCCGTACAAATTTGGGCACCCAAGAGTTTAGGGAAAACACAGAAAAATAAACTCTGGGTCAGTCATGGGACTGGTGTGAGTAAACGATTTTAAACAGTTTGTTTAACTTGGAAAATTTCTTTTGAAAGAATAGATCATCGTAACACCAATCCGCACATAAACACGGATGGATTTTATCTTACGATAATCCAAAACTTTTTGAAATCATAATTATTCTAATATTATAATAATGTCCAGGATTTTCCATAAATAAATTAGAACCTAGCGAAACGCTTGCATCTCACCCTCCACATATATAGTATACAAACAAAACCGCTTGTCGCTTAGGGATAATGGATTTCCAACTATGACAAGGTATGGAACCACCTTCCGATAGTGTATCTCTGGAGAGGAATACACTTGGTTCAACAAGAACGTCTTGCAACCCAGCCCACACATGACCGACCACTCATTTCTCTTGAGTGTATCGAATCTATTGTCACCTTACGGTTGCTAGCAACATAACCATTCCCGGGAGATACAGAAGTGAAACAAGTAACAAAATGAATATTCTTTAGATGGTGACAGTACACCCTAATGGGAGCGACCCACATAGCCATGCTGCCTGCCCGATTTTTGTTATTTCTCGGTTGTGAGGCTTGAGGTCATAACTTAACTTTTTGATCAGTACATCCTTATTTACTTTGAATGCCACATCGTCAAACCTGTCAAATCACAAATTGATTTCCCTAATATTACGGGTATAAAGCTATGAGAAACGAATTCCTCCACCACCAGAGATAGTTTTGAGGAGATCAACTTACGCGATCTGTTAGGTATACTCTATCAGACATTCGTCCATACAAGTTGTCCTAGGACTGGACAAACCGAATGCACTATCCTGTAAGCAGAACAGCCCTTGCATAAACACCGTCTTCAATGATCTTCAACTTGACTTCAAATTAATCAACGCCTAGGTCGAAACAAAGTGGTATTTGGAATTTATTTAGAAAACCAATCCCAGTCTCTTTGAATCGATGAACGTTAATATCTTTTAGGGTCAAGTAATACTTAATAGTGATCAAATCAATATATCTCATATGAGTTTATATATCCTTAATTGATTTTCAGAACTTATCTACACATGTTATTTAACAAATCCAAATCCTAGATTTCCGCAATAGTTGGATATTATCTGAATAAGGCATGAAAATGATTTAATTTAAACTAACAAGTTAATTGAGTCATGACACAGCATTTTAATCAACCACATTAACAAATTATTTATCACAACGTGTCTGGTCTACCACAATTTCACAATTCAAATAAACATCGTTCATCATTGGTTGATCTTGGAAAATAATCATTTCCAAGTCGTATCCATATAAGATTAAATTTCGTTTAAGAATCCCATTCATTTTCTGAATTTCAGACTAATCTTGTCGGTACGGTCTTACCGAATTTCTTTTACGAATATCCCTCATAATCATTCTTGTCTGCAAAACACTTGCTTCTAAAGTTATTCACTTCGGATTGTGAATATTATTTCTTCTAGATTTGTTTATCGTATCAACTCGATTTCATTAATAATTACTGGAACAGAGTAAAATTCTGTTTATCTAGCTTCTATTCGCATGGGTTCTCCTTATTTCGTTTCATCACCGTTAATTCAACTTACAAACCATTACTTGATTTATAATTATCGATCTAAGTCGATTACAAATAAAAATAGCATTTTTAATATTCAAAACAATTCGTTCATAATAACACCAGGATACCGACTTTTCCATGAATTACAACATCTAGTTAATTACAGTTCAATAATTCGACTTGGACTCATTACCTAGCTTTTTAGAAATAGCTAGATTCAAGATTTATTTTAAATTTATAAATTGCCAAAGATCAATTTAAACTCTATTTATTTATTTATTTAAATAAAATAACTTAGTTAATTAAGACAAGGTCCAATTATGTTTATTACTGTCTAATTATCTACCAGTTGTTCCATTGAGGCTTCATCATCCCATACTGACACTTCTCCCTTTTTCTTTCCTTTAAATGGATATATTTCCTTATTTATATACCCTTGTTGTTAAATTTATATCTTAAAGAAAATCTTTCCAAAAATTTACCTTACCTTTCCTTTTAACTTATTTCCTATTTCCTTTATACTTTATTCCCTTCTTCTTATATTTACTTTTAAATTTCTCCTAATATTTTCTTTTACTACTTTTCTTTTAGTATATTTTTAGCCCATCGGCCCAAACTGCACAGGCCCATCTGTAATTTCCCTACCCTTCTCCCCATTGTTTCACTACTGTTACCCTTCTTTCTTTTGTTCCCTTTTCACATTTCCATAATCTTTTTTTCTCTTCTGTCTTTTCCCCAGCCAATACTGACAAGCCCAAAATTTCCTCAGCCCATCGTCCCTTCCCTTTTTCTTTACTTTGTCAACTGCTTCCTTCTTTGATCTGCTATGGCATCTTCCCTACTTTCTTTACTTCTTTCTTTCCAATGCCTAGACTGACCAATTCATTTTGCCTGATCCGAGCGAGCCACGTTCGCTCAAAAACATTGCTCCGTCCGTGCACCTCCTTCTCAACGCCCAGGCATATTTCAACTTCACGCTACGCACTTGAAACCCCCATTCATTTTTGCGTGAACATCACCTCAACTGCTCACTCTTCAATTCGATCAATGCAACTCAGTTGCACTATCATCCAACTTTTGCTGCTGCACGTTCCCTTTCCCTTTTTTTTTCTTTACTGTTGCCCTGACTTTGATTTACTGTTGCGCCTCCTTTTCCTTCTCTTAATTCCAGTGCCATATCAGTGCACACTTATGCATGTTGTGCACATATACAGCACCTTCAATGACCAGACGACTGCCGCTCCACCACGCATCAGTCACGTGACCACACCAGTCACTATTTACTGGTCAATCGCCTTCCACTTACCATGCATAAGATTTTACATAATTCCTTTCAACGTTTATATTTCTTGGTCATCCACCGTAAAACTTGTGAATGGTTTGGTTCATAATTTGCTGGAAGTAAATATATTTAACGAAGATAAATTAGTTAGCCAAATCAATTTCTGTAAGCATATTCGGATTTATATACAGCATCAAATCAGGATTAAACGTTTGGTTATCTTGCTATCTAGGACTAAGATTTTGTTAGCTATGTTGCTTAGTTTACTTCCTTTTTGAGCGATATGATTTTGCTAAACAATTTTTTTTTAATATACTTGAATATATAATGCTATTTAAAGTGAATCTGTTTTTAAAAGACTTCAGATATATATATATATATATATATATATATATACATACAAATTTGTTGTTGAGCCCCTTTCTGAAGACTCAGTAGAATTTATCATATTGGTTTCTTTGATACAAGTGGATAGTTACATGTTAACAGAGTATTAGTTTTAATGTTCTGTTAATTTCACTTCTATTCTTGATTTTGTGCCAACAATTATAGCATAGATTCCTATATCTAAGCTTAAGCTACAGAATGATTACAATCAAATACATAGTCATCACCAACATCTAGCATCAGTAACCAAAAACAGTCATAACAGAAAACCGTATGAACCAAAGTCTCGGCCAATGTATAACATCACCAGGGAAGAAAATAGATTACGCAGCAGGTGAGTAGATGATTTAAGGGCCTAAGAAAATGCAACCAGATTTATATATAAATGTAATTTAGTAATTTGTGTTTTCAGTTTTTGTTTAATGTCTTTCATCATCCAGTGATAGCTTAAAATCACATAAGAAGTCATATAGTGTATGATTAGGTCATAGTTTCAAAATTTTCCAAATTCAAGTGAAGTTTTATTTCTAAAACTATCCACTGTATTTCAGTTTTTAAGCAACTCTTCATTCAACACTTATCCACTATTTTTAATCACTTCCCCTTAATAATCACCCAAGACTTATCAATATAAACTCATGTGTATACAAATTTTAGATTTACCTGATACAATGGAAAAAGAAACCAAATGGGTGTTTACTCAGTATACTCAAACGTTTGCAAATCTTAAACTACGTTCCACTAACCTTTACGCATGCGTGTATCCAAACATCAAATAATATAACCATACATGATTATCAACAAAGAAGACTTAAATGGGTTTACTCACCTATATTTGCTCTGTTATTTCCTGTTTTTGCCTCTCTGTTCATATTGTTTCGGCCACTAATTTTCCTTCCAGTTTGAAGTGTTCAAGCAAGTTCTAAGGTGTGGATTCATATAGAAAATGAAGTGTATTTATGGGTGAATGTGGTGTAGGGTTTTATATGTTTTGACATGGTGGTTTATAGGCTGTCTCGCGTGATGGAGGGGACACTCTAGCTGTTGCTTATGATTGATAGAAAGACAATACACATTTGCATACTTGACGGGGAAGAACAATTATGTTTTATAGCTATTTTTAGCTGCTGTATCTACCTATATACAGGTTTCTTTGTGTCTGCGATTGATGTAAATGGCTATGTTGTAGCTGGTATATAATAGTCATTTGATGCGTACAAACCATGTGCAAAATGGTGGAAGCTATAGATCGATTCTTCATGGTAGTAGCTGTTGTGTACTTAGCTTATCAGATTGAAAAGAAATGTTGACAAGGCTTCACACTACATCTACACAAAAAGCATAGCTGAATCTAGTTGCAGATCAAAATCTTGGGGTACAAATGCATGTGTAGTTACACCTTAGCGTATACTTGGCTACTAAGAAACTTCAAACTATTTAGAAAGTACAAATATTCATTGTTTGCAATCTAATACATAGTGTAACAGCACATGCTTTTATTAAATGCTTATATCATAGGTCCAGGCTACTTCCTAGCCACTAATATTCCATACAAAAATCAATCCATGTCCTTTGGTTTGATCACCCTATGCTGGTGTATTGCATAAAGGCAACAAATGTGAAAACACTATTTTCATTGATTGAAAATTTGATTTTCCTCTTATTCAAATTATTATATGACATGCTTTTGTCTATTTATGGTCATAACACCTTTATGTGTATGTGCGATGTCATAAAATATTTGGTACAGAAGTTACTATATATCTTAGATTCACACATATATGCACATGTATACATACTAAAAAATCACAAAAATATATGTACTCATGTAAATATCTAAGATTTTAAAAAGAATTAATTCAAATTCTTTCAAATATTAAAAGCCTAATTTTACTTAAGCATTCATAGTTTTACATAAATTAAAATAAGTTTTTAAATATAAAATAAAATGTTAAAACACCATTTACCTGTATATATATAAATTATAGGTTAAAAATATACATAAGGGGTTTTAAACTAATGATTATTCAAAGTTATCCAAAATATTCAAATTCAATCTTATTTAATTGAATTTAATTACCAGCAAAATCGAGGATTTATAGATATCGGGTTGGTAAAAAATCCGGGACATTACAATCTACCCCCTTAAAAGAATTTTGTCCCCGAAATTAAAGAGTAACGGGAAAATTTCAGCTAATCATAGATTTATATCATCACACATACAGGGATCATCCCCCAATCAAAATAAACATGGCATCCAAAACACACTGATTAATTTCATAACAAACAAAGCATTCAATATACATTAGTATTAACTATTAAACAAAACCCTGGATAAACTCCTCATATACTATCTTCAGCCTCTCATCTTAAAATTTCTTTGTTTCCTTTCCTCGTTCTCAACAAATCGTTGATGAAATCCATTTTTATTCTCATTGATTTTAAATCAATTTATCATTCTTTTTAATTATCTGGTTCTCAGTAAATTAATTCTTAGTTAACAAAATTCTCTTAGGAATTGAATTCTTAAGTTTTTGAAAAACTCGATAACGTCTCTCTTGTACGACTCCATCATACATCTCTAAATTCCACCTCCCTAGGCCATCTCTAATCATCAAAGAATCTACAAAACCAACTGGGGTTTCCACATAGGCTTATCAAATCCAATTGAAATACCAACTTGTATCCTCTATCAGTATTCAACTTTTATCTTTATGCACTTTCATTCATAAATATCCATCAAACCAAACACATTCATTTGTACGACCGGGATCATCTATTATTACAGTCGGAAAACATTCCATACTCATTCACCCATTACTATTTCTCAACATTCATCAGTCCCTAACTGTAGATCAGTAAGAAAATAATTCCCTAAGTATCAACCCCGAAGATCGAAATCAACATCAGATCAACGCTCAGAAAATTATTTAACTTCAACAATCTCCAGTTGGATTCCAATTCCTTAATTTCAAAAATTAATCTGTTTAATTCACGTGATTTTATACCCAAAATCCTTTAATTTCGAATTTGTGTGGTGAAAATTCCAAATTTTTACTCATTTAATATTCCTTTCAAAATTCCAAACTCAATTCCTGGTTTGCCTTATCTGTATTTTTCAATTATACAAACTCAAATTTTGGTTTTATATAATCATCTCGATGTTATAATATGATTATCAAATTATAACAGCAATCAACACAACCATTTATAATAATTTAAGAAAATTATCCTTTTATAACAAAATACAATTTTGGGCAAAATTTATACCACTTACCCAGATTTTAAAACAATATTATGTCGAATTTGTCTGTTCAAGTGTTTAGAAACTCCTATCGACGTCATGGCGTCCCACTAGTGACCAGAATTCATAAACCACTCAAAAAACAAATCAACACAATATAAACAAGT
This sequence comes from Allium sativum, assembly GCA_030737875.1. Taxonomy (NCBI): domain Eukaryota; kingdom Viridiplantae; phylum Streptophyta; class Magnoliopsida; order Asparagales; family Amaryllidaceae; genus Allium; species Allium sativum. The sequence goes on along the minus strand of CM060922.1, from coordinate 246,687,313 downwards.
TTTTATATAAATGTACAAACACGCGCTCATATATATATATATATATACATACAAATTTGTTGTTGAGCCCCTTTCTGAAGACTCAGTAGAATTTATCATATTGGTTTCTTTGATACAAGTGGATAGTTACATGTTAACAGAGTATTAGTTTCATTGTTCTGTTAATTTCACTTCTATTCTTGATTTTGTGCCAACAATTATAGCATAGATTCCTATATCTAAGCTCAAGCTACTGGAAGATTACAACCAAATACATAGTCATCGCCAACGTCTAGCATCAGTAACCAAAAACAGTCATAACAGAAAACTGTATGAACCAAAGTCTCGGCCAATGTATAACATCACTAGGGAAGAAAATAGATTATGCAGCAGGTGAGTAGATGATTTAAGGGCCTAAGAAAATGCAACCAGATTTATATATAAATGTAATTTAGTAATTTGTGTTTTCAGTTTTTGTTTAATGTCTTCCATCATCCAGTGATAGCTTAAAATCACATAAGAAGTCATATAGTGTATGATTAGGTCATAGTTTCAAAATTTTCCAAATTCAAGTGAAGTTTTATTTCTAAAACTATCCACTGTATTTCAGTTTTTAAGCAACTCTTCGTTTAACACTTATCCACTATTTTTAATCACTTCCCCTTAATAATCACCCAAGACTTATCAATATAAACTCATGGGTATACAAATTTTAGATTTACCTGATATAATGGAAAAAGAAACCAAATGGATGTTTACTCAGTATACTCAAACGTTTGCAAATCTTAAACTACATTCCACTAACCCTTACGCATGCGTGTATCCAGGGCCGGCCCTGAGGTCATGGAGGCCCAAGGCAGTAAAAAAAATTCGCACCATGCTGGAAGCAAAATCTTAGACTGGCAACATGCAAATTGTGCACTGGTAGGAATCGAACCCTTGCCATTTGCCTAACAGCCAAGATCGCAACCACTGGGATACTAACTTCTACATTTCTACATTTGCAAACCATTATATATATGGAAAAATTTTAAAAGTTGAGGCCCCTTGACGGACGAAGGCCCAAGGCGGCCGCCTTGGTCGCCTTGGGCCAGGGCCGGCCCTGCGTGTATCCAAACATCAAATAATATAACCATAAATGTTTATCAACAAAGAAGACTTAAATGGGTTTACTCACATATATTTGCTCTGTTATTTCCAGTTTTTGCCTCTCTGTTCATATTTTTTCGGCCACTGATTTTCCTTCCAGTTTGAAGTGTTCAAGCAAGTTCTAAGGTATGGATTCATACATAAAATGAAGTGTATTTATAGGTGAATATGGTGTAGGGTTTTATATGTTTTGACAGGGTGGTTTATAGGCTGTCTCGCGTGATGGAGGGGACACTCTAGCTGTTGCTTATGATTGATAGAAAGACAATACACACTTGCATACTTGACGGGGAAGAACAACTATGTTTTATAGCTATTTTGAGCTGCTGTATCTACCTATATACAGGTTTCTTTGTGTCTGCGATTGATGTAAAAGGCTGTGTTGTAGCTGGTATATAATAGTCATTTGATGTGTACAAACCATGTGCAAAATGGTGGAAGCTATAGATCGATTCTTCACGGTAGTAGCTGCTGTGTACTTAGCTTATCAGATTGAAAAGAAATGTTGACAAGGCTTCACACTACATCTACACAAAAAGCACAGCTAAATCCAGTTGCAGATCAAAATCTTGGGGTACAAATGCATGTGTAGTTACACCTTAGTGTATACTTGGCTACTAAGAAACTTTAAACTATTTAGAATGTACAAATATTCATTGTTTGCAATCTAATACATAGTGTAACAGCACATGTTTTTATTAAATGCTTATATCATAGGTCCAGGCTACTTCCTAGCCACTAATATTCCATACAAAAATCAATCCATGTCCTTTGGTTTGATCACCCTATGCTGGTGTATTGCATAAAGGCAACAAATGTGAAAACACTATTTTCATTGATTGAAAATTTGATTTTCCTCTTATTCAAATTATTATATGACATGCTTTTGTCTATTTATGGTCATAACACCTTTATGTGTATGTGCGAAGTCATAAAATATTTGGTACATAAGTTACTATATATCTTAGATTCACACATATATGCACATATATACATACTAAAAGATCACAAAAATATATGTACTCATGTAAATATCTAAGATTTTAAAAAGAATTAATTCAAATTCTTTCAAATATTAAAAGCCTAATTTTACTTAAGCATTCATAGTTTTACATAAATTAAAATAAGTTTTTAAATATAAAATAAAATGTTTAACACCATTTACCTGTATATATATAAATTATAGGTTAAAAATATACACAAGGGGTTTTAAACTAATGATTATTCAAAGTTATCCAAAATATTCAAATTCAAAATTATTTAATTGAATTTAATTACCAGCAAAATCTAGGATTTATAGATATCGGGTTGGTCAAAAATCCGGGACATTACAATCTACCCCCTTAAAAGAATTTTGTCCCCAAAATTAAAGTGTAATGGGAAAATTTCAGCTAATCATAGATTTATATCATCACACATACAGGGATCATCCCCCAATCAAAATAAACATGGCATCCAAAACACACCGATTAATTTCACAACAAACAAAGCATTCAATATACATTAGTATTAACTATTAAACAAAACCCTGGATAAACTCCTTATATACTATCTTCAGCCTCTCATCTTAAAATTTCTTTGTTTCCTTTCCTCGTTCTCGACAAATCGTTGATGAAATCCATTTTTATTCTCATTGATTTTAAATCAATTTATCATTCTTTTTAATTATCTGGTTCTCAGTAAATTAATTCTTAGTTAACAAAATTCTCTTAGGAATTGAATTCTTAAGTTTTTGAAAAACTCGATAACGTCTCTCTTGTACGACTCCATCATACAGCTCTAAATTCCACCTCCCTAGGCCATCTCTAATCATCAAAGAATCTACAAAACCAGCTAGGGTTTCCACATAGGCTTATCAAATCCAATTGAAATACCAACTTGTATCCTCTATCAGTATTCAACTTTTATCTTTATGCACTTTCATTCATAAGTATCCATCAATCCAAACATATTCATTTGTACGACCGGGATCATCTATTATTACAGTCGGAAAACATTCCATACTCATTCACCCATTACTATTTCTCAACATTCATCAGTCCCTAACTGTAGATCAGTAAGAAAATAATTCCCTAAGTGTCAATCCCGAAGATCGAAATCAACATCAGATCAACACTCAGAAAATTATTTAACTTCAACAATCTCCAGTTGGTTTCCAATTCCTTAATTTCAAAAATTAATCTGTTTAATTCACGTGAGTTTATACCCAGAAATCCTTTAATTTCGAATTTATTTGGTGAAAATTCCAAATTTTTAATCATTTAATATTCCTTTCAAAATTCCAAACTCAATTCCTGGTTTGCCTTATCTGTATTTTTCAATTATACAAACTCAAATTTTGGTTTTATGTAATCATCTCGATGTTATAATGTGATTATCAAATTATAACAGCAATCAACACAACTATTTATAATAAATTAAGAAAATTATCCTTTTATAACAAAATACAATTTTGGGCAAAATTTATACCATTTACCCAGATTTTAAAACAATACTATGTCGAATTTATCTGTTCAAGTGTTTAGAAACTCCTATCGATGTCATGGCGTCCCACTAGTGACCAGAATTCATAAACCACTCAAAAAACAAATCAACACAATATAAACAAGTTTTTATATAAATGTGCTCATATATATACGCTCAAACTCAATCTAGGGTATTACTAACCCCATCTCTACCGAGTCACGCCACAGAGCCAAAATTACTGCTCAACCTTCATCTCTGATACCAAGTGTAACGACCCGCAAATTCGGACCCTTTGAGTTGACCAAATACAATACAAGTCTGATCCAAATTGTATGAAAATGCGAATCATTAATGGAAAGAAGTTAGAGAATGAGAAATAGAAAAGATAGAAAATTAGAATAGAAGAATTAAGATAGAAGAAAGATTTGAATAACATTGATTCTCACAATCGCAGCGAAATAAAATATAATATAGATATAAGCTTTGGAAAATACAAAACGGTATCTGAACTTACATACAACATCAGAGTACATCATATATACATCACAGCGGAAATAAACCCTATATAACTAATGCTGAAACCTCCTACTCCAGCTCCTTTCAGATTATCTGAAAAATCCTGCACTACTTGACTGCCCGTACAAATTTGGGCACCCAAGAGTTTAGTGAAAACACAGAAAAATAAACTCTAGGTCAGTCATGGGACTGGTGTGAGTAAACAATTTTAACAAGTTTGTTTAAGTTGGAAAATTTCTTTTGAAAGAATAGATAATCGTAAGACCGATCCACATACAAACACGGATGGATTTTATCTTATGATAACCCAAAACGTTTTGAAATCATAATTATTCTGATATTATAATAATGTCTAGGATTTTCCACAAATAAATTAGTATCTAGCGAAACGCTTGCATCTCACGCTCCACATATATAGTATAGAAACAAAACAGCTTGGAGCTTAGGGATAATGGATTTCCAACTATGACTAGGTATGGAACCACCTTCCGATAGTGTATCTCTAGTGAGGAATACACTGGGTTCAACAAGAACTTCTTGCAACCCAGCCCACATATGACCAACCACTCATTTCTCTTGAGTGTATCAAATATATTGTCACCTTACGTTTGCTAGCAACATAACAATTCCTGGGAGATATATATAATACAATATGTCGGTCAGGTCTGGGTAGTCTTTTTCCGCAATTAGGCCTAACCTCGTGTCTTAGCCCGATTCGTATTTGCGTACTTAGACCTCTCACATTAGGTTCAACATTAGTGGTTGCTGGATACGCCAGTCGGGTCTAGGAAGACTTCCACCACTAATGTAACTTAACCTCGTGTCATAAGTACAATTTACAATTCCTAATTTTAAATTACTAAACATTCCAAATTAATCCAAATTTACCTATGTCATTATAAGTTACTATTTCTATGTTTTCCCCATTTGAATTGCATGTCGCATTTCATATAAATATTACATAAATTATGCTAATTATAATCCCTTTTCCCCGTTTCCTCTTTAACGTACTTGTACATATTCTAGCGGCATCTAGGCTATAAAGTAGCCTAGCTACAACAATGAAAAGGGAATATGATGAAGGTGATAATTTCAACATATCTTGGCATAAACATAAACATAAACTGGTATGATAATAAGGTGAATGGTCATGTAATCATCATGGCAAGGTAGGCATAAAAGTGATGAACTTGTAACAACTACGATGTCAAAGCAACATAACGAGATCTAAATTAACCATAAGGTGTCCAATTATTTAGATCGAGCATAGTTAGGGTGACATAGTAACACGTTTAGATCTAAAGATGGATTCACATGTCAAGTTTACAACATATCTCAATGGATCACAATATGACAAGTGAAAGGTGATTAACATAAAGATCTAGATCTAATTAATGTTACAACTGTCCAAATTAATAGATGTACATCCACCTTAACATGGTTACAAGTCATGATCCACATAAGCAACAAAATCGAATAACCACAATTTTATTAGATCTAGGAAAATAAATCTGTCATGATATAGTATAAAATTCCACATTAACACAGAATCATATTTTACAAAATATCCAATTCATAGTCTTTCAAGATATACTTTTATTTATCTAAACCTAAAAACAACTAAAACTCACAGCGTTAGGTTTAGAGAATTGAGGAAGAATGGATTTAAAATTTCTGAATTGGATTTGTAGAATATGTTGTTGTAGAAAACGGTTCAGTTCACACTCCAATAGCATATGGCCTCTATGACTTCCAATGAAGAAAATATGAGAAATAGGACACGCATATATAGCTACTAGACCCCCTGAAACCGAGTGCCACATCAGCCCTAATGGTGTCGACATCCCTATGGGTGGGTCGACCCCTAGGTCAAAACCCATCGAGGGGGGACGACCCCATAGAGCGGGAATTTTGCCGGTCAGAGGAATTTTTTGAATTTGAATCCTTTGGATAGAATTCTGACTCATCTCCGACTCACCTATGACTCATGCGTATATATAAAATATTTCTATGCGTATACAAACTTAAAACCCGCATAACTTCTTCATACGGTGTCCGTTTTACGCAAACCAAATGTCTATCTTGACCAGAATTTTGAGACAGACGCAACGATGCAGTCCATTTCCCCTAATTATGAATACTAAATTAATTATTATTTAAATTATTCTCTTTAATGTCGTTAAAAATTCGGGGTATTACATTCTCCCCTACTCAAAGGATTTCGTTCCGAAATCTCTAAGTCGAGAAGAATGCATATACTACCATCCATCATCCATATACTCATCCACCAATCACTGGTATTGTTACAACCCATATTTTCGATGAATATTTAAATTAAAGAATTTTAGAACACTTAATTTTTAGAAGAAGAATTAAGGGAAACGGGTTACACACTTGCGTTCGTACCGGAATTCTGCTTGAGATAGAGTCCGAGTTTGCGTAAATCGGACTCCGTATGAAGGAGTCATGACCTTCAGAAGATCCAAGAATTTAAATAATAAAACCAGCCCGAAATTCAAATTTAAGTTTTGAAATTCAGAAACCCCGAAGCAGGCTGGGTGGGAAATTTCCCGCCAAAAGACCAGGTCGACCAGAGGGTCGACCTAGGGGTCGACCTGGGTCACATAGGTCGACCAGGGGGCCGACCTAGGTATCGACCTCCCCCTCGGGCCAGATCTGAAACCTGACATGTTTCTTTGTGTGACGATTTTCTGAGTCATTAGGGCTTGTGTGGCAAGTTCTGGTTGGTTCTCTTAGGTTTGAATGGCTTTGATTGGTCCTAGGTTGATCTAACAGCTCTTATTAAATCAAACTTCTATACACGCAACCTAAATCTAAACCCTAAACCACACAAATTCATACCAAGAGTCGTCATGCTGTCCATGGTCAACCTAGAGTAGCCTCCATTCTCCTTCAACTAGAAAGCAAGATAAAAACTACGAATCAAATCAAATCTAAATTAGAAGAACAATTAGTCTACATCAAAGGAGAGCTGTTCAGTTTCAAAAAATAAATCCCAGAAAACAAGACCGTTCTTTTGTTTGTAAGTTCATGTTACTTTCAGAAATAAAAGTTAATTGTGATTCTGACATTGTAATAAATCTGAATCTGAGACTATGCCTATTTCTATCTGTCTTTCTATATCCATTGGATCTATCTCATTGATAATATTATGTCCTTTCTTTGTCTCTTCTTTCCTTCTTCGCTTTTTGTTTTTATAGCCAGGCTATGCGAGCCTGGGCCAAATCTCATAAGAGATGAACGTACGTTGGATAAAAAATGGACATAATATATGATTTGGACATGGCCGGCGCTAAAATTACGAAAAGTATTAAATTATGTATAACTGGGCATAACTGATTTGTAATGGATTTGAGGACATAACACATGTTGTATTCAAAACATAAAGTGTATCGAACATATGACTTGAGATTTGAGGCATAAAGTATATTGGACATATGACTTGGGGTTTTGGGCGTAAATCGAACTGTAACATGTAAGGCATAGTACACGTTGTGGTTTAAGACCTAAAATTTGGGGGCATATTATATATGATAGTTTATAACTTGGAAGAAGGAGATTATTGGGTATAGCGATATACGACTTAGGCATGAAACCCTATAGTAAGATAGGGGTAATTATTAAATGTGAACACGCCTAAATTAAGATTTTAGGTAATTGGCATGCACAGTAATTAAGGTTATAATTTGGCATAGTTTATACTGTAAATCATGATTGGGGGTTTTTGGAGAATATTTTGTATGGTGCAATATGACTAAACCTTAGGGCCTGTGCTATATTTTGATTTTTGGGGGCCTGACGATTATTGCAAACTTGGGAAAATTAGGTGTAACCTATTTTGAGTAATAGCTTGAAATTGAATTTGGGGGCCATAACTTGCAATTAGCTTTGTTGGGCATAACTTGAGAATTGGAACATGACTGGTTGGGATAATTAGCATATAAAATCTAGACTTGGACATTTATGGTAAATGCGGCATAATCTGAAATTGAAAACAATTGTGAATAATTTAAATATAATCTGTAAATATGTAAATTAGTGAAAAGATGAACATTCCTAACCCGAGGTTAGATTGAGTTGTGGTGTAAAACTTCCTGGAACCGCCCGGCACATCCAGTAACCACAACAACGCCTATCTAATGTGAAAGGTTAGTGCATCATGCCCAAGAAAAACCCGAGGTTAGATTGAGTTGTGGTGTAAAACTTCCTGGAACCGCGCGGCACATCCAGTAACCGCAACAACACATATCTAATGTGAGAGGTTGGTGCATTAATAAATCAATTTATGCTAATGAAAAAGATGAATGACTTGGGTTAAGTTCATAGGAACACTTAACCAGTATAACTCGATTTGTCGTAAGGTTAAGTTAAAACAAGAGGGCAACACTTAACCAATATAACTTGATTTGTGGTAAGGTTAAGTAAAAACAAGAAGGCAATACTTAAACCAATATAACTTGATTTGTGGTAGGGTTAAGTTGACACAAGAAGGCAACACTTGACCAAAGTAACATGACAAGTAGGTGGGTTTAGTTAACTTGAATTGATTGATGACACTTAACCATTACAACAAGATGAACACGTGGGGTTAAGTTAACAAGAAACACTTGACCAATATAACTTGATGAACGAACCGGGTTAAGTTAATAGGAAACACTTAATCAATCCAACATGACGAGTGAGGAGGGTTAAGTTAATAAGAAACACTTAACCAACATGACATGATGAATGGGTGGGTTAAGTTAACATAAATGGACAACACTTAACCAATATGGCATAATGAGCGGGAGGGTTAAGTACATATCAAGTTGGTGGGTAATATTAGTAAATATAGGCCCACAAACTTAACCATTAAATAAACATGCTTGAATCATTGGAAGGGTTAAGTACATATCAAGTTGGGTGGGTAATATTAGTAAATATAGGCCCACAAACTTAACCATTAAATAAACATGCTTGAATCAGTGGGAGGGTAAGGTACACATCAAGTTGGGTGGGTAATATTAGTGAATTTAGGCCCACAAACTTAACCATTAAATAAACATGCTTGAATCGATGGGAGGGTTAAGTACATATCGGGTGGGTGGGTAATATTAGTAAATATAGGCCCACAAACTTAACCAGTAAGAAACCCTAGTAACGGGGACCCATTTCAGCAGTAACCCACATAGATGTATCATGGTACCCTGAACTAGGTAGGGTGGGGCACGATTACTGGGCTGATTATAAGCGATCAAAACAACGGCAGAGGGTATGTCAGTGTAGGTTCCGACGGTTTACGGGCGTGCACGTACTTCGGAGTGGGAAAAAGCAGGCACTGGGTACCAGTAGTTATACACTGTGCATCTTGAATCGTGTCGGGTTGCTATCATAAGGATTGATACACCTTATGGTGGGACCAGCACAGGGTATCTACACGCAAGAGAGGGCCGATTGACATAGACACAAGAGAAATTAATTCAAGTAGGGAGCCGTTCGATAGGGTAGTAAGGGTACATCTAACACATTCATGACAATTTGGCAGATTGAGGTGGAATCCTCATAATAGATGTACACCTGAAGGGTACCACAATTGCGAGGATTGGGATCACATTATCATTTTATATAGATTACTAGTTGGGACACTAGTTAGGTGGTGCAGAGATATAAAAATCAGAATAACAAGGTAGTAGCGAAGCAGAGAAAGAGTAGAGGTGCATTCAGTTTATCTTGCCTTATCATATCTATACTAATCATATGTTATCTTGTTATCCTTGTTCTCACGGTATTGTCTTATATTCAGTTTATACATGTCATGACGCTTTTGCCTGTTTATATGCTGAAAGTCACTGGACTTACCAGACTTATGTCTGACCTAGTTTTGTTTCACCTATTTTCTTCCGTCCCCCCTCCCCCCCAGGTTCACAGGGAGGAAATGTTACCACTTAGCTCAGTTTTCCTTCCAAGCTCGAAGATAGTCGATGTATTGCTTTGGACTCTCTCTTCCACTGATATGGCTGGTTCACGCTTTATTGGGGAATATCATTGTTATTTTTTATGCTTCTTTTATACTTGGAAGTTTTTAAATCAAGACATAAGTTTTATGTAATACTTTTAAGTATGAGTGAGTCAGTTGTTGTAAAAGCTTGACTAATTAAGTTGTTTATAAAATGACTTTATTTTCCACTGCTTTATTTGTTTGTCTTGTAATTTATCTGCATCTTTTACCTAAAGCGCTCCACCAAACTTAAGGCATTCCCTTTGTGAGCGACCCTAACGGAGGTGTGGTGTTTCACTTGGTATCAGAGCTGAAGGTTACCGGATTAGATAAAAGATTTGAAAATTATTTTCAAAACGGTTTTAAAAGAAGTGTTTTCTAAAGAAAAATTTGTTTTAAAGGCATATTCCCCAAAGTTATATGCACTATCTTTTGATTCTCTATTTGAATCCTTGTTTTCCTTCTTTACTATGTCTCCGGAGCTCCTGGCTTTCTGGGAGGTAACCTCATCATGGCATGGTTCCGTAGGCTTGATGAGACTACGACACCTGTCAAAGGGCGAAGAAGTGCCCAACTTCCATCTATAGCCGCAGTAGTTTCACCTGTGGCTAATTTTCTTTCAAGCTTTGTAGGGTTTTCCATGCGATGGAGGCAGCTTTCAAGAGACTTGTAAACAAGATACACAAGGATGGCAAATATGAGAATGAGGGAGTTTGGCTAAGGAGCACAACCCAAGGATGAGGAACTCATGGATATAGACTTGATTCACAAAGGAGGTAAAAAGAAAGAGGTGTAAGTAGAAGAATCACAGGACAAGAAGGGAAGAAAGAATAGGAAAACCTAAGACAAGAGGAAATATCTTTATAATGGGTCATATAATTAAGGACAAGGGCAAGAACTAAGGACAGGATTTTCAGGAGGGAAAGCGCATGCTCTCGCCGCCAGTGTACCTAAGAGAGAGGTAGTAAAGTTTCTGTTGAAAAAGTATAGTTTTTCTTTATGATCATCCTATTGTACTCTTTTTGATTTTAGCGCTTCACATTCGTTTATATCTGCTTCCATAGTTGAGTCTCTGCACCTTAGTACTTGTATAGTAGAAGATCCCATTATTGTCTCAAATCCAATTGGTGGTTCGGCTCATTTATCTTTGGTTTATGAGGATTTGAGAATAACTATACTAAGTATTGAGTCTAAGTGTAATGCTTATGTTTTTGGTTTCATGGGTTATGGGTTGATTCTAGGCATGGATTGGTTAGCTAGTAATTGTGAAAGGAGGTAGTTAGACTTTCAACTTGCCTCGGAAATACCCTCGAGATTTTGTGCGATCCTAAGGGACCAGTTTGTCTTAGCTACCTAGAATCACTTGATGCATATATAGATGATTTGTGATCCGTTAGGATAGTCCATGAGTATGCAGATGTTTTGATTAGGTTAGGGGTTTCCCCCTAAAACTCGAGATAGACTTCCGCATATATCTAGTTGACAATGCAAAGCCAGGATAGCCATAGTCCGTTAAGTGTTCAATTGTTTGGTTGTTTTGCTAGTATCATCTCACATAATTCGTCCAAATTCGGAGGAGGTATTCCTTGGGTGCTTGTCTAATATTGGTGTAGGCCTTTGAGGCTTGTACTTGAGGGATGTCGAGTTCGACTATGATGGTTTGCGTGACAAATAAATGGTTGTGGCAGGCGCCCTAAGTATGACTGACCTTAAGAGAGGTAAAAAGTACATAGCAACCTTTAGCTTTAGACCCTCAGATTTGTGACATGATGGATAAGCTAAGTAAAGGAGAGACCTCTAATCATCTTAGTATATACACTTGGTATCATGGTTAACATCTGTTTATCTTAGAAAGATAGTTCGACTACATTGGATACCCTCTAGCATAGTAAGTGATCGAGGTCCTATCTTTACTAGTGGGTTTTGGAAATGGAGGACAAGAAGCTTCGCAATCAGGAAGTTAAATTAGTTAAGGTACAGTGGAGTGAAGCTCAAGAAGATGCGATTTAAAAGACTGAAGACTAGATACGCACAGCCTACCCTTATCTCTTTGAGGGTACATCCTTGATTCTCTTTTTCCATAAGTTTATTCATGCTCGTATCTATCCTTTTAAGTATATTTCCTCAGTGATATTCTTGATCCTTAGGTAGAAACCAATGGATGTAAACATGTATTTGAAACATGTTATGATTGATGGTTGCATGTGGTTGCTAGTGGATGCATATACACACACACACACTAGGAACTAGGTCGGCTCAGTCACTTTCATATTGCATATGCATATATATGTGTTTATTTATGGATTGCAAAACTTGTTGTGTTATCATATGGACGTTGCATATGTATGAATGATTGTGCACTCATGTAGAAAGTATAATTAGGAATGATTGCATACATAATAGATTCATGACACAAACATGATTCGCATTAAGGAGGTCAACTGAATTAGTAGACCGCCTAATTTTGCATTAGATAAGGACATATACACACACAATGCATATAATCATGAAAGCATTAGAAATCTTTTTAAGGACAATGGATGCCTGTGATTGAGGGTTGAGTAGATGGACGTTGAATGTTAGGACACATTCTTCTTAACTTAGAGATTTTGGGGACGAAATCCTTTAAAGAGGGGAGAATGTAACACCTCGTATTTTCGATGAATATTTAAATTAAAGAATTTAAGAACACTTAATTTTTAGAAGAAGAATTAAGGGAAACGGGTTATGCCATTGCATTCGTCTCGGAATTCTGCTAGAGATAGAGCCTGAGTTTGCATAAACCGGACTCCTAATAAAGGTGTTATGACCTTCAGAAGATTCAAGAATTTAAATAATAAAACCAGCCCGAAATTCAAATTTAAGTTTCGAAATTCAAAAACCCTGAAGCAGGCTGGGCGGGAAATTTCCCACCAAGAGACCGGGTCGACCAGGGGGTCGACCTGGGTCACATAGGTCGACCAGGGGGCCGACCTAGGTGTCAAACTAGGGGTCGACCTCCCCCTCGAGCCAGATCTGAAACCTGACGTGTTTCTTTGTGTGACGATTTTCTGAGTTATTAGGGCTTGTGTGGCAAGTTCTGGTTGTTTCTATTAGGTTTGAATGGCTTTGATTGGTCCTAGGTTGATCTAACGGCTCTTATTAAATAAACTTCTATATAAGCAACCTAAATCTAAAACCTACACCGCACAAATTCATACCAAGAGCCGTCATGTTGTCCATGGTCAACCTAGAGTAGCCGCCATTCTCCTTCAACTAGAAAGCAAGATAGAAGCTACGAATCAAATCAAATCTAAATTAGAAGAACAGTTAGTCTACATCAAAGGAGAGCTATTCAGTTTCAGAAAACAGATCGCAAAAAACATGACCGTTCTTTTGTTTGTAAGTTCATGTTACTTTTAGAAATAAAATTTAATTGTGATTTTGACATTGTAATAAATCTGAAACTGAGACTGTGCCTATTTCTATCTGTCTTTCTATATCCATTGGATCTATCTCATTGATAATATTATGTTCATTCTTTGTCTCTTCTTTCCTTCTTCGCTTTTTGGTTTTATAGCCAGGCTACTGCGAGCCTGCGCCAAACCTCATAAGAGATGAACATACATTGGATAAAAATTGGACATAATGTATGATTTGGACATAGCCGGCGCTAAAATTGGGAAAAGTATTAAATTATGTATAACTAGGCATAACTGATTTGTAACGGATTTGAGGACATAACACATGTTGTATTCAAAACATAAAGTGTATCAAAAATATGACTTGAGATTTGAGGCATAAAGTATATTGGACATATGACTTGGGGTTTTGAGCGTAAGTCAAACTGTAAACATGTAAGGCATAGTACACATTGTGGTTTAAGACCTAAAATTTGGGGCATATTATATATGATAGTTTATAACTTGGAAGAAGGAGATTATTGTGTATAGAAATATATGGCTTAGGCATGAAACCCTATAGTAAGAAAGGGATAACTGTTAAATGTGAACACACCTAAATTGAGATTTTAGGTAATTGGCATGCACTGTAATTAAAGGCTATAATTTGGCGTAGTTTATACTGTAAATCATGATTGGGGGTTTTTGGAGAATATTTTGTACGGTACAATATGACTAAACCTTAGGGCATGTGCTATACTTTGATTTTTGGGGGCAAGACTATTATTGCAAACTTGGGAAAATTAGGTGTAACCTATTTTGAGTAATAACTTGAAATTGAATTTGGGGACCATAACTTGCAATTAGTTTTTTTGGGCATAACTTGAGAATTGGAACATGACTGGTTGGGATAATTAGCATATAAAATCTAGACTTGGACATTTATGGTAAATGCGGCATAATCTGAAATTGACAATAATTGTGAATAATTTACATATAATCTGTAAATATGTACATTAGTGAAAAGATGAACGTACCTAACCCGAGGTTAGATTGAGTTATGGTGTAAAACTGCCCGAAACATCCAGTAACCACAACAACACCTATCTAATGTGAGAGTTTAGTGCATCATGCCCAAGAAAAACCCGAGGTTAGATTGAGTTTTGGTGTAAAACTGCCCGGAACTACCCGGCACATCCAATAACCGCAACAACACATATCTAATGTGAGAGGTTAGTGCGTTAATAAATCAATTAATGCTAATGAACAAGATGAATGACTTGGGTTAAGTTCATAGGAACACTTAACCAATATAACTCGATTTGTGGTAAGGTTAAGTTAAAACAAGAGGGCAACACTTAACCAGTATAACTTGATTTGTGGTAAGGTTAAGTAAAAACAAAAAGGCAACACTTAACCAATATAACTTGATTTTTGGTAGGGTTAAGTTGACACAAGAAGGCAACACTTAACCAAAGTAACATGACAATTAGGTCGGTTAAGTTAACTTGAATTGACTGATGACACTTAACCAATACAACAAGATGAACACGTGGGGTTAAGTTAACAAGAAACACTTGACCAATATAACTTGGTGAACGAACCGGGTTAAGTTAATAGGAGACACTTAACCAATCCAACATGACGAGTGACGAGGGTTAAATTAATAAGAAACACTTAACCAACATGACATGATGAATGGGTGGGCTAAGTTAACATGAATGGACAACACTTAACCAATATGGCATAATGTGCAGGAGGGTTAAGTACATATCAAGTTGGGTGGGTAATATTAGTAAATATAGGCCCACAAACTTAACCATTAAATAAACATGCTTGAATCAGTGGGAGGGTTAAGTACATATCAAGTTGGGTGAGTAATATTAGTAAATATAGGCCCACAAACTTAACCATTAAATAAACATGCTTGAATCTGTGGGGGGATTAAGTACATATCAAGTTAGGTGGGTAATATTAGTGAATATAGACCCCACAAACTTAACCATTAAATAAACATGCTTGAATCGGTGGGAGGATTAAGTACATATCGGGTTGGGGGGTAATATTAGTAAATATAGGCCCACAAACTTAACCAGTAAGAAACCCTAGTAACGGGGACCCATTTCAGCAGTAACCCACATAAATGTATCATGGTTCCCTGAACTAGGCAGGGTGGGGCACAATTACTGGGTTGATTATAAGCGGTCAAAACAGCGGCAAGGGGTACGTCAGTGTAGGTTCCGACGGTTTATGGGCGTGCACGTACTCCGGAGTGGGAAAAAGCAGGCACTTGGTACCAGTAGTTATACACTGTGCATTTTGAATCGTGTCGGGTTGCTATCATAAGGATTGATACACCTTATGGTGGGACCAGCACAGGGTATCTACACGCAAGAGAGGGCCGATTGACACAGACACAAGAGAAATTTATACAAGTAGGGAGCCGATCGATAGGGTAGTAAGGGTACATCTTACACATTCATGGCAATTAGGCAGATTGAGGTGGAATCCTCATAATAGATGTACACCTAAAGGCTACCACAATTACGGGGATTGGGATCACGTTATCATTTTATACAGATTACTAGTTGGGACACTAGTTAGGTGGTGCAGAGATATAAAAATCAGAATAACAAGGTAGTAGCGAAGCAGAGAAAGAGTAGAGGCGCATTCAGTTTATCGTGCCTTATCATATCTATACTAATCATATGTTATCTTGTTATCCTTGTTCTCACGATATTGTCTTATAGTCAGTTTATTCATGTCATGATGCTTTTGCCTGTTTATATGCTAAAAGTCACTAGACTTACTAGACTTATGTCTGACCTAGTTTTGTTTCGCCTCTTTTCTTCCGTCCCCCCCCCCCCCCCCCCGTTCACAGGGAGGAAATGTTACCACTTAGCTCAGTTTTCCTTCCAAGCTCGAAGATAGTTGATGTATTGCTTTGGACTCTCTCTTCCACTGCTATGGCTGGTTCACGCTTTATTGGGGAATATCATTGTCATTTTTTATGCTTCTTTTATACTTGGAAGTTTTTAAATCAAGACAGAAGTTTTATGTAATACTTTTAAGTATGAGTGAGTCAGTTGTTGTAAAAGCTTGACTGAATTAAGTCGTTTATAAAATGACTTTATTTTCCGCTGCTTTATTTGTCTATCTTGTAATTTATCTGCATCTTTTACCTAAAGCGCTCCACCAAAGTTAAGGCATTCCCTTTGTGAGTGACCTTAATGGAGGTGGGGTGTTTCAGGCATCCATTGTCCTTAAAGATTTCTAATGCTTATATGAATATATGCAAAGGTGTGTGTATATGTCTCAACACTAATGCGAAGATTAGGAGGTCTACTGATGTAGTTGACCTCCTTAATGCAATGTATGTTAGTGCCATGAATCCAATATGTATGCGAATAAACCTATTGTATCATATAAGTTCTATATGTGTGCACACCCATTCGTCCAAATGCAACATCCATATGACAGTTCATCCATTTCCATCCATAAAAGAAAAGAAAATGCACACACATCCATACGCAATATGAAAGTGATTGAGCCGATCTTAGTGCCTAATGTGTGTGTATATGCGTCCATAGGAAACCACTAGCAAACACTTGCATCCACTTGCATTCATCAATCATAACATGTTTCAAATACATGTTTACATCCATAGGATTCCTATCTAAAGGTTGAAAATACTATGGATAAGATATACTCTATTGCCATAAACAAGTACTGATAAAACTTAGGAAAAAGGAGTTAAGAACGTACCCTCGAAAATAAAAGGGTACGAAGCACGAATCTTGTCTTCGGTCTCCCAAGTCGCATCTTCTGGGTTATCTCCCCATTGAACCTTTAGCAACTTGATTTCCTTATTGCGCAGCTTCTTAACCTCTGACCCAAGAATACGGGTAGTGACTCGTCTGACTGTCGCTTCCCGTTCCACTTCGACTTCTTCCAACATACTTGGCTCAACAACTTCTGCGGTGTCATGCAGGCATTTCCGCAGATGAGAGACATGGAAAACGTCATGAACACCGGATAGATTTTCTGGGAGCTTTGCTCTGTAGGCCATTTGGCTAGTCCTCTCGGTTATGGGAAATGGTCCCACAAACCTAGGTGTCAACTTCCCTACTGATCCGAAGCGAACCACATTCCTCATAGGTGATACTTTGATAAAAACTAAGTCTCCCACTTCGAATTCGATGTCAGTCCTTCTCTTGTCTACATAGGACTTCTGCCTATCTTGAGCTGTCTTCATCTGCCGTCGAATAAGGTCAATTTTTTCAGATGTTTCTCTAACCATATCTGGTACAAGTAATAATCTTTCTGTAGATTCCCACCACCAAGTTGGTGATCTACAGGTTCGTCCGTACAATGCTTCAAAGGGTGCCATGTCGATGCTAGCCTGATAGCTGTTATTATAGGAAAACTCTACTAAAGGAAGATGCTCTTCCCAAGTCCCTCTGAAGTCTAGGATACATAGCCTTAAAAGATCCTCTAGAATCCTATTCACCCTCTCTGTCTTCCCATCGGTCTGAGGATGATAAGCGGTGCTTAAACACACTGTGTACCTAATGCTTCTTGCAAGCTCCTTCAAAATTCGTTGGTAAAGATGGGGTCACGATCGCTCACGATGCTGGAAGGTACTCCGTGAAGACGAACTATCTCTCGGACATAAATTGCTGCCAACCATGATGCCGTCCTCTTACTCTTAACTGGAATAAAGTGAGCGCTCTTAGTGAGTCTATCCACTATCACCGAAATACTGGTATTACCTTTCTTCGATCTAGGCAAACCATCTATGAAATCCATAGAGACGCTCTCCCATTTCCAAAACGGAACCTTCAACGGATGAAGTAATCCACCGGGCATCTTTTGCTCATCTTTGACTTGCTGGCACACTAAACATTGGGAAACAAATTCGGCCACATCCTTCTTTATCCCAGCCCAAAAGAAAACCCTCTTCTTGTAACTATACATTTTATCACCACCTGGATGAATGGTCATCTTAGAATGGTGGGCTTCTTCTAAGACTGCCTTTGTCAAGCTTCCAGTTTGAGGAACACAAAGCCTTCCATCTCGTCGCAACCACCCCTTTTCATCTATGGCATACTTACTGAGGTGACTAGAAGTCTCCCCTCTTTTGAGCTTATCCATGATGTCTAGAATCTATGGGTCACCTTGTTGTGATGCTCCTATCTGATCCACAAGAGTCAGTCGTATCTCCAAGGATGCAAATAAATCAGGCAAAATCTCGATGGAGGGTCTAAAATCAAAAGCTGATATGAACTCCAATTTATTTCTTTCCACAAACAGAGGACTCAGGGACACCATCTGCCTACTTAGTGCATTTTCCACCACATTACTCTTGCTAGGGTTGTAAGAAACTTCAAAATCATATGAAGCTAAGAACTCCATCCACCGTTGTTGCCTTAAGTTGAGATCCTTCTGTGAGAATATATACTTGAGAGATTTATGATCGGTGTATAACTCGAACTTTTCTCCAAATTAAATAATGATGCCACGTCTTTAACGCGAATACTATGGCAGCTAGCTCTAGATCACGGGTGGGGTAGTTTTTCTCATGAACTCTCAACTGTCTACCCCTATAACATATTACTTTCCCTTCTTGCATCAGAACCTACTAAGCCCTATACCACACGCATCTGTGTAAACAGTAAACACTTTAGTCCCATCGGGCAAGGTCAAGATTGGGGCTGTTGTCAGAGCCCTCTTCAGTCGTTGGAAAGCAACGTCACAGTCTATGTCCCATGAAAATGCCAAATTCTTCTTTGTCAGCCTAGTGAGAGGGGCTGATATCTTCGCGAAGTCCTTAATGAACTTCCTATAATAACCTACCAACCCAAGAAAGCTTCTCACCTCGGTTGAATTTTTAGGAATCAGCCAATCTTGCACTGCAACCACCTTGGTTGGATCTACAGCTATCCCTTCTTTAGAGACTACGTGCCCTAAAAATCTCAACTCTTTTCTCCAAAAATGGCATTTGGATAACTTTGCTTTTAGCTGATGGTCACGGAGAGTTTTCAAAACTTCTCCTAAATGTTGGGCATGCTCTTCTTCACTCTTGGAGAAGATCAAAATATCATTAACGAAGACTACGACATATTTGTTTAGGAACTCTCGAAGCACCCTACTCATCAAATCAAAAAAATAGGCCGGTGCATTCGTTAACCCAAAAGGCATAACTAGCCATTCAATGAAACCGTCTGGAGTCCTGAAAGAAGTCTTATCTATGCTGTCCTCAGCCACCCTCAACTGATGGAACCCCACAGCCAGTCCAACTGAGAAAATAATGAGGCGCCAACAAGCTGGTCAAATAAATCATCAATCCTCGGAAGCGGGTGCCTATTCTTCTTGGTGAGCTTATTTAACTCTCTATAGTCAACACACATACGAAGTGAACCATCCGCTTTAGTTGCAAATACTACTGGAGCACCCCACTAAGATATGCTTCGTTTGATAAACCCTTTTTCAAGTAGCTCCCCTACTTGCTTACCCAGCTCCCTCCTTTCTCTTGGAGCCATGCGGCGCACTGGTAATGCAACTGGCTTTGCATTGTCCACCAGATATATGAAGAAGTCGATCTCACGCCTTGGAGGTAAACCCTGTACCTCATCAAAAACATCGGAATAACCCCAAACCACTAGAATAGATTGCAAATCATCTATGGATGCATTTAGAGACTCTAGGAAGCTAAGCATAAAAGACCATTGAGGGTCACAAGAAACTTCGAGGGTCTTCCCATGACAAGTCAGGAGTCTAACAACCCTCCTTTCACAATCCAGAATGGCCCCATACGTGGTAAGCCATTCCATTCCTAGAATCAACCCATAACCCATAAACCCGGGCACATACGCGTCGCATTCAAACTCGACGCCTAACACATATATTTTCAAATCCCGACAAATCATCGATAAATGAGCTGAACCACCAATGGGGTTTGAAACAACTACGAGATCTACTACCATACTAGTAATTAAATGCAGAGATTCAACCACAGAACTAGATATAAACGAGTGTGAAGCACCAGAATTAAAAAGTGTTCTAACTGGATAGTTTGAAAGAGAAACTAAACTTTTACGAAAAATTTTCTACCTCTTTCAGGAGCACTGATCGCGATAGCATGCACCTGCCCTCCAGAAGTCCCTGATCTATGCCCTTGTCCCTGCGATCCCTGTTTCTTCGGGCACTCTTTAGAGAAGTGTCTGACCTCTCTGTAATTAAAGCAACTGGCCTTCCTTTTTCTCTCCCTTGTCCTCCTCATGCAGGGTCATACCTACAAGCTTTTCAAAAGTGGCCCCCATTGGAATATGGGACATGGCTAAACCATGCAGAGGCTCATTCAGCCCTTTAGCAAACCGCAAAGCCCTTTTGTGCGGTATGTCTACCATCTCTAACCCGAATCTTGCCAGCTGGTTGAACTTGTTCACATACTCCTTAACCGTCAAATTTCCTTGTTTGAGTGTTAAGAACCTCTCCATCTATATGCTTCCCTCCGCATGGGAAAGAAATTTCATTTCGAACCTCTATCTAAAGTCTTACCAAGTTTCTACCAGACGTCCAGCTTGGGTGACTTCCCACCAAAATGAGGCTTCGTCCTTTAACAGCCAAGCGGCTAATTGAATTTTCCTTCGGTCCTCCACTTCAAAGATTACGAATAAGTACTCTGTCTCCTTAAGCCAATTCCGAGCTTCTACGAATGTCTCATTCCCATGGAATAGCCTTCCTCCCATTTCCCGGAAGTCTTTGCAGATCTTGGTAAAGTTATCAGCTCTTGGAGGGGGAGGAGGAGGAATGACTAGTGCAGCTGGGGGAGGAACGTTTTCTTGGCCTTCGGCAGGCTTCGCGGCCTCCAAATACCTACGGAACCATCTGAGTATTGTGACGCCCTCCTAGATATTAGGGATATTTTGTTCCCCAGACATGCTGAAAAAGGGAAAAGGAAGAAATTTAGATAAAGGACCAAAGGACACTACATATGGATTTTTGGGGAATGTTTTTCAAAATAACTTTTCTTTTGAAAATGTTTTTCTTTTAAAACCTTTCTGAAAATAATTTCCAAAAACTTTTATCTAATCTGGTAACCTTCAGCTCTGATACCAAGTGGACACCCCACGTCCGTTAATGTCACTCACTGAGGGAATGCATTAAGTTTCATGAAGCTCTATAGGTAAATAGACATAGAATAATTACAAGACAAATATAAATAAGGCAACAACGGAAAATTTAAACTTTTATTTCAAGCATAAGTCATAATACCGTGGTCCACAATTTCATAAGTCACAAAAACCATTACAATAAAATAACTTCTGTCTTACACCATTAGAGTACATAAGTAAATAAAAGCATCATTCCCCCAATTAAAAGAGTTAAGCCATAGTAGAGACAATAACTTGAGCTATACTTCAGAGTAGCTCCTAGTAAGATGATATCTGATTCCTGATTAAGTCTAAGTGTTTCCTCCCTGAGAAACTAGGGGGAGCAGAAGAAAGAAGGAAAAACAACAGGGTCAGAGATAAAGTCTGGCGAGTCTAGTTACTTTTAGCCAGTAGATAAATAAAAGCAACATGATAGACATATAAAGTGGATAAGAGAGATTACTACATAAATGGTAGGTGCGACAAGGTAAGCAAGATAAGGTGTATGTGCCTCACTAATGATTACTCTGCATTATTACTAGTATAACTGAAATGAGATGATCCCTTCCACTATGAGTTGGTAGGCTTAGGTCATACGTCCAAGTATACCCTAACCACTACCCTAATTAATCGGCTCCCTATCCTGTAGATATCCTGTGTTGGCTCCACAGTACGAGGTATCACTTCCTAAAGTGGCAACTCATGGTGTGCACAACCATATCTACTGGTGTCACGGTTGTGTAATAACCCGGAAAATGTGAACCAATTTTAAAATTTTAAAATTGGTTATTGTCAAAGAATTTGAACAATTGAAATAGCATATTACAATAAAATAAGGAATTGGGAATAGTGAGGCAGTTTGAAAATTTGAATACAAACTTTGTCTGACTGTACCGGGTGGAAAATATAACAGATTTTAGCGAAACTGAAAATATTTAAATCTGTTTATGAATACCTTTCTAAGAATCTGAAAAATCGAAGTTTCATAACAGGAATCAAAAGTTATGGCCAAATGAATTTTCAGAAAGGTCGATGTATAGAATATATAGCCCTTGAAAATAGATATTTTGCATACGACCTCGGAATTCGATGAAACCACTTTTGTTGGATCCGGGATGTCAAACTATTGCTAGGTTTCAAATTTCACAATTTTTGAAGCTAGTATATGAGCGGGGCAAAGGAAAATGTGATTGGTCAATTTCTGTTAAAATGGGTCGATCTGAAAATGGACATTTTGCATACGAGCTCAGAATTCGACGAAACTGGTTTTGTTGGGACCATATCGTCAAAACAAAGCTAGATTTATTTTTCTGGAATTTTTCGATTCAGTTTGTGGCCCTGGCAAATTGAAATGTACATTCAAATTGAATATAAAATGTTTTATAATTTAATTTGAAAAATAACTGATTGTAACAGTCGAATTGGCCAATGAAACATATCCCATTGTGTCCGGAATGGGGGTATTTAGCTAGGGGCGATAGTCGTTGGGTTGAAATTGGTGTACGTTGGCTAGAAAGGATATTATAGGAATTTAAAATTTAAATATAATAGAAAATATCTTCATATTTCTCTCTCATCAAAAAAATCTGGTCAACCCTCACGAACGAACGGCAAAACTCGTTCAAACCTTTCCAGCTGGATCGCCGCCGCCACAGGCAATTTCGCCACCGCCTCCAGTTGGCTTTTCCGATCGTCTTCCTCCCCTCTTTCAATCAATACAACCCTCGACTGAAACCATCCCCGATTTGCGTCGTTCTACCTTGAGGAAGTCCGCACCTTTGGAGCGTCGTCGATCGTCATAGGAGCCGCCGAGTTCGCTGCCACCACAGGCGTTGGGAAGCCTGCTCGAAGCTCTTCGACGTCGCAACATCCGATCGAGACGAAACAACACGGATTGATCGAAAATTAAAGACCTAGTTTTGAAGGTGTGAAAAGCACTCTGCTTTGAAATTTCTGAATTGAAAATAACACTTTTAAGTGTTGCAAAACTTTGAAAAATCACATCTTTTTAGTGTGTTAACGAAATTCGATGAAACAGGAAACATCGGGACCGCAGGAAGGCTCTCTACCATCTAGCAGAAGCCGCAGATTTTTCTGATCTTCCTACGATTTTTAGCACTTCAAAAATCAATGTAAGGAATCTAAACTAAATTGTGTGAATGGAATCGTGTTGTATAAATTATATAAGCGAAGTGTAAATTATATACGCATTGTATACCTCATGTACATGTGTTGTATAAGTTATATTAGCGATGTATAAATTTATACAAGCGTTGTATGAAACATATATGCTTTGAATTGTGATGAAATGCAAGTGAATTATAGAAATAATATATATATATATATATATATATATATACCCCCCTCGTCCACAGACCATGGACGATATTTATTGCTTGTGATTGGCGTGATATTATATGGTATGACGAATGGTTGGAAATAATTGTTTGTGGTTGATATTGTGGTTGAAAAATACCCTCTTGTGGTTGAAAACAAATTAGAATAGGATTGTGGAAATGAAAATAAAACATGCCGCCTGCGTGCGAACTAGATGCATGATCCCCATTATCAAAAACCACGAGGTTTTAAGGTAGAGCGAGGAACCGTACTAGGGACGGTCCCGGTTTTAACTACCCTGCCGTTATGCTGCCGAAATTTTCTGAAATATTCATGTGTTAGAATAATTTTCATTTGTTGAAATTAATTACATATGTTGAAACCAATATTCATGTGTTGAATTGAAATTCATTCGTTGGGTTGAAATTCATGTGTTGAATGTTATTCGAATTTTAAACAAATAGCTTTAGCGATAAAATCACATTTATATATATATATATAAACTACGGAGAATATTCATGTGTTGAATTGAAATTCATTCGTTGGGTTGAAATTCATGTGTTGAATGTTATTCGAATTTTAAACAAATAGCTTTAGCGATAAAAATCACATTTTTATATATATATATATATAAACTATAGAGAATATTCATGTGTTGAATTGAAATTCGTTCGTCGAGTTGAAATTCATGTGTTGAATGTTATTCGAATTTTAAACAAATAGATTTAAAGATAAAAATCACATTTTTATATATACACAAACTATAGAGAATATTCATGTGTTGAATTGAAATTCATTCGTTGGGTTGAAATTCATGTGTTGAATGTTATTCGAATTTTAAACAAATATCTTTAGCGATAAAAATCACATATATATATATATATATATATATATATATATAAACTATAGAGAATATTCATGTGTTGAATTGAAATTCGTTTGTCGAGTTGAAATTCATGTGTGAATGTTATCCGAATTTTAAACAAATAGATTTAAAGATAAAAATCACATTTATATATATATACAAACTATAGAGAATATTCATGTGTTGAATTGAAATTCATTCGTTGAATTGAAATTCATTCGTTGAATTGAAATTCATGTGTTGAATGTTATCGTATTTAAAATAAAATGAATAGACAATAAAAACTACATTTTTATTGTGAATATGAAGTGTTAAAAACATTCACGTGTTGAATAAATATTTTTGATGATAAAAATATTTCTTTTATCATGTATACGCTTTGATAAAAATACATATGTGTTGAAATAAATATTAGTTCGTTAGAAATGTTATTATTAGCTTTGTTCTGCATATATATACATGTGTCGAACAGGAAAATGGATTAGCTGTAGAGTAAAGAAATTATTTGCGTGCCCGACAAATAGGTGAGCCTTGATGAGTTGGCTGCGCAATTTTATTTTTATATCAACTCCTGTGAATGCCATTGGATGCGGAGTGCTGGTTATTCTGTGTGAAATAATAAACACTGCCATAGGATAGTAACAATTAATTTTGAACTACACTACATGGCATACTCCTTGACGATAGGCATACTTCATCATATTCCACATAAGCATTTGGAGCTTGTGTGACGAGGTGGAAGATTTACCATACGAGCGAGAGGCTTGTATAGCGATGATTATATACTACAGGTTGAATTGATGACTGATATGGACTATATAAAATATAACGATAAATTGCCAGATTAATAAAAACCCCCACACGTGTCTGGAGTTGACAATAATCACGTCTCTCTAGTCATTAGATACGGCACATGGACTATTTATTCCCACACGGGACGAGGTGACGAGGATTTATCCTCTGGAGTAATTAAAAATACACGCTCCCTCAGGCTTGACAGGGTGACGAGAATTTATTCTCTGGAGTTATTATCTATACACGCTCCCCTATAAACACCAGAATATATCACTATAAATATGTGGATGCTTTATAGGATTTATTGGGTACCTAACACAGCCCAATAAATTTCCAAACCCCTTCCCGTACAAAGGAGGTTATGGCGAAATTTTTGAAATATTAAGGCGTTAGTGAAATATTTGAAGTGAAAACGATGTTGAAATAAATGAATGAACTATATTTGAAATAAAAGAATGAACTATATTTATATATATAAATATAAATAGAATTGAAAGGAATCGAAGCCGTGCAGTTCGTGTTTTGGGATCGTAATTTGAATCGATTAGTACGAGAAATCCGACCATCGGATTTTCCCGAAACCGCAACCGCTGGGTTCGCCTTGGAAATATCTTTCCAACGGCACCAACCTTGTAAAAATCCAACGGTTGGATTGTCTGGAATGTTCAATTCAAATCTGAAGAAAAACAGCGCCAGAATCGTTTATATTTATATATAAATATAAATATAATTAAATTAAATCGAATAACGACGCTGCAGTTCGAATTTTGAAACCGTAACTTCAAACGACTAGTGTGGAAGATCCGACTGTCGGATTTTCACGAAATTGGAACCGTTGGGTTCGCTTTGGGAATATCTTCCCACTGATATAGACTTTGTAGAAACCCAATGGTTAGATTTTCCGATATGTGTAAAACAAATTAGGGGAAAAACAACGCCAGTGCCATGGCACGACCTGAAACGTCGTTTAATTAAATATGGCTATTTTTAAATAAATAAAAATGGCGAAAAATCGTTATAAAATATTATAAGCAACATAGATTGGAAATAAACCAATTTGGCTTGATCTGTTTGATATTTGATGGTTGTATGTGTTTGACACGAAAATAACACTAAAGAACTGAAATATGAATGTCGAATAATATAACCATGGAAAGAATTGATTTGAATTCTAATTACGTGAATTATTTGAAAAGGCCAAGCTAACCCTCATTTCAAATAATTTATCGAACGATTCAAATTGGAAAATACAAAGACGATTCAAGACCGACGATCTTCGTATCGGTTGGATGGGCGCTGCTGAGGTTCCTGATTGGAGTAGCTACCGTGAAGGAACGGAAGTAGTAGCCGTCTGAACGTATGTGTTGATTGTACGGATATACGAGGAATTTGACGCCTCCGGTTTCGTTCAGACCTAGAATGGACTTGTAAATGGACTGTGTGTCTGACATTGGATTTTGTTCTATACTGATTGATCTATGTTAAATATATATCTGTTCGGCGGTGGAGAATTTATTCTTTTGCTTAACGCCCTTCTCTGAGACGTACGAGCTCAGAGGTTATATATCGATGGGAATCAGTCGTATGGAGTGGATTGCCTATGTGGCATGCCAAGATGCTGTGATCAAGGCTTCTGTTGCAAAGCAAAGTCTTGTGTTTGATGATCAAAGCACGGCCTACATGGCCTGGCTTTGTGTATAGCATGGATTCGCGAGCCTCACACCTCGGTATGAGTTAAAAACGGGATAAGGACTGTAGGGAGAGCACGACGTTTCTTTCTAGCTATGGTGGTGTCAATGACCTACCAGCCCTGACATTTATATCTACTTTTCACCTATGTGGTTGTTGGAATGCGAGGCGCCTCGATTATAGGTCTGTAAGGACCGGGAAACGTGTGTTCAGGAATTGCCAATCCTTAAACGTAAGAGAGGACCGGCCCTGAAGCATCCAGGGGTTACCCAGAGTGTGTAGTCCTGAGGCATTTGATAGTGTCTCGAAGCGGAGAGGAGCTTGCCCCTTGCCTCGACTCATGACGGAAATCCAATTTCCAATACGAAATAACGGATTTGATTGTAGAACTAGTATGGCGACATAGTAGATGGTAGCTTTGGCGCCTATGATTGATATTTATGATGCTATTCGTTTTTGAAACATATATGCACTAGTAATAATATCAAATGATTTTTCTTTACGTGTATTAAGCATATTTAGCCATTATAAGGTAAAACTCTATCCTCCATCTTGCGTTGCATTATATGATGGGACTTGAGTCTTATAATGGCTTCATTCTTTTTAAAAGCATTGCGTTGTTTTAAAGAATTTACTTTGTTTTAAATGCACCAGCAATCACTGGAGTAAACCTGTTCCGCGAAAGTGGCGTGATCATATGATTTGCTTATTACTGTTGTTTAAACTGTTATGTAGATTCCTCATACCAGTCCTTGTTGCTGGCCCTGAGTAGGCCGGGTACGCATGATAGGGGATTCTCGCTTCGCGGTTTGGTGGCGAACGGGAGACTCTTACCCCTACATGTCACAGTTTAGAGCGTTGGTTCGGCAGTAGCCGCGAGACTCGAGAGGGTCGCCATAAAACAAGGGATTGGGGGACCAGTGTGAGCCATGGTAGGTTTTACCTACTGTACTGGAGGATGAAGGGATGGTTGCAAAGCCTTCCGGATTTCGCGGTAATGTCTCAGTTGGTATCAGAGCTTTGGTTAACCTTAGTTCCGGGATCTAACACATTAAACACCTCGTCAGAATAGAATCTGTAACGACCCGCATTCTACGCATCATAGGATCGTAGAATGTTTATTTCTGTCACATACGAAGTCGTATGGTCATGTAACTTTGGGAGACGACTATTAGGGTCATTTCCCATGTTCATGATTTTTCCCGATTTTTAAATGACCATTTTACCCCTAGTTGGCACTGTTTTGGCCATAACTTTTGACTGAAAAGGAATTTTGACCTGAAACCACTTCCATTAGCTCCGGATGATGGTTTCTCTTTCCGTAGAGTGGTCACATTAGCCAAACGGACTTACCGTTTGGGAGATATGGCTGAAACAAGTTTCTGATGGTGAAAAACAGCTTAATTGGGCTTAACCGGGTGATTAGCAGCTAGGCCCAAGGGGAATTTCGGGTTTAGGGGTATATAGGGACTGATTAGGGTTAGAAAACATTTCTTTAGACATTTTCCAGCCGCCACTTTCATTCCTCTTGACCTAGCCATGGCCTCCACTCTCTAAATCTCTCTAAAACACCCAAAAATCACTTTCTAATTGAAGATTAGGCTTAGCAAACATCAAATCAAGGAGTATTAGCACGAGAACCGAGGTAGAGCTGCTGTGTAAGATTGGGAACAGCGCCAAATCAGAGAATATTTCATTTTTGGGGTTTTAGTTGTGGCCAAGGTGAGTGATAGCATCGTTTTGACACTAATTACAGTTAATTAAGGGTAATTAGTGAAGATTAGCGAATTTATACACTAATAAATTCTGGAAAAATGTTTAGAAATTCTTAAATAATATTTCATGCCTCTGTTAGAAATTTAGACGATTTGATTAAGTTTTACTAAGTATGTGCTTAAACATGATTAAGAAGGATTATAGGAAAATGTGAGGTTTTAGCCACTTTTGATCTATTTTGATTCATTTGGATTGTTGTTTGATGTTTGGGGTTGCTCTTACATATTGCTATGACTCTATGGTATGTTTTATGATTGATTAGAATAGTTAAATTGGTCGAAAACGTCGTCGAATGGCGTAGAAAGCTCGCTGGAAAGTTGCAGAAAAGTGCAGATCCCGAACCGGTTCGAATCGGAGCAGGGGTCGGATCGGACTAGTGAACTGGCCAAGGGAATCCGAACTGGATTGGGACTTGTCACTGGAAGGAGCTTGGTAGGAAGGAAGGCCATTGCTTAGAGTTGGAGTGGACAGAAGATCGGATCGGAGCAATAGAGCAGATCGGATCGGAGAAAGGGAACAGGACGGATCGGAGCAGGCAAACAAGTCAAACAGAAGGAATCAGATCGGATGAACTACCTCCGAACTGAACTCAAGCAGAGACACCCGAACCGAACCGATATCTGAAGGGGGAGAATCACTGAACCGACCCGACCCGGAGGAAGACACCGACCCGACCCGAAGTGGACTACCGACCCGAACTGATGAAGGTGATGACTACCGAACCGAACAGAATCCTAGAGCTGCTGCTGCACGACAACTCTTCTGAAGACCCACTCCAATTCGATCAAAACCCGAGATGCAAAGGAAGTCCAAATGAGAAGTTAGAGCTCAAGATTTAGATGGGAATCAACGAGTTCGCTTCATGGTTGGGCTTTGCTGCGGGACGCGTGCCAAGGAGTTATCGACGTCTATAGCTTTGGACCACTATGGTAGGAGGTACGAAGGCGGATTCAGGGCCATTATGGCATCGGTAGAACCAAGGGCTACGACCAATGAAGTGGGTCATTGAAATGTTTGGTCATGACTCCAAGTGTTTGGCTTGGTCACAGCGGGGTTTCTACAAGTCGGGATTCGTCGTTACCTCATTTTGTCTAGTGTTCCAAAGTGGTAGATGTCGTACGCTTTACGCACTGAGTGAGAGATATGAGGATGGTTGCTATGGATGATTTGTTTGCTATCATTGTGACATGCACACCCCACCCCCGTATTCGTACACTATTTATTATGGCACCTTGGAGTATTGTACGGTATGTGGTACTAACTCTTTGGTTGCAGGTCCAGGTTCAGGTATGGTTTAGTATACCTGTTATTACCCTTTTTAGATGCTTATCGCTCATACCAGGCTTTATGTCTGACCCAGAGTTTTATGTCTCTTCTTATTACTCTGGGTGCTCACACGAGCAGACTAGAGACAGGTTAGCTGGTGATGCACGGGTAGATGATCCGGAGACGAGCAGGAGGCTTCCATGTAATATATATAGTATTATTCTCCCTGTGTTGTTGAAGATCACTGCTTGGGCATTGGTGGTGCATCTTCTACTTTAGTTTTCTTTTGTTAGAGACAGTAAATTTGGAAAATTGTAATAAGCTGTATTTGGATTTCCGCTGCTCTGATGTTGACATTGATTATTAGTTATCAGCTTATGCACTGTCTCGCCTGTTTTATGTCAAGTATGTTATTATTATATTTTATTCCATGCGCTGTGAGACATTCTACAGGTTCCTTGATTAGTTCATTCTCTTCTTTCCTTTCTCCTGACGACCGTCCCGTGCTAGTTGGGCATGTGTACAGCGCACTTCCGGAGGAAATGCAGGCTGGTGCGGGGCGGGCCGTCACACTTGGTATCAGAGCTCTAGGTTGCGTAGTTAACCTAGGGAAGTTATCAGGGAGAGATAAGATACGTATACGAGAGAGCGTATTTGTGATTATTTGGGTTTTCAAAAGCTATATATATATACTATTAGTAGTATAAGGATGAAGTCGTACTGCACTAGCACCACTATGGAGTCGTTAATCGTTTCCTTTTTCAGATTGACGATGAGCCGATATACTAGAGGTGCTGGTAGGGGAGCCAATAATGGGAATGCTGCTGACATGAGGACGATGTTTACTGACCTCATGAGAGAGATGCTTAGAGATGTACAGAGGGCAGCTCCCAATGGTGGAAATGGTGGTGGTCCAATAGTGCAGGCGCCGAGGGTCGACTTCGCCAAGTTGAATAAGGATTATACTAGCCTTGGTGGGAAGCCGTTCCACGGAACGGAGTCGGCCACAGATGTTCAGGATTGGTTGGATAGTTGCGAACGTATCTTCGAGGATTTGGGTATCGAGGATGCAATGAAGAGAAGGCTAGCATCCCGTCAGCTGCAAGGGCGGGCAATGAATTGGTGGAATGCTATAAAGGCAGCTACTCCCGAAGATGAGGTTACTTGGGAGCAGTTTAAGGCTCGCTTTAGCGAGAAGTTCATTCCGGCTGCTCAGAAGTCAGTGCTGTTTAAGAAATTCTTGGAGCTCAAACAGAGTGGCAGGGCTGTCTCGGAGTATATTGCCGAATTTGACACTTTGTCAAAATATGGGTTATCTCTTATTGATACTGCCGAGAAAAAGAATGAGAAATTCATAACTGGTTTGGATCAGTACTTGGGGGAAAGACTTATTAACCACATCGATGAGTCGTTTGAGTCGATTGTAGGGAAAGCATTGAGGTCAGAAAGTCTCTACCCTAAGCCGAAGACTGAGGTTGCGTCCGCAGGTGAGCCAAAGCCACAAGCAAGTGGTGAAGACAAGGGTGGTTCCCAGAATAAGAGAAAGCAGAATCAGACTAAGGATGGCCAGAAGAAAAAGAATAAGCAAGATGTGGAGTGCTTCAGCTGTGGTAAGAAGGGCCATTATGCTAGTAATTGTCGGGCCAAGCCAGCAGATAGGAAGTGCTTCAACTGTGGCCAAATGGGACATCACAAGGACAAGTGTCCACAACCCCCTAAAGAAAAGCAAATGGTGAAAGCCTATGCTCTTAATGCTATTCCTTCTTCGTCGAATGCCCCAACTGCGGCGGAGAAGGGAAAGAATGTCGTCATTCAAGGTATGCTTTCTGTTTACGATGTTCCTGTTAGAGTTTTGTTTGATACCGGAGCTTCCAGTTCTTTCATATCTAGTGACCTGGTAGATAGGTTGGGATTGGAGCCCGAGATTGTCGATAGACCTTTAGTAGTGACGAACCCGATTGGTGGTTCGACTAGCCTTAGCATGATTTGTCGTAATGTGGTCTTATCGAGTCATGGATGCATGTTTGTTTGTGATTGCTTTGTTTTGGGCTTTACTGGGTTTGGCATTATTTTGGGAGTAGATTGGCTCCAAAGATACGGGGTGGTGGTAGACTGTGAGGGCTTGTTGGTGACAGCTGGAGTGGATGATGGGCGGAGGATAGTGTTTGGTGGTCTACCCAGTAAGGGGGTATTGGCTAGTTTTCTAAACTCCCTCGACATTCCGCATAGTGAGTTGTCAGGTTTGCCCGTGGTTGGCCAGTATCCGGAGGTTTTCGAAGAAGTGACCGGACTTCCACCACACCGAGAGATTGAGTTCCGTATTGATTTGGTAAAAGTTGCCAGGCCTATAGTGATGCCACTTCGTCGTATGGCACCAAGAGAGCAGCGAGAGCTCGAGGTGCAAGTCAGCGATCTTTTGAAGAAGGGATTTATCAGAAGGAGTGTTTCTGAATGGGGAGCATCAGTTGTGTTTGCTACCAAAGCGGATGGTTCCCTTCGGTTGTGTGTAGACTACCGCGAGTTGAATAAAGTGACGAGGAAGAACAAGTATCCTCTACCGCGGATAGATGATTTGTTTGATCAGTTGAGTGGCGCGAGAGTATTTTCTCAGTTGGATCTCGCGACAGGTTTTCATCAGCTTAGAGTGGAAGCTGAGAGTATAGCTAAAACGGCATTTCGGACGCCGTCTGGGTTTTATGAGTGGTTGGTCATGCCATTCGGGCTGACCAATGCCCCATCATATTTTGTGGATCTTATGAATAGGGTATTCAGAGATCAGTTGAATAAGTTTGTCCTTGTGTTCGTTGATGATATTTTGGTCTACTCAAGGACAGAGGAAGAACACAAGGGACATTTAAAAATAGTGATGGAGGTGTTGAGAAAACACCAATTGAAAGCAAAGTTTTCGAAGTGTCACTTCTGGAAGAGGGAAGTGAGGTTCTTGGGCCATGTTGTATCAGAGAATGGTATTGCCGTGGACCCGGCAAAGGTGGCTACGGTACAGGATTGGCCTACACCCAAGAATGCAACAGATGTAAGAAGTTTCTTGGGGTTAGCGGGATATTATCGTAAGTTTATCCAAGGTTTCTCCAAGATAGCAGCACCATTGACCCAGTTGACCAAGAAGAATCAAGCTTTTGTCTGGGATGAAAGGCGCGAGAATGCATTCAAAAGTCTAAAGGACAAGCTGACAAGCGCACCAGTGTTAGTCATTCCTAAGGGGGATGAAGAGATGACGGTATACACGGATGCCTGTGGTACCGGACTGGGTGCTGTATTGATGCAAGGCGGTAGGGTTGTAGCTTACGCAAGTCGGCAATTGAAACCGCACGAGAGAAGATACCCTACCCATGATTTAGAATTGGCAGCGATCGTGTTCGCGTTAAAGATGTGGAGACACTATCTCTTGGGAGAAAGATTTGAGCTTTTTACAGATCATAAGTCGTTAAAGTATCTCTTCTCTCAGAAAGATCTGAATCTCCGTCAGCAGAGATGGTTAGAGTTCTTAGCTTCCTATGATTTTGACATCGCATACACACCCGGAAAGGGCAATGCGGTGGCTGATGCATTGAGTAGAAGACATGCCAGCTTAGGGGCTATGTTCCTTGAATGGAAGCAACTGGAGTTTATCGCGGGGTTTGATTTCAGACCAAAGTGCGAATTGGATCCAGAAATGTTAGCAAGTTTGACGATCAGACCCACTTTGATTGAGCGGATCGGCTCTAGTCAGAGGGACGATCCTAACCTATTGGAAATCATCTCCAAGTTAGAGATGGGTATCGATGAGGAGATGAACAAGTATGGGCTTGATCGAGATGGATGGCTTAGAAAGAATGGAAAGCTTGTTGTACCCAATGTCAATGGATTGAGGGATGAAGTGCTTAGAGAATGTCATCACTCAAAGCTGACTATACACCCCGGTGGTAATAAGATGTATCGAGATATGAAGCAGACCTACTACTGGGAAGGGATGAAAAGAGACATTGGGAAGTTTATATCCAAGTGCATGAATTGCCAGCTAGTTAAAGCCGAGCAAAAGAAGCCTAGTGGGTTGTTACAGCCTTTAGAAATTCCCGAATGGAAATGGGAGCAAGTCTCGATGGATTTCATCGATGGTTTACCAAGGACTAGATCGGGATATGATAGCATTTGGGTAATTGTGGATCGATTGACTAAGAGCGCAAGATTTATACCAGTCAAATCGACCAGAACGGCAGCTAAGTTAGCAGAATTGTATATGAAGTGGGTAGTGAGATTTCATGGAATACCTAAAGGCATTGTGAGCGACCGAGACCCGTTGTTCACTAGTGGGTTTTGGAAGAGCTTACAAGAGGCTCTAGGGTCAGAGTTACATCTCAGTACCGCATATCATCCTCAGACCGACGGTCAGACGGAGAGGGTGAACCGTATTTTGGAAGATCTCTTGAGAGCATGTATGTTGGATTTTGGTGGATCATGGGATGACCATTTGCATCTAGTAGAGTTTGCATATAATAATAGCTACCAATCCAGTATCGGTATGGCTCCGTTTGAAGCTTTGTACGGAAGACCGTGTAACTCACCATCATGTTGGATAGAGACTGGCGAGAAGTTTATGCTTGGACCAGATGTGGTGAGGGAAACTTCAGATAAAATCAAGACCATTCAACAACGGAGAAGGCTGCCCAAGATAGGCAGAAGAGCTATGCTGATAAGAGGAGAAGAGACTTGAAATTCTCCGTTGGCGACTTGGTGTTTGTCAAGATTTCTCCGTTGAAGAGCGTAATACGATTTGGAAGGAGAGGCAAGTTGGCACCAAGATTTGTTGGCCCATTCCCTGTTCTCGAGCTAGTCGGGAATTTGGCATACAGAATTGACTTACCAGAGAAGATGACGGGAGTTCACAACGTATTTCATGTTTCCCAACTAAGGAAGTTCGTTCACGACTCAGATATGACTATTTCACCTGATCAGTTAGAGGACTTCGAAGTAGAACCCGAGGCGGTTGGGAACCGCAAGCCGGCCCGTATTGTCGAGTACGACACGAAGCAACTTCGAAGGAAGGCGGTGAAGCTAGTCAAGGTACAGTGGAGCGAGGACGAGAGTGATTGTACTTGGGAAACAGAGGAGGACATAAGGAAGAAGTATCCAGAACTCTTTGTCTGGTAAGATTTTGACTTCGATTTAGTTTTTCCGCATGCTAGGATAGGCTTGTTTGCTTGTTTTGCATATTTGATTGTTGTATGTGGTTGTTAGGCATGCGGGATCCTTTGTATGTTTTGGGTTAAGGAATTTCGGGGGCGAAATTTCTTAAGGAGGGGAGAGTGTAACGACCCGCATTCTACGCATCATAGGATCGTAGAATGTTTATTTCTGTCACATACGAAGTCGTATGGTCATGTAACTTTGGGAGACGACTATTAGGGTCATTTCCCATGTTCATGATTTTTCCCGATTTTTAAATGACCATTTTACCCCTAGTTGGCACTGTTTTGGCCATAACTTTTGACTGAAAAGGAATTTTGACCTGAAACCACTTCCATTAGCTCCGGATGATGGTTTCTCTTTCCGTAGAGTGGTCACATTAGCCAAACGGACTTACCGTTTGGGAGATATGGCTGAAATAAGTTTCTGATGGTGAAAAACAGCTTAATTGGGCTTAACCGGGTGATTAGCAGCTAGGCCCAAGGGGAATTTCGGGTTTAGGGGTATATAGGGGCTGATTAGGGTTAGAAAACATTTCTTTAGACATTTTCCAGCCGCCACTTTCATTCCTCTTGACCTAGCCATGGCCTCCACTCTCTAAATCTCTCTAAAACACCAAAAAATCACTTTCTAATTGAAGATTAGGCTTAGCAAACATCAAATCAAGGAGTATTAGCATGAGAACCGAGGTAGAGCTGCTGTGTAAGATTGGGAACAACGCCAAATCAGAGAATATTTCAGTTTTGGGGTTTTAGTTGTGGCCAAGGTGAGTGATAGCATCGTTTTGACACTAATTACAGTTAATTAAGGGTAATTAGTGAAGATTAGCGAATTTATACACTAATAAATTCTGGAAAAATGTTTAGAAATTCTTAAATAATATTTCATGCCTCTGTTAGAAATTTAGACGATTTGATTAAGTTTTACTAAGTATGTGCTTAAACATGATTAAGAAGGATTATAGGAAAATGTGAGGTTTTAGCCACTTTTGATCTATTTTGATTCATTTGGATTGTTGTTTGATGTTTGGGGTTGCTCTAACATATTGCTATGACTCTATGGTATGTTTTATGATTGATTAGAATAGTTAAATTGGTCGAAAACGTCGTCGAATGGCGTAGAAAGCTCGCTGGAAAGTTGTAGAAAAGTGCAGATCCCGAACCGGTTCGGATCGGAGCAGGGGTCGGATCGGACTAGTGAACTGGCCAAGGGAATCCGAACTGGATTGGGACTTGTCACTGGAAGGAGCTTGGCCGGAAGGAAGGCCATTGCTTAGAGTTGGAGTGGACAGAAGATCGGATCGGAGCAATAGAGCAGATCGGATCGGAGAAAGGGAACAGGACGGATCGGAGCAGGCAAACAAGTCAAACAGAAGGAATCAGATCGGATGAACTACCTCCGAACTGAACTCAAGCAGAGACACCCGAACCGAACCGATATCTGAAGGGGGAGAATCACTGAACCGACCCGACCCGGAGGAAGACACCGACCCGACCCGAAGTGGACTACCGACCCGAACTGATGAAGGTGATGACTACCGAACCAAACAGAATCCTAGAGCTGCTGCTGCACGACAACTCTTCTGAAGACCCACTCCAATTCGATCAAAACCCGAGATGCAAAGGAAGTCCAAATGAGAAGTTAGAGCTCAAGATTTAGATGGGAATCAACGAGTTCGCTTCATGGTTGGGCTTTGCTGCGGGACGCGTGCCAAGGAGTTATCGACGTCTATAGCTTTGGACCACTATGGTAGGAGGTACGAAGGCGGATTCAGGGCCATTATGGCATCGGTAGAACCAAGGGCTACGACCAATGAAGTGGGTCATTGAAATGTTTGGTCATGACTCCAAGTGTTTGGCTTGGTCACAGCGGGGTTTCTACAAGTCGGGATTCGTCGTTACCTCATTTTGTCTAGTGTTCCAAAGTGGTAGATGTCGTACGCTTTACGCACTGAGTGAGAGATGTGAGGATGGTTGCTATGGATGATTTGTTTGCTATCATTGTGACATGCACACCCCACCCCCGTATTCTTACACTATTTATTATGGCACCTTGGAGTATTGTACGGTATGTGGTACTAACTCTTTGGTTGCAGGTCCAGGTTCAGGTATGGTTTAGTATACCTGTTATTACCCTGTTTAGATGCTTATCGCTCATACCAGGCTTTATGTCTGACCCAGAGTTTTATGTCTCTTCTTATTACTCTGGGTGCTCACACGAGCAGACTAGAGACAGGTTAGCTGGTAATGCACGGGTAGATGATCCGGAGACGAGCAGGAGGCTTCCATGTAATATATATAGTATTATTCTCCCTGTGTTGTTGAAGATCACTGCTTGGGCATTGGTGGTGCATCTTCTACTTTAGTTTTCTTTTGTTAGAGACAGTAAATTTGGAAAATTGTAATAAGCTGTATTTGGATTTCCGCTGCTCTGATGTTGACATTGATTATTAGTTATCAGCTTATGCACTGTCTCGCCTGTTTTATGTCAAGTATGTTATTATTATATTTTATTCCATGCGCTGTGAGACATTCTACAGGTTCCTTGATTAGTTCATTCTCTTCTTTCCTTTCTCCTGACGACCGTCCCGTGCTAGTTGGGCATGTGTACAGCGCACTTCCGGAGGAAATGCAGGCTGGTGCGGGGCGGGCCGTCACAGAATCAGTAGTGTTCTAAGGCGAGTAGCTCATTAGAGATAGGATTAGCAATGTCCTAGAATGAGCTAAGCAGATTAGCAAAACAATTTGATCAGTACATCATTACCTTTCCTTATGTTCCCCTGCTTTATCATATATGAAAGTTATCAATTCTGTGAGCTTGGCTCTTTTCTTGCTTATACAGTACTCTATCTGATGGCTACACGAGCAGCAGTAGCCAGAGGTGGCCGTGGAGGCCGAGCAGGCATAGCAGGAGGACGGGGGAATATCCCCATAGATGAGGAGGGTCCTATTATATAGCCACCAGCACCCCAGGACTTTGAGCTAGACAGAGTAGCGAAGAGATATAGGAACCTGGGGGGAAAACCCTTTTCTGGCCTTGGTACAATGACAGAGGCTATTGCTTGGTTGAAGACCCGTGAAAAGATTTTTGAGGGCATGGGTTTGGGGACCAACAACAAAGCACGTCTAGGTATTTGGCTCTTACAGGAAGAAGCAGAGTTGTGGTGGGATGCCATCACCTCGGAAGATGTGGCAGGTACTGTTAGGACCTGGGAGCAATTCAAGACCATGTTCAACGAGAAGTTCGTACCTGAGCAGGCCTTAGAGCGGATGCGAGAGCAGTTTGCTAATCTCCAGCAGGGAGATCTCTCTATCCAATATTACCTCAATAAATTCACTCAGCTGTCGCGCTATGCTCCAGAGCTTATTATGACCAACAAAGCTAAGAACAAGAGGTTTATATTTGGGCTACGGCGCAAGTACCATGACAGAGCCATGAGCAACATCAAACGCTCATTCTCAGAATTAGTAGAAATGGCCTGCAATTATGAAGATATGGATGAAAGACACTCCAACCAAGACCGCGCCAAAAGCCAAGCTGGAAATAAGCGTAAAGCTGCAGCAGATCAGCCAGAGTCCAGCATTTCAGCGGCCGCTACTCAGCAATCTGGGAAGATACCCAAAGGAAGCTGCTACAACTGCGGGAAGACAAGTCATTTTTCTAATGTATGCAAAGCCCCAAAGAAGCTAAAAGCAAATCTAGACCTCAGCTCAGCCGAATGCTACAACTGCCATAAGAAAGGGCACTATAGCAGGAATTGTCCTCTGAAGCAGAATGCACAAGTGGCTCATGTGTATGACGGGGAGACCCCGCCAGCTATCACCGATGGATCAGGTAAACCCGACGTCTTGGGAGGTACCCTTACCATTAAAAATATTCCTGTTTCTGTACTTTTTGATACTGGTGCATCACGTAGCTTCATTTCTGGTAACACTGTTCACAAGTTAAAATTGAAATAAAGAAAGCTTAAAGAACCAATTAAAGTTCAAAACCCGATAGGAGGTTCTGTTAGACTCAGTTCATATTGTAGAGTGCCTGTCTCATATTTTTGCTACAAGTTCTCTTTTGATTTGATCATCATGGACCTTTCCGAATTTGATATAATACTGGGGCTAGACTGGTTGACAAAATATAAGGCCGAAGTTAGATGTGCTGAAAGAATCGTTAAAGTCGAAACGAAGCTTGGCCCTATATATATACCATGCCATGGCTCAGAAATTAATAGAACGGAATTTTGGTCTTCTTTGGAAGTTACTCCCACTTCATTAGAAAAGATACCGGTCGTTAAAAACTATGCGGATGTGTTTGAAGAAGTAGAAAACTTACCATCGCAAAGAGAAATTGAATTTAGAATAGATCTAGTTCCTAACGCCCGACCAGTAGTACACCCAATTAGAAGGATGGCCCCGAAAGAAAAAGAAGAGTTAGGTAGTCAAACTCGAGAATTGCTTTGGAAAGGTCTGATCAGACCGAGCTTTTCAGCTTGGGGAGCAGCAGTAGTATTTGTCCCGAAATCAGACGGTACTCTAAGACTTTGTGTTGATTACCGAGATCTCAATAAGCAGACACTGAAGAACAAATATCCCTTTCCTCGGATAGACGATCTGTTAGATCAATTAAATGGGGCAATAGTATTCTCCAGAATGGACCTAGCTACAGGTTTCCACCAATTACGTATAGCCGAAGATTGTGTTCCTTTGACATCCTTCAGG
Source organism: Allium sativum (assembly GCA_030737875.1). Taxonomy (NCBI): domain Eukaryota; kingdom Viridiplantae; phylum Streptophyta; class Magnoliopsida; order Asparagales; family Amaryllidaceae; genus Allium; species Allium sativum. Next base: position 246,647,045 of record CM060922.1, on the reverse strand, counting down.
GGTCCCGATTTATTCTACGAATGGTTAGTAATGCCGTTCGGCTTGTGTAACGCTCAGGCATACTTCGTCGATCTTATGAACAGAGTGTTCCGTGGTGTATTGAATAAATTTGTTCTAGTCTTCATCGATGACATTTTAATCTACTCCAAGTCGGAAGGCGAGCATGCAAAACATTTAGAACAAGTGTTGATAATTCTGAGGAGAAATGTCTTGAAAGCTAAATTTTCTAAGTGTGTCTTCTAGCAGGATGAAGTTAAGTTCCTAGGCCATGTCGTATCAAAGGAAGGGATTGATGTAGATCCAAGCAAAATTACAGCGATTCAGAACTGGAAACAGCCTGCTACCCCCACAGAAGTTCGAAGTTTCCTTGGATTGGCTAGTAACTATTGGAAATTCATTCAGGATTTTTCAAAGATATCTGGTGTATTGACAAAGCTTACAAAGAAGCATGAGAAATTCAAATGGACTCCCGAATGTGAAGAGGCTTTCCAGGAGCTGAAACTGAAATTGACAACTGCTCGAGTATTGACAATTATAGAAGGCAACCAAGACTTGACTATATGGACATATGCTTCTATTAGAGGGCTAGGCGCAGTATTAATGCAAAAAGGCCAAGTGGTCGCTTATGCCAGCCGTCAGCTGAAGCCGCATGAAAGAAACTATGCAACTCATGATCTTGAGTTGTTAGCTATCGGTTTGCTTTGAGAATCTAGAGGCATTATTTATTGGGCGAGAAGTTCAAACTATTTACCGATCATCAATCATTGAAATATCTATTCACTCAGAAAGATCTAAACTTGAGACAACAACGTTGGTTAGAATTCCTTGCAGCATACGATTTTGAGATTTTATACAATCCTGGGAAAGCCAATGTTGTAGCAGATGCACTCAGCAGAAAGAATGAAATCATCGCCAGTTTTATCATCATGTCTTCATTGATTGACAAGATTTCGGACCTTCAGAAAGATGATGAATTTATTCAAAGAATCAGTCAGAGAGTCAAGGGAGGTGAATCCACAAGTTTCCGACTCGATGACAATGGAGTTCTTAGATTAAAGGGCAGAATTTGCATCCCAAATCTTCCAGAGCTTCGAAGAGAAATACTTGATGAATGTCACAAGTCCAAACTAAGCATCCATCCCGGTGTGAGAAAAATGTATAACGATATCAAGCGCACATTCTGGTGGAGGGCTTTGAAAAGAGATATTTCATTATATGTTAGCAGATGCTCCACTTGTCAGCTAGTTAAGAGCGATCAGCAGAAATTGGCTGGACTATTACAACCATTAGAAATTCCAGGATGGAAGTGGGAGCAAATTTCAATGGACTTCATTGATGGCTTGCCTCGAACTAAGAAAGGAAACGACAATATATGGGTGAACGTAGATCGCTTCACGAAGACTGCCCATTTCATACCTGTCCGATCCAACAGAACGGCTCAAAGTTTAGCACAGATTTACTTCAAAGAAATAGTTAAACTGCATGGAGTGCCGCTCAATATAGTCAGTGATAGAGATCCCCTATTTACTAGCAAATTCTGGGAAGCATTCCAGACAGAATTGGGAACCAAATTGAATCTAAGCACCGCTTATCACCCTCAACAGACGGCCAAACTGAGCGGGTGAATAGAATTCTAGAAGATTTACTGCGGGCTTGCGTTATTGATTTTGGAGGCTCATGGGAAGATCACTTACATTTAGCCGAATTCTCTTATAACAATAGCTATCAAGCAAGTTTGGGAATGTCTCCATTTGAAGCGTTATACGGTAGACCGTGCAGATCTCCCGCATGTTGGGTAGAACCTGGCAACAGACTTGTGTTAGGGCCCGATATGATTCGAGAAGCATCAGATAAAGTCGATTTCATTAAGAAGCGATTGAAAACCGCACAAAGCCGACAGAAAAGTTATGCTGATGCGAGAAGAAGAGATTTATCATTTGTCGTTGGCGATTATGTTTATTTAAGAGTTTCTCCGATGCGGGGAGTAATCAGATTTGGCAAAACTGGGAAGTTGGCACCGAGATTTATTGGTCCCTTTCCTATACTCGAACGGATTGGAACTTTGGCATATAGGGTTTCATTACCTGATTGGTTACCTGGTGTACATGATGTGTTCCACGTGTCTCAACTCAGAAAACATGTGCATGATTTGGATCTTGTTGTAGAAGAAGCAGCGCAACAGGATATAGACATAACTCCAGAATTAGCAGTCAGAAGAGAGCCATTAAAGATCGTTGGTAAAGAAACTAGAGAGCTAAGGAGCAAAAAGATTCATTTAGTCAAAGTGCAGTGGAGTAGTGATCCTAGAGACTGTACTTGGGAGACTGAGGAAAGAATTAAACAAGCCTACCCCAAATGCAGAGTGGACATCTCTGACTAACTCCGGTGCAAGGTACCTTTACAATACTTTGCATTTACATTTTGTTCCCTACTTTGCTGTTATTTCCTTTTCGAGGACGAAATGTTTTAAGTGGGGGAGATTGTAATAACCCGGAAAATGTGAACCAATTTAAAATTTTTAAAATTGGTTATTGTCAAAGAATTTGAACAATTGAAATAGCATATTTCAATAAAATAAGGAATTGGGAATAGTGAGGCAGTTTGAAAATTTGAATACAAACTTTGTCTGACTGTACCGGGTGGAAAATATAATAGATTTTAGCGAAGCTGAAAATATTTAAATCTGTTTATGAATACCTTTCTAACGAATCTGAAAAATCGAAGTTTCATAACAGGAATCAAAAGTTATTGCCAAATGAATTTTCAGAAAGGTCGCTATATAGAATATATAGCCCTTGAAAATAGATATTTTGCATACGACCTCGGAATTTGACGAAACCACTTTTGTTGGATCCGGGATGTCAAACTATTGCTAGGTTTCAAATTTCATAATTTTTGAAGCTAGTATGTGAGCGGGGCAAAGGAAAATGTGATTGGTCAATTTCTGTTAAAATGGGTCGACCTGAAAATGGACATTTTGCATACGAGCTCAGAATTCGACGAAACTGGTTTTGTTGGGACCGTATCGTCAAAACAAAGCTAGATTTATTTTTCTTGAATTTTTCGATTCAGTTTGTGGCCCTGGCAAATTGAAATGTACGTTCAAATTGAATATAAAATGTTTTATACTTTAATTTGAAAAATAACTAACTGTAACAGTCGAATTGGCCAACGAAACATATCCCATTGTGTTCGGAATGGGGGTATTTAGCTAGGGGCGACAGTCGTTGGGTTGAAATTGGTGTACGTTGGCTAGAAAGGATATTGTAGGAATTTAAAATTTAAATATAATAGAAAATATCTTCATATTTCTCTCTCATCAAAAAAATCTGTTCAACCCTCACGAACGAACGGCGAAACCCGTTCAAACCTTTCCAGCTCGATCGCCGCCGCCACAGGCAATTTCGCTACCGCCTCCAGTTGGCTTTTCCGATCGTCCTCCTCCCCTCTTTCAATCAATACAACCCTCGACTGAAACCACCCCCGATTTGCATCGTTCTACCTTGAGGAAGTCCGCACCTTTGGAGCACCGCCGATCGTCATAGGAGCCGCCGAGTTTGCTGCCACCACAGGCGTTGGGAAGCCTGCTCGAAGCTTTTCGACGTCGCAGCATCCGATCGAGACAAAACAGCACGGATTGATCGAAAATTAAAGACCTAGTTTTGAAGGTTTGAAAAGCACTCTGCTTTGAAATTTCTGAATTGAAAATTACACTTTTAAGTGTTGTAAAACTTTGAAAAATCACAACTTTTTAGTGTTTAACGAAATTCGATGAAACAGGAAACATCGGGACCGCAGGGAGGCTCTCTACCATCTAGCAGAAGCCGCGGATTTTTCTGATCTTCCTACGATTTTTAGCACTTCAAAAACCAATGTGAGGAATATAAACTAAATTGTGTGAATGGAATCGTGTTGTATAAATTATATAAGCGAAGTGTAAATTATATACGCATTGTATACCTCATGTACATGTGTTGTATAAGTTATATTAGCGATGTATAAATTTATACAAGCGTTGTATGAAACATATACGCTTTGAATTGTGATGAAATGCAAGTGAATTATAGAAATAATATATATATACACTCCCCTCGTCCACAGACCATGGACGATATTTATTGCTTGTGATTGGCGTGATATTATATGGTATGACGAATGGTTGGAAATAATTGTTTGTGGCTGATATTGTGGTTGAAAAATACCTTTGTGGTTGAAAAATACCTTTGTGGTTGAAAAATACCCTCTTGTGGTTGAAAACAAATTAGAATAGGATTGTGGAAATGAAAATAAAACATGCCGCCTGCGTGCGAACTAGATGCATGATCCCCATTGTCAAAAACCGCGAGGTTTTAAGGTAGAGCGAGGAGTCGTACTAGGGACGGTCCCGGTTTTAACTACCCTGCCGTTATGTTGCCGAAATTTTCTGAAATATTCATGTGTTAGAATAATTTTCATTTGTTGAAATTAATTACATATGTTGAAACCAATATTCATTTGTTGAATTGAAATTCATTCGTTGGGTTGAAATTCATGTGTTGAATGTTATTCGAATTTTAAACAAATAGCTTTAGCGATAAAAATCACATTTATATATATATAAACTATAGAGAATATTCATGTGTTGAATTGAAATTCATTCGTTGGGTTGAAATTCATGTGTTGAATGTTATTCGAATTTTAAACAAATAGCTTTAGCGATAAAAATCACATTTTTATATATATATAAACTATAGAGAATATTCATGTATTGAATTGAAATTCGTTCGTCGAGTTGAAATTCATGTGTTGAATGTTATTCGAATTTTAAACAAATAGATTTAAAGATAAAAATCACATTTTTATATATATACAAACTATAGAGAATATTCATGTGTTGAATTGAAATTCATTCGTTGGGTTTAAATTCATGTGTTGAATTTTATTCGAATTTTAAACAAATAGCTTTAGCGATAAAAATCACAATTTTATATATATATATAAACTATAGAGAATATTCATGTGTTGAATTGAAATTCGTTCGTCGAGTTGGAATTCATGTGTTGAATGTTATTCGAATTTTAAACAAATAGATTTAAAGATAAAAATCACATTTTTATATATATACAAACTATAGAGAATATTCATGCGTTGAATTGAAATTCATTCGTTGAATTGAAATTCATGTGTTGAATGTTATTGTATTTAAAATAAAATGAATAGACAATAAAAACTACATTTTTATTGCGAATATGAAGTGTTAAAAACATTCATGTGTTGAATAAATATTTTTGACGATAAAAATATTTCTTTTATCATGTATACGCTTTGATAAAAATACACATGTGTTGAAATAAATATTAGTTTGTTAGAAATGTTATTATTAGCTTTATTCTGCATATATATACATGTGTCGAACAGGAAAATGGATTAGCTGTAGAGTAAAGAAATTATTTGCGTGCCCGACAAATAGGTGAGCCTTGATGAGTTGGCTGCGCAATTTTATTTTTATATCAACTCCTGTGAATGCCATTGGATGCGGAGTGCTGGTTATTCTGTGTGAAATAATAAACACCGCCATAGGATAGTAACAATTAATTTTGAACTACACTACATGGCATACTCCTTGACGATAGGAATACTTCATCATATTCCACATAAGCATTTGGAGCTTGTGTGACGAGGTGGAAGATTTACCATACGAGCGAGAGGCTTGTATGGCGATGATTATATACTACAGGTTGAACTGATGACTGATATGGACTATATAAAATATAATGATAAATTGCCAGATTAATAAAAACCCCACACGGGTCTGGAGTTGACAATAATCACGTCTCTCTAGTCATTAGATACGGCACATGGACTATTTATTCCCACACGGGACGAGGTGACGAGGATTTATCCTCTGGAGTAATTAAAAATACACGCTCCCTCAGGCTTGACAGGGTGACGAGAATTTATTCTCTGGAGTTATTATCTATACACGCTCCCCTGTAAACACCAGAATATATCACTATAAATATGTGGATGCTTTATAGGATATATTGGGTACCTAACACGGCCCAATAAATTTCCAAACCCCTTCCCGTACAAAGGAGGTTATGGCGAAATTTTTCGAAATATTAAGGCGTTGGTGAAATATTTGAAGTGAAATCGATGTTGAAATAAATGAATGAACTATATTTGAAATAAAAGAATGAACTATATTTATATATATAAATATAAATAGAATTGAAAGGAATCGAAGCCGTGCAGTTCGTGTTTTGGAATCGTAATTTGAATCGATTAGTCGAGAAATCCGACCATCGGATTTTCCCGAAACCGCAACCGCTGGATTCGCCTTGGAAATATCTTTCCAACGGCACCAACCTTGTAAAAATCGAACGGTTGGATTGTCTGGAATGTTCAATTCAAATCTGAAGAAAAATAGCGCCAGAATCGTTTATATATATATATATATATATATATATATATATATATATAGAAGTATAATTAAATTAAATCGAATAACGACGCTACAGTTCGAATTTTGAAACCGTAACTTCAAACGACTAGTGTGGAAGATCCGACCGTCGGATTTTCACGAAACTGGAACCGTTGGGTTCGCTTTGGGAATATCTTCCCACTGATATAGACTTTGTAGAAATCCACGGTTAGATTTTCCAGTATGTATAAAACAAATTAGGGGAAAAACAGCGCCAGTTCCACGGCACGACCTGAAACGTCGTTTAATTAAATATGGCCATTTTTAAATAAATAAAAATGGCGAAAAATCGTTATAAAATATTATAAGCAACATAGATTGGAAATAAACCAATTTGGCTTGATCTGTTTGATATTTCATGGTTGTATGTGTTTGAAACGAAAATAACACTAAAGAACTGAAATATGAATGTCGAATAATATAACCATGGAAAGAATTGATTTGAATTCTAATTACGTGAATTATTTGAAAAGGCCGAGCTAACCCTCATTTCAAATAATTTATCGAACGATTCGAATTGGAAAATACAAAGACGATTCAAGACCAATGATCTTCGTATCGGTTGGATGGGCGCTGCTGAGGTTCCTGATTGGAGTAGCTACCGTGAAGGAACGAAAGTAGTAGCCGTCTGAACGTATGTGTTGATTGTACAGATATACGAGGAATTTGACGCCTCCGGTTTCGTTCAGACCCAGAACGGACTTGTAAATGGACTGTGTGTCTGACATTGAATTTTGTTCTATACTGATTGATCTCTGTTAAATATATATCTATTTGGCGGCGGAGAATTTATTCTTTTGCTTAACGCCCTTCTCGGAGACGTACGAGCTCAGAGGTTATATATCGATGGGAATCAGTCGTATGGAGTGGGTTGCCTATGTGGCATGCCAAGATGCTGTGATCAAGGCTTCTGTTGCAAAGAAAAGTCTTGTGTTTGATGATCAAAGCACGGCCTACGTGGCTTGGATTTGTGTATAGCGTGGATTCGCGAGCCTCACACCTCAGTATGAGTTAAAAACGGGATAAGGACTGTAGGGAGAGCACGACGTTTCTTTCTAGCTATGGTGGTGTCAGTGACCTACCAGCCCTGACATTTATATCTACTTTTCACCTATGTGGTTGTTGGAATGCAAGGCGCCTCGATTATAGGTCTGTAAGGACCGGGAAACGTGTGTTCAGGAATTGCCAATCCTCAAACGTAAGAGAGGACCGGCCCTGAAGCATCCAGGGGTTACCCAGAGTGTGTAGTCCTGAGGCATTTGCTAGAGTGTCTCGAAGCGGAGAGGAGCTTGCCCCTTGCCTCGACTCATGACGGAAATCCAATTTCCAATACGAAATAACGGATTTGATTGTAGAACTAGTATGGCGACATAGTAGATGGTAGCTATGCCGCCTATGATTGATATTTATGATGCTATTCGTTTTTGAAACATATATGCACTAGTAATAAAATAAAAATGATTTTTCTTTACACGTATTAAGCATATTTGGCCATTATAAGATAAAACTCTATCCTCTGGCTTGCGTTGCATTGTATGATGGGACTTGAGTCTTATAATGGCTTCATTCTTTTTAAAAGCATTGCGTTGTTTTAAAGAATTTACTTTGTTTTAAATGCACCAGCAATCACTGGAGTAAACCCGTTCCGCGAAAGTGGCATGGTCCTATGATTTGCTTATTACTGTTGTTTAAACTGTTAAGTAGATTCCTCATACCAGTCCCCATGACTGACTCGTTGTTTGTTTCACTTTGCAAACGCGGGTGCCCTTATTTTCACATGGGCAGCCTAGTTCACAAGTGACATGTTGTTTTTGGCTCAGCACTGTAGTATGGAGTGCACTTTTGGCTCATGGCGAGGCTGACTTCACCGAGATGACTTTGACATTTTCTGCCATTATTGTACTTATATTATGATTCCGCCACGGGCGATGCAGACTGTTTTACTTCCAGTACTTATTATTGTATGTATATGTACCGCCTTCGGCGATGTAGACTGATACCCTTATTATGTCTCACTGCATGTATATATTCCGCCTCTGGCGATGGTGACTGATCATTTCCCTTTTATTTACTAAGTTATATCCTACGTTGTGCTATTCTGATGTTGTTACATGTTATGATTCTGCTGTCATATCTATGTAAAATTATTCTATTTATTGTTTTTGCTATTATCTGTACTCTGCTATGATGATTGATGTGTTATATTCCAATGATTATCCTTAGTACCGTCACACGGATTTTGGGATCGTCACAGGTAGTCTTAGCCCCCTCTGCCCGTCCCATGCACGCACATGTCCCCGGTCGGTTTGCGCCGCCTACACCATCCGCCTCGTTTGGATCTCTTACAATCAATCATTAAGCGTGCCCCTTCTCCACCCAGTACGGAGTTCTTTACTTGATACCAACTTTGGGTTACTGACTGAAATGGGTCCCACACAATATGATACAAGCTCTCCCCTTTGTCTTGTATCCCCACTAGGTTTTCCACTGACTATGTATACCCTTAGGTGTCTTTAATTACATAGCCCTATACCAGTTATGCTTACCCTAAAGGGTGTCTTTAATTACATAGCTTCATTACGTTATCTATCGGGTATGTATACCACTAGGTGTCTTTAATTACATAACCTTATTACATTATCTATCGGTTATGTATACCACTAGGTGTCTTTAATTACATAACCTTATTGGGTTAAGTTCGTGGGCCTATATGTATATATTACCCACTCCCTCTAATTTACTTAACCCACCCACTACCCATCCAATTTTACTTAATCCTAACTTAAGTTCATAGTAATACAATCTTTATGGATTAAATTAGGTTAAGTAGTCCAATCCTTTACCATGTCCATTTATGGTTTTATAATGGGCTAGACCTCCCATATTAGGCCTACAACATGTGGATGCTGGATATGTCGGTCGAGTCCGGGCAGTCTTATTCCACAGTTAGGCCTAACCTCATGTCTTATCCCGATTCGTATTTGCGTACTTAAACCTCCCACATTAGGTTCAACATTAGTGGCTGCTGGATATGCCGATCGGGTCTGGGCAGACTTCCACCACTAATGTAACCTAACCTCGTGTCATAAGTACAATTTACAGTTCTTAATTTTAAATTACTAAACATTCCAAATTAATCCAAATCTACCTATTTCATTATAGGTAACTATTTCTATGTTTTACCCATTTGAATTACATGTCAAATATCACATAAATTATGCCAATTATAATATCTTTTTCCCCGTTTCCTCTCTAATGTATTCGTACGTATTTTGGCGGCATCTAGGCTATAGAGAAGCCTAGCTACAACAATGAAAAGGGAATATGACGAAGGTGATAATTTCAACATATCTTGGCATAAACATAAACATAAACTGGTATGATAACAAGGTGAATGGTCATGTAATCATCATGGCAAGGTAGGCATAAAAGTGATGAACTTTTAACAACTACGATGTCAGAGAAACATAATGAGATCTAAATTAACCATAAGGTGTCCAATTATTTAGATCTAGCATAGTTAGGGTGACATAGTAACACGTTTAGATCTAAAGATGGATTCACATGTCAAGTTTACAACATATCTCAATGGACCACAATATGACAGGTGAAAGGTGATTAACATAAAGATCTAGATATAAGTAATGTTACAACTATATAAATTAATAGATGTACATCCACCATAACATGGTTACAAGTCAAGATCCACATAAGCAACATAATCGAATAACCACAATTTTATTAGATCTAGGAAAATAGATCTGTCATGACATAGTATAGAATTCCACATTAACACAGAATCATATTTTACAACATATCCAATTCATAGTCTTTCAAGATATACTTTTATTTATCTAAACCTAAAAACAACTAGAACTCACAACATTAGATTTAGAGAATTTAGGAAGAACGGATCTAGAATTTCTGAATTGGATTTGTAGAATATGTTGTTGTAGAAAACGGTTCAGTTCGCACTCCAACAGCATATGTCCTCCATGACTTCCAATGAAGAAAATATGAGAAATAGGACATGTATATATAGCTGCCAGACCCCCTGAAACCGAGTGCCACGTCAACCCTAGGGGTGTCGACATCCCTGTGGGTGGGTCGACCCCTAGTTCGACACCCCTCCAGGGGGGTCGACCCCCTAAAGCGGGAATTTTGCTGCTCAGAGGAATTTTTCAAATTTGAATCCTCTGGATAGAATTTTGACTCATCTCTGACTCACCTCTGACTCATGTGTATATATAATATATTTATATGCATATACAAACTTAAAACCCACATAACTTCTTCATAAGGTGTCCGTTTTACGCAAACTAAATGTCTATCTTGTCCAGAATTTCGAGACGGACGCAATGGTGCAGTCTATTTCCTCTGATTCTGAATATTAAATTAATTATTATTTAATTTATTCTCTTTAATGTCATTAAAAATTCGGGGTGTTACAAATTCACTTCCTAATGAATGGGATCAGAAGACTCTAGCAATCGAAGAAACCAATGATATTAGTACTGTGAATAGAAGATTGGTAATCTAATGTCCTATGAAGTGAAGTTGCAGGTTAAAAAAGATAATCAAGCAAATGAGAAGAAATCACTGGCACTTAATGCAATGATTGATAATGATGAACCAGATGATGATACTATTGATGATATCAAGTTTACTATCAAGAAGATCAAAAAATTCTTGAAGTACTGGATAACGAAGAAACTTTGAAAAACTAATAACAATAATTCTAGAAATGGGAATGTTGTTAGATGTTTCAAATGTGATAAACCCGGTCATTTGAAAAGGAATTGTCTTAACTTGAGAAAACCAAAGCACATTTCAAATACTTTTAATAAAGAGAGGAAATAGGCATTCAATGCAACATGGGATGATTCATCATCAAGCGATAGTGATTCAGAAACAGAAAAAGCCAATGTATGCTTAATGGCAATGGATCACCAGATATGGAATTTTGATTAAAAAATTACTAAAGTTTTAAATGATATGCAACAGAGATATGAAATACTTAGTGAAGAGTGCGATAATAGTTAGGTAGAAATAGATAGATAAAAAATATCTAATGAAAAGCTGAGTAAAGAAAAACAATGTCTCGAAGATGAAATTGGAAGATTTAATGGTCATAAAAATGGAAGGGATTTAACACCTGGAAGTTATGAAAAACCGAAAAGTGAAAATATTCCTTAAAATTAGAAAATCTTTCAATGAAGTCACAGATCACTTATCTGAATGACAAAATAACATTTCTAGACAATGTTATTCTTAATCATAGTAAGGATTTTGATAAAATGAAAACTGATACTGATAAATTTAATAAAGGACAGGATAATCTAGAGAAATTATTATCTGCATCTAAAAACTTTAGGAATAAGCTTGGACTTGGATATACCCCTAAGGCTAAGAAATATAGTACTCAATATACTAAGTCTGTCAAAGCCACCAATTTCAAACCAAAACCTGGGAAATTAAAGTTAAATCCTCCAAATAGGTTCATTAACTTATGGGTTCCAAAATGGTTAGATAATACCGAAAAATAAAAATATATTGATAATTTATTAATAAGGTTAAATTATCTAATGATTATATTTTGAAAGGACATTTAAACTCTTCATGGGTTTGGAATCCCAAAACTTAACCCCATGGACCCCGAAATAAAAAGGGTACTAGTGTGCATATTTTATAATTTTTCAGGTACCAAATAATCGATGCTCAAAGCATATGACAAGAAATCTATTGAACCTTGGATAAGTCTAAAAATGATTAGTTATTGGCATCAGCAAAGTTGGTAACTCTAAAACTCATCTGATTATTTAGTTTATTTCTTGTTTTGATTTCCCCACTTGTGTTTTATTTATATGCATATACAAACTCTACATATTTGTCTAGCAGTAAACTAAATAATTCTTTTTACCCTTTTTGTTGATGACAAAGGGAGAGAAAAGGTATAAAGATACTACACAAAATGATAGGGGGAGTCAAATATAAAAAGTATTATATTTTATCTCTTAAGTATTTATATGGTCGTCATCATAATAAAGGGGGAGATTGTTAGTTATTGATTTTGATGACAACAACCATATAAACATTACTACTAACATATCTTTGAATTGTGTTGTTACATTAGATATATTATGGAGATATTCAAACAAGAGTACAGAAGAATAACTATAGAAGATGGATAATCAGAATAATAGAGGACTAAAGAAGACCAAAGCGTATTAGAGAAGAATACTGAAGAACAGAGGTGTTTGAAGTGATAAGGAGTTGGGTGGACCTTAGAATATCTTGTTAAAGATCCCATGGCAATTATGCTTGAAGATAATCAACATTGACCTCAACCGAATCACTAAAATCCACAAATATAAGGAAATTTGAAGTGTAGAAAATTTGAGACACTTATAAGTGTTATTGTGCATGTTTGCAACACATGCATGTCGACATACACAATTATGTACGTCATAATATAACGTTTTTCCAGAATTTTAAATTCAAATTGGAAAGTTATTTCTCTCCACCCTTTCACTAAAAAAACATCCTTTCATACACTATTTAAAGGCATCTAGTAACGAATTTTTACACATTAATTTCAGATTTTCTTCTACTCCTTCTTCTCTATTTATTCTATACAAAATTCCATTGAAAACTATCCTGTTACACTTGCAAATCCACTCTCTTTCACTCCTGTTCTTCATTGATTTGCAAGCCACACAATATCAGAGAGTTGTACTTGAATTCCTATCATTCTCTTTCTAATTTAATCCTATTCCCTCAAGGGATTCAAAGATATATTGCCATTTGAGATCTATAGGATCATTGTACCAAATCTACAAGAGTCTTTATTGAAGATACGACTACTTGCCATTGTTTGTTGCTGTTGACAAGGAGGTGTATCTTGTAGCCTGGGAAATCAAGATTGTAAAGGTGTTCTTTCCATTCGTGGAAAGCAAGCGATTATAGTGAAACTCTGCATGGTGAAGTGTAGGACTGGATGTAGGATTGGTTAATCTGAACCAGTATAAAAATCATGGTGTTATTTACTTTACTGCATTTTATTTTGTTACTTATTTCTTTTGATTTGAATTTTAATAGATATAGTTTATCTCTATAGTGTCTGAGTAGCCTTAAGATCCATTAAAACTAGGTTATAGACACCCAGTTCTCTAACATTATGAATGTAAAATCAACTCATATGAAATGTTTAATGAAATGCACAGGTAACTTAAAGGATGTTTGGAACTCCCATCCTCTAAGGATCCACTAAACTAGATATTAATAATACAATACACTATTATAATAGTGTCTATGGTAAATATAATATTAAAAATATTGTAAGCGGTCTTACCATTATTACCCTTACACCGTTTATAAACATTGTTTTAAACATTGCATATAAAACTCCAGTTAAATAGTCGATGGATAGGGATGTGTCGTTATACGACGTCAAATGAAAACCATATGGGGCTTGATCAGGATAACATGACAAGACAAACGAGGAAACACCAAGAATAAGATTCTACCGGTTGCACTTCCGAACCAATTGTAACGCATAGCCGCAACTACCGCCCACCTCGAACAATACTCCGAAAATCAGAGGCCCCCCATCAATCACAAAGTAGTAGACGGTATCGAAGAAGTGTGTTCGATAAGTGGTGCTACCTCAATAGCTTCTGTTTTAGTCATTTCTATTATGACCCCAAGGTCAAGGCTATCCATCATCGTTCTTTTACTTCATCCTAGTAACACTTGCCAAACCAACCAACTTCACTTTGGATTTTCCACCATGTGCACAGTTGTTAAATTGGTTCCTGGTCTTGGCAGAGAATATGTCAATATCCGACTCCGGTCTCTTTAACAACCAGACGCTTATTTCGCACCATGGTCATTTATATTTATAAATCATATTTAAAAAATCATAAATCCAATAATAACAATATAGATTTTATGTTTAAACACTTAAGCCGAAATATTTCAGTGTCACACATTGTATTTAGATCAATTCATTATTTTATTAAGTCCAAAAGTTCAAATTTATATTTACAAAATGGTTAATATCAAAATTAGGTTTTAATTTAACATTTCTATATCTCAAATATAGTTATCCAAAATATTCAACATTTTGGACTTGTCAGCTCGGACTGGAAATAAACTTCCATTTTAAATAGTTGATATATATTACAAATTGTTAAATTAAAGTAATTGTATTAATATAAAATATCTTGATTTAAAAAATCATAAAATAATTAATGATTAATATTTTAATAAAATAGTTAAATTTTCAAATAGTTATAAAATGTGTAATAGTTAAATTAAAAATAAATAGTTATAAAATAATTAATTATATAAAATAGTGTAGAATAGTTTAATATAAAATAATACAGGTTAGCAAATATTCTAGTTTTAAATAATACTCCAATCCAAACCTCATATCCATCTTTCCAAGTTCTAATTTATTATCAAATAAGATATAAAAACTTCAATTCAAATAAATTTAAACTTTAATAGTATATTCTCAATTCTAATTCATTTCAAAAATAGTATTTAAGTTAGGTTTCAAATTTATTGCTTAATCATTTTCTTCAAGTTTCACATTTACATTAAATCACATTTTAACAATTTCATATGAATTAAATATCAATTTCCTAATAAGAACGATTTTAAATATTTTGTTTCAGTTGTATTAAGATTCAAACCTTTTCTTGATAAATTATTATCAAATCAATTTATTTAATTTTATAATCATAACATATTCACATAAAACCTATTTATTATCTTCTAAATCATATCTTTTGATTAATTCAACTTAATTTGACAATTTCATTTCAATTTAATCATTTAAACAAATTAAGTTACCATTAAATTTCTAACCTCTCTTTTTAATCCATTCTTAATTAGAGTAGTAAAGAAGTTTATATTTTTTATAAAATCTACATGTATGTTAAGTTTAGAATTAAATAATATTAAACTTCAATAAAGTATTTATTAAATTACTTATAAAATAATCTAAATTATTTAAATTATAAAATATTATGATTGAAATACTGTTAAACAGCTATATTAAATTAGAATATGTTTATAATTTATAAAAATACTTTTCAAATTAGATCAATGGTGTCTGTATACTAATTTCTACTTAAGCCAAGTAATACCGATGCATATTATTTCAGTCCAAGTTTAAAATTTGAATCTGTAATGTATATCATTTCAATCCACATCGCAAATCGACTCATTTCATTTTCTTAATCTATACAATGGTTCGGGTATATATAGTTTCAACCCATAGGGAACTTGCAACATGAAAATAATACAAACAACGATATAAACAAACATAGCGAATCAAATCATATACATACAACAACATATGTCACTTGTGCACATTTCGTGTTATATATCACGTGTCATAAAGGCGTATTATACATGCACAATATAAATATCATAAAATATGATTTACTACAAGCAATCCTAAAAATTTCAGAGCATTTCAGATATGTTGGATTTACGTTCAAAAGTATGTTAGTCAAGCGTGAGATAAATTTAACTTTCAAGGCATTGAACGAAGAGAGCAAATGAATGTGCATTGAATGGAATGACATGAGTTACGCGATCCAAACGCGACAATACCAAGATCAAATCCGCAATAACAACAGAGAATTTATTTTCTATATGATGAAGAGGGTAGATAATTCTTAGCAAAAATCAAAAGAAAGAAACAAGGCCAAAACACTCAACAAATTGATCAATCCAGCAACAAAAATAATATGGACCTCAAAACAGCAAAAATCACATACATGAACACACCAAGGCACACTAACACAACACAACACAACACAACACATGATATCACACACACCAAAAATATAGAACTCTTTCACAATGTTTTTAAACAACACAACACTACAAAAAAAAGGAAAAATACAATACAAAACACAAACCCAGCCAAACCTAGTAAAGAAAATACGGAGAAAATACAAACTCAATACAGATAACCCACAAACAAACACATGCATACAATAACACAAGTAGAAAAAATACGCATGTCACACATGGTTGGAGATTGCCAGCTATGACGCAGTGGGATCTGGCTAAGGATTGCACACAACGGGAGGAGTGACTCAAGCACAAGAACGGGTCAAAATTGGGTTTGATTCCACGTTATTGGGTTCGGCTACGAGTGAAGCGTGGAGTCGGAATCCGATTGTCAGGGGATCTCACGGTTGTAATGATTAGCATAAAATATGATATTTTATGCACCAATATTTTATCTTTTTGTATATAAACAAATATTACATTGGGTATTATTTTTTTTTGTTTTTACAGATGAGTTGTTCAAGCCTTATACAACTTTAAAAGTGAAGAATTGATGCCACATACATGAAGAATTGCATAAGAAGCTGTCATTGGAGGCTAGTTGTGTTCACATTGGTCAATTTGGAAGGAGATTGGTAGAAAAGATCTTAGGAAAACATTCAGCTAGACACATGTCAAGCAAGGATAAGAGGAGGATCGTAGCATAATCTTTGATGAGAAGGCCCATTTGTATGATTAGGGTTTTGCAACTCTGCTATAAATACACATGTATACCCATTGTAAAGAGATACTTTTCTGCTATAATTCTTCTGCCATTAATCTAGTTTAGTTTTCTGCGTTTTATTTTTCTAGCAACTAGTGCCATCTACAATTTTTATTTTATTAGCAACTAGTGCCATCTACACAATTAGATTTGGTAGAGTACTAGTTGTATTACACACTTATTTTAATTAGTGATTGACCGACTGATTAGATTCAGCGGTAATCCTAATTTTATTTTCTGTTATTTAAAATCTACAAGTTTAATTTTTGCTTCTTAATTGCTTTCCTAGGTCATATTGGATTGAATAAAGATTTGATTAGAATCAGATCTGATTCAGTTCAATAATAATTTTATTTGTAGTATCAATTTTTTTGATTTCAAAATCAACCTCCAAGTTTTGTCTAACTCTTCCACAGAATATATAAATAATAAAAAATAGTTTTCCTCCCTTGTGTTTGACCTTCATGTTACACGATCTGTGCACTTGTAGAAATTTATTACAAAATTTGCGCTTTTCTAGTTCTTAGAAAGCGTCAATCAAGTTTTTGGCGCCATTTCCGAGGAGGTAACAATTAAATTTTATTATTTATTTATTTTTCGATTCATGTTAATTTTTATTTTATTTTTCTTTTTTTCTTTTTGTTTTTCTTGTCTATACTATATTATAATTACTAAGTTAGCAATGCTGCATTCTCAGGCATTCTCACTAAATTAAAATGAATCGTCTCGCAAATAATTCCCGAATTCGTTCCCCAAATTTCACCTTTTTATTTCGTTCCCCAGAGACCTATACTCCGATTCCTTTTCCATGTGTTGCTTCAATTGCTCCCAAAATCTCTCGAATTAATCTAGGTTTATTTATGCTGCTTCCTCGCCTTCTCGCCAGAAAATCAAGACGGATTCATCGACGGTTTCATCCACCGCATCATCGCCTTTCGTATATTTGATTCTGCTTTCTAGCCCTTTCGCCGGAAGCTAAGGAACTATTTTGAACCTCCGATTTGTAATTTGCAAACGCGTTAAATAGTCATCTTCATATTGTTCATGTTCGCTCTTGCTGCTACGTGTGCTGCTTCACGATCTGCTGCTCTGGGCTTTGATTTCCACCAACGATGACTTGCCTCCGATTTTGATTTGGATAGTTCTGGAAGTATATTTCAAACCAGGTTATCGTTTCTCCTCCCTTGAGAATATTTTTTTAATCAATTCAGATCAGGTTTCTTTTGCTTCACTGTTATGCGTCGATCAATGGTTTTACAATGGTTAGTAACCCTTAATCACTGTTATGCATGGATCTATGGTTTTATAATTGAATTTGTTTTTCTAAAACCCGATTCTTATTCTTTTGTGCTGAATGATAATTGTAAGTTTATTCGCTACTGTACTCTGTGTTTGTTTCCAATAATTTTCGTTTTCTTCATTTTTTTTTGGGTCATGATTTGTAGCAGTAGTCTGAATCAAAATGGTACAAGTGTGTAGGTATCAAAAAATAGAATCTACTGCTGTCTCGCATGCTTGAATAATCTAAGAAGGAGGTCCTTGGAATGTGTAGTAGCAGTCAAATGGGAACTTAGACCTCAGATTTGCTTTTCTTCTTTTCTTCTGATCTTCACCATGATGTGAATGTATGTAATTTTGTTTGTGTTTGCATGCTTAGCCCGGGCACTTGCTGTTTTAGACTTCTTCTACAACTATTCATTGCTCCATGTTAGTTGTATGGGTATTTTTGATACTGACAATGGAAATACTCCAGCATTTGTTTGGAACCGTACTGAGTTTTTAAAGGTCTTAGGGGTGAACTGTACTTACATATTTATTTTGTGCTAACACTTCTTTCTTTTCATTTCATTTGTCAGCCGATTTTATTCTTTGCTTAGCTAACAGTTAGTAATATAAACCTGGTTGGGGCACAGAGATATTAAGCAGATATGTACTAATTAGTTTCTTTGAAACTATGTTTCTAGATATTAACTAAATGCAAACATAGCAATTTACTTTATTTCCCTCATGAGTTGAAACTTACGTTGTCTCTTGCATTTTATACACAAAATATTGTCAGCATGCTGCCTTAGAGGCACCAAATGCATGTGAGGCATTGTAGACTTGCCTTAAATTGTACCTGTTAAAATTATACTGCATATGCTGCCATCTATTCTTTATGATAAATTCTCTTCGGAGAGTCTATTTTATTTATGTAAATCAATCCAAATGCTTAGTGAAGAAGTGAAATACTTATGCAGTGCATCCTAGCATCAAGCTAGCATAAATTAATAAATGTTCACATTTGGTCTTACCCAAATTTTACTATGGTCATTCTTTCTCATGATAAATATAGCTTAGAAAGTGATATTACCATGAATTTTGTTACATAAATAGTAAACTGATTCAGACTATAGCTATCTGTATGAATAGCTAAAGTTTTTTTTTGGTTATTAATGGAGATATGCAAGCAGATCCACATGTTAATTTAACAGCTAATCTTACAGGCAAATTGTATTTGCGTATGTACAAATTAATTTATTCAAACAGTGACTTCAGTCACACATTCCAAACAATCTTAATTTAGATAACAATATATGTATGTATGTATAGGTCTGTCAATGATATAGATATTGATCCTAATTTGGCCAGAGCTTGCACTGCTAATACATGTACGAGTTAATCTCTACCTACTCTAAGCCCGACAAAGGTACGATCCAGTCACTGTAAGTTCGAGTACGATTTCATCATAGCTCGGCCCGATTTTGGATCAACCTAATTATTTATTCCCTATAATATGAAATCAATAGTGTTTATGCTATTTCTGTTTATTTACCCTTTTTTGTTTTCTATATAAATGTTTTGGTATCACTACTCCATTTGTCCGGTAATTCGGCTATAGTTTATTTTCCATCTTAGGAGGCGTCATTATGGAGTCCCATCGATTTGACACTACTGGTAGAGGACAATGAGGCAAAATGCAATCATACTTTAACTGTTCAAAGATCCATCCAGTCACAACTTCAATGGTAACATTCAAATTTAATTTAATTCTGCAAAAAATAATGAAAAATGTTTGGGTATGTTGATTTGTATTCATTAGTTTCCCTCAATAAGCAAATTAAACATTTGACTGCTATGGTAATTGTTTTTATCTATTATGTTTTCCTTAGTTGAATGAAAAAATAAATACTTATCTAAACTTGCATTTTACGGGGCAGTGCCATTTCTTCAACATTTGTTTCTTGGTTTTTTATCGATAAAATTATATATTGAGCAAACGATTTTTGTTTTCTTACTCTCAATTCAAAAAAAAAAAAAAAATCCAACAACCCTTTGGAGAATAATTTCTATCGCACAAACTTTCTTTCATTTCATGAATACGTTAATGGCTAAATGTTTGTGGAACTTATACTGTTTTAATGATTTCTTTCATTTCACAAAAGTTGTTAAGTTATGATATTTATCTTTTTTTCATTTGTTAGACGTTTGAATAAAATGTATATCCACGTAGCTCTTCCGTTTATATTGTAAAATGAGTGAACTATTAGATTATTGAGATAATTGTATTAGAAAGTATTTATTTATTCGACTATTGTTCTGCTTTCCAAAGTTTTTTTAAAGATGAAATAATATACATGTTGATTTAAAAAATAATCTTACATGCAATCTGTATGTGCTTAGCTACAAATTAATTTATGCAAACGGTTATTTCAATCATAGATTTCAGAAAATTTGAATTTGAACAACAATGTATATATGTATTGTCCCCTATTATCAAATATATTTCTGCATTCATCCTTTCGATTAGTTATTATTGGCTAGCATTAACTTCCAACAATGTTCTTCATTACGAATATAATACAATTTTGATTGAATTGCATATGACTAATGAAAATAGGTTACATAAGGATAGAACAGCAATATCTGTACATTCATTTACAAACATTAATCCTATTATGAGTCCACTATTGTAAGGTGTCACAATCATTACTTAACAGTTTAGAACTGAAATGTCTGATTGGTATAAAGCAACAACACAATGGTTCTTCCAAGACAACATGTTACCAAAGTATAGAGTGAAGGTTTCAATCTTGGGAATGGAACATGCAACCACCTTGGTTACATCTAACGGAGATAAACTAAGCTTTAGCAATTAACATATAATTGAAATAGCCAATGGCCGGGGCAATAAAAACCATTGGTTGTGCATGTGTAGGGAATTAGGTTTCTGATCTTTATTTTTGTGTTTATTTCTCTAACTTCTAAAGAATCTTCATTTTACTTCTCAAACTCTTTGTAGCACAAATAATATAATGCAAAACTGCTCTTACATATGCATGCTCCAAGTTATGTTTGTACTCTACTGAATTGAGTTTTACATTTGTGATTCGTGTGTGCTTATATCACTGAGGTACAAGATTTGGGTTCGAAAATTAAAGAAAAGAGTAAATTTTGGGTAATTTGTTCCCATAACGATGAAAATTTAAAACAAAACCTGGTAGTTCAGAAACTAACCTGTTGATTGGTCATCCCAATTGTTTGAGTTCTATTGGTATCCAAACTAAGAAAAAAATGTTAGTCACGACATATGTTTCTTGATTACTGAATTTGTTTTTAGTAACTAATATTTATAAATAAATTTTTTACTTTGAAATCATTCATCAAAAAAAGAAGATGTAATATGGGGGTTCTATAAGCCTCTGAAGTGAGAGGTGATCGTATAAAGTATTTAAACTAATATGTATGTATAAATTATTTATTAATCAACTGGGTTATTTTATCAATCCAGCTTAATGTGTACATATGTGTATGTACGTGAATTTTACCAAATCCCTTACTTCTAATTTTTTGTTCATTTTTTGTTGAGTGGACGCACATTACCAGAAATATTATTAATTCTGTCATGATATTTATAATGAGTTTAAATATATAATAATAAGTAACTAAAGAGTTTATGACGATTCCAACTGCTTTACTAAGCTTATGTTTTCCATTCATATATAAGCTCCGATAAATTGCAACAACCAGATCATATCCAAAAAAAAGATCATTTATGTCATTTAAATTTGTTTCCAAACTCAATAATTGATGATTGATCCATTGGCACTAGAAGTATAGTACATGTTTAGTAAAATGCACTAATAGTCTGGCAATCTGTTCTTCCCCTTATTTCCAACGCTTAGCATTTTGGTTCACAAAATACCAAAAGAATTCTTTTTTTTTCGGACGAAAAACCACACATATGTTCTCTAATATAGGAGCTTAGATCTTCAATCTTGGTCTTACTTCTGCCAGTTACATTCTAAAACCTCCTCCAAGATGTTGAAAACAAATCTTACATTTGTAGTGATAGCATGTGGCAAAATAGTGGCAATATAACTTGCTTTAGGTATTTGATCAACATGGTTTACTGACAATGCTCTTTACAATTTTATTTATTAACTTTTGAAAAAGTTTGAAATATTTTTATGTCTCTACCCTTTAAGTTTTTGAATCTGTTTAGTTTTTTTTTAATGGTAAGAATGTTGATTTCATTTTTTTTGACAACTTGATTCATATCCATTCTTGATCTGTAGTAAGTTTCACTGCATGTATTTCGTATTTGGGATCTATTATGGTTGCTTAGCAATAATAATTAATCTCATGAACATACCTAATTTACCTTCAGATCAGTGTTTTATGGGCTCATATTGAAAGGTAAATTGCTTTAGGCAGTTTACATGCATATTCATATCCTTTAGTTTTGCATCCTTCCCTTTCCATTTTCGTTGATTGACACAAAAATCACACATATGCGAGTAACCAAACTTTATATTTTATCTTATCATATTTGTTTATCAATAATTGTATCATCCCCAAACATATTTCTTTTTTCATTGTTTCAAGAATTTATTAGAAGCTGGATCAGCACTAAATATCATTTTGATAAGTGAATGTAACATAAGCCTGGATAGTTTTTTTTTTTTTTGGTTTTGTATAATTTGTTTCCAAATGTTGTCATTTTTTTCATTACTTTATAATATTTCACTCTTTCCTTCTCAACTGTACTCTGACAGGTGATTGAAAAAGCAATTTGGGAGGTGTCCTGATCAGGCAAACTATCAAAGCTGATGATTCAATGATGCGTAGCATGGCTTAATTCGATAATTTTCTTATTTCTAATGTTGTTTGTTTTTATATTAGTTTTCCAAGAGTTCTTTCCCAATTCACAGACAAAGAAGAAGAGAAAAATAAATTAAACAGGAGCTTTTCACTGGTAATTGACATTATCAGGCTATATTACTGTAAAATTCATCTCTGTTTTCGCTTACCACTATCCTCTGCATATATGTAAAACCATCCTTAAATTTCTTTGTGACTGCCATTTGATACAAAAAGTAATCTACAACAAAATAAATACTGATAAATCATGGTTCAAACTTGGTTAATATTTGATCCGTGTGTCATAAATATTTGCAGAAAGGTTTCTTATATCATGATAGAATTATGTTATCACCAAAATTCTTTCTTTCTTTTACAATACAATATTTCGCTGTGATTAGCATTCTGACTCGCGATCTCCAACTCCACAATTTGTTTTCAATTTTTACGTAGTTCATTTAATTGTGCACAGATTTATGTTTCATATACTTATACAAGCATAGATACATACATACATACGTCAAATACAAAAAAACTAAATATAACTGTAACCATATACTATACTATGAAAAACTTCAGTTACAGGTGAATCTGATACATTGGATTTTATTTGGCAATGAGTTGGTGGGAACTGAGAAAAAATGAGGTAACATGATATTGGTGAATTTAGTATATAATTTTTAGGCCTAATATACTTATTCCATACTGATATAAATTTTTGCAGAAAGGTTTAGCATTTTTGCAGTAAGTGACGAAAACAGGTATGTATTATTTCACTCTTTGGCTGTTATTCATAACAAATTTATCTTTGTTATTGTGTTAGTATTTTGCATTTTTTTCAACCCGTTTACGTTCGTTGAAGGTTTAGAGAATCCAAGTATTTCTTTGATAGGTTAATTTTTTTTTTCGATTTTGGAACATAGCGCAGTACATGTAAGTCCAGCTACAGCATTTTGGGAGAAAAAAAAGTTTTGCACATCAAAGTGATAATTAATATTTCAAATAAATCGGATAAGAAAATATTAATATTTTTGCTGACATATTGTTCAATAATATTGGTGGTGGTACCAATTTTCATTAATGTCAGATATTTTTGAATTAGGTTATTAGATGGTAGTACTACAAGTCTTAGATAGAATATAGCATACTGTATGCCACTGAATGTTCGAATCATGGTATTTCTTTGATAGGTTAGCAAAAATTTAAATTTTTTATTTAGAATAACTGTTATTACTCAGATTTATAATATCCAGTAATGTATTATATTTATAGTAACATACTGACATTTTTTCCAAGAAGACTATAAAAATTTTGAATAAATATTTACTGAAAAATTATCAATTTTTTTGTATAAGATATTGTGACCACTTTCTTTTTAACTTCGTATATTATTCAATAATAAATGTGAATTCTTTCCTATATTCTAAATTAGAATGAGAGTCTCTAATTAACACTTTTTTTCTGTTCCAAGGCCTTAAGTTTAAAAGCTAACATGATCATTCAACAAATATGTTTAGATGAACATAAAACTATGATAAATCTTTCAACCAAGGATCATGCATGCAACTTAGAATTGTGGGGTAGTCTAATTTCTCTATGCATATTGCGCTTGATTGAGTAGCATCACATATGTAATCTTTTACTTACTTTATTTGAGGTCGCATGCTTTATGTATATTTTCTATTGCTCTAACACCACTATGTTTTATAAATCCTTTTTAGGTTCAAATTATTAAACATAGATTCTATACTACAGTGTATTGTGATTTATTAGTAGCTGGTTTTAAATGATGGTATATAGAATGTATATTCAGAAATATATGTTTTCAGTACAATTTAACTCAAATAAGCAAATATATTTGAAGAATGCAATGATTTATATTAGATCAGATCCTCAACTATTCTTGATGATTGTTAGACTAATACTGATTTCCACTGATATAATGTTTCATTATGCTAATTCACTTAAGAAGCAGCAATTTATTCAATTATTATGATGTATATATGGGTTTACTTCTAGAGTTTACTGCTCCATTCTCATAATTCACCAACTCTTTAAATATCCTCAAAATCTCACAATTAACTGCATAAAATTATTTTAAACTCTTTTCTTACTTGCGGCCATGAAACATTTTTAGGCATAGCCGTACACTAAATGTAGAAATCCATGTACTTTAGGTTGTTTTATTT
Organism: Allium sativum; assembly: GCA_030737875.1. NCBI lineage: Eukaryota > Viridiplantae > Streptophyta > Magnoliopsida > Asparagales > Amaryllidaceae > Allium > Allium sativum. Next base: position 246,621,694 of record CM060922.1, on the reverse strand, counting down.
CAATTTTTTAGGACTTGACCGAATAGCAGCAGTTGGCCTTTGCATGAAGGGAATGAAGGAAGCTAAGAAGACTGGCAAATGAATCAAACAATTCATGGAGGCTGAAGTATTTTTGTACATCATTTGACTCTATTGTTTAGTTATTAAATAGTTAAGCTTGCATCCCTTTTATTGTATGCTTTGATAGTGAGAAAAGTGAAGAAGTGTCTAACCTTATATGATACCATGTAAAACAAAACGTCTTTACCTGCTTGGTCCATAATCAAAGTGAAAATGATATCTTCTTTACCTTATGTAAAAATATTATTTCCACATGCTTGGTTTATAATTTAATGTTTGTGCCTGTTGACAACTAAGTTATATTGTTTTCAACATACCTTTATAATGTTACATTTGTACAATACAATAACATTGTCATCTTTAATTACAGTTATAATTATGTTACTTGCTTGGTTAATACGATTTTCATCTGCAATTTTAAACATTAATATACTGTTATATAAGTTGCAGTTAATATCAATGTTACCATGTTATTCTTATGTTTTATATTGGGCCTTAAATGGTAATGTGAATTTAAGTTCACACAAATTATTGTAAGATCAAGTAATCAAATACTATACAATATGTCCAATACAACCTTATAGCGATAGCCCGTGTGCGTAGCATGGGTTCACACTTGTATATATAAAAAAAGACAAATTCTTAATTGGTTAGATTTGGTATTGTTCAATGATACCATAATCTTCTAAACAAGAGAAAAAATTCTTGCCAATTTTTGTCCAATTTCTTTTTTCCCTTTTTCATCTATTTCTTTCTTCTTTTCAGAATTTTTCCCTTTTACATTTCTCTTTCTCTCCTCTTATATTTTCACAACAATAAAAAAAAGCCTGCTCTTTTGTTCCAGATTTCTTTCCTATCCTTGTTCCCCTCCAATCTTTGCAATTCTTCTATTACAAGTCTTTAAAAAAAATCCTTTACAATTCTTTCTTGCTTTTTTTCCTCTTGCCTAATTTTGTTCTGCTATATTCTGCCTCCTACAATCTGCAATCATTGTCATAACCCATTTACCGCTACGATACACCCTCACGCTAAACAAACTGCCCTGACCACCTTCCTCACACACGGCCAAATTTAACACCATATTCACCTTCACCAAAGCCACTCAAACAAACCATTCACGCAACCTTCCCGTACCCACGTCAAAGCCATCCACTGAACCGAATTCCCTTATATCTCCATACAATCCCCTATCCACATCCGATAACCCTCATTTTCACCATCGTAGTTCAACGCAGACCATCCTCATCCATCAACAACTACCACAATGCCATCACCAACCCTCACCTCAACCATATGTCAACCTCTCTACCGAAACACGAAAACTTCAAAATAGCCAAAACCCAATTGCATAGTTCGAACAACACCCAGAACCCCTTCTGCCGATTCGAAAACCAAGCCAACATCACAGTTCCATCCCATGCATTTTTTACTTCGATCTATTTTTGTGAGTTCTCGATTTCTTGATAAATAGCATGAAGGATGTGAATTTTTGAAGATTTGTTTCCTTGGAAATTGAAATTTTCCCTAAGTCCGATTTTGAAAACAAAAAGAATAAAAGGGGCGATTTGTTTTGGGATAAAAAGGGGCGAGATTCTGGGTTTGGTTTTTTTTATTTTTTTTGGTGCTTCTTGAGAATAAAAGAGGGGTTAAATACTTGACTTGTTCTGGTTTCCTGAAAGACCCAATTTGTTTCGATTTATTATTATTACTATTATTTTTGGGCGTGATTTGCTTTGATATAAAAAAAATAAAGTGAGGAGATTTATTTGCTCAATCCTTTGGTTTGTTTGTGAGCTTTAGAGTATGACGTGGTGTAATCATGGGTTGAGTCAGTCTGTTGAGTCCTTTTTTTTTTTTTGAGTTTAGTTTCAATTAGCTTTTGTTTTGTTAAGTTTGTTTTTAAGTTTTTTTTTCGGGTCTAGTTAGTTGTTAGTTTAGTTTTTATTCTTCCAATTTGCTTCGTTTTCTTTTGTTTAATTAGCTTCCAAAAAAAATCAAGGGTCAAAGGGCAAAATTCAAGCAATCAAACGGGGATTTTGAGATCAAACAATTTGCAAACACTGGGATTGGAACTGCTGACACTACTTAAATTTTATGGACAAACTGTCATACCTCACTGTAAAAATTTTCTAAACTCTACAGGTGTAACAACCCGAAAATCTGGGCCAGTTTAAAATTTTTATTTTGGCAATTTTAGCGAATTTTGAATATTTAAAATAGATTGTTTTAAATAATATCGATGAGAAATTTATTTTGAATATAATTCGAACGTATATAGTTGTATAGATCGTCGTTAGAATATAAATAATTATATATAATTATAAATAGAATTGAAAATGGCGCGGTAGTTCGATAATTCGATTTCAAACTTCAATTGAACGTACCGGGTGCAAAACAATCCGGATTTTAGTGAAACCAAAAACATTAGGATCTAATTGATAATATCTTTCCAACGAATCCGAAAAATCAAAATTTCATAGCGGGAATCAAAAGATATGTCCAGTTGAAAATTCTGAATAGTCGCTATGGAATTCAGGCCCTTAAAAATAGACATTTTGCAAACGACCTCGGATTTCGACGAAACCACTTTTATTGGATCCGCAGTGTCAAATTATTGTTAGATTCCAATTTTCATAATTTTTCGAATCAATATGTGAGCATGGCAAAGGAAAACGCAATTGACCAATTTCAGTTGATTTTAATCGACTGGAAATTGGCCATTTTTCTAACGATCTCAGAATTTGACGAAACTAGTTTTGTTAGGACCGCATCGTCAATACGAAGCTAGAAAATATTTTTCTGGAATTTTTCTAGTTAGTATGTGACCCCGGTAAATTGAAATGCGCGTTCAAAATCAATATATAGAGTTACATGTTGATTTTGACGAAAACGAATCGAAACGATCAAATCAGCTTGCGATACATATCCCATTGTGTTCGGAATAGGGGTAAAACGCTATGGACGACAAGCGGTGGGCCTCGTTTAGAGGTCGTATGTAAAAGTCAACCTATTGGGATTAAATAATTAATTAAATAAAAAAAATAACACTACCTCTCCTCTTTAACCAGGCCCCCCTTCTTTCTAAAGAATCGATTCAGTATAAAAAAAAAGAAAAAAGAAAAAAAACGAAAACCCGCCGCCCCTCCCCTTAAACCGCCGCCGCCTCGAGAGGACCCCCCCTGAAGCGAACGCCACCTCCGAAACCCTGCCCCTCCCCCGTCCAGACACGAGCGCCCCCCCCCCCCCGATGTCGACCGCAACGTCGCAGATCCCCACCTTTTCCACCTCGACCTCGCGATGGCCCCCCACCTCGCACCCCCTCCCGTCAGTCGAACGCGACACCCCCCCCCTCGAAGACCGTGCCCAACCCACATCCGATTGTCGCGCCGTCCAGTCGGAGTCCCCCCCCCTTCACTCCAGTCGATGGCGCTAGCACCACCCCCGTCCACAGCAAGCCCCTAGTTCGTTTGAGTAAAAGGTGCGTTTTTTTAAGTTATTTTTATTCATGTAATTAAAAATAAAATTTTGAATTAGAAATACCATATATAAAACCAGATTTTTATAAAGTAGCAGATTTAAAAATATGATTTTTATAAAGGAGCAGATTTAAAAATATGATTTTTATAAAGGAGCAGATTTAAAAATATGATTTTTATAAAGGAGCAGATTTAAAAATATGATTTTTATAAAGGAGCAGATTCAAAAATATGATTTTTATAAAGTAGCAGATTTAAAAATATGATTTTTATATTTTTAAAGTAATAAAAATATGATTTTTATATTTTTAAAGTATTAAAAATATAATCTTTACTATATAGAATATATAAAAATATGATTTTTGGTTAGGTAGAGAATTAAAAATATAATTTTTACATGATAGGAATATTAAAAATATCATCTTTATATGTGTAGAAAAATAAAAATGTGATTTTTATAATGATATATTTGAAAAGGCGAAATCTTTATATTTGAAAAGGCGAAATCTTTATATTTGAAAAGGCAAAATCTTTATATAGAGAATAACGAGGTAAAAATATAATTTTTATCTATATAGTAGCAATGAAAAAATAGAAATTTTATCCATATAGCGTGATTATAAAAATAGGATTTTTATATACATAGCGAAGTAAAAATTCGATTTTTATATATTGAATAGCGAAGTAAAAATTCGATTTTTATATATTGAATAGCGAAATAAAAATTCGATTTTTATATATTGAATAGCGAAGTAAAAATTCGATTTTTATATATGTAGTGAATACAGGCAACGAAGGTGATAAAAAGGCGAGAACAACAAAGATTTCTATAAATGAAGAGTCGTGGTATTGGATAGCTATTGGTGAGAATTTCTCACTCTTCAATTTCTTTTTCTAGTTATATATATATATACTAGGATGCAGACGGTGTTTAGTAGCACCCGACACAATCGTCCACAGACCATGGACTTGTTTGTTTGATTGCAAAAATTAGTTAGATTGTTTGATTGAATTGAATTGTTTGGTGAAATGAAATTAATTTGATTGATGTGTGAATGGCGTGGGCCTTCACTAGACCGGGGATAAGGCTAGGCCTCGTCCCATTTCTAGTATCGTGTCGTTATGCCGCCGAAATTTTCTAAAATATGTTAGAAAAATAAAAATATCATTTTTATTGTGTAAATGAACTGAATAGAAATTCATGTGTTGAAATAAAATATTTTATCGTTAAAAATATAATTTTTAACGTGGAAGTGAATAAAATATTCATTTACAAACCGGACGGTTTGTTTATGTACACTGATTTGACTGACATTGATTGGGACGATAAATTTTACACATCGCCCAACTGCACAAATAAAATCTGTGTTTGATTGTTTGAAACCCCACACGGGTGTTGGGATGAAATTTGAAGTTCACTCATCCTGATTGATTAATTATGTCGATCAATGGATTGACAGGCTGTTATAAGCGTTAGATATCTATATTTGATGCTTATGCTGTGTAGTGCACTTTGGTTGATGGTTGATTATTTTTCAATGTTATTATATACGTGTGATGTGTGAAAATCCATATAATTAACTTTATATGGTAATTGATTGGGCCTCATTCCAATTTAGAAAATAAAGAATAATATAAAATAAAGGTTCATGTGTTGACAGTACTCATCCTTGAGACTAGTCATGTGTTGAACGAAATATTTTAATAATAAAATTTACTTCTTTATCAATATAAAATAAAGGTTCATGTGTTGACTGTACTCATCCGTTGAGATTAGTCATGTGTTGAACGAAATATTTAATAATAAAATTTACTTCTTTATCAATATAAAATAAAGGTTCATGTGTTGACTGTACTCATCCGTTGAGATTAGTCATGTGTTGAACGAAATATTTTAACAAAAATAGTCACACGTGGACAGTACTCATTCGTTGAGATTAGTCGTGTGTTGACAAAAATAAATATTCATTTGTTGAATAAAATAAAGGAATTATTGAAATATATAAAGCCGTATTGATTAGAGATGCGCTATTTTGACATGAACGATATTTATATCGATTTTATTCATTTTAAAATAAATATTGAAAAGTGATTTCGAAATCGCATATTTTGAAACGAATTTGAATTGAATCGAATAGAAAACCAATTTGAATTGAATCGAATAGAAAACCAATTTGAATTGAATCGAATAGAAAACCAATTTGAATTGAATTGAATCGAATCGAATAGAAAACCAATTTGAATTGAATCGAATAGAAAACCAACTTGAATTGAATCGAATAGAAAACCAATTTGAATTGAATCGAATAGAAAACCAATTTGAATTTGAATCAAATAGAAAACAAAACGAATTTGATTTCAATTGAATAGCAAACGAAACGAATTCGAATTGAATTGAATAGATAACGAATTTGAATTGAATTGAATATAAAACCAATTCGAATTGAATTGAAAACGAATTCGAATTGAATTGGAAACAAATTGAAATGAATTCAAATTGAATTGAATAGAAATGAATTTTAAAACGAATTTATAAGGAAGAATTCAATTTTGATTTGAAATGAAATGGAAGTTGAAATTGTTTTTGAAACGAAATTAAAACGATTTATAAAATTCGTTTTAAATAGAAATCGACGAAATATATTATATATATATAGTATAATGGCCTGAGTAGAACGCGTCGTGCCGCGGCCGTTCGCGAATTTCGACCATTTATTTCAAACGGACATTACGGGAGATCCGACCGTCGGATTCTCCTAAAACCAGAACCGTTGGGTTTGTATCGAAAAGAGATTTCTAACGAATATTAGAAATTTGAAATCTAACAGTTGGATTTGGAGATACGTCCAAATCAAATTCGAAAAAGGTCGATGTAAGTGCAATTCAATAGCCGTTGTTGGAAATCGACTGTACGGGCCTTGATAAAATTATTAAAAATAGTAATGTGTAAAATCATAAGAAATGATTTGGGAAGAATTGGGATGAAAAACTCCCTGTTTGAAAAGATAAAAATAGATTTTTATCGAAATGAACTAGTTTTGAACTAAAATTAAACCCGTTTATTTTTAAATAAATAAACTGGATTTGGAATGGGTTTTAAACAGAATTGATTTGTGGGTTTATCGTGAATGGTGTTTTAAATAAAATTTGTTCTTTAACCCAATAATGAATAGATTATGTTTTGGTTTTATCATGAACTGTGCTTTAAATAACATTAGTTCTTTAACCCAGTAAAAGGAGTTTTAATGAATCTACAATTAGATTGAAATGTGAATTGATAATCTAAATTATCAAATATAGAGAATGAGCGAGAATGGAGTATCACCAGTTTTGCTCCAAAGCGGTAGTTAAATCTTTAATTAGATTTGAACGTGAAATGGTAATTAATTTTACCGATAACACCGTGGTATTAGATATGGAGTATTACCAGTTTTGCTTCATGGGATGTATAGGTTGGGATTGGGAAATAAAATAAATAATTACTTCGGTGTGGTTCGCTAATCTCGACTAGTTTAGAAAACCATAATTTGGTTTGAAACGACATCTAAAGGAAGGTTAAAGGATAAATTTTAAAGAATTTATCTTGGATAAAATTAATGGGAACCTTTCCCTGAGAATATGAATTGGAATGAGGCGTATGTTGTGTTTGTGTAATGTTTTTAATATACGCGGGTCGTTCGGAAAGTCCGGGTTTATACCCATTCTGAATAACCGATTCGACGATATGTCGAAGATGAAGACGGTGGTTGAAGACCGGAAGTCTTCACATCGTTTGGGTGATTACTGATGATCTTGATTGGGCTGTACACCCAAGATGAGGGAATCAGTTGGTGATCGTCCAGACGTACCTGGAGATCGATGGATATGTGAGGAAAGTGCCTCCGGTTTCGTTCAGACCCAGAACGAACTTGTAAATGGATTGTGTGTCTGACATTGGATTTTATTCTGTGTTGATTGATTTCTGTTAAATATATATCTGTTTGGCGGCGGAGAATTTATTCTCTTGCTTAACGCCCTTCTCTGAGACGTACGAGCTTAGAGGTTATATATCGATAGATATCAATCGCATGGCATGAATTGCCTGTGTGGCACGCTGAGTTGCATGGATCAAGGCTTCTGTTGAAAAGCAAAGTCTTGTGGTTGATGATCAAAGCACGACCTACGTGGCAGCTTTGTGTATAACGTGAATTCGCGAGCCTCACACCTTGGTATGAGTCAAAAACGGGATAAGGACCCAAGGAGTGCATGCCGTTTCTTTCTAGGTATGGTGGTGTCAGTGACTTACCATCCCTGACATTTATATACTTTTCACCTATGTGGTTGTTGGAATGCGAGGCGCCTCGATTATAGGTCTGTAAGGACCGGGAAACGTGTGTTCAGGAATAATTAATCCTCTAACGTAAGTGAGGACCGGCCTTGGAGGATCCAGGATTGCCCAGAGTGTGTAGTCCTGAGGCATTTGCTAGAGTGTCTCGAACGCGGAGAGGAGCTTGCCCCTTGCCTCGACTCATGACGGAAATCCAATTTCCAATACGTGTATTGTGGTTTTAATTGTAGAACTAGTATGGCGACATAGTGGTATGGGACATTCATGCCGCCTATGATTTATATTTATGATTGAAATTGTTTTGACACTATACACTTATTATAGTATCAAATGATTTGTTTTAAACGTATCAAGCATGTTTGGCTATTATAAGGGAAAACCCTATCCTCCGGCTTGCGTTGCATTGTGTGATGGGACCTGGGTCTTATAATAGCTTCATTTTTCGAAAAAGCATTGCGCTGTTTATTCTATGCACTAGTATTCTTGGGAGGAAACCCGTTCCGTGTTATACGGCGTGGTCCCTTGAATCACTCTCTTTTAAAGTAAAGTTTAGAATAACTGTTTTAGTTCTCACACCAGTCACATGACTGACCTGGAGTTTATTGTTTTAACCTAAACTCTGGGTGCCCCTATTTTCCGCACGGGCAGCTAGTAGTTTTGGTTTTGCAGATTTATATTCACAGGATCCTGGTTTACAGCTGGAATGATATCCGGAAAGCTCTGTATCCGTATATCACCTTCAGTTGTGCTTTGTATTATTTTTATGCTGCTATGTAATTTATTGTAATCTCTGATATTTATCGAATGTAATTTATTCATTCATACTCTGTATATTCTTGTATCTGATGTAATTGTTGTAAAAACAATGAAATGTTCTTCCATCTGCGTTCTGTTTTGTCCTGTTCTCAAACGATCAGGGGTTTCGAACGGTCTAGATCGGTTTAACGACTGATTCGGATCGAGCGAAATTCCTGGCCGTCACATTTGGTATCAGAGCTTTGGTTTACAGAGCTCGAGAACAAGACACATTAGAACCATACGAAAGAATTCATCAGATATTGGATTAGTAATATCTAATTAGAATGACTCGTTAGAGATAGGATCAGTAGTATCCCAGAATGAGTGTGAAGAGTATATTTTTCAAATGAAAACAATTTTGTTTTGAAAATTTAAATCGTTTTATACGTATTTGAATATTTTATTTGTATTGATTTGGACAATCTAGTATATAAAGATTTTGCATATACGCTTCATGAACGTATATTCGAAGTTTTAATATACTGGATAGATATAGAATCGCACTCTAGTAGCCCGGGAATGATTCCACTGATGACGTACGGCATCAGTGGTTTATTTTCGTGTTTCGAAGGTGTGATATCTATATATTTCCATTAGACTGGTGTGAGAACCAAAACTAATATAGATAGATTTATTTGTTGTGATTTGGCATCAAAAACATGACTTTTTTTTATGTATCAAAATTATGAATTTGAAACGTTAAATTCACTAATTGATTGATGTTTGTGTTGTTTGTTTATTTGTTTAATAATTTTTGAACCATTTAGCCTAATTGAACCAGATATTGAATTGTGTTGAAAATTAGTCGCATTTGCTTGCATATACACATACTTACATTGAACAGGTCATAGCAAGGAGGCTAGAGCAGAGAATAAAATTTGTTTGCCCGACAAATAGGTACATGTTTACCATAATTTACTGTTTTGTTTGGGTGATGATGATTTTATGAGCCTATTGGCTAGCCGCTTGGCTTTTTCTTTTTCTTTTTGAGATCAGAAGGCCTGTATGGCAATTTCGGGATTTTCCCGTGCTCCCCGTGCAAAGGAGGTTATGGCGAAATTTTTCAAAAATTTAGGGTGTTAGCCAAATTTTTGAAAATTTGAAAATTCTCAGAAACTGAAAAGTTGGAGAATGGAAGCTAGATCGAACGTAGAGTTGATTAATCAAACCACTTTCGACTTTTTTCCTTTTCGGGGACGAAAAGTTTTAAGTGGGGGAGATTGTAACAACCCGAAAATCTGGGCCAGTTTAAAATTTTTATTTTGGCAATTTTAGCGAATTTTGAATATTTAAAATAGATTGTTTTAAATAATATCGACGAGAAATTTATTTTGAATATAATTCGAACGTATATAGTTGTATAGATCGTCGTTAGAATATAAATAATTATATATAATTATAAATAGAATTGAAAATGGCGCGGTAGTTCGATAATTCGATTTCAAACTTCAATTGAACGTACCGGGTGCAAAACAATCCGGATTTTAGTGAAACCAAAAACATTAGGATCTAATTGATAATATCTTTCCAACGAATCCGAAAAATCAAAATTTCATTGCGGGAATCAAAAGATATGTCCAGTTGAAAATTCTGAATAGTCGCTATGGAATTCAGGCCCTTAAAAATAGACATTTTGCAAACGACCTCGGATTTCGACGAAACCACTTTTGTTGGATCCGCAGTGTCAAATTATTGTTAGATTCCAATTTTCATAATTTTTTGAATCAATATGTGAGCGTGGAAAAGGAAAACGCAATTGACCAATTTCAGTTGATTTTAATCGACTGGAAATTGGCCATTTTTCTAACGATCTCAGAATTCGACGAAACTAGTTTTGTTAGGACCGCATCGTCAATACGAAGCTAGAAAATATTTTTCTGGAATTTTTCTAGTTAGTATGTGACCCCAGTAAATTGAAATGCGCGTTCAAAATCAATATATAGAGTTACATGTTGGTTTTGACGAAAACGAATCGAAACGATCAAATCAGCTTGCGATACATATCCCATTGTGTTCGGAATAGGGGTAAAACGCTATGGACGACAGGCGGTGGGCCTCGTTTAGAGGTCGTATGTAAAAGTCAACCTATTGGGATTAAATAATTAATTAAATAAAAAAATAACACTACCTCTCCTCTTTAACCAGGCCCCCCTTCTTTCTAAAGAATCGATTCAGTACAAAAAAAAAGAAAAAAGAAAAAAAAAACGAAAACCCGCCGCCCCTCCCCTTAAACCGCCGCCGCCTCGAGAGGACCCCCCCTGAAGCGAACGCCACCTCAGAAACCCTGCCCCTCCCCCGTCCAGACACGAGCGCCCCCCCCCCCCCCCCCGATGTCGACCGCAACGTCGCAGATCCCCCCCCCCCTTTTCCACCTCGACCTCGCGATGGCCCCCCACCTCGGACCCCCACCCGTCAGTCGGACGCGACACCCCCCCTCGAAGACCGCGCCCAACCCACATCCGATTGTCGCGCCGCCCAGTCGGAGTTCCCCCCCCCCCCTTCACTCTAGTCGATGGCGCTAGCACCACCCCCGTCCACAGCAAGCCCCTCGTTCGTTTGAGTAAAAGGTGCGTTTTTTTAAGTTATTTTTATTCATGTAATTAAAAATAGAATTTTTAATTAGAAATACCATATATAAAACCAGATTTTTATAAAGTAGCAGATTTAAAAATATGATTTTTATAAAGGAGAAGATTTAAAAATATGATTTTTATAAAGGAGCAGATTTAAAAATATGATTTTTATAAAGGAGCAGATTTAAAAATATGATTTTTATAAAGTAGCAGATTTAAAAATATGATTTTTATATTTTTAAAGTAATAAAAATATGATTTTTATATTTTTAAAGTATTAAAAATATAATCTTTACTATATAGAAGATATAAAAATATGATTTTTGCTTAGGTAGAGAATTAAAAATATAATTTTTACATGATAGGAATATTAAAAATATCATCTTTATACGTGTAGAAAAATAAAAATGTGATTTTTATAATGATATATTTGAAAAGGCGAAATCTTTATATTTGAAAAGGCGAAATCTTTATATTTGAAAAGGCAAAATCTTTATATAGAGAATAACGAGGTAAAAATATAATTTTTATCTATATAGTAGCAATGAAAAAATAGAAATTTTATCCATATAACGTGATTATAAAAATAGGTTTTTTATACACATAGCGAAGTAAAAATTCGATTTTTATATATTGAATAGCAAAGTAAAAATTCGATTTTTATATATTGAATAGCGAAATAAAAATTCGATTTTTATATATTGAATAACGAAGTAAAAATTCGATTTTTATATATGTAGTGAATACAGGCAACAAAGGTGATAAAAAGGCGAGAACAACAAAGATTTCTATAAATGAAGAGTCGTGGTATTGGATAGCTATTGGTGAGAATTTCTCACTCTTCAATTTCTTTTTCTAGTTATATATATATATATATATATATATATATATACACTAGGATACAGACGGTGTTTAGTAGCACCCGACACAATCGTCCACAGACCATGGACTTGTTTGTTTGATTGCAAAAATTAGTTAGATTGTTTGATTGAATTGAATTGTTTGGTGAAATGAAATTAATTTGATTGATGTGTGAATGGCGTGGGCCTTCACTAGACCGGGGATAAGGCTAGGCCTCGTCCCGTTTCTAGTATCGTGTCGTTATGCCGCCGAAATTTTCTAAAATATGTTAGAAAAATAAAAATATCATTTTTATTGTGTAAATGAACTGAATAGAAATTCATGTGTTGAAATAAAATATTTTATCGTTAAAAATATAATTTTTAACGTGGAAGTGAATAAAATATTCATTTACAAACCGGACGGTTTGTTTATGTACACTGATTTGACTGACATTGATTGGGACGATAAATTTTACACATCGCCCAACTACACAAATAAAATCTGTGTTTGATTGTTTGAAACCCCACACGGGTGTTGGGATGAAATTTGAAGTTCACTCATCCTGATTGATTAAATATGTCGATCGATGGATTGACAGGCTGTTATAAGCGTTAGATATCTATATTTGATGCTTATGCAGTGTAGTGCACTTTGGTTGATGGTTGATTATTTTTCAGTGTTATTATATACGTGTGATGTGTGAAAATCCATATAATTAACTTTATATGGTAATTGATTGGGCCTCATTCCAATTTAGAAAATAAAGAATAATATAAAATAAAGGTTCATGTGTTGACAGTACTCATCCTTGAGACTAGTCATGTGTTGAACGAAATATTTTAATAATAAAATTTACTTCTTTATCAATATAAAATAAAGGTTCATGTGTTGACTGTACTCATCCGTTGAGATTAGTCATGTGTTGAACGAAATATTTAATAATAAAATTTACTTCTTTATCAATATAAAATAAAGGTTCATATGTTGACTGTACTCATCCGTTGAGATTAGTCATGTGTTGAACGAAATATTTTAACAAAAATAGTCACACGTGGACAGTACTCATTCGTTGAGATTAGTCGTGTGTTGACAAAAATAAATATTCATTTGTTGAATAAAATAAAGGAATTATTGAAATATATAAAGCCGTATTGATTAGAGATGCGCTATTTTGACGTGAACGATATTTATATCGATTTTATTCATTTTAAAATAAATATTGAAAAGTGATTTCGAAATCGCATATTTTGAAACGAATTTGAATTGAATCGAATAGAAAACCAATTTGAATTGAATCGAATAGAAAACCAATTTGAATTGAATCGAATAGAAAACCAATTTGAATTGAATTGAATCGAATCGAATAGAAAACCAATTTGAATTGAATCGAATAGAAAACCAATTTGAATTGAATCGAATAGAAAACCAATTTGAATTGAATCAAATAGAAAACCAATTTGAATTTGAATCAAATAGAAAACAAAACGAATTTGATTTCAATTAAATAGCAAACGAAACGAATTCGAATTGAATTGAATAGATAACGAATTTGAATTGAATTGAATATAAAACCAATTCGAATTGAATTGAAAACAAATTCGAATTGAATTGGAAACAAATTGAAATGAATTCAAATTGAATTGAATAGAAATGAATTTTAAAACGAATTTATAAGGAAGAATTCAATTTTGATTTGAAATGAAATGGAAGTTGAAATTGTTTTTGAAACGAAATTAAAACGATTTATAAAATTCGTTTTAAATAGAAATCGACGAAATATATATTATATATATATAATATAATGGCCTGAATAGAACGCGCCGCGCCGCGGCCGTTCGCGAATTTCAACCATTTATTTCAAACGGACATTACGGGAGATCCGACTGTCGGATTCTCCTAAAACCGGAACCGTTGGGTTCGTATCGAAAAGAGCTTTCTAACGAATATTAGAAATTTGAAATCTAACAGTTGGATTTGGAGATACGTCCAAATCAAATTCGAAAAAGGTCGATGTAAGTGCAATTCGATAGCCGTTGTTGGAAATCGACTGTACGGGCCTTGATAAAATTATTAAAAATAGTAATAATTTGTGTAAAATCATAAGAAATGATTTGGGAAGAATTGGGATGAAAAACTCCCTGTTTGAAAAGATAAAAATAGATTTTTATCGAAATGAACTAGTTTTAAACTAAAATTAAACCCGTTTATTTTTAAATAAATAAACTGGATTTGGAATGGGTTTTAAACAGAATTGATTTGTGGGTTTATCGTGAATGGTGTTTTAAATAAAATTTGTTCTTTAACCCGATAATGAATAGATTATGTTTTGGGTTTATCGTGAACTGTGCTTTAAATAACATTAGTTCTTTAACCCAGTAAAAGGAGTTTTAATGAATCTACAATTAGATTGAAATGTGAATTGATAATCTAAATTATCAAATATAGAGAATGAGCGAGAATGGAGTATCACCAGTTTTGCTCCAAAGCGGTAGTTAAATCTTTAATTAGATTTGAACGTGAAATGGTAATTAATTTTACCGATAACACCGTGGTATTAGATATGGAGTATTACCAGTTTTGCTTCATGGGATGTATAGATTGGGATTGGGAAATAAAATAAATAATTACTTCGGTGTGGTTCGCTAATCTCGACTAGTTTAGAAAACCATAATTTGGTTTGAAACGACATCCAAAGGAAGGTTAAAGGATAAATTTTATAGAATTTATCTTGGATAAAATTAATGGGAACCTTTCCCTGAGAATATGAATTGGAATGAGGCGTATGTTGTGTTTGTGTAATGTTTTTAATATACGCGGGTCGTTCGGAAAGTCTGGGTTTATACCCATTCTGAATAACTGATTCGACGATATGTCGAAGATGAAGACGATGGTTGAAGACCGGAAGTCTTCACATCGTTTGGGTGATTACTGATGATCTTGATTGGGCTGTACACCCAAGATGAGGGAATCAGTTGGTGATCGTCCAGACGTACCTGGAGATCGATGGATATGCGAGGAAAGTGCCTCCGGTTTCGTTCAGACCCAGAACGAACTTGTAAATGGATTGTGTGTCTGACAATGGATTTTATTCTGTGTTGATTGATTTCTGTTAAATATATATCTGTTTGGCGGCGGAGAATTTATTCTCTTGCTTAACGCCCTTCTCTGAGACGTACGAGCTTAGAGGTTATATATTGATAGATATCAATCGCATGGCATGAATTGCCTGTGTGGCACGCTGAGTTGCATGGATCAAGGCTTCTGTTGAAAAGCAAAGTCTTGTGGTTGATGATCAAAGCACGGCCTACGTGGCAGCTTTGTGTATAACGTGAATTCGCGAGCCTCACACCTCGGTATGAGTCAAAAACGGGATAAGGACCCAAGGAGTGCATGACGTTTCTTTCTAGCTATGGTGGTGTCAGTGACTTACCAGCCCTGACATTTATAAACTTTTCACCTATGTGGTTGTTGGAATGCGAGGCGCCTCGATTATAGGTCTGTAAGGAACGGGAAACGTGTGTTCAGGAATAATTAATCCTCTAACGAAAGTGAGGACTGGCCTTGGAGGATCCAGGATTGCCCAGAGTGTGTAGTCCTGAGGCATTTGCTAGAGTGTCTCGAACGCGGAGAGGAGCTTGCCCCTTGCCTCGACTCATGGCGGAAATCCAATTTCCAATACGTGTATTGTGGTTTTAATTGTAGAACTAGTATGGCGACATAGTGGTATGGGACATTCATGCCGCCTATGATTTATATTTATGATTGAAATTATTTTGACACTATACACTTATTATAGTATCAAATGATTTGTTTTAAACGTATCAAGCATGTTTGGCTATTATAAGGGAAAACCCTATCCTCCGGCTTGCGTTGCATTGTGTGATGGGACCTGGGTCTTATAATAGCTTCATTTTTCGAAAAAGCATTGCGCTGTTTATTCTATGCACTGGTATTCTTGGGAGGAAACCCGTTCCGTGTTATACGGCGTGGTCCCTTGAATCACTCTCTTTTAAAATAAAGTTTAGAATAACTGTTTTAGTTCTCACACCAGTCACATGACTGACCTGGAGTTTATTGTTTTAACCTAAACTCTGGGTGCCCCTATTTTCCGCACGGGCAGCTAGTAGTTTTGGTTTTGCAGATTTATATTCACAGGATCCTGGTTTACAGCTGGAATGATATCCGGAAATCTCTGTATCCGTATATCACCTTCAGTTGTGCTTTGTATTATTTTTCTGCTGCTATGTAATTTATTGTAATCTCTGATATTTATCGAATGTAATTTATTCATTCATACTCTGTATATTCTTGTATCTGATGTAATTGTTGTAAAAACAATGAAATGTTCTTCCATCTGCGTTCTGTTTTGTCCTGTTCTCAAACGATCAGGGGTTTCGAACGGTCTAGATCGGTTTAACGACTGATTCAGATCGAGCGAAATTCCAGGCCGTCACAACAGGTGTTGCAACTACTTAAAAAATTGTAGACATTGCTTGTAAAATATTTATGCAGGGGCAGCGACTTGCTTGTACAATTTGTTTTTAATTCCTGCAGTTATTCTTATCTGATTACTGTGATGAAATTTCTGAATAGATTTGTTGAGAAACGAATTTCCATAACTAAAATCATTACTCCCATCATTTTTGAATTATAAAACTAGATTTGATTTGCAAATATTTGGCTACAAGAGTGTATTTTATGAAATTGATTCTCTCAAGGGTTTGATCGTGGATATATATCAGTTCAATTTATTGAACTTCTAGCTAAAGAGGTTGCATTGTACCCGTAAAACATTGGTCGTATCCCTTAGTATTTATATTATATGTGTACAACCATAAGACCCTCTTCCTCCTTCAAATAGAGATTATGAACTAATAAGATATACTTGAGTACGTTATTTATTTTGAATAGCGGCTCAATTTGAAAACCTTAAGTTTTGGATTTCTATATTCAACAATGATGAGTAAAAAGAGTGTTAGCCACCATAATTCTCCAAAAGATTCTCAAGTAAATCAAAACTTTTCAAACGGGATAAACCACAATCAAGTAAATAAAAAATTTCTGAATCTCAATGTCAGAAAGGATAGACCCTTATCACTTCGAGATCAATGTCACCCAATTAGGACTGTTCAACCTTTTGTCATCATATATCCACCAGTTGAAGGAAATTTTGAGCTTAAACATTCTTTTATTCAAGGGGAACCGAAATTTATTGGTTCTGAAAATGCCTATGAATTTCTAAGCGAATTTGAATTGTATTCATCCACAACTAAAATGCAACACTTGTCTAATGAATCAATCAAGCTAAGGCTAATTCCATTTGCATTACTTAAAAGTGCTAAAATATGGCTAAATTCTCTTCCAAGACAATTTATAAGAAGTTGGGATGAATTTGTCACTGTATTCTTGAAGAAGCTTTTCCCTTTCCATAAAACTCTAAAAATCCGAACTGAAATAAATCAATTCGTCCAAAACGAGGGGGACTCTTTCCAAAATACTTTGAGAGATTCAACCAATTATTATATAGTTGTCCTCATCATGCAATTCCCAAATATCACTTATGTCAAATTGCATATGAATGGCTAAACTATCAAACTCGAACACAACTAGAATCAATGTGTGAAGGAAAATTTATGTTTAAAATAGCCGATGAAGCTTGGAAATTCTTAGAAGATTATTCTGAAAAGGACATGCAATGGGAGCCAATTTGTGTTCCCATTCGTACTTCTACTAAAGGAGTGCATGTCGTGGATCCAATTCATATTCCCTTAGAAACTCAGACTCCTCAATTCGAAGGACAACCCCACTAGTACCCTCAAGATCAAGCCATTGTTATAGCTCAAAATAATCCTTATTCTTCCACGTATAACCCTAGTTGGAGAGATCATCCAAATTTCTCGTGGTCTAATCCCAATAATGTCGCGAATTCAAATTACCAAGCCCCATTTTCTTCTAGTCTTCAAACTCCTCAAGTTCCACCTCAATCCAAGCCTTCACTCAACCATACAGACATTTTAACTTTCAATCTCCTTCATCTTCTCAAGAAATCGTTCGACTTGAGAAATATATAAATAATCAAGATGCAAAAATCGAACAAATGATGGATATGATGAAGGAGTTGATGAAAAGTAATGAGAAAGTGCCTAGTCAACCTGAGGTAAATCCAGAATATAATTATCTTACTGTGAACAGTTGTGAGGATGAAAGCCATAATTCGCTTAACCCAGTCACCATCCTTAGGTCTGGTAAAACAATTGGCAATAATGTTAGTAATCCCGATAACCCTTCGATCCCAACTTTAAATCAAAAGCTTGACATTCTTCTGATGGAAATTAAGGCAAAATCTTTTGAACCTTCCAAACCACCATCTTCTTCGAATGTTGGCAATCCCAACATATCTTCTTCCAATGTCAGCAGCCCCGACAATATATCTTCCTCTATTGTTGGCAACCCCAACACTCCATCTTCTATACCTTTACCTCCTTCACTTTCCTTGTCGAAACCTTCTTCTTCGAATGACCAAGATTCTGAAATAGGACAAGTCGACATGATAGAATCGTTTGTTGATGACACGACATATTTACAAATTCAGAAAGCCTTTCATACTTCAATAGAATTGTCCACGGTGTCTTTCGAAGAACTTTTCGAAGACAAACTCAAACTTTTAAATGATGAGAATGAATATATGGAATGTCTCAAAGATAATCTTAAGACCATTTCGTCAAAAAAAAAATTGTTGTTAAACACTCAAATTTAAGATTACGATAATTTTCATCTGAATGGTATAAATCACTTTCACAACCAAATTTGCAAAGGGAAGATTTTGAATTCAGAAGTTATTGACATGCCTCTTGTACCTCAAAATTCAGATACGAAATCATCATACATTATTTTCGATAGAGGCAAGTGCGGAGGGAAAAGGAAATCTCATTTTTCACATGACACACATCATCATCGTAGATTTCATTCTGCATACTATTTTTATTTGCATATAGTTGTTAAATTGCATTTCGTTTTACAAATCATTTTTCATTTGATCCACCTTTGGATATTATCTTTCAAATTTAGAAAAAAGTTACAGTGTGAACACTGTTTTGACCAGGTGTGGGGGGAGTCTGCATTGCATTCTTTTCATTTTCTTTAATTTTTTTCTTTCTTTTCATATAGCACCATCATGCATTTTAGGTCATAGTAACATGCCAATTTTTTTTTTTTTGAAAATACGACTCATTTTAGATTGATATAACAAAATAAGTTAATGGTTGTTGATCAATTGATAGTATTTTTTTCTCTCAACTAAGATTGAATAAGAAATATAATGAAAAGTTGAATTTTGAGGGATAATAGTGTAACCGATACATAGTGAGATTCTTAGGTGATGGCCATGGAATTTATTCTAAATTGTAGTCTTTGTTTAATGAGTGGAGGACTTAAAATACTTATATTGGCATTTCGAATCTTTAAACTAAGTTGTGTTAAGCTGAATTCGCGACTCTCTCTTTTTCTTATATTTTCGATAATAATAATAGTTGTAACACCCCACGTCCGTTAATGTCACTCACAATGGGAATGCATTAAGTTTCGTGGAGTATTATAAGTAAACAGAACGGAATATTACAAGGCAGAGAAAGTAGTACTTGAAAAAAATTATAACTTTATTGCAGTGGAAACAGAAATAAGTTTGATTACATTTCCAAATACCAAAACCAAGTACATAATATCAGTCTTGTACAAAACCTTCAGAGTACTTAATATTAAAACTGTAATCCCCAACATAAATGCCATAGATAAGCTGAATCAAAGCAAAGCAATTTATCTTTCAACTTCAAGCCGGAAGAAGGGATGTCCGAACTAAGCTTGAGTATTTCCTCCCTAAAAACCTGGGGGGGGGGGGGGGGGAACAGAAGAAAAGAGGTGAAAACAAACTAGGTCAGACATAAATTTGGTGAGTCCAGTGACTTTAACAATATAATCATTAAAGTAACAGAATAAGAACATAAACTGGAAAGTAAGAAATGACTATACATAAATATGCATGACAAGGTAAGTAGGATGAATAAGATAAATGTTGATCGCGCTTCTAATCACTAAAGGATAATTACTACACTGCACCAATGCTAATTTCACCACACCGTTACTAGTTACATACTGAAAGTTGATCCCCATCTTGTAACTGGTAGTCCTCAGGCGTAACATCTAGTAAGAGGTGTTCACCCCATACAATCCTTACTTGCCCATACTAAATACTAGATGTCTTCACACTACCCCCTTATCGCTTAATCGATCGGCTCCCTAACTCGCATGTACTTATTACTTGTGTCATTCGGCCCCGCTTGTTTACTTGTGTCATTCGGCCCCGCTTGTATGTAGATACCCGTGCTGGTCCCAGTATAGGGTGTATCAATCCCTATGATGGCAACCCGACACAATTCAAGATGCACAATGTATACTACTGATGCCCAGTGCCTGCTTTTTCCACTTCGGAGCACGTGCACGCCCATACTCCATCGGAACATACACTGCCGCACCACCTGCCGCTATTTTGACCGCTTATAATCAGCCCAGTAATCGTGCCCCACCCTGCCTAATTCAGGGTACCATGATACATCTATGTGGATTACTGCTGAAATGGGTCCCTGTTACTAGGGTTTCCTACTGGTTAAGTTTGTGGGCCTATATATGCAAATATTACCCACCTGCATGAGATGTATTTAACCCTTCCACTGATTCAAACATGTTTATTTAACAGTTAAGTTTGTGGGCCTATATACACTAATATTACCCACCTACCTAAGGTTTACTTAACCCTCCTACTTATCAAGTCAATATGTATTATTGGTTAAGCTTTCCTTAACCCTATCCCCTTTGTTCATGTAATATTGGTTAAGTGTTGTCCATTCATGTTAACTTAACCCACCCACACATCATGTTGTATTGGTTATGTGTTTCTTATTAACTTAACCCTGTTCATTCATCATGTTATATTGGTTAAGTGTTTTAAATTTACTTAACCTCACCCACTTGTCTAATTAACATGTTGTATTGGTTAAGTGTTCTCAATTTACTTAACCCCACCCACTTATCTAATTAACATGTTGTATTGGTTAAGTGTTCTCAATTTACTTAACCCCACCCACTTATCTAATTAAAATGTTGTATTGGTTATGTGTTCTCAATTTACTTAACCCCGCCTACTTATCTAATTAACATGTTGTATTGGTTAAGTGATGCCTATTCATATGTTACTTAATCGTTCCGTTCTAAGCATGTATGTTCATTGGCATTAATTAATTTATTAATGCACCAACCTCTCACATTAGAACTGTTGTTTGCGGTTGCTGGATGTGCCGGGCGGTTCCGGGCAGACTTCTATCGCAAACTCATTCTATCCTCGGGTTTTGGGCTTAATGCGCTAACCTCTCACATTAGATCTGTGTTGTTGCAGTTGCTGAATGTGCCTGGCGGTTCCGGGCAGTCTTACATCGCAACTCAATCTAACCTCGGGTTAGGCATGTTCATCTTTTAACCAATTTACATATTTACCATTTATGTCCAAGTCTAGATTTATATGTAAATTATCCATAGTGTGGTCAATTCAAGTTATGCCACATTTACTAGATATGCCTCTAACCTCTCACATTAGATCTGCGTTGTTGCAGTCGCTGAATGTGCCGGGCGGTTCCGGGCAGTCTTACACCGCAACTCAATCTAACCTCGGGTTAGGCATGTTCATCTTTTAACCAATTTACATATTTACCATTTATGTCCAAGTCTAGATTTATATGTAAATTATCCATAGTGTGGTCAATTCAAGTTATGCCACATTTACTAGATATGCCTAAAATTAATTATATGATTACAACCCATTTTATGCCAATTACATAATGTCCAATATTTAATGTTTCCCAACTATTTCCCAACGTCAATCGTTCGTATGATTCATATAATACGTTAGGCTCGCAATTAGCCTAACTCATAAGAAAAAGGGAAAGAAAGAGACGTATAACATCCAAACAGTCATAAAACAATATAGATCCAATTATGAACATAACTTGCATATAACAAAGATCCCATTTATGAACTTGCATAACAAAATAGATCTAAATTAACATATGAACTTGCATAACAAATTAGATTTAAATTAACGTCTGAACTTGCATAACAAATTAGATCTAAATTAACGTATGAACATGCATAACAAATTAGATCTAAATTAACATATGGACTTGCACAACAAATTAGATCTAAATTAACATATGAACTTGCACAACAAATTAGATCTAAATTAACTTATGGACTCGCATAACAAATTAGATCTAAATTAACATATGTACTTGCATAACAAATTAGATCTAAGTTAACATATGGACTTGCATAACAAATTAGATCTAAGTTAACATATGGACTTGCATAACAAATTAGATCTAAGTTAACATATGGACTTGCATAACAAATTAGATCTAAATTAACATATGGACTTGCATAACAAATTAGATCTAAATTAACATATGAACTTGCATAACAAATTAGATCTAAATTAACATATGAAAATAGACTAGCATGGACCGTAAACTTGCATGATCATAATTTACATTGACATAAATTTGCATAATCAATGACTTGCATAAGCAATAGAAATATAAAATATGAATTTGCATAAACATATAAACTGGCATGGATCTAATCATATAAAATATGACTTGCATAGATCTAAACATATAAATAGGAACTTGCATGTATGAATTTGATTTTCACATAAACTTGCATATGATTTGCATACAAATTTACATATAAACTTGCATATGATTTGCATACAAACTTGCATACAACAACATCATAAAATGAATCAAATCGAGCATACACAATTAGACACATGAATTAACATCATAAAATGGACTTAATCAAGTATACGTAATTAGTCATATTCATATAGTCCAACTTATAAAACCATCACAATTACGTTCAACAATTATCTTGTTAAAGAAGCTGTACTCACTATGAACAGATTAAAGAAGAGAATAGATTAAGCATAGAATCCTTTTTCCACCATCCTAAGTTTTAATTCGTTGAATAAGAGAAACTCTCTCAGTCTATGTTGCAGCATCATGGTGGCTTGAATGATTTTTGTTTTGATTTAGGATTTAGGTTAGATGTGATTATATAAGAGTGTAGGATTAATTCTAGCCTTTAGATCAGTCTAGGAGTAATCAGAGCCATCCAAACCAAAGAGATGTGTCACTCGGCCAATCGCAGCACGACACATAAGCCATAATACCTCAGAGTTCGTCACCAGGCCAATCGGAGAAGGCCACGTTCAAAAAAAAACAATCCATGACCAACAAAAATGCGCCACGTGCGCCACATGATGCATACACATCATATATATATATATATATATGTGTGTGTGTGTGTATATATATATATATTCTATATAGATTTTATTATTTTTTATGTGCTCCTTTTTTTATTATCAATTAACATAAGTGACAAATTATCATATTCTCTTTAATGTTAATTGACATAAGTGACAAATTAGCATAAGTATTCATACAAATTAAGATTAACTACATGGATTCCTAAATTATCATCAAATAAACATTAATGACAATCAATTGAACATAAATGACAAATTATTTGTCTTCTAATCAAATGTCATATTAAACATATCTACAAATCAATGTTTTTCTTTCTTTTGTTGCAATCAATTTATTGCATGTATTGATTCCTTCTGTACTCACACATTTTTAAATTTGTATCTTTATAACATAATTGCACATATTTACATATATGCATCTATTTATTTAATACTTTTACCGTTTGCATTATTGCGATAAATCTCTTTATTTAACGCACATACTAATATGTTAATCTTCTTACCTTTAATTTGTCACATGCATTTCTTTACATTAATGCTTTTCTACATTTTCTTGCGTACTTTTGAATTTTCTTCCTTAATTAATTAATCCATAAATTAATTATATAAAAATTTGGGTTATTACATTCTCCCCTCCTTAAAGGATTTCGTCCCCAAAATCTCCAAGTTAAGAAGAATGTTACCATCCTACCATCCATCATCCATCTACTCATCCATCAATCACAGACATCCATTGTCCTTAAAAGTTTTCTAATGCTTTAATGAACATATGCAAAAGTGTGTGTATATGTTCCTACTCTAATGTAAAATCAAGCGGTCTACTGACTCAGTTGACCTACTTAATGCAATTCATGATAGTGTCATGCGTCCATTATGTATGCAAAAGAATTCTAATGATATATATATCATTTTAACATGCGTGCACAATAATTCATTCAAATGCAACACCCATATGATAATACATTCAATATACATCCATCAAATTACTTATGCACACTTATTCATATGCAATATGAAAGTGATTGAGCCGATCAGGTGCCTAATGTGAGTGTAAATGCATCCACGAGCAACCACTAGCAAACACTTGCATCCACCAAACATAACATGTCTCAAACACATGTTTACAACCATAGGATTTTCCTACCTAAAGATTGTAACACCCCGTAATTCTGTAACACTAAGATTCACAAACCAAGGAAGAATTAAATTTTAAAATCAAAATCAAGGGAAACGGGTTGCGCCATTGCGTTCGTCTCGAAATTCTTCTTGAAAACGAGTCTGAGTTTGCAAGAATTGGAGTCCGTATGAGGGAGATATGACCCTCCGAAGTTTCAGGAATTTTCAGAACATAAAACAACTCGAAATTCGAATTCGAAATTCGAATTCAAAACCCAGAAGCGGGCTGGGCGGGAAAATTCCCGCCCAGGACCCAGGTCGACTGGGGAGTCGACTGGGTAGTTGACCCCCCCTGACCAGGTCGACTGCCCAGTCGACATGGGTGTCGACCTGGGTGCAAAACCCCCTTTTGGGCCTGGGTACATTCTGATGTACCTGGTCTCGTTTTCTGCCTAGATTCGTCCGTCTAATCCTGTATAAACAGCCCCTAGTCTCCTTCTCTATTCACAATTCTTCTCTAACCATATGTTGCAAAGATTCTTGGTGGACATGGCTTCTTCTCCTCCTCTAAATTAAATAATAAATAAAATAATATGTAAAAAAAATCAAGACGAGTAAATGCTGCTCAAGACTTTCAAGAGGAGATTCAAAACAAGCTAGGATTCAAGTGGAGGTTCAAACGACTTCAACGACTGTTTTTCTACAAATCTAATATAATCTCTGTAAGTCGGTTACTTTTTAGATTTGAACGTTTTCTCTATTCGTGACATGAAATTAAAGGAATAAAAGAATATGCCAAATCTTTCTGTTCGAATCAGTGCTTATATCCTGGGACCTAATTAAGAACTGTTATGATTCGATGACCAATAAGACTGTGACTATGAAACTATGGACCTTAAAACCATATGCCTCTTTGACTATGAACATTGCCTATGACTGTGACTCATGACTGTGAAAATTATTTTCCTTTGACTATGAACACAAGCCTATGCCTTTGATTAGGAAACATAAACTATTGCCTATGACATAACAAGGACAACTGTGACTAAACACCTATGATTCATGACTAGGAAAGTGTTGCTTAAGTTTTGTGACTGTGAAATTGGGTCTAAACCTGATTATCTATTCTGTCTATTCTTGATTTTCTTTGGATTTTGATCTTGGGAATTTACCTATTAAGTTAGGTCTACCCATGTTCTTGAACCTACATCGTTATTCAACCTTTTTTATGTCATAACATTTTCAGATCTATAGGCCTTCGATGTTTTAGATCAATTTATTTCAGTGTAATTCGTTAGGTCTGTAATTAGTAAATTATTAATTTATGCCACTTATTATGTCTATCTTTTTCATAGCATCTTTGGTTCATTCCTTTTTTATCTACGAATCTAGATTTATCTATAATCTAGATTGAATCACGATTATACAAACGATGGGAATACGATTTGGGCAAAATATGAAATTTACTAAAACGTAGTTATAAACTTGGAAATTGGCATAAATTGGGAACATGTATTATGGCATGTTTATAAAAATGCAAATTGGATAAATTTGACATGAATTATAGGATGTGTAATTTGAATCTAGTATTGACTTGTAAATCTAGCATTTACATGAACTGTGAACTAGAATAATAAGTCTAGTTTGACATGAACTGTAATTAGAATGATTAAATCAGAATTGGATTAGCTAATTTGGCATAATAAGTATATCGGCATAAATTTGAAATTGGCCATAATTGTGAGTAATTGTCATGTTTAGCAAAATCATGGTTAGTGACACTTAATTTGGTATAGTTTACATACCAAAAAGCATAAATATGATATAGAGGGGAAAATGGGCCATAATAATAAATGTTGACAATTTACATTAAAAGAGTGATTATGAAATAAGTAAATTAGGAATAATTTACTTATAGAATTTGTCCTAAATGAGAAAAATGTAAATTTAGACAAATTAAAGGTTTATTAACGACATCTCTTTTAATAACACACCAGAAAGTTCTAGGGTGACAGAGAGGATAGTGTCTAGGCTTGGGTTTGGAAAATACAAGTTTCCTGCTCTCCCTGGCTATCCCTAACTGATCTGACGGACGGGATGGTTACTTTCAAAACCTGATTTGAAAATTAATCAAAACCCTTTGAACTTAGAAAACACGAATATTCCTAACCCGAGGTTAGACTGAGTTGCGATGTAACCCTGCCCGGAACCAACCGACACATCCAGTATTCGCAACAATATCTGTCTAATGTGAGTGGTCGCGGCTTTAATTTATTTAGTTAAAGCTAGAACAAGAATGATAGGGTTAAGTTAACAAAGACACTTAACCAATTCAACAGGATAACCAAACCGATGGATGGGGTTAGGTTCATACAGACACTTAACACAGTTAAGCTAGAATGGGAGGGTTAAGTCCATAGGGACACTTAACCAAACTGAACATCATAACAAGACAAGATTTGTAGGGGTTAAGTAACTAAGAAAACACTTATCCAAATTAACATGTTAACTAGACTAGAAGGTGGGGTTAAGTAAAGTTAATACACTTAGCCAAATTAACATGTTAACTAGACTAGAGGTTGGGGTTAAGTAAAATTTAATACACTTAGCCAATTTGATATGTTAGCTGGACTAGACCGTAGGGTTAAGTAAACTTGAACACTTAACCATCAGATTGTGATAAAGGAATAGGGTTAATTCTAAAACATGAAGGGATAATACTTAACCATTAATAAAATGTTAGTTAAAACAGATGGGCAAGGTTAAGTTAAAAAGGAACACTTAACCAATACAGGATGAATGGATAGGGTTAAGTAATAAGAAATACTTAACCAATATAACTTGGTTTGTGGTAGGGTTAAGTCAACATGAATTACTGATAACACTTAACCAGTTTAACAGGATAAATGAAGAGGGTTAAGTTAGCTTGAATTGACTAATGACACTTAACCAATCCAAATTGACGAGAAAGAGAACTAAGTAGTAAACCTTAGTCAAAAGGAGCTAAGTAGTAAACCTTAGTTAAGAAAATAACGATTTTGGAAACTAAGTGGTAAACCTTAGTTAGCAAAACTACGTAGTAATTCTTAGTATAACACGGGAAGGGGCGAACGTCCGTCTGATTAAAAAGAAGGCTCCAACGAATTGGGTTACGAAGCCCGAGGCTTCGAGGGGACGTGAGGGTACTCTTGGTATCCTTCTGTGAGGTGGCAGATGATCCTCCTGGGCTCACAGAGGTTAATGTCTGCGGTAGAAGAACCAATGGTATGCCTTGGTTGCAATACAAGGCAACCTAAAGACTAGGATGGACCAGCGTGATTCGGCGAGACCGGTAGCCCTGTGATAGCAACTCATCGTCTACCTACCATCTTTAGTCAATCGTTGTACGTATGCGGAAAGGCAGAGAACTCCCAACAGACCATATACTTGCTATCTAATTATGGGTGAGGCTGGCCAATAGGAAAGTAGGGCATAGGGTGGCAAAAGTACAGTTCTCGCGCTTGATTTGCTTGGATTGCCTTTCATTAGTTGAGGGAGGGGTCACGTGGGACCATAACCACTGGTAGAAAAACAGACCTTAGCATCTGCACCGGCAGATATCTGAAAAGCTCTCGACCGAGTTCCGTGTTTCTAGAGTAGGTCATAGGGAATAGTATAGCTCAGGTTAAGTTGGACTGTCACTCTTTCCCAGCTTGAAGATTTGTCGAAGTTTTGCTTGGATTCTCTTTTCAGATGCTATGGCTGGCTCTTGCTACATTGGGAAATATAAATGTTGTTTTATGCTTCTTTATTTTGTAGGACAGATGATACTCTGATATTGTAAAGAAATCATTGTACAAATTATTTTATCAATAAAGCAAAGTTTTATTTTCCGCTATTTTAATTTTTGTCTGTCTTGTAATTCATCTGCATCTTTTACCTTAAAATGCTCCACAGAACTTAGTGCATTCCCTTTGTGAGTGACACTAACAGATGTGGGGTGTTACAAAGATCGAAGATGTAATCGAGAGGACATACTGAACGATAGAACAAGTATAAACAAAGCGATAGAAAAAGGAGAAGTTAAGAACATACTCTCCAAAAGGAAAGGGTACAACGTACGCATCTTGTCTTCCATATCCCAAGTCGCGTCTCCTTGATCATCTCCCCATTGAACTTTAACCACTTGACCTCTCGGTTGTGTAACTTCTTGACCTTCGATCCAAGGATGCATGTAGGAGCTCGTCTAATCGTGGCATATTTCTCCACTTCCACTTCCCCAAGCATGCTCGGCTTCACTACTTCCGCGGCATCATGTAAACGCTTCTTCAAGGATTGTCTTCCTTGAGCTCTCGTCTCGTGATACGCAAAGTCTATCTCATGCCTCGGGGTAAACCCCGAACTTCATCAAAGACGTCATCAAACTCACGGACCACACGAACAAATTCAAATCATCGATGAATGCGTCAAGAGATTCTAGGTAGCTAAGCATCACTGAACCCCTAGGGTCACAGGAAATATCAAGGGTCTTTCCACAACGAGTCAACAGTCTAACTACCCTCTTTTCACAGTCTAGGATGGCACCATGCCTGACTAGACAATCCATTCCTAGAATCAAGTTATAGCCCGTGAAACCAAGAATGAAGGCAATGCATTCAAGCCCAACGCCCAAGGTAGACACTCTCAAATCCCGACAAACCATAGATAAGTGAGCCGAACCACCAATAGGATTTGAGACTACAACGGGATCCATAACTAGACTAGTATTTAGGTGTAGTGTTTCAACTATCGAAGCAGATACAAACGAGTGCAAAGCGCAAAAGTCGAAAAGAGTTCTAGGCAAAAGAAATCAAATCTTCAACCAAAACTTCCTATCTCTTTCCGATATACTGACCACGATAACACAACCTACCCTTCCGAAGATCCTGTACTTTGTCCTTACCCTTGCCCTTGCCTCTTTGGACAATCCTGATAAGATGTCCTGTCTCTCCATAATGATAACAACTAGTCTTCTTCTTCTTTCTAACGTCTTTCTTTAAGTGGTCATGTATTTGACAATTGTGGTATTTCCTTTTTCTCTTAGCCCTTATTATCCTTACCTCCTTTCTTTGGATCCACTTTCTTATCCTGTGTCCTATCCATGTCTCCCCTGCACATTCTCCATTCGTGACCTCCCACCAAAATGAAGCTTCATCCTTCATTAACCAAGCAGCTGGTTGAACCTTCCTCCCATCGTCTATCTCAAAGGTACCAACATGTCCTCCACTTCATTGAGCCAACTTCTAGCCTCGACAAACGTCTCAGTTCCATGAAGCGGTTTTCCGCACGGAAGTCCTTACACATCTTAGAAAAAGCATCTATACGCAGAGGAAGAGATTCAAAAGGGAAAGAGGAAGGAACTCGAAACAAAGAATCGGAAGAAAGATATATGGCTTTTGGGGATTATGTTTTTCAAAATAAACTTTCCTTTTGAAAATACATCCTTTTAAAACCTTTTTGAAAATAGTTTTCAAAAACTTTTATCTAATCTGGTAACCTTCAGCCCTAATACCAAGTTTAACACCCCACGTCCGTTAATGTCACTCACAAAGGGAATGCATTAAGTTTCGTGGAGTATTATAAGTAAACAGAATGGAATATTACAAGACAAAGAAAGTAGTACTTGAAATTTTTTATAACTTTATTGCAGCGG
Organism: Allium sativum; assembly: GCA_030737875.1. Classification (NCBI taxonomy): domain Eukaryota; kingdom Viridiplantae; phylum Streptophyta; class Magnoliopsida; order Asparagales; family Amaryllidaceae; genus Allium; species Allium sativum. The sequence continues at coordinate 246,591,456 of CM060922.1, read as the reverse complement.
AAACAGAAATAAGTTTGATTACATTTCCAAGTACCAAAACCAAGATAATATCAGTTTTGAGCAAAACTTTTAGAGTACTTAATATTAAAACTGTAATCCCCAACATAAAATGCCAAAGATAAGCTGAATCAAAGCCAAGCAATTCATCTTTCAACTTCAAGCTAGAAGAAGGGATATCCAAACTAAGCTTGAGTATTTCGTCCCTAAAAACCTGAGGGGGGGGGGGGGGTGAAACAGAAAAAAGAGGCGAAAACAAACTAGGTCAGATATAAGTCTGGTGAGACTAGTGACTTTAACAATATAATCATTAAAGTAACAGGATAAGAACATAAACTGGAAAGTAAGAAATGATTATACATAAATATGCATAACAAGGTAAGTAGGATGAATAAGATAAACGTTGATCGCGCTTCTAATCACTAAAGGATAATTACTACACTGCACCAATGCTAATTTCACCGCACCGTTACTAGTTCCATACTGAAAGCTGATCCCCATCATGTAATTGGTAGTCCTCAGGCGTAACATCTAGTAAGAGGTATTCACCTCATATAATCCTTACTTGCCCATACTAAATAATAGATGTCCACACACTACCCCCTTATCGCTTAATCGATCGGCTCCCTAACTCACATGTATTTATTACTTGTGTCATTCAACCCCGCTCGTTTACTTGTGTCATTCGGCCCTGCTTGTATGTAGATACCTGTGTTGGTCCCACCATAGGGTGTATCAATCCCTATGATGGAAACCCGACACAATTCAAGATGCACAGTGTATACTACTGATGCTCAGTGCCTGCTTTTTCCACTCCGGAGCACGTGCACGCCTATACTCCGCCGGAACCTACACTACCGCACCACCCGCCGCTATTTTGACCGCTTATAATCAACCAAGTAATCATGCCCCACCCTGCCTAGTTCAGGGTATCATGATACATCTATGTGGGTTACTGCTAAAATGGGTCCCCGTTACTAGGGTTTCCTACTGGTTAAGTTTGTGGGCCTATATATGCAAATATTACCCGCCTACATGAGATGTACTTAACCCTCCCACTGATTCAAACATGTTTATTGAACGGTTAAGTTTTTGGGCCTATATACACTAATATTACCCACCTACCTAAGGTTTACTTAACCCTCCTACTTATCAAGTCAATATGTATTGTTGGTTAAGCTTGCCTTAACCCTATCCCCTTTGTTCATGTAATATTGGTTAAGTGTTGTCCATTCATGTTAACTTAACCCACACACACATCATGTTGTATTAGTTAAGTGTTTCTTATTAACTTAACCATGTTCATTCATCATGTTATATTGGTTTAGTGTTTTAAATTAACTTAACCCCACCCACTTGTCTAATTAACATGTTGTGTTGGTTAAGTGTTCTCAATTTACTTAACCCCACCCACTTATCTAATTAACATGTTGTATTGGTTAAGTGTTCTCAATTTACTTAACCCCACCCACTTATTTAATTAACATGTTGTATTGGTTAAGTGTTTTCAATTTACTTAACCCCACCCACTTATTTAATTAACATGTTGTATTAGTTAAGTGTTCTCAATTTACTTAACCCCACCAACTTGTCTAATTAACATGTTGTGTTGGTTAAGTGTCGCCTATTCATATGTTACTTAACCCTTCCATTCTAAGCATGTCTGTTCATTGGCATTAATTAATTTATTAATGCACCAACCTCTCACATTAGAACTGTTTTTTGCGGTTTCTGGATGTGCAGGGAAGTTCCGGGCAGACTTCTACCGCAAACTCATTCTAACCTCGGGTTTTGGGCTTAATGCGCTAACCTCCCACATTATATTTGTGTTGTTGCGGTCGCTGGATGTGTTGGGCGGTTCTGGGCACTCTTACACTTCAACTCAATCTAACCTCGGGTTAGGCATGTTCTTGTTTTAACTAGTTTACATATTTACCATTTATGTCCAAGTCTAGATTTATATGTAAATTTTCCATAAGTGTGGTCAATTCAAGTTATGCCACATTTACTGGATATGCCCAAAATTAATTATATGATTATAACCCATTTTATGCCAATTACATAATGTCCAATATTTAATGTTTCCCAACTGTTTCCCAACGTCAATCGTTCGTATGATTCATATAATACGTTAGGCTCGCAATTAGCCTAACTCATAAGAAAAAGAGAAAGAGACGTATAACATCCAAACTGGCATAAAACAATATAGATCCAATTATGAACATAACTAGCATATAACAAAGATCCCATTTATGAACTTGCATAACAAAATGGATCTAAATTAACATATGAACATGCATAACAAGTTAGATCTAAATTAACATATGAACTTGCGTAACAAATTAGATATAAATTAACATATGAACTTGCATAACAAATTAGATCTAAATTAACATATGGACTTGCACAACAAATTAGATCTAAATTAACATATGAACTTGCACAACAAATTAGATCTAAATTAACTTATGGACTTGCACAACAAATTAGATCTAAATTAACTTATGGACTTGCACAACAAATTAGATCTAAATTAACTTATGGACTTGCATAACAAATTAGATCTAAATTAACATATGGACTTGCATAACAAATTAGATCTAAATTAACATATGGACTTGCATAACAAATTAGATCTAAATTAACATATGAACTTGCATAACAAATTAGATCTAAATTAACATATGAAAATAGACTAGCATGGATCATAAACTTGCATGATCATAATTTACATCGACATAAATTTGCATAATCAATTACTTGCATAAGCAGTAGACATATAAAATATGAATTTGCACAAACATATAAACTGGCATGGATCTAATCATATAAAATATGACTTGCATAGATCTAAACATATAAATAGGAACTTGCATGTATGAATTTGATTTTCACATAAACTTGCATATGATTTGCATACAAACTTACATATAAACTTGCATATGGTTTGCATACAAACTTGCATACAACAACATCATAAAATGAATCAAATCGAGCATACACAATTAGACACATGAATTAACATCATAAAATGGACTTAATCAAGTATATGCAATTAGTCATATTCATATAGTCCAACTTATAAACCCATCACAATTACGTTAAACAATTATCTTGTTAAAGAAGCTGTACTCACTATGAACGGATTAAAGAAGAGAATAGATTAAGCGTAGAATTCTTTTTCCACCATCCTAAGTTTTAATTCGTTGAATAAGAGAAACTTGCTCAGTCTATGTTGCAGCAGCATGGCGGCTTGAGAATGATTTTTGTTTTGATTTAGGGTTTAGGTTAGATGTGATTATATAAGAGTGTAGGATTAATTCTACCCTTTAGATCAGTCTAGGAGTAATCAGAGTCATCCAAACCAAAGAGATGTGTCACTTAGCCAATCACAGCACGACACATAAGCCCTAATACCTCAAAATTCGTCACCAGGCCAATCAGAGAAGGCCACGTTCAAAAAAAAAAAACAATCCTTGACTAACAAAAATGCGCCACGTGCGCCACATGATGCGTACACGTCATACACACACACACACACACACATATATATATATATATATGTGTGTGTGTGTATGTGTGTGTGTATATATATATATATATATATTCTATATATATTTTTATTATTTTTTATGTGCTCCTTTTTTCATTATCAATTAACATAAGTGACAAATTATCATATTCTCTTTAATGTTAATTGACATAAGTGACAAATTAGCATAAGTATTCATAAAAATTAAGGTTAATTACATGGATTCCTAAATTATCATCAAATAAACATAAATGACAATCAATCGAACATAAATGACAAATTACTTGTCTTCTAATCAAATGTCATATTAAACATATCTACAAATCAATGTTTTCTTTCTTTTGTTGCAATCAATTTATTGCATGTATTGATTCCTTCTGTACTCACACATTTTTAAATTTGTATCTTTATAACATAATTGTACATATGTACATATATTCATCTATTTACTTAATACTTTTACCGTATGCATTATTGCGTTAAATCTTCTTATTTAACGCACGTACTTATATGTTAATCTTCTTACCTTTAATTTGTCACATGCATTTCTTTACATTAATGCTTGTCTACATTTTCTTGCGTACTTTTGAATTTACTTCCTTAATTAATTAATCCATGAATTAATTATATAAAAATTTGGGTTATTACAAGGGTATCCAACATTGCTTGTAAACTAGTGTTGGTGTGCAAACCCGCCAAGCTCTATCCAATATGTTGTTGATAAAGTCAGCATTGGTATATCTTGGTCTCATTTTGTGAGTTGGACACCTAAGGATTACCGACATGTTATTGACAAAGTCAGCGTCGGTCTGCACAATCCGCCAAACTCTTTCCCAACTCTCCGTCAGTCCGCGAGGTAGTGCATGGGTGGTATACCTTTGTCTTTAATTTAGGTGTATGTAATTAATTATAAAGCTTCATTTTTATAGAGATAGAGAATAAGGAATGATGCCCAAACACTTCTTGACCTTATTGATTTGAATAGCCATACACAAGGAAATTAGAATACCACTTTACAAATTGTGACAAGCAAACTAAGAATTTATTTCATGGCTGCACTATGTTATCGACCGAACCAGCTGGCTTAACTAGAGTTTAAACATTGAAAACTTGAATTATGTTGAAGGTTTGTGACAGGTTGAGGCATATTAAATACAATCAATTGACTAGAATTGTTAACTTAATTTGTTGTACCACTTTTTCTATAACAAGTCATGTTTTCGTGTGCATATGTCCATTGCATTCATGTAGTTGCATTAGAATCATTGCACATTGCATTTGGATTTTGTGGGTAGTATCTACTGAAAACCCTCATGAGACACCACTCTTCCTACTAGGGACACTTGGAGGTTTAACGGCTTATTGCATACGCTCAATGCAATCATGTTTCCTACGAAAGTGTGACCTATCTAGTTAGTTTTTAATTTTTTTTACTCGAGGACGAGTAAAAGATAAGTGTAGGGGTATTTGATTAGCATAGAAATATGTAATTTTATGCACCTATATTTTATCTTTTTGTATCTAAATAAATATTACGTTGGGTATTATTTTGTTGATTTTACAGATGAGTTATTCAAGCCTTATACATCTTTAAAAGTGAAGAATTGATGCCATATACATGAAGAATTACATAAGAAGCTGTCATTGAAGGCTAGCTGTGTTCATATCGGTCAACTTCGAAGGAGATTGGTAGAAAAGATCTTAGGAAATCAATCATTTGGACACACGTCAAACAAGGAAAGAGGGGAATCATAGCATAATCTTGATGAGAAAGCCCATTTATATATTAGGGTTATGTGACTCTGCTATAAATACACATGTATACCCATTGTAAAGAGATACTTTTCTGCTGTAATTCTTCTACCATTAATCTAGTTTAGTTTTCTTTTACTTTTCTGCGTTTTTATTATATTGGCAACTAGTGTCATCTGCACAATTAGATTTGGTACAGTACTAGTTGTATTTTGCACTTATTTTCAGTAGTTATTGACCGACTAGTTAGATTCAGCTGTAATCCTAATTTTATTTTCTGTTATTTAATTACTACAATTTTAATTTTTGCTTCTTAATTGCTTTCCTAGGTCATATCAGATTGAATAAAGATTTGATTAGATTCAGATCTGATTTAATTCAATAATAATTTTATTTGCAGTCTCAACTTTTCTGTTTTTAAAATCATTCTCCAAGTTTTGTCTAACTCGCCCACGAAATATATAAATAACAAAAAATAATTTTCCTTCCTGTGTTCGGCCTGCATATTACACAATCTGTACGCTTGTAGAAATTTATTACAAAATGTGCACTATTCTGGTTTTTAGAAAGCATCGATCATGTAACGGGTTTAAGGAGGAAATTTCACGGTTAAATAGACACTGACACGCATTTTGCAACAAAATAATTTTGTGAATTTTTTTACCACGAGCAAAATAAAAGGCAAAGTTCAGGTAAATAAAAAAATGAGAGGAAGGAATATATTCACGTGAAAAGCCTCTTCATGAAAAATATAAATAGGAGAATGGTTACATGCTTAGGAAAAATGGGGAGGAAAGGGAAGATTTCACATTCATAAGTATGGTCGGCTTAGGTGGGGTGACATGCGATGGAAGGGTAGAGCTAAGAGAGAGTAAAGGAATGATGGCATCAACCAAGAATAGGGAAAGAAGGAGGTATATTTGTGAAAATGAAGAGGGAGATTTAGAAAAGAATGGGTACATGAAAAAAAATAACTTGAAGAAAGAGAAAGGAACACTACAAAACGCACAGTAAATAGCGACGACAAAAACCTATTGGAGGCCGTTGCTAGTCGTCACTATATAAGTCGTCGCGCACAGGAAAAGCGATGGCTCCGTCGCTCATTTAGCAACGACTTGCAACGACAACTTGTCCACGTGATAAGTAGTTTGTTGTACCGGGAAGTCGTTGCTAACCGTTGCTATTCGTTGCTTGATTATCCGTCGCAAGCCGTTGCATGTTGTTACCAGAAAGTCGTCGCTATCCGTTGCAAACTTCTGTCACAAGCCGTCACACGCCGTCGCTAGCCATTGCAAAATTTGGACCTATAGGCCGTTGCTAGCTGTCGCTAGCCGTTGCAAATCTGGAATATATTTTCTGCATTTCAGAGTTATTTCTTCCCCTCGGTCCACAAAACCAATACCATTCCAATATCAACTCACCAATATCAGTCCAATATAATCAATACTCACTATCATAACACATCCACAACACAATATATCAAGAACATTACTAAATTCATTATAATATCAAAACATACCATCGTCATATATCCAAAAAATAATACCATCGTCATATATTACCATACCATCATCACATATCATCAAAATATATCCAACCACACCATGTCATCATCAAATAATATCGTACATGCATCAAGCATATAAAAAACTAAGTATATGTACATACCCAAGCATAAGAACAACCAAACTAATCGTCCACCTCGTCGTCGTCGTGTTCGTCCTCTTCTTCTTCGCCTTCAGCACCAGCTTCCTCCTCCTCAGGCATCGATCCATGTTCCTGCTAATAAGCTGCAATGCGCTCGTCTATCTGCTCGGCTAGTTGGCTTCTTCTCCAATCATTCATCTGTTCCAACTGTTGCTGCAGCCAAGCTATAGCCTCTGCATCCATGGACCTCCTATATCCTTGCTGAAAATTAATAGCCTGCAAACAATTCAAGTTCACAATTAAGTTAATAACTTAAATTTTATTCATGGGGTTATCATATAAGTCTATATGTATATCGCCTAGCATGTAAAAAAATTATAATGACAACATGGACAGTATGTACATGGACTTTGATAAACGAGAGGAAATTGGAGTAAAAGATGATGTGGCATAGGTTTAAAATGTTAAACTTAAAGAATAAAATTAATACATCATATATTTAATGTTATATTATAAGATAACTGTAATACCATACAAATAATTATTTTTCTACCTGATTATAAATTGAATTATTAATCAAATTAAATGGAAATAATAACTAATTGAGTACATACTTTATTATTGTCTTTATAATTTTTTTACAATGGAATACATACTTTAAATGTAAACTTAAATTAAAAAAGGTTTACCTCCTGATTACCGAAGCTATATCGCCTATTACGAGTAGGCGGAGCAATGATGGAATCCCATATACGATCGCACTCTGCAACCGTAAGCTCCTCTGGTCCATTGGTTTTAGTTGCTCTAGCAGACTCTGCATCATATCACGCCTACAATACCAAGATAATTTAAATACAAATGCCATATAATTTACTTATATACTGTGATATGAACGAATATGAAACTTTTTAATTATGAATGAGCATATTTACCATTACACCCCCAGCCTTGTCGTCCGCCCAATCATATGTCATGTTCCCTTCGTCATCATTATGCTCCACCGCGTGTGTACGCCTGAAAATCTCTGCCATCGTAGGCTTCCTTTGAAACTTTGTCAACTGAGTATATATACTATAATAAAATTATTGAAAATAAGAATAAATTAATGATATACACTAAATTTTTATGTGAACATATGCTAAAAATATTGAAATTTTATACCAACTCTCTCCTATGTTGCTAGAATGATTTTGAGTCATCACGGTGTAAAGCTGGATTCTTAGCTCTATTTTCTTTATTCTTTTTGTTACATCCTATTATATTTGATACATGATTAATTAATAAAATGCAATCAACATAAATGTAAATATTTTCATTATATCTTACTTTGGCTGCTTCCTTATCCCAATATGCATGAAATGCAGCCCAAACATCGTCACTCATCCGTGGAGGCTTTTTTCCAAATGTCTTTGCTCCTGAAATTGCTTCTCGATAATTCTTTCGCATTTTCATATTCAGTGTGTCAAAAAAAGCTTCATGTCCTGCAACTCCACACATACAACCGCCTGCATATTAAATTTATTTTGAATTATTTCCAGTTTATTAATTTACAATACTAATATAAAAAATACTTGCCAGCAAATCGGCTAGAATAACGTTCATTATGTGGGGTAGGATAATATCCCAATGCGGGCATGCCCAAGTCATCCTACTCATGTAAGACGACCTTGACACCTCTAAAATGAAATCTGTTGGCTCGATTTTGAACCCCATGTATACATGTTCACATAGATATTTCATATATTTTAAATAATCTAAATTGAAGTAAACTGATACTTACCTGACACACTTAGGAACAATCTTTGCAGCTTGTCGCAAATCTGGCTCGGAGCTGCTAGGACTTGCTCCTGGTGCAGGAGATGGTGAAGGAGTCGGCTGAGATGAACTCCTCAATCATCGTCTACCAGACATATCTGTTACAATCGTATAATGCATACAAAATAACTTGAATTATTAACATCAGTCATCATTATCATTGCATAAATCGTATATGAGAAGAAAAATAATGCATAACATACATAGTCAACATTATCATTACATCAATCATAATATTAAAGAACATAAGTAAATTCATAGCTAAGAACAACCATCATCATCGTTATTACATAGCTCAGAATAGTACATAACATAATACATAGCTCATAATAGTACATAACATCAGTCTTCAACATCTTCGGATTCAGACTCAGTCTCATACTCAATATCATTTTCTTTAGTACTTAAAAATGCATCTACTAATACATTCGCTTCATCGCAATGACCCTGCATCAATGTCATCAGCTATTATTATTTCAGTATTTGGCTCAAGATCCGCTTGATACGTTGCTTCGTCTAGAATATTATTTCCATCAAATGTAAATCTTGCCTTTCTTTTAAAAAACAACCCACCAATCTGTTTTATCTTTTTTTTTAAGGATGGATATGGAGCAAAATAAACTTGTAATTCTTGCTTAGCAAACACGAAAGGAACATACTTATAGTAATGCGACATATGCCTTATTTCAATTAGCTTATAATCTTTATGCATGTTAACTCCAAAACCAGGAACATTTCTAAACCAGTTGCCTTTGAATAGATAAATTTTCTCTACGGCTGAACATAATATGTCAACTCTACAACTTGCGTTAAGACACCATAAAAATCTTTTATGTGCTCCTCTGAATCATCACTACCTTTGACAAATACACGCTGTTATACATTAATTTTTCATCTCCGTAATCATTAGTGTTGAATTTAAATCCATTGACAAATTATATTGGATAAGTTTTGACATTTCTTTTTGGTCTGGTAGCAAGATATCGTAATCTTTCGTTAACAACACAGATTTTGGGATCATGAACATAGTATGAATACCATCCAGCAAATTCTTTACTGAGATCACCAGATGGATGTTGTGATTCGTATATATGCAAATATGTGTTATGATTTTTTTATTAATACAGATAAATAAATAAATATGTATATATAATTGAATTGTACATGAATTTAGTATTACTTGAAAAATGGTGCAACCTCCACACAATTTAACAGAACATATGTGTGTGCCGCATTGTAGTCTTTATTGCTTAATCATATTTCCACACATTTTTCAGCAGGTCTTCCGTGTTGTCGTCTAAAAATAGATAACATTGTTTGAGAAGACTCCTGTTCAACGGCTTCTTCATTAGGGGGAACAGTTACAAAAGACAAGTTCACATCCTCACTAAAGTAATGAGAGAAAAAATATGAAGCTTCTTCTTCAAGGTACGATTTGCAAATTGAACCTTCTGCTTGAGATTTTTGCCTAATTGTTTTCTTCAAATGATTCAAGTACCTATAATATGATTAAATAAATTTATATGTTGCTACAAAAACCTAAGCTGTAATCTATCAAGATTATTGAGTATATACAAAATTACCTCTCAAATAGATACATCCATCCATATTGCACAGGACCTCGAAGGAGTGCTTCGGACGGAAGATGAATAGGTAAATGCTCAATTACATTAAAAAAACTAAGTAGAAATATTTTCTCGAGTTTGCAAAGTTGTACTGGGATTTCTACTTCAAGCTTACGTAGACGATCTACCTTTAACGTCGTTGAAAAAAGTTGTTTGTAAAACATACTTAATTCTGTTATAACACTCCATATTTTTGTCGGCAATAGTTCCTTGAAAATCACAGGTAAAAAGTATTCCATCATGATATGGTAATATCATGGCTTTTCATCCCACTCAATTTACCGTTTTAAAAGACCACACATTTACGGAGATTAGAATAAATCCCATCAAAACATCGTAATCCTTCCACCCACTTTAGCACGAGTTTTACTTGCCTGTTGTCTAGCTCATAACATGCTTTGGGTTTTTTTATCCTCGTCATACAAGTGAATGTTCTGGCCGTTTACAGAAGTGTAATATATCACGTCTCGAATTCGCATCGTCCTCGGTTTTCCCCTTTACATTCAAAATTGTAATAAAAATGTTATCGAAAACGTTTTTTTCATTGTGTATGACGTCAATATTATGCCGAAGTAGTAGATTTTTCCAGTAGGGTAACTCCCAAAATATACATTGTTTGCACCAATTATGAATGTCCGATTTACCTAGAATTTCAGTCTGCTCTCCAGTTTCATGTATCGTTGGGTAGTCTTTTACAATTTCTTATATCTCTTCACTTGTCCAAATTTTAGGCGGTAGCATGGTCTCTACTCTGTTAGATTTAAAATTCTTTTTATTTGTTCTAAATTTATGATTAATATGTAGAAAGCACCGATGACAGTCAAACCAAGAATTATTTTTTCCATACTTTAATGAAAATGCTTGTGTCTCATCCATACAATGAGGACAAGCTAGATGTCCAGATGTGCTCCAACCTGAAAGCATGCCATACGTGGGAAATCACTAATAGTTCATAATAAAGAAGCAACCATACGAAAATTCCTTTTTCTTGAAATGTCGTATATTTCGACTCCTGCACGCCACAATGTTTTCAACTCTTCAATCAACGGTTGCAGATAAACATCAATTCCTTGTGTCAGATCATCGGGACCAGCGATGACAACCATTAGAAACATATATGGATTTTTCATACACATCCATGGAGGTAAGTTATAAGGAGTAACAATGATAAGACAAGATGAATGTTTACTACCAAATTGAGAAAATTGAGAAAATTCATCCGTACATAAACTGAGCCTAACATTAAGCTCTCTGCAGCAAATTCAGGATAAGTCCTATCAAAGTGTTTCCATGCTTCGCCATTATACGGATGTATCATAGTTCCTTCTTCTGTTGTTTTCACGCCTGTACAGTTAATGGTCCACAATTACCCTGCAATATCCCTGCTATATCATGTAGTGGATTTATACCGCTACGCTATTTCCAAATAGCCTTTGAAATAGCCTTTCCGCTGTAAGCCCCGCTATATTTCGATATTCCCGATATATCCCATTATTTCTGCTATATTCCGCTATTTCCATTATATCTTCTATAAAAGAAATGAATTTAAAAATGACATTTATATATTATTAAATTAGTTTCTATTGGAGTCGCATTTATCGAACAGATCAACACATGTCTGATAGCAATTGTCAGTGTATTTAAAATTTGGTTTAATTATTTTTTTCTTCATCCTGATTTGTATGTCATAATGGTTTTGCATCAATTAAATGTACTTAAACAATTTATTTACATGCCTATCTGCGAACTACATTTAGTATACATACATCCTGTCACAATGGTGTCTACATATACAACATTTCAACAATTTCATGATACTTTCATTCATCAATACTCTACAAAAAATAATAAACCGGACTTCATGATCTGTATCAGATCCACATTGCATGCATACATTACAGTATAACTTACCAAAATCTTCCTACGTGCGATGCGACATGGCATAGCAATTTTTTCCCCTCTTTTGTTCACAGATGGGCAAGGTAATTTTGGGAACATAACACGGTGGTAGAAGAGGGATTATGATTGAGGTTAGATTTTTCTTTCATTCTTTTGATGTTTGCTCTACGGGTGACATACGTCAGTTAGTATGTAGTCAAGCCATGCGATATACACATTTTGTCGTTGATGTATCGCCTTAAATCACCATATGTAAGTACACAATTGAAATGAACTACTACCTTATCTTACGACATCTACATACTACATATGCCAAAAAAATTGCTACATTATTCTTTACTGCTCTTCAACTTAACAATATTTTTGCTATGTAAATGAAATATTTTATGCTTTCAGATTTAAACACCTACTTTTTTGTTCATTCTCTGCCTACAAATATATATATATATACACACACACAAATAAATATATACATAGAGAAGATATCTTTAATGCAACTTGCCTTTGTTGTAGAATAGGTTTGATTTGAATGCTGCAGTAGTAAGCAAGAATATGAGAGGTGACAACGGAATTAGTCCACTGCAATACGATTGTTGTGACCGGTCAAAAACCTTGCATTTTTTTGAATGACATGTTTATTTTTTAATCACTTTGTACTATTTGGTGTACCGTATAACAAAACCTCTTGACAGCTCTTGTACTATTTGTCTGTGTATTCTTTGTCACATGCCCGAATATTAAAATATATATATTTGTGTACATATACTACTATTGATGCTTTTGGAATGCAGGTTACGTTATGACACTTATTTTTGGATTTTTTTTAACAAGTGATGTTACATGACCTGCGTGTCTATTTATGCCCATTACCTCATCTTTTAGGCAATTGTTTATATTATGATTTCAACTTGTACTCCACTACGGATCTGCACTATTAATCTTCCTCTTATTTGTCAACTTGGATGGAAACTTTTCAACTACAACACGAAAATTAATACATATGATTATTATACTTAACGTCGCCATTTTAACCATTTTGTTATTTTCGACAACTTCTTCCACTATTTACACATCAAATTAGATATAGCTAACCATTACACAAAAAATTAAAGTCATGTTTTGGATGGTCAAATTATTTGAGTGATATTATAGTTATTTTCTAATTTTAGACAGATGTGACTTCATATGAATGCTACATTGTCCTAAATCATTATTTAAAAGGATTACAAATATATTTTTCTTACTTACGTCATTTATGATCCTCCCGATTTGATACAACCAACAATCACCTTATAAAAAAGGGATTATTCGTAACAATCACGTTACTGCAAACATGAAAAATGTATCCAGAGAGGTACAAGTATTAAAGTGATTGACGTCACTTCTGCTTGTTACTTTTAGTACAACTGTCCATGTATCATTCTTTATTTTATCCATACCCGGACCATTACCCAACTGGAATAATCTTGTTACCTTTCATGCCTCGCATATGCATTTCCTGCCATATTTATACATAAGAAATGATGGAAAAAAACTGACACGTGTAATCATTTGTTTTGATTTTTTTTATTCCCTTTCGTCGCAATATGTTTTGAACTTAACCAGGCAGTTAACATTGCGTAAATTGCAACTATTTGTTGGTGGGAACGGTTATACCAGTCGCATGTATTTAAACATAGAATAAACTGCCTACAATTACAACTATAAAGCATTTGTCACTTCAAAGTTTATATGCTTCCAGTTCTCATTCACTCTTCTGAATTTCTTCATTATCTTTCACGTGCGACTGTGCTATTCTACTTCTTTTCATACTACTTTCCCTATCATCCCAGTACATATTATGAACAACAATACTATCATATTGTCTAAAGTGGTTTTTGGTACTAACTGGAACACCGTACAAGTTAGAGTTGCTAGGCTATGGAATTTAGTCAGTCAAGGAACAAACGAGGTTTATGGCATGAACATGCAATTTCTTGACTTCGAATTATAATTTTATCAATATATGCTTAGAATATATTGAACGTACTTAATAAATTTATTGTTTGCTCTGTGCCGTTACTGTCATGTTGATATTCAATCTGAACTGACTTGGGTAATGAAAAAGAAGCCTCGGTCAGAAGGCACATATTGCATCAGTTTGAAAATTTGTTTGAGGAGTCCTCAGTGTATGACATAACAAGGTTTAACATACAAGAGGCTGAAAAAACATACAGAGCTGTCCATGACGAGTGGATAATAGTTATACAGACCGATATACGAGTTGCTAAGGTTGAAGATGTTGTGAGTTAATTACCCCAAAATAAATTTGGTTTTGCAAATGAACCAACGCTTATTACGAGGTTGTACTAGAAAAAACTACTAACCAGTATACACACTTTATTATATCATACCATTTTTTAAGCCATAAAAGTATACGATGTAATACAAGTGTTGTTATGTCTTTTCATAGACTTGGGTGGGTTTCTTCGTGCTGTAACTAACATCCTCAATGTTACTTCTAGAACATGAACACTATCAATCAAACGGGAGTTGCATATTGAGACTGATAGGTATAAGTAAAGTATACATACTTGAGTGTATTTTACTCAATTCCACATTTCTGTTACTATGTAATGAAACATGTATGATTTTGGTTAAATAGCGGTAGAACATTTGTTGTCTCCATGTGAGCTAGACAAAAAAACATAGTTAATGAGTCAATCGTTGACAAGTTTGAAGCATCCGCAACAGTTGTTATACTGTAGCAGCTCATGGACGTACGATACATACAACTTTTTTTGTTCATAATAATATATTAAATACTTTAACAGTTTCATGTCTGCACAAGATCATTTACATTTAGCTTGTGACGACCGCCCACAGCCCCCGCACTAAACAAGAGGAATAATGCGCTGAAAGGTGTGTCAGGCAGCTATGGACAATCATCAAAGTAGGTAAGCACCATCGAAACCTGTCGTAAAACTCACAGCGTAAGGATAAAGCATAACAGAACGCATAAAACAGGTAATAATAGTGAAATACAATTGCATAGAAATTGAAAACTCTTAACATAACACATAGAAAGATCCATGCTACTTAGAATAATATTTCTGTACAAAGATCCTTACTACATCCCTCAGAGTATATAATATCAGCGGAAACAAAAAATACTAGATAGTAATAAAACTAGTACGTGAGCCTCCTGCTCGCCATTGATCAACATCATCATCCTCACTAAAGCATCACCTGTCACCTGCTACACAGTCTACCCATCCACAACCAGATGAATAGCCCAGGGTAATAAGAGGGAAACATAAAACCTTAAGTTAGACAACAGTCTTAGTGAGCGACAAAACAGCTATCAAACTTCATCAATAAAGTACATGGGAATGGGTAGATTTACCAACCACTACCCAACACTAGAGAAGAACTCACACCCGTCTTTCCCACATCCGACAGTGATAGCCTTTACAATCCATAACATCCAGGGTAACAACAATTTGTCCATGGCAATCAGAACATCCATCCATAACATTCATAGCATCCAAATTACGTATGTCTCACGTAGACAATCCTAATCGAGTTTAATATCCCTCAAGTACTCTCCCTAGAGGCCTAAACCAATATCAATCAAGCACTTAAGAAACATCTACCTCGACGTTGGATAATCCATGCGAGATGGTATGACAAATCATCTAGATATTCTAACATCCATGACAGACTCTGGCTATCACCGCCGATCCTGCTTTGAAACCATCGTTAATCGTATGACGGCACATCATGACTGTCATGTGTCAAGGGCTAATGGTAACCCCAGTTCTAGCACAACTCCATATGCCATCATGACACGCATGTTTGTCCTCAACAACTAGGCCCTTCATGATTGCCCAAGGTACGAGGACCTTCACGACTGCCCAAAGTACCTCTGTTTTGAGTTTGCTAGAACTTACGATATTATAATCTCTCAGCCTTTGCATCCCCAGTCGTCATCACCAATGACTATTCTCAAACTCAAGTCGCACTCGAGTAACCATTATCCACAAACCAACACCTTTGATTTGTCTGCCATTCATTGCGTAACACCGATCAACGAACTCATCACATCACTTCTAACACTCCCTTCTGGATATACGTCGAAGTCACCACGTCAATTAACCGAATAACAATCAATATAAGGCTCAATCTTCACAACACAATCAGACCCAAGTCATTATGAACGACCAGGCTATTCTTCAAAAAGACCGACCGACCTCATTTACCCCAGGAGCGACCAACCCTTCTATACCCATACGATCGTCCTACCCTCCAGTAGCCGACCAACCCAGAATAGCCAACCGTCCCTTCTTCTTAGGAGGGATCGACCCTTCCTTTCCCGCAAGACCGTCGACCCTTCAACAGCCGACCGACCCACCATACTCTTTCCCAATTCACACATCTTTGGGTTCGCTCGCTCAAACCAATTACTCAGGCTCGCTCGCTCGAACCCATTACTCTACTTTAGGGTCGCTCAACCGACCCACTATTAAGAGCGACTGATCACTTGTTCTGCAGAACCAAGACCCCAGGCCTTTTCTACTTGCGCGACCGACTTACCCCCGGCTCACTCGAGCCTGCTTATTTTCTTGTTCCCCAAAACAATATTTGGGTGCGACCGACCCCCTTCCGTGCGACCCAAAACCAGCACTGCTTCAATGCAACACCAATTTTGACCAAATCTTAGCCAATCGATACAATCGACGAAACCAACTCAACCAATCCATTCAACGCAATCACAACCATGTTATGAAACCACTAACATCACCAATTTAGCAGTTTCATCAATAATTATGTGAAATTCACCAAAGCCACCATGAATGTAAAACATGAACAAAGCTATAGATCTAGCTTGCATAACCATATGGAATAACATAGAAATTACCTATCTAAACTTGCTAAATCATATCATAGAGTGATTCATATGAAAGTAGACTTACCAATGCATAGATCTATGGAAACATACTTGAAATTGAAGAAAAACATGAACAAACACACATACACTTCATTGAATCCATGTGAGAGATGTAATCAACTCACCGATTCTCCGAAACAAGCTTAAATTGATGAAACAAGAATCCAGACAGCAAGCACCTCACACCAAACCCCTTGATCCGATGAACTCTTGCTTCAATTGAGGTAGATCTCTCCTCCAATGGTGTAGATCTATGATTTCCCTCCTTGGGTTTTGATTTTTTATGGTGGAAAGGTGTTAGAGGAAGGAGGAACTCAAGGCCACCTAATGAGAGAATGGGGAAGTAAACTATTTCCCATACCTCTCACCTTTTATTTATAGTTTCCACCAGCCCACTAGTGGGCCTCTCCCAAATCAGCCTATTAGGCCCTCAAAACCTGGACAACTAACTGAAAAACCTTAAAACGACGATTTCTCCCAGAACCGTTGAGCCAACTCTTCAATATAACCACTCTACAGAAAGACAAACATCAATTCCTTTCCAATGGCACAGGTCTTACCTTCTGATTCGACTTAAGTCAAAAGTTATTCCATGTACAAGACTGATAGGGGAAAAATGGTCACAAACAAAATTGGTAAAAATTATGGACATGTCTCACATCCCTATTAGCAACATATTAAAAGATGAGAATGATCGAACCCTCATGGAATAAAATAAAACTATTTTACGATCTTCTGATACGTAAAATGCGGGCTATTACATAGCTCAACCAAAGACACAAAGATATATTTCTATATTGATTCACCATAATTAACGATCGTTATGTCATGGTAATTTCTTAACTTATTCCGTTTTTTTTTGGCTAAAAGATGTGAAAAAAATTATACAATTACAAAACCAAATCTTTGTATTGTAGGTGTGAACCAAATGGCAATTGAACAATTACGTACATTGACAAAACAAGAAAAGTATATTCTGATAACCGATAACGAGTTGATTCTAGACTGTCTGAAGTTTTAAACCACGTCCGCTCTGGAGAATGTCGGGTACTTTCAAACTCCATATTATTATGCGCTTCTGCTATTCCCTAGTACTGATTTGTCCATATTTTACGTTGATCGAAATACACAATCTAACATTTGACTTTTAAATTTTGAACAGGGCATAATTTATGTTATTCCCATTACTATTGTGAAGCTCAAAACTAAGTCTAACTGGAGCTATCTTTCATGCGCACTTTGCAAATCTATGGTTCCACTAAACCATACCAATTTTTTCTATGGATCATCGAATGGTGCTCAATCCATTGAACAGGCTTGTAACCCCGTCATAACATGTCAACTGCGACGACCCGAAGTCCCCCGATCCCAAAAGAGACGGGAAACAGTGGATTGCTTTGAGAACACGACGCATCAGAACTCAAACACTAGAATATTTCATTGCTATTACAACAATTTACATCAGAGTACAAGAATATCAGAGTATGAATAAATATTACACAGCAAAAAAAATATATTAGAGATTTAAATTACATAGCAGCGGAAATAAAAATGTATAAATACAATGCACAATGGAAATACATCAAATACCACAACTGAAAGAAATACATGGATGCAAAGCTTTCCGAATATAGCTCCAGCTGTAAACCAAGATCCTGTTAAATAGAAATCTGCAAAACCAAAACTACTAGCTGCCCATGTGGAAAATATGGGCACCCAGAGTTTTGGCGAAAACAATAAACTCCAGGTCAGTCATGGGACTGGTGTGAGAACTAAAACAATTATTAAAATTTTACTTTAAAATAGGGTAATTCCCGGAACCACGCCGTATGTCATGGAACGGGTTCACTCCCATGAGTACCAAAACTTGAAATAAAACAATTTAATAAACAACACAATGCTTTTTGAAAAAATGAAGCTATTATAAGACTCAGGTCCCATCACACAATGCTATGCAAGCTGGAGGATAGAGTTTTACCTTATAATAGCCAAAAATGCTTGGTACGTTTTAAAACAAATCATTTTGATACTATAAGTGCATAGTGTAAAAAAAAACTTCTAATATAAATGTATCATTCATAGATAACATAGGTACGACATATTATGTCGCCATACATAGGTTTACAATTAAAACCGAAAGTCACGTATTGGAAATTGGATTTCCATCTATGAGTCGAGGCAAGGGATCGTTCTTACTGATTTGAGACACTCTAGCAAATGCCTCAGGATTACACACTTTGGGCAACCCTTGGATCTTCAAGGCTGGTCCATACTTACTTTAGTGGATTAATTATTCCTGAACACACATTTCCCGGTCCTATCGGACCTATCACTTGTCCAGTAGCGACCAATATATTTGAGGCGCCTCGCAATCCATCATCCACATAAGTAAAAATGTCTGGGCTCCATACCATGACACCACTTCTAGCTAGAAAGAAAAGTCATGCACTCCCTGCAGTCACTGTCCCATTTTTGACTCATACTGGGTGTGAGGCTCGCGAATAACGCTATACACAAAACTATGCTACTTAAAGCTGTGCTTTGATCATCATCCACAAGACTCTGCTTTTTAACAAAAGCCTTGATTATTGCATCTTAGCATGTCACATTGTCAATCCATACCATACCATTGATTTCTGCCAATATATGACCTCTAAGCTCGTATGTCTCAGAGAAGGGTGTTAAGTAAGAGAATAAATTCTCCACCACCAAACAGGTATATATTTAGCAGAGATCAATGAATATAACACACAATTCAATGTTAGACACAATCCATTTACAAGTCTGTTCTGGGTCTGAATGAAACCGGAGGCACCTTATTCCTCGTCTCATATGTCTAATACAGGAGAGAGGCCCTCGCATATCCGAACAATCAACAAATACGTCCGAACAACTACCACTGTAACCCTTTCAAGGCAGTAACTCCAATCAAAGGCATCAGTAGAAATCCATTTGATGTGAAGATTGTCTGTCTTGCACCGTCTTCAATACCTTCGACTTTTAATCGTCGTAACAGTTACTCAGAATGGGTTATACCTGGTCTTTCCGAATAACTTGCGCATTTTATAATCAAGTGATATATAAACACATAATACGCCTCATTCCAATCCAGAATATTCTTTTATTCAAATATTCATATCTTTGGGGAAAGGTTCCCATTAATTTTATCAAAGATAAATTCCTTTAAACTTATTGTTTAATCTTCCTTTAAAAACCATTGCAAAAGATTTTATATTATCCTTTAACAATTCTAAGCCAATTAAGGTTGAAAAAACTAGTCGGGATTATTGAGCCTTACCGAAGTAATCATTTATTATTATTTCCAATCCCAATCTATTTATCCCATAGAGAAAAACTAGTAGTACTCCATTTCTAACGCCCATCGTTTTATCGGTAAATTTAATTACCATTTCACGTTCAAATCTAATCAAAGATTTAACTATCGCATGGATTAAACTGGTGGTACTCCATCTTGAAACATTTATTGAATTTGGTTAATTTAATTACCATTCTCATTTTATTCTACTTAAAAATTCATTAAAACACTAGTTCAGTTTTAATCCCAAAAATCATTACTTAATGATTATTCAAATTTTAGGAAATAAATCCTGTCTTTACTTGGGTTAAAGAACAAATGTCGTTTAAAACATTATTCACGATAAACCCAAAATCCTCTTCCATTAAAATGGAACTTTCACGGAATTCATAACAGTATATAATCGATATAAATTTCGTACTAGTACTATAAATGGAATAACGGTAAAGCCTTTTAAATTCCATATATAGTAATGGTCTTCCTTTACAGAAGCTCATCTCGACTATTACCAAATCGAATTCCATTCAATTCCAGTTAAATATATTAAATGGAAAAACTTTATTTTGGAAAAATTCCATCAAATCCTAATAAAAAGATTTATATATTCCAAATCATAACTTCACTGTTAATTGGGTATTAAGAACAAACGTTATTTAAAACATCGTTCACAATGAACACAAAATCATCTTCCATTTAATTCCAATTTATAATTATAAATTGGAAAGCTTCATTTGTCTTAATTAAAAGATTTATTCTATTCTCAATTGGGTTTAAGAACAATGTTATTGAAGGCACCATTCACGACAAACCCAAAATCCAATTTGATATTAAATACAAGGCTCTGAATAGAAATTATATCGACTTATATTCAATATCAAATTCTGAAACTAACAGATATCGTATCGGGAATAACGATATTTGTATCTACCAAATTCCTCAACAATATCTATATCATCACGGAATCTAATATCAAAATATCTGAAGATAATTTTCATTTAAACTCATTCCATTTTATTCGTTGGAAAACTCTGGTTATTTCAAAACCCATTTACAAATCCAATTTATTTATTTAAAAACATTGGATTATCATTCTAGTTAATAACTAGTTCATTCAGATAAAAATATCTTTTATCTTTTCAAATATGGAAATTTTCTTCCAAAATCTTTCCATATCATTAATTATAATTTTACATAATTCTTCCGTATTTTTAATAATTTTATTAAGGCCCTTACAGTCGGTTTCCAATAACGACCACCGAACTGCATTCATAACAACCTTTTCTCAAATTGATTTGGTAATAATTTAAAATCCAACCATTCAAATTTAAATCTCTTATTTTCATTGGAAAGATCTTTTCAATATGAACCCAACGGTTCTAGTTTCAGGAGAATCCGACGGTCGATTCTCCCATTACATCTATTTGAAGTCAATGGTTGAAATTCACGAACGGTCGCTGCGCAACGCGTTCTATTCAAGCCATATAAATATATATAATATATATATCGTCGATTTCCATTTAAAACATACTTTATAAATCGTTTATAAATTCATTTTAAAATGATTTCAAGTTCCTTTTCAATTTTAAATAAAAATTGAATATTCCATATCATTATAATATTAAAATGATTTTTTTTTTCAAAATATCAGATTTTGAAATCAATTCTTTTCGATATACATTATAAAGTAAATAAAATCGACAAAAAATTCCGTTCGAGTAAAAATGGCGTACATCTACTTAATTAGGCTTCATATTCATTTTAGTTATGAATATTTCAATATTTTCGCGTCCATCCAAAATCGGACATCAAAATCATATTTTGATTCTTTACTGAATATTATTTTGAAATATTCGTTATTCCTGAATTGGAATCAGACTTAATCAATTACCATATAATTTTATTTATATGGATTTCATACATCGCATGTATACAAAAATAGTGATAAACAACTATTAAACATTCCATTCACATCCAGAGTGCATTTTACAACTGTATAAGCATTAAGTAATTAAATAATGCTTATAATAGTTTGTCAATCAATCGGTTGACAAACAATTAAATCCAAGGGAGATGTGAATTAATTATCTTTCCCAGACCCATGTGGGGTTTTCAACCAACAACAATGAATTCAAATTAATCAGTGGTTAATAAATTTAACCAATTCTAATTTGATTCGAATTATTTTTCTAATTAACCAATTTTCACTATTTAAATTATAAATGGATATTTATAATTAATTTCAACTACGACATTAATGTTAACATTATTTTTAATATGTTAATCATCACAATCACAGCACAATACAGCGAATCAAATCATCCATGGGTATTCAAACAACAGTGAAGGAGCTAACAGACACCATACAACATTTCATGATAATTAAAACTAACAAAAATCGACACTGGCAATTTATGTATTTTCAGTTATAAAATAAATAACTGTACAAATATTTTAGTGAGAGAATTCTCACTTTGATTTCCACTCGGTCAGTCTTTATTTAAAGATTGTTTTAATAAAATTAAACCGGATGTTTAATTTTATCAAAAACTGCAATAGCTTCCGTTTCCATTCTAGTCAGTTCCATGTTGTAGACTTTGATTTCACGGTTCCAACGGTTCCACACTTGTCAAATTCTGTTTTGATTTCAATGAGTTATCACCATTTGAATTTAAATACATTAATTCGGTCATTAACCAATAATTAATTAAAACATTAACCTAATCTTCCTCCAATTTCCTGGTCCATCGTCTTCGTTATTACCTGGTAACGAAACCCATCAGCTCGCCTTGATTCTCACCCATCGCACGAGATTCCGGGACGTCGGAGCATGATCAGAGACCGGCGCAAGAAACGCCATGGCGCCACCATCCACCACCGTTAGTGGGGCCCAACTCGAAGCCACCTAGAACCCGCAATTTCTGTTCGAAAGGAATGGATTTAGGCCAGAGATTCACGCAAAATTTGAAACAATAGACGATCATGACCGTTGATGATCAAGATCTCGCGGAGTACTTCCACGTTGCTGAAGAAACTTTTGAAAACCATTGAATAGATTAGAAGAAAAATAGGAGGAAAGATTTAAAGAAATCGACCATCGATTCCTCAAAGTGGCGGCGTGCATAATTCTAAGGGTTAGGGTTACGATTTTGAACACACACACACACATATATATAAAATATAAATTAATATTTAATCCACAAATTATCTCGATAAGATTCTGAACTGCAAACGAGACCCAACGACTGTCGTTCCTAAGCAAATACCCCCATTTCGGACACAATGGGATATGTTTCGTAAGACAATTCAACTGTTTTGATCAGTTTTTATCAAAATTAAATTTATAAATCAATATAATGGTCAATATTGAATTTGAACGTACATTTCAATTTACTGGGAAATCTAGCTATGTTTTGATGATACGGTCCTAACAAAATTAATTTCGTTAAATTTGGAGATCGTTTGAAAAATGGCCTTTTAACTGACTTATTAAATTCAAGCTGAAATTAAAAACATGTTTAAATTCACTACGCTCATATATTAATTCCAAAAATTATGAAATTTTAAACCTGACTATAATTTGACATTCCGGATCCAACAAAAGTGGTTTCGTCAAAAACGGAGGTCTTTGCAAAATGG
Organism: Allium sativum; assembly: GCA_030737875.1. Taxonomy (NCBI): domain Eukaryota; kingdom Viridiplantae; phylum Streptophyta; class Magnoliopsida; order Asparagales; family Amaryllidaceae; genus Allium; species Allium sativum. The sequence continues at coordinate 246,567,307 of CM060922.1, read as the reverse complement.
CTATTTTTAAGGGCTACATATAATATTAAAAATATATATAAATTCTATAACAAATATTCTAAATTTTAAACTGGACATAACTTACAATTTATAAAGTGAAATCTCAGTTTCTTACATTCGTTAGAAAATTGCAGTTCAAAATAGTCCAACGTTTCTTATTTTACTGAAATCCAATTTATATTGAATTTTGTATATTCATTTGAAATAAAAAATCGAATTTTCAAACTACTGCGCCATTTCAAGCTCGTAATATAATTAATATAAATTTATACGTTCTAACTTCGATTTAAATAAATTTTAAATCGTTAATTCTCATATTAAATCTTCAAAAATATTTAATCTTCATGAAAATCAATTAAAAATAAATTTTAAATTGGTTCCAAATATACGGGTTGTTACATCAAATCTTGTAATTCTGTATTACCAGTATTAACAATTGTAATATAGGTATCGTATTAATACGGAGATTAAGGATTCCACTATGCAATAACTATCACTGCTTTTGGCAACGAAGCTGAATCTATTATTGGATATACCTTTGACGACTTACTTGCAACCTACAAAATGGTATTCCATTTTTCCCTTACAATACTCATTAAATTAATGCATATTAACTTACAACTTGCATCCCTGTTACTTGGTGACAAATACACTAGGAATATTTGGTAATAACATGTTCACTTTATTAACTTCAGATACGCAGCATTCTACAGCAACACTTTCACGTACACTCATTATGTTTTATGAACCCAATACGTATTAACTGTTTTACTAATTTTCCTTTATTTTAGATTCTTCTTATTGCGATTCCTTTGGATTTAATTAATACTACATAGTCAATCTCCAATTTACTTTACATCTTCATTCATACTGCGAACATTAATTGTGGCCAACCTGAATGCAATGTTAATTATTAGTTTTTTCTTTTTACAAAATTGTGTTTTTTTAACTACAAAAAAAACCATTCTTTATCTAGAACAAATAATATGTTGCTGAAATGTCGTTAATTAATTTTTTTGTTTTGCAAATGTCTTTTTTTTTCAATATCTAGGTTAATGGGATGGAAAAAATAGATGAAATTTTTAATCAACTATCGGATGTACATGTTGTAGTGGAGTTCAGTCCGAAAAAATGGGAAGTTAACAATCTTGATTCTTACTTGGCCACAAGAAAAATTTCAAAACAAGCTACTTTGTCTAACGCGGTCGACGTGCAGTCCCAGGTAAGTGAAAAGGTCTACTACATCCAACTATACAAGTATTGATGATAACTTCCCTATATTTTTAAAATTTTAAATATTATAGATTACTCCACATAGCGAAAATAGTTCTACTCGAGATCTTCAATCACCTTTGGATAGTTGTAATACGCAAACTGTTTCGCCAACAAAGGAAAAGAAAAGATTACCGAGGCATGTTATGAACTTATATTTTTATTCAATTACAAATGCATAACTAATGTTTTACAAATTTATTTTCAATTCAGGACATTGCTCCAAGCAAAGATACTCCAAGTGCTTTGATTAAACAAAAGAAGGGGCTTGCTCGAGGAATTGTAATTCAGGTTTGAAACAATACGACATAAACACTTATTATATAAGCATTGCATTTATTTTGTCTCACCGTACATATTGATTGTGTTGCGTTCGTCTTACTTAACATTAACAAATATAGTTTATAACAATTAATGTTGTGTAGCTTTATACTAGAAAAGGGCATTTCATTGCATAGGACTGAGCGTTAGAATGTTGATGTTTTTTTTTTACAAAAAAAATAATTAAACAAGAGAAAAGCGTTCAAAATCCATACACCAAACGAAGTGATGTAGAATCATCTTTATAATTTTAGTTGCCTTTCCCTTCATCTGAATTGGTTACGTGGTTTGACCAGAATGTAATATGTGTAATATCCGATCTAACTTGTATAGGGCTACTTATCCACCGTTTTACATATATATTAATTTACTTCTTATTAACAAGTACCAGTTTACACACTCTGACTTACATCTTTCACACCATCCTAGGCACTCATCTCATATTGTACTATGTGTTAAGTTTTGCAAGAAATAATATCATTTTACGTACTATTACTACTCCAGGCCCCATGCACAAACAGTTCTTTTTTTAAAAGAAAAAATGTGTGATCTTTTAAAAAGAAGAGAGCACACACACACATACACACACATATATATATATAATGAAAAACGTATCTACAAAAATCGTCGACAAGCTTGAAAGGCACACAAAAAACTATACGAGATATGACTATATGTTTGTATAGAATGGTAGATAAATGAGCTCCAGATGAACCACCGCCCATCATACTTCAATATCGATTTCCGACATGGCCACCACCCAATAGTGAAGTATATCTACTCCTACACAATACACTGTCACCCAAAAAAATGTAACAAATATAAGAGAACATGACAACTCAAAAAGAAAACACTCCAAGACTGCACTCTAAAAAATCCCATAGCAAATATCATCTTCAATCTAAGTCCGCATTCCAATAAGCTTCCCAGCTAAAATCAGCTACCTATGACCTGAAATAAACTAGCCAACCATAAGCTACCATCACACACACACACACACACATATATATATATATATATGTGTGTGTGTGTGTGTGTGTGTGTGTGTGTGTATATATGTTTTTATATATATACACACACCTAAGTGTATATATATGTGAAAAATAAAGAGAAACCAAAGTAAATAGGAGACAAGAAAGAAATACATAAAAGCAGAAATACATAAAACAGTGCTCTCAAAAGATACTCACAGGATGCGAGTCAAGGGGGAGACTGTTAGGATTTCCACGTATGTTCTTAAGGAGGAATGATGGTTTGAATAAATAGTCCCACATCATGGAATAAATTGAAGGAGTTTTGTACAAATATGAGTTGGTAGGCACGTAACATCAGGGATACCTTTTGTTATATATGAGTTGTGTGCCGGCTCATATGCATGCAAGGAAGGGGTCTTTGTTCCGACCGTCGTTACATAACAATTCTAACCTTCATCAAGTATCTCTCAAATCCAGAATCTCTATATAACTTATAGTGAGGGTTAGACATCCAATCCAGACAAAAAGTAACAATCCTAGTGATTAATCTATCTATAGAGTCAAAATTAAAATGAATCATTCTCTGATTTCTTTCAAGCCAAATAAACCAACTAATAATAGTAATTAGAGAATCCAACACATATCTAAGTTTGAAATTAAAACAAATCTAAAACAATTCCAATAAGATTCAAAGTCTCTAAAAGTATTGAAACAGTTAAAAACAAAAATTCTTAAAAGCATATTTAAAATGAAATAGGTTTTAGAGCAAGAGAAAAATAAATGATCAATATTCTCATCCAAAATACTACAAAACAACACTTAACATCAAAAATAATATTCTTCTTCTTTAAACGCACAATTGTATTAAGTTTCTTATAAATAATCAACCATATTTTTTTTTGCTTTAGGCGGAGAATTCGTCTTCCAAAGAAGCTTAAAAAAAATATAGAAACACCAGAAAAATTTAGAAACTTGTACATAGATTTGGAAGTAAGAAGACTCTTATCTAGCCCCCAATAAATGTTATCACCATTATTATCTAAATGATACATAGACAACTTTGCACACAATAAGGCAAATTGCCTGAACACTAACCATTCTAAAATATTTTCAAATGTAAATTCCCACGGGGGATCTAAACTACCTCTATAAACATCAATAATCAAAGCATTCTTTAAGCAACAATTCTCAAAAAATTCTCTAAATTCTACTTTAAGGGGCACACGAGAGATCCAAGAGTCATGCCAAAAAAAAGTAATATTACCTGAATGGACATTCATCTTACAACCTAAATTAAAAAAATCAAAACATTCCAAAATAGAATTCCAAAAATAAGATAATTTATTAATCCAACTATAACTAGAATTAACTATAAAATTGCCTTCGGCATAATAAAATTTGGAAACTATTTGTTACCAAGCAGCCGTCACATCTGGGTTCCTAAACTTCCATAACCATTTAGCTAACAAGGAAGAGTTAAAATTATATAAATTTACGATCCCTAGACCCCATCCTTCTTGGATCTATAGCAAACTACCCAATTAACTAAACATTTATAGCTTCTACAAATACTATCTCCACTCCATAGAAAATTATGTCTAATTCTGTTGATTTTCTCAATTACCCATTGAGGAAATCGATGAACGGCCATCCAATAAGTTGGAATAGCAGACAATACAGAGTTGACAAGAACTAATCCACCAACTCTTGATAAATATCTACTATTCCAACTAGATAATCTATTATTAATCTTATCTATAATAACTACCCAATCTTCATGCTTCGGTTTTGAAGGCCTAATTCTAAAGCCCAAATAATCAAAAGGAAATTTCATAGTAAAACAGTTTAAGGTGTCAGCAACTTAATTCTCAACTTTGTCAAAGTCATTAAGAATCATAATCGAACTCTTATCAAAATTGATTCTGAGACCAGATAGCATCTCAAAACAATAAAGAATAAACAACAAAGCTATAATATGCTTGGGTAAGTGAGCGGGAAATAATAATGTATCGTCTGCAAATTGAGGTACCGATAATTCATTATTAAAATCTTCATTACCAACAAATCCTAAAACACCTATCCCCACAGCTCTTTCAATAATTCTAGTGAAAACATCAACGGCGAGGTTAAATAAAAGAGGTGATAAGGGGTCACCTTATCTCAGACCTCTTTTAGATTGAATTTTCTGACTGCTAAATCACGCCAAAAACTTATTACATGCATTACCACCTTACAATTCCACTATCATCTTGCTACTAATGATGTTTTGTTGTAAACATGAATATATAAAAACAAATATGCTAATGTAATTTTTTGTTAGGATGTGGAAGATAAGACTAGTCCAGCTGTTTTACCTCCGAAGAAGACAAGAGACAGAAAAAATAATTATTTCTCTTCTTAACATAACTTTTAACTACTCTTTGTAACGTGTAACTATTTGTTTATAATTTAGGTTTTTTTGTTCTTTTTCTTTTTTTATTAACTGTACTGTGATTTGTTTACAAACCATCTTGTATTTGTTGTAAATAAACCTACGTTATCTGACGAATAAATATTTTGTGTCTTTACCATTTGCATCGATATGGTGCCATGTACTCTTATTCTAAAATGCGACTACTTCACGTCCGCTGCTTGGTTTACCTGTTATTCTACAAATTTTTTTTTGGATTGACTACTTCTTGACATTTCAAATTTCCTTTTATAAACTCTATGTAAATATACTTTTGTCTATTAGACAAACCATTTAAGTCTTGCTGATATGATTTCATTTTACTGCTATGTATATGCATCATATGATTTCGGTTCCATCGTATCGCTCGTCAGTATCGTAATGCACCTAGGATATTTTCTACACCAAGTGTTTACGTTCTAAGGCTATATTGCAGGCAACATCAGCGTAATGAATAATAGTGCATTCCTAACATCAGTGGAATGAGCTCAAATTTTGGATAGATAATAATATATATGTGGATTGAACATCTACAAAATCTTGGTGGATTTGGATTAGTGTAGCTCATGGTAGGGTAGGGGTGCTGCAAAACAGGGGTACCCAGAACGCTCTTATATATATATGTATGTGTGTGTGTATATATATATATGTGTGTATGTATGTACATGTGTGTGTATAGCAGCGCTCAGTAGCACCCCATTAGCCCTTTAATTTCAACCATCCATTTATATTAAAATAAGTTAGTAGAACAAAAGATAGTTAAGAGAAGGAGAGAGAGTAAAGGAAATGAGTGGTGGAAATTAAGGGACTAATGGGAAGCTGCACTATTTGGGGGTGGCTCTTGAACGCTGCTTATATATATATATATATATATATATATATATATATATGATAAAAAAAATTATGCAATATAATGTAATGTGTTTGCTATGGTTTTAAAACTATTTGAATATTTCATTCTGGCTTAGACAAAAACATATAAATTTGGGTTGGTTATGGAACAAAACACATCGATCTAAAATCACGAAAGAGCTGTTAATGCATATCTTTATGATAATAAATTTATTGTTTACAACAGAGTTATGATAGAATAACAAATACGAGAACAAATTATTATAAGATATGCAAATATGGCCCAATTCACAAAAAATTCCGGGGTTTTTAAGAACGAGGACAAACATAAACAAAAATTTACCAATAAGGATAAGAGACTAAAATTTTATCCATAAGGACACTTTTTAGTGTAAAGGGAGAAATTCAGGGGTCCACTATCATTTCATATTTACGCTAAAAAGTGTCCTTATGGATAAATTTTTTGCCTCTTGTCCTTGTGGTTAAATTTTTCTTTACTTTTATCCTTCACACTATTTTCTAGAAAAATTCCTATCCATGTGTTAAAATTTGACCTTTTATTTATTCTTAGTAGTCCATTCAATTTTTTTTGTCTACATGAGATGGGAGATACTTTAATATATAATAAGGATACCTCCATTTGAAGTTTTTGAAATTACCAAATTGATTATAACAATACTGAATGGATTTTTACTATATACTAAAACAGAGACCAGCCTGGGCCACGTGGCAGCACCACGTTGCTCCATTCCTCCATTTTCCCGCCAAAAACCAACAAAGCAATAAAATATACATGTACATACTGTAGTATAATTATTACTGAGAATTAGAAGATTTCCAAGGCATATATAGTGTATACTTAACACAATACACGATGCAAAGTAATTAATTTATCACTTTAGGGTTCGAGGCATGAAAAGAAGAGTCTGGACATGCGGCTAATTTATTTATTTTTCAGGAGATTCGAGACATGTCCCTCTCATTTTTTAATCCACCGTCACAATTGTTAGAGCAATTTCGCTACTCTTCTTCTTCCCTCTCATGGATTCCAACAATTGCGCCTAAACATTCATCCGTCGGATCAATTTCAACAATATTCGAAGCGTGCTGTGGAAACTCAGAAAAGTCATTAACTTCTACTGTTCTTCCTACCTGAGATTCAAGTCAACCGTTCTTTCCTGCAATTCAGGATCAGAGAAATGATTGTCCTCTTTTTTGATATCAAACCTTATCTATAACGTAAGATCTTAACTCCAAGCAGCATTTTTATGTGTAAATTGATTCGATTTCCTATGTGAATTTGGTTGACTTATTGTCAGTGTTCCGACCGGATCCACTCTCTCTTATTCGATTTCAGTTCGTTGTAATTTTTTAATTGTTTTGTTTGGTTTGGATCCATTTATGCCGATTCAGTTGTTCAATCTCAACCCAGGGAATTTTCTTTGTTTTAAATGGTTTTTGAACATCATAATTTGATTTAGATGTAGTGAACAAATCAGTTCGATTTACAACTTTGGAGGATGTTGATTTATTAATATATTTATTTGATTGCAGGCAGTAGAGTTTGGTATTCACTTGGATTAAGTGTTGAAGTGTTTGGAACTTGGGAATTTGCATACATGAATTCTCGGGTCGGATCAGACCATTCAGGTCGAATGGAAACAGTCCACCCCAATACATCATCCTCGGCTCGAAGATGACCTTGGGTCGAACTCGACTCTCTACATGCGAACGAGCTTGGCACACGGACTCATCAAGTCGAATGCACTGATCCGACCCCAACCTGAAGTAGTTGCCATGCATATATATGTGGACCTATTCTTTAGGCACTATCCACATTCTCCACTCCTATCAACTCGGATCGGGTTCCACCTAGCAAGCCATGACTTGGAGAAGACATCTCTACCTCACCCACTACAGCTTCGAGCGCTCCTAAATGATCGCCACTTGTCCATTCAACCTGAGGCATCGAGCTGTCTATAAATACACGAAACGATGGAAATTTGAAGGCACTTTTTTGGCTCTCTCTCAGCTGTCTCAAACACAAGGATATTTCATCATCAATAGAGCTAAATCAATTACTTAACATAAGGACATTGTTTATAAATCATTTCTTTTCTCCACTTCTTAATTACAAATGTACTAATTTCTATAATCTATTAGTATAAACAAGATATTATAAAGTGGGCGTAGGCAAGGATTTTGCCAAACCACTATAAAAGTATCGTGTGTCCTCTATTATTTACTGCATTTATTCTCTATGATTTGTGTTTGTGAGGATTTCACACGACAGTGGGTGTTATTACCAGTTTTGGTCTAATATTTTGTTGCACCAGGAAGGGGATGCACGCTATCACTTCGACCTCTAGTTTGAATGGAAACAAATTACTTGGAATTTTGGATCAATGCTCAAGAGAAAGAAAGACACAACTTCTTATCGTGCTGAGGATATTGGCGTTGAAGGTGCTAGGAACGAGGGGAGAAAGGAGGCTTCCTCGCGTGGAGATCCCTCAACATATTTGACTAGAGATGAAATAGATGGTGTTCTTACCGAACTTAGAACCGAGATCACTTGGCAAGATGAACTTCTTCAGAAGCAGTAGGAAATAATGAACTATTACTTCTCTTAGATCGATAGAAGGTCGAGCAACAATGGTTTACTCACTGGAAATAATACCATTGGAGTGCAAATGGAAACTGGTAACCGCTGCTCCTCAGCTCAGGTCGAACAGGAACCTAGGACGAACGGAAGGCAGTGTCAACTTAAACATTCCCAGGGGAAATCACCTTCGATCTGATGACATGCTACATATTGCACCCACTCACAACGTTCCATTCAAGAATGCAAGATTCATTGGGAACTTAGCTAGGCTCGAATCGCCCAACTTCTGTTCCCGAAAGAATGGTGTCTTTAGCACCAGGATCAACACAATTTCAGGACGAAGCCCCTCGGGTCGAAACTCACAAACTGGCTTGGGTTGAGCTATTCGACCCATGAGCCGGGGGCACATTCGACCCAACTTCCAGAGCTAAGCATAGGCTCCTCCACTCTCTTGAGCACAATGTTGGGGGCACTAGTGCATGATTGGATGACTGGCGGTAGTGGCTAACTGATGGAAATCACATTGCCAATGTAATTCGATGCTTCACGAGAGGCAACACTTCTCAGGATGACGTGGATAACATCAATCGCATTCCACTCTCACGGGAAATACAGAATTTCTGCAATCCTCCGGACTTAAAGCTACCATCTCTGGAGCCATACAACAACAGGATGAATCCTACCGTGCATCTGATGCGCTATATGCTCCATATGGAAGTTTTATCGACGTCGGACAATGTCATAGCCAAATGTTTTCCCCTCTTCTTGACTAGTATAATTGCATGTGGTTTCGGCAGTTGGAATCTGAATCGATCAACAGCTGGAACTTGTTCGTCTCCCATTTTTATTGAACAATTTCAGGTCTACATCGCTCGAGCCAAGAACGTCCTGTCACTCACTTCAATCAAACAGAGGTCCGGTGAGACCCAGTGTTCATTTCTGGAAAGATTCAATGCCGCAGTGGCATCGGTAGATCGATCTGAACCATCTATGGTATTGATGGCAACTGTCTCCAGCATCTTGGATAAGCCGTACTTCAAAGTTTCTTTACACCAAGATCCACCAAGAGATCTTGGCGAATTCTATTTTGAAGCAGACAGGTTTCTACGAGAAGAAAATGCAAATTCCGAGAAGGATATTCTCGATGTTAACATGATCAAGGATGGAGTACCATCCAACTCTGGAAAAGGCAATGACAAAGGCAAAGGCAAAGGCAAAGGAAAGGTTGCTGCCAAGAATGATCGCAATGCTCATCCCAGGTGAGGGCCCATATATGATAAGTACAATGAACTCAGTGCCACACCAATTGAAATCTACATGGATACAAGAGAAGCTATCTCCGACCCAAAGCCTCCCAGGAGGGAGCTAATGCTAAGAGAGCGTGATTCTGGAAGTCACTGCATATTTCATAAGATGGACAATCATAAGACCAATGACTACAGGCATTTGCGAGACTTGATTGAGGAACAGGTTAGACATGGAGGGCTACCCGAGTACACCAAACAACCAAAAACGCCTACACCTGCACTGCCACCTCCTACTTCCCGGAGAGGGAATGATCCTGGAACGAGCACTCTTAGGATTTTCATCAGCTGATCTGGATTAGGTCACCGTGGATTTTTTGTTGGAGAATGGATTTCTGATGACAACAACCTTGTTTCAATTATCATAGATTATAAATATGTAACGACCTGCAAATTCGGACCCTTTGAGTCGACCAAATACAATACAAGTCCGACCCAAATTGTACGAAAATGCGAATCATTAATGGAAAGAAGTTAGAGGATGAGAAATAGAAAAGATAGAAAATTAGAATAGAAGAATTAAGATAGAAGAAAGATTTTAATAACATTGATTCTCAAATCACAGTGGAATAAAATATAATATAGATATAAGCTTTGGAAAATACAAAACTATATCTGAACTTACATACAACATCAGAGTACATCATATATACATCACATCGGAAATAAACCCTATATAACTAATGCTAAAACCTCCTGCTCCAGCTCCTTCCAGATTGTCTGAAAAATCTTGCACTACTTGACTGCCCGTACAAATTTGGGCACCCAAGAGTTTAGGGAAAACACAGAAAAATAAACTCTGGGTCAGTCATGGGACTGGTGTGAGTAAACGATTTTAAACAGTTTGTTTAACTTGGAAAATTTCTTTTGAAAGAATAGATCATCGTAACACCAATCCGCACATAAACACGGATGGATTTTATCTTACGATAATCCAAAACTTTTTGAAATCATAATTATTCTAATATTATAATAATGTCTAGGATTTTCCATAAATAAATTAGAACCTAGCGAAACGCTTGCATCTCACCCTCCACATATATAGTATACAAACAAAACCGCTTGTCGCTTAGGGATAATGGATTTCCAACTATGACAAGGTATGGAACCACCTTCCGATAGTGTATCTCTGGAGAGGAATACACTTGGTTCAACAAGAACGTCTTGCAACCCAGCCCACACATGACCGACCACTCATTTCTCTTGAGTGTATCGAATCTATTGTCACCTTACGGTTGCTAGCAACATAACCATTCCCGGGAGATACAGAAGTGAAACAAGTAACAAAATGAATATTCTTTAGATGGTGACAGTACACCCTAATGGGAGCGACCCACATAGCCATGTTGCCTGCCCGATTTTTGTTATTTCTCGGTTGTGAGGCTTGAGGTCATAACTTAACTTTTTGATCAGTACATCCTTATTTACTTTGAATGCCATATCGTCAAACCTGTCAAATCACAAATTGATTTCCCCAATACTACGGGTATAAAGCTATGAGAAACGAATTCCTCCACCACCAGAGATAGTTTTGAGGAGATCAACTTACGCGATCTGTTAGGTATACTCTATCATACATTCGTCCATACAAGTTGTCCTAGGACTGGACAAACCGAATGCACTATCCTGTAAGCAGAACAGCCCTTGCATAAACACCGTCTTCAATGATCTTCAACTTGACTTCAAATTAATCAACGCCTAGGTCGAAACAAAGTGGTATTTGGAATTTATTTAGAAAACCAATCCCAGTCTCTTTGAATCGATGAACGTTAATATCTTTTAGGGTCAAGTAATACTTAATAGTGATCAAATCAATATATCTCATACGAGTTTATATATCCTTAATTGATTTTCAGAACTTATCTACACATGTTATTTAACAAATCCAAATCCTAGATTTCCGCAATAGTTGGATATTATCTGAATAAGGCATGAAAATGATTTAATTTAAACTAACAAGTTAATTGAGTCATGACACAGCATTTTAATCAACCACATTAACAAATTATTTATCACAACGTGTCTGGTCTACCACAATTTCACAATTCAAATAAACATCGTTCATCATTGGTTGATCTTGGAAAATAATCATTTCCAAGTCGTATCCATATAAGATTAAATTTCGTTTAAGAATCCCATTCATTTTCTGAATTTCAGACTAATCTTGTCGGTACGGTCTTACCGAATTTCTTTTACGAATATCCCTCATAATCATTCTTGTCTGCAAAACACTTGCTTCTAAAGTTATTCACTTCGGATTGTGAATATTATTTCTTCTAGATTTGTTTATCGCATCAACTCGATTTCATTAATAATTACTGGAACAGAGTAAAATTCTGTTTATCTAGCTTCTATTCACATGGGTTCTCCTTATTTCGTTTCATCACCGTTAATTCAACTTACAAACCATTACTTGATTTATAATTATCGATCTAAGTCGATTACAAATAAAAATAGCATTTTTAATATTCAAAACAATTCGTTCATAATAACACCAGGATACCGACTTTTCCATGAATTACAACATCTAGTTAATTACAGTTCAATAATTCGACTTGGACTCATTACCTAGCTTTTTAGAAATAGCTAGATTCAAGATTTATTTTAAATTTATAAATTGCCAAAGATCAATTTAAACTCTATTTATTTATTTATTTAAATAAAATAACTTAGTTAATTAAGACAAGGTCCAATTATGTTTATTACTGTCTAATTATCTACCAGTTGTTCCATTGAGGCTTCATCATCCCATACTGACACTTCTCCCTTTTTCTTTCCTTTAAATGGATATATTTCCTTATTTATATACCCTTGTTGTTAAATTTATATCTTAAAGAAAATCTTTCCAAAAATTTACCTTACCTTTCCTTTTAACTTATTTCCTATTTCCTTTATACTTTATTCCCTTCTTCTTATATTTACTTTTAAATTTCTCCTAATATTTTCTTTTACTACTTTTCTTTTAGTATATTTTTAGCCCATCGGCCCAAACTCCACAAGCCCATCTGTAATTTCCCTACCCTTCTTCCCATTGTTTCACTACTGTTACCCTTCTTTCTTTTGTTCCCTTTTCACATTTCCATAATCTTTTTTTCTCTTCTGTCTTTTCCCCAGCCAATACTGACAAGCCCAAAATTTCCTCAGCCCATCGTCCCTTCCCTTTTTCTTTACTTTGTCAACTGCTTCCTTCTTTGATCTGCTATGGCATCTTCCCTACTTTCTTTACTTCTTTCTTTCCAACGCCTAGACTGACCAATTCATTTTGCCTGATCCGAGCGAGCCACGTTCGCTCAAAAACATTGCTCCGTCCGTGCACCTCCTTCTCAACGCCCAGGCATATTTCAACTTCACGCTACGCACTTGAAACCCCCATTCATTTTTGCGTGAACATCACCTCAACTGCTCACTCTTCAATTCGATCAATGCAACTCAGTTGCACTATCATCCAACTTTTGCTGCTGCACGTTCCCTTTCCCTTTTTTTTCTTTACTGTTGCCCTGACTTTGATTTACTGTTGCGCCTCCTTTTCCTTCTCTTAATTCCAGTGCCATATCAGTGCACACTTATGCATGTTGTGCACATATACAGCACCTTCAATGACCAGACGACTGCCGCTCCACCACGCATCAGTCACGTGACCACACCAGTCACTATTTACTGGCCAATCGCCTTCCACTTACCATGCATAAGATTTTACATAATTCCTTTCAACGTTTATATTTCTTGGTCATCCACCGTAAAACTTGTGAATGGTTTGGTTCATAATTTGCTGGAAGTAAATATATTTAACGAAGATAAATTAGTTAGCCAAATCAATTTCTGTAAGCATATTCGGAATTATATACAGCATCAAATCAGGATTAAACGTTTGGTTATCTTGCTATCTAGGACTAAGATTTTGTTAGCTATGTTGCTTAGTTTACTTCCTTTTTGAGCGATATGATTTTGCTAAACAATTTTTTTTTAATATACTTGAATATATAATGCTATTTAAAGTGAATCTGTTTTTAAAAGACTTCAGATATATATATATATATATATATATATACAAATTTGTTGTTGAGCCCCTTTCTGAAGACTCAGTAGAATTTATCATATTGGTTTCTTTGATACAAGTGGATAGTTACATGTTAACAGAGTATTAGTTTTAATGTTCTGTTAATTTCACTTCTATTCTTGATTTTGTGCCAACAATTATAGCATAGATTCCTATATCTAAGCTTAAGCTACAGAATGATTACAATCAAATACATAGTCATCACCAACATCTAGCATCAGTAACCAAAAACAGTCATAACAGAAAACCGTATGAACCAAAGTCTCGGCCAATGTATAACATCACCAGGGAAGAAAATAGATTACGCAGCAGGTGAGTAGATGATTTAAGGGCCTAAGAAAATGCAACCAGATTTATATATAAATGTAATTTAGTAATTTGTGTTTTCAGTTTTTGTTTAATGTCTTTCATCATCCAGTGATAGCTTAAAATCACATAAGAAGTCATATAGTGTATGATTAGGTCATAGTTTCAAAATTTTCCAAATTCAAGTGAAGTTTTATTTCTAAAACTATCCACTGTATTTCAGTTTTTAAGCAACTCTTCATTCAACACTTATCCACTATTTTTAATCACTTCCCCTTAATAATCACCCAAGACTTATCAATATAAACTCATGTGTATACAAATTTTAGATTTACCTGATACAATGGAAAAAGAAACCAAATGGGTGTTTACTCAGTATACTCAAACGTTTGCAAATCTTAAACTACGTTCCACTAACCCTTACGCATGCGTGTATCCAAACATCAAATAATATAACCATACATGATTATCAACAAAGAAGACTTAAATGGGTTTACTCACCTATATTTGCTCTGTTATTTCCTGTTTTTGCCTCTCTGTTCATATTGTTTCGGCCACTAATTTTCCTTCCAGTTTGAAGTGTTCAAGCAAGTTCTAAGGTGTGGATTCATATAGAAAATGAAGTGTATTTATGGGTGAATGTGGTGTAGGGTTTTATATGTTTTGACAGGGTGGTTTATAGGCTGTCTCGCGTGATGGAGGGGACACTCTAGCTGTTGCTTATGATTGATAGAAAGACAATACACATTTGCATACTTGACGGGGAAGAACAATTATGTTTTATAGCTATTTTTAGCTGCTGTATCTACCTATATACAGGTTTCTTTGTGTCTGCGATTGATGTAAAAGGCTGTGTTGTAGCTGGTATATAATAGTCATTTGATGCGTACAAACCATGTGCAAAATGGTGGAAGCTATAGATCGATTCTTCACGGTAGTAGCTGTTGTGTACTTAGCTTATCAGATTGAAAAGAAATGTTGACAAGGCTTCACACTACATCTACACAAAAAGCACAGCTGAATCTAGTTGCAGATCAAAATCTTGGGGTACAAATGCATGTGTAGTTACACCTTAGCGTATACTTGGCTACTAAGAAACTTCAAACTATTTAGAAAGTACAAATATTCATTGTTTGCAATCTAATACATAGTGTAACAGCACATGCTTTTATTAAATGCTTATATCATAGGTCCAGGCTACTTCCTAGCCACTAATATTCCATACAAAAATCAATCCATGTCCTTTGGTTTGATCACCCTATGCTGGTGTATTGCATAAAGGCAACAAATGTGAAAACACTATTTTCATTGATTGAAAATTTGATTTTCCTCTTATTCAAATTATATATGACATGCTTTTGTCTATTTATGGTCATAACACCTTTATGTGTATGTGCGATGTCATAAAATATTTGGTACAGAAGTTACTATATATCTTAGATTCACACATATATGCACATGTATACATACTAAAAAATCACAAAAATATATGTACTCATGTAAATATCTAAGATTTTAAAAAGAATTAATTCAAATTCTTTCAAATATTAAAAGCCTAATTTTACTTAAGCATTCATAGTTTTACATAAATTAAAATAAGTTTTTAAATATAAAATAAAATGTTAAAACACCATTTACCTGTATATATATAAATTATAGGTTAAAAATATACATAAGGGGTTTTAAACTAATGATTATTCAAAGTTATCCAAAATAATCAAATTCAATCTTATTTAATTGAATTTAATTACCAGCAAAATCGAGGATTTATAGATATCGGGTTGGTAAAAAATCCGGGACATTACAATCTACCCCCTTAAAAGAATTTTGTCCCCGAAATTAAAGAGTAACGGGAAAATTTTAGCTAATCATAGATTTATATCATCACACATACAGGGATCATCCCCCAATCAAAATCAACATGGCATCCAAAACACACTGATTAATTTCATAACAAACAAAGCATTCAATATACATTAGTATTAACTATTAAACAAAACCCTGGATAAACTCCTCATATACTATCTTCAGCCTCTCATCTTAAAATTTCTTTGTTTCCTTTCCTCGTTCTCGACAAATCGTTGATGAAATCCATTTTTATTCTCATTGATTTTAAATCAATTTATCATTCTTTTTAATTATCTGGTTCTCAGTAAATTAATTCTTAGTTAACAAAATTCTCTTAGGAATTGAATTCTTAAGTTTTCGAAAAACTCGATAACGTCTCTTGTACGACTCCATCATACATCTCTAAATTCCGCCTCCCTAGGCCATCTCTAATCATCAAAGAATCTACAAAACCAACTGGGGTTTCCACATAGGCTTATCAAATCCAATTGAAATACCAACTTGTATCCTCTATCAGTATTCAACTTTTATCTTTATGCACTTTCATTCATAAATATCCATCAACCCAAACACATTCATTTGTACGACCGGGATCATCTATTATTACAGTCGGAAAACATTCCATACTCATTCACCCATTACTATTTCTCAACATTAATCAGTCCCTAACTGTAGATTAGTAAGAAAATAATTCCCTAAGTATCAACCCCGAAGATCGAAATCAACATCAGATCAACGCTCAGAAAATTATTTAACTTCAACAATCTCCAGTTGGATTACAATTCCTTAATTTCAAAAATTAATCTGTTTAATTCACGTGATTTTATACCCAAAAATCCTTTAATTTCGAATTTGTGTGGTGAAAATTCCAAATTTTTACTCATTTAATATTCCTTTCAAAATTCCAAACTCAATTCCTGGTTTGCCTTATCTGTATTTTTCAATTATACAAACTCAAATTTTGGTTTTATATAATCATCTCGATGTTATAATATGATTATCAAATTATAACAGCAATCAACACAACCATTTATAATAATTTAAGAAAATTATCCTTTTATAACAAAATACAATTTTGGGCAAAATTTATACCACTTACCCAGATTTTAAAACAATATTATGTCGAATTTGTCTGTTCAAGTGTTTAGAAACTCCTATCGACGTCATGGCGTCCCACTAGTGACCAGAATTCATAAACCACTCAAAAAACAAATCAACACAATATAAACAAGTTTTTATATAAATTTACAAACACGCGCTCATATATATACGCTCAAACTCAATCTAGGGTATTAATAACCCCAACTCTACTGAGTCACGCCACAGAGCCAAAATTACTACTCAACCTTCATCTTTGATACCAAGTATAACGGCCCGCAAATTCGGACCCTTTGAGTCGACCAAATACAATACAAGTCTGACCCAAATTGTACGAAAATGTGAATCATTAATGGAAAGAAGTTAGAGAATGAGAAATAGAAAAGATAGAAAATTAGAATAAAAGAATTATTAGAAGAAAGATTTGAATAACATTGATTCTCACAATCGCAGCGAAATAAAATATAATATAGATATAAGCTTTGGAAAATACAAAACTGTATCTAAACTTACATACAACATCAGAGTACATCATATATACATCACAGCGGAAATAAACCCTATATAACTAATGCTGAAACCTCCTGATCCAGCTCCTTTCAGATTATCTGAAAAATCCTGCACTACTTGTCTACCCGTACAAATTTGGGCACCCAAGAGTTAAGTGAAAGAACATAAAAATAAACTCTAGGTCAGTCATGGGACTGGTGTGAGTAAACAATTTTAACAAGTTTGTTTAAGTTGGAAAATTTCTTTCGAAAGAATAGATAATCGTAAGACCGATCCACATACAAACACGGATGGATTTTATCTTATGATAACCCAAAACGTTTGAAATCATAATTATTCTGATATTATAATAATGTCTAGGATTTTCCACAAATAAATTAGAATCTAGCGAAACGCTTGCATCTCACGCTCCACATATATAGTATACAAACAAAACCGCTTGGAGCTTAGGGATAATGGATTTCCAACTATGACTAGGTATGGAACCACCTTCCGATAGTGTATCTCTAGTGAGGAATACACTAGGTTCAACAAGAACGTCTTGCAACCCAACCCACACATGACCAACCACTTATTTCTCTTGAGTGTATCAAATATATTGTCACCTTACGGTTGCTAGCAACATAACCATTCCTGGGACATATATATAATACAATATGTCGGTCAGGTCTGGGCAGTCTTTTTCCACAGTTAGGCCTAACCTCGTGTCTTAGCCCGATTCGTATTTGCGTACTTAGACCTCCCACATTAGGTTCAACATTAGTGGCTGCTGGATACGCCAGTCGGGTCTAGGAAGACTTCCACCACTAATGTAACCTAACCACGTCCCATAAGTACAATTTACAATTCCTAATTTTAAATTACTAAACATTCCAAATTAATCCAAATCTACCTATGTCATTATAAGTTACTGTTTCTATGTTTTCCCCATTTGAATTGCATGTCGCATTTCATATAAATATTACATAAATTATGCTAATTATAATCCCTTTTCCCCGTTTCATCTCTAACGTACTCGTACATATTCTGGCGGCATCTAGGCTATAAAGTAGCCTAGCTACAACAATGAAAAGGGAATATGACGAAGGTGATAATTTCAACATATCTTAGCATAAACATAAACATAAACTGTTATGATAACAAGGTGAATGGTCATGTAATCATCATGGCAAAGTAGGCATAAAAGTGATGAACTTGTAACAACTATGATGTCAAAGCAACATAATGAGATCTAAATTAACCATATGGTGTCCAATTATTTAGATCTAGCATAATTAGGGTGACATAGTAACACGTTTAGATCTAAAGATGGATTCACATGTCAAGTTTACAACATATCTCAATGGATCACAATATGACAGGTGAAAGGTGATTAACATAAAGATATAGATCTAATTAATGTTACAACTGTCCAAATTAATAGATGTACGTCCACCTTAACATGGTTACAAGTCAAGATCCACATAAGAAACATAATCGAATAACCACAATTTTATTAGATCTAGGAAAATAAATCTGTCATGATATAGTATAGAATTCCACATTAACACAGAGTCATATTTTACAAAATATCCAATTCATAGTCTTTCAAGATATACTTTTATTTATCTAAACCTAAAAACAACTAGAACTCACAGCGTTAGGTTTAGAGAGTTGAGGAAGAACGGATCTAGAATTTCTGAATTGGATTTGTAGAATAAGTTGTTGTAGAAAACGGTTCAGTTCACACTCCAATAGCATATGGCCTCCATGACTTCCAATGAAGAAAATATGAGAAATAGGACACGCAAATATAGCTACCAGACCCCCTGAAACCGAGTGCCACGTAAGCCCTAGAGGTGTCGACATCCCTATGGGTGGGTCGACCCTTAGGTCAAAACCCATCGAGGGGGGTCGGCCCCCTAGAGCGGGAATTTTGCCGGTCAGAGGAATTTTTCGAATTTGAATCCTTTGGATAGAATTCTGACTCATCTCCGACTCACCTCTGACTCATGCGTATATATAAAATATTTCTGTGCGTATACAAACTTAAAACCTGCATAACTTCTTCATACGGTGTCCGTTTTACGCAAACCAAATGTCTACCTTGACCAGAATTTCGAGACAGACGCAACGATGCAGTCCGTTTCCCCTAATTATGAATACTAGATTAATTATTATTTAAATTATTCTCTTTAATGTCGTTAAAAATTCGGGGTATTACATTCTCCCCTACTCAAAAGACTTCATCCCGAAATCTCTAAGTCGAGAAGAATGCATATCCTACCATCCATCATCCATATACTCATCCACCAATCACTGGCATTGTAACAACCTGTATTTTCAATGAATAATTAAATTAAAGAATTTAAGGACACTTAATTTTTAGAAGAAGAATTAAGGGAAATGGGTTACGCACTTGGGTTCGTCTCGGAATTCTTCTTGAGATAGAGTCCGAGTTTGCGTAAATCGGACTCCGTATGAAGGAGTTATGACCTTTAGAAGATTCAAGAATTTAAATAATAAAGCCAGCCCGAAATTCAAATTTAAGTTTCGAAATTCAGAAACTCCGAAGCAGGCTGGGCTAGAAATTTCCCGCCTAAGGACCAGGTCAACCAGGGGGTCGACCTGGGTCACATAGGTCGACCAGGGGGTCGACCTAGGTGTCGACCTCCCCCTCGGGCCAAATCTGAAACCTGACGTGTTTCTTTATGTGACGATTTTCTGAGTCATTAGGGCTTGTGTGGCAAGTTCTGGTTGGTTCTCTTAGATTTGAATGGCTTTGATTGGTCCTAGGTTGAACTAACGGCTCTTATTAAATCAAACTTCTATACAAGCAACCTAAATCTAAACCCTAAACCGCACAAATTCATACGAAGAGCCGTCATGCTGTCCATGGTCAACCTAGAGTAGCCTCCATTCTCCTTCAACTAGAAAGCAAGATAGAAACTACGAATCAAATCAAATCTAATCTAAA
This sequence comes from Allium sativum, assembly GCA_030737875.1. Classification (NCBI taxonomy): domain Eukaryota; kingdom Viridiplantae; phylum Streptophyta; class Magnoliopsida; order Asparagales; family Amaryllidaceae; genus Allium; species Allium sativum. Next base: position 246,546,758 of record CM060922.1, on the reverse strand, counting down.
TTAGAAGAACAATTAGTCTACATCAAAGGAGAGCTGTTCAGTTTCAGAAAACAAGACCGTTCTTTTGTTTGTAAGTTCATGTTACTTTCAGAAATAAAAGTTAATTGTGATTCTGACATTGTAATAAATCTGAATCTGAGACTATGCCTATTTCTATCTGTCTTTCTATATCCATTGGATCTATCTCATTGAGAATATTATGTCCATTCTTTGTCTCTTCTTTCCTTCTTCTCTTTTTGTTTTTATAGCCAGGCTATGCGAGCCTGAGCCAAATCTCATAAGAGATGAACGTACATTGGATAAAAAATGGACATAATATATGATTTGGACATGGCCAGCGCTAAAATTACGAAAAGTATTAAATTATGTATAACTGGGCATAACTGATTTGTAATGGATTTGAGGACATAACACATGTTGTATCCAAAACATAAAGTGTATCGAACATATGACTTGAGATTTGAGGCATAAAGTATATTGGACATATGACTTGGGGTTTTGGGCGTAAATCGAACTGTAACATGTAAGGCATAGTACACGTTGTGGTTTAAGACCTAAAATTTGGGGGAATATTATATATGATAGTTTATAACTTGGAAGAAGGAGATTATTGTGTATAGCGATATACGGCTTAGGCATGAAACCCTATAGTAAGATAGGGATAACGGTTAAATGTGAACACGCCTAAATTAAGATTTAGGTAATTGGCATGCACTGTAATTAAAGGTTATTAGTTGGCATAGTTTATACTATAAATCATGATTGGGGGTTTTTGGAGAATATTTTGTATGGTGCAATATGACTAAACCTTTTGGCATGTGCTATATTTTGATTTTTGGGGGCATGACGATTGTTGCAAACTTGGGAAAATTAGGTGTAACCTATTTTCAGTAATAACTTGAAATTGAATTTGGGGGCCATAACTTGCAATTAGCTTTGTTGGGCATAACTTGAGAATTGGAACATGACTGGTTGGGATAATTAACATATAAAATCTAGACTTGGACATTTATGGTAAATGCAGCATAATTTGAAATTGAAAACAATTGTGAATAATTTAAATATACTCTGTAAATATGTAAATTAGTGAAAAAATGAACATTCCTAACCCGAGGTTAGATTGAGTTATGGTGTAAAACTGCCTGGAAACGCCCGACACATCCAGTAACCACAACAACACCTATCTAATGTGAGAGGTTAGTGCATCATGCCCAAGAAAAACCCGAGGTTAGATTGAGTTGTGGTGTAAAACTGCCCGGAACCGCCTGGCACATCCAGTAACCACAACAACACATATCTAATGTGAGAGGTTGGTGCATTAATAAATCAATTAATGCTAATGAACAAGATGAATGACTTGGGTTAAGTTCATAGGAACACTTAACCAATATAACTCGATTTCTGGTAAGGTTAAGTTAAAACAAGAGGGCAACACTTAACAAATATAACTTGATTTGTGGTAAGGTTAAGTAAAAACAAGAGGGCAACACTTAAACAATATAACTTGATTTTTGGTAGGGTTAAGTTGACACAAGATGGCAACACCTAACCAAAGTAACATGACAAGTAGGTGGGTTAAGTTAACTTGAATTGATTGATGACACTAAACCAATACAACAAGATGAACACGTGGGGTTAAGTTAACAAGAAACACTTGACCAATATAACTTGGTGAACGAACCGGGTTAAGTTAATAGTAAACACTTAACCAATCCAACATGACGAGTGAGGAGGGTTAAGTTAATAAGAAACACTTAACCAACATGACATGATGAATGGGTGGATTAAGTTAACATGAATGGACAACACTTAACCAATATGGCATAATATGTGGGAGGGTTAAGTACATATCAAGTTGGGTGGGTAATATTAGTAAATATAGGCCCACAAACTTAACCATTAAATAAACATGCTGGAATTAGTGGGAGGGTTAAGTACATATCAAGTTGGGTGGGTAATATTAGTAAATATAGGCCCACAAACTTAACCATTAAATAAACATGCTTGAATCAGTGGGAGGGTAAAGTACATATAGTGTTGGGTGGGTAATATTAGTGAATATAAGCCCACAAACTTAACCATTAAATAAACATGCTTGAATCGGTGGGAGGGTTAAGTACATATTGGGCGGGTGGGTAATATTAGTAAATATAGGCCTACAAACTTAACCAGTAAGAAACCCTAGTAACGTGGACCCATTTCAGCAGTAACCCACATAGATGTATCATGGTACCCTGAACTAGGCAGGGTGGGGCACGATTACTGGGCTGATTATAAGCGGCCAAAACAACGGCAGAGGGTATGCCAGTGTAGGTTCCGACGGTTTACGGGCATGCACTTACTCCGGAGTGGGAAAAAGCAGGCACTGGGTACCAGTAGTTATACACTGTGCATCTTGAATCGTGTCGGGTTGCTATCATAAGGATTGATACACCTTATGGTGGGACCAGCACAGGGTATCTACATGAATGAGAGGGCCGATTGACACAGACATAAGAGAAATTAATTCAAGTAGGGAGCCGATCGATAGGGTAGTAAGGGTACATCTAACACATTCATGACAAATAGGCAGATTGAGGTGGAATCGTCATAATAGATGTACACCTGAAAGGTACCACAATTGCGAGGATTGGGATCACATTATCATTTTATATAGATTACTAGTTGGGACACTAGTTAGGTGGTGCAGAGATATAAAAATCAGAATAACAAGGTAGTAGCGAAGCAGAGAAAGAGTAGAGGCGCATTCAGTTTATCTTGCCTTATTATATCTATACTAATCATATGTTATCTTGTTATCCTTGTTCTCACGGTATTGTCTTATATTCAGTTTATTCATGTCATGATGCTTTTGCCTGTTTATTTGCTGAAAGTCACTAGACTTACCAGACTTATGTCTGACCTAGTTTTGTTTCACCTCTTTTCTTCCGTTCCCCCCCCCCCCAGGTTCATAGGGAGGAAATGTTACCACTTAGCTCAGTTTTCCTTCCAAGCTCGAAGATAGTCGAAGTATTGCTTTGGACTCTCTCTTCCACTGCTATGGCCGGTTCACGCTTTATTGGGGAATATCATTATTATTTTTTATGCTTCTTTTATACTTGGAAGTTTATAAATCAAGACAGAAATTTTACGTAATACTTTTAAGTATGAGTGGGTTAGTTGTTGTAAAAGCTTGACTAATTAAGTTGTTTATAAAACGACTTTATTTTTCGCTGCTTTATTTGCCTGTCTTGTAATTTTTCTGCATCTTTTACCTAAAGCGCTCCACCAAACTTAAGGCATTCCCTTTGTGAGCGACCTTAACGGAGGTGGGGTGTTTCACTTGGTATCAGAGCTGAAGGTTACCGGATCAGATAAAAGATTTGAAAATTATTTTCAAAACGGTTTTAAAAGAAGTATTTTATAAAGAAAAGTTTTGTTTTAAAGACATATTCCCTAAAGTCATATGCACTATCGTTTGATTTTCTGTTTGAATCCTTGTTTTCCTTCTTTACTGAGTCTCCGGGGCTCCTGGCTTTCTGGGAGGTAACCTCATCGCGGCATGGTTCCGTAGGCTTGATGAGACTACGACACCTGTCAAAGGGCGAAGAATTGCCCAACTTCCATCTATAGCCGCAGTAGTTTCACCTGTGGCTAATTTTCTTTCAAGCTTTGTAGGGTTTTCCGTGCGATGGAGGCAGCTTTCAAGAGACTTGTAAACAAGATACACAAGGATGGCAAAGATTAGAATGAGGGAGTTTGTCTAAGGAGCACAACCCAAGGATGAGGAACTCATGGATATAAACTTGGTTCACAAAGGAGGTAAATAGAAAGAGGTGTAAGTGGAAGAATCACAGGACAAGAAGGGAAGAAAGAATAGGAAAACCTAAGACAAGAGGAAGTGTCTTTATAATGGGTCATATAATTAAAGACAAGGGCAAGAACTAAGTACAGGATTTTCAGGAGGGCAAGCGCATGCTCTCACCGCCAGCGTACCTGAGAGGGAGGTAGTAAAGTTTCTGTTGAAAAAGTCTAGTTTTTCTTGTTGATCATCATGTTGTACTCTTTTTGATTTTAGCGCTTCACATTCGTTTATATCTGCTTCCATAGTTGATTCTCTGCACCTTAGTACTTGCATAGTAGAAGATCCCATTATTGTCTCAAATCCAATTGGTGGTTCGGCTCATTTATCTTTGGTTTGTGAGGATTTGAGAATAACTATATTAAGTATTGAGTCTAAGTGTAATGATTATGTTTTTGGTTTCATGGGTTATGGGTTGATTCTAGGCATGGATTGGTTAGCTAGTAATTGTGAAAGGAGGGTAGTTAGACTTTCAACTTGCCTCGGAAATACCCTCGAGATTTCGTGCAATCCTAAGGGACCAGTTTGTCTTAGCTACCTAGGATCACTTGATGCATCTATAGATGATTTGCGATCCGTTAGGATAGTCCATGAGTACGCAGATGTTTTGATTAGGTTAGGGGTTTTCCTCCTAAAACTCGAGATAGACTTCCGCATATATCTAGTTGACAATGCAAAGCCAGGATAGCCAGAGTCGGTTAAGTGCTCAATTGTTTGGTTGTTTTGCTAGTATCATCTCACATAATTTGTCCAAATTCGGAGGAGGTATTCCATGGGTGCTTGTCTGATATTGGTTTAGGCCTTTGGGGCTTGTACTTGAGGAATGTCGAGTTCAACTAGGATGGTTTGCGTGACAAATAAATGGTTTTGGCAGGCCCCTAAGTAAGACTGACCTTAAGAGAGGTAAAAAGTACATAGCAACCTTTAGCTTTAGACCCTCAGATTTGTGACATGATGGATAATCTAAGTAAAGGAGAGACCTCTAATCATCTTAGAATATACACTTGGTTTCATGGTTAACATCTGTTTATCTTGGAAAGATAGTTCGACTACATTGGATACCCTCTAGCATTCTAAGTGATCTAGGTCCTATCTTTACTAGTGGGTTTTGGAAATGGAGGTCAAGAAGCTTCACAATCATGAAGTTAAATTAGTTAAGGTACAGTGGAGTGAATCTCAAGAAGATGCGACTTAAAAGACTAAAGACTAGATACGCACAGCCCTCCCTTATCTCTTTGAGGGTACATCCTTGATTCTCTTTTTCCATAAGTTTATTCATGCTCGTATCTATCCTTTTAAGTATATTTCCTCAGTGCTATTCTTGATCCTTAGGTAGAAACCAATGGATATAAACATGTATTTGAAACATGTTATGATTGATGGTTGCAAGTGGTTACAAGTGGTTGCTAGTGGTTGCTAGTGGATGCATATACACATACACTAGGAACTAGGTCGGCTCAGTCACTTTCATATTGCTTATGCATATATGTGTGTTTATTTATGGATTGAAAAACTTGATGTGTTATCATATGGACATTTCATATGTATGAATGATTGTGCACTCATGTAGAAAGTATAATTAGGAATAATTGCATATATAATGGATTCATGACACAAACATGATTCGCATTAAGGAGGTCAACTGAATCAGTAGACCGCCTGATTTTGCATTAGATAAGGACATATACACACAAAATGCATATAATCATGAAAGCATTAGAAATCTTTTTAAGGACAATGGATACCTGTGATTGATGGTTGAGTAAATGGATGTTGAATGTTAGGACACATTCTTCTTAACTTAGAGATTTTGGGGACGAAATCCTTTAAAGAGGGGAGAATGTAACACCCCGTATTTCCGGTGAATATTTAAATTAAATAATTTAAGAACACTTAATTTTTAGAAGAAGAATTAAGGGAAACAGGTTATGCCATTGCGTTCGTCTCGGAATTCTGTTAGAGATAGAGCCTGAGTTTGCATAAATCGGACTCCGTATAAAGGTGTTATGACCTTCAGAAGATACAAGAATTTAAATAATAAAACTAGCACGAAATTCAAATTTAAGTTTCGAAATTCAAAAACCCTGAAGCAGGCTAGGCGGGAAATTTCCCGCCCAGAGACTGGGTCGACCAAGGGGTCGACCTGGGTCACATAAGACGACCAGGGGGTCGACCTAGGTGTCAACCTGGGGGTCAACCTCCCCCTCGGGCCAGATCTGAAACCTGACGTGTTTCTTTGTGTGACGATTTTCTGAGTCATTAGGGCTTGTGTGGCAAGTTCTGGTTGGTTCTATTAGGTTTGAATGCTTTGATTGGTCCTAGGTTGATCTAAAGGCTCTTATTAAATCAAACTTCTATATAAGCAACCTAAATCTAAAACCTAAACCACACAAATTCATACCAAGAGCCGTCATGTTGTCCATGGTCAAGCTAGAGTAGCCGCCATTCTCCTTCAACTAGAAAGCAAGATAGAAGCTACGAATCAAATCAAATCTAAATTAGAAGAATAGTCAGTCTACATCAAAGGAGAGCTATTCAGTTTCAGAAAACAGATCGCAGAAAACATGACCGTTCTTTTGTTTGTAAGTTCATGTTACTTTCATAAATAAAAGTTAATTGTGATTTTGACATTGTAATAAATCTGAATCTGAGACTATGCCTATTTCTATCTGTCTTTCTATATCCATTAGATCTATCTCATTGATAATATTATTTCCATTCTTTGTCTCTTCTTTCCTTCTTCGCTTTTTGGGTTTATAGCCAGGCTACTGCGAGCCTGCGCCAAACCTAATAAGAGATGAACGTACATTGGATAAAAATTGGACATATTGTATGATTTGGACATGGCCGGCGCTAAAATTGGGAAAAGTATTAAATTATGTATAACTAGGCATAACTGATTTGTAACGGATTTGAGGACATAACACATGTTGTATTCAAAACATAAAGTGTATCGAACATATGACTTGAGATTTGAGGCATAAAGTATATTGGATATATGACTTGGGGTTTTGAGCGTAAATCAAACTGTAAACATGTAAGGCATAGTATACATTGTGGTTTAAGACCTAAAATTTGGGGCATATTATATATGATAGTTTATAACTTGGAAGAAGGAGATTATTGTGTATAGCGATATATGGCTTAGGCATGAAACCTTATAGTAAGAAAGGGATAACTGTTAAATGTGAACACACCTAAATTGAGATTTAGGTAATTGGCGTGCACTGTAATTAAAGGCTATAATTTGGCGTAGTTTATACTGTAAATCATGATTGGGGGTTTTTGGAGAATATTTTGTACGGTACAATATGACTAAACCTTAGGGCATGTGCTATATTTTGATTTTTGAGGGCAAGACTATTATTGCAAACTTGGGAAAATTAGATGTAACCTATTTTGAGTAATAACTTGAAATTGAATTTGGGGGCCATAACTTGCAATTAGCTTTGTTGGGCAAAACTTTAGAATAGGAACATGACTGGTTGGGATAATTAGCATATAAAATCTAGACTTGGACATTTATGGTAAATGCGGCATAATCTGAAATTGACAACAATTGTGAATAATTTACATATAATCTGTAAATATGTAGTGAAAAGATGAACATGCCTAACCCGAGGTTAGATTGAGTTATGGAGTAAAACTGCCCGGCACATCCAATAACCACAACAACGCCTATCTAATGTGAGAGGCTAGTGCATCATGCCCAAGAAAAACCCGAGGTTAGATTGAGTTGTGGTGTAAAACTGCCCGAAACCGCCCGGCACATTCAGTAACCGCAACAACGCATATCTAATGTGAGAGGTTGGTGCATTAATAAATCAATTAATGCTAATGAACAGGATGAATGACTTGGGTTAAGTTCATAGGAACACTTAACCAATATAACTCGATTTGTGGTAAGGTTAAGTTAAAACAAGAGGGCAACACTTAACCAATATAACTTGATTTGTGGTAAGGTTAAGTAAAAACAAGAAGGCAACACTTAACCAATATAACTTGATTTGTTGTAGGGTTAAGTTGACACAAGAAGGCAACACTTAACCAAACTAACATGACAATTAGGTGGGTTAAGTTAACTTGAATTGATCGATGACACTTAACCAATACAACAAGATGAACACGTGGGGTTAAGTTAACAAGAAACACTTAACCAATATAACTTGGTGAACGAACCAGGTTAAGTTAATAGGAAACACTTAACCAATCCAACATGACGAGTGAGGAGGGTTAAATTAATAAGAAACACTTAACCAACATGACATGATGAATGGGTGGGTTAAGTTAACATGAATGGACAACACTTAACCAATATGGTATAATGTGTTGGAGGGTTAAGTACATATCAAGTTGGGTGGGTAATATTAGTAAATATAGGCCCACAAACTTAACCATTAAATAAACATGCTGGAATTAGTGGGAGGGTTAAGTACATATCAAGTTGGGTGGGCAATATTAGTAAATATAGGCCTACAAATTTAACCATTAAATAAACATGCTTGAATCAGTGGGAGGATTAAGTACATATCAAGTTGGGTGGGTAATATTAGTGAATATAGGCCCACAAACTTAACCATTAAATAAACATGCTTGAATCGGTGGGAGGGTTAAGTACATATCGGGTTGGTGGGTAATATTAGTAAATATAGGCCCACAAACTTAACCAGCAAGAAACCCTAGTAACGGAGATCCATTTCAGTAGTAACCCACATAGATGTATCATGGTTCCATGAACTAGGCAGGGTAGGGCACAATTACTGGGCTGATTATAAGCGGTCAAAACAGCGGCAAGGGGTATGTCAGTGTAGGTTCCGACGGTTTACGGGCGTGCACGTACTCCGGAGTGGGAAAAAGCTGGCACTGGGTACCAGTAGTTATACACTGTGCATCTTGAATCGTGTCGGGTTGCTATCATAAGGATTGATACACCTTATGGTGGGACCAGCACAGGGTATCTACACGTAAGAGAGGACCGATTGACATAGACACAAGAGAAATTTATACAAGTAGGGAGCCGATCGATAGGGTAGTAAGGGTACATCTAACACATTCATGGCAATTAGGCAGATTGAGGTGGAATCCTCATAATAGACGTACACCTGAAGGCTACCACAATTACTGGGATTGGGATCACGTTATCATTTTATACAGATTACTAGTTGGGACACTAGTTAGGTGGTGCAGTGATGTGCATGTAAAAATGCACATTTATATTCACATATTTATTCTTGTTAATTAAATAAATGAACATTTTTGGGTGTTTTATACGATCAAACCATATTTTAAATATTTTCAAAATCATCACTCATTTTGGGAAAAATTGAAATCACTTCTTTCCCCGTGGATCGACTCGCACTCACTACGTACTACAATAGTACGCCGTGCACTTGCGGTTATTTCGATAATTCGTGCGACAGTTTTCTAATTCGATAGAAAATCCGTTGTAGCGAACAAGTTTTTGGCGCCATTGCCGGGGAAGGAATTTAATTTCGATTTTATTCTTCGAATTAATTTTCTTTTGCGTTAGAAAAAAAAAGTTTTATTTTGTAGTTTGTTAGCTTGTTGTGTCATTTGCATTTGTTGTGTTTGTTTGCGTGTTCATTTTGATTGTGTGTTTGTGTTTTCATTTAAAAAAAAAATCGTGTGTGCTTTAGTTTGATCTTTCAGATTTAGTTTCGTTTACGTTGTGTTTATTTATTTATTTTCAGTTTTTTTTCTTTCTTTGTTTCATTAAAAAAATTCTGCTTCTTCCAAGTCTGTTCATGTTTTGTAGTTTTCCTTGCTTTAGACTGTTTTTGTTCATCTTGCATTTGTGCAGTTTTAGCCAACATTCTGATTTACATTGTTCCTCTTATTTCCAGTCCCTTCTTTACAAAAGAGAAAAAAACATTTCAGTTTTCATATTTCATTTTTTTCTTTTTCTTTTCAGTTCTCTGTCGCAATTGAAATACCACTTTCATCTCAGTTGCATTGTTCAAATTAAAATTTCAGTTACATTTCTGTTTCTTCACAACAATCCTGTCTTTCATTTACAACAAAACATACCATTCCACCTTCCCATTCACTTGTAACTAAACCCCAACCAAAACTACACCATCCCCATCTACGAACCAGTAGCACATCCACCCAGTCTTCTCCTCAAACATTCTCCACAAACCAAAAACCTTCTCAATTCACTACCATCACTGAAATACCATATTCCAGAAATCAACCCTCAGACAAAGCACCTCACACATTCCCACTAACCTCAACACAACACTTCTGTCACCAACATAGCCTTCTGACCAACTTCAGACGATCAAAACAATACCCTCGCTTCATTTCAAAACCATTCGCCTCAAACATCCACCTCTTCCTGCACATCATAACTGCACTTCTGAACAATAATAAACTGTCGCATTTTTACCTCCCCTAATCCCCTCAACACATCCATACAACCAAACAACAGTCCCTCCTTCATACTGTTCCCCTTCGTCTCATTTTCAAAACAAAGCAACCTTCACAAACCGTAAACAAAAACCATCAGACTACGAATCAAAACTCCCCGACAAAAGCCGAACCACAATCTGCCTCGACAGTTCACCCAAAACACATCCTCACATCAAGGACACTTGCCATCCTCAAAATTGCACCATACCCTCAACTGTCTATCACCTCCTCCAAGCAGCAGCTAACTGCATTACTTTACCACCGTCATTTACCATCAATCGCCAAACCCCACCCTTGCATCTCCATCTTCACACTTTAAAACAAAATAACGCAAATCCCATCTTGTCGCCTTTACCAAAAAGTCGTCACCAAACAAAAACCAGCGACTCGATACGCCTGTCTCTCCAACCAAATTCAAACTCCTCAACCCGAATTGGACACGCTAAACCTAATCGAGAACCCCAAATCATAACTTCCCCAATTTTCGAACTTCCAAATCACCAACCCAAAATTGCGAATTCAAAATTCAGTTGAACCCAAAAATTCAAAAAAAAAAAAAAAAAAAAAAAAAAACAAATCCAGAAACCAACAAGCACCCGCGTGCTACCCCTGATTTCATTCTTAGAAGTAGCGAGTTCAATTTTGAGATTTCGAGTTTCAATCTTACAGCTTTCTTTGAGTTTCTAGAAAATTAAGTGAGCGTATTTTGTTCGATTTGAGGGGCAGTGGTATCGTTTTATTTTAATGTATGGATATTGGGCTTTTCGGGTATGGGCTTTGTTTTAATATGTTATGTGGGCTTGTTTTAATTTTATGTGTGTGTTTTAACCATTAAGGTTAATGTGTGGATGTTTTAGTGCGAATTGAACCGACTTTTTGGTTGCTGAGTTCTATTAAAAAGAAAAAAGTGTTTGTATTTTAGTTCATCTTTGTCAGTTTTTGATTAATTTTGTCGACTTTGTCTATAAAAGGATATACTGTTTGTACCTACTTTTCAGGTTGCAAAAGGAAGGCTGTTTTGCTTTGCTCAAACATTCGCGCTACTTTGCTTGCTTAAAAAATTACCACTAAATAAAAAAAATTGCTAATAAATTCAGACTCTCTGGTATTGTTCTCTTCTCCCTTGTTTTTATTTTATTGTATTATTGTTTGCTTGCATTTGCACAAAAAAAATCCAAAACTCAATCAAAAATTCATTTGTAGTTGCATTGCTAAGTCACGTTTAATTTCTGTTTTGCATTCATCTCCATTTATTTTTATTTTTTTTCGAAGGACATCATTATATTTTGATAAATTGGTTAATTTTTAATGACTTATTCCTCGGTGTCTAGACTACAGCAGGGTAATAACCATTTATAAATATTACGGTGATTCGTAAATATTATATCAGTTGTTCCTCTGAAGGTACTTAAACCTTCGGCTGCATTTGTAACGACACGGATTTTGCCCGACCTTAATCGATCGAAAAATCGACCAAGACCTTTCAAATCCCGCGTACGTCAACTTTGGGAATACAACACATCAGAACATATAACAGCAGACTTTTATTACATCATAATAACGTAACATCAGAGTACAGAATATCAGAGTACATCGAATTATATTACAGCGGAAGATTTAAAATTTACAAAAAATTATAATACAATACAGTGCAGCGGAAATAAAATAACTAAGCTCTGGACACAGCTTTAAGCTTCAATCCAGAATCCTGCTCGAGAGATAACCTGTAGACAAACTACTCGACTGCCCGTGTGGAAAAGAGGGCACCCGAGTTTGCAAAGGTGGAAACAAACAATGGGTCAGTCATGGGACCGGTGTGAGAATTCTTAACTAAAAAACTTACTAATCATAAGGCAAATCCAAGGACCACGCCGCTGACGCGGAACGGGTTTACTCCAATGGATTGCTGTGCATAACAGTAAAGTAAATCGTCAAATAACGCAATGCTTTTTAGAAAAATGAAACCACCATAAGACTCAGGTCCCATCACACAATGCAACGCACACCAGAGGATAGAGTTTTACCTTATGGTGATTAAAAGATGATAAATACGTCAAAACGATATTATTATTAGTGTGTATATGGTTTAATAAAACATTTCAATCATAATATCAATCCTAGGAAGCATAGGTACCATATATTATGCCTCCGTACTAGTAATACAATCAAAACCGCATGGGGCGTATTGGAGATTTGGATTTCCATCATGAGTCAAGGCTAGAGCGGAGCTCCTTACCGATTCGAGACAGTCTAGCTAATGCCTCAGGATTCCCCGCGGAGAACCCTTGGAAATGGCAGGGCCGGTCCGCAAATACAGCTTAGCGGATTGGTTATACCTGAACACACGTTTCCCGGTCCTATAGGACCTATCCGAGGCGCGCCCCATTCCATCATCCACATTAGTAAAATGCCAGGCCGTGATAAAACCCAAACACCACTTCTAGCTAGAAAGAAACGTGCTGCTCTCCCTGCGTTCCCTTCGCCCGTTTTAGACTCTACCGGTTTGTGAGGCTCGCGAGGTATCGTCATAACCACAAGGCCTGCTTTTCAACAAAGCCTTGATCATCTTCATCTTAACGTGCCACATTGTCAATCCATACCGTACCATTGATCGTCCATCAATATATAAACAGGTGTTAAGTAAAGAATAAATTCTTCACCACCAAACATTTATATATAGACAGAAAATCAATAACATGATATTAACGGAGTACGATGTCGGACACACAATCAATTTACAAGTCCGCTCTGGGTCTGAACGAAACAACGTGTCCGTCGAACTCCAAATGCGTTTGGACGATCATTACTACATATCTTGCCTTAGGAGGCCAATCCCAATTCAAGCTACCAGTCATCATCATCCCAACGATATGGAAAAACCTTCGGTCTTCAACCACCGCCTTCATCTTCGACTCTTGATCATCGTGATGATTACTCAGAATGGGTTAAACCCGGTCTTTCTGAGTAACTCGCGTATTTTGTGATTAAAAAGCAAATATTGGAAAATCACACATTACGCCACATTCCAACTCCGGTTATTCTTTTAATAAGATATTCACATTAAACTATTCTTGTTAATTTTATCAAAGATAAACTCTGAAAATAAAATCTTAAATCTTCTTTAAAAGGTTTATTAAAACTCCAGTTTTGGTTTAATATCAAAAATCATCATTACAAGATTATTTATTTTAAGGAATAAATATTGTCTTAAACAGGTTAAAGAACTAGTGTCCTTAAACACAGTTCACGATAAACCCGCACATCAATTTCTAAAATAGAGAATTCCACAGAAATTAAATCAACACATAATCAATATAAATTTCTGTATCGGACTAATATTATAAATGGAATAACGGCAAAGCCTCTTAAATTCCATATATAATATCGGTCTTCTTTTACAGAAGCCCATCTTGATTATTACCAATCAAATTTCCACTTAATTCCAATTTAATATATTAAATTGGGAAAAACTTGATTTTTAGAAAATGCCTTTTTAAATCTATAAAATAGATTTATAAATTCCAAATAATAATTTCAATGTGAATTGGATTAAAGGACAAATGTCGTTTAAAACACCGTCCACGATAAATCCACTTCACATCTCAATTTATTTCATAGCACAAAATATAATTGCAAATTCTAATAATCTTAATTAAAAGATTTCTCTTTAAATATTAATTATTATAAAGAAACCATATTTAAATTAATCATTAAAACATTCTTTAAATAAAAGATTCTAAATGGGAAGTATTCTTTATCTTAACATATAGTTGATTAAAAATATACTTTTTCTCTTGTGAAAACGTATCCTTTATATGTAGAGGATTTCTAATGTAAAAATATTCTTATTTAAAAGAACACCTGAATCGAATTGCGACTCAACCATTTACCATATAATTTGGATTATATGGATTTCACCCATATCATATAAAGGACAGTAACAGTATAATCATCAAGTCATCCATTTACATCCAAAGTGTAATTTCCACTGCGTAAGCGTTAAAATGAAATAATAACGCTCATCGCAGCCTGCCGATCTAACGATCAACTAAATATTTGGATTAGTGTATGTTAATTTTAATCCCAACACCCGTGTGGGATTTTCAACCAACAACAGTTCATAAAAATAAACAAATAATTGGTTAATGGAATTAACCAATTTCAGTTTTGCTAACAAGTTGATGATAGTAATCAAACATGTCATTTATTCCTAATGTCGCATAAAAATGTATTTTACTCAAATAATTTCCCTCTACATTTCTAATGTATGTATTTGACCGATGATATCATTCTTATTTTAGAATGTAAATTCTAATATAAGACTGCAAATAAAAAGTGATTTTTATATATTTGCCTATAAATTCAATTGTATGATATGCAATTTAAAATGATTAGTATCATTGCATATAAATTTCATTGTTCATTATGCAAATAAAAATGATTATTCTATTTGCATAAAAATTTAGTTTCAACAAAAATGTATATAAGCGATATAGGCATTTTGTTGACAATTCTATTTCATCAAAGTGCTTATAAAGTCGTAATTTTATTTTGTCAACAATTCTAGTTTAACAAAATAAAAAGCAGTGATTCATAAATTTAAGCTCTTCTATTTTATTGCATATTAACATATCAATAAAAATGTGATCTTTATTTCTATACTTTTTATTCTAATTTACATTTTCTAACAAAATGTCCTTTTTACTCTAACTTACATTTTGAATGTAATTTTCCTTTCTATTGTTTATTTACATCAAAATGTAAATGTTCTCTTTTTCATTGTTTATTATTAACAATAAAAATCTCATCTTCTATATTTATTCTTCTCAATGAAAGCAATTTTACATAAACATGTAATTCTCTAATTTTATTCTTCTTTTTTTTAGAAAGACAATAAAATGTAACACAAAAATATATTCTTTTTATCGCATCTAAAATGACGATAAAAATGAAACATTAACATCGCTTATTTTTATCGCATCAAAAATGTCGATAAAAATGAATCACTAATATTGTCTATTTTTGTCGCACTAAAAATGTCGATAAAAATGAATCACTAATATTGTCTATTTTTATCGCACTAAAAACGTCGATAAAAATGAATCACTAATATTGTCTATTTTTATCGCACTAAAAACGTCGATAAAAATGAATCACTAATATTGTCTATTTTTATCGCACTAAAAACGTCGATAAAAATGAATCACTAATATTGTCTATTTTTATCGCACTAAAAACGTCGATAAAAATGAATCACTAATATTGTCTATTTTTATCGCACTAGAAATATCGATAAAAATAACAACATTAACCATCCTATTTTCACCGCATTCAAAATGACGATAAAATATTCAACATTAACAATTTTATTTTTACCGCATTCAAAATGACGATAAAATATTCAACATTAACAATTTTAATTTTACCGCATTCAAAATGACGATAAAATATTCAACATTAACAATTTTATTTTTACCGCATTCAAAATGACGATAAAATATTATCATAAAGAAACGAAAGCAAAATGTTCTTTTTATTTATAAAAAGAAAAACAACAAAAATGCATCTTTAAATGCTAAAAAGAAACTTGACATAAAAATGTTCTTTTAATGTTAAAAAGAAGAAGCGACAAAAATGACCATTTTCATGTTAAAAAGAAAAGGTGACAAAATATGCTTTTTAATTCTAAAAAAGAAAAGCGACAAAAATTATCTTTTTATTCTAATGCAATATCTTTAACAAAAGTGTTATTTTAATATCATTGCGAATTCTCAATTTCTTACTACATATAAAAATGTAATTTTATTTTACAATTGTATATCTCATCCTAAATTACATATAAAAATATAAGTTTTTATTGGAAATCCCCTTTCTAATTACATATAAAATGCAATTTTTATTTTACATTGTAAATTCATGTCCCAATTACATAAAGAGGTGTAATTGTTATAATGCAATACAAATTCATATTCTAATTACATTGAAAAATGTAATTTTTATCATATCGTTATAACTCATATATAAATTACAAAAAAAAATGTTAATTTTTTTTTACTACACAATGTAAATTCATGTTTTAATTACATTGAAAAATGTAATTTAGTCATACAATGCAAATTCCTATATAAAGTACATATAAAAATGAAACTTTATTCATGCGGTGTAAATTTATATATAAATTACATAATAAAATGTAATTTCATCTCAGCGTCCTAATTCATATTTAAACAACCTATAAAAATGTTATTTTTTTTAACGTTCTAATTTACATCTAAATAGCATATAAAAATGTACTTTTTATTTATGAAAACAATTTCTTATTATAAAAATATATGCTTTTTAGATCCACTCTTCTTAATGCAACAAATTTACATTAAAATATATTCTTCTTAATTCATTCCTTTTAATGTAACCAAATAAAAATATATTTTATTTGTTGTTCAAATTCTATGGTAAATAGACAAATAATATATATTTCAACATCTAGATCTAAATAAATACGATTAAATCTGAAATAACTATGTTTTAGATCCAATTTTAGATCTAGTTCTCTAACTGCAAATAAATTTAAGAATATCTGCAATTTTCAATGCGAATCTAACACACCATACACAACAAATCATATCACAAGCACAATCAATAATTCATACAACATAGAATATTTCAGAACTGAATAAATATGATCATACAATTATTTTAACGCGAGAAAAACAATTTATAATTAATTAAATAATCAAAATTAGAATCCTCACCTTGATTTTTGGCTGAAAATCAACTGTCTCCGTTTCAGCTGCGGTCTGCGCCATCGCGAAGATCTCACCTTGCGCGGATAAGGGTAGAGACAAGGACAAGCAAAATTTTATTTTGGAAATCCTCTTCTCTTTCTTTTTGAAGAGAAAGAGAAAAGAGAAGAAAGAAAAAAAGTAAAAGAAGAGGAAGGAAGAAAGGTTTTATTCTAATCAAAGAAGAATAAAACTTAGTATACAACACATGAAGGAGGTACCATGCTTATATAGCTGCATTAGCCAAGGCCAAGGGGATTATTCTACGATGTGGGACAAAACTCCATTTCAAAAATAACACCTAAACAAAGTAGCTTAGTGTGAACGCGTGCGAAGGAATTTGCAAAAAGAACCCCTTATTTAAGCTCCAACTCATCTTAAAAAAAAATCTTTTGTATGTTTTATCTTATTCAACCTTGTATGTTTTTTTATTATTATTATTATTTAAATTAACAAGAACGTATTTTCCTTCATTTCTTTTATTACATTAAGATGTAATCTTTTCTTTCATTACATGATTCAACGTGATACTAAAAATGCGTTTATTATTACTATTTATACATGATACTAAAAATATGCTTTATTTTTAATATTTAAAAACATGACATTTTATATAACTTACATTACTAACTAAAATGACATATTTATTTTAACTAAACATTCCTAATAAGAGTAATGATTCTATATTAATACAATGTTTCTAAACAAATGATGTTTATATTAACATGACGCTAAAAATATCCTTATTTACATATATATTAACATGATGCTAAAAATATAATTATTTTTTTAGTATAACACAACGACTCTAAGTTCATACTTGTTTTTAGTGAAAATACACAATGCAAATTTTATATTCATATTTCGTGAAAACATACAACGGCAATTTTATATGTTTGATGTCAACATATAATTTCAATATAAATTACTAAAAAAAAGAATTTTTAATTTCTGCCTCAATTTCTTAACAAAATTCATAAAAATAAGATTTTAAAATTGGTCCACAATTCCGGGTTGTTACAATCTCCCCCACTTAAGAACTTTTCGTCCTCGAAAAGGAACGAATCAAAAAGTTGTTAAATTAACCTATATCAACTTTTATTTTTATTTAATTTCAAATAATTTTATTAGTTGATTAACTTTATACATAACTTTTATATATCCAAAAATTATATTTTCTAAAATAGATTATAATTACAAATACGTATATTATACGCTTGACACTCTCAACTCATTCTAGGATAATTTTATTAGTGAAACACCCCACCTCCATTAGGGTCACTCTCAAAGGGAATGCCCTAATTTTGGTGGAGGTTTATAAGTATAAGTCACAGATATACAAGACAGATATAATAACACATATTTTTGAACAGCGGAAAACAACAACTTTTATTTCTTCAAAATACATGTTACACAAACCATGCCATAATACTTCCCAAAATCATAACTGTCTTGATTACATTATTTAAAGAAGCATGAAGAAAACATAAATAAACTGCAAAAGTCCCCTAATTGCTGTCCAAAGCCATAGTCCAAAACGGAAAAGATCCAAGCAATACATTCTTTCTCTTCAAGCTGGATGTGAAAACTGGTCAAGCTGCGGTATTCCCTCCATGAGAACCTGGGGGGGGGGGGAACGGAAGAAAAAGAGGCGAAAGGAAAAAGGGTCAGTCATAAAGACTGAGTAAGTTCTAGTGACTTTCAGTGTAGAAACGGTTTAAACAACCTGTTATGTATGAACTGGAACTAAACTTAAGAATGGTGTCAAGGTGAACAAGATAGACTAAGGTGATCAGGATAAGTCAAGACAAGTCAAGTAAAGCATCACATGTTCGAGATTCGTTGCATCGACTGTACTAGTATACTAAGCCCATATCATAAGTTAATCACGAAATAAATCCCACAGCCCAATGTCATGAAATGACCCTGAAACGGGGTCTGACCCAAGTACGGGGTCCTACGGAGCGATTATCTAGTCGATCGGCTCCCTACAAATTCTAGCTCGTCAAGTGTCTGTGTCATACGGCTAATCACGAATGTAGTCACCTGTGTTGGGTCCACCTTCGAGTGTATCAGCCCTAGGGTGTCAACCCCTGACACGATTCAAGATGCACAGATAAATCTACGGATACCCAGTGTTTGCCCCGGATACGTGCACGATCGTAGTCCACCGAACCTACACTGGTGTACCCCACTGCCGTCGTTCACCTCTTACAATCAGCCTAGTAATCGTGCCCCACCCGGCCTAGCCCCAGGGTACCTTGATACATCTAGAGGGTTACTGCTGAAAGGGGTCGTGTCTAGGGTTTCGCTTAATAGATTAGGTCATGTAATTCGTGACCTAACCCGCCTAACAGATTAAGTCATGTAATTCGTGACTTAACCCTTTTCCAGTCTAGTCATGTCAAGATGGTTAAGTATGTCATTTCAGTTCACGACTTAACCCGCCTACGTGTCATGTCAAGTTGGCTAAGTGTTGTCGTTTTCAAGTTCATGACTTAGCCCTACAAATCGTGTTCAAGTTGGTTAAGTTGTCTTTTCATATTCATGACTTAACCCTAATTGGCATTAATTGATTCGTTAATGCACCGAACCACTCACATTGGATCCTATTGTTCGTAGCCACTGGATTTGCCGGGCGGTTCCGGGCAGGTTTACGCTACGAACTCAACCCAACCTCGGGTTTCAAGCGCGATGTGACCAACTACCCACATTGGATCCTATTGTTTGTAGCAACTGGATTTGCCGGGCGGTTCCGGGCAGATTTACACTACAAACTCAACCCAACCTCGAGTTGGCCACTTTCTTGTTTTCTAAAGTCATGCCCATGTTCTTATCAAATTTTACGATATTTCCATAGCATGTTCATATGTCAATTTCGTGCCCAACTAAGGCATGTTTTAAGGTCAAGTTATGGCATGGTTCAAGTCAAGTTTTCGTGCCATATTACATGTTCTACTTATGCCAAATTTCACAGTTTGTGCTTATAATTAATTCAAGTTTTGCCTATTCTACCCAATCGTATCCCCAACGTATATAAACGTACTTCGTTCACAAGCATAAACAATTCAAGAGATAAAGGGGGATAACACCAAACATGTGATAGGCATATGTGACAATTCCAACATTACTTGCATAATAAACAGGCTATAACATATCACATGGTTTCAATACTAGTATGATGATAACTTGGCATAGTAATGATTCCAACTTAATTTAACATGATGATTTCAACTTTACATCATAGGCATAATAATAATTTTATTATAAACATGAAACATTAAAGGCATAGTAATCCTAATAGGCATAGTGGATTCCAATTTAGCATCTTTTTACATAATAATTCTCATAGATATAATGATTCCAATTTATAATAATGATTCTCATCTAACATTATAAACATAATGGTTCCAACTTAGCATTTTTAACATAATGATCCTCAACTAACATTATAGACATAATGATTCCAATTTAGCGTTTTTAGCATAATGATTCTCAACTAACATTATAAACATAATGGTTCTAATTTAGCATTTTAACATAACGATTCTCAACTAACATTATAGACATAATGATTCCAATTTAGCGTTTTTAACATAATGATTCTCAATTAACATTATAGACACAATGATTCCAATTTAGCGTTTTTAACATAATGATTCTCAATTAACATTATAGACATAATGATTCCAATTTAGCATTTTTAACATATCTAACATTATAAACATAACAATTTCAACTTTTCATCATAGCCTAGCAATACCCAATTTTTCATTAATCATGATGGGTATATTAACATCGCAGGCATAATTCCATCAATAGTCATAGCCATGGTTTAATTAGCACCATAGGCATGGTTTAATCAACATAAAGATTTCGATAAACATAGTGATTCCATGGACATGTATTAGTCCAACTTGCCAAACAATTAAGCCCAAGTGATTCATAACAACATCAAAATCATGACAAGTTTAACTTGCAACGTTGCCATAGCAATATCCCCAAATTATAATTCAAAGATAAACAATATAAACAATGGATTAACAATAGTTCATAAATCCGGTTTCAATTCATGGCATGTCCATATTGTTTTAGCGTTTTTGCCTAAAAAGTAACATAGAACTTACAATATGTAGCAAATAACCCAAATAAAAATCCCAAATCAAATAGTCCCAAATTCGTTGTCTAAAGCGTCGTAGTTGTTGTAGCTTCTAGTTGCAGCCTTCAAGAATCGTCCTCCATCTTCTATAATTTTATTCTTTGTATTTTTAATTCAGAGCTCTAGGTTTAATGGCGGCGGCCTGAGGCTAAAATGAAATAGTATGACTTAGGCTAGGTCTAGGTGTTATTTTATAGGTGAATAGGGTGATTTAGAGCCTTCAGATCAGTCCAGAAGTCATCAGAATCGCACAGCTCGAATACACATCATCTAGCCACTCAAAAGAAGACACGTCACCTCAGAACACTCTAGAATTCAGTGCTGGATTTGTACGGGCGCACTTGGCAGGTGCGCCAGTGTATTTTTGTACTGGCGCACTGCACAAGTGCGCTAGTGTATTCTGGACTGTTTTCGGTTTTTCTGCCTAACTTCGTTCGTCCATATCTTCTTCATACGGTATCCGATTTTAGAAAACTCAGACTCTATTTCGTGTATTTTTCCGAGACAAACGCAATGGCGTAACCCATTTCCCTTGATTTCATCATTTATAATTAATTATACTTTAATTTGTGAAGCTTAATGTTATAGAATTCACGGGGTGTTACATTCTCCCCCACTTAAAAGGATTTCATCTCCGAAATCTTCAAGTTCAGGAAGAATGTACATCCTAATATCCAAACATCCATCTACTCATCCATCAAACACGAGCATCCATTGTCCTTAAAAAAAAACTTCTAATGCTTTATGATCATATGCGAAGTGTGTGTATATGTTCCTTAGCTAATGCTAATGATCAGGCCTGATTGATCTTCTAAATGCAAAATATGTTTAGTGAAATAAATCCAATATGTATGCAAATTTTTTCCTATTATAATTCATAATTTCTACATGAGTGCTCGAACATTCAATCATATGCAACAACCAAATGATAGCACAACCAAGTTTCCAAAATAAACACTCATTCATATGCAACATGAAAATGTGTCTGAGCCGATCTAGTGCCTAAAGTGTATTCATGCATCCACGAGAAACCACTTGCGACCACTTGCAACCATTTCGCAATCATAACATGTTTCAATTACATGTTTACATCCAAAAAGATTCTAACTATGCTTCTCAAGATAGGACCGAGGAGAGAAATAAGATAAAACAAAGCATCTAGAATAGGTTAACGATGTACCGCCAGAAGGTCCGGTCTGCTTCTCAGGGCAGTCTTTGCTGATGTGTCCAGTCTTCCCACAATGAAAACATTCACCTTGCTTTCTCTTCCTCTTTCTACAATCCTTGGCTATGTGCCCTTTCGTACCACAGTAATTGCATTTCCTTTTATCACGTGAGTTGTTGTTCTTGCCTCCTTTCTCGGAGTCTACCTTCTTATTCTTAGAATCGTTAGGCTTGACCTCTTTCTTCCCTTGAGAGTTTTCTGCCTCTGTCTCCTTCTTGCCCTTATCTTCCTCGTTCAGCAATGCCATCTGCACCAACCTTTCGTACGTAGCTCCCATGGGTATATGGGTCATGGCCAAACTGTGTAATGGATCATTCAACCCTTTGACAAAGCGGAGAGCCTTCTTGTGCGGGGTGTTGACTAGGTCCAGTTCGAACCTAGCCAGCTCATCGAATTGATTTACATACTCTTTGACTGTCATATTCCCTTGCTTAAGAAATAAGAATTTTTCCAATTGAAGACTCCTTTCAGCTTCTGAAAGAAATTTAGCCTCAAACCTTGCCCTAAAGTCCTCCCATGTTTCCACTGGTCTTTCTGCATTAGTGACTTCCCACCAGTAGGAAGCCTCACCTTTTAGTAGCCACACAGCCAGTTGTACCTTCTGCCTATCTTCTACCTCAAAGATGACGAATAAGTCCTCGGTTTCCTTTAACCAATTCCTAGCTGCCACGAAGGACTCAGTTCCATGAAAGTCCTTTCCTCCCATAGCCTTAAAATCTTTACATATCTTAGCAAAAGTGTTTCCCCGCGGAGGAGGTGGAGGAAGAGGTGCTGCTGCAGCTGGATGATTTCCTGCAGCTGGGGGAGGAGGAACGGTAGGACCTGGCTGGGTGGCCCTTGCTTCTAAGAATCGTCTAAACCAACCAGGTATTGGTACACCCTCTGGCAAGTTAAGTTCTTCGGACATACTGAAACAAAAGGATAGATTCAAAACGAAGGATAAGAGATAATACCTATGGCTTTGGGGGACTTTGCCTTTTTAAAATAAAATAATATTTTATCTTTTTAAAAATGCTTCTTTAAATTTTCTTTTGAAAATAAATTTTCAAAACTTTTTATCTTATATGGTAAACCTATGCTCTGATACCAAGTGAAACACCCCACCTCCATTAGGGTCACTCTCAAAGGGAATGCCCTAATTTTGGTGGAGGTTTATAAGTATAAGTCACAGATATACAAGACAGATATAATAACACATATTTTTGAACAGCGGAAAACAACAACTTTTATTTCTTCAAAATACGTGTTACACAAACCATGCCATAATACTTCCCAAAATCATAACTGTCTTGATTACATTATTTAAAGAAGCATGAAGAAAACATAAATAAACTGCAAAAGTCCCCTAATTGCTGTCCAAAGCCATAGTCCAAAACGGAAAAGATCCAAGCAATACATTCTTTCTCTTCAAGCTGGATGTGAAAACTGGTCAAGCTGCGGTATTCCCTCCCTGAGAACCTGGGGGGGGAAAGGAAGAAAAAGAGGCGAAAGGAAAAAGGGTCAGTCATAAAGACTGAGTAAGTTCTAGTGACTTTCAGTGTAGAAACGGTTAAAACAACCTGTCATGTATGAACTGGAACTAAACTTAAGAATGGTGTCAAGGTGAACAAGATAGACTAAGGTGATCAGGATAAGACAAGACAAGTCAAGTAAAGCATCACATGTTCGAGATTCGTTGCATCGACTGTACTAGTATACTAATCCCATATCATAAGTTAATCACGAAATAAATCCCACAGCCCAATGTCATGAAACGACCCTGAAACGGGGTCTGACCCAAGTACGGGGTCCTACGGAGCGATTATCTAGTCGATCGGCTCCCTACAAATTCTAGCTCGTCAAGTGTCTATGTCATACGACTAATCACGAATGTAGTCACCTGTGCTGGGTCCACCTTCGGGTGTATCAGCCCTAGGGTGTCAACCTCTGACACGATTCAAGATGCACAGATAAATCTACGGATACCCAGTGTCTGCCCCGGATACGTGCACGATCGTAGTCCACCAAACCTACACTGGTGTAACCCACTGCCGTCGTTCACCTCTTACAATCAGCCCAGTAATCGTGCCCCACCCGGCCTAGCCCCAGGGTACCTTGATACATCTAGAGGGTTACTGCTGAAAGGGGTCGTGTCTAGGGTTTCGCTTAATAGATTAGGTCATGTAATTCGTGACCTAACCCTCCTAACAGATTAAGTCATGTAATTCGTGACTTAACCCTCTTCCAGTCTAGTCATGTCAAGATGGTTAAGTATGTCATTTCAGTTCACGACTTAACCCGCCTACGTGTCATGTCAAGTTGGCTAAGTGTTGTCGTTTTCAAGTTCATGACTTAGCCCTACAAATCGTGTTCAAGTTGGTTAAGTTGTCTTTTCATGTTCATGACTTAACCCTAATTGGCATTAATTGATTCGTTAATGCACCGAACCACTCACATTGGATCCTATTGTTCGTAGCCACTGGATTTGTCGGGCGGTTCCGGGCAGGTTTACGCTACGAACTCAACCCAACCTCGGGTTTCAAGCGCGATGTGACCAACTACCCACATTGGATCCTATTGTTTGTAGCAACTGGATTTGCCGGGCGGTTCCGGGCAGATTTACACTACAAACTCAACCCAACCTCGAGTTGGCCACTTTCTTGTTTTCTAAAGTCATGCCCATGTTCTTATCAGATTTTACGATATTTCCATAGCATGTTCATATGTCAATTTCGTGCCCAACTAAGGCATGTTTTAAGGTCAAGTTATGGCATGGTTCAAGTCAAGTTTTCGTGCCATATTTCATGTTCTACTTATGCCAAATTTCACAGTTTGTGCTTATAATTAATTCAAGTTTTGCCTATTCTACCCAATCGTATCCCCAACGTATATAAACGTACTTCGTTCACAAGCATAAACAATTCAAGAGATAAAGGGGAATAACACCAAACATGTGATAGGCATATGTGACAATTCCAACATTACTTGCATAATAAACAGGCTATAACATATCACATGGTTTCAATACTAGTATGATGATAACTTGGCATAGTAATGATTCCAACTTAATTTAACATGATGATTTCAACTTTACATCATAGGCATAATAATCATTGCGGGCATAATAATAATTTTATTATAAACATGAAACATTAAAGACATAGTAATCCTAATAGGCATAGTGGATTCCAATTTAGCATTTTTTTACATAATAACTCTCATAGATATAATGATTCCAATTTATAATAATGATTCTCATCTAACATTATAAACATAATGGTTCCAACTTAGCATATTTAACATAATGATCCTCAACTAACATTATAGACATAATGATTCCAATTTAGCGTTTTTAGCATAATGATTCTCAACTAACATTATAAACATAATGGTTCTAATTTAGCGTTTTAACATAACGATTCTCAACTAACATTATAAACATAATGATTCCAATTTAGCGTTTTTAACATAATGATTCTCAATTAACATTATAGACACAATGATTCCAATTTAGCGTTTTTAACATAATGATTCTCAATTAACATTATAGACACAATGATTCCAATTTAGCATTTTTAACATATCTAACATTATAAACATAACAATTTCAACTTTTCATCATAGCCTAGCAATACCCAATTTTTCATTAATCATGATGGGAATATTAACATCGCAGGCATAATTCCATCAATAGTCATAGCCATGGTTTAATTAGCACCATAGGCATGGTTTAATCAACATAAAGATTTCGATAAACATAGTGATTCCATGGACATGTATTAGTCCAACTTGCCAAACAATTAAGCCCAAGTGATTCATAACAACATCAAAATCATGACAAGTTTAACTTGCAACGTTGCCATAGCAATATCCCCAAATTATAATTCAAAGATAAACAATATAAACAATGGATTAACAATAGTTCATAAATCCGGTTTCAATTCATGGCATGTCCATATTGTTTTAGCGTTTTTGCCTAAAAAGTAACATAGAACTTACAATATGAAGCAAATAATCCAAATAAAAATCCCAAATCAAATAATCCCAAATTCGTTGTCTAAAGCGTCGTAGTTGTTGTAGCTTCTAGTTGCAGCCTTCAAGAATCGTCCTCCATCTTCTATAATTTTATTCTTTGTATTTTTAATTCAGAGCTCTAGGTTTAATGGCGGCGGCCTGAGGCTAAAATGAAATAGTATGACTTAGGCTAGGTCTAGGTGTTATTTTATAGGTGAATAGGGTGATTTAGAGCCTTCAGATCAGTCCAGAAGTCATCAGAATCGCACAGCTCGAATACACATCATCTAGCCACTCAAAAGAAGACACGTCACCTCAGAACACTCCAGAATTCAGTGCTGGATTTGTACGGGTGCACTTGGCAGGTGCGCCAGTGTATTTTTGTACTGGCGCACTTCACAAGTGCGCCAGTGTATTCTGGATTGTTTTCGGTTTTTCTGCCTAACTTCGTTCGTCCATATCTTCTTCATACGGTATCCGATTTTAGAAAACTCGGACTCTATTTCGCGTATTTTTCCGAGACGAACGCAATGGCGTAACCCATTTCCCTTGATTTCATCATTTATAATTAATTATACTTTAATTCGTGAAGCTCAATGTTATAGAATTCACGGGGTGTTACATTCTCCCCCACTTAAAAGAATTTCATCCCCGAAATCTTCAAGTTCAGGAAGAATGTACATCCTAATATCCAAACATCCATCTACTCATCCATCAAACACGAGCATCCATTGTCCTTAAAAAAAAAACTTCTAATGCTTTATGATCATATGCGAAGTGTGTGTATATGTTCCTTAGCTAATGCTAATGATCAGGCCTGATTGATCTTCTAAATGCAAAATATGTTTAGTGAAATAAATCCAATATGTATGCAAAAATTTTCCTATTATAATTCATAATTTCTACATGAGTGCTCGAACATTCAATCATATGCAACAACCAAATGATAGCACAACCAAGTTTCCAAAATAAACACTCATTCATATGCAACATGAAAATGTGTCTGAGCCGATCTAGTGCCTAAAGTGTATTCATGCATCCACGAGAAACCACTTGCGACCACTTGCAACCATTTCGCAATCATAACATGTTTCAATTACATGTTTACATCCAAAAAGATTCTAACTATGCTTCTCAAGATAGGACCGAGGAGAGAAATAAGATAAAACAAAGCATCTAGAATAGGTTAACGATGTACCGCCAGAAGGTCCGGTCTGCTTCTCAGGGCAGTCTTTGCTGATGTGTCCAATCTTCCCATAATGAAAACATTCACCTTGCTTTCTCTTCCTCTTTCTACAATCCTTGGCTACGTGCCCTTCTGTACCACAGTAATTGCATTTCCTTTTATCACGTGAGTTGTTGTTCTTGCCTCCTTTCTCGGAGTCTACCTTCTTATTCTTAGAATCGTTAGGCTTGACCTCTTTCTTCCCTTGAGAGTTTTCTGCCTCTGTCTCCTTCTTGCCCTTATCTTCCTCGTTCAGCAATGCCATCTGCACCAACCTTTCGTACGTAGCTCCCATGGGTATATGGGTCATGGCCAAACTGTGTAATGGATCATTCAACCCTTTGACAAAGCGGAGAGCCTTCTTGTGCGGGGTGTTGACTAGGTCCAGTTCGAACCTAGCCAGCTCATCGAATTGATTTACATACTCTTTGACTGTCATATTCCCTTGCTTAAGAAATAAGAATTTTTCCAATTGAAGACTCCTTTCAGCTTCTGAGAGAAATTTAGCCTCAAACCTTGCCCTAAAGTCCTCCCATGTTTCCACTGGTCTTTCTGCATTAGTGACTTCCCACCAGTAGGAAGCCTCACCTTTTAGTAGCCACACTGCCAGTTGTACCTTCTGCCTATCTTCTACCTCAAAGATGACGAATAAGTCCTCGGTTTCCTTTAACCAATTCCTAGCTGCCACGAAGGACTCAGTTCCATGAAAGTACTTTCCTCCCATAGCCTTAAAATCTTTACATATCTTAGCAAAAGTGTTTCCCCGCGGAGGAGGTGGAGGAAGAGGTGCTGCTGCAGCTGGATGATTTCCTGCAGCTGGGGGAGGAGGAACGGTAGGACCTGGCTGGGTGGCCCTTGCTTCTAAGAATCGTCTAAACCAACCAGGTATTGGTACACCCTCTGGCAAGTTAAGTTCTTCGGACATACTGAAACAAAAGGATAGATTCAAAACGAAGGATAAGAGATAATACCTATGGCTTTGGGGGACTTTGCCTTTTTAAAATAAAATAATATTTTATCTTTTTAAAAATGCTTCTTTAAATTTTCTTTTGAAAATAAATTTTCAAAACTTTTTATCTTATCTGGTAAACCTATGCTCTGATACCAAGTGAAACACCCCACCTCCATTAGGGTCACTCTCAAAGGGAATGCCCTAATTTTGGTGGAGGTTTATAAGTATAAGTCACAGATATACAAGACAGATATAATAACACATATTTTTGAACAGCGGAAAACAACAACTTTTATTTCTTCAAAATACGTGTTACACAAACCATGCCATAATACTTCCCAAAATCATAACTGTCTTGATTACATTATTTAAAGAAGCATGAAGAAAACATAAATAAACTGCAAAAGTCCCCTAATTGCTGTCCAAAGCCATAGTCCAAAACGAAAAAGATCCAAGCAATACATTCTTTCTCTTCAAGCTGGATGTGAAAACTGGTCAAGCTGCGGTATTCCCTCCCTGAGAACCTGGGGGGAAACGGAAGAAAAAGAGGCGAAAGGAAAAAGGGTCAGTCATAAAGACTGAGTAAGTTCTAGTGACTTTCAGTGTAGAAACGGTTAAAACAACCTGTCATGTATGAACTGGAACTAAACTTAAGAATGGTGTCAAGGTGAACAAGATAGACTAAGGTGATCAGGATAAGTCAAGACAAGTCAAGTAAAGCATCACATGTTCGAGATTCGTTGCATCGACTGTACTAGTATACTAATCCCATATCATAAGTTAATCACGAAATAAATCCCACAAACCAATGTCATGAAATGACCCTGAAACGGGGTCTGACCCAAGTACGGGGTCTGACCCAAGTACGGGGTCTGACCCAAGTACGGGGTCCTACGGAGCGATTATCTAGTCGATCGGCTCCCTACAAATTCTCGCTCGTCAAGTGTCTATGTCATACGGTTAATCACGAATGTAGTCACCTGTGCTGGGTCCACCTTCGGGTGTATCAGCCCTAGGGTGTCAACCCCTGACACGATTCAAGATGCACAGATAAATCTACGGATACCCAGTGTCTGCCCCGGATACGTGCACGATCGTAGTCCACCGAACCTACACTGGTGTACCCCACTGCCGTCGTTCACCTCTTACAATCAGCCCAGTAATCGTGCCCCACCCGGCCTAGCCCCAGGGTACCTTGATACATCTAGAGGGTTACTGCTGAAAGGGGTCGTGTCTAGGGTTTCGCTTAATAGATTAGGTCATGTAATTCGTGACCTAACCCGCCTAACAGATTAAGTCATGTAATTCGTGACTTAACCCTTTTCCAGTCTAGTCATGTCAAGATGGTTAAATATGTCATTTCAGTTCACGACTTAACCCGCCTACGTGTCATGTCAAGTTGGCTAAGTGTTGTCGTTTTCAAGTTCATGACTTAGCCCTACAAATCGTGTTCAAGTTGGTTAAGTTGTCTTTTCATGTTCATGACTTAACCCTAATTGGCATTAATTGATTCGTTAATGCACCGAACCACTCACATTGGATCCTATTGTTCGTAGCCACTGGATTTGTCGGGCGGTTCCGGGCAGGTTTACGCTACGAACTCAACCCAACCTCGGGTTTCAAGCGCGATGTGACCAACTACCCACATTGGATCCTAATGTTTGTAGCAATTGGATTTGCCGGGCGGTTCCGGGCAGATTTACACTACAAACTCAACCCAACCTCGAGTTGGCCACTTTCTTGTTTTCTAAAGTCATGCCCATGTTTTTATCAGATTTTACGATATTTCCATAGCATGTTCATATGTCAATTTCGTGCCCAACTAAGGCATGTTTTAAGGTCAAGTTATGGCATGGTTCAAGTCAAGTTTTCGTGCCATATTTCATGTTCTACTTATGCCAAATTTCACAGTTTGTGCTTATAATTAATTCAAGTTTTGCCTATTCTACCCAATCGTATCCCCAACGTATATAAACGTACTTCGTTCACAAGCATAAACAATTCAAGAGATAAAGGGGAATAACACCAAACATGTGATAGGCATATGTGACAATTCCAACATTACTTGCATAATAAACAGGCTATAACATATCACATGGTTTCAATACTAGTATGATGATAACTTGGCATAGTAATGATTCCAACTTAATTTAACATGATGATTTCAACTTTACATCATAGGCATAATAATCATTGCGGGCATAATAATAATTTTATTATAAACATGAAACATTAAAGGCATAGTAATCCTAATAGGCATAGTGGATTCCAATTTAGCATTTTTTACATAATAATTCTCATAGATATAATGATTCCAATTTATAATAATGATTCTCATCTAACATTATAAACATAATGGTTCCAACTTAGCATTTTTAACATAATGATCCTCAACTAACATTATAGACATAATGATTCCAATTTAGCGTTTTTAGCATAATGATTCTCAACTAACATTATAAACATAATGGTTCTAATTTAGCATTTTAACATAACGATTCTCAACTAACATTATAGACATAATGATTCCAATTTAGCGTTTTTAACATAATGATTCTCAATTAACATTATAGACACAATGATTCCAATTTAGCGTTTTTAACATAATGATTCTCAATTAACATTATAGACATAATGATTCCAATTTAGCATTTTTAACATATCTAACATTATAAACATAACAATTTCAACTTTTCATCATAGCCTAGCAATACCCAATTTTTCATTAATCATGATGGGTATATTAACATCGCAGGCATAATTCCATCAATAGTCATAGCCATGGTTTAATTAGCACCATAGGCATGGTTTAATCAACATAAAGATTTCGATAAACATAGTGATTCCATGGACATGTATTAGTCCAACTTGCCAAACAATTAAGCCCAAGTAATTCATAACAACATCAAAATCATGACAAGTTTAACTTGCAACGTTGCCATAGCAATATCCCCAAATTATAATTCAAAGATAAACAATATAAACAATGGATTAACAATAGTTCATTAATCCGGTTTCAATTCATGGCATGTCCATATTGTTTTAGCGTTTTTGCCTAAAAAGTAACATAGAACTTACAATATGAAGCAAATAATCCAAATAAAAATCCCAAATCAAATAGTCCCAAATTCGTTGTCTAAAGCGTCGTAGTTGTTGTAGCTTCTAGTTGCAGCCTTCAAGAATCGTCCTCCATCTTCTATAATTTTATTCTTTGTATTTTTAATTCAGAGCTCTAGGTTTAATGGCGGCGGCCTGAGGATAAAATGAAATAGTATGACTTAGGCTAGGTCTAGGTGTTATTTTATAGGTGAATAGGGTGATTTAGAGCCTTCATATCAGTCCAGAAGTCATCAGAATCGCACAGCTCGAATACACATCATCTAGCCACTCAAAAGAAGACACGTCACCTCAGAACACTCCAGAATTCAGTGCTGGATTTGTACGGGCGCACTTGGCAGGTGCGCCAGTGTATTTTTGTACTGGCGCACTTCACAAGTGCACCAGTGTATTCTGGACTGTTTTCGGTTTTTCTGCCTAACTTCGTTCGTCCATATCTTCTTCATACGGTATCCGATTTTAGAAAACTCGGACTCTATTTCGCGTATTTTTCCGAGACGAACGCAATGGCGTAACCCATTTCCCTTGATTTCATCATTTATAATTAATTAACTTTAATTCGTGAAGCTTAACGTTATAGAATTCACGGGGTGTTACAGAATCTTTACTTGAAATGAGCACACAACAAAATCAAAGAATAAATGAATGGTGTAATTCATATTTGTGCAACAATTCAAGTCAAAGTTTTCAAAATAATCAAAATTTGAATTCACTTCCAAATTCAAATAATTTTGATTATAATCTTTGCTAATTCAATTTCGAACTTCAAAATGAATTTCAAATTCAAAATGAAAATATGAACAATTTTTCAAATGATTTTGGCAATGGGAATAATTTCAATTGTGATGAACCCGAAAATTTTTGCTCTCAACAATTTCAAATTGAAAATTTTCAAGTTAATAATTATAAACTTGATTTTGTTGAGCAAATGAGTGAAATTCATGATAATCACACGGATTTGGTATTTGAAACATACTTGAAAC
Source organism: Allium sativum (assembly GCA_030737875.1). NCBI lineage: Eukaryota > Viridiplantae > Streptophyta > Magnoliopsida > Asparagales > Amaryllidaceae > Allium > Allium sativum. The sequence continues at coordinate 246,514,049 of CM060922.1, read as the reverse complement.
GACGTGACCAACAGAATCAAGTTTCAACGTGTGGCGATTTGAACGATAATCCACCTTTGCCCGCAATTGATGATTTTAAAATAACGACTTTCGAACTTGAAAATAATGATCTTAACGAAGTTGTTAATAATACGATAATTGAGTTGGATTTCAATTCTTATGAGAAGGTGGAACAAAATTTAAAATTCGATCTTCCTTTTTCTGAAAATTTGAAAATAACAACTTTAGACTTTGAAAATGATATAAGTAATGAAGTTGTTAATAATTCAAAGGAAGATGAATTTAATGAACACAAATTTTTTGGACTTTCCGAAGAAGAATTGAATTGTGAAAGAGTACATTTGAATCACCATTTTGATTTTGAAACCGATAATTCAAAAGAGTTTTTCAATGATAATCTTGAAATTCAAATTGGTGGAAATAAACATGAAATTCAATCCATTATTCGATTTACCCAGAAAACCATCGAAAACAAACCAACTCGTTCGATTTTTAATAAAACGACATTTGTTTTTCCAAATCTACATTCAACTTCAAAACTTTTTATGATTTGGTTTTTCGAGCCTAAGTCGTGTCTCTCATACTTGAAGAGACAAATGAATCGGTCTTTAGAAGACCGTTTCATTTACTTCTTGTCAATATATTTTCTAATATATTGTAAATATTTTTTTCTCTCTTGTAAGTATAGCGCATATTTTCAAAATTTTCTTTTCTTTTCTTTTCTCCTTCCACTTGGGTTGACTGTGGGGACACAGTCAAAATCAAGTGTGGGGGGAGTTTTATATTTATTTGTTTTTGCATAGATTTCAACTTTCTTTTCCTTTTTCATCCCAAAACAAAATTTCCAAAAAATAAAGCATTTTAATTTACTTTTAAATGGGCACGATGAAGTAGATATACGGTTTTGGTCGTACGATTAAAATATTTGGAATTTTACTTCTCTTAATGGATAACAAAAGAAAAGTTTGAATTATGAGCAAATTTAGTGTAACCGGTTTATAGGGAGATTCGTAGGTGATGAGTATGAAATGTTTTCTAAATTGTAATCCGATTAAATGAATGGTTAATTTAGATTACTTACGTTAACATTTTAGATCATTTAAGTGAAGTTGTGCTAAGATATTCTTGCTAAACACTCTCTTAAAAAAAAAAGAATATATATATATATATATATTAATCCAAGGGTATCCAACATTGCTGGTACATCTGGCGTTGGTGTGCAAACCCGCCAAGCTCTATCCGGCACCTTGTTGACAAAGTCAGCGTCGGTATATCTTGGTCTCATTTTATGAATTGGACACCTTAGGATTACTGACCCTCACGTAAGTCGTAGTGCAGTGTAGGGGTGGTATACCTAGGTATTTGTAAATAATAATAATGTAAATATTTTGTAATAAGGAGAGAGTTAGCACTTGAAATCCAAGCACACTCTTCACTTATTTGACATAACTTGCTAATCAAAAGTAAATAAAGATGCCAATGTACGATTGTTGATATCGATTACAGAATTCATTTCATATTTGCACTATGTTTCTACCTAAACAACTGGCCAAGCTGGAGGAGTTTGTAGCGATAACCGACTTTTGTTTGAAGTTTTGATTAGTAACGGACTTAAATTTCATTGTGGCGACCCAAACTTGTGTGAACTCCTTCGTGTAAAATCTAAAAGTAAATTACCCATTTGTAAATACTCTTTTAAAAACTTGCATTCATCTTGTGAATATTTTCGAATCTAGCATTTTTGTAAATATTTTTTGCATTTAACTTTTGGATTTTGTGGGTAGTATCAGCTGAAAACCCTGACGAGACAACACTCGTCCTACTGGGGACACCCAGAGGTTTAACGGCTTGTTGCATACGCTCAATGCAACCGTGCTCCCTACGAAAGTGGATTTATCTTAGTTTTTTTTTTACTTTATTCGAGGAAGAATAAAAAGATAAGTGTGGGGGTATTTGATGTGCACGTAAAAATGCACATTTATATTCACATATTTATTCTTGTTAATTAAATAAATGAACATTTTTGGGTGTTTTATACGATCAAACCATATTTTAAATATTTTCAAAATCATCACTCATATTTGGAAAAATTGAAATCACTTCTTTCCCCGTGGATCGACTCGCACTCACTACGTACTACAATAGTACGCTGTGCACTTGCGGTTATTTCGATAATTCGTGCGACGGTTTTCTTATTCAATAGAAAATCCGTTGTAGCGAACATGCAGAGATATAAAAATCAGAATAACAAGGAAGTAGCGAAGCAGAGAAAGAGTATAGGTGCATTCAGTTTATCTTGCCTTATCATATCTATACTAATCATATGTTATCTTGTTATCCTTGTTCTCACGGATTGTCTTATATTCAGTTTATTCATGTCATGATGCTTTTGCCTGTTTATATGCTAAAAGTCACTGGACTTACCAGACTTATGTCTGACCTAGTTTTGTTTCGCCTCTTTTCTTCCGTCCCCCCCCACCCCAAGGTTCACAGGGAGGAAATGTTACCACTTAGCTCAGTTTTCCTTCCAAGCTCGAAGATAGTCGATGTATTGCTTTGGACTCTCTCTTCCACTGCTATGGCTGGTTCACGCTTTATTGGGGAATATCATTGTTATTTTTTATGCTTCTTTTATACTTGGAAGTTTTTAAATCAAGACAGAAGTTTTATGTAATATTTTTAAGTATGAGTGAGTCAGTTGTTGTAAAAGCTTGACTGAATTAAGTTGTTTATAAAATGACTTTATTTTCCGCTGCTTTATTTGTCTGTCTTGTAATTTATCTGCATCTTTTACCTAAACGCTCCACCAAAGTTATGGCATTCCCTTTGTGAGTGACCTTAACGGAGGTGGGGTGCTTCAGGCATCCATTGTCCTTAAAGATTTCTAATGCTTATATGAATATATGAATATATGTAAAGGTGTGTGTATATCACTACAACAAAACAGTCATTTTACAACGGGCAAAAACCGTTGTACTATGCATTTCACAACGAGCAAATGTCCGTCTTAATATGCACCGTCGTAATAGCTCCTGACTATTTCACAACGGGCACTGACTGTTGTAAAAGACCGTTGTAATAACTTGCTCTGTCACATGCAATTACTCTATGACAATGGTTATTAGCCCGTTGTAATAGCTGATAAATTACAAGCGGCTGTTGCCCGTTGTAATATAGTATATTACAACGGTTTTTGCCCGTTGTAATAGCTAATTTAAATATAACTGCTGTGATATACAATCATAATAATAATGAATATTTTAACATGCAATAAATACTGTAATGCAACAATCAAAATCACATAATAACACATACTAAAAGACTGAAGCAAGAATCATATAATTCCAACACATTTCAAAAAGTTCGATAAGTTTATACTCCAAAAGACTAGATAAGTTTACATCCCAAAAGGTTAGATAAGTTACGTCGACATAGTTCTAACATAAATTACATAACTAGTTTCATAAGTACCAACACTAGACCAAGGAAACGTAATCTTTCTGTCACGCGACGGTAGATCCAACGGCCTGCTGATCTTGAGTCTGCATATAGTTACTAGTACGGTGTGACTGCAAAAAAAGAAAAAAAAATTATCAAATGTAGAGAGAATATATTATTATACACCATTCAAAACTTATTATACAACATTTAAGTCTTGCATTGCTGTAACTTTACAGCCTTTGGTTCCATAGTCTTCCTACTTCAGTTTAGACACAGTTTAGACACCATCATATCCACAGTTTGCAGTTGTATCTAAGTAAAAATATTTGTATTTGTAACTGACATTATATACGAACTTTTATTTCTACAACTATATGACCAAAGGAAGAATTAATTACATAATAGGCTTCTATTGAAAGTCGAAATATATGCAGATGTAGACTGGAACTAAGTTCACCTTTGAAAAACCATTGTGAATCTTTTATCTAAAATGTATTTAAAAACTCAGCTGAATGCATATAAAACTGATCAAATACATATTATATTATATCATGTTAAATCAATTTATGTATGCATAGGGAACTCATGTACACCATTGCGCAAACTCAAAATTGCATTTAAAATTTATGTGTGCACATAAACCAATGTCTGGAATAATTACACATTTGAAATTTCGTGGTGAAATGCGCATGAGGTTATCAACAGCCACATGCAAAGGCGTACCGTGCAGGTTACGAATAATTACAGCTATGCTAGGGGTGGAATAATTACAAATTCGTACCGTGCAGGTTACGAATGTTGTAATGAAAATACCACCGTATCCTAGGGGTGCGAAATTCGTACTGAGTTTGTCCAAATGGAGCATATACCCAGTTTGTCAAAACTGAGCTATGCTCTTTTTAAAAAAAGATATGAATTATATTTTATTGATTTCGTGATCGTCTTGATCATAGAGAATATTAGGATTTTTCCAAATTGCTCTATTCCAAAACAAATTACACACTAAGCTTACATCACACATGCTACTTTTTAACGTCTCTTAAATGATATCATGCATGCTACCTACTTAACAAAAGGTACTCAGGATTTGTAATGAAAATACCACCCTCTTATCACAAAGGCCTTATATAATACACGCAGTCATGTCTTTGTGCTGCTTCTTCAAACATGAAACCCAAATTTTATATGACATACAATCCAAACCGCAAATTTAAATTTGAAGATTTTAAAATTTGAAAACTAAAGCATTATCTAAACCCTTAATGTTGTTAGTTTTACATTCTTTTTGATGTTAGAATAAACAGAAGTTAATTTAAAAATATTGTCAAAACTCTGTCTTTATGAAGATTTTTTGAACTTAAATTGAAACAAGTCAGTCAAAATACGAAAAGAAAATAAACAAACAAGTAAAACCTTTTGACGCAATGAGGTAGAATGCTTAGAAGAAACACAAATCATCATTAGAAAGTCAGGCTTACCACTAAAAATCACAACAAAATTTTGTTTATGACCTTTACCCCAAGACATGGGAATTCCATTAGGTAAAAAGTTAAATCACCCCATTAATTACTTGCAACAAAACTCTTATGTAAACAAACTTTTTCTAGTAACGGAAAAGACCGAGAAATCAATCATAATTGATTCAACTTCAAAACTAAACAACTAGCACATAACAACAACAAAAATGTTGTTGCCCAACATATATATTGGACTTGTAAAATTTTCTTACAAATAATACGTATAAAAAAGCATTTCGTACGAATAAAAATGCAAGAAAGTGGGTTGGAATCTTGGAAAACACAACTATATATATAGAAAAAGATATGAATTTTGATTTCTAATAAATGATGTGATATTAGATCGTCATCATTATTTTTTCTACATAAACCAAAAATTACTATAGGAAAGGCAAAGCAATATCACAATCCGTTTTACTGCCTATGGAAAGAAAAGTCTACTTTAACTTCCTTTACACTAATCCCGAAGTCTAGCCCACAAAAGAGTCAACAATGCAAAGTGACCATACCTAAGATTCCCGAACGTGATAATGTAATCACTGAAGATGTTAATGATACCTCTAGTTCAGTAGGCTTTAATGCAGTACAGAAGTAGGCGGCTACTTCTGTGATTCATACCAAGACTTTATAGATAATGTAGTGGTAAATATTCAAGAGATCCCCAAGTATGATAGAAGATGTAGCTTTTTATATTATGGTTTTTGCAGACCCTTCCTATGTGCAAAAACAAGAACAAAAGTTCTCCAAACCAATTGCAGCTCAAACTAAAAGATGAATAAGGAGCGACAGTAATATTGCATGGAGATACCGAATGGGATTACAAGGGGTTTGGCAGCATATCATCATGCTTTCAAACCCCCTCGACCGACGCAGACACAGATATGAGGATTTAATGCTAATTACTTTAGGCTTTTACCTATGGAAAGATGGTCGAGTACTGGTGAGCAGTAAATGATTGTATGAATATCAACCAAAAGTAAACTCAAAAAAGGAAAAAGATCATAACCAGGTATGTGTAAAACATGAAAATAAAATGATGCCATGGAAGAATTTGCAGAACTAGCATTTGAATCCCTGGTATATTTGCATGACCTGACTGGATGAATATTTTTTATGAACTGTTTGATAAAAATAATGTTTCTAACAACACATTTAATTGTTTCTACTTACATATTAAGGGCCAACATATGCCATAATTTCACAAAAAAATGTATCATAAAGAAATCCATTCATGGGTGTTAACAAACAAACCAAAAATATTAAGGAACCATGAGATATGCAAAGTTAAGCTATATACATTTTAGTTTTCATATTCAAAATATACCTGTGTAGTAACTTTAAAGGCATACCTGTGCAGGAGCAGCTTACACCAAGGTTGAAATGTATCTGGTCTTATATTCATTGCCCCAGCAGAGGTCACCCCAAAGCTTTGTTTAATAAGTGGAATATTTTCTCGCATATAATCTATGTCGAGATGCACCACATTTGTATCACTGAATCAACCTCTTAGTTGTAGTTATGCAAATAACTTGATGGCCCTTAAACAAATAAATTCCACATTAGGTGATTTTCTCTCCTTATAACGATAACTCACTTTAATGTTACACTTGTTTTTTTTTAATGTTTGCTATTGACAATTATAGTTGTTACAAAATCTGGTGTTTCTTATCAAGAAAAGAATAGCGTAAAAGAATAAGCGAAATCTCTTCTTGCAGCCATGGCTGCATACAAATCTTCCTTCAATCCCATCTTCGATAATAATCCCAATTCAAAGGGGATCCCCTCTTCTCCTCCCCCCACTATTTCTCCTTCTGTTGGTAATCTCAAACAGAAAGCTCCTCGCATAGATTTTATTGTGGATGAAGACGGATTTATTACGGTGAAAAGTCGCAAGAACAATTCAAGAATAGATCTGAACCAGAGTAAATCGAGCCAATATAAGAAAGGTATTGGCAAATCACATGAATTTCCTTTTAGTGCATTCAAGAAACCTTTTCCAGCATCAAACGGTAGCCATTTTCAGGCCAAGAACACAAATGAGAATACTCATAATAGTGAGAAATCAATGAGAATCAATGTTTCTATTGAAAGGGCTACTTCAACATGGGCTGAGCTTGTAAAGAAAGGAGGACAAAACACGGATTTGGATCAAACATACATACCTCCGACATCAACTGCAGGTGATCACCTCATGAGGAAAATATTGTGATCGTTAATGAGGAAAACAACAACCACATGCAAAGGCGTCAACAGCAGCATAATTTCGTGGTGAAATGCGCATGCAAAATAGAACAAAAATTAAAATAAAATAAAAGAAACAACAGTAGCAGGGCAAAGCAAACCATTATACTTAGCGAAACGATGTAGCGAACTTGAAAGAGGTTCAATCGTAAGTAGACTTACATTTTGTCTTGTCAGTGGAGAAGCCGGGGCTGCTGGTTTCCGGGGTGCAGTGGCCATTCTTCGCCGCGAGGAGGTGACTGCGAATTGTAGGTAGGTTAACCTCAGTCGGAGCTGATCCCGAGGCAAAGCTGCTCGAAGACAGAAGGCTGCAGGTGGCTCACACAACGTTGAAGTGGAGGAGCTAGCACTACAAGAGGCGGTCTTCGTGGTTGTTGTGCCTGGACGCGGCAGCTTCACGGTGGCTCAGCGGGTTTGGGTTCGCGAGGAAGCCGATTGGTGCGAACTGGACGAACACGATGGGCAGAGCGAAATGGAGGCGCTGCCATTATCGACGGTGGCCATGGATTTTAAGGATTGGAAAAACGATTTGGGGTAAATTGGGATTTTCAGATTTAGGGAAAACTGTGATTTTGGGGAAAGGAAATAAAAGGGGTGGGCTGATAGAACACGGTAAAGATCCAATACAGGGACGGACGCGGGGTGCAGTGGTGCAAACAACGTATTATCAAGTGTAATGTCTTCTTATATTTTTAAACAAGTAATACCCAAGTATAAATACCATGTATTACACTATGTATACAAACACTAATGAGTATTTACGCATTTGAAATCAAAGTTTAAAACCAATTGAAATCTAATTAACTTAAAATAAATTCTCAAATTACATAAAATTCAAAATTCAACACAAATAAAATAAATAAGTTTAAAACTTACCAAATAAAAATAGAATCAAAGATTAAAATTTATCAAACTAAAGTTTAAAATATTAAAGTACTAGTTTAAAATGCTAATAACGCTTGATTTAAATAAAACCGTTCAGATTCAAATGAAATTTTAAAACATACAAAATTTATTTAAATAAATTCTCACACGATACAAATATATTAATTAGTTTAAAATATCACAAATGTCTAATATAGCAAAATATTTAAATCGAATATAAAAGAAAATTTTAAATTATACTCACAAAATTGATTTAAAACCAAAAGAAAATATATTAGGTTTCAAATTTAAAAATCAAATATCAAGTATAAAATAAATTTTCAATACTAAATTAAATAAATTTTAAAATTTAAATGTCGAAATCTCAGGTTCGTTACAACCTATTACAACGAATGTTTTCAGCACATTGTAATAATCATTAATTATTATAAGTTATATATGATTAATGTAATGTTATTAATGATTAATTATTAAATATTAATACATATATAGTATTATTAATGATTAGTAATTATTAATGCAATATTATAGTTACAGGCAATAATATAAGTAATATAACATCGTTGAATGAAATCTAATATGTATACAATAATATAAAGAAAACATTATTTAAAACTTTTTTACAGCTATTTGGGTAGACATTGCAGATATCATAACTTTTACAATGATGATATAAATAATATAATATTACTGTTAATAATTATTATTAATGATTAATTATTAAATAATATAATATTATAAATGATTAGTAACATAATATTATAGTTAATAGTTAGTAGTAATATTACAATTGACATATATTACAATAGACATTTTGTCAACGTTGTAAAATTGACATCTATTACAACGGGTCTGAAATGACCGTTGTAATAGCACTCTATTACACCATGCAGTTTTTACCTGTTGTAAGAAGAGCATTGTAAATGATATCTATTACAACTGTCCAAAAACGACTGTTGTAATAACATTCTATTACAACAGGCAGCCTGTGCCCGTTGTAAAAGGGTGTTGTACATGCATCTATTACAACGGTTTAAGAAGTGACTGTTGTAATAGCATTCTATTACAACGGGCAGTTAGCGCCCGTTGTAAAATGGACGTTGTAATAGGGTATTTTTGTTGTAGTGTAATGCGAAGATCAGGCAGTCTACTGATTCAGTTGACCTCCTTAATGCAATGTATGTTAGTGCCATGAATCCAATATGTATGCAAATAAACCTATTGTATCATATAAGTTCTATATGTGTGCACACCCATTCGTCCAAATGCAACATCCATATGCCGGTTCATCCATTTCCATACATAAAAGAAAAGAAAATGCACACACATCCATATGCAATATGAAAGTGATTGAGCCGATCTTAGTTCCTAATGTGTGTGTATATGCGTCCACAGGCAACAACTAGCAAACACTTGCATCCACTTGCATTCATCAATCATAACATGTTTCAAACAAATGTTTACATCCATAGGATTCCTATCTAAAGGTCGAAAATACTATGGATAAGATATACTCTATTGCCATAAACAAGTACTGATAAAACTTAGGAAAAAGGAGTTAAGAACATACCCTCGAAAATAAAAGGGTACGAAGCACGAATCTTGTCTTCGGTCTCCCAAGCCGCATCTTCTGGGTTATCTCCCCATTGAACTTTTAGCAACTTGATTTCCTTATTAAGCAGCTTCTTAATCGCTGACCCAAGAATACGGGTAGGGAATCGTCTGACTGTCGCTTCCCGTTCCACTTCGACTTCTTCGAACATACTCGGCTCAACAACTTCTGCGGTGTCATGCAGGCATTTCCGCAGATGAGAGACATGGAAAACGTCATGAACACCGGATAGATTTTCTGGGAGCTTTACTCTGTAGGCCATTTGGCTAATCCTCTCGGTTATGGGAAATGGTCCCACAAACCTAGGTGTCAACTTCCCTACTGATCCGAAGTGAACCACATTCCTCAGAGATGATACTTTGATAAAAACTAAGTTCCCACTTCGAATTCGATGTCAGTCCTTCTCTTGTCTGCATAGGACTTCTGCCTATCTTGAGCTGTCTTCATCCGCCGTCGAATAAGGTCAATCTTTTCAGATGTTTCTCTAACCATATCTGGTCCAAGTAATAATCTTTCTGTTGATTCCCACCAACAAGTTGGTGATCTACAGGGTCGTCCGTACAATGCTTCAAAGGGTGCCATGTCGATGCTAGCCTGATAGCTGTTATTATAGGAAAACTCTACTAAAGGAAGATGCTCTTCCCAAGTCCCTCTGAAGTCTAGGATACATAGCCTTAAAAGATCTTCTAGAATCCTATTCACCCTCTCTGTCCGCCCATCGGTCTGAGGATGATAAGCGGTGCTTAAACACACTGTGTACCTAATGCTTCTTGCAAGCTCCTTCAAAATTTGTTGGTAAAGATGGGGTCACGATCACTCACGATGTTGGAAGGTACTCCGTGAAGACGAACTATCTCTCAGACATAAATTGTTGCCAACCATGATGCCGTCCTCTTACTCTTAACTGGAATAAAGTGAGCGCTCTTAGTGAGTCTATCCACTATCACCCAAATACTGGTATTACCTTTCTTCGATCTAGGCAAACCATCTATGAAATCCATAGAGACGCTCTCCCATTTCCACTGCGGAACCTTCAACGGATGAAGTAATCCACTGGGCATCTTTTGCTCAGCTTTGACTTGCTGGCAAACTAAACATTGGGAAACAAATTCGGCCACATCCTTCTTCATCCCAGCCCAAAAGAAAACCCTCTTCTTGTACCTATACATTTTATCACCACCTGGATGAACGGTCATCTTAGAATGGTGGGCTTCTTCTAAGACTACCTTTATCAAGCTTCCAGTTTGAGGAACACAAAGTCTTCCATCTCGTCGCAACCACCCCTTTTCATCTATGGCATACCTACTGAGGTGACTAGAAGTCTCCCCTCTTTTGAGCTTATCCATGATGTCTAGAATCTGTGGGTCACCTTGTTGCGATGGTCCTATCTGATCCACAAGAGTCAGTCGTATCTCCAAGGATGCAAATAAATCAGGCAAAACCTCGATGGAGCTCTAAAATCAAAAGCTGATATGAACTCCAAGTTATTTCTTTCCACAAACAGAGGATTCAGGGCCACCCTCTGCCTACTTAGTGCGTTTGCCACCACATTACTCTTGTTAGGATTATAAGCAACTTCAAAATCATATGAAGCTAAGAAATCCATCCACCGTTGTTGCCTTAAGTTGAGATCCTTCTGTGAGAATATATACTTGAGAGATTTAAGATCGGTGTATAACTCGAACTTTTCTCTAAGTAAATAATGATGTCATGTCTTTAACGCGAATACTATGGCAGCTAGCTCTAGATCATGGGTGGGGTAGTTTTTCTCATGAACTCTCAACTGCCTACCCCCATAACATATTACTTTTCCTTCTTGCATCAGAACCCACTAAGCCCTATACCACACGCATCAGTGTAAACAGTAAACACTTTACTCCCATCGGGCAAGGTCAAGACTGGGGCTATTGTCAGAGCCCTCTTCAGTCGTTGGAAAGCAACGTCAAAATCTATGTCCCATGAAAATGCCAAATTCTTCTTTGTCAGCCTGGTGAGAGGGGCTGATATCTTCGCGAAGTCCTTAATGAACTTCCTACAATAACCTACCAACCCAAGAAAGCTTCTCACCTCAGTTGCATTTTTAGGAATCATCCAATCTTGCACTACAACCACCTTGGCTGGGTCTACAGCTATCCCTTCTTTAGAAACTACGTGCCCTAAAAATCTCACCTCTTTTCTCCAAAAATGGCATTTGGATAACTTTGCTTTTAGCTGATGGTCACAGAGAGTTTTCAAAACTTCTCCCAAATGTTGGGCATGCTCTTCTTCACTCTTGGAGAAGATCAAAATATCATCAATGAAGACTATGACGAATTTGTTTAGGAACTCCCGAAACACCCTACTCATAAAATCAAAAAAATAGGCGGGTGCATTCGTTAACCCAAAAGGCATAACTAGCCATTCAATGAAACCGTCTGGAGTCCTGAAAGTAGTCTTATCTATGCTGTCCTCAGCCATCCTCAACTGATGGAACCCCATAGCCAAGTCCAACCGAGAAAATAATGAGGCACCAACAAGTTGGTCAAATAAATCATCAATCCTCGGAAGCGGGTGCCTATTCTTCTTGGTGAGCTTATTTAACTCTCTATAGTAAACACACATACGAAGCGAACCATCCGCTTTAGTTGCAAATACTACTGGAGCACCCCACTAAGATATGCTTCGTATGATAAACCCTTTTTCAAGTAGCTCCCCTACTTGCTTACTCAGCTCCCTCCTTTCTCTTGGAGCCATGTGGCGCACTGGTAATGCAACTGGCTTTGCATTGTCCACCAGATATATGCAGAAGTCGATCTCACGCCTTGGAGGTAAACCTTGTACCTCATCAAAAACATCGGAATAACCCAAAACCACTGGAACAGATTGCAAATCATCTATGGATGCATCTAGAGACTCTAGGAAGCTAAGCATAAAAGACCCTTGAGGGTCACAAGAAACTTCGAGGGTCTTCCCATGACAAGTCAGGAGTCTAACAACCCTCCTTTCACAATCAAGAATGGCCCCATACGTGGTAAGCCAATCCATTCCTAGAATCAACCCATAGACCATAAACCCGAGCACATACGCGTCGCATTCAAACTCGACGCCTAACACAGATATTTTCAATCCCGACAAATCATTGATAAATGAGCTGAACCACCAATGGGGTTTGAAACAACTACGGGATCTACTACCATACTAGTAATTAAATGCAGAGATTCAACCACAGAACTAGATATAAAGGAGTGTGAAGCACCAGAATTAAAAAGTGTTCTAACTGGATAGTTTGAAAGAGAAACTAAACTTTCTACGGAAATTTTTCTACCTGTATCAGGAGCACTGATCGCGATAGCATGCACCTGCCCTCCAAAAGTCCCTACTCTTTGACCTTGTCCCTGCGATCCATGTTTCTTCGGGCACTCTTTAGAGAAGTGTCCGACCTCTCTGCAATTAAAGCAACTGGCCTTCCTTCTCTCCCTTGTCCTCCTCATGCAGGGTCATACCTACAAGCTTTTCAAAAGTGGCCCCCATTGGAATATGGGACATGGCTAAACCATGCAAAGGCTCATTCAGCCCTTTAGCAAACCGCAAAGCCCTTTTGTGCGGTGTGTCTACTAACTTTAACCCGAATCTTGCCAGTTGGTTGAACTTGTTCACATACTCCTTAACCGTCAAATTTCCTTGTTTGAGTGTTAAGAACCTCTCCATCTGTATGCTTCTCTCCGCTTGGGAATGAAATTTCATTTCGAACCTCTATCTAAAGTCTTCCCAAGTTTCTACCAGACGTCCAGCTTGGGTGACTTCCCACCAAAATGAGGCTTCGTCCTTTAACAGCCAAGCGGCTAATTGAATTTTCCTTTGGTCCTCTACTTCAAAGATTACGAATAAGTACTCTGTCTCCTTAAGCCAATTCCGAGCTTCTACGAATGTCTCATTCCCATGGAATGGCCTTCCTCCCATTTCCCGGAAGTCTTTGCAGATCTTGGCAAAGTTATCAGCTCTTGGTGGCGGAGGAGGAGGAGGAATGACTAGTGCAGCTGGGGGAGGAACGTTTTCTTGGCCTTCGGCAGGCTCCGTGGCCTCCAAATACCTACGGAACCATCTGGGTATTGTGACGCCCTCCGAGATATTAGGGATGTTTTGTTCCCCAGACATGCTGAAAAAGGGAAAAGGAAGAAATTTAGATAAAGGACCAAAGGACACTACATATGGCTTTTTGGGGAATGTTTTTTCAAAATAGACTTTTCTTTTGAAAATGTTTTTCTTTTAAAACCTTTCTGAAAATAATTTCCAAAAACTTTTATCTAATCTGGTAACCTTCAGCTCTGATACCAAGTGTGACACCCCACGTCCGTTAATGTCACTCACTAAGGGAATGCATTAAGTTTCGTGAAGCGCTATAGGTAAACAGACATAGAATAATTACAAGACAAATATAAATAAGGCAGCAGCGGAAAAATTAAACTTTTATTTCAAGCATAAGTCATAATACCGTGGTCCACAATTTCATAAGTCACAAAAACCATTACAATAAAATAACTTCTGTCTTGCACCATCAGAGTACATAAGTAAATAAAAGCATCATTCCCCCAGTTAAAAGAGTTAAGCCATAGTAGAGACAAGAACTTGAGCCATACTTCAGAGTAGCTCCTAGTAAGATGATATCTGATTCCTGATTAAGTCTAAGTGTTTCCTCCCTGAGAACCTAGGGGGAGCAGAAGAAAGAAGGAAAAATAACAGGGTCAGAGATAAAGTCTGGCGAGTCTAGTTACTTTTAGCCAGTAGATAAATAAAAGCAACATGATAGGCATATAAAGTGGATAAGAGAGATCACTACATAAATGGTAGGTGTGACAAGGCAAGCAAGATAAGGTGTATGTGCCTCACTAATGATTACTCTGCATTATTACTAGTATAACTGAAATGAGATGATCCCTTCCACTATGAGTTGGTAGGCTTAGGTCATACGTCCAAGTATACCCTAACCACTACCCTAATCAATCGGCTCCCTATCCTGTAGATATCCTGTGCGGGCCCCACAGTACGAGGTACCACTTCCAAAAGTGGCAACTCATGGTGTGCACAACCATATCTACTGGTGTCACGGTTGTCTTAGCCCCCTCTGCCCATCCCATGCACGCACATGTCCCCGGTCGGTTTGCACCGCCCACACCATCCGCCTCGTTTGGATCTCTTACAATCAATCATTAAGCGTGCCCCTTCTCCATCCAGTACTGAGTTCTTTACTTGATACCAACTTTGGGTTACTGACTGAAATGGGTCCCACACAATATGATACAAGCTCTCCCCTTTGTCTTGTATCCCCACTAGGTTTTCCCATGACTATGTATACCCTTAGGTGTCTTTAATTACATAGCCCTATACCAGTTATGCTTACCCTAAGGGTGTCTTTAATTACATAGCTTCATTACGTTATCTATCGGTTATGTATACCACTAGGTGTCTTTAATTACATAACCTTATTACATTATCTATCGGTTATGTATACCACTAGGTGTCTTTAATTACATAACCTTATTGGGTTAAGTTCGTGGGCCTATATGTATATATTACCCACTCCCTCTAATTTACTTAACCCACCCACTACCCATCCAATTTTACTTAATCCTAACTTAAGTTCATAGTAATACAATCTTTATGGATTAAATTAGGTTAAGTAGTCCAATCCTTTACCATGTCCATTTATGGTTTTATAATGGGCTAGACCTCCCAAATTAGGCCTACAACATATGGATGCTGGATATGTCGGTCGTGTCCAGGCAGTCTTATTCCACAGTTAGGCCTAACCTCGTGTCTTAGCCTGATTCGTATTTGCGTACTTAGACCTCCCACATTAGGTTCAACATTAGTGGTTGTTGGATATGCCGATCGGGTCCGGGCAGACTTCCACCACTAATGTAACCTAACCTCATGTCATAAGTACAATTTACAATTCCTAATTTTAAATTACTAAACATTCCAAATTAATCCAAATCTACCTATTTCTTTATAGGTAACTATTTCTATGTTTTACCCATTTGAATTACATGTCCCATTTCATATAAATATTACATAAATTATGCCAATTATAATCTATTTTCCCCTGTTTTCTCTCTAATGTATTCGTACGTATTTTGGCAGCATCTAGGCTATAAAGTAGCCTAGCTACAACAATGAAAAGGGAATATGACGAAGGTGATAATTTCAACATATCTTGGCATAAACATAAAATGGTATGATAACAAGGTGAATGGTCATGTAATCATCATGGCAAGGTAGGCATAAAAGTGGTGAACTTTTAACAACTACGATGTCAGAGAAACATAATGAGATCTAAATTAACCATAAGGTGTCCAATTATTTAGATCTAGCATAGTTAGGGTGACATAGTAACATGTTTAGATCTACAGATGGATTCACATGTCAAGTTTACAACATATCTTAATGGACCACAATATGATAGGTGAAAGGTGCTTAACATAAAGATCTAGATCTAAGTAATATTACAACTGTCTAAATTTATAGATATACATCCACCATAACATGGTTACAAGTCAAGATCCACATAAGCAACATAATCGAATAACCACAATTTTATTAGATCTAGGAAAATAGATCTGTCATGATATAGTATAGAATTCCACATTAACACAGAATCATATTTTACAACATATCCAATTCATAGTCTTTCAAGATATACTTCTATTTATCTAAACCTAAAAACAACTAGAACTCATAGCGTTAGATTTAGAGAATTGAGGAAGAACGGATCTAGAATTTCTGAATTGGATTTGTAGAATATGTTGTTGTAGAAAACGGTTCAGTTCGCACTCCAGCAGCATATGGCCTCCATGACTTCCAATGAAGAAAATATGAGAAATAGGACATGTACATATAACTACCAGACCCCTTGAAACCGAGTGCCACGTCAACCCTAGGGGTGTCGACATCCCTATGGGTGGGTCGACCCCTAGGAAGACACCCCTCCAGGGGGGTTGACCCCCTAAAGCGGGAATTTTGCTGCTTAGAGGAATTTTTCAAATTTGAATCCTCTGGATAGAATTCTGACTCATCTTTGACTCACCTCTGACTCATGTGTAAATATAAAATATTTCTATGCATATACAAACTTAAAAGCCGCAATACTTCTTCATATGGTGTCCGTTTTACGCAAACTAAATGTCTATCTTGACCAGAATTTCGAGACGGACGCAATGGTGCAGTCTATTTCCTCTGATTCTGAATATTAAATTAATTATTATTTAATTTATTCTCTTTAATGTCATTAAAAATTCAGGGTGTTACAAATTCACTTCCTAGTGAATGGGATCAGAAGACTCTAGCAGTCGAAGAAACCAATGATATTAGTACTGTGTGAATAGAAGATTGGTAATCTAATGTCCTATGAAGTGAAGTTGCAGGTTAGAAAGGAGAATCAAGGAAATGAGAAGAAATCACTGGCACTTAATACAATGATTGATAATGATGAACTTGATGATGATACTATTGATGATATCAAGTTTATTACCAAGAAGATCAAAAAATTCTTGAAGTACTGGATAACAAAGAAACTTTGAAAAACTAATAACAATAATTCTAGAAATGGGAATGTTGTTAGATGTTCTAAATGTGATAAACCCGGTCATTTGAAAAGGGATCGTCTTAACTTGAGAAAACCAAAGCACATTTCAAATACTTTTAATAAAGAAAGGAAATAGGCATTCAATGCAACATGGGATGATTCATCATCAAGCGATAGTGATTCAGAAACAGAAAAAGCCAATGTATGCTTAATGGCAATGGATGACCAGATATGGAATTTTGATTAAAAAATTACTAAAGTTTTAAATGATATGCAACGGAGATATGAAATACTTAGTGAAGAGTGCGATAATAGTTTGGTAGAAATAGATAAATAAAAAATATCTAATGAAAAGCTGAGTATAGAAGAACATTGTCTCGAAGATGAAATTGGAAGATTTAATGGTCATAAAAATGGAAGGGATTTAACACTTGGAAGTTATGAAAAACCGAAAAGTGAAAATATTCTTTAAAATTAGAAAATCTTTCAATGAAGTCACAGATCACTTATCTGAATGACAAAATAACATTTCTAGACAATGTTATTCTTAACCATAGTAAGGATTTTGATAAAATGAAAACTGATACTGATAAATTTAATAAAGGAAAGGATAATCTAGAGAAATTATTATCTGCATCTAAAAACATTAGGAATAAGCATGGACTTGGATATACCCCTAAGGCTAAGAAAAATAGTACTCAATATACTAAGTTTGTCAAAGCCACCAATTTCAAACCAAAACCTGGGAAATTAAAGTTAAATCCTCCAAATAGGTTCATTAACTTATGGGTTCCAAAATGGTTAGATAATACCAAAAAATAAAAATGTATTGATAATTTATTAATAAGGTTCAATTATCTAATGATTATATTTTGAAAGGGCATTTAAACTCTTCATGGGTTTGGAATCCCAAAACTTAACCCCATGGACCCCGAAATAAAAAGGGTACTAGTGTGCATATTTTATAATTTTTCAGGTACCAAATAATCGGTGCTCAAAGCATATGACAAGAAATCTATTGAACCTTGGATAAGTCTAAAAATGATTAGTTATTGGCATCAGCAAAGTTGGTAACTCTAAAACTCATCTGATTATTTTGTTTATTTCTTGTTTTGATTTCCCCACTTGTGTTTTATTTATATGCATATACAAACTCTACATATTTGTCTAGCAGTAAACTAAATAATTCTTTTTACCCTTTTTGTTGATGACAAAGGGGGAGAAAAGGTATAAAGATACTACAAAAAATGATAGGGGGAGTGCACAGAGTTAGGGGGAGTCAAATATAAAAAGTATTATATTTTATCTCTTAAGTATTTATATGGTCGTCATCATAAAAAAGGGGGAGATTGTTAGTTATTGATTTTAATGACAACAACCATATAAACATTACTACTAACATAACTTTGAATTGTGTTGTTACATTAGATATATTATGGAGATATTCAAACAAGAGTACAGAAGAATAACTATAGAAGATGGATAATCAGAATAATAGAGGACTAAAGAAGACCAAAGCGTATTAGAGAAGAATACTGAAGAACAGAAGTGTTTGAAGTGATAAGGAGTTGGGTGGACCTTGGAATATCTTGTTAAAGATCCCATGGCAATTATAATTGAAGATAATCAACATTGACCTCAACCGAATCACTAAAATCCACAAATATAAGGAAATTTGAAGTGTAGAAAATTTGAGACACTTATAAGTGTTACTGTGCATGTTTGCAACACATGTATGTCGACATACACAATTATGTACATCGTAATATAACGGTTTTCCAGAATTTTAAATTCAAATTTGAAAGTTATTTCCCTCCACCCTTTCACTAAAAAAACATCCTTTCATACACTATTTAAAGGCATCTAGTAACGAATTTTTACACAATAATTTCAGATTTTCTTCTACTCCTTCTTCTCCATTTATTCTCTACAAAATTACATTGAAAACTATCCTGTTACACTTGCAAATCCACTCTCTTTCACTCCTATTCTTCATTGATTTGCAATCCACACAATATCAGAGAGTTGTACTTGAATTCCTATCATTCTCTCTCTAATTTAATCTTATTCCCTCAAGGGATTCAAAGATATATTGCCATTGGAGGTCTATAGGATCATTGTACCAAATCTACAAGAGTCTTTATTGAAGATACGACTACTTGCCATTGTTTGTTGTTGTTGACAAGGAGGTGTATCTTGTAGCCTGTGAAATCAAGATTGTAAAGGTGTTCTTTCCATTCGTGGAAAGCAAGCGATTATAGTGAAACTCTGCATGGTGAAGTGTAGGACTGGATGTAGGATTGGTTAATCCAAACCAGTATAAAAATCCTGGTGTTATTCTTTTGATTTGAATTTTAATAGATATAGTTTATCTCTATAGTGTCTGAGTAGCCTTAAGATCCATTAAAACTAGGTTATAGACACCCAGTTCTCTAACATTATGAATGTAAAATCAACTCAAATGAAATGTTTAATGAAATGCACAGGTAACTTAAAGGATGTTTGGAACTCCCATCCTCTAAGGATCCATTAGACTAGATATTAATAGTACAATACACTATTATAATAGTGTCTATGGTAAATATAATATTAAAAATATCGTAAGCGGTCTTACCGTTATTACCCTTACACCATTTATAAAAATTGTTTTAAACATTTCATATAAAACTCCAGTTAAATAGTCGATGGATAGGGATGTGTCGTTATACGATGTCAAATGAAAACCATATGGGGCTTGATCAGGATAACATGACAAGGCACACGAGGCAACACCAAGAATAAGATTCTACCAGTTGCACTTCCGAACTGATTTTAACGCATAGCTGCAACTACTTCCCACCTCGAACAATACTCCGAAAGTCAGAGGCCCACCATCAATCACAAAGTAGTAGACGGTATCGAAGAAGTGTGTTCGATAAGTGGTGCTACCTCAATAGCTTCTGTTTTAGTCATTTCTATTATGACCCCAAGGTCAAGGCTATCCATCATCGTTCTTTTACTTCATCCTAGTAACACTTGCCAAACCAACCAACTTCACTTTGGATTTTCCACCATGTGCACAGTTGTTAAATTGGTTCCTGGTCTCGGCAGAGAATATGTCAATATCCCACTCCGGTCTCTTTAATAACCAGACGCTTATTTCACACCATGGTCATTTATATTTATAAATCATATTTAAAATATCATAAATCCAATAATAACAATATAGATTTTATGTTTGAACACTTAAGTCCAAATATTTCAGTGTCATACGTTGTATTTAAATCAATTCATTATTTTATTAAGTCCAAAAGTTCAAATTTATATTTACAAAATGGTTAATATCAAATTTACGTTTTAATTTAACATTTCTATATCTCAAATATAGTTATCCAAAATCTTTATATTCAACATTTTGGACTTGTCAGCTCGGACTGGAAATAAACTTCCATTTTAAATAGTTAATATATATTACAAATTGTTAAATTAAAGTAATTGTATTAATATAAAATATCTTGATTTAAAAATCATAAAATAATTAATGATTAATATTTTAATAAAATAGTTAAATTTTCAAATAGTTATAAAATGTATAATAGTTAAATTAAAAATAAATAGTTATAAAATAATTAATTATATAAAATAGTGTAGAATAGTATAATATAAAATAATACAGGTTTGCAAATATTCTAGTTTTAAATAATACTCCAATCCAAACCTCATATCCATCTTTCCAAGTTCTAATTTATTATCAAATAAGATATCAAAACTTCATTTCAAATAAATTTAAACTTTAATAGTATATTCTCAATTCTAATTCATTTCAAAAATAGTATTTAAGTTAGGTTTCAAATTTATTGCTTAATCAATTTCTTCAAGTTTCACATTTACATTAAATCACATTTTAACAATTTCATATGAATTAAATATCAACTTCCTAATAAGATCGATTTTAAATATTTAGTTTCAGTTGTATTTAGATTCAAACCTTTTCTTGATAAATTGTTATCAAATCAATTTATTTAATTTTATAATCATAACATATTCACGTAAAACCTATTTATTATCTTTTAAATCACATCTTTTGATTAATTCAACTTAATTTGATAATTTCATTTCAATTTAATCATTTAAACAAATTAAGTAACCATTAAATTTCTAACCTCTCTTTTTAATCCATTCTTAATTAAAGTAGTAAAGAAGTTTATATTTTTTATAAAATCTACATGTATGTTAAGTTTAGAATTAAATAATATTAAACTACAATAAAGTATTTATTAAATTACTTATAAAATAATCTAAATTATTTAAATTATAAAATATTATGATCGAAATATTGTTAAATAGCTATATTAAATTAGAATATGTTTATAATTTAGAAAAATACTTTTCAAATTAGATCAATGGTGTATGCATACTAATTTCTACTTAGGCCAAGTAATACCGATGCATATTATTTCAGTCCAAGTTTAAAATTTGAATCTGTAGTGTATATCATTTCAATCCACATCGCAAATCGACTCATTTCATTTTCTTAATCTATACAGTGGTTCGGGTATATATAGTTTCAACCCATAGGGAACTTGCAACGTGAAAATAATATAAACAAACATAGAGAATCAAATCATATACATACAACAACATATGTCACTTGTGCACATTTCTTGTTATGTATCACGTGTCATAAAGGCGTATTATACATGCACAATATAAATATCATAAAATATGATTTACTACAAGCAATCCTAAAAATTTCAGAGCATTTCAGAAGTATGTCAGTCAAGCGTGAGATAAATTTAACTTTCAAGGCATTGAACGAAGAGAGCAAATGAATGTGCATTGAATGGAACGACATGAGTTACGCGATCCAAACGCGACAATACCAAGATCAAATCCGCAATAACAACAGAGAATTTATTTTCTATATGATGAAGAGGGTGGATAATTCTTAGCAAAAATCAAAAGAAAGAAACAAGGCCAAAACACTCAGCAAATTGATCAATCCAGCAACAAAAATAATATGGACCTCAAAACAGCAAAAATCACATGCATGCACACACCAAGGCACACTAACACAACACAACACATGATAGCACACACACCAAATATATAGCACTCTTTCACAATGTTTTTAAACAACACAACACTACAACAAAAAAGAAAAAATACAATACAAAACACAAACCCATCCAAACCTAGTAAAGAAAATACGGAGAAAATACAAACTCAATACAGATAACCCACAAACAAACACATGCATACAATAACACAAATAGAAAAAATACGCATGTCACACATGGTCGGAGATTGTTAGCTATGACACAGTGGGATCTGGCTAAGGATTGCACACAAGGGGAGGAGTGACTCAAGCACAAGAACGGGTCAAAATTGGGTTTGATTCCACGTTATTGGGTTCGGCTACGAGTGAAGCGTGGAGTCGGAATCCGATGGTCAGGGGATCTCGCAGTTGTAATGATTAGCATAAAATATGTTATTTTATGCACCAATATTTTATCTTTTTGTATATAAACAAATATTACATTGGGTATTATTTTTTTGTTTTTACAGATGAGTTGTTCAAGCCTTATACAACTTTAAAAGTGAAGAATTGATGCCATATACATGAAAAATTGCATAAGAAGCTGTCATTGGAGGCTAATTATGTTCACATTGGTCAATTTGGAAGGAGATTAGTAGAAAAGATCTTAGGAAAACATTCACCTAGACACATGTCAAATAAGGATAAGAGGAGGATCGTAGCATAATCTTTGATGAGAAGGCCCATTTGTATGATTAGGGTTTTGCAACTCTGCTATAAATACACATGTATACCCATTGTAAAGAGATACTTTTCTGCTATAATTCTTCTGCCATTAATCTAGTTTAGTTTTCTTTTACTTTTCTGCGTTTTTATTTTTCTAGCAACTAGTGCCATCTACAATTTTTATTTTATTAGCAACTAGTGCCATCTACACAATTAGATTTGGTAGAGTAATAGTTGTATTACGCACTTATTTTCATTAGTGATTGACCGACTGATTAGATTCAGTGGTAATCCTAATTTTATTTTCTGTTATTTAAAATCTGCAAGTTTAATTTCTGCTTCTTAATTGCTTTCCTAGGTCATATTGGATTGAATAAAGATTTGATTAGAATCAGATCTGATTCAGTTCAATAATAATTTTATTTGTAGTATCAATTTTTTTGATTTCAGAATCAACCTCCAAGTTTTGTCTAACTCTTCCACAGAATATATAAATAATAAAAAATATTTTTCCTCCCTTGTGTTTGACCTTCATGTTACACGATCTGTGCACTTGTAGAAATTTATTACAAAATTTGCGCTTTTCTAGTTCTTAGAAAGCGTCAATCAAGTTTTTGGCGCCATTGCCAAGGAGGTAACAATTAAATTTTATTATTTATTTATTTTTCGATTCATGTTAATTTTTATTTTATTTTTCTTTTTTCCTTTTTGTTTTTCTTGTATATATAAAAAAAGACAAATTCTTAATTGGTTAGATTTGGTATTGTTCAATGATACCATAATCTTTTGAACAAGAGAAAAAATTCTTGCCAATTTTTGTCCAATTTTTTTTCCCTTTTTCATCTATTTCTTTCATCTTTTCAGAATTTTTTCCCTTTTACATTTCTCTTTCTCTCCTCTTCTATTTTCACAACAATAAAAAAAGCCTACTCTTTTGTTCCAGATTTCTTTCCTATCCTTGTTCCCCTCCAATCTTTGCAATTCTTCTATTACAAGTCTTTAAAAAAATCCTTTACAATTCTTTCTTGCTTTTTTTCCTCTTGCCTGATTTTGTTCTGCTATTTTCTGCCTCCTACAATCTGCAATCATTGTCATAACCCATTTACCACTACCATACACCCTCACGCCAAAAAACTGCCCTGACCACCATCCTCACACACGGCCAAATTTAACACCATATTCACCTTCACCAAAGCCACTCAAACAAACCATTCACGCAACCTTCCTGTACCCACGTCAAAGCCATCCACTGAACCGAATTCCCTTATATCTCCATACAATCCCCTATCCACATCCGATAACCCTCATTTTCACCATCGTAGTTCAACGCATACCATCCTCATCCATTAACAGCTACCACAATGCCATCACCAACCCTCACCTCAACCATATGTCAACCTCTCTACTGAAACCCGAAAACTTCAAAATAGCCAAAACCCAATTGCATAGTTCGAACAACACCCAGAACCCCTTTTGCCGATTCGAAAACCAAGCCAACATCATAGTTCCATCCCATGCATTTTTGACTTCGATCTGTTTTTTTGAATTCTCGATTTCTTGATAAATAGCATGAAGGATGTGAATTTTTGAAGATTTGTTTCCTTGGAAATTGAAAATTTCCCTAAGTCCGATTTTGAAAACAAAAAGAATAAAAGGGGCGATTTGTTTCACAATTTGTTTTGGGATAAAAAGGGGCGAGATTCTGGGTTTGTTTTTATTTTTATTTTTTTGGGTGCTTCCTGAGAATATAAGAGGGGTTAAATACTTGACTTGTTCTGGTTTCCTGAAAGACCCAATTTGTTTCGATTTATTATTATTACTATTATTTTTGGGCGTGATTTGCTTTGATATAAAAAAAATAAAGTGAGGAGATTTATTTGCTTGATCCTTTGGTTTGTTTGTGAGCTTTAGAGTATGACGTGGTGTAATCGTGGGTTGAGTCAGTCTGTTGAGTCCTTTTTTTAGCTTAGTTCTTTTTTTTTTCCTTTTTTTGAGTTTAGTTTCGCTTAGCTTTTGTTTTGTTAAGTTTATTTTTAAGTTTTTTTTTCCGGTCTAGTTAGTTTAGTTTTTATTCTTCCAATTTGCTTCTTTTTCTTTTGTTTAATTAGCTTCCAAAAAAAATCAAGGGTCAAAGAGCAAAATTCAAGCAATCAAACGGGGATTTTGAGATCAAACAATTTGCAAACACTGGGATTGGAACTGCTGACACTACTTAATTTTTTTGGACAAACTGTCATACCTCACTGTAAAAATTTTCTAAACTCTACAAGTGTTGCAACTACTTAAAAAATTATAGACATTGCATGTAAAATATTTCTGCCGGGGCAGCGGCTTGCTTGTACAATTTGTTTTTAATTCCTGTAGTTATTCTTATCTGATTACTGTGATGAAATTTCTGAATAGATTTGTTGAGAAACGAATTTCCATAACTAAAATCATTACTCCCGTCATTTTTGAATTATAAAACTAGATTTGATTGGCAAATATTTGGCTACAAGAGTGTATTTTATGAAATTGATTCTCTCAAGGGTTTGATCGCGGATATATATCAGTTCAATTTATTGAACTTCTAGCAAAAGAGGTTGCATTCTACCCGTAAAACATTGGTCGTATCCCTTAGTATTTATATTATATGTGTACAGCCATAAGACCCTCTTCCTCCTTCAAATAGAGATTATGAACTAATAAGATATACTTGAGTACGTTATTTATTTTGAATAGGAGCTCAATTTGACAACCTTAAGTTTTGGATTTCTATATTCAACAATGATGAGTAAAAAGAGTGTTAGCCACCATAATTCTCCAAAAGATTCTCAAGTAAATCAAAACTTTTCAAACGGGATAAACCACAATCAAGTAAATAAAAAATTTCTGAATCTCAATGTCGGAAAGGATAGACCCTTATCACTTCGAGATCAATGTCACCCAATTAGGACTGTTCAACCATTTGTCATCATATATCCACCAGTTGAAGGAAATTTTGAGCTTAAACATTCTTTTATTCAAGGGGTACCGAAATTTATTGGTTCTGAAAATGCCTATGAATTTCTAAGCGAATTTGAATTGTATTCATCCACAACTAAAATGCAACACTTGTCTAATGAATCAATCAAGCTAAGGCTAATTCCATTTGCATTACTTAAAAGTGCTAAAATATGGCTAAATTCTCTTCCAAGACAATTTATAAGAAGTTGGGATGAATTTGTCACTGTATTCTTGAAGAAGCTTTTCCCTTTCCATAAAACTCTAAAAATCCGAACTGAAATAAATCAATTCGTCCAAAACGAGGGGGACTCCTTTCCAAAATACTTTGAGAGATTCAACCAATTATTATATAGTTGTCCTCATCATGCAATTCCCAAATATCACTTATGTCAAATTGCATATTGATGGCTAAACTATCAAACTCGAACACAACTAGAATCAATGTGTGAAGGAGAATTTATGTCTAACACAGCCGATGAAGCTTGGGAATTCTTAGAAAATTATTCTGGAAAGGACATGCAATGGGAGCCAATTCGTGTTCCCATTCGTACTTCTACTAGAGGAGTGCATGTCGTGGATCCAATTCATATTCCCCAAGAAACTCAGACTCCTCAATTCGAAGGACAACCCCACTATTACCCTCAAGATCAAGCCATTGTTATAGCTCAAAATAATCCTTATTCTTCCATGTATAACCCTAGTTGGAGAGATCATCCAAATTTCTCGTGGTCTAATCCCAATAATGTCATGAATTCAAATTACCAAGCCCCATTTTCTTCTAGTCTTCAAACTCCTCAAGTTCCACCTCAATCCAAGCCTTCACTCAACCATACAGACATTTTAACTTTCAATCTCCTTCATCTTCTCAAGAAATCGTTCGACTTGAGAAATAGATAAATAATCAAGATACAAAAATCGAACAAATGATGGATATGATGAAGGAGTTGATGAAAAGTAATGAGAAAGTGCCGAGTCAACCTGAGGTAAATCCAGAATATAATTATCTTACTGTGAACAGTTGTGAGGATGAAAGCCATAATTCGCTTAACCCAGTCACCATCCTTAGGTCTAGTAAAACAATTGGCAATAATGTCAGTAATCCCGATAACCCTTCGATCCCAACTTTAAATCAAAAGCTTGACACTCTTCTAATGGAAATTAAGGCAAAATCTTTTGAACCTTCCAAACCACCATCTTCTTCGAATGTTGGCAATCCCAACATATCTTCTTCCAATGTCGGCAGCCCCGACAATATATCTTCCTCTATTATTGGCAACCCCAACACTCCATCTTCTATACCTTTACCTCCTTCACTTTCCTTGTCGAAACCTTCTTCTTCGAATGACCAAGATTCTGAAACAGGACAAGTCGACATGATAGAATTGTTTGTTGATGATACGACATATTTACAAATTCAGAAAGCCTTTCATACTTCAATAGAATTGTCCACGGTGTCTTTCGAAGACGAACTCAAACTTTTAAATAACGAGAATGAATATATGGAACGTCTCAAAGATAATCTTAAGACCATTTCGTCAAAAAAAAATTGTTGTTAAACACTCAAATTTATGATTACGATAATTTTCATCTGAATGGTATAAATCACTGTCACAACCAAATTTGCAGAGGGAAGATTTTGAATTCAGAAGCTATTGACATGCCTCTTATACCTCAAAATTCAGATATGAAATCATCATACATTATTTTTGATAGAGGCAAGTGTGGGGGGAAAGGAAATCTCATTTTTCACATGACACACATCATCATCATAGATTTCATTCTACATACTATTTTTATTTGCATATAGTTGTTAAATTGCATTTCGTTTTACAAATCATTTTTCATTTGATCCACCTTTGGGTACTATCTTTCAAATTTAGAAAAAAGTTATAGTGTGGACACTGTTTTGACCAGGTGTGGGGGGAGTATGCATTGCATTCTTTTCATTTTCTTTAAAAAAAATTCTTTTCATATAGGACCATCATGCATTTTAGGTAATATTAACATGTCAAAATTTTTTTTTGAAAATACGACTCATTTTAGATTGATACAACAAAATAAGTTAACGGTTGTTAATCAATTGATAGTATTTTTTTCTCTCATCTAGGATTGAATAAGAAATATAATGAAAAGTTGAATTTTGAGGGATAATAGTGTAACCGATACATAGTGAGATTCTTAGGTGATGGCCATGAAATTTATTCTAAATTGTAGTCTTTGTTTAATGAGTGGAGGACTTAAAATACTTATATTGGCTTTTCGAATCTTTAAACTAAGTTGTGTTAAGCTGAATTCGCGACTCTCTCTTTTTCTTATATTTTCGATAATAATAATAGTTGTAACACCCTACGTCCGTTAATGTCACTCACAAAGGGAATGCATTAAGTTTCATGGAGTATTATAAGTAAACAGAACGGAATATTACAAGACAGAAAAAGTAGTACTGGAAAAATTTTATAACTTTATTGCAGCAGAAAAAGAAATAAGTTTGATTACATTTCTAAATACCAAAACCAAGTACGTAATATCAGTCTTGTACAAAACCTTCAGAGTACTTAATATTAAAACTGTAATCCCCAACATAAATGCCATAGATAAGCTGAATCAAAGCAAAGCAATTTATCCTTCAACTTCAAGCTGGAAGAAGGGATATCTGAACTAAGCTTGAGTATTTCCTCCCTAAAAACCTTGGGGGGGGGGGGACGGAAGAAAAGAGGCGAAAAAAAACTAGGCCAGACATAAGTTTGGTGAGTCCAGTGACTTTAACAATATAATCATTAAAGTAACAGAATAAGAACATAAACTGGAAAGTAAGAAATGACTATACATAAATATGCATGACAAGGTAAGCAGGATGAATAAGATAAACGTTGATCGCGCTTCTAATCACTAAAGGATAATTACTACACTGCACCAATGCTAATTTCACCGCACCGTTACTAGTTACATACTGAAAGTTGATCCCCATCTTGTAACTGGTAGTCCTCAGGCGTAACATCTAGTAAGAGATGTTCACCCCATACAATCCTTACTTGCCCATACTAAATACTAGATGTCCTCACACTACCCCCTTATCGCTTAATCGATCGGCTCCCTAACTCGCATGTATTTATTACTTGTGTCATTCGGCCCCGCTTGTTTACTTGTGTCATTCG
Organism: Allium sativum; assembly: GCA_030737875.1. NCBI lineage: Eukaryota > Viridiplantae > Streptophyta > Magnoliopsida > Asparagales > Amaryllidaceae > Allium > Allium sativum. Next base: position 246,484,909 of record CM060922.1, on the reverse strand, counting down.
GCCCCGCTTGTATGTAGATACCCGTGCTGGTCCCAGCATAGGGTGTATCAATCCCTATGATGGCAACCCGACACAATTCAAGATGCACAGTGTATACTACTGATGCCCAGTGCCTGCTTTGTCCACTCCGGAGCATGTGCACGCCCATACTCCGTCGGAACCTACACTGCCGCACCACCCGCCGCTATTTTGACCGCTTATAATCAGCCCAGTAATCGTGCCCTACCCTGCCTAGTTCAGGGTACCATGATACATCTATGTGGATTACTGCTGAAATGGGTCCCTGTTACTAGGGTTTCCTACTGGTTAAGTGTGACGATCCCAAAATCCGTGTGACGGTATTAAGGATAATCATTGGAATATAACACATCAATCATCATAGCAGAGTGCAGATAATAGCAAAAACAATATATAGAATAATTTTACATAGATATGACAGCGGAATCATAATATGTAACAACATCAGAATAACACAACATAGGATATAACTTAGTAAATAAAAGGGGAATGATCAGTCACCATCGCCATAGGCGGAATATATACATACAGTAAGACATAATAAGGGTATCAGTCTACATCGCCTGAGGCGGTACATATACATACGATAATAAATACTGGAAGTAAAACAGTCTGCATCGCCATAGGCGAAATCATATACATAAGACAGGCGGAAAGTCAATAGCCAAAATACAAATCTAATCCATCGCCATCAAGCCAAAAGTGCACTCCGTACTGCAGTGCCAAGCCCAAACAACCTGTCATCTGTAAACTAGGCTGCCCTGTGAAAATAAGGGCACCCGAGTTTGCAAAGTGAAACAAACAACGAGTCAGTCATGATATCTACTTAACTGGTTAAACAACAGTAATAAGGCAAATCATAGGACCACGCCACTTTCGTGGAACGGGTTTACTCCAGTGATTGCCGGTACATTTGAAACAAAGTGAATTATTTAAAACAACACAATGCTTTTAAAAAGAATGAAGCCGTTATAAGACTCAAGTCCCATCATACAATGCAACGCAAACCGGAGGATAGAGTTTTACCTTATAATGGCCAAATATGCTTAATACGTGTAAAGCAAAATCATTTGATATTATTACTAGTGCATATATGTTTCAAAAGCGAATATCATCATAAATATCAATCATAGACGACATGAGCGTCCCATGCCACTATGTCGCCATACATAAGTTACAATCGAATCCGCTATTTCGTATTGGAAATTGGATTTCCGTCATGAGTCGAGGCAAGGGGCAAGCCCCTCTCCGCTTCGAGACACTTTAGTAAATGCCTCAGGACTACACACTCTGGGTAACCCCTGGATCCTCCAAGGCCGGTCCTCCCTTACGTTTGAGGATTAGTTATTCCTGAACGCACATTTCCCGGTCCTAACAGACCTAATATCGAGGCGTCTCATTCCAATAACCACAAGGATGAAAGTAATATAAATGTCAGCCAGTTTAAGTACTGACACCATCCATAGCTAGAAAGAAATGTCGTGTTATCCTTGGGTCCTTATCCCGTTTTTTACTCATACCGAGGTGGTGAGGCTCGCGAATCCACGCTATACACAAAGCCAGGCCATGTAGGCCGTGCTTTGATCATTGAACACATGACTTTGCTTTTCAACAGAAGCCTTGATCACTGCATCTTGGCATGCCACATAGGCAATCCACTCCATACGACTGATTTCTATCGATATATAACCTCTGAGCTCGTACGTCTCAGAGAAGGGCGTTAAGCAAAAGAATAAATTCTCCGCCGCCAAACAGATATATATTTAACAGAGATCAATCAGTATAGAACAAAATCCAATGTCAGACACACAGCCCATTTACAAGTCCGTTCTGGGTCTGAACGAAACCGGAGGCACCATATTCCTCGTATATCCGTACAATCAACACATACGTTCAGACGGCTACTACTTCCGTTCCTTCACGGTAGCTACTCCAATCAGGAACCTCAGCAGCGCCCATCCATCCGATACGAATATCGTCGGTCTTGAACCGTCTTCGTATTTTCAACTTCGAATCGTTCGAACAATTATTTGAAATGAGGGTTAGCTCGGCCTTTTCAAATAATTCACGTATAATTATAATTCAAATCAATTCTTTCCATAGTTATATTATTCGACATTCACATTTCAGTTCTTTAGTATTATTTTCATGTCACACACATACAACCATCAAATATCAAGCAGGTCAAGCAAAATTGGTTTATTTCCAATCCATGTTGCTTATAATATTTTATAACGATTTTTCGCCATTTTTATTTATTTAAAAATGGCCATATTTAATTAAACGATGTTTCAGGTCGTGCCGTGGCACTGGCGTTGTTTTTCCCCTAACTTGTTTTACACATATCCGAAAATCTAACCGTTGGATTTCTACAATGTCTATACCACTAGAAAGAAATTCCCAAAGCGAATCCAATGGTTCCAGTTTTGTGAAAATCCGACGGTCGGATCTTTCACACTAGTCATTTGAAGTTACGATTTCAAAATTCGAACTGCAGCGTCGTTATTCGATTTAATTTAATTATATTTATATTTATATATAAATATAAACGATTCTAGCGCTGTTTTTCTCCAGATTTGAATTAAACATTCCAGACAATCCAACCGTTGGATTTTTACAAAGTTGGTGCCGTTGGAAAGATATTTCCAAGGCGAACCCAACGGTTGCGGTTTTGGGAAAATCCGATGGTCGGATCTCTCGTACTAATCGATTCAAATTACGATTTCAAAACACGAACTGCACGGCTTCGTTTCCTTTCAATTCTATTTATATTTATATATATATATATATAAATATAGTTCATTCTTTAATTTCAACATCGTTTTCACTTCAAATATTTCACTAACGCCTTTATATTTCGAAAAATTTCGCCATAACCTCCTTTGTACGGGAAGGGGTTTGGAAATTTATTGGGCCGTGTTAGGTACCCAATAAATCCTATAAAGCATACACATATTTATAGTGATATATTATGGTGTTTACAGGGGAGCGTGTATAGATAATAACTCCAGAGAATAAATTCTCGTCACCCTGTCAAGCCTAAGGGAGCGTGTATTTTTAATTACTCCAGAGGATAAATACTTGTCACCTCGTCCCGTGTGGGAATAAATAGTCCATGTGCCATATCTAATGACTAGAGAGACATGATTATTGTCAACTCCAGACCCGTGTGGTTTTTTTATTAATCTGGCAATTTATTGTTATATTCATATAGTCCATATCAGTCATCAGTTCAACCTGTAATATATAATCATCGCCATACAAGTCTCTCGCTCGTATGGTAAATCTTCAACCTCGTCACACAAGCTCCAAATGCTTATGTGGAATATGATGAAGTATGCCTGTCATCAAGAAGTATGCCATGTAGTGTAGTTCAAAATTAATGGTTACTATCCTATGGCGATGTTTATTATTACACATAGAATAACCAGCACTCCGCATCCAATGGCATTCACAGGAGTTGATATAAAAATAAAATTGCGCAGCCAACTCATCAAGGCTTACCTATTTGTCAGGCACGCAAATAATTTCTTTACTCTACAGCTAATCCATTTTCCTTGTTCGACACATGTATATATATGCAGAACAAAGCTAATAATAATATTTCTAGCGAACTAATATTTATTTCAACACGTGTGTATTTTTATCAAAGCGTATACATGATAAAAGTAATATTTTTATCATCAGACATATTTATTCAACACGTGAATGTTTTTAACACTTCATATTCACAATAAAAATGTAATTTTTATTGTCTAATCAATTTATTTAAAATACGAATAACATTCAACACATGAATTTCAATTCAACGAATGAATTTCAATCCAACACATGAATGTTCTCTATAGTTTGTATATATAATAAAAATGTGATTTTTATTGTTAAAGCTATTTATTTAAAATTCGAATAACATTCAACACATGAATTTCAATTCAACGAATGAATTTCAATTCAACACATGAATATTCTTTGCAATTTGTATGTATATAAAAATGTGATTTTTATTGTTAAAGCTATTTATTTAAAATTCGAATAACATTCAACACATGAATTTCAATTCAACGAATGAATTTCAATTCAACACATGAATATTCTTTACAGTTTGTATATATATATATAAATGTGATTTTTATTGTTAAAGCTATTTATTTAAAATTCGAATAACATTCAACACATGAATTTCAATTCAACGAATGAATTTCAATTCAACACATGAATATTGGTTTCAACATATGAAAATAATTTCAACAAATGAAAATTATTCTAACACATGAATATTTCAGAAAATTTCGGCAACATAACGACAGGGTAGTTAAAACCGGGACCGTCCCTAGTACGGCTCCTCGCTCTACCTTAAAACCTCGCGGTTTTTGACAATGAGGAATCATGCATCTAGTTCGCATGCAGGCGACATGTTTTATTTTCATTTCCACAATCCTATTCTAATTTGTTTCAACCACAAGAGGGTTTTTTCCAAACACAAAGGTATTTTTCAACCATAAAGGTATTTTTCAACCACAATATCAACCACAAACAATTATTTCCAACCATTCGTCATACTATATATTTTCACGCCAATCACAAGCAATAAATATCGTTCATGGTCTGTGGACGAGGGGAGTATATATATATATATATATATATATATATATATATATATATAATTTCTATATTTCACTTGCACTTCATCACAATTCAAAGCATATATGTTTCATACAACGCTTGTATAATTTATACATCGCTAATATAACTTAAACAACACATGTACATGAGGTATACAATGCGTATATAATTTACACTTCGCTTATATAATTTATACAACACGATTTCATTCACACAATTTAATTTAGATTCCTCACATTGGTTTTTGAAGTGCTAAAAATCGTATGTAGAACAGAAAAATCCACGGTCTCTGCTAGATGGTAGAGAGCCTCCTTGCGGTCCCGATGTTTCCTGTTTCATCGAATTTCGTCAACACACGTGAAAGATATTATTTTTCAAAGTTTTGCAACACTTAAAAGTGTTATTTTCATTTTAGAAGTTTCAAAGCCGATACCTTTGCCAAACCTTCGAAACTAGGTTTAAGGTTTTCGGTGAATCCTTGAAGCGAGGTTGAAATCCGTCAGCACCACGTTGTAGAGCTTCGAAGGGCGCACAAATCGAGGTGGGTATGGTGGCACTCGGTCGTCGGCTGGAGGAGGAAACCCGGCTCGAACGGAGAACGTTTGGTGGCTCGATCCGCCTCCGACAGTCCACGATAGGGTTCGAAAATGGTATGGATTTAAAGCCTGAGAGGAGTACTACAATGTTTTCCAAAGGGGGCTAGGGTTTCAATGCGTAGATTAGAAATAAAAGAGGAGAGAAGGGAAGAAGAAGAGGCGCCGTTGAATTTGGGGTTTACGGGTTGGTTTCAGAATGAGGGAAAGTGATGGTGCCACGTGATTGGCCACTTTATTTTATATTTGTTTTTATATTTCTCTAAATCCGAAAATACCCTCCACTCCATACGAATCCCAATTCCAACCCAACGACTGTCGCCCCTAGCCAAATACCCCCATCCCGGACACAATGGGATATGTTTCGTTGGCCAATTCGACTGTTACAGTCAGTTATTTTTCAAATTAAAGTATAAAACATTTAATATTCAATTTGAACGTACATTTCAATTTGCTAGGGCCACAAACTGAATCGAAAAATTCCAGAAAAATAAATCTAGCTATGTTTTGACGATACAATCCCAATAAAACTAGTTTTGTCGAATTCTGAGATAGTTTGCAAAAAGACCATTTTCTGGTCGACCCATTTTAATAGAAATTGACCAATCACATTTTCTTTTGCCCCGCTCACATACTAGCTTCAAAAATTATGAAATTTGAAACCTAGCAATAGTTTGACATCCCGGATCCAACAAAAGTGGTTTCATCGAATTCCGAGGTCGTTTGCAAAATGTCTATTTTCAAGGGCTATATATTCTATATAGCGACCTTTTTGAAAATTCATTTGGCCATAACTTTTGATTCCTGTTATGAAACTTCGATTTCTCAGATTCGTTAAGAAAGGTATTCATAAACAGATTTAAATATTTTTGGTTTCACTAAAATCTGTTATATTTTCCACCCGGTACAACCAGTCAAAGTTTGAGTTCAAATTTTCAAACTGCCTCACTATTTCCAGTACATTATTTGTTGAAATATTCCATTTCAATTGTTTAAATTCTTTGACAATAACCAATTTAAAAATTTTAAATTGGTTCACATTTTCCGGGTTGTTACAATCTCCCCCACTTAAAACTTTTCGTCCCCGAAAAGGAAACAACAGTACAATAGGAAACAAAATGTAAATGCAAAGTATTGTAAAGGTACCTTGCACCGGAGTTAGTCAGAGATGTCTACTATGCATTTGGGGTAGGCTTGTTTAATGCTTTCCTTAGTCTCCCAAGTACAGTCTCTAGGATTACTACTCCACTGCAGTTTAACTAAATGAATTTTTTTGCTCCTTAGCTCTCTAGTTTCTTTGCCAACGATCTTCAATGGCTCTCTTCTGACTGCTAATTATGGAGTAATTTCCAAGTCCTGTTGTGCTTCTTCTTCTACAACAAGATCCGGATCATGCACATGTTTTCTGAGTTGCGACACGTGGAACACATCATGCACTCCAGGCAACCAATCAGGTAATGAAACCTTATATGCAAGAGTTCCAATCCGTTCAAGTATAGGAAAGGGACCAATAAATCTTGGTGCCAACTTCCCAGTTTTGCCAAATATGATTACTCCCCTCATCGGAGAAACTCTTAAATAAACATAATCGCCAACGACAAATGACAAATCTCTTCTTCTCGCATCAGCATAACTTTTCTGTCGGCTTTGTGCGATTTTCAATCGCTTCTTGATGAAATCGACTTTATCAGATGCTTCTCGAATTATATCGGGCCCCAACACAAGTCTGTTGCCAGGTTCTACCCAACATGCGGGAGATCTGCATGGTCTACCGTATAATGCTTCAAATGGCGACATTCCCAAACTTGCTTGATAGCTATTGTTATAAGAGAATTCTGCCAAATGTAAGTGATCCTCCCATGACCCGCCAAAATCAATAATGCAAGCCCGCAGTAAATCTTCTATAATTCTATTCACCCGCTCAGTTTGGCCATCTGTCTGAGGGTGATAAGCGGCGCTTAGATTCAATTTGGTTCCCAATTCTGTCCGGAATGCTTCCCAGAATTCGCTAGTAAATAGGGGATCTCTATCACTAACTATATTGAGCGGCACTCCATGTAGTTTAACTATTTCTTTGAAGTAAATCTGTGCTAAACTTTGAGCCTTCTGTTGGATCTGACATGTATGAAATGGGCAGTCTTCGTGAAGCGATCTACGATCACCCAAATACTGTCGTTTCCTTTCTTAGTTCGAGGTAAACCATCAATGAAGTCCATGGAAATCTGCTCCCACTTCCATCCTGTAATTTCTAATGGTTGTAATAATCCAGCCAATTTCTGCTGATCGCTCTTAACTTGTTGACAGGTGTGACACCGGCTAACATATATTGAAATGTCCCTTTTTAATGACTTCCACCAGAATGTACGCTTAATATCATTGTACATTTTTCTAACTCCCGGATGGATACTCAGCTTAGACTTGTGACATTCATCAAGTACTTCCCTTCTGAGCTCAGAAATTTCTGGTACACAAATTCGCCCTCGTAATCTTAGGACCCCTTGGCTATCCAGGCTGAAATCTGAAGTTTTTCCTTCTCGGATCCGCTGACTAACCCTTTTAATAAATTCATCGTCTTTCTGGAGAACAGTAATCTTATCTTCTAAGGAAGAAGTAATGATAAAACTGGCGATGATTTCATTCTTTCTGCTGAGCGCATCTGCTACAACATTGGCTTTCCCTGGAGTGTATAGAATCTCAAAATCGTATGCTACAAGGAATTCTAACCAACGCTGTTGTCTCAAGTTAAGATCTTTCTGAGTGAATAGATACTTTAATGATTGATGATCGGTAAATAGTTCGAACTTCTCGCCCAATAAATAATGCCGCCAGATTCTCAAAGCAAACACGATAGCTAACAACTCAAGATCATGAGTTGCATAGTTCCTTTCATGCGGCTTCAGCTGACGGCTGGCATAAGCGACCACTTGGCCTTTTTGCATTAATACTGCGCCAAGCCCTCTAATAGAAGCATCTGTCCATACAGTCAAGTCCTGGTTGCCTTCTATAATCTTCAATACTGGAGCAGTTGTCAATTTCAGTTTCAGCTCCTGGAAAGCTTCTTCACATTCGGGAGTCCATTTGAATTTCTCATGCTTCTTTGTAAGCTTTGTTAATACACCAAATATCTTCGAAAAATCCTTAACGAATTTCGATAGTAGCTAGCCAATCCAAGGAAACTTCGAACTTCTGTGGGGGTAGTAGGCTGTTTCCAGTCCTGAATCGCTGTAATTTTGCTTGGATCTACAGCAATCCCTTCCTTTGATACGACATGGCCAAGGAACTTAACTTCATCCTGCCAGAAGATACACTTAGAAAATTTAGCTTTTAAAACATTTCTCCTCAGAATTACCAACACTTGTTCTAAATGTTTTGCATGCTCGCCTTCTGACTTGGAGTAGATTAAAATGTCATCGATGAAGACCAGAACAAATTAATTCAAGACACCACGGAACACTCTGTTCATAAGATCGACGAAGTATGCTGGAGCGTTACACAAGCCGAACGGCATCACTAACCATTCGTAGAATAAATCGGGACCCCTGAAGGCTGTCAAAGGAACACAGTCTTCGGTTATACGTAATTGGTGGAAACCTGTAGCTAGGTCCATCCTGGAGAATACTGTCGCCCCATTTAATTGATCTAACAGATCATCTATCCGTGGCAAGGGATATTTGTTCTTCAGTGTCTGCTTATTGAGATCTCGGTAGTCAACACAAAGTCGTAGAGTACCGTCTGATTTCGGGACAAATACTACTGCTACTCCCCAATCTGAAAAGCATGGTCTGATCAGACCTTTCCAAAGCAATTCTCGAGTTTGGCTACCCAACTCTTCCTTTTCTTTCGGGGCCATTCTCCTAATTGGGTGTACTACTGGTCGGGCATTCAGAATTAGATCTATTCTGAATTCAATTTCTCTTTGCGGAGGTAAGTTTTTGACTTCTTCAAACACATCAGCATAGTTTTTAACGACCAGTATCTTTTCTAATGAAGTGGGAGTAATTTCTAAAGCAGACCAAAATTCTTTTCTATCTGGATCTGAACCGAGACATGGTATAGTGATATGCCCAAGTTTTGTTTTAACTTTAACGATTCTTTCGGCACATCGAACTTCCACCTTATATTTTGTTAACCATTCCAAAGTGAGAATAACATCGAATTCAGAGAAATTCATGACGATTAACCTTAGGGGAAACTTGTAGAAAGAATAGGAGATGGGCACTCTGCAATATGAACTGAGAACAATAGAACCTCCTATCGAATTTTGAACTTTAATTGGTTCTTTAAGCTTCCTTTGATTCAATTTTAACTTGTGAACAGTGTTACTAGAAATGAAGCTACGTGATGCACCAGTATCAAAAAGTACAGAAACAGGAATATTTTTAATGGTAAGGGTACCTCCTAAGACGTCGGGTTTACCTGATCCATCGGTGATAGCTGGCGGGGTCTCCCCGTCATAAACATGAGCCACCTGTGCATTCTTCTTCAAAGGACAATTCCTGCTATAGTGCCCCTTGTGATAGCAGTTGTAGCATTCGGCTGAGCTACGGGGGTTCGGGTTTGGGCTTTCTGGATTTGCCTTCAGTCTCTTTGGGGCGGTGCACACATTTGAATAATGCCCCTTCTTTCCGCAGTTGTAGCAGCTTCCTTTGGGTATCTTTCCGGATTGCTAAGTAGCGGTTGCTGCATTGCTGGACTCTGGCTGATCTCTTGAAGCTTTGCGCTTGTTTCCAGCTTGGCTTTTGGCGCGGTCTAGGTTGGAGTTTCTCTCATCCAGATCTTCATAGTTGCAGGCCATCTCTACCAATTCTGAGAATGGGAGTTTGATGTTGCTCATGGCCCTGTCCTGGTACTTGCGCCGTAGCCCCAATATAAACCTCTTATTCTTAGCTTTGGATGTCAAAACAAGCTATGGAGCATAGCGTGATAGCTGAGTGAATTTGTTGAGGTAGTCTTGAATAGAGAGGTCTCCCTGCTGGAGATTAGCAAACTGATCACGCATCCGCTCTAATGCCTGCTCAGGGATGAACTTTCCCTTGAATAGGGTCTTGAACTCTTCCCAGGTCCTAACAGTATCCTCCTCATCCTCACTGGTGACGGCTTCCCACCACAACTCGGCCTCCTCCTCCAAGAGCCAAGCACCCAATATCGCCTTGTCGTGGGATCCAAGTCTCATGCCTGTAAAAATCTTCTCGCATGTCTTTAACCATGCCAAAGCTTCTGTCACTATGCCAATGCATGAAAAAGGTTTGCCACCGAGGTTTCTGTACCTCTTTGCTAGTTGATCAAGATCGAAGTCCTGTGGTGCTGGTGGCTGAATCATAGGACCCTCCTCTGCTACGGGGATATTTCCCCGTCCTCCAGCTCTACCTTCTCGGCCTCCTGGGCCACCTCTGGCTGCAGCTGCTCGCGTAGCCATCAAATAAAGTACTGTATAAGCAAGAAAAGAGTCAAGCTCACAAAAATGATAACTTTCATATATGATAAAGCAGGAGAACACAAGGAAAGGTAATGATGTACTGATCAAATTGTTTTGCTATTCTGCTTAGCTCATTCCAGGACATCACTAATCCTATCTCTAATGAGCCACTCGCCTTAGAACACTACTGATTCTATTCTGACAAGGAGTTTAGTGCGTTAGATTCCAGAACTAAGGTTAACCAAAGCTCTGATACCAACTGTGACGATCCCAAAATCCGTGTGATGGTATTAAGGATAATCATTGGAATATAACACATCAATCATCATAGCAGAGTACAGATAATAGCAAAAACAATAAATAGAATAATTTTACATAGATATGACAGCGGACATAATATGTAACAACATCAGAATAGCACAACGTAGAATATAACTTAGTAAATAAAAGGGGAATGATCAGTCACCATCGCCATTGGTGGAATATATACATACAGTGAGACATAATAAGGGTATCAGTCTACATCGCCTGAGGCGGTACATATACATACGATAATAAATACTGGAAGTAAAACAGTCTGCATCGCCATAGGAGAAATCATATACATAAGACAGGCGAAAAGTCAATAGCCAAAATACAAATCTAATCCATCGCCATCAAGCCAAAAGTGCACTCCGTACTGCAGTGCCAAGCCAAAACAACCTGTCATCTGTGAACTAGGCTGCCCGTGTGAAAATAAGGGCACCCGAGTTTGCAAAGTGAAACAAACAACGAGTCAGTCGTGGGACTGGTATGAGAAATCTACTTAACTGGTTAAACAACAGTAATAGGGCAAATCATAGGACCACGCCACTTTCGTGGAACGGGTTTACTCCAGTGATTGCCGGTACATTTGAAACAAAGTGAATTCTTTAAAACAACGCAATGCTTTTAAAAAGAATGAAGCCGTTATAAGGCTCAAGTCCCATCATACAATGCAACGCAAACTGGAGGATAGAGTTTTACCTTATAATGGCCAAATATGTTTAATACATGTAAAGCAAAATCATTTGATATTATTACTAGTGCATATATGTATCAAAAACGAATATCATCATAAATATCAATCATAGACGACATGAGCGTCCCATGCCACTATGTCGCCATACATAAGTTACAATCGAATCTGCTATTTCGTATTGGAAATTGGATTTCCGTCATGAGTCGAGGCAAGGGGCAAGCTCCTCTCCGCTTCGAGACACTCTAGCAAATGCCTCAGGACTACACACTCTGGGTAACCCCTGGATCCTCCAAGGCCGGTCCTCCCTTACGTTTGAGGATTAGTTATTCCTGAACACACGTTTCCCGGTCCTAACAGACCTAATATCGAGGCGCCTCATTCCAACAACCACAAGGATGAAAGTAATATAAATGTCAGCCAGTTTAAGCACTGACACCGTCCATAGCTAGAAAGAAACGTCGTGCTCTCCTTGGGTCCTTATCCCGTTTTTGAGTCATACTGAGGTGGTGATGCTCGCGAATCCACGCTATACACAAAGCCAGGCCACGTAGGCCGTGCTTTGATCATCGAACACAAGACTTTGCTTTTCAACAGAAGCCTTGATCACTGCATCTTGGCATGCCACATAGGCAATCCACTCCATACGACTGATTTCTATCGATATATAACCTCTGAGCTCGTACGTCTCAGAGAAGGGCGTTAAGCAAAAGAATAAATTCTCCGCCGCCAAACAGATATATATTTAACAGAGATCAATCAGTATAGAACAAAATCCAATGTCAGACACACAGCCCATTTACAAGTCCGTTCTGGGTCTGAACGAAACCGGAGGCACCATATTCCTCGTATATCCGTACAATCAACACATACGTTCAGACGGCTACTACTTCCGTTCCTTCACGGTAGCTACTCCAATCAGGAACCTCAGCAGCGCCCATCCATCCGATACGAAGATCGTCGGTCTTGAACCGTCTTCGTATTTTCAACTTCGAATCGTTCGAACAATTATTTGAAATGAGGGTTAGCTCGGCCTTTTCAAATAATTCACGTATAATTAGAATTCAAATCAATTATTTCCATAGTTATATTATTCGACATTCACATTTCAGTTCTTTAGTATTATTTTCATGTCACACACATACAACCATCAAATATCAAGTTGGTCAAGCAAAATTGGTTTATTTCCAATCCATGTTGCTTATAATATTTTATAACGATTTTTCGCCATTTTTATTTATTTAAAAATGGCCATATTTAATTAAACCACATTTCAGGTCGTGCCGTGGCACTGGCGCTGTTTTCCCCTAACTTGTTTTACACATATCCGAAAGTCTAACCGTTGGATTTCTACAAAGTCTATACCACTGGGAAGATATTCCAAAAGTGAATCCAACGGTTCTAGTTTCGTGAAAATCCGACGGTCGGATCTTCCTCACTAGTCATTTGAAGTTACTGTTTCAAAATTCGAACTGCAGCGTTGTTATTCGATTTAATTTAATTATATTTATATTTAAATATAAATATAAACGATTCTGGCGCTGTTTTCTTTAGATTTGAATTAAACATTCCAGACAATCCAACCGTTGGATTTTTACAAAGTTGGTGCCGTTGGAAAGATATTTCCAAGGCGAACCCAACGGTTGCGGTTTCGGGAAAATCCGATGGTCGGATCTCTCGTACTAATCGATTCAAATTACGATTTCAAAACACGAACTGCACGGCTTCGATTCCTTTCAATTCTATTTATATATATATATATATATATATATATATAGTTCATTCTTTAATTTTAACATCGTTTTCACTTCAAATATTTCACTAATGCCTTTATATTTCAAAAACATTCGCCATAACCTCCTTTGTACGGGAAGGGGTTTGGAAATTTATTGGGCCGTGTTAGGTACCCAATAAATCCTATAAAGCATACACATATTTATAGTGATATATTCTGGTGTTTACAGGGGAGCGTGTATAGATAATAACTCCAGAGAATAAATTCTCGTCACCCTGTCAAGCCTGAGGGAGCGTGTATTTTTAATTACTCCAGAGGATAAATCCTCGTCACCTCGTCCCGTGTGGGAATAAATAGTCCATGTGTTGTATCTAATGACTAGAGAGACGTGATTATTATCAACTCCAGACCCGTGTGGGGTTTTTATTAATCTGGCAATTTATCGTTATATTTTATATAGTCCATATCAGTCATCAGTTCAACCTGTAATATATAATCATCGCCATACAAGCCTCTCGCTCGTATGGTAAATCTTCAACCTCGTCACACAAGCTCCAAATGCTTATGTGGAATATGATGAAGTATGCCTGTCATCAAGAAGTATGCCATGTAGTGTAGTTCAAAATTAATGGTTACTATCCTATGGCAATGTTTATTATTACACATAGAATAACCAGCACTCCGCATCCAATGGCATTCACAGGAGTTGATATAAAAATAAAATTGCGCAGCCAACTCATCAAGGCTTACCTATTTGTCGGGCACGCAAATAATTTCTTTACTCTACAGCTAATCCATTTTCCTTGTTCGACACATGTATATATATGCAGAACAAAGCTAATAATAATATTTCTAGCGAACTAATATTTATTTCAACACGTGTGTATTTTTATCAAAGCGTATACATGATAAAAGTAATATTTTTATCATCAGACATATTTATTCAACACGTGAATGTTTTTAACACTTCATATTCACAATAAAAATGTAATTTTTATTGTCTAATCAATTTATTTAAAATACGAATAACATTCAACACATGAATTTCAATTCAACGAATGAATTTCAATCCAACACATGAATGTTCTCTATAGTTTGTATATATAATAAAATTGTGATTTTTATTGTTAAAGCTATTTATTTAAAATTCGAATAACATTCAACACATGAATTTCAATTCAACGAATGAATTTCAATTCAACACATGAATATTCTTTGCAATTTGTATGTATATAAAAATGTGATTTTTATTGTTAAAGCTATTTATTTAAAATTCGAATAACATTCAACACATGAATTTCAATTCAACGAATGAATTTCAATTCAACACATGAATATTCTTTACAGTTTGTATATATATATATAAATGTGATTTTTATTGTTAAAGCTATTTATTTAAAATTCGAATAACATTCAACACATGAATTTCAATTCAACACATGAATATTGGTTTCAACATATGAAAATAATTTCAACAAATGAAAATTATTCTAACACATGAATATTTCAGAAAATTTCGGCAGCATAACGGCAGGCTAGTTAAAATCGGGACCGTCCCTAGTACGGCTCTTCGCTCTACCTTAAAACCTCGCGGTTTTTAACAATACGGAATCATACATCTAGTTCTCACGCAGGCGACATGTTTTATTTTCATTTCCACAATCCTATTCTAATTTGTTTCAACCACAAGAGGGTATTTTCCAACCACAAAGGTATTTTTCAACCACAATATCAACCACAAACAATTATTTCCAACCATTCGTCATACTATATATTTTCACGTCAATCACAAGCAATAAATATCGTCCATGGTCTGTGGACGAGGGGAGTATATATATATTATTTCTATATTTCACTTGCATTTCATCACAATTCAAAGCATATATGTTTCATGCAACGCTTGTATAATTTATACATCGCTAATATAACTTATACAACACATGTACATGAGGTATACAATGCGTATATAATTTACACTTCGCTTATATAATTTATACAACACGATTTCATTCAAACAATTTAATTTAGATTCCTCACATTGGTTTTTGAAGTGCTAAAAATCGTATGTAGATCAGAAAAATCCGCGGTCTCTACTAGATGGTAGAGAGCCTCCTTGCGGTCCCGATGTTTCCTGTTTCATCGAATTTCGTCAACACACGTGAAAGATATTATTTTTCAAAGTTTTGCAACACTTAAAAGTGTTATTTTCATTTTAGAAGTTTCAAAGCCGATACCTTTGCCAAACCTTCGAAACTAGGTTTAAGGTTTTCGGCGAATCCTTGAAGCGAGGTTGAAATCCGTCAGCACCACGTTGTAGAGCTTCGAAGGGCGCACAAATCGAGGTGGGTATGGTGGCACTCAGTCGTCGGCTGGAGGAGGAAACCCGGCTCGAACGGAGAACATTTGGTGGCTCGATCCGCCTCCGACAGTCCACGATAGGGTTCGAAAATGGTATGGATTTAAAGCCTGAGAGGAGTACTACAAAGTTTTCCAAAGGGGGCTAGGGTTCAATGCGTAGATTAGAAATAAAAGAGGAGAGAAGGGAAGAAGAAGAGGCGCCGTTGAATTTGGGGTTTACGGGTTGGTTTCAGAACGAGGGAAAGTGATGGTGCCACGTGATTGGCCACTTTATTTTATATTTGTTTTTATATTTCTCTAAATCCGAAAATACCCTCCACTCCAAACGAATCCCAATTCCAACCCAACGACTGTCGCCCTTAGCCAAATATCCCCATTTCGGACATAATGGGATATGTTTCGTTGGCCAATTCGACTGTTACAGTCAGCTATTTTTCAAATTAAAGTATAAAACATTTAATATTCAATTTGAATGTACATTTCAATTTGCTAGGGCCACAAACTGAATCGAAAATTCCAGAAAAATAAATCTAGCTCTGTTTTGACGATACAGTCCCAACAAAACTAGTTTCGTAGAATTCTGAGATCATTTGCAAAAAGACCATTTTTTGGTCGACCCATTTTAACAGAAATTGACCAATCACATTTTCTTTTGCCCCGCTCACATACTCGCTTCAAAAATTATGAATTTTGAAACCTAGCGATAGTTTGACATCCCGGATCCAACAAAAGTGGTTTCGTCGAATTCCTAGGTCGTTTGAAAAATGTCTATTTTCAAGGGCTATATATTCTATATAGCGACCTTTCTGAAAATTCATTTGGCCATAACTTTTGATTCCTGCTATGAAACTTCGATTTCTCAGATTCGTTAAGAAAGGTATTCATAAACAGATTTAAATATTTTTGGTTTCACTAAAATCTTTTTTATTTTCCACCTGGTACAGCCAGTCAAAGTTTGATTTCAAATTTTCAAACTGCCTCACTATTTCCAATACATTATTTGTTGAAATATTTCATTTCAATTGTTTAAATTCTTTGACAATAACCAATTTAAAAATTTTAAATTGGTTCACATTTTCCGGGTTGTTACATTAAGTTTGTGGGCCTATATATGCAAATATTACCCACCTACATGAGATGTACTCAACCCTCCCACTAATTCAAACATGTTTATTTAACAGTTAAGTTTGTGGGCCTATATACACTAATATTACCCACCTACCCAAGGTTTACTTAACCCTCCTACTTATCAAGTCAATATGTATTATTGGTTAAGCTTTCCTTAACCCTATCCCCTTTGTTCATGTAATATTGGTTAAGTGCTATCCAATATGTTGTATTGGTTAAGTGTTTCTTATTAACTTAACCCTGTTTATTCATCATGTTATATTGGTTAAGTGTTTTAAATTTACTTAACCCCACCCACTTGTCTAATTAACATGTTGTATTGGTTAAGTGTTCTCAATTTATTTAACCCCACCCACTTATCTAATTAACATGTTGTATTGGTTAAGTGTTCTCAATTTACTTAACCCCACCCACTTATCTAATTAACATGTTGTATTGGTTATGTGTTCTCAATTTACTTAACCCCACCCACTTATCTAATTAACATGTTGTATTGGTTAAGTGTTCTCAATTTACTTAACCCCATTTACTTGTCTAATTAACATTTTGTATTGGTTGTCGCCTATTCATATGTTACTTAACCCTTCCGTTCTAAGCATGTCTGTTCATTGGCATTAATTAATTTATTAATGCACCAACCTCTCACTAGAACTGTTGTTTGCGGTTGCTGGATGTGCCGTACGGTTCCGGACAGACTTCTACCGTAAACTCATTCTAACCTTGGGTTTTGGGCATAATGCGCTAACCTCTCACATTAGATCTGCGTTGTTGCAGTCGCTGGATGTGTCGGGCGGTTCCGGGCAGTCTTACACCGCAACTCAATCTAACCTTGGGTTAGGCATGTTCATCTTTTAACCAATTTACATATTTACCATTTATGTCCAAGTCTAGATTTATATGTAAATTATCCATAGTGTGGTCAATTCAAGTTATGCCACATTTACTGGATATGCCCAAAATTAATTATATGATTACAACCCATTTTATGCCAATTACATAATGTCCAATATTTAATGTTTCCCAACTGTTTCCCAACGTCAATCGTTCGTATGATTCATATAATACGTTAGGCTCGCAATTAGCCTAACTCATGAGAAAAAGGGAAAGAAAGAGACATATAACATCCAAACCGGCATAAAACAATATAGATCCAATTATGAACATAACTTGCATATAACAAAGATCCCATTTATGAACTTGCATAACAAAATAGATCTAAATTAACATATGAACTTGCATAACAAGTTAGATCTAAATTAACGTATGAACTTGCATAACAAATTAGATCTAAATTAACATATGAACTTGCACAACAAATTAGATCTAAATTAACATATGGACTCGCACAACAAATTAGATCTAAATTAACATATGGACTTGCACAACAAATTAGATCTAAGTTAACTTATGGACTTGCATAACAAATTAGATCTAAGTTAACATATGGACTTGCATAAAAAATTAGATCTAAATTAACATATGGACGTGCATAACAAATTATATCTAAATTAACATATGAACTTGCATAACAAATTATATCTAAATTAACATATGAAAATAGACTAGCATGGATCATAAACTTGCATGATCATAATTTACAATGACATAAATTTGCATAATCAATGACTTGCATAAGCAATAGAAATATAAAATATGAATTTGCATAAACATATAAACTGGCATGGATCTAGTCATATAAAATATGACTTGCATAGATCTAATCATATAAATAGGAACTTGAATGTATGAATATTATTTTCACATAAACTTGCATATGATTTGCATACAATCTTACATATAAACTTGCATTTGATTTGCATACAAATTTGCATACAACAACATCATAAAATGAATCAAATCGAGCATACACAATTAGACACAAGAATTAACATCATAAAATGGACTTAATCAAGTATATGTAATTAGTCATATTCATATAGTCCAACTTATAAATCCATCACAATTATGTTCAACAATTATCTTGTTAAAGAAGCTGTACTCATTATGAACAGATTAAAGAAGAGAATAGATTAAGCGTAGAATCCTTTTTCCACCATCCTAAGTTTTGATTCGTTGAATAAGAGAAACTCGCTCAGTCTATGTTGCAGCAGCATGGCAGCTTGAATGATTTTTGTTTTGATTTAGGATTTAGGTTAGATGTGATTATATAAGAGTGTAGAATTAATTCTAGCCTTTAGATCAGTCTAGGAGTAATCAGAGCCATCCAAACCAAAGAGATGTGTCACTCAGCCAATCGCAGCACGACACATAAGCCCTAATACCTCAGAATTCGTCACCAGGCGAATCAGAGAAGGCCACGTTAAAAAAAAAAAAAAAATCCTTGACCAACAAAAATGCACCACGTGCGCCACATGACGCGTACACGTCATATATATATATATATATATATATATATATATATATATATGTGTGTGTGTGTGTGTGTGTGTGTGTGTGTGTGTGTGTGTGTGTTTGTGTATATATATATATTCTATATATATTTTTATTAATTTTTATGTGCTCCTTTTTTATTATCAATTAATATAAGTGACAAATTATCATATTCTCTTTAATGTTAATTGACATAAGTGACAAGTTAGCATAAGTATTCATACAAATTAAGATTAACTACATGGATTCCTAAATTATCATCAAATAAACATTAATGACAATCAATTGAACATAAATGACAAATTACTTGTCTTCTAATCAAATGTCATATTAAACATATCTACAAATCAATGTTTTTCTTTCTTTTGTTGCAATCAATTTATTGCATGTATTGATTCCTTCTGTACTCACACATTTTTAAATTTGTATCTTTATAACATAATTGCACATATGTACATATATGCATCTATTTATTTAATACTTTTACCGTATGCATTATTGCGATAAATCTCCTTATTTAACGCACGTACTAATATGTTAATCTTCTTACCATTAATTTGTCACATGCATTTCTTTACATTAATGCTTTTCTACATTTTCTTGCGTACTTTTGAATTTTCTTCCTTAATTAATTAATCCATAAATTAATTATATAAAAATTTTGGTTATTACATTCTCCCCTCCTTAAAGGATTTCGTCCCCAAAATCTCCAAGTTAAGAAGAATGTTACCATCCTACCATCCATCATCCATCTACTCATCCATCAATCACAGACATCCATTGTCCTTAAAAGGTTTCTAATGCTTTAATGAACATATGCAAAAGTGTGTATATTTTCCTACTCTAATGTAAAATCAGGCGGTCTACTGACTCAGTCGACCTACTTAATGCAATTCATGATAGTGTCATGTGTCCATTATGTATGCAAAAGAATTCTAATGATACATATCGTTTTTACATGCATGCACAATCATTCATTCAAATACAACAACCATATGATAACACATTCAATATACATCCATCAACTTAACTATGTACACTTATTCATATGCAATATGAAAGTGATTGAGCCGATCTAGTGCCTAATGTGAGTGTAAATGCATCCACGAGCAACCACTAGCAAACACTTGCATCCACTTGCATCCACCAAACATAACATGTCTCAAACACATGTTTACAACCATAGGATTTTCCTACCTAAAGATCGAAGATGTAATCGAGAGGACATACTGAACGATAGAACAAATATAAACAAAGCGATAGAAAAAGGAGAAGTTAAGAACATACCCTCCAAAAGGAAAGGGTACAATGTACGCATCTTGTCTTCCGTCTTCCAAGTCGTGTCTCCTTGATCATCTCCCCATTGGACTTTAACCAATTGACCTCTCGGTTGTGTAACTTCTTGACCTTCGATCCAAGGATGTATATAGGAGCTCGTCTAATCGTGGCATATTGCTCCACTTCCCCAAGCATGCTCGGATCCACTACTTCCGCGGTATCATGTAAACGCTTCTTCATGGATTGTCTTCCTCGAGCTCTCGTCTCGTGATACGCAAAGTCTATCTCGTGCCTCGGGGGTAAACCCCGAACTTCATCAAAGACGTCATCAAACTCATGGACCACACGAACAAATTTCAAATCATCGATGAACGCGTCAAGAGATTCTGGGTAGCTAAGCATCACTGAACCCCTAGGGTCATAGGAAATATCAAGGGTCTTTCCACAATGAGTCATCAGTCTAACTACCCTCTTTTCACAGTCTAGGATGGCACCATGCCTGGCTAGCCAATCCACTCCTAGAATCAAGCTATAGCCCGTGAAACCAAGAACAAAGGCGTTGCATTCAAGCCCAACGCCCAAGATAGACACTCTCAAATCCCGACAAACCATAGATAAGTGAGCCGAACCACCAATAGGATTTGAGACTACAACGGGATCCATAACTAGACTAGTATTTAGGTGTAGTGTTTCAACTATCGAAGAAGATACAAACGAATGCGAAGCGCAAAAGTCGAAAAGAGTTCTAGGAAAAAGAAATCAAATCTTCAACCAAAACTTCCTATCTCTTTCCGATATACTGACCACGATAACACAACCTGCCCTTCTGAAGATCCTGTACTTTGTCCTTACCCTTGCCCTTGCCTCTTTGGACAATCCTGATAAGATGTCCTGTCTCTCCATAATGATAACAACTAGTCTTCTCCTTCTTTCTAACGTCTTTCTTTAAGTGGCCATGTATTTCACAATTGTGGTATTTCCTTTTTCTCTTAGCCCTTGTTATCCTTACCGCCTTTCTTTGGATCCACTTTCTTATCCTGTGTCCTATCCATGTCTCCCCTGCACGTTCTCCATTCGTGACCTCCCACCAAAATGAAGCTTCATCCTACATTAACCAAGCAGCTGGTAGAACCTTCCTCCCATCGTCTATCTCAAAGGTACCAACAAGTCCTCCACTTCGTTGAGCCAACTTCTAGCCTCGACAAACATCTCAGTCCCATGAAGCGGTTTTCTGCACGGAAGTCCTTACACATCTTAGAAAAAGCATCTAAACGCGGAGGAAGAGATTCAAAAGGGAAAGAGGAAGGAACTCGAAACAAAGAATCGGAAGAAAGATATATGGCTTTTGGGGATTATGTTTTTCAAAATAAACTTTCCTTTTGAAAATACTTCCTTTTAAAACCTTTTTGAAAATAGTTTTCAAAAACTTTTATCTAATCTGGTAACCTTCAGCTCTAATACCAAGTTTAACACCCCACGTCCGTTAATGTCACTCACAAAGGGAATGCATTAAGTTTCATGGAGTATTATAAGTAAACAGAACGGAATATTACAAGACAAAGAAAGTAGTACTTGAAATTTTTTATAACTTTATTGCAGCGGAAGCAGAAATAAGTTTGATTACATTTCCAAATACCAAAACCAAGTACATAATATCAGTCTTGAGCAAAACTTTTAGAGTACTTAATATTAAAACTGTAATCCCCAACATAAAATGCCATAGATAAGCTGAATCAAAGCCAAGCAATTCATCTTTCAACTTCAAGTTGGAAGAAGGGATATCTGAACTAAACTTGAGTATTTCCTCCCTAAAAACCTTGGGGGGGGGGGGGGGGGGACGGAAAAAAAGAGGTGAAAACAAACTAGGTCGGATATAAGTCTAGTGAGTCTAGTGACTTTAACAATATAATCATTAAAGTAACAGGATAAGAACATAAACTGGAAAGTAAGAAATGACTATACATAAATATGCATGACAAGGTAAGCAGGATAAAAAAGATAAACGTTGATCGCGCTTCTAATCACTAAAGGATAATTACTACACTGCACCAATGCTAATTTCACCGCACTGTTACTAGTTCCATACTGAAAGTTGATCCCCATCATGTAATTGGTAGTCCTCAGGCGTAACATCTAGTAAGAGGTATTCACCTCATACAATCCTTACTTGCCCATACTAAATACTAGATGTCCTCACATTACCCCCTTATTGCTTAATCGATTGGCTCCCTAACTCGCATGTATTTATTACTTGTGTCATTCGGCCCCGCTTGTTTACTTGTGTCATTCGGCCCCGCTTGTATGTAGATATCTGTGCTGGTCCCACCATAGGGTGTATCAATCCCTATGATGGAAACTCGACACAATTAAGATGCACAGTGTATACTACTGATGCCCAGTGCCTGCCTTTTCCACTCCGGAGCACGTGCACGCCTATACTCCGCTGGAACCTACACTGCCGCACTACCCGCCGCTATTTTGACCGCTTATAATCAACCCAATAATCGTGCCCCACCCTGCCTAATTCAGGGTATCATGATACATCTATGTGGGTTACTGCTGAAATCGGTCCCCGTTACTAGGGTTTCCTACTGGTTAAGTTTGTGGGCCTATATATGCAAATATTACCCACCTACACGAGATGTACTTAACCCTCCCACTGATTCAAACATGTTTATTGAACGGTTAAGTTTGTGGGCCTATATACACTAATATTACCCACCTACCCAAGGTTTACTTAACCCTCCTACTTATCAAGTCAATATGTATTATTGGTTAAGCTTGCCTTAACCTTATCCCCTTTGTTCATGTAATATTGGTTAAGTGTTGTCCATTCATGTTAACTTAACCCACACACACATCATGTTGTATTAGTTAAGTGCTTCTTATTAACTTAACCATGTTCATTCATCATGTTATATTGGTTTAGTGTTTTAAATTTACTTAACCCCACCCACTTGTCTAATTAACATGTTGTATTGGTTAAGTGTTCTCAATTTACTTAACCCCACCCACTTATCTAATTAACATGTTGTATTGGTTAAGTGTTCTCAATTTACTTAACCCCACCCACTTATCTAATTAACATGTTGTATTGGTTAAGTGTTTTCAATTTACTTAACCAAACCCACTTATCTAATTAACATGTTGTATTAGTTAAGTGTTCTCAATTGACTTAACCCCACCAACTTGTCTAATTAACATGTTGTGTTGGTTAAGTGTCGCCTATTCATATGTTACTTAACCCTTCCGTTCTAAGCATGTCTGTTCATTGGCATTAATTAATTTATTAATGCACCAACCTCTCACGTTAGAACTGTTGTTTGCGGTTGCTGGATGTGCAGGGCAGTTCCGGGCAGACTTCTACCGCAACTCATTCTAACCTCGGGTTTTGGGCTTAATGCGCTAACCTCCCAATTATATCTGTGTTGTTGCGGTCGCTGGATGTGTTGGGCGGTTCTGGGCAGTCTTACACTGCAACTCAATCTAACCTCGGGTTAGGCATGTTCATGTTTTAACCAGTTTACATATTTACCATTTATGTCCAAGTCTAGATTTATATGTAAATTACCCATAAGTGTGGTCAATTCAAGTTATGCCACATTTACTGGATATGCACAAAATTAATTATATGATTATAACTCATTTTATGCCAATTACATAATGTCAAATATTTAATGTTTCCCAACTGTTTCTCAACGTCAATCGTTCGTATGATTCATATAATACGTTAAGCTTGCAATTAGCCTAACTCATAAGAAAAAGGGAAAGAAAGAGACGTATAGCATCCAAACTGGCACAAAACAATATAGATCCAATTATGAACATAACTAGCATTTAACAAAGATCCCATTTATGAACTTGCATAACAAAATGGATCTAAATTAACATATGAACATGCATAACAAGTTAGATCTAAATTAACATATGAACTTACATAACAAATTAGATATAAATTAACATATGAACTTGCATAAAAAATTAGATCTAAAATAACATATGGACTTGCACAACAAATTATGTAACACCCCACCTCCCCCAGTACCACTCTTGCAAGGGCACTGGCTTTGGAGGGGCGTTAAACGAGGTAAACATGCATGCAGATATCACAAGACAGAACATATAAGTAAAAAACAGAGTAAATAAAGCAGCGGATAAAACTAACATTTCAAAACCATAGTCAAGTTACATCAAAGTACTTGGTCATTATTTTCCACAAAACATAGTCTAGAAACATCAACTAAAAACTGGAAAGAAAATCATAAAGTAACTATCCCCAAGGTAGAATAAAGCCACAGCGTGCTCAAGTCCAAACCGTACATGAGCTATCCAGAAAAGCAGCTAAAGACCCAAGCTAGGTACCAGTGTTCCCACCCTGTAAACCTAGGGGGGGGGAACGGAAGAAAAGAGGCGAAAGAAAATGGGTCAGTCAAAAAGACTGGTAAGTCCTATCTACTATTAGTATAAAAACTAATAAAGTTAACTGGTCATGTAAAACAGAGATGAGATGTAGGGTGATAACTGGCATGGTGAAAAGTTAACAGGATAGATCAAGTGTGGCATCGCATATACAAGGTAAAGTTTTTTGCACCAAGTGTACTAGTATTCCAACCCATGTCAAGTATAAACAAGAAATGATCCCTTGGCCCAAAGCTGGCCCACATCACGAGATGACCTAAATCGAGGTCCAACTACTCGGTCTAGTCGATCGGCTCCCTATAAGCCTAACTCGTCGTGTATCGGTGTCATACGGCTTAATCATGGAATGTAGTTAATTGTGCTAGGTCCACCCCAGGGTGTATCCAGCCCTAAGGTGTAAACCACAGACACAATTCAAGCACGCACAGTCTAAACCTACTGGTGCCCATGTTCAACTCCGGACTTAATGTGCACGACCATGGTCCGCCTGAACAACCGGTGCACCCTTCAGCCGTCTCTTTTGGTCTCTTACAATCAGTCCAGTAATCGTGCCCCACCCTAGCCTAGTCCAGGGTACCCATGATACTTCCAAGTAGGTTACTGCTGAAAAGGACCACGTAACTAGGGTTTCAAGCGGGTTAAGTGTGGTTAACCCTATCCTAACCATGTATTGAGTTGGTCAAGTGTATTCAAGCAGTTCATGACTTAACCCTATCAATACATGGGGTTTAATTGGTTAAGTATTCAAGTAGTCCATGTCTTAACCCTACCAATCCATCGTGTTTAATTGGTTAAGTATATTCAAGTAGTCCATGACTTAACCCTACCAATCCATCGTGTTTAATTGGTTAAGTATTCAAGTAGTCCATGACTTAACCCTATCATGTGGCATTAATTAATTTAATGCACCCAACCTCTCACATTAGACCTTGTTGTGGTTACTAGTTAAGCCGGGCGGGTCCGGGTAGCTTTACATCACAACTTAGTCTAACCTCGGGTTTCAAGTGCGACATGACCAACTACTTACATTGGGTCCTATTGTTTGTAGCCACTAGTTAAGCCGGTCGGTTCCGGGTAGATTTATGCTACAAACTCAACCCAACCTCGAGTTGGCCACACTCATATTTTCTAAGTGTCATGTCCATCATTATGTTTACAAACATAATCACTAGTCAATGTTCATGTCATATTTTAAAACCATGTTTTCATGTCATCAATATTACCCAAACCCAACGCATTCCTATCGCATGTACGTTTCACATAACATAACATAGATCAAAAGAGGGAACTTGGCAAAAGCATGACAAAAGGGCATAAGGTAATAAGGTTGGCCACAAGTTAAACATGGTGGCATATGAGGCATAAATATGTTCATTTAAACTTGCATGTTACATGCATAACATTCAAACTTAGCGAATAGGTGATACATGGTCCTAGATGACATAGGATGATGACTAGAAGTTCGCATATAACATTATATGCAAGTTATCATAAAGGTTATGAGAGTTCTCATGTTGCATAATGCAACATTTCAACATAAAGCTTATAGCTTTTAGCCCACAAGGTCAAGGTGATAGCTTTACAAACATGCATAGAATAAATCTATGCATAACATGTTAGAACCAAAGCACATATCATACTTAGTCCCAAACTCAAACTTGCAACATGTCACATTTAACTTCATAGTTAAAAGATAAGAGTAGTATAGGGCTTACAATGCTATGAAGACTTATAAAATATAAATAAGATTGAGACGAAGCCACTAGCAACTCTAAACACTCCCAAATGATAAGCTCCAATGAAAACCCTTGAGAAACAAGCAAAAGATCCTTGCTTTGATGAAGAAAGATTGAACTTTGGCCTTAAATCAAACTTAGAAACTCTCAAACAAGCTTAGGAACTCTCATATGAATGAAGATGGAGGCTATGACAAGAGGGTGGAGGCCATGATTAAACATTTTGGCATAGTTTAGTTATAGGATTGATTTATGATGATTTAGGCTAGGTATTAGGGTCTTTTTATAGATGATTAGGTTAATTTAGACCATAGGATTAACCCTAATTCAGATCTGGGCCATCAATTCACGTCACTAGCCTCCAAAACAGGTGCAAACAGCCAAAATAGGTGCACCAGGCCGACCTGGCCGACCAGGGAGGTCGACCCCCAGGTCGACTCTAGTGTCGACCTGGTTGGGGGGGAGGTCGACCCTAGTGTCGACCCCCCTGTCGACCTGTCTGGGCGGGAATTTTCCCGCCCAGTCTGTCTTAGCTGAATTTGAATTCTAAATTCGAATTTGAACTGTTTTTGAACTTGAAATTTTCTGAAAACTTTGACGGGCCATAACTTGGTCATACGGACTCCGATTTTCGAAAACTCGGACTCTATTTCGCGTATTTTTCCGAGACGAACGCAATGGCAAAGCCCGTTTCCCTTGATTCAGATTTTAACATTTAATTGTGCCTTGATTCATGTTATTCAAAAATACGAGTTGTTACAAATTAGATCTAAATTAACATATGTACTTGCACAACAAATTAGATCTAAATTAACTTATGGACTTGCACAACAAATTAGATCTAAATTAACTTATGGACTTGGATAACAAATTATAACAAATTAGATCTAAATTAACATATGGACTTGCATAACAAATTAAATCTAAATTAACATATGAAAATAAACTAGCATGGATCATAAACTTGCATGATCTTAATTTATATTGACATAAATTTGCATAATCAATGACTTGCATAAGCAATAGACATATAAAATATGAATTTGCCTAAACATATAAACTGGCATGGATCTAATCATATAAAATATGACTTGCATAGATCTAAACATATAAATAGGAACTTGCATGTATGAATATGATTTTCACATAAACTTGCATATGATTTGCATACAAACTTACATATAAACTTGCATATGATTTGCATACAAACTTGCATACAACAACATCTTAAAATGAATCAAATCGAGCATACACAATTAGACACATGAATTAACATCATAAAATGGACTTAATCAAGTATATGTAATTAGTCATATTCATATAGTCCAATTTAGAAACCCATCACAATTACGTTCAACAATTATCTTGTTAAAGAAGCTATACTCACTATGAAAGGATTAAAGAAGAGAATAGATTAAGCGTAGTATCCTTTTTCCACCATCCTAAGTTTTAATTCGTTGAATAAGAGAAACTTGCTCAGTCTATGTTGCAGCAGCATGGCGGCCTGAGAATGATTTTTGTTCTGATTTAGGGTTTAGGTTAGATGTGATTATATAAGTGTGTAGGATTAATTCTAACCTTTAGATCAGTCTAGGAGTAATCAGAGCCATCCAAACCAAAGAGATGTGTCACTTAGCCAATCACAGCACGACACATAAGCCTTAATACCTCAAAATTCGTCACCAGGCCAATCAGAGAAGGCCACGTTAAAAAAAACAATCCTTGACTAACAAAAATGCGCCACGTGCGCCACATGATGCGTACACGTCATATATATATATATATATATATGTATATATATATATATGTTTGTGTGTGTATATATATATATTCTATATATATTTTTATTATTTTTTATGTGCTCCTTTTTTTTGTTGTCAATTAACATAAGTGACAAATTATCATATTCTCTTTAATGTTAATTGACATAAGTGACAAATTAGCATAAG
Source organism: Allium sativum (assembly GCA_030737875.1). Taxonomy (NCBI): domain Eukaryota; kingdom Viridiplantae; phylum Streptophyta; class Magnoliopsida; order Asparagales; family Amaryllidaceae; genus Allium; species Allium sativum. The sequence continues at coordinate 246,456,268 of CM060922.1, read as the reverse complement.
TATTCATACAAATTAAGATTAATTACATGGATTCCTAAATTATCATCAAATAAACATAAATGACAATCAATCGAACATAAATGACAAATTACTTGTCTTCTAATCAAATGTCATATTAAACATATCTACAAATCAATGTTTTTCTTTCTTTTGTTGCAATTAATTTATTGCATGTATTGATTCCTTCTGTACTCACACATTTTTAAATTTGTATCTTTATAACATAATTGCACATATATACATATATGCATCTGTTTACTTAATACTTTTACCGTATGCGTTATTGTGTTAAATCTCCTTATTTAACGCACGTACTTATATGTTAATCTTCTTACCTTTAATTTGTCACATGCATTTCTTTACATTAATGCTTGTCTACATTTTCTTGCGTACTTTTGAATTTTCTTCCTTAATTAATTAATCCATAAATTAATTATATAAAAATTTGGGTTATTACAATAGTAATCCAAGGGTATCCAACATTGCTTGTAAACTAGCGTTGGTGTGCAAACCCGCCAAGCTCTATCCGATATGTTGTTAATAAAGTCAGCGTTGGTATATCTTGGTCTCATTTTGTGAGTTGGACACCTAAGGATTACCGATATGTTGTTGACTAAGTCAGCGTCGGTATGCACAATCCGCCAAGCTCTTTCCCAACTCTCCGTCAGTCCGCGAGGTAGTGCATGAGTGGTATATCTTGGTCTTTAAGTTAGGTGTATGTAATTAATTATAAAGATTCATTTTTATAGAGATAGAGAATAAGGAATGATGTCCAATCACTTCTTGACCTTATTGATTTGACTAGCCATACACAAGGAAATGAGAATACCACTTTACAAACTGTGACAAGCAAACTAAGAATTTATTTCATAGTTGCACTATGTTATCGACCGAACCAACTAGCTTAACTAGAGTTTAAACATTGAAAACTTGAATTATGTTGAAGGTTTGTGACAGGTTGAGGCATATTAAATACAATCAATTGACTAGAATTGTTAACTTAATTTGTTGTACCACTTTTTCTATAACAAGTCATGTTTTCGTTTGCATATGTCCATTGCATTCATGTAGTTGCATTAGAATCATTGCACATTGCATTTGGATTTTGTGGGTAGTATCTACTGAAAACCCTTATGAGACACCACTCTTCCTACGAGGGACACCTAGAGGTTTAACGGCTTGTTGCATACGCTCAATGCAATCATGTTTCCTACGAAAGTGTGACCTATATGGTTAGTTTTAAATTTTTTTACTCGAGGACGAGTAAAAGATAAGTGTAGGGGTATTTGATTAGCATAGAAATATGTAATTTTATGCACCTATATTTTATCTTTTGTATCTAAATAAATATTACGTTGGGTATTATTTTGTTGATTTTACAGATGAGTTATTCAAGCCTTATACATCTTTAAAAGTGAAGAATTGATGCCATATACATGAAGAATTACATAAGAAGTTATCATTGAAGGCTAGTTGTGTTCATATTAGTCAACTTAGAAGGAGATTGGTAGAAAAGATCTTAGGAAATCAATCGTTTGACACATGTCAAACAAGGATAAGAGGAGGATCATAGCATAATCTTGATGAGAAAGCCCATTTATATGATTAGGGTTATGTGACTCTGCTATAAATACACATGTATACCCATTGTAAAGAGATACTTTTCTGCTTTAATTCTTCTACCATTAATCTAGTTTAGTTTTCTTTTACTTTTCTGCATTTTTATTATATTAGCAACTAGTTTCATCTGCACAATTAGATTTGGTACAGTACTAGTTGTATTTTGCACTTATTTTCATTAGTGATTGACCGACTGGTTAGATTCAGCTGTAATCCTAATTTTATTTTCTGTTATTTAATTACTACAATTTTAATTTCTGCTTCTTAATTGCTTTCCTAGGTCATATCAGATTGAATAAAGATTTGATTAGATTCAGATCTGATTTAATTCAATAATAATTTTATTTGCAGTCTCAACTTTTCTGTTTTTAAAATCAACCTCCAAGTTTTGTCTAACTCGCCCACGAAATATATAAATAACAAAAAATAATTTTCCTTCCTGTGTTCGGCCTGCATATTACACGATCTGTACGCTTGTAGAAATTTATTACAAAATTTGCGCTTTTCTAGTTTTTAGAAAGCGTCGATCATGTAACGGGTTTAAGGAGGAAATTTCACGGTTAAATAGACACTGACACGCATTTTGCAACAAAATAATTTTGTGAAATTTTTTTTACCATGAGCAAAATAAAAGGCAAAGTTCAGGTAAATAAAAAATGAGAGGAAGGAATATATTCACGTGAAAAGCCTCTTCATGAAAAATATAAATAAGAGAATGGTTATATGCTTAGGAAAAACGGGGAGGAAAGGGAAGATTTCACATTCATAAGTATGGTCGGCTTAGGTGGGGTGACATGCGATGGAAGGGTGGAGCTAAGAGAGGGTAAAGGAATGATGGCATCGACCAAGAATAGGGAAAGAAGGAGGTATATTTGTGAAAATGAAGAGGGAGATTTAGAAAAGAATGGATACTTGAAAAAATTAACTTGAAGAAAGAGAAAGGAACACTACAAAATGCACAGTGAATAGCGACGACAAAAACCTGTTGGAGGCCGTTGCTAGCCGTCACTATATATGTCGTCGCGCACAGGAAAAGCGATGGCTCCGTCGCTCATTTAGCAACGACAACTTGTCCACGTGATAAGTAGTTTGTTTTACCGGGAAGCCGTTGCTAACCGTTGCTATTCGTTGCTTGATTAGCCGTTGCATGTTGTTACCAGAAAGTCGTCGCTATCCGTTGCAAACTTCTGTCATAAGTCGTCACACACCGTCGCTAGCCATTGCAAAATTTGGACCTATAGGTCATTGCTAGCTGTCGCTAGCCGTTGCAAATCTGGAATATATTTTCTTCATTTCAGAGTTATTCCTTCCCCTCAGTCCACAAAACCAATACCATTCCAATATCAACTCACCAATATCAGTCCAATATAATCAATACTCACTATCATAACACATCCAGAACACAATATATCCAAAACATTGCTAAATTCATCATAATATCAGAACATACCATCTCATTTATCCAAAAAATAATACCATCGTCATATATTACCATACCATCATCACATATCATCAAAATATATCCAACCACACCATGTCATCATCAAATATTATCGTACGTGCATCAAGCATATAAAAAACCAAGTATATGTACATACCCAAGCATAAGAACAACCAAACTAATCGTCCTCCTCCTCGTCGTCTTCGTCCTCTTCTTCTTTGCCTTCAGCACCAGCTTCTTCCTCCTCAGGCATCGATCCATGCTCCTGCTAATAAGCTGCAATGCGCTCGTCTATCTGCTCGACTAGTTGGCTTCTTCTCCAATCATTCATCTCTTCCAACCGTTGCTGCAGCCGAGCTATAGCCTCTGCATCCATGGACTTCCTATATCCTTGCTGAGAATTAATAGCCTGCAAATAATTCAAGTTCACAATTAAGTTAATAACTTTAATTATATTCATGGGGTTATCATATAAGTCTATATGTATATCGCCTAGCATGTAAAAAAAATATAATGACAACATGGACTTGTAGTATGTACATGGACTTTGATAAACGAGAGGAAATTGGAGTAAAAGATGATGTGGCATAGGTTTAACCTATTAAACTTAAAGAATAAAATTAATACATAATATATTTAATGTTATATTATAAGATAATTGTAATACCATACAAATAATTATTTTTCTACCTGATTATAAATTGAATTATTAATCAAATTAAATGGAAATAATAACTAATTGAGTACATATTTTATTATTGCCTTTATAATTTTTTTACAATGGAATACATACTTTAAATGTAAACTTAAATTAAAAAAGGTTTACCTCCTAATTACCGAAGCTATATCGCCTATTACGAGTAGGCAGAGCAATGATCGAATCTCATATACGATCGCCCTCTGCAACCGTAAGCTCCTCTGGTCCATTGGTTTTAGTTGCTCTAGCAGACTCTGCATCATATCACGCCTACAATACCAAGATAATTTAAATACAAATGCCATATAATTTACTTATATACTGTGATATGAACGAATATGAAACTTTTTAATTATGAATAAGCATATTTACCATTACACCCCCAGCCTTGTCGTCTGCCCAATCATATGTCATGTTCCCTTCGTCATCATTATGCTCCACCACGTGTGTACGCCTGAAAATCCCTGCCATCGTAGGCTCCCTTTGAAACTTTGTCAACTGAGTATATATACTATAATAAAATTATTGAAAATAAGAATAAATTAATGATATACACTAAATTTTTATGTGAACATATGCTAAAAATATTGAAATTTTATACCAACTCTCTCCTATGTTGCTAGAATGATTTTGAGTCACCACGGTGTAAAGCTGGATTCTTAGCTCTATTTTCTTTATTCTTTTTGTTACATCCTATTATATTTGATACATGGTTAATTAATAAAATGCAATCAACATAAATGTAAATATTTTCATTATATCTTACTTTGGCTGCTTCCGTATCCCAATATGCATGAAATGCAGCCCAAACATCGTCACTCATCCGTGGAGGCTTTTTTCCAAATGTCTTTGCTCTTGAAATTGCTTCTCGATAATTCTTTCGCATTTTCATATTCCAGAGTGTCAAAAAAGCTTCATGTCCTGTAGCTCCACACATACAACCGCCGGCATATTAAATTTATTTTGAATTATTTCCAGTTTATTAATTTACAATACTAATATAAAAAATACTTGCCAGCAAATCGGCTAGAATAACGTTCATTATGTGGGGTAGGATAATATCCCAATGCGGCCATGCCCAAGTCATCCGACTCATGTAAGACGACCTCGACACCTCTAAAATGAAATCTGTTGGCTCGATTTCGAACCCCCTGTATACATGTTCACATAGATATTTCATATATTTTAAATAATCTAAATTGAAGTAAACTGATACTTACCTGACACACTTAGGAACAATCTTTGCAGCTTGTCGCAAATCTGGCTCGGAGCTGCTAGGACTTGCTCCTGGTGCAGGAGATGGTGAAGGAGTCGGCTGAGACAAACTCCTCAATCGTCGTCTACTAGACATATCTGTTACAATCTTATAATGCATACAAAATAACTTGAATTATTAACATCAGTCATCATTATCATTGCATAAATCGTATATGAGAAGAAAAATAATGCATAACATACATAGTCAACATTATCATTACATCAATCATAATATTAAAGAACATAAGTAAATTCATAGCTAAGAACAACCATCATCATCGTTATTACACAGCTCATAATAGTACATAACATAATACATAGCTCATAATAGTACATAACATCAGTCTTCAACATCTTCGGATTCAGACTCAGTCTCGTACTCAATATCATTTTCTTTAGTACTTACAAATGCATCTACTAATACATTCGCTTCATCATTCAACGACCCTGCATCAATGTCATCAGCTATTATTATTTCAGTATTTGGCTCAAGATCCGCTTGATACGTTGCTTCGTCTGGAATATTATTTCCATCAAATGTAAATCTTGCCTTTGTTTTAAAAAACAACCCACCAATCTGTTTTATCTTTTTTTTAAGGATGGATATGGAGTAAAATAGACATGTAATGCTTGCTTAGCGAACACGAAAGGATCATACTTATAGTAATGCGACATATGCCTTATTTCGCTTAGCTTATTATCTTTGTGCACGTTAATTCCAGAACCAGGAACATTGCTAAACCAGTTGCATTTGAATAGATAAATTTTCTCTACAGCTGAACATAATATGTCAACTCTACAACTTGCGTTAAGACACCATAAAAATCTTTTATGTGCTCCTCTGAATCATCACTACCTTTGACAAATACACCGCTGTTATACATTAATTTTTCATCTCCGTAATCATTAGTGTTGAATTTAAATCCATTGACAAAGTATATTGGATTAGTTTTGATATTTCTTTTTGGTCTGGTAGCAAGATATCGTAATCTTTCGTTAACAACACAACTTTTGGGATCATGAACATAGTATGAATACCATCCAGCAAATTCTTTACTGAGATCACCAGATGGATGTTGTGATTCATATATATGCAAATATGTGTTATGCTTTTTTTATTAATACAGATAAATAAATATATATGTATATATATAATTGAATTGTACATGAATTTAGTATTACTTGAAAAATGGTGCAACCTCCACACAATTTAACAGAACATATGTGTGTGCCACATTGTAGTCTTTATTGCTTAATCATATTTCCACTCATTTTTCAGCAAGTCTTCCATGTTGTCGTCTAAAAATAGATAACATTATTTAAGAAGACTCCTGTTCAACGGCTTCTTCATTACGGGGAACAGTTACAAAAGACAAGTTCACATCTTCACTAAAGTAATGAGAGAAAAAAATGAAGCTTCTTCTTCAAGGTACGATTTGCAAATTGAACCTTCTAGTTGACATTTCTGCCTAATTGTTTTCTTCAAATGATTCAAGTACCTATAATATGATTAAATAAATTTATATGTTGCTACAAAAACCTAAGTTGTAATCTATCAAGATTATTGAGTATATACAAAACTACCTCTCAAATGGATACATCCATCCATATTGCATAGGACTTCGAAGGAGTGCTTCAGACGGAAGATGAATAGGTAAATGCTCAATTACATTAAAAAAACTAAGTAAAAATATTTTCTTGAGTTTACAGAGCAGTACTGGGATTTCTACTTCAAGCTTACGTAGACGATCTACCTTTAACGTCGTTGAAAAAAGTTGTTTGTAAAACATACTTAATTCTGTTATAACACTCCATATTTTTGTCGGCAATAGCTCCTTGAAAATCACACGTAAAAAGTATTCCATCATGATATGGCAATATCATGGCTTTTCATCCCACTCAATTTACCGTTTTAAAAGTCCACACATTTACGGAGATTAGAAGAAATCCCATCAAAACATCGTAATCCTTCCACCCACTTTAGCACGAGTTTTACTTGCCTGTTGTCTAGCTCAAAACATGCTTTGGGTTTTTTTATCCTCGTCATACAAGTGAAAGTTCTGGCTGTTTACAGAAGTGTAATATATCACGTCTCGAATTCGCATCGTCCTCGGTTTTCCCCTTTACATTCAAAATTGTAATAAAAATGTTATCAAAAATGTTTTTTTCGTTGTGCATGACGTCAATATTATGCCGAAGTAGTAGATTTTTCTAGTAGGGTAACTCCCAAAATATACATTGTTTGCACCAATTATGAATGTCCGATTTACCTGGAACTTCAGCCTGCTCTCCAGTTTCATGTATCTTTGGGTAGTCTTTTACAATTTTTTATATCTCTTCACTTGTCCAAATTTTAGGCGGTAGCATAGTCTCTACTCTGTTGGATTTAAAGTTCTTTTTATCTGTTCTAAATTTATGATTAATATGTAGAAAGCACCGATGACAGTCAAACCAAGAATTATTTTTTCCATACTTTAATGAAAATGCTTGTGTCTCATCCATATAATGAGGACAAGCTAGACGTCCAGATGTGCTCCAACCTGAAAGCATGCCATACGCGGGAAATCACTAATAGTTCATAATAAAGAAGCAACCATACGAAAATTCCTTTTTCTCGAAATGCCGTATATTTCAACTCCTGCATGCCACAATGTTTTCAACTCTTCAATCAACGGTTGTAGATAAACATCAATTCCTTGTGTCAGATCATCGAGACCAGCGATGACAACCATTAGAAACATATATGGATTTTTCATACACATCCATGGAGGTAAGTTATAAGGAGTAACAATGATAAGCCAAGATGAATGTTTACTACCAAATTGAGAAAATTCATCCGTACATAAACTGAGCCTAACATTATGGCTCTCTGCAGCAAATTCAGGATAAGTCCTATCAAATGTTTCCATGCTTCGCCATTATGCGGATGTATCATAGTTCCTTCTTCTGTTGTTCTCACGCCTGTACAGTTAATGCTCCGCAATTACCCTGCAATATCCCCGCTATATCATGTAGTGGATTTATACCGCTACGCTATTTCCAAATAGCCTTTGAAATAGCCTTTCTGCTGTAAGCCCCGCTATATTTCGATATTCCCGATATATCCCATTATTTCGGCTATATTCTGCTATTTCCATTATATCTTCTATAAAAGAAACGAATTTAAAAATGACATTTATATATTATAAAATTAGTTTCTTAATATATTTTTTAACATAGCATATTGAAAATATAAAATACTATAATATTCTATTAAATTTAATCAAGCTAAATAAAAGTTTACATTTATTTGCTTATGCTTTTATTTGAAATTATTAATGCACTAATTATAATTAAGTTGAATGTTAATTTTCCATTTATTTATCATTTATATATTCGTAGAAGCAAGAAATATGAGGTTTATATGCTATTTTAAACTCATCCGTCATATCCCGCTATTTCCTCGCTTTATCCCCGCTACCTCCGCCGCATTAGATTTGTTGAGCGCTTAAACTGCACAGTCTCACGTTATGCTAACGCATATGACATGCTATAGCAAAAGATGCATATAGCCATTGAAGTCTGGGAGTTATGGTTAGATAATGCATTCTTTTATATGGAACTTTTTTTCCTTTCTTTTTTCTTGGTTTATATCTATCTTCGTTGCAAAATTTGCATTTTCTAAGGTGAGCGTCTTCTTTTCAATACAACATGCAACCTGTAACACATGTATCTATCTTCTGATACGGTAGTCAAAAAACAGACATAAGTTTTTCACTTTATAATGACTATCGTACATCAAATTATTAGGCGGCATATGTCGTTTTTGTAATGTCCCATATTTTTCGGTGTTATAATTAATTTATTTAATTATTTAAATAATGGTTTAGAAAATTAAAGGGTTGTGTAATTAAATAATATTTAATATTTAATTAATTTAAATAATAGAATAGTATATTTATTTCCGAAACAGTCGGAAATAGTGAATTGACAATATAATGTGAACTTGACAATTCAAAATATATATATAATTCAGTTTGGAATTGAATTCGAATAACGAATATATTATTTAAATGAAGTTTGAATGTATAATTATATTATAATTAAAATCGAGCTCGAAATGATGCGGTAGTTCGCTATTTGGCGATTTGAACTTCAAATTATTAGAATAACGAATATATTTAAATGAAGTTTTAATGCATATTATTCGAATAACGAATATATTTAAATATATATTATTCGAATAACGAATATATTTAAATGAAGTTTGAATGTATAATAATAATCAAATTATTAGGCGGCATATGTCGTTTGAGGAATCAGGATTTCGACATGTAGATTTTGATTTATGTCCAAATCAAATTTTAGAAAAGTCGCTATGGAATTCCTTTATAATTTATAATGATTTATATATATTTTAAAAAGGATTTAAATATAAATCGAATATCGATATAACTCTGACGATGAAATATCGAGTTGTAAATCCATATATATTTATTCTGGAGCTGTATGGTATTCTGTGTGAATATATATATACGATAATATTTATTTATAAATATTTAGTTTAATTATTTTTAAATATATTTAATATTTAGAAGGATTTATTTAGAGCTTTAAAAATAGCAGGTTTTGCAAACGAACTCTGTTTTCGACGAAACTAATTTTGTTGGATCCGCAATATTAAATTATTTCTAGATTTCAATTTCCGGGATTTTTGAGGTTAGTATGTGGTCGTACGGGATTTTTATCTAAAAAACAGTCGATAATTCAACTTTAAAAATATGCTGTGTGAGCAAGCGAAGTCGGAATTCGACGAAACCAGTTTCGTTGGGTTCGTAGTGTCGAACTGAAGGTGTATGCCAAATCGTGATTTTTGGGTATTATATGTGATCGTATGGATTTTTAGAAGACAAATACAAAGAGCGTTATAAAATAAATCAATATAAAAATTATTAACTTATACTATAAATACACCTTACCTTTCATAACCTAAACCTAATTTCATTTTTATCTGGTCAAACAATGAAAAAGCGTCGTCACTTTTGTTCTTCCTGGAAAAAGCATTCGATCCTCAAAAATTTCGAAATAAAATGAAATCAAAGCTCTAAAATCATGAAGTATACATTTTTGGAATCCCACGAGGACTAGCATCGAATTGGTACCCCTTTTGTTTGGTGCAACACTCAGTTGTGGAGTTCAACAGAGCATCGCTCGACCTAGGGTTTGTTATTGGAGAGGCTACAGGCGTTTGGAGGAAAAATGGTGGGTGGCACTGGCTTTGTGGAGGTGAGGCGCACCTCGTGTGTGACTTTGGTGAGGATCTGATACAAAAGACATCGCTCGACTACAGTAGCATCTCTCGAAGACCTCAAGGACGCCATCATCAGTATTAGTACGAGATGAATGAAATGAGGATGGAATGTTTCGGTTCCAGATGAGGAGCTTAACTGTGACTTTTGTTTGAATTTTGTTTGAAGAATGGAAGAGATGATCAATGGAAAAGGGGGTCGGATGGCCATTTTGATACGTGAATCAAAAGTTGGAGTTGGAGGAAATGTTTTTGGGGAAGACCACTGCTCATAACGGGTTGGGTGGAAAAGCATGGGCCGGTTTAGAGGGGTAAAGCCCAAATGGAATTTATTTGAGTTTTATTTAAATTTAAATAGTGTATTAACTTGAAAATTGTATAACTTCTCCAAACATAATCAAAATGTGACGACACAAGATCCGTTGGGATCGTACGGACAGTGGCTACACAATGGAACTGACTGGGAGTGAATCTGAACTCATTACAATTTATAGCAAAACAAATTGTCCGATTTGAATAGACGGTAATTTATCGTTATTTAACGATAAATTACCAATGTGAACAAAACTCACCAACTCTACCAGTTCATATTTTTATAACGTATATTTAAAACTGATAAATAATGACTGATTGCTGTATGATGACTGTTTGGTTGAATTGCTGATGTATTGGTTGAAATTATAAATAACGATATATATAAATCGTTAATCAAATGTTGATTCTATTTATCAGAATATTTCACATCGAAATGAAATCAATGTTATTATATTGTTTAACATCTGTGATGCAGGGAAACAGGTTGGAGGAATCCAACTGGATTCCTCAACATTTATTTTTACTGTTTTCGTATATTGTAATATATGATGTGATATATAATATGTTGTTGATTATGTGTGTTTGAATGATATCGACCATTGTTATTTGGTATTTTAAATACCATATGTAATATTGGAATGTAAAAAGGGAAATTTTCAAATTGATATTGAAAATGAAATATTTATATAGAACGAATAGAATTTTATAAAAGGAAATATTTATATAGATTAAATAGTACTATAAAAGGAATATTGATTTAGAAAGTAAATAGGATATTGAAAAGGAAATATTTGGAAAATGAATAGAGTTTTTATAAAAAGAGAATTTTACATTAGGAAAGTTTAGACCCGTGCTTCACACACAGGTGTAACACGATATTGATCTAAAGTAGATATTTTGCAATAAAATATTATAAAGGGATTTACGGTTTGAATTAGGAATTTAAATGGAATTACTGAAATTAGAAACTGACTAGAAATTAGTTGAGTTGAATGAGTTTCTGGGTATCAATCTGATGTTGGTTTCGGCCTTTGGGGTTAATACGTAGGGGGTTGTTCTCTTACTAGTTTACAATTAGAGATTGATATATGTGAGAAGATATTGATGCGTGAATCAGTAATGGAAATGTTTTCCAAAGTCAATAACGTATATTTTCTAAAATTAGAAAATAAGTAATTGATGAATATATGGAAACGAGAAATGGGGAAATGAATAAATGTTGATTGATGATTGATCGATAGAATTTCCATCTGGAAATAATATCATTGTTTGCACACATGTTTTCCTTTGATAGTTAAATCACCGACTATCGAAGATTTTGACCATTTTCGTTGTCAATACGGAGAGGCTGGGATCAGATATATTATCTGAAAACCACTCTGTATTGCATTAGCGTTGCGATCAAATATGATGAAGATAATTGAAGATGGAGTTATGCAAGGGTTGTCCTGTTTACATAATAGTGCCTTCGGTCTGTCCGGTCCCAGGACGACCTGTATGGATGAATGTATGACAGAGTATATCTGGTAGATCGCGTAAGTTGATCGTTTCAAACGTATTTACGTTGGTGGCGGAGGAATTCGTTTCACTTAGCTTATACCCGTGGTATTTTTGGGGAAATCAATTTGTGATTTGACGGGTATGACGATGTGGCATTCAAAATATAGATGTGATTTGTATAATAGCACGTATGACCTCAAGCCTCATCAACAGGGAAATGATAGAAATCGGGCAGGCAACATGGCTAAGTGGGCTGCACCCAATTAGGGTATATTGTCACCATCTAGAGAATATTCATATTTGTTACTTCTTTTTACTTCTGTATCTCCCCGGAATGGTTATGTTGCTAGCAACTGTAGGTGACAATATATTCGATACACTCAAGAGAAATGAGTGGTCGGTCATGTGTGGCCGAGTTACATGATGTTCTTGTTAAACTCCAGTGTCGCTTCTATAGTACACTGATCGGAAGGTGGATCCATGCCTTGTCATAGTTGGAATCCATTCCCCAATAAGAGCCCGCAGTTTTGATTGTATCTTATATATGTAGAACGTGAGATGAAAGCGTTTCTGCTAGATTTCTATTTACTTGATCTAGACATTATTATAATATCAGACAAGTATCGTTTTAGAAAAATATTTGGGTTATCGTAAGGTAAAAACCATCTGTTTTTATGTATGGATCGGTCTTACGATTATCTTTTGGTTCAAAAGTATTTTTGAAAGTTAAATCAAATGATTTGAGTTTACTCACACCAGTCACATGATTGACCCAGATTTTATTTTGTTTTGTTTTCCCTAAACTCTTGGGTGCCCAATTTTGTACGGGCAATCAAGTAGTCGGGATTTACAGATACTTGAAGAGCTGGAGCAGGAGGCTTCAGAATTATATAGATTGTTATCTCCACTGTGTTGTATGAGTTATACTCTAATAATGGTATTGTATACAGATACTGTTTTATTTCAAAGTTATGTTATGAAATATATTTATTCATTCCGTTGTGAGATTCGTGTTTACTCTGATGTTGTATGTTCTTCTTCTTCTTCTATTCTAAGTTTCTATCGTATCTATTCTCACCCTCTAATTTCTTTCATGGACTATCCGGTATTTCCGATGCTTGAATAGTCGACATTGAGTTTATGTCGGTTACTCAGGATCGCAAAATCCCTGGGTCATTACAGTGGCATCAGAGCTTAAGGTTAAGTAATTACCTTGGCTCTGTGGTGTAACTCAGTAGAGATGGGGTTAGTAATAGCCTAGATTGAGTTGAGTGTACATATACGTCAATATAAAATGATTTTATATTGTGGAGCTTTGTTGGTTGAGTTGTGTATGGGTTCTGGTCGATCAGTTTGATCCACTGTATCGGTAGTGATTTATAAACACTCGAATACGATGAACCGACAAAGTATGTTTTGACAAGAGGGTAAATGAAATTATTTTACCCAAAGTATATTTTGATATAAAGGATTTATATTGGAATGATTATAATATATTGGATATATTGGTTGTTATTATAATCGGATAAGATTATAATTGAAACGGTTATGTAAATAACCGATCAAAATTCGTATAAGTATTACGATATGAATTAAATATGAATTTGAATCAGAATTGGAATTAAAACCCTGGAGATTTGAATAAGTGTCTGTAAACGGAATTGGATTAAATATACGTGAATTTTAAAATCTTGGGAGATTTTAAATTATTTTACAAAAATTGTGAATGGTATTTTGAATTGATTTCAAAATGGAAATGTTTAGAAATGGTTTTGAAAAGTGATATAGTATTGAACTCACTTCGATCGCTGGAAAATAAATTCTGATGATGACAGATGCATCACCAGTGTTCATTTTCGAGTTGCTAAGTGAGGGATTACTACCAAAGATTTTGTTTTTAGAGTGTTTTGAGAAAAGCAAGTTGTTTTGAATTCCGAAAAGGGATATTTGATTTTAGAAAAACAAAGTTATTTAAAATTCCCAAGGAGAGATTGTTTGATTTAAAACCAAATTGAGTAGAAATTTGGAAATCAAATTGGAATTAAAATAAAGTCAGTTTAGTGGTAACTGAAATTGAATTAGAATGATATCAAGACAAATTGGATTGTGAGATTCGAATTTGAAGTGTAATTTGATAATCAAGTTAAGAGTTTGGAATCGAGAATGAAACTCGAGTTTGAAATGATATTTGGCTTGAATATAAACGAATGGTTGTGTTAGAGATAAAAGTGATTTGAGTTGATTGGGATAACATAGGTATATGTTGAAGTAGTAACAGATGCAAAGGATATAATGATATGCCCGATAAAAAGGTACAAGTTTATATTTCTATTGGGTCTGAGATTTATGAGCCAAAGTGGCAAGTCGCTTGGCTATTTGATTTTCTTTTGGGTTAAAGAAGGCCTAGAAAGGCGAGTTGGAGTTTGAACTATTGACCAGTACAAAGGAGGTGCTGGCAAAAAAATTCGAAAAGTTATGGTGTTAGAAAATTTTCAGGTTTTTGAAATTTTTCGTTAGCAAGAATAAATTAATAATATAATTAAAATAAGTTGGTTCAGTTAACACTGAAGTTAAAGAAGTAAACAAGTGATTTTAACCAGCCAATAGGGTTTGTTTTCTACCTTAGTAATTTCGAGGACGAAATTATTTTAAGGGGGGAAGAATGTAATATCACGTATTTTTTAGTGATATAATTTATTTATTTAATTATTTAAATAATGGATTAGAAAATTAAAGGGTTGTGTAATTAAATAATATTTAATATTTAATTAATTTAAATAATAGAATAATATATTTAATTCTGAAACAGTCGGAAATAGTGAATTGACAATATAATGTGAACTGGACAATTCAAAATATATATAATTCAGTTTGGAATTGAATTCGAATAAAAAATATATTATTTAAATGAAGTTTGAACATATAATTATAATATAATTAAAATCGAGCTCGAAATGACGCGGCAGTTCGCTATTTTGTGATTTGGACTTCAATTGAATATACATGGTCCGTTTTAAATCGGATTTCTGTGAAACAAGAAACGTTAGGAGCTGGTGAAGTATATCTTTCTAATGGAAGAGAAAAATCAGGATTTCGTCGTGTAGATTTTGATTTATGTCCAAATCAAATTTTAGAAAAGTCGCAATGGAATTCCTTTATAATTTATAACGATTTATTTATATTTTAAAAAGGATTTAAATATAAATCGAATATCGATATGACTCTGATGATGAAATATCGAGTTGTAAATCCATATATATTTATTCTGGAGCTGTATGGTATTCAATGCGAATATATATACGATAATATTTATTTATAAATATTTAATTTAATTATTTTTAAATATATTTTATATTTAAAAGGATTTATTCAGAGCTTTAAAAATAGCCGGTTTTGCAAACGAACTCTGTTTTCAATGAAACTAATTTTGTTGGATCCACAATATTAAATTATTGCTAGATTTCAATTTTCATGATTTTTGAGGCCAGTATGTGGCCGTACGTGATTTTTATCTGAAAAACAGTCGATAATTCGACTTTAAAAATATGATGTGTGAGCAAACGAAGTAGGAATTCGACGAAACTAGTTTCGTTGGGTCCGTAGTGTTGAACTGAAGGTGTGTGCCAATTTTCGTGATTTTTGGGTATTGTATGTGATCGTATGGATTTTTAGAAGACAAAAACAAAGAGCGTTACAAAATAAATCAATATAAAAATTATTATCTTATACTATAAATACACCTTACCTTTCATAACCTCAACCTAATTTCATTTTTATCTGGTCAAACAAAGAAAAAGCGTCGTCACTTTTGTTCTTTCAAGAAAAAGCATTCGATCCTCAAAAATTTCGAAATAAAATGAAATCAAAGCTCTAAAATCATGAAGTATACATTTTTGGAATCCCACCAGGAGTAGCATCGAACTGGTACCCCTTTTGTTTGGTACGACACTCAGTTATGGAGTTCAACAGATCATCGTTCGACTAAGGGTTTGTTGTTGGATAGGCTACAAGCGTTAGGAGGAAAAATGGTGGGTGGCGCTGGCTTTGTGGAGGTGGGGCGCACCTCGTGTTTGACTTTGGTGAGGATCCGATACAAAAGACATCGCTTGACTACAGTAGCAGCTCCCGAAGACCTCAGGGACGCCATCATCAGTATTGGTGCGAGATGAACGAAATGAGGATGGAATGTTTGGGTTCCAGATGAGGAGCTTAACCGTTACTTTTGTTTGAATTTTGTTTGAAGAATAGAAGAGATGATCGATGGAAAAGGGGGTCGGATGGCCATTTTGATACGTGAATCAAAACCTGGAGTTGGAGGAAATGTTTTTGGGGAAGATGACTGTTCATAACGGGTGTGGAGGAAAAGCATGGGCCAGTTTAGAGGGGTAAAGCCCAAATGGAATTTATTTAAGTTTTATTTAAATTTAAATAATGCATTAACTTGAAAATTGTATAACTTCTCCATACGTAATCAGAATGTGACGAAACAAGATCTGTTGGGATCGTACGGACGGTGGCTACACAATGGAACTAACTGGGAGTGAATCTGAGCTCGTTATAATTTATAGCGAAACAAATTGTCCGATCTGAATCGACGATAATTTATCGTTATTTAACGATAAATTACCAATGTGAGTAATACTCACCAACTCTACCAGTTCATATTTTTATAACGTATATTTAGAACTGATAAATGATGACTGATTGTTGTGTGATGACTGTTTGGTTGAATTCCTGATGTATTGGTTGAAATTATAGATAACGATAAATATATATAAATCGTTAATCAAATGTCGATTCTGTTTATCAGAATATTTCATATCGAAATGAAATCGATGTTATTATATTGTTTAACATCTGTGATGCAGGGAAACAGGTCGGAGGAATCCAACTGGGTTCCTCAACATTTATTTTTACTGTTTTTCATTTATTGTAATATATGATGTGATATATAATCTGTTGTTGATTATGTGTGTTTGAATGATATCCATCATTGTTATTTGGTATTTTAAATACCATATGAAATACTGGAATGTAAAAAGGGAAATTTTCAAAGTGAATATTGAAAATGAATTATTTATATAGAATGAATAGAATTTTATAAAAGGAAATATTTATATAGAATAAATAGAATTTTATAAAAGGAAATATTTATATAGAATAAATAGAACTATAAAAGGAATATTGATTTAGAAAGTAAATAGGATATTGAAAAGGAAATATTTGGAAAATGAATAGAGTTTTATAAAAAGAGAATTTTACATTAGGAAGGTTTAGACCCGTGCTTCGCACACAGGTCTAACATGATATTGATTTAAAGTAGATATTTTGCAATAAAATATTATAAAGGAATTTGGGGCTTGAATTAGGAATTTAAATGGAATTACTGAAATTAGAAACTGACTAGAAATTAGTTGAGTTGAATGACTTTCTGGGTATCGATCTGATGTTGGTTTCGGCCTTCGGGGTTAATACGTAAGGGGTTGTTCTCTTACTAGTTTACAGTTAGAGACTAATATATGTGAGAAGATAGTGATGCATGAATCAGAAATGGAAACGTTTTCCAAAGTCAATAACGTATATTTTCTAAAATTAGAAAATAAGAATTTGATGAATATATGGAAACGAGAAATGGGGAAATGAATAAATGTTGACTGATGATTGATCGATAGAATTTCCATTTGGAAATAATATCGTTGTTTGCACACATGTTTTCCTTTGATAGTTAAATCATCGACTATCGAAGATTTTGACCATTTTCATTGTTAATGCGGAGAGACCGGGATCAGATATATTATCTGAAAACCACTCTGTATGGCATTAGCGTTGCGATCAAATATGATGAAGATAATTGAAGACGGAGTTATGCAAGGGCTGTCATGTTTACAAAATAGTGCCTTCGGTCTGTCCAGTCCCAGGACAACCTGTATGGACGAATGTCTGATAGAGTATATCTGGTAGATCGCGTAAGTTTATCGTTTCAAACGTATTTACGTTGGTGGCGGAGGAATTCGTTTCTCTTAGCTTATACCTGTGGTATTTTTGGGGAAATCAATTTGTGATTTGACGGGTATGACGATGTGGCATTCAAAGTAAATATAGATGTGATTTGTATAATAGCACATATGACCTCAAGCCTCATCAACTGGGAAATGACATAAATCGGGTAGGCAGCATGGCTAAGTGGGCCGCACCCAATTAGGGTATATTGTCACCATCTAGAGAATATTCATATTTGTTACTTCTTTTCGCTTCCATATCTCCCGGGAACGGTTATGTTGCTAGCAACCGTAGGTGACAATATATTCGATACACTCAAGAGAAATGAGTGGTCGGTCATGTGTGGCCGAGTTACAAGATGTTCTTGTTGAACTCTAGTGTATCGCTTCTAGAGTACACTGATCGAAAGGTGGATCCATACCTTGTCATAGTTGGAATCCATTCCCCAATAAGAACCCGCGGTTTTGATTGTATCTTATATATTTAGAACATGAGATGAAAGCGTTTCTACTAGATTTCTATTTACTTGATCTAGACATTATTATAATATCAGACAAGTATCGTTTTAGAAAAATATTGGGTTATCGTAAGGTAAAAACCATTCGTGTTTATGTGTGGATCGGTCATACAATTATCTTTTGGTTCAAAAGGATTTTGAAAGTTAAATTAAATGATTTGAGTTTACTCACACCAGTCACATGACTGACCCAGAGTTTATTTTGTTTTGTTTTCCCTAAACTCTTGGGTGCCCAATTTTGTACGGGCAGTCAAGTAGTCGGGATTTACAGATACTTGAAGAGCTGGAGCAGGAGGCTTCAGGATTATATAGATTGTTATTTCCGCTGTGTTGTAAGTGTTGTACTTTAATAATGGTATTGTATACATATACTGTTTTATTTCAAAGTTAAGTTATGAAATATATTTATTCGTTCCACTGTGAGATTCGTGTTTACTCTGAAGTTGTATGTTCTTCTTCTTCTATTCTATGTTCTATTTTATTTATTCTCACCCTCTAATTTCTTTCATTGACTATCTGGTATTTCCGATGCTTGAATAGTCGACATTGAGTTTATGTCGGTTACTCAGGATCACGAAATCCCCGGGTTGTTACAGTTTTGTAATTTGTACAACTGCTGTAAATGCAGCTTCTATAAGATTGAATTTTGATTTCATAGTGATGAATTCGACGGTCACAGATAATTCGATTCAGGTTGTACACCCTACCCACAACGGCCTCTTAGCAGAATTCAAAAATCAGAAATATTTTCACTTCCGCCGTTGGTTCTTTAACATTTTTGTTCTCATCGTCGCCCTGATCAGTGGTAGGAAACATTAATCGTGTTGCATCTTGCACCATATTTTCTAACGGATTCGTCATTGTATTATTGTTCATCATTGTACTATCGTCCTCTACCACTACAGGCATAGACATAGGTTGAACAAGTTCTCCATGATGATCCCACAAGTAATAATTCGACACAAAACCAAATTTATACAGATGTACTTCTACTAAATTTGGCTTCCAATGCTTCAGATGTCTGCACTTACTACACGGACAACGAATGTCTACGTTACTTCGCTTAGTAGATTTATTAAATCTAATAAATTCTTGGACACCGTTACAAAAATGTTCCTTTATCGACCCTTTCTTACCGGTTCACGGTTGATACATACAACTGCGATCACGAAAATAATCGAATATTTTCCCGATTTGCAACAAATATATTAGAAAATTTGATCAAATACTTTATATTAATTGAAATCTTGTGCAATTTCATTTATAACTACTTACCGTTTTCGGTTTTTTTGTTTATTTCTTTTAACTTTGAAGGTCGGTCTACCTACTTCCCATTACAAATATAATAACGTAAGCATATTTTATAAATCATTTCAGGTTAAAAGATTCAACAAAATTTCGGCAGCACTTCCCTTTGGTCCCTGTATCGTGCAAAAATGCGAGTACATAGGGAACAAAAAGGAAGTGCCATCGAAATTTTGTTAACCGTTTAAACCGAAATGATTTATAAAATATGCTTACGTTATTATATTTGTAACTTGTCCAATACTAGGACAAATCCAACGAATATTGTATCTGATGAATATAGATTTTCGTTTTGTGTAAAAACGAATATCCATATAACGATCATATACAACACTTGTCAGACGGGGCGAAATTTATCTAAGGGGTTCATATAAGTAGTCAAAAAAAACATTCAACCTAAATTAAAAAAAACTTTCAAATGAAAAAGCACGATTTTTGCGCTTTGGGCTTTTTTGCGCTTCACTAACAGGTGCGCCTTAAACTTCAAAAAAGCCCCTTAGTTGCGCCTTGTGCCTAGACGCGCGCCTTGACCACATAGCGTCTACATAATATTTTTTTCATACTTTCAATTTGTAAACTAACAGTAACGTCCCAGAATTTTACCAATTTAGTAATTTATTTATTTAATTATTTTAATATGGTGATTCAATAATTTAAATGGTTTAGTAATTTAAATGGGCTTAAATTAAATAATTCTAATTTATATAAATAGTGTAACAATATAATTCAGTTTTTGGAATAGTCGGAGATAGTCCGATTGACGTATGTGAATTGGATATTTAATCGAGTTATATTCAAATTGAATAATGAATATATTAATTAAACGACAGTTGAACATAATAATTATAATATAATTATAGTTGAGCTCGTAACGTCGCGATAGTTTGTAATTCGACGATTTGAACTTAAATTGAGGGTACATGATTCGTTATAAGTCAGGTTTCTTTGAACAAGAAACGTTGGAACCTATTTAGCTATATTTTTATAATGGAAGTGAAAAATCGAGATTTCGTCTTATATATTGTAAGTTATGTCCAAATCAAATTTTCAAATAGTCGTTGTGGTGTCGTTAATAAACCATAACGATTATTTAATATAATTAAATATTGGTTTCAAATTTGGACGAGATTTCTAAGACGTGTACTTAATTTAATTTATAGAATTTTACTACAATTTATCTTTGTGAAATAAACAACTTTTTGTTCAACGTATTTCGCACCCTAAATCAGCTCTTTTGGAATTTCACAGAATAAGCTAACTTGTCTATTTTATTATATTTTTGGGATCGTGGCACATTGCTCGTCACAACAGTATTTTTATTTTTGTCGATAGCAGTCCATAAACATAGGAAATTTTTTGCAACGGCGTACCCTGTAACGACCCGGATTTTTCCTGCTATTTTGATTCGAATATTTAAATTTATTTTAAATATTATATTTGAATTATTTATGGGATTCAATATCGAAATCGTTAATTAAACAACGATTGAGAGTTTATATTTATATTTGTTATAAAACGAACTCAAAACAGCTCGGTAGTTCGTAAAATTTAATTTCAACTTCAACTGATCATACTGAATCCATTTTTAATCGGATTTCCTCGAAACAAGAAACGCTAGAGTCTGTTAAACTGTATCTTTCTAACAGAAGTGAAAAATCAAGATTTCGGATTATATATTGCAAGATATGGCTAAATCAAATATACAGAAAAGCAGCGTCATGGCCATAACAGTTATTTAAATATATTTAAATATTGGTTTCGAATTTAGATAAGTTCTTTTGAGGCGTAGTGTTAATTTAATTTTTAGAATTTTACTATAATTTTTAATTCGCAAAATAAGCAACTTTTTATTTGGAGTATTTTGCACCCTATATCAACATTTTGGGGTATCACAATATAAGTCAAGCTACCGATATTATTATATATTTGGGATCATGGCACACTGCTGAACGCGACAGCATATTTATTTCTGTTGACAACCTGGCGCATGCGAACGAAGTTGTGTATAGCAGGGTACGTTTAACGTTATAACTAAAAATATCGCTAGTCTATTCAATAACAAATATCATTGGTCGTTTCAATTTAATGTCATGCGCTGATATCTCAACATGAAGAGCATGGTTCTTTACGCCATATCCTCATTAAAAACGCTAGCATTACAAGGCTCTCTACCCTGGAACTAAAACAATAAAACAAATCTCTCTAAAATCACACACGCCTATACCCTATTGCTGAATTCGCGTGCACCAGCTACTGAAACATCCCTTTCATCCTTCTATCTATTTAGACGCAGGCTCCCAGTCGAAGATTTAAAACAAGGACACAGCATGGGAAAGGTAAGAACACACAGCGCCCTAATATTTTAAATCGTTCAGCTATACTTTTTCCCATCTAAATCACGTACAGGCTAGAAACCTACGGTGTACTTATCTTTGTATTTTCTTTTCAGCTTTAACAAACCTTGCCGACCAAGTTTCATAAATTTCTACCGTGTTCAATCAAATTAAATGCAGCCAACGCAGCTAGACGCAGACCTAAATTGTGTTATATAATATTATACTAAGCCGTGTCGACCACGTAATTTCCTTCAGTATAAATATTGGACTTCCTCTTCCCATTTCCTTACCCAAAACACTTTGTGCTGCAAGCCAAAAAAAAAAAAAAAAGATTAAAAAAAAAAAAGAGGGACATAGCAGGAAGGAGGGGCGCTGCATGCAGTCTGAAGCAGTTCCAGGAAAGGGGATGCATTTTCATGTGAAGCAAAGGTGGCGGTTATGTGGGGTGTAAGGTTCATGGTGAATGGGCTTTCGGAAAAAGGGGAAGTAGCGGTCTGTTAATAATAAGAGGAAGCAAGTTTAATGAGGGGGTGATTCTTCGGTGATGACACAGCTGGGTGCAGCGGTGAGGGGAGTACAAGGGTAAGCTAATCTGTTTAAACCAAATAAATACATATATAAAGGAGCAGATTTTATGCGCTGAAGTGAAATAGTATGGGAAGTTCAGTTTGTTTAGGTTAACATTGCTTAGCAGGGGACGGCGAATGGAAAGCTAGCTAGTGTGACGTGGCCATATTTTTGTTTGTCTGTAGATGGCATCAAAATGTAGAAGTTATGAAGGATATGGATGGGCCGTGGATTTCGGATGAGGAGTTTGCAGCGATGGGATCTTTTCGGTGGAGGTTGGAGACTACACGCACTGATGACGTGGTAAGGACTACTAATAGCCATATATATACATTTGTTGAAATGAATAATTTAATTAGTTAATATATTATTTTAGTTTATATATAGTTCATGAAATGATCACGAACGTTGTTATGAGAAATGGGGACTTGTGCGATTTGGAGTATTGGATGCTGAGATGTTGAGCCGCGGATTTGATTAGGAGTCGCATGAAATTGGATCCAATGGAATCATGGCGACATGTACTACGCTGTTGAGCGGTTTCAGGCAGGACCAGAAGCAGTCAGAATCTAATTTAATTTTAAAACGACTGCTAAACAAAAACAACGCGAATCGACCATCATAAATAAAGGTGAGTTAATTCTCACACATTTCTGAATTACTAGGATGTGATAAATCCATATGATTAAATTTAATTGGTTGATTGGATGCTTTGGATGCCTATGGTTTCTTTAATGGTTGACGTTAAATTTATTATCGTCGTTTAAAATATTTCTATGTACTGATATGAAATATTTTAATGATCGGTGTTGCAGGGAAGGACAGGTAGGAGGAACCAAACCGGTTCCTCAAACATTTAATATGTTGTTATTTCATATTTTATATGAACTGTTCAAGACCCGTTGACTTTTAAACCCCGTTGATGGTTGAATATGGTTGAGTTTTGAATCAATAGATAGTTGGCTGATGAATAAATAGCAGATGGCCCAAATATACTGTTTATAAAGAACGATTCACCGTCAAGTGAATCGTGAGGAAAGAAAATATAAAATTTATTTTTATAACCATAGATATATTTTTAAATATATTATTTTAAGTGAAGTTTAAAACAAGAATAAACCAACCACATAAATACTTTGATTGGTTTAGCCAAAATTTACCGTGCGCAAAGCACGTGCTTATTAAGTTATTTATAAATGATTGTATTTCACGAATTCAAGTGGCCAGATTTGACGTAACAATTAGAATGGGTTTATATTGATTGGAATCAAAGTGAATAAAATTATTTATATTAATTAATTGTTAAATGACAAGATCAATAAAGATTGATTACGTTTAAAATTGAACAGTTAGCGACGTTAACTGGAATTCTTCATTTAATTAGTTCACTAATTTAATATGGATAGTTAATGGTAACACCTACCATGTTATTTTGATAGCAAAGTTGAAGGATGATTTTTATTTATTTAATCAAATGGGATTACTTAAATTAAATAGTTTTGGTGATTAATTTGAATGGGAAACCAAAATGTAAACACAAATTTGGATTAGAGTAGCTAAACGGGATAAATTAGAATGATGCGATCTAGAACTACTCTTTAAAAGAAGAGATGATATTTCAAAGACGGAATTAAAATGGGATTTGGGCGATATGGGGAATGAGTACCAGTCTTGTATTACAACTGATATTATCTTAAGATAAGAACGTTGTTGATCAAGGTATGAGAGGTAATTAAAATACCCCAACTTGAACAACTTCAAGATTATCAAAGGATGATATTAGTCGTAATGATAAAAGTGATAGAACAAAGTATTTTGGTCAAATAATAAAGTATCGTTATTAGAAGGATTTGGAAATGTATTTATAATGAAATTCTGAAATTAAAGGAAATAAAGGGAGCTTATGGTATGGAATGATATTCCCATACATAAAGAAATAAAAAGAGAGATTGGGGAAAGTTTAATGAAATTGTCAAAGTATTGAAATGAGATTTAAATGGGTTTGTTCTAAAAGAATGGGTGGTGGTTTTGGTATTCAAACATGAAACCAAAGAAGATGTTGTAATAATTATTTTTCGAATGATAAGTGATTCGATAAGATAATAAGAAATGTTATGGCCAAGTGATGCTATGAAATAAACAATGGATTTGTTTTATTTTGTGCTTGTTTATTTTGATAGTCAAATAACCAACTATCAAAATCTGACCCAACGTTATTGGTACGGGAAGACCGGGATCGAATTTATCTTCGAAAACCATTCCGACCAAAATACGAATACGTCCAAGACGCTGATCGTGATGGAGCAATTGAAGACCGTAGGTCTTCATGAAGCGGAAGAGTTACTTACAATCTCTGGCTGATCCCTAGAGATATACTGTGATTCTGTCGTGATTGGAATCTATGGGTTGCAAGGACTTCTCGCTACTAATCTATAGGGTGATTCCTAGGATGTGGTAGGAGGGTGCCTTCGGTTCATCCTGTTCCTGGATGACATGTATAGACGATGTGAATGGTGGCCAAATGTTTTCAAAAAGACAATTATAGCCTCAAGCCTCATCAACTGGGAAATGACAAAAATCGGGCAGGCAGCATGGCTATGTGGGTCGCACCCATTAGGGTGTATTGTCACCATCTAGAGAATATTCATATTTGTTACTTCTTTTCGTTTCTGTATCTCCCGGGGATTACGGTGGTCGCGCGACAAAAAGCCGTGAGGTGACAATACATTCGATACACTCAAGAGAAATGAGTGGTCGGTCATGTGTGGGCCGGGTTGCAAGATGTTCTTGTTGAACCCAGTGTATTCGTCTCTAGAGATATACTATCGGCAGGTGGTCCCATACCTTGTCATAGTTGGAAATCCAATCTCCAATAAGCGCCCGCGGTTTTTGATTGTATATTATATATGTGGAGCGTGAGATGCAAGCGTTCTGCTAGATTCTATTTACTTGTATTTAGACACTATGATAATATCAGAAGAAGATATTGATTTCAAAACGATTTGGGTTATAGTAAGGTAAAAACCGTCCGTGTTTATGTGTGGACTGGTCTTACTATTATCCTTTGTTTTCAAAGGATTTCAAAGTTAAACAAGTTGGTTGCTGTATGAATTTATCACTGAAAGTATTTCAGACTGATCCGGGTGAATTTTGTTTTAAATCAAATGTGCTCGGGTCAGACCGAGTACATTGTCAGGTTAGGTATCGCCTGGAGCTTCAGAAGAGGAGTTGAAGTCGAGACGTATTCCATATATATACTGGTACTAGTTTATTTCCGCTGTGTGTTGCATTGATCTGAATGTATACTCTGATATTGTAATATACAGTTTTTGTTATAAAGTATTATTGATTATTATATTATGTCCGTTCCGCTGTGAGATTCTGATCTTCTTATTCTTCTATTCTAACATTTCTTTCTTTCTTCTCTCACCCTCTAACTTCTTTCTATTAGCTTTCTGGGTTTTCCGGTACTTGAGTTTGGACACGGGACGGGTTAGTGTCTGGATTCGAGTGTCGGAATTCCCGGGTCGCTACAGTTGGTATCAGAGCAATGGTTTATGAATAACCTTGGCTCTGTGGTGTAACTCGATAGAGATTGGGCTAGGAATACCCTAGATCGAGTTGAGTGTATATATATACACGAGAGTGCGTATTTGTAATTTGGATATAAAATTATTTTTATATTGTTTCGACCCAAAATATTTTATAAGAAGGTAAAGTTTATAATTTACTCAAATTATTCAAACTTGTATGAAGTTGGAAACACTTCAAATATGGAATGGGAATTTATTTTAACTTGTATGAGTTAAAATGAACCCTTTGAATTGGAATTGAGACAAGCCAACAAGAATTTGACTTGTGTTGGGTAAAATAAAAAGTGAATGAATCCAAACAGAATGAACGGAAATTTGTTGGATTGTATGTTTGGGTATATTGCATGAATGTGGATTTGAGCTTGATTTCGCATGAATAAACTAAAATAAAATTCAAATTAATGAAATTCACAAATTCAAGTAAATGAATTTGTATTGGAAATATTGAATTAAATAAGACAAGTTAAATACAAGGGGAAATGATTTGGTTAAATTGATTGTTGCTTAATTGGTTGGATTGGATAAAATTGAAAACATTAGCAGTTAATTTAGAAATTGAATGGATTGAAAGGAAAGGAAAGTTTCCAAGGTTGTACAAACCTGAAAATAAATGGTTTTTGATTTGTATGTACTGGAAGGGTGACAACGCGAATTAACAAGGAGTTCGGGTAGCAAGTTATATATTTAGCATGGGGAAAGGCCGCGGTTCCTCTCGACTGGATGGAGGTGGTTCATTTAGGTGCCGGGGTCTGTGAATAGGCGAACGGTGGTAATGGCGTGAGAAAGGAAATCTAGCATAACAACTTTTGGATGGGATTATATGATATAACCCGGTATCAGTTTTTGAATTGGAAACTGAGTAAAGGGCAGACTGCCAGAAGGCTATGGTAATTGACTTGATTACAGAGATTGAAGAGCTGTTGGTAGACTGGGATGAAGTTGCCCGACAAAAAGGTAAACCTTAATATTATTGATTGGGTGTTTGAATTTATACCCAAGATGGGTAGCCGCATGGCTTTATTTTCTTTGGATCAATATGAGAGGCTGAGAGTGCCATTTGTAGTTGTTGGGATCGAACAGTACAGAAGAGGTGCTGACGAATTTTTCGTAAATTTTTAAAATTTAGAAAATATTTTTGATAATATTTTGAATTAATTATTCTGAAATAAATGCAGTTGGAGCTTTCCTTTTACCTAGCAATTTCGAGGACGAAATTTATTTAAGGGGGGAAGAATGTAACGACCCGGATTTTTCCTGCTATTTTGATTCGAATATTTAAATTTATTTTAAATATTATATTTGAATTATTTATGGGATTCAATATCGAAATCGTTAATTAAACAACGATTGAGAGTTTATATTTATATTTGTTATAAAACGAACTCAAAACAGCTCGGTAGTTCGTAAAATTTAATTTCAACTTCAACTGATCATACCGAATCCATTTTTAATCGGATTTCCTCGAAACAAGAAACGCTAGAGTCTGTTAAACTGTATCTTTCTAACAGAAGTGAAAAATCAAGATTTCGGATTATATATTGCAAGATATGGCTAAATCAAATATACAGAAAAGCAGCGTCATGGCCATAACAGTTATTTAAATATATTTAAATATTGGTTTCGAATTTAGATAAGTTCTTTTGAGGCGTAGTGTTAATTTAATTTTTAGAATTTTACTATAATTTTTAATTCGCAAAATAAGCAACTTTTTATTTGGAGTATTTTGCACCCTATATCAACATTTTGGGGTATCACAATATAAGTCAAGCTACCGATATTATTATATATTTGGGATCATGGCACACTGCTGAACGCGACAGCATATTTATTTCTGTTGACAACCTGGCGCATGCGAACGAAGTTGTGTATAGCAGGGTACGTTTAACGTTATAACTAAAAATATCGCTAGTCTATTCAATAACAAATATCATTGGTCGTTTCAATTTAATGTCATGCGCTGATATCTCAACATGAAGAGCATGGTTCTTTACGCCATATCCTCATTAAAAACGCTAGCATTACAAGGCTCTCTACCCTGGAACTAAAACAATAAAACAAATCTCTCTAAAATCACACACGCCTATACCCTATTGCTGAATTCGCGTGCACCAGCTACTGAAACATCCCTTTCATCCTTCTATCTATTTAGACGCAGGCTCCCAGTCGAAGATTTAAAACAAGGACACAGCATGGGAAAGGTAAGAACACACAGCGCCCTAATATTTTAAATCGTTCAGCTATACTTTTTCCCATCTAAATCACGTACAGGCTAGAAACCTACGGTGTACTTATCTTTGTATTTTCTTTTCAGCTTTAACAAACCTTGCCGACCAAGTTTCATAAATTTCTACCGTGTTCAATCAAATTAAATGCAGCCAACGCAGCTAGACGCAGACCTAAATTGTGTTATATAATATTATACTAAGCCGTGTCGACCACGTAATTTCCTTCAGTATAAATATTGGACTTCCTCTTCCCATTTCCTTACCCAAAACACTTTGTGCTGCAAGCCAAAAAAAAAAAAAAAAAAAAAAAAGATTAAAAAAAAAAAAGAGGGACATAGCAGGAAGGAGGGGCGCTGCATGCAGTCTGAAGCAGTTCCAGGAAAGGGGATGCATTTTCATGTGAAGCAAAGGTGGCGGTTATGTGGGGTGTAAGGTTCATGGTGAATGGGCTTTCGGAAAAAGGGGAAGTAGCGGTCTGTTAATAATAAGAGGAAGCAAGTTTAATGAGGGGGTGATTCTTCGGTGATGACACAGCTGGGTGCAGCGGTGAGGGGAGTACAAGGGTAAGCTAATCTGTTTAAACCAAATAAATACATATATAAAGGAGCAGATTTTATGCGCTGAAGTGAAATAGTATGGGAAGTTCAGTTTGTTTAGGTTAACATTGCTTAGCAGGGGACGGCGAATGGAAAGCTAGCTAGTGTGACGTGGCCATATTTTTGTTTGTCTGTAGATGGCATCAAAATGTAGAAGTTATGAAGGATATGGATGGGCCGTGGATTTCGGATGAGGAGTTTGCAGCGATGGGATCTTTTCGGTGGAGGTTGGAGACTACACGCACTGATGACGTGGTAAGGACTACTAATAGCCATATATATACATTTGTTGAAATGAATAATTTAATTAGTTAATATATTATTTTAGTTTATATATAGTTCATGAAATGATCACGAACGTTGTTATGAGAAATGGGGACTTGTGCGATTTAGAGTATTGGATGCTGAGATGTTGAGCCGCGGATTTGATTAGGAGTCGCATGAAATTGGATCCAATGGAATCATGGCGACATGTACTACGCTGTTGAGCGGTTTCAGGCAGGACCAGAAGCAGTCAGAATCTAATTTAATTTTAAAACGACTGCTAAACAAAAACAACGCGAATCGACCATCATAAATAAAGGTGAGTTAATTCTCACACATTTCTGAATTACTAGGATGTGATAAATCCATATGATTAAATTTAATTGGTTGATTGGATGCTTTGGATGCCTATGGTTTCTTTAATGGTTGACGTTAAATTTATTATCGTCGTTTAAAATATTTCTATGTACTGATATGAAATATTTTAATGATCGGTGTTGCAGGGAAGGACAGGTAGGAGGAACCAAACCGGTTCCTCAAACATTTAATATGTTGTTATTTCATATTTTATATGAACTGTT
This sequence comes from Allium sativum, assembly GCA_030737875.1. Taxonomy (NCBI): domain Eukaryota; kingdom Viridiplantae; phylum Streptophyta; class Magnoliopsida; order Asparagales; family Amaryllidaceae; genus Allium; species Allium sativum. The sequence continues at coordinate 246,426,167 of CM060922.1, read as the reverse complement.
CAAGACCCGTTGACTTTTAAACCCCGTTGATGGTTGAATATGGTTGAGTTTTGAATCAATAGATAGTTGGCTGATGAATAAATAGCAGATGGCCCAAATATACTGTTTATAAAGAACGATTCACCGTCAAGTGAATCGTGAGGAAAGAAAATATAAAATTTATTTTTATAACCATAGATATATTTTTAAATATATTATTTTAAGTGAAGTTTAAAACAAGAATAAACCAACCACATAAATACTTTGATTGGTTTAGCCAAAATTTACCGTGCGCAAAGCACGTGCTTATTAAGTTATTTATAAATGATTGTATTTCACGAATTCAAGTGGCCAGATTTGACGTAACAATTAGAATGGGTTTATATTGATTGGAATCAAAGTGAATAAAATTATTTATATTAATTAATTGTTAAATGACAAGATCAATAAAGATTGATTACGTTTAAAATTGAACAGTTAGCGACGTTAACTGGAATTCTTCATTTAATTAGTTCACTAATTTAATATGGATAGTTAATGGTAACACCTACCATGTTATTTTGATAGCAAAGTTGAAGGATGATTTTTATTTATTTAATCAAATGGGATTACTTAAATTAAATAGTTTTGGTGATTAATTTGAATGGGAAACCAAAATGTAAACACAAATTTGGATTAGAGTAGCTAAACGGGATAAATTAGAATGATGCGATCTAGAACTACTCTTTAAAAGAAGAGATGATATTTCAAAGACGGAATTAAAATGGGATTTGGGCGATATGGGGAATGAGTACCAGTCTTGTATTACAACTGATATTATCTTAAGATAAGAACGTTGTTGATCAAGGTATGAGAGGTAATTAAAATACCCCAACTTGAACAACTTCAAGATTATCAAAGGATGATATTAGTCGTAATGATAAAAGTGATAGAACAAAGTATTTTGGTCAAATAATAAAGTATCGTTATTAGAAGGATTTGGAAATGTATTTATAATGAAATTCTGAAATTAAAGGAAATAAAGGGAGCTTATGGTATGGAATGATATTCCCATACATAAAGAAATAAAAAGAGAGATTGGGGAAAGTTTAATGAAATTGTCAAAGTATTGAAATGAGATTTAAATGGGTTTGTTCTAAAAGAATGGGTGGTGGTTTTGGTATTCAAACATGAAACCAAAGAAGATGTTGTAATAATTATTTTTCGAATGATAAGTGATTCGATAAGATAATAAGAAATGTTATGGCCAAGTGATGCTATGAAATAAACAATGGATTTGTTTTATTTTGTGCTTGTTTATTTTGATAGTCAAATAACCAACTATCAAAATCTGACCCAACGTTATTGGTACGGGAAGACCGGGATCGAATTTATCTTCGAAAACCATTCCGACCAAAATACGAATACGTCCAAGACGCTGATCGTGATGGAGCAATTGAAGACCGTAGGTCTTCATGAAGCGGAAGAGTTACTTACAATCTCTGGCTGATCCCTAGAGATATACTGTGATTCTGTCGTGATTGGAATCTATGGGTTGCAAGGACTTCTCGCTACTAATCTATAGGGTGATTCCTAGGATGTGGTAGGAGGGTGCCTTCGGTTCATCCTGTTCCTGGATGACATGTATAGACGATGTGAATGGTGGCCAAATGTTTTCAAAAAGACAATTATAGCCTCAAGCCTCATCAACTGGGAAATGACAAAAATCGGGCAGGCAGCATGGCTATGTGGGTCGCACCCATTAGGGTGTATTGTCACCATCTAGAGAATATTCATATTTGTTACTTCTTTTCGTTTCTGTATCTCCCGGGGATTACGGTGGTCGCGCGACAAAAAGCCGTGAGGTGACAATACATTCGATACACTCAAGAGAAATGAGTGGTCGGTCATGTGTGGGCCGGGTTGCAAGATGTTCTTGTTGAACCCAGTGTATTCGTCTCTAGAGATATACTATCGGCAGGTGGTCCCATACCTTGTCATAGTTGGAAATCCAATCTCCAATAAGCGCCCGCGGTTTTTGATTGTATATTATATATGTGGAGCGTGAGATGCAAGCGTTCTGCTAGATTCTATTTACTTGTATTTAGACACTATGATAATATCAGAAGAAGATATTGATTTCAAAACGATTTGGGTTATAGTAAGGTAAAAACCGTCCGTGTTTATGTGTGGACTGGTCTTACTATTATCCTTTGTTTTCAAAGGATTTCAAAGTTAAACAAGTTGGTTGCTGTATGAATTTATCACTGAAAGTATTTCAGACTGATCCGGGTGAATTTTGTTTTAAATCAAATGTGCTCGGGTCAGACCGAGTACATTGTCAGGTTAGGTATCGCCTGGAGCTTCAGAAGAGGAGTTGAAGTCGAGACGTATTCCATATATATACTGGTACTAGTTTATTTCCGCTGTGTGTTGCATTGATCTGAATGTATACTCTGATATTGTAATATACAGTTTTTGTTATAAAGTATTATTGATTATTATATTATGTCCGTTCCGCTGTGAGATTCTGATCTTCTTATTCTTCTATTCTAACATTTCTTTCTTTCTTCTCTCACCCTCTAACTTCTTTCTATTAGCTTTCTGGGTTTTCCGGTACTTGAGTTTGGACACGGGACGGGTTAGTGTCTGGATTCGAGTGTCGGAATTCCCGGGTCGCTACAGTCGTACCCTTAATGTTTGTTCTTGTGGAGATTAGCCTTCACAATGAACAAAGTTTGAGTTACTTTTGAAGCTTTTGAGTAAATTGGAGTTTGTTCTGATGATATATCTAACTTCATACCATATTGTTAAGGTTAGCCCATGTTTTTCCAAAGTAGCCTCTATACTTATAGAAGAAGAAACCATTTATTTGCAGTGACAAATCAAACTGCGTCTAAGGGAAAATAAAAGATATATATAATAACCTTCCTTAGTTGCTAAGCTAACTGCACACGCTAAGAATCTGAAACTTGTACCCTATCACTCTACAAAGCTATGTTAAAACTTATCACCATTTATGATCTGCAAACCTATGGCGGAGGAATGTACACCCTACTAACAACCTATTACTTAGTACTGAAGACTCCATACCCTATAAATAATCACACAAAGACTTCGTCCTCTGGCTTTCAGCAACTATCCAAAACGCAAGTTCAGATCTAAGAAAATTAGTACAAAATCAAATACATGGTGGATTAATATAATAATTTTGGAGTCGTTAAGATTGTTACCGCGAAGGCTTCACGATGATACCCATTTTCGCTAAATCGCACCAATCTTCTGGAGTTTGAAATAACCACAGCGTGTCCAGGGTTTTAATCGCTGGAAGATTGGAATGTTAAATTGTGAAACTGAGTTGATATTTGGATTCATGGGTTTCTGTACGAATTGGATTTGATGGGTTCACTGTTGATTGGACTGATGAACTGTTCGACGCAAGAAGATGTTGGGTTGCGTGCTGACCCTCCTGGGCGAAACAGGTTGAAGGTCAAGATGGGAAGGAGTTTGGCATTGAGGAAAATAGGCAACGACCATTCTTGCATGATATCTTTTTCAAGAGCTTGCGGTTGTCTGGGATGATGACACAGTAGTATGGGTGCAAGTGTATTTAATTAGTAGTCGAAGGGGGAGGAGAGAGTGGTGCATACGTATGTATTGGCATGGGATTTATTCGCGAAGAGGAGAGAGAGCAAGGGAAGCTTGAAAGTTTGGAAAATGGTGAAATATGGATACTAGAGCTCGCGGGTGATAAAACAGGCGAAATGGAAGATGATTGAGTGCAGTTCATTATTAGATTCAAGCCGAAGACTAAAGGATAAAGGCGTAACCTTATAAATAAAAAGATATACAATGATTTAGGTTTAAAGTTTAATTAAATACATATAAATTTGTATATGCTATATCGTGCTCATACGTTATCAGAATTCAACAAAACAGGATCTGTTGGGATCATATGATCATAGGCTATACGATGAAGCTGGTTTGGAGCCATTTGGAGATCGTTTAAGTTTTAGGCAAAATAAAACACTCAGTTGAATCAACCAAACGTTAACCGTTATTCAACAATTAACGACCAAAGTGAGTAAACTCGCTAACTCTATCTAGTTTTTTTTATAATTTTATAAACGTTATTTAATATTGATAAAAATTATTGAATGATGTGTGTGATGGTTGTTTGGATAATTTGCTAATTAATTGGTTGAAATAATATATAGTTTTATATATAAATCGTTAATTGAATACCGATAAGATTTATTAAAATATTTCATATTGATATGAAATAAAATGTTATTTCTGTTGACTAACATCGGTGGATGCAGGGAAACAGGTTGGAGGGATCCAACTGGATTCCTCAATAATTTTAATGTTGATTTTCGTATATTGCTTTATATGATATGATAAATAATATGTGGTTGATTATTGTGTGTTTGGGTGTGGTTAGACAACATTGACCAGAAATGATTGGTATTAAAATACGTAAAAATATATGGAAAAGAATTCGAGTTTAAAAAGGAAAAATCTACTATTTGTTATTTTTAAATAATAGAAATTGAATATGGATTTTAGTGCCTGGCGCAACGATAAGGTTACCCGGCTGGTAATCTGGAGTGCGCAGGTTCGAGTCCCGGCCTCTTCACATATGTGAGGGAAAGGCTGTGCACAATAATCGACCACCCCTAGAGCCCGAAAAGTCATGAGAATAGTAGTAAGTGGGAGACTGCCTGGGAAGTCCTCTCGCTTGAGTATGGGAGCCTTTGGCACTGGGTACCACATTTTAGAAATTGAATATTGATTTGATTAGCTAGAATATAATAACTTGTTTAATTATATAAGACCAGTAGTTTTGTTCATAACTTTATTTATAAATAGTATGAAATAATTATTATTAAATAAATAAGGAATTGTTGGAAAGTAAACGATGAATTTTATTTCAGTGTTCGAAATGAAAATAAAATTGAATAAATCCATAAGGATTTATAATTAGAATTCGACGATGTCGAATGTTATTAAAATAAATTATTTTTAGAAATTATATATTATATAATACAAAATTTGACAAGATAGTTAATATTTGGCTTAAAACCAATAACTTATAATCGAATGTGTAATAAAAATTAAGGTATAAACTTGATATATAATTAACAAGAAGTTGATTTATAAATGGAGTTTATAAAGTGGAACAAATGTAAATTTATAAAAATAACTTGATAGACGGAGTTTTAACTTGTAATTGGTGTTCACTTTTTAATCTAGGATTTATTTATTTAATAAAATAAATATTATTTATTAATTCAAGGTAAAGAATTCAAGTTATAACTCAATATTTTGGAAACAAGGATTATAATGCTATCGTTATAATTAATATTTTCCGTAAAAGAAGTGGATTCGTAAACCGAATCTGAAAGTTGCTTAAGCAATTATTTGATAAGAAATTTAGAAATGGAGTTAAGAAAATTAGAAACTGACTGGAGACTAGTTAAGTTAGGATGGCTTTCTAGGTGTTGATCTGATGTTAGTTTCGGCCTACGGGGTTAATAATTAGGGAGTTGTTCTCTTACTAGTTTACAGTTAGGGACTGATGGATGTTGAAGGATAGTGATGTTTGAATATAAGGAATGGAAATGTTTTTCAATGATAACATATATTTTCTAAATACAGAAAATAAGAAATTGGGGATATATGGGAATGTTTTTCCGTAAATCGTGAAAGGCTAAACGGGTTTAAGAAATATGGAAAATGGGAGATCGAGAAATGAAATGATTTGGATAAAACTATTTAAAGTGGCTCGGTGTTAGTTGATCGGTAATATTTCCATTTGGAAATACAACTGTTGTTTGTATGTATGTTTTCCTTTGATAGTTAAATAACCGGCTATCAAAGTTTTGACCAATTTTCGTTCTCAATACAGAGAGACTGGGATTAGATTTATTATCTGGAAACCACTTCATATGGCATTAGCGTTGCGAATCAAATACGATGAAGTTAATTAAAGACGAAGTTTATGCAAGGGTTGTTCTGGCGATCCTAGGTAGAAACAGCCAAAGATGGATTTATAGAATAGTGCGTTTGGCTTGTCCAGTCCCAAGACAACTTGAATGGATAAATGTCTGACAGAGTATATCTAATAGATCGCGTAAGTTGATCTCTCCAAACGTATTTACATTTGGTGGCGGAGGAATTCGTCTCTCTTAGCTTTATACCGTGATGTTTTTGGGGAAATCAATTTTTGATTTGGCGGGTTTGATGATGTGGCATCCAAAGTAAATGAAGGTGTGATTTGATACGTTACGATCTCAAGCCTCATCAACCTGGAAATGACAAAAATCGGGCAGGCAGCATGGCTAAGTGGGTCGCTCCCAATTAGGGTATATTGTCACCATCTAGAGAATATTCATATTTGTTACTTCTTTCATGTTAGTATCTCCCGGGAATGGTTATGTTGGTGTACCAACTGTAAGGTGGCAATATATTCAGAACATTCAAGCGAAATGAATGGTCAGTCATGTGTGGCTGAGTTGTAAGAAGTTCTTGTTGAACTCCAGTGTATCTCCTCTAGAGTACACTGATCGAAAGGTGGTTCCATACCTTGTCATAGTTGGAAATCCGTTCTCCAATAAGAGCCTGCGGTTTTTTATTATATATTATATATGTAGAGCATGAGATGAAAGCGTTTTGCTAGATTGTTATTTACTTGATTTAGACATTATTATAATATCAGAAAAGTATTGTTCTAAAAGAATGTTTTGGGTTATCGTAATGTAAATGCCATCCGTATTTATGTATGTATCAGTCTTACGATTACTCTTTCATTTGAAAGGGAATTTGAAAAGTTAAACCAAAATGGTTGGAGTTTACTCACACCAGTCGCACGACTGACTCAAAGTTTATTTTGTTTTGTTTTACCCTAAACTCTTGGGTGTCTAAATTTGTACGGGCAATCAAGTAGTCGGGATTTTTCAGATACTTGGAGGAGCCTGGAGCAGGAGGCATCAACATTTGACATATGTAGAGTTTATTTCCGCTGTGATGTTATGTGATATTGGTATGTATATGTAGTTACAAGTTTTGTATTTCAAAATTTATGTTATATAATATATTTTATTCGTTCCGATGTGAGATTCGTTTTTACTCCGATTCTATTGTGTCATGGTCTTCTTCTTCTATTCTAACTTTCGTTATTTCTATTTATCACCCTCTAACTTCTTTCTATTAATGATCTGGTATTTCCGATACCTGGATAGTTGACATGGGGTTTTGTGTTGATTTTAAGGGTCGAAAATCCTTGGGTTGTTACACTAACGTGACAATGAATATTATGAAGTATAAATTAGTTTTAGTTACTTTAGTTAATTTTAGTTTAAAGTATAAATTATGAAGTTAATTTTAGTTAGTTTAAATTTTTGAAAGATAAACTAAGCTTTCAAGTTAATTAATTAATTTCATTTAAAATTTAAAGAGTTAAGTTATAAATATGATTTTCATTACATATAACAAGATTCTTAACGATCTAAATCTAAATTAAGAACCATTTCGGATTAACATTTTGAACTAACATTTTTTATTAAATATTATAGCAACAAAACATTTTTTTAATTGCAAATGCATTCTTTAAATTTGTTTGGATGGACTATTCTTGCATTCGATGGTGACACAATTAAGAGTGCATGCAGACGAGGGACATCATTATACCGTTTCAATAATTATAATCAATTTACTACCATTAAACAATTACGTTTATTTCATTTATTCTCAAATCACCCTACAACACAATCATCGTAAGCCCAATTACATACATGATAATCATCATTTTCAACCTCCTAAATCAATTACATATGTGATAATCATCGTTTTCAACCTCCTAATCAATTACACTTATTCCCAAATCAATCTAAAACAAAATCAACATCATATGCATCTCACAAGACAACCAATTTCATATCCATAAACAATCAATTTACAAATCCATATAAACATGCAAATTAATCCTAATTAAACATGGAATAGGGATTATAAGACATATCAACACAAATTGAGAAGCTTGGAATGGAGTTTTGGTGGGTGAAATCGGAGGAGCGATGCAAGGCTTCGTGTAGGTTTTTTTTATGATGGCTAAAATGAATTGAGGTAGAAAGCTCTCGACGGTTAGATATTAGCAGGTCGTGCAATGGCTTGCGACCCCTTTTTTAGCCATCGCAAACCATTTCCCTTGCTCGTTGCTATTCAAGCCGCATCTTATTGTGTTTGGATGACCGTATGAGCATGTAAGTATTTGATGCTTGTATGGCGAGGACTGAATTGCAGGCTGAACTGAGGACTGATTATGAACTTAATTAACATATAACGATAAATTGCTTGATTTAATAATAAACTCCATCACTAGATCTTGAGATGACAGAAATATACGTCTCTCTTGCGTCTAGATAAGGCACATGGATTGCGACTAAACCCCATCACAGGATCAAGGGATGATAATTTGTAGACGTCTCCCTTGGTTGTAAATAAGTCACAATTGTTTGGTTTGGTTTGTATATTGATTTATTGAGTGCCTGATAAGGCCATATATATTTGTTCAGAAAAACCAATACAAAGGAGATTATGGCGATTTTTTTCCAGAAATTTAAGCCGTTGGACCAATTTCAAGGAAATTAGAAAGTCTTTAGAGACTAAAAAGTTGAAGAACTCAAGCTAGAATGAAAGTTGAGTTGGCTAGTTAAACGACTTTCAGCTCCGTTCCTTTTGCGGGATGAAAAAGTTTTAAGTGGGGGAGATTGTAACAACCCGGAATTTTGAAACTAATTTAAAATTTATTTTCAATTGATTTTAATGAAAATTAAATTTTTGAATGATTTTTTTTGAGAATAAACAACTTAAAATTTATTTTAAATGAAGTTTGAGCGTATAAATTTATAATATAATTAAAACAAGCTCGCAACCTCGCGGTAGTTCAAAAATTTAGTATTAAATTTCAAATTAATATACAGAATTCAATATAAGTCGGATTTTAGTAAAAACAAGAAATGTTAGAATATTTTGAATTATAACTTTCTAACGAATGTGAAAATTTAAGTTTTCATGCTAGGGATATTAAGTTATGTCCAAATTAAAATTTAAAATAGTCGCTAAGGAATTTATTAATATTTTAATATTATTTAAGCCCCTTAAAATGGCCATTTTGCAAATGACCTCCTTTTTCGATGAAACCACTTTGTTGGATCCGGGTTATTAAATTATTGCTAGATCCTAAATTTCGTAATTTCTGGAGCTAGTATATGGCCGTGTGCAATAAATTGTGAATTGATCAGTCATTTGAGCCCAAATAGAGCTTTTTGAGCAAACGGACTTGGAATTCGACGAAACGAGTTTCATTAGGACCGTATTATCAAAACATAGATGTACATCCATTTTCATTGCTAACGGAGTTCGTTCTTGATCAGGGCATTGATAAATGTCGATCGTATTGGAGAATGGAGTTTTGATGACAACAACCTTAATTTTAATATTAATTGATTATAAAATGTATACTAACGCCTCTATCTTGAATATATACACACACACACACATGTAGGATTTATATACAGGAAATATTACTAAAGCCTGTACAATCTAAAGATGTTAGAGGTTCAAAATTCAGAGATATTTCAAGACTCTTGAGTATTCAAGATTTCAAGAGTTCAAGATAATTATAGTTATAGAGTCCAGATTATGTAAGACTCTGAATAACACTCCAGGTTCAAATTCAAATTTTATTTCAAATTCTGATATTCAAATTCTATTTTCAAATTTTATCTTCAGTCTCTTTCCTCTCTATTTTATTTTCTATTTGTATTTGATTTTAAACTTAAGTTTTATAAGTTTTTACTTTATAAATTTTATATTTATATTTTATATATACTTTATATTTATATAGTTTTAAAATCTATAATTTTATAAATATGTTTATATTTATGTTTTCATATGATTTTCTACTTTACAATATTTATTTATAACACTATATTTTAATTCAAGAATTTCCATAATTATATATATATATATATATATCAAAACACTTGAAAAATGTTCAAATTTCAAATTTGCACATATATATGTTGACATACATATATATACATGTCGACATATAACTGTCATTTTTTCAATTTTGAAAGGAAGTATCTTTTCACTATTTGTGACGATTCTAGAGCGTTGCAACCTTTCACTCACTATAAAAAGGGGCTGATTTCGAATTTTTAACAACTTCTTCTTCTCCACTTTCACTCTCTTTCATTACACCATTATTTCTTATCATTTTTATGATTTCTACACCTATACTCTGCCGAATTCAATCATGTTTTCACTAATCTTCTTCTCTCTACACTCTCTACACATTACTCTCTAAATCAAGTGCTATCAAAGAGTTATAGGGTTGTTTTTAATTGTTTGGGTTGAGTAAAGTAATCGGTGGTATCCCTTGTAGCCGTAAAATCAAGGATGGGTAATCGGTGGTATCCCTTGTAGTCGTGAAATCAAGGACAGGTAATCGATGGTATCCCTTGTAGCCGCGAAATCAAAGAGGTTGGAATTGGTGGTACCCCTTGTAGCCGTGAAATCAAGGAGGGTTGTAATTGACTATTGATATAGTAATAAAACTCTGCGCAATCTAGCATTGCGTAGGACTGGACATAGGAGTAATCCAAACCGGTACAAAATCCAGTGTATTCTTTCCTTTTTTTGCACTTTATTTTTGTTTATATTTGTGTTTGTGTTTGATTCTGTGTCTGTGATTGTTTTTGTGGTGTTTGATTCATATAGTAGTTTACATTAGTTTTAGATTTTGTTTAAATTCTCAAAAATGCTATTCACCCCCCTCTAGTGTTTGTTTTGCCTTAACGTTCCATTCTGCAATCCCTAACAATTGTTATCAGAGAAAGGTCTTTCAAAAAGTTCATAATCTGATTTTTTTAAATAAAATTAAATAGGAAATTTTGAAATAATTGTTAACACTAGTTTTAATTCAAGTATTGCATCAGTATTAGATGAATCTGCATTCAATTTTATTGAAAAATCAAGTTATCATGATATGATTTCTTGAAAATTTTAAACGGATATATCACAGAATCGTCATGACGTTATTATTTCAAATTACAATTAGTTATTTTGAAAAATCACTTAATTCTTTGAAAAGTTGTGTTGTTTTGCATGAAAAGATGTGTTATATGTCTTTTGAAAATTCGAAAGTTGAAAAGATGGGTAAAGAGGCCGTTGGTGATTCAAATTCCGAAATGGTGGCTATTGAAAATTCAAATTCTGAAAAGGTGGCTGTTGGAAATTCAAATTCCAAATTGGTTGATATGGGTATTGAGAATTCAAATTCTGAAGAACAATTGAAGAAGAGTAATGACAGTTAGTGAAAAGACATCAAGAGGAAGAAATGGAAATATACAATGTAAATCAATAAAGAAATGGGTACCAAATATATAGAAACTTTTGATTCTCATCTACAAGTAGATTCTATACTGTACTTCTCTTCATTTTCTTCGGAATGCCGCTGGTTTCATGTAAATCAGTCAAGAATTGATCAAGTAATGATCAAATGAAGTTTTGGTGAATAAAGAGAGAAGGAAACCGAAACTGTCGACGGTTATCTTCAAATTGCATTCACAGGTTAGACTATTTTGTCTCAAATCCTTTTTCATATTGTAGTTCTCGTTCTTGCAGTCGATTTGATGGGTAGATTGTCAAATTCTGATCAAAATTGAGTGAGATATGACTATTTGAAGTTGGCTATGCAAAACTGTAAAACTATTACGGAATTTCATGCATATCTCTTACTGTTTCGACTTGCTACACCCCAATACCATCCAAATTCATTCCCAAACTATAACTAGATCGTAGTCCTTGAATTCCTCTTAGATTTGCCGCTAATTTCGTCCAATTCCATTAAGAAACGGAGAAGTTATGCCTCCTAAATTTTTTGATTGAAAGTGAAAAACGAGAAGAAGGAGAAGAAGAAGAAGAGATTGTGAGGAGACATGACTTTTGGCCTTTATATAGTAGTTTAAGTATCCATTCATTCAAAATTCAATTTATATTTTGGCGCCAAGTTGGTTGAACTACTAAATCTTCGATATTTTTCTCATACATTGTTCAAATTCAGCAAATGAATATACTATCCTGCCCAGAAAAACGAGCCCGTCGCAATAAAGTAGATTTCATCATCAAATTCTAGAAGATGTGAATGTGTGATTCATGACATTGGAAGAATAACAAAAGGAAGGATTGCAAAAATAGGTATGCTTTAATTAATTTTTAAATTTTTTGGTTGAACGAATGCTTTGATTGTCTTTCTTGTTTGCTTTGCTTTGAATTTGAAATTTAAAACTTTAAAACTAAAATTTGAAATTTAAAATTTAAACTTAAAATTTAAATTTACAATTTAAATTTAAAATTTAAATTTAAAATTTGATATTTGAATTTTGAAATTCAAAATGTTAATAAAATAATAAAATAAATTTTGGATGTTCATTAAGATTAATATGATTTCAGGAAATAGTTAAACCTGAAATATGAATCGATAATACAAAACCAAGAAGTAAAAACAATATATCTTTTGATTTTCTACATGTATGTCGACAGACAAAAATGGTCATGTCGACATAATGAAATTTAAATTTCGAATTTCAGGAGTTTAAACTTTCAAACTTCCCTCCATCTTTTCAATTACAAAATGCCAGTTCAAATTCTAGTTATTAACTTTATCTCTCTACTTATTTTCTTATGTCTTGTTTCAATATATATATATATATATATATATATATTATAAGTATATAAACTAATAAAATTATATATACATGTTAATATGATATAAGAGTTAAAATAAGTTTTTTGTTATAAAATATAATTTTACTTATCTTTCGTATATAGTTTAAACATACATATTGTTCATATGATTTCACAAATACTATTTGAAACTTAATACTTATTTTGATTTCTTATTATGATTTATAAAAGCTTGAATATTTAACCTAATATTTTTGTACAAAAATAATAATATACATATAATTTTTATGTCTTAAAAATATAGTTTAAATATAAGAAATTATAGATTTATATATTACTTCATATTATCAGTTTTCATTAAATAATTTTGTTATAACTATAGATTTCTTTTAAATTTTAACATATAAATTGCTCTCTAGTGTAGGATCTAAATTAACCCTAGAGGGGGCGTGAATAGGTTTTATCGCAGATTTTCGTAGAATAATTAAATAAAAAAACAGCACAGATAATAATCAGAATAAATGTGGAAAATAAATAACACACAGATATACCCAGCTTCGGCAAAACCCTGCCTACTGCTGCATTCCCCAAGGTTTCTACTAGGAGTTAAAACAATCTCTACGCTTACAATCCCCTGTAAACTCGCGATACTCGCTCCCAACTGTTATTAACCCTACGCTCAAAACCCTGCACTGGTTTCTATCCCCGAAACCAGATTTCCCCGAATCACAAACCCTGTATTTCGTCTCCCTAGTTTTAGAGACAAACTAGAAAACTCTCACTCGATTACAATTTGAAATTAAAGAAGAATAAAAATAAAAATCCCTAAGACAAATTTAAAACCCTAGGATTTAAAATTAGGGTTATCCCCTTTTAGTTAAAAACTTGGTCGGCCTCCTTTTTAATAACTTCACCACTTCTCTTTAGCTCGATCTCTTTTCTCTGAATAAAAAATGGCGGCGCCTTTGCTAGGGTTTACTGAAATATCCCAAATTGATTTGATATTTGATGAATTTCTAAATCTCTGAAGCAGGAGATCCTTGATGCTCTATCGTTTGTGATGTTCTTCAATTCGTAGTTGCGAACTCTCTTAATTGAGTAGAAGGATCCAAGTACTCTCCTTTTTCCTGGTATGAATTCAATTTAGATTTTTGATTTTTCTTGTTCGAACTTGGATGGATTGCCTGTGATGAATCGGTGGTTATTTATAGGATTAAAACCTAAATATATGCTCTAATTTCGTGTTAGACTCGGTTTGATCTTTGAGTAATTTTTGGGCTTTTGCAAATGGCTTTTAATTGTTCTTGAACTTCTGGAAATTTCTTCGATTTGAATATTGCTATGAATACTTTCACTATTCTGGAGTAACTTGCGTGTGAAAACCCTGAACTTTGAAATGGTCTCTTCAAATCAAAAAACCCGTATAATTTTAATAAATTTACTGGAACAAATGCTTTTGCTTGTCATTGAATCGGATTTAATACTTTATTGATCTTGCCATAAACATGAACAGATTTAGTACTCTGATTTTTGAACTGGTACTTCATTTATCCTTCGACTTCCTGCTTGAGTACACTCCACTTAGAACTAATGCTAAGTTCTGACATTGAACAAGTTTAACTGATGCTACACTTGAAATTTGTTTGCCTTTGTATATACGATCACTGTTGTTCGTGTAAAAAACTGATATGAATAGATTTTTATTAAACGGTTTGCACAAATCCTTCACTTAAACTTGCTATTGCATTCTCGACTTTGAACAGTTGTGATGAGAACAGATACTATCCTCAAATTTGAACAGATGCTACATGAACTTGTGAATGGATACTAAACACTTGATTTATCTCGACCTTGAACTGATAACGTTGCCATTTCCAAACATTGTATTTTGATATCCTTCATTATGTATATCCGCGGATTTGAACTATCCTTGTTGTTTTGCTTTTTCTTTGAACATGTTGCAACTTGAACATGTAATTGTTGTATTGTGATCTTGAAACAGTGTGCATCGATGAGTACTTGTTGCCACTTGAACTCGTTTACATTTATGCTTGAGTAATTTTCTTGCTTGATAACTTTTTGAACTGATAAGAGCAGATACCTTTCTTGACATTGCATTAACTTGACCACGTCACTTCTTGAATCACTTATTTGATAAGAACATTTTTTTGTTTGATCATCCTTGCTAGACTTGCCATTTCATACTCGACTTGTCTTCCTATTTGACATTTTTGTACTGACTTCTCGGCTTGTTTAAATGAGCCTTTTGTGATGATATGCTGCTTCACTATTTAAAAATAAATTTGTACACTTGATATTCTTTGATCTTTTGCAACTTGTCTTGTGCATATACTTGTATTCCACTGCAGTGCTCAATTGCACTTCCTTACTTGAGTCCGCTTTGCCACCCATGATACTGCACTATTACTGTCCCTTGCTTAAACTGCTTGACCATTGTAGTTCACTGTCCATTTGCATTTGCATGTGCACCCATGACCATGTTATATTTGCCACTCATGTATACTGCATCTTGCAAGAATTTTTGTTGTGTCATCCTTGTGCATTCTCATTCTCCATACTACTTTGATCACTTTGACACCCATGAAGTCCATTTGTAAACAGCTGTCTTTTTCAATTTATTTGCTTATAAACATTTTGATGTATACACTGTGTTAAAAACATACATTGTTGTACTGTTTCATACAGCTTGATCGTTGTGTTTGCACATCCTATTGTTCCAATACTTTTGTTCTTGTAGTTATTTTATCTGCTTGCTTGTTCATACTTGTTGCACCATCTCTTTGACATGAACTGACTGGAACTGATATTTCTATGTATACCCAAGCTCGACCTTTACTGTCCATATGAGCATTTTCACTTGAACCTTTTGCCATGCCTTGTATATATTTTTCTGGAATCAAATATGTTAATGGATTTTCTGGACTTTGATGAATTTGATTTTTGAACTTGTTCGAGTTGCACGTTGATTTGGTATATATATATATATATATTTTTAAATGTGCACTGAGTAGAGTTGGTCCACGTGGCTGCTCCTCAGGTTGCTCGCTGATTGGCGAGGCAGTGCACACGTGTATATTTATACACGTGTGTACATGCAGCCATCCAGACGAGTTTTTCTGTCCCTGTATATCAGACCATGTCTAGAAAAATGATGAGAAACACACCGTAATTCTGAGGCAAATAAAATTTAAAAAATAAATTTTTATTTGTTTGTATTGAATTTTATTTTTGTTGCAGTGTACTGTGTGTGTTCTTCTGTATTGACAGATATGAAGATGGACTGACTAAAAGCTGTGAAGACTGAAGACTGAAGATGAAGACAAGAACAACGTTAGTGTGTGTATATATGTAAGAAACAGTGTTTGTACAACTGAAAGAATATGTAATGAGGAATTTCTGTATTGATTGTGGACGTGAATAAATATTGTACTACTATTTGTAATAAACAGATTTGATTGAAATAAAATATTATTTTTATTGTTCAATTCAATGTGTCTATTTTTATTTTGTTTGAATCTTTTAATAGTACAATGTCTGTGATGTGTTAAATGTGTCGTGACAAAATTAATCAAAAATATTTGAATGTGCAAATAGTGGAGTGTTGTATACGTACTATTTCAAATGCTGAAAATAAAATATTTATTCGAATAAAAACACTGTTTGGATATTCAATAATGTATAGTCGTGTTCTATTCAATAAATATTTATTTCTGTGTGTAAAATATAGAATAGCACTATTTACAAACTCATTTAAAAAAAATATTTATGTTTGTTATCATCAAACAAAAATCACACTGTTATACTCAACAATCTCCCTCTTTGATGATGACAAACATATACAAGATTTTGAATGTGTTAAATGTGTTTGTACATGAAATATATTACTCCCCCTATTTGTATGCTCCCCCTACAACTGAACTCCCCCTATATATATGGAAAATATTAATGATGAAATTGACCATTCTCCCACTAGATATTTTAATTTCCAACTTTAAAATATTTTTGAATTAAATACTCATCAATCAAAATCTTGACCATTCTCCCCCTTTTGTTATCATTAAAAGGATAATAGAGACCGAAATAGTGATGAATATAGACTAAAAATATATATTCAGATTAAGAGAGAGAATATATATCGCAAATCCCATTTAATCAAACAAAAATCATAATAATCTTTAAATCAGAAGCAAATTTCGCTTTCAGAATGAATGGATATACGATGGATTTTATAGAATGAGGAGAGTTCAATAAAAATTGAATATTTGAATATGAATTTTGAAGATTTTTAAAATGCTAATAAATGTGTTAAGCACTTTCTAACCACGCATAGCCCAAAGGTCTTTTAAATGGGGTTAGTGGTAACTTAACTTTATCCTCTCTAATGAGTTCCATCCATGCACAACCCAAAGGTCTTTTAAGTGAGAATGGAAGCACATAGAGATTAAGGTAATTCACCAACGCATAACCGCGAGGACTTTTAAATGGGAGTGAATACCAAGGATAAATTATTTATTTATTTATTTATTTATTATTTTATTTATTATTTTTTGATTTCAAGAATAATTAGAACTCCCCAAATTAAATAAAACCATGATGAATGACAGAAATATGGTAGATATAGAAGATGGTCGTGAAATAAGCTCTAATTCAAAGATATTATAAAATCTGTCCAATCATCATGAGATTTAAAATAACATCTCCTCTAGTTATGAATTATATCATAGTCATAACCCATCACAAATTCATAAATCTATTAATAATTTTGATGAGTCACAAAACGGTTCAAATTAATCAATAATTTCAATTTTTGAATAAATAATCAAAAAATAATTTTAAAATTGAAAATATCAATTTCAAGAGGAGTTTTTGAAAATATCAATGCAAGTTTGAAAATCAGTTTCAAAAATCAATCAGTAGAATATGAAATTATCTAATTTTTCTAATGCTGATTGTTCCTAGACAATTTTGAAACAACATATATATATTTAATTCAAATTGTCTATGGAATTTTAAAGATATTTAATTACTGATTTTTCAACTCATCGTCCAATCACCAAATCAAATCAAATCAATTTCCTTATCATAGCAGCACAAGATCATTTTCAAAGCAAGAACCATGAATGAAATTTTCAAAGAATTTTTAGACAAACACAAGAAACATTCAGCGATCAAATCTAAGATAATTATTTGGGATAAAAAAAATCAAAATTTTCATAATCTAGGAAATTCAACAATCTATAATGAATGATTTCAAAATCAGCCAAGTAAAAAAATAAAGAAATAAAAACTAAAAAGGAAAATAAACTAAAAGGAATTAAAATAAAAGTACGAGTTTAGAGATCATACCTGACTTACCATAATCAATGTGATCCAATGAATCTCCAACTCTAAATCTATGGCTAAAGAACTTCAAACAATTCAATAAAGTGGAACAACTTGAATTATATCTCTTTTAAGCACAGTCGTTCCTTAGCCTCCCTCGGTACCTAAATGATTATAGAATCGAGTGGTCTAACAAAAATTGTTTTACCACTCTTATCTTCGTTTACAAGTTTTGGTACCCAAACCCGTTTATATAACAATCCATTAATGTCCACTACAGCACCCTTTGGAACCCAAATTCGTTTATATCTATTCAAATTTATTTTGTTATTTTTTGGAATCCAAACAGATTTAAATGAATTGTTTTTAAACGAGTTATCAATTTGTTTATGATTTAAAAACCCTTTGAAATTATTAAATTTCAAAAATTCAATTTGATCGTTTTCAAAGCCAATTAAAGGTTTTTAAAATCATTAAATTTTTTTTTTCAACTTGATCAGATTCAAAACCAAGTCCCTTTTTATTCTGAACAAAAAATTGATTTTTTAACAACATATTCAACGATTTCTCTCCTTTAGAAAATTTAGTCAAAGCTGACTCAAGTCATTGAATTTTAAATTTAAGATCGCTATTTTCTTTCATTAAATTTGAACAACGATTAATAGCGATTTTCCTCTTTTCAGAATCAGTTTGTTTTAAAATCAAATTTTCGTTTTCAAGTGCTTTGATTTTAGCATTGGACTTGGAAATTTCAATTTCAAATTGTTTTCGCTTTTCAAAATCAAGTTTTTCAGATTCTCTAAACTTTTCAATCTCCTTTTCAAAATCATGATTTTCGTTCTTCAAATTCACGTTTTCACTTTTAAGTAACTCAAGATCAATTTTTAATTTCAAATAATCGTTACTTAAAATTTGACATTTTTCGCATTCTGAAAACGGTGAATTCTTAACCTTTTCAAGTTTTCTTTCTAAACTGTTATTTTCTTGAACTAGTTTTGACCTATCAGATTTCAATTTCTTAACTTTTAATTCAAGAGAATCAACAGTTTTCGTGAGGTCGTGAAACATTATAATTAATTCTTTATAGGTAAAATTCGATACCTCACCAGAATCCTCTTCACTACCTTCCGAATCAGATTGAGCCATAAGACACAAATTAGCTTCTTCTTCATCACTTTCAGAAACTTCTTCTCCATCCTCGTCATCCCATGTGGCAGCAAAAGCCTTCTTCTACCTTCTGAACTTCTTCCTCTTTTCATTTTTAAGCTGTGGGCAATTTGGTTTGATATGTCCGGGTTTCTTGCAATTGTAGCAAAACACTTCAGACAAAACACTTCATTGTCTGAACTATCTGAACTTTCGGACTTGTCGGTTTTTGAATTCTTCTTTCGTGGTTTGTATTTTCCTTTAGCCCACTTTTTCAAAACCATGGCTAGCTCTTCAGCGGGATCATCATTATTACTTTCAACAGAATTATTTAGAGCGATCGTCTTTTTCTTTGATTCAGAATCCTTTCGTTCTTCTCTTGCTTTTAACTCCATCTCGTAAGTAATCAGATTTCCGATCAACTCTTCCATGCTTACTTTATTCAGATCTTTTGATTCTTGTATCACCGTCACCTTAGCTTCAAAATTCATCGGTAGCACTCTCAATATTTTTCTGATCAATTCCACTTCAGTATAGGTTTTGCCAAGAGCTTTTGCATTGTAGACTAGTGATGAGAAGCGTCCATACATCTCTTTTATATCTTCATCTCGTTGCATAGAGAAATTTTCATATTCGTTGCTGAGAAGAGCGAGACGAGATTCCTTCACTTGAGATGTACCTTCGTGTGTGACCTCCAAAGTATGCCATATTTCCTGCGCAGTCTCACAATGAGAAATTTGATTAAACTCAGTTTTATCAAGAGCACAGATTAAAGCATTCATCGCTTTGGCATTAGTTGAAAATAATTTTTTATCATTAGCATCCCACCTGTCTTTTGATTTAGGAATTTCAACACCACTAACAATAACAGTGGGAGATCTATAACCCATTTCAATAATATCCCACACATCATAGTCGACTGAACTCAAATAAATTTTCATTCTAGCTTTCCAATATGCATAATAGTTCCATTAAACATTGGTGGCCTAGCTATGGACTGACCCTTAGAAAACGCGTTATTGGACAGATTCATGACTCTAGAGTTAAAATAAAATAAAAATTACCTGCTCTGATACCACTTGTAGGATCTAAATTAACCCTAAAGGGGGGTGAATAGGGTTTATCGCAGATTTTCGTAGAATAATTAAATTAAAAAAAACAGCACAGATAATAATCAAAATAAATGCGGAAAATAAATAATACACAGATATACCCAGCTTCGGCAAAATCCTGCCTACTGCTGCATTCCCCAAGGTTTCTACTAGGAGTTAAAACAATCTCTATGCTTACAATCCCCTGTAAACTCACGACACTCGCTCCCAACTGTTATTAACCCTACGCTCAAAACCCTGCACTGGTTTCTATCCCCGAAACCAGATTTCCCCGAATCACAAACCCTGTAATTTGTCTCCCTACTTTTAGAGACAAACTAGAAAACTCTCACCTGATTACAATTTGAAATTAAAGACGAATAAAAATAAAAATCCCTAAGACAAATTTAAAACCCTAGGATTTAAAATTAGGGTTATCCCCTTTTAGTTAAAAACTTGGCCGGCCTCCTTTTTAATTACTTCACCACTTCTCTTTAGCTCGATCTCTTTTCTCTGAATAAAAAATGGCGGTGCCTTTGCTAGGGTTTACTGAAATATCCCAATTCGATTTGATATTTGATGAATTTCTGAATCTTTGAAGCACGAGATCCTTGATGCTCTATCGTTTCTAATGTTCTTCAATTCGTAGTTGCGATCTCTCTTAATTGAGTAGAAGGATCCAAGTACTCTCCTTTTTCCTGGTATGAATTCAATTCAGATTTTTTATTTTTCTTGTTCGAACTTGGATCGATTGCCTGTGATGAATCGGTGGTTATTTATAGGATTAAAATCCTAAATATATGCTCTGATTTCGTGTTAGACTCGGTTTGATCTTTGAGTAATTTTTGGGCTTTTGCAAACGGCTTTTAATTGTTCTTGAACTTCTGGAAATTTCTTCGATTTGAATATTGCTATGAATACTTCCACTATTCTGGAGTTACTTGCATGTGAAAACCCTGAACTTTGAAATGGTCTCTTCAAATCAAAAAACCCGTATAACTTTAATAAATTTACAGGAACAAATGCTACCTCAACAACTGGTATAAACAAAAGCTTTTGCTTGTTATTGAATCGGATTTAATACTTGATTGATCTTGCCATAAACTTGAACAGATTTAATACTCTGATTTTTGAACTGGTACTTCATTTCTCCTTCGACTTCCTGCTTGAGTACACTCCACTTAGAACTGATGCTAAGTTCTGACTTTGAACAAGTTTAACTGATGCTACACTTGAAATTTGTTTGCCTTTGTATAAACGATCACTGCTGTTCCTATAAAAAACTGATATGAATAGATTTTTATTAAACGGTTTGCACAAATCCTTCACTTGAACTTGCTATTGCATTCTCGACTTTGAACTGTTGTGATGAGAACAGATACTATCCTCAAATTTGAACAGATGCTACATGAACTTGTGAATGGATACTAAACACTTGATTTATCTCGACCTTGAACTGATAACGTTGCCATTTCCAAACATTGTATTTTGATATCCTTCATTATGTATATCTGCGGATTTGAACTATCCTTGCTGTTTTTCTTTTTCTTTGAACATGTTGCAACTTGAACATGCAATTGCTGTATTGTGATCTTGAAATAGTGTGTATTGATGAGTACTTGTTGCCACTTGAACTCGTTTACATTTATGCTTGAGTAATTTTCTTGCTTGATAACTTTTTGAACTGATAAGAGCAGATACCTTTCTTGACATTGCCTTAACTTGATCACGTCACTTCTTGAATCACTTATTTGATAAGAACATTTTTCTGTTTGATCATCCCTACTAGACTTGCCATTTCATACTCGACTTGTCTTCCTATTTGACATTTTTGTGCTGACTTCTCGGCTTTTTTAAATGACCCTTTTGTGATGATATGCTGCTTCACTATTTAAAAATAAACTTGTACGCTTGATATTCTTTGATCTTGTGCAATTTGTCTTGTGCGTATATTTGTATTCCACTGCAGTGCTCAATTGCACTTCCTTACTTGAGTCCGCTTTGCCACCCATGATACTGCACTGTTACTGTCCCTTGTTTAAACTACTTGACCATTGTAGTTCACTGTCCATTTGCATTTGCATTTGCACCCATGACCATGTTATATTTGCCACTTATGTATACTGCATCTTGCAAGAATTTTTGTTGTGTCATCCTTGTGCATTCTCATTCTCCATACTGCTTGATCGTTGTGTTTGCACATCCTATTGTTCCAATACTTTTGTTCTTGTAGTTGTTTGATCTGCTTGCTTGTTCATACTTGTTGCACCATCTCTTTGACATAAACTGACTAGAACTGATATTTCTGTGTATACCCAAGCTCGACCTTTACTGTCCATATGAGCATTTTTACTTGAACCTTTTGTCATGCCTTGTATATATTTTTCTAGAATCAAATATGTAAATGGATTTTCTGGACTTCGATGATTTTGATTTTTAAACTTGTTCGAGTTGCACGTTGATTTGGTATATTTTTTTAAAGAATGCGCACTGAGTAGAGTTGGTCCACGTGGCTGCTCCTCGGTTGCTCGCTGATTGGCAAGGCAGTGCACACATGTATATTTATACACGTGTGTACATTCAGCCATCCAGACGAGTTTTTCTGTCCCTGTATATCAGACCATGTCTAGAAAAATGATGAGAAACACACTGTAATTCTGAGGCAAATAAAATTTAAAAAATAAATTTTTATTTGTTTGTGTTGAATTTTATTTTTGTTGCAGTCTACTGTGTGTGTTCTTCTGTATTGACAGGTATGAAGATGGACTGACTAAAAGCTGTAAAGACAGAAGACTGAAGATGAAGACAAGAACAGCGTTAGTGTGTGTGTATATGTAAGAAACAGTGTTTGTACAACTGAAAGAATATGTAATGAGGAATTTCTGTATTGATTGTGGACGTGAATAAATATTGTACTACTATTTGTAATAAACAGATTTGATTGAAATAAAATATTATTTTTGTTGTTCAATTCAATCTGTCTATTTTTATTTTGTTTGAATCTTTTAATAGTACAATGTCTGTGATGTGTTAAATGTGTCATGACAAAAATATTCAAAAATAGTTGAATGTGTAAATAGTGGAGTGTTGTATACGTACTATTTCAAATGCTGAAAATAAAATATTTATTCGGATAAAAACACTGTTTGGATATTCAATTCTGTATAGGAGTGTTCTATTCAATAAATATTTATTTCTGTGTGTAAAATATAGAATAGCACTATTTACAAACACATTTAAAAAAAATATGTTTGTTATCATCAAACAAAAATCACACTGTTATACTCAACATCTAGTAAATAAATATGTTTGGATTTCTAAAGTTGAAATTTAAAATCCGTTTTTATATACTATTGTGAATATATGTTTATAGTCTACTTTATATAATTTTATATTCTTTCTGAAAAGATCTTCAATTCTTACTATATTTACCCTACTAATGTTATTTAACTCCATAATTATTTTGAATATTTTACTACTTATCATGAATATATTTTTAATTAAACTCTTATCTTTATTATTATTTCAAACACTTTCATTAGTATAATTAACCTAGGTCTAGAAATTAACATTATCCCTTGTTTGATTCAAATAAATTATTATATGCATAATAATTAGATATTACTTTAAGTATCTTTTATAGAAATACATATAATAATCAAATCATTCTATATATTATTACCATAATATCATTACACATCTTGATTAATATCATATATCATTACAGTGCACCTCAAATTAAAATCATTTACATCACAAATTGCATTTCATTTAATATATCACTTCATATAGTTTTGCATATGTCATACTGCATTATTATCAACACACTGCATTACATGTTTACTTTAACTCCACACATAACGAGTGTACATAACATATTTACTTTATCTTGATTAATTTGATTGGCTTATTTGGCTTGATTAAAATTGATTGAATTGATTGACTTGTTTGGTTTGTTTTATTTGTTTAACTTGAATAACTTGATTGGCTTACTTGACATGGTTAAATTTCATTAGTGGTTGATAGGAGCTTTATAAGTTTTAGGATAAATAGAAGTACAAGAAATTTTTGGTTTTATGTTTGAATTGATTGATTGTTTGGACTAAATTGCTTTGTTTATATCATAATTTAACGATATAATATTAGATTTAATTCTTAGTCTAGATTAAAGTCTTATTATAGTTTTAAGGAATTAGAGTATAGGCTAGGTGTAACGGCCCACAAATCCGTACTATCTGAGTTGACTACATACATCACATGTCCAACCCAAATATCATAGAAATACGAATCATTTTTTTATAAGAAAAAGGTAGAAGAAGAACAAAAATAACAACACATAATCTCACATCGCAGCGGAACAAAATATAATATATCATAACTTTTGAAATACAAAATTTTAACTGTGTAACATACAATTATCAGAGTACAACACTTACAACAAAGCTGAAATAAAATACTATATATCTAACACTAAAGCCTCCTGCTCCAAGCTCCTTTAGATAGATCTGTAAAATCCTGAACTACTTGACTACCCGTACAAATTGGGCACCCAAGAGTTTAGGTAAAACAAAACAAAATAAACTCTGGGTTAGTCATGGGACTGGTATGAGTAAACAATTTAAAACAGTTTGAAAAATTAAACGATATCTCATAAGACCATGTCGTATAATACGGAATGGGCTTTTCCCTTATGGGAATCCAAACATTTGATTTAAATTTCAAATCCTTTTGAAAGAAAATGATAATCTTTATCTCAAAACTCTTTTGATATTATAATAGAATCTAAATAAAATAAATAGAAATCTAGTGGAACATTTGCATCTCACGTTCCACATGTATAAAATATACAATTAAAACCGCGAGCACTTATTGCGTAATGAATTTCCAGCTATGACAAGGTATGGAACCACCTTCCAACAGTGTATCTCTAGAGGAGAATACACTGGGTTCAACAAGAACGTCCTGTAACCCGACCACACATGATCGACCACTCATTTCACTTGAGTGTATCGAGTGTATATCATCAACGGTTGGGTTCAGCAACCATTTTCCCGAATGCGGCAACATCGAATAGAATAAGGAATTAAATGAATTTCTCTAGATTGGTGATAATACACCCTAATGGGAGTTACCCACATAGTCATGCTGCCTGCCCGATTTTTTTCATTTCCCAGTTGTTGAGGCCTGAGGCTACGATTACTTACCATTCATTGATAGCACAATCACTTTGAATGCCACGTTGTCAGATCCGTTAATCATCAATTGATTTGCATGAATATATTCTGGATATTATGCTAAGAGAATAAATTCTCCGCCACCATATATATTTATACAGACAACCATATGCGATCATTGGAAATACTCTGTCAGACATTCGTCCATATACGTTCGTTCTGGGACTGAATGAAACCGAAGGCACAATTTCCATTAATCCATCTTAGGCAATTTCTACCTAGGATTAATAAAAAAAACCTTGCGCTCACTCCATATTCGGTTATCTTCATATAATCTAATTCGCAATGCTACTGCCAATACGGAGTGGTTCTAGGATAATAATCCAACCGGTCTCTCCATATTGACAATGATATTGGCAAACACTTCGATAGTCGGTTATTTAACAATTAAAGAAAAACAAACATCCATTCATAGCATCAAACAATCACTGGGTCCCTTAATTAATATTTCATTAATTAAATCACTACTCCATTTCCTTATCAATATTTGTTAACCAAATATTTTCAACAATCATCTTGGCCTTTTTCGCTATTTGGAAAACATTTCCATATATCACCTCCTTTTATTTTCTATATGTAGAAAATATTTTCTATTTAAAATTGGAGAACATTCCAATTACTTATCTCTTTCCCGACTCATTAAATTTTATACTCAGGAAATATTTATTATAATATTTCCAAAATTCCACTTATTTGGGTTAAAACGAATGTTGTGTAAAACAAAGTTACAACAACCAAAAGTACTACATTCAACTAAACTCTTTAAACATTTATCTTCGAGACTGAATCATCTGATTTATCGGTTAACAAAGAAATCAATCAATTTGGGGTATAATTACCTCTCAGACCTTGACTGAAAACATGCTTAACTTCAAAATAGACAAGATCATTATTCCCAAATACCCACATCTTATAAAGCCAATTATTCATTTTTAAAACGTATATACATTTCTCTTTCTATTACTAGATTATCGATTTCCTTTTTGTTTATAATATTCTATTTTAAATTCGTTTCCTTATCGAATTCAATATATATGGATATATTGCTTTTCTAGTTATCCAATTTTCTTAAAAATATTCTAACTCCTTAAATTTCCGAAAAAATCCGCCATAACCTCCTTTATACGGGTCACTCGGTACAACAACAAAACGCCTCTTTGGGCCCTTTCCATTCAAAAAGAAAATCAAAAAGCCAAGTGGCTTGCCGATTCTGCGCATAAAATCTCATATGGAATTTAAACGTGTACCTTATTGTCGGGCACACAAATTATAATCTTCATACACTTCATTCCATACTGTCTAACCATATACGTCCATTTCTAATTTATTTGAATTCAATCCGATCATTTTCAACTCAATTCGCTAATTTATTTTTTTATTAGCTCTTTTGCCTATTTCACTTTTTTATTTGAACATAACATGTTCAAATAAAATTTTAACTTGTTTATAAACCAATCAAATTCCATTTTCAACTTAAGTTTCATATTCAATTTCGAATATAAATTTACAAATCGAATTCACTAATTCAAAGGCCAATTTCGATTCAAAATCTCATTAACTAATTATTATTCAAATTTGTTAATACTATTCAACAATTAAAAATCTGATTTTTGTTTCAAAAATCATTTCATTACTCAACTTCAGTTCAAATATATTTTACAACTCAAGTCTGGATTTTTCTAATGTAAATCTAAGTTTTATTTGCCTAAAATCCTTATATTTAATTAAATAAACCGTTATGGTTTTATAATGGTTATGGTGTTGTTTTTCTGAAAATTTGATTTTGACATAACTCAAAAAATATACAACGAAATCCAGATTTTCGCTTCTATTAGAAAACTATTATCAAACCGGTCCTGACGATTCTTATTTCAAAGAATTCCGACTTATATTGAGTTCTGTATACTCAATTGAAGTTCGAAACGCCAAATTACGAACTACCGCGCTGCGGAAAGTTCGTTTTAATTATATTTATATATATAAACGTTTAAACTTCGTTTATAATAAATTTCAACTCCATTCTAATATATTTTAATATATATTAAACCAATTTTCCCTATTCATCTCCATATTCCGATTATTTATAATCGTCGATTTTTCATTTAGTCGATTATACATTTGTTTATACTCAATTTGATATATTAAATTTCAATTCCCTTTATAAATAAATTTATTTATAAAATTCGATATAATCGAATTTCAATTATAAACCCGTTGGATTTTTCTCAATTCAGCTTATATTTCGTATTCCGAAATATAATCAATCATTCTATTTCAAAACACTTCCCAATTCACTTTTAAATTCATATTTGAATTTAAATATTTAAATTATCCAAATGATAATTATCTCACTTAATTTATAAACGTCATTTATAAATTTAACTTCCTTGTTTTATATATTAAAACAAGTTTCCATTTCGAAATTCTATTTGAAACTCCATTCCTTTTATATTTCGAATTCTGGAATAAAAACTGTCGTTCCCTTTTCGAAATGACTTCAACTTTCTATTTTTAAATTCAAGCTTGAATTTAAAATTTCAAATTAACTTCTAATAATTAATTTGCTACAATTTTAACATCGTTTATAAATTTACTTGTTTTGTATCTTAAAACAAGTTCCATTAGAAAATCTATTTAAAACCAAAATCTTATTTTGGAATATTCTATTTATTATAACTTATCTATATATAACAATAAATCTATTTTAATATTTAATTTAAACTTATATTTAATACAATCCTAATATTTATTTTGAAAATATTTATTTAAATAGATTCGATCTAATCGAATTCAAATCATAAATCCTTACGGATTTATTTTCAGTTCAATTTACATTCTGAACATCAGAATAAATTTCATCGTTTAGTTCTTTAAAACGATTTCCCATTTCTATTTTTAAATTCACATTTTAATTTGAATATTCAAACTATCAAATAATAATTTTTCCACTTCATTTATAAACACCGTTTATAAATTCATTTCAATTCCCTGATTATCCAATGAAAATCATTCCATTTTACTTATAAACCCCTTTTATAAATTTACTTCAATTTTCTGTATTATCTAATTTATAAACATTGTTTGTAAATTCAATACTTCAATTTCTTATATATTTTAATTTATAAAAATTGCTTATAAATTCAATACTTGTTTAATTTATCTAAAACAAGTTAATATTTCTATAGCTCATTAAAACTCAAATTCTATTTTAAAAAAATAGATTTCCCCTTTTAAATCTCAAATATCCTATTCATGATATTTTTATATATCAACATTTTAGGCCCAGTGATATTTTAAACACCCAAAAAAACCAATTATAAATGACAGGTTTTCTAACACATCATATATGATAATATATATATGAACAAACAATAATAAATTTTGAGCTCCAACCTGTTTTCCTGCATCCACAGACGTTAGCCAACATAAATAATACCCACCCTGCTTCGAGGCAGGATATCGCAGTATAGAAGGTCATCCACTATCATAGCGTGGGGCGTATAGGGTCATCCGTTAATGATTCTGCCTGCATCCGCTAATGATACTGCGGGAAATATCCAACCACCAATATATATATATATATATAATAACCACAAACACCAATCTTAAATAACTAATATATATTTAATAGCCACAAAAATATTTCAGTGCATGCAAACAACCAACAAACAATATTTTAACGAATAAAATAATGCTAAATCAAATATATAAGTGAGATTTACTCACCATATTTTATTCGATGATTTATTATCGATTTCATCTAATTTTAAACAAGTGTTTAAAATTAGATGAAAATCTCAATTAGCACCCATTTATTCCAATGCAAGGTCTACGTCCATGAATACCACATTTTCGTGTAAATTTGATCGCATATAACAATATAAATTTGTCACAAATTTATACAAGATACGTATATATGTATATATATTTAAATGAATTAACTACATAAATTTATTTGATTAACTTTAATCCATTTTTCCCTCTCTTCCCTTGTTAACACAAGCCTAAAATTTCCAGTTCCAAAATGCAAACTATTCTTCTATGATTACAACTAATCCTGTTTAAATCTGATTTCGAATGAATAAGAAATTTATGTTATAAGATTATATATTTATATATTTATATATATAATTTAGAACCTTATATATATATATATAAAACAATATATTACCTTAACCATGTTTCTAAATTTTCTTTCCCGTCCCTATACTGTCTGAAATGGAATGCAACAGTCCTTTATTGTTCAAGCCACCATAGTCAACAATACAGTACAACATAATCTCTCACCACTCCTAATCAACCTGATTTCCCATTGACTAATCACTCACACCATCCACCATTTCAACGAAAAGAAACATGTCGAACTCCTCAACATCCACACTGTCTCATTCCCCAATACACCCAATCCATCTTTAGTTTGACCATTAAACTCGAGGACATCCATCATCATGTTCAACTCCACTCTAGTTCAACTATAAGCAAATCGAACTCCTCAGTACCAGACTTCGCTCCAACGTACCCTTCTAACACCCACCCTTGTCTGCACCGTTCTGTTCCTCATCAAAAACTACACTCAACTTGAAACTCGATCACAACTCCGGAGTCGTGATCTTCGAATCCACTGGTATGGCTTGCGAACAAATTCAAAATCGAGCTTTACTATTCCAGCATCAACCCATAGACTAGACCCAAATCCAACGCTTCCACTAACATCTCCTTTTTCAAATGATCAGAAACTTGAATCGCGACTTTCAACCTACATCCATCATGCTGTCACTCACCCTCTACCACCAAACGTTCATTGTAACTATACCAAAGGCGGTGCCTCCTCCCTGTACACCTCCTTCGGTCGATTCACATCCTCTAGAGCCATGTAGCCTCCGCTGATGTAACAACCCGGAAAATCAGAACCAATTTAAAAATTTTATATTTGCAATTTTAATGAATTTTGGATATTTAAAATAATTTATTTTAAATAATAACAACTAGAAATTTATTTTGAATAGAATTAGAACGTATAAATTTATTTAAATCGAAGTTAGAATATAAATATTTATTTTAATTATAAAAGGAATTGGAAATGGCGCGGTAGTTTGAAAATTCAATTTCATATTTCAAATGAATGTACAGGATTCAAAATAAACCGGATTTTTGTGAAACCAAAAACATTTGATTCTGTTTGAAAATATCTTCCCAACGAATCTGAAAAATTAAAATTTCGTAGCGGGGTTAAAAAGTTATGTCCAATTGAAAATTCAGAATAGGCGCTATGGAAATATAGCCCTTAAAAGTGTAGATTTTGCAAACGACCTCCGTATTCGATGAGACCACTTTTGTTGGATCCGGAATGTCAAATTGATGTTGGATTCCAATTTTCATAATTTTTGGAATCAATATGTGAGCGTGGCAAAAGAAAACGTGTTTTGTCAATTTCAGTCAATTTGGATCGACCGGAAATTGGCGATTTTTCAAACGTCTCCAAATTTGATGAAATTAGTTTTGTTAGGACCATATCATCAAAACATAGCTAGATTTATTTTTTTAGAATTTTTGGAGTCAGTATGTGGCCCTAGTAAATTAAAATGTATGTTTAAATTAAATATATATTGATTTATATTTTAATTTAAAGCAAAACTGATAGTAACAGCCGAACTGGGTTACGAAACATATCCAATTGTGTTCGGAATGGGGGTAATTAGCTGAGGACGACAGTCGGTGGGTTTGATTTAGAGTTCGAAATAAAAAGTTACTTTATGAAATTAAATAAACAAATAAATAATAAAAATAATTTATATAAAACTCCCCAACCCTATTCTCATTCATAACAAAACCGTGCCCCCAAATTGAGAAAACCATCGCCCCCCTTGATCTTCCATCGCCGGCCCTACAACCCGCCGCTAGGCCCGCCTCCACCGCCGCTTCCCCTTCCAGTCCATCGCCACCTATCTCCGACCCCCCTCCTCCTTCCTCCGACCCCCTTCTTCGCTCTCCTCTTCAAAACCCGCCACCAGTCACCGTACGACTTCCATGTGCCCCATTTCGACGTCGCAGGCCCTAGCCGAACCCCCACCACCTTCCTGACCCCGTCAGAGCTACCTCGCCTCCCCTTCTCTCTCTTCTTACCTCCCTTTGAAACCCCCCCCCAAACCCCCCCCCCCCCCAACCACCAAACACTGACCGCCTCCGACCAGAGCGGCCCCACCACATGCGATAGCACCCACGACCCCCTCCTCCTCCTAATCGAAGTAAGTTTTCTTTTCCGACCTTGTTTATTTCTTTTAGCAAAGGAAAATATGATCTTTACATGTTGATTATGAAAAGGAAAATAAGATCTTTACATGTTGATTATGAAAAGGAAAATACAATCTTTACATGTTGATTATGAAAAGGAAAATGAGATCTTTACATGTGTATCAATAAAAATTGGATTTTATATATTCATATAGCAAAGAAAAATATGATTTATATTTGTAAAAAAAGAAATGACTTTTATTTGTAAAAAGTTATGATTTTTAAAAATAGAAAGATTATATTTTTATATAAGGAAAGATTATATTTTTATATAAGAAAAGATAAGATTTTTAAACGATATAAAAATATGATTTTTATATATATGCATAGCGATAAAAAAAATTCGATTTTTAAATATATAAACATCATATTAAAAATGTGATTTTTAATATGAACATCGTTGAATATCAGGCTAAACCAAGCTATTCAGAAATTCAGAAAAGAAATGGCGGAGTGAAACCCAAGGTGAGAACTCTCTCACCAAATTCATTGTACAGTTATTTATTTTATAACTGCATATATGAATTGCTCCTCGTCATCCACAGACCATGGACGACTTGTTTGGTTGTGTGTTTGGATTGATTTGTTTGTGTGAAAATTGTTTGAGGTGTGAAATGGACTGTATAGGATATTCATATGTTGAATAAAATATTTTTTCATTAAAAAATATAATTTTTAACGGGTAAAATAAATATTCATTTACAAATCGAACGATTTGTTTATGTACACCTATTTGAGTGATATGGATTAGGACGATATATTTTACATATCGCCCAACTGCACAAATAAAATCTTTGTTTTTGTTTGAAAACCCCACACGGGTATTGGGATGATATTTGACATACACTAATCCCAATCATTTAGTTGTATGTCGATCGATTGGTTAACAAACTGTGGTAAGCGTTAAATATTTATATTTAATGCTTATGCTGTGTAGAATACACTCTGGTTCATGGTTGATTGTTTATCATTGTTGTTCTATACATGTGTTGTTTAAAATCCATATAAATAATGTTATATGGTAATTGATTATGTCTGATTCCAGTTCAGAAAGAATAAATATTTTAAAATAATGAATATTTTAAAATAATATCCAGTAAAAGATCAAAAATCTGATTTTGATGTACGATTTGGGATGGACACGAATATATTTAAATATATAAAGCCATGTTGATTTGATTAATGCCATTTTGACATGAATGATATTTATATCGATTTTATTCATTTTTAGAATGAATATCGAAAAGGAAGTGATTTCAAAATCTAATGTTTTGAAAATATCATCATTTATATATTAATTATATGGAATATTCAATTTTGATTTGAAATTGAATATGAAGTTGAAATCTTTTTGAAAACGAAATTAAAATGATTTATAAAATACATTTTAAATGGAAATCGACGAAATATATATAATATATATATTACATATTTAATGGCCTGAGTAGAACGCGCCGTGCCACGGTAGTTTGCGAATTTCGACCATTGAATTCGAATGGACATTATGGGAGATCCGACCGTCGGATTCTCCCAAAATTGGAACCGTTGGGTTCGTATCGAAAAGAGCTTTTCAACGAATATTAGAGATTTGGAATCTAATAGTTGGATTTGGAATTATGCCCAAATCAAAATTGGAAAAGGTCGCTGTAAGTGCAGTTCGATGGCCGTTTATGGAAATCGACTGTACGGGCCTTGATAAAATTATTTAAAGATATCAATAATTTGTGTAAAATCATAATAAATGATGTGGAAAGAATTGGGATGAAAAATCCCATATTTGAAAAGATAAAAATATATTTTTATCAAAATGAACTAGTTATTAACTAGAATTATAATCCAATTATTTTTAAATAAATAAATGGGATTTGAAATGGATTTAAAAATAACTAGAATTTCAAATATATGAATTAGAATGGATGTGAATCGAAATTACCTTCAGAATATTTCGATATTGGATTCCGTGACTAAATGGATATTGTGGAGGAATATGGAAGATATATATATATATCGTTATTCCCAATACGATATTTGTCGGTTTCAGAATTTGATATTGAATATAAGCCGATATATTTTCTATTCAAAGCCTTGTATTTAATATCCAATTGGATTTTTGGTTTATCGCGAATGGTGTTTTAAATAACACATGTTCTTTAACCCGATTAACAATGGAATGAGATTTTGGGTTTGTCGTGAATGGTATCTTTAATAATACCGTTCTTAAACCCAATGGAGTTGAGAAAATTAGAAACTAACTGGAGATTAGCGAAGTTGAGTGGTTTCCTGGGTATTGATCTGATGTTGGTTTCGGCCTTCGGGATTAATATTTAGGGAATTATTCTCTTACTAATTTACGGTTGGAGACTGATGGGATGGGGTCTTCAGTAACACTGTTCTTAAACCCCATGTGAAAAGAATAAATCTTTTTAAAATAGATGTGGAGGAGAATTACCAATTAATTAACATTTAGTTGGATTTGAAACGGAATGTGAATTCGGTTTATTATGAACTGTGTTTTTAACGACATTCGTTCTTTAACCCGATTTACAGTGAAATGTGATTTGGAATTTATAAATCTTTTGTTAAGATTTAAAGGAGATTTTCCAAAGTAAAGTTTTCCAATTTAATATAATAAATTAGAATTAAATGGAATTTGATTTGGTAATAATCGAAGTGAGCTTCTGTAGAGGAAGACTGTTAATATATATGAAATTTAAAAGGCTTTGCTGTTATTCCATTTATATTATCGGATGGATGTGGAAGTTTATATCGATTATATATATCGATCTATTTTCCTTGAAAATTCCATTGTTAATAGAATGAGATTTTGGGTTTATCGTGAGTTGTGTTTTAAATGACATTAGTTCTTTAACCCAGTTAAAGATAAGATTAATTTCTTAACTTTGAAGAAAATCAATAACTAATGATTTTTGGAAATTAAAAATGAATTAGAGTTTTAATGAATCTTTAGATAGATTGAAATGTGAATCTGATAACTAAATTTATCAAATTCAAGAAATGATCGAGAATAGAGTACCACCAGTTTTGCTCCAAGTGATAGTTAAATATTTAATTAGATTTGAACATGAAATGGTAATTAAATTTACCGATAACACTGTGGTGTTAGATATGAAGTAATATAACCAGCTTTACTTCATGGGATGAATAGGTTGGGATTGGGAAATAAAACTAATGATTACTTCGGAAAGGTTCGCTAATCCCGACTAGTTTGGATAAACCATAATTTGGTTTGAATTGATATCCAAAGGAAGATTAAAGAATAAATTTAAAGAATTTATCTTTGATAAAATTAATGGGAACCTTTCCAAAAGGATATGAATATTTAAATAAAAGAATATTCAGAATTGGAATGAGGCATATGTTGTGTTTTTATAGCACTTGTTTATTATATACGCGAGTTATTCATAAAGACCGGGTTTATCCCATTTTGAATAACTGATTCGACGATAAGTCGAAGATGAAAACGGTGGTTGAAGACCAGAGGTCTTCACATCGTTTGGATGATTACTGATGTCTTGATTGGCCAGTACACCCAAGACAAGGTAATAAGTGGTGATCGTCCAGACGTACTTGGAGATCGATGGATATGCGAGGGCCTCTCTCCTGTATTGGACATATGGGACGAGGAATAAGGTGCCTCCGGTTTTGTTCAGACCCAGAACGAACTTGTAAATGGATGCGTGTCTGACATTGGATTTCATTCTGTGTGATTGATATACATCGGTTGGAGAGCGTGAATTGCCTGTGTGGCATACTGAGATGCAAACGATCAAGGCTTCTGTTTAAAAGCAGAGTCTTGTGGTTGATGATCAAAGCTCGGCTTTAATATAGCATAGCTTTGTGTAGTGTTAATTCGCGAGCCTCGCACCCCGATGTGAACCAGAAATAGGAGAGGACCTCAGGGAGGGCTTGCGTTTCCTTCAAGCTAGGAGTGGTGTCTGGGTTTTGGACGTCCAGATGTTTTACTTTTGTGGATGATGGACAGCGAGGCGCCTCAGATATATTGGCACTGTGGGACCGATGGATGGTATGGTCTTTATACAGACCAATTTTACGCCCCATAGGGCAGGGAAACATGGTGTTCTGGCATTTTAATCCACATTGAGTGGACCGGCCTTGACGATCCTAGGTTCGATGCATTCTGACCCTAAGGCTCGAGCTAGAGAGTCTCGAAGCGGTAAGGACGATCCCTTGCCTTGGTTCACAGAAGGAAATCCAACTACCAATACGTGACAGTTCAGTTTTATTTGTAGAGCCTAGTATGGCAACATAGTGGGATGGGGCACTATGCTGTCTATGATTGATACATTTATATTTGAAGTTGTTTTCATACACCTTACAGTATAATAGTATTAAAATGATTTGTTTTAAAAGTACCAAGCATGTTTGACTATTATAAGGTAAAACTCTATCCTCCAGCTTGCGTTGCATTGTGTGATGGGACCTGAGTCTTATAATAGCTTCATTTTTCCAAAAAGCATTGCGCTGTTTGTTTTACGCACTGATGTTCTTAAGAGGAAACCCGTTCCGTGTTTTACGGCATGGTCCCTTGATTTACTTTATTTTTAAAGTAAAGGTTTAATAACTGTTTTAGTTTTCACACCAGTCACAGACTGACCTGGAGTTTATTGTTTTAACCTAAACTCTGGGTGCCCTTATTTTCGACACGGGCAGCTAGTAGTTGGGTTTTGTAGATATTATATTCATAGGATCCTAGTTTACAGCTGGAACTATATTCGGAAAGCTCTGTATCCTTGTATGCCTTCCAATTGTGTTATGTATTATTTTCCGCTACGATGTAATGTAATTTAAATCTCTGATATTTTTCTTCTGTATATTATTAATGTATACTCTGGAATATTCTTGTATTCTAAATGTTCTTCTGTTTGTGTTCTGATTTGTTGTGTTCTCAACTCAATTCGGGCTTTCCTTTACGGGGAAGTTCGGGTCGTCTCATTTGCTATCAGAGCTTTGGTTTACAGAGCTCGAGAACAAGACACATTATAACCGAATGAAAGAATTCATCAAAGATTGGATTAGTAAAATCCAATAAGAACGACTCGTTAGAGATGATATTAGTAGTATCCTAGAATGAGTTGGAAGAGTGTTATTTTTAAAAATGAAAGCAAACTTTGTTTTGAAAATTCAAATCTTATTATACGTATTTGAATATTTATTTTATATTAAATTTGGACAATCAAGTATATAGAGATTTTAATATACGTCTGATCCACGTGTATACGTAGTCTCAAATATACTGGATAGATATAGAATCACACTCTAGTCGTCTGGAGATGGTTCTGATGATGGCATGTCATCATCAGCACTTGTGTTTGAGTTTTGAATGTGGGATATCTATATATTTCCAATTGACTAGTCTGAGAACCAAAACTAGAAAGATTACATTGGTTGTAAATTGGCCTCAAAAATGGATTTTTGAATATATATTAAAGTTATGCATTTGAAAAGCTAATCAACTGATTGATTGCTGGTTGTATTGTTTGATTATTGGTTGATTTATTAAAATTTTGAACCATTAAGCCAAATTGAATCAAATGTTGAACTAACTTGAAAATTGATTATAATTGCATGCCTATACATGTATATGCATTTAACAGGTAATAGCAGGGATGTTAAGCTGAGGAATAAAATTGTATGCCTGACAAATAGGTTCATGTTTACTAATTTATTGGGTTTGGATGATTTTATGAGCCGATTAGCTTTTTATTTTTATTTTTGTGATGAGAGGGCCTGTGTGGCGGTTTGGGGATTTTCCCGATGCTCCCCGTACAAAGGAGGTTATGGCGAAATTTTTCGAAAATTTAGGGTGTTAGCCAAATTTTTGAAAAATTAAAAATTCTTAGAAACTGAAAAGTTGAAGAATGAAAACCAGAATGAAAGTTAGTTGATTAGTTAAACAACTTTCAGCTTCGTTCCTTTTCGATGACGAAAAGATTTTAAGTGGGGGAGATTGTAACAACCCGGAAAATCAGAACCAATTTAAAATTTTTATTTTGGCAATTTTAATTAATTTTGGATACTTAAAATAATTTATTTTAAATAATAACAACTAGAAATTTATTTTGAATAGAATTAGAACGTATAAATTTATTTAAATCGAAGTAAGAATATAAATATTTATTTTAATTATAAAAAGAATTGGAAATGGCGCGGTAGTTTGAAAATTCGATTTCAAATTTCAAATGAATGTATATGATTCAAAATAAACCGGATTTTTGTGAAACTGGAAATATTTGAATCTGTTTGAAAACATCTTCCCAACGAATCAGAAAAATCAAAATTTCATAGCGGGAATAAAAAGTTATGTCCAATTGAAAAATCAGAATAGTCATTATAGAAATATAGCCCTTAAAAGTGTAGATTTTGCAAACGACCTCCGTTTTCGACGAGACCACTTTTGTTGGATCCGGAATATCAAATTATTGCTGGATTCCAATTTTCATAATTTTTGGAATCAATATGTGAGCGTGGCAAAAAAAAACGTGTTTCGTCAATTTCAGTCAATTTGGATAGACCAGAAATTGGCCATTTTTTCAAACGGTCTCCAAATTTGACGAAATTAGTTTTGTTAGGACCGTATCATCAAAACATAGCCAGATTTATTTTTCTGGAATTTTTGTAGTTAGTATATGGCCCCAGTAAATTAAAATGTACGTTTAAATTAAATATATATTGATTTATATTTTAATTTAAAGAAAAACTGATCGAAAGAGCCGAATTGGGTTACGAAACATATCCCATTGTGTTTGGAATGGGGGTAATTAGCTACAGATGATAGTCGGTGGGTTTGATTTAGAGTTCGAAATAAAAAGTTACTTTATGGAATTAAATAAACAAATAAATAATAAAATATAAATTATATAAAACTCCCCAACCCTATTCTCTTTCATAACAAAACCCTGCCCCCAAATTGATAAAACCGTCGGCCCCCCTCGTTCTTCCATCGCCGGCCCTCCAGCCCGCCACCAGGCCCGCCTCCACCGCTGGTTCCCCTTCCAGTCCATCGCCGCCTATCTCCGACACCCCTCCTCCTTCCTCCGACCCCCTTCTTAGTTCTCCTCTTCAAAACCCGCCTCCAGTCACCGTACGACCGCCATGGGTCCCATTCCGACGCCGCAGGCCCTAGCCGGACCCCCACCACCTTCCTGACCCCGTCAAATCTACCCCGCCTCCCCCTTCTCTGTCTTCCTCCCTCCCTCTGAAACCCCCCCAAAACCCGCCTCCAACCACCAAACACAGACTGCCTCCGACCAAAGTGGCCCCACCACCTGCGACGGCACCCATGACCCCCTCCTCCTCCTAATCGAAGTAAGTTTTCTTTTCCAACCTTGTTTATTTCTTTTAGCAAAGGAAAATACAATCTTTACATGTTGATTATGAAAAGGAAAATACGATCTTTACATTTTGATTATGAAAAGGAAAATACGATCTTTACATGTTGATTATGAAAAGAAAAATGAGATCTTTACATGTGTATCAATAAAAATTGGATTTTTATACATTCATATAGCGAAGAAAAATCTGATTTTTATTTGTAGAAAAAGAAATGATTTTTATTTGTAAAAAGTTATGATTTTTAAAAATAGAAAGATTATATTTTTTATATAAGGAAATATTATATTTTTATATAAGGAAATATTATATTTTTATATAAGAAAAGATAAGATTTTTAAACGATATAAAAATATGATTTATATATATATGCATAGCGATAAAAAAAATCGATTTTTAAATATATAAACATCATATTAAAAATGTGATTTTTAATATGAACAACGTTGAATATCGGGCTAAACCAAGCTATTCAGAAATTCAGAAAGTAAATGGCGGAGTGGAAACCCAAGGTGAGAACTCTCTCACCAAATTCTTTGTACAGTTATTTATTTTATAACCGCATATATGAATTGCTCCCCATCGTCCACAGACCATGGACGACTTGTTTGGTTGTGTGTTTGGATTGATTTGTTTGTGTGAAAATTGTTTGAAGTGTGAAATGGAATGCATAGGATATTCATATGTTGAATAAAATATTTCATTGTTAAAAAATATAATTTTTAATGGGTATATGAATAAAATAAATATTCATTTACAAATCGAACGATTTGTTTATGTACACCCAATTTAGTGACATGGATTGGGACGATATATTTTACACATCGCCCAACTGCACAAATAAAATCTGATTTTGTTGTTTGAAAACCCCACATGGGTATTGGGATGATATTTGACGTACACTAATCCCAATCGTTTAGTTGTATGTCGATCGATCGGTTGACAAACTGTGGTAAGCGTTAAATATTTATATTTAATGCTTATGCAGTGTAGAATACACTCTGGATGATGGTTGATTATTTATCATTGTTGTTCTATACATGTGTTGTATAAAATCCATATAAATAACATTATATGGTAATTGTCTGTGTCTGATTCCAGTTTAGAAAGAATAAATATTTTAAAATAATGAATAGTTTAAAATAATATCCAGTAAAAGATCAAAAATCTGATTTTGATGTCCGATTTGGGATGGATACGAATATATTTAAATGTAATGCCGTGTTGATTTGATTGACGCCATTTTGATGTGAACGATATTTATATCAATTTTATTCATTTTTAGAATGAATATCGAAAAGGAAGTGATTTCAAAATCTAATGTTTTGAAAATATCATCATTTATATATTAATGATATGGAATATTCAATTTTGATTTGAAATTGAATATGAAGTTGAAATCGTTTTGAAAACGAATTTAAAATTATTTATAAAATACGTTTTAAATGGAAATCGACGAAATATATATAATAAACATATTATATATATTTAATGGCCTGAATAGAACGTGCCGCGGCAGTTCGCGAATTTCGACCATTGACTTCGAATGGACATTACGGGAGATCCGACTGTCGGATTCTCCTAAAACCGGAACCGTTGGGTTTGTATCAAAAAGAGATTTTCAACAATATTAGAGATTTGGGATCTAACGGTTGGATTTGGAATTATGTCCAAATCAAAATTCGAAAAGGTCGTTATAAGTGCAGTTCGATGGCCGTTTATGGAAATCGACTGTACGGGCCTTGATAAAATTATTTAAAAATATCAGTAATTTGTGTAAAATCATAATAAATGATTTGGAAAGAATTAGGATGAAAAATCCCATATTTAAAAAGATAAAAATATATTTTTATCGAAATGAACTAGTTATTAAATAGAATTATAATCCAATTATTTTTAAATAAATAAATAGGATTTGAAACGGTTTTAAAAATAACCAGAATTTCCAATAAATGAATTGGAATGGATGTGAATCGAAATTATCTTCGGTATTTCGATATTGGATTCCGTGATTATACAGATATTGTGGAGGAATTTGGAAGATATATACATTGTTATTCCCAATATGTTATTTGTCGGTTTTAGAATTTGATATTGAATATAAGCCGATATATTTTCTATTCAGAGCCTTGTATTTAATATCCAATTGGATATTTGGTTTATCGTGAATGATGTTTTAAATAACACTTGTTCTTTTACCCGATTAATAATGGAATGAGATTTTGGGTTTGTCGTGAATGGTATCTTTAATAATACCGTTTTTAAACCCAATGGAGTTAAGAAAATTAGAAACTAACTGGAGATTAGTTAAGTTGAATGGTTTCCTGGGTATTGATCTAATTTTTGGTTTCGGCCTTCAGGATTAATATTTAGGGAATTGTTCTCTTATTAATTTATGGTTAGAGACTGATGGGATGGGGTCTTTAGTAAC
This sequence comes from Allium sativum, assembly GCA_030737875.1. Classification (NCBI taxonomy): domain Eukaryota; kingdom Viridiplantae; phylum Streptophyta; class Magnoliopsida; order Asparagales; family Amaryllidaceae; genus Allium; species Allium sativum. The sequence goes on along the minus strand of CM060922.1, from coordinate 246,384,546 downwards.
ACTGTTCTTAAACCCCGTGTGAAAAGAATAAATCTTTTAAAAAAAGATGCAGAGGAGAATTACCAATTAATTAACATTTAGTTGGATTTGAATGGAATGTGAATTGGGTTTAATGTGAACTGTGTTTTTAACGACATTCGTTCTTTAACCCGATTTATAGTGAAATGTGATTTGGAATTTATAAATCTTTTTTTTAGATTTAAAGGAGATTTTCCAAAGTAAAGTTTTCCAATTTAACATATTAAATTGGAATTGAATGGAATTTGATTTGGTAATAATCGAAGTAAGCTTCTATAGAGGAAGACTATTAATATATATGGAATTTAAAAGGCTTTACCTTTATTCCATTTATATTTTTGGTTGGATGTGGAAGTTTATATCGATTATATATATATCGATCTGTTTTCCATGAAAATTCCATTGTTAATGGAATGAGATTTTGGGTTTATCGTGAGCTGTGTTTTAAATGACATTAGTTCTTTAACCCAGTTAAAGATAAGATTAATTTCTTAACTTTGAAGAAAATCAATAACTAACGATTTTTGGAAATTAAAACTGAATTAGAGTTTTAATCAATCGTTAAATAGATTGAAATGTGAATCTGATAACTAAATTTATCAAATTCAAGAAATGATCGAGAATGGAGTACCACCAGTTTTGCTCCAAGTGATAGTTAAATATTTAATTAGATTTGAACATGAAATGGTAATTAAATTTACCGATAACACTGTGGTGTGAAGTAATATTACCTGCTTTAGTTCATGGGATGAATAGGTTGGGATTGGGAAATTAAACTAATGATTACTTCGGAAAGGTTCGCTAATCCCGACTAGTTTGGATAAACCATAATTTGGTTTGAATTGATATCCAAAGGAAGATTAAAGAATAAATTTAAAGAATTTATCTTTGATAAAATTAATGGGAACCTTTCCAGAAGGATATGAATATTTAAATAAAAGAATATTCAGAATTGGAATGAGGCATATGTTGTGTATTTATAGCACTTGTTTATTATATACGCGAGTTATTCAGAAAGACCGGGTTTATCCCATTTTGAATAATTGATTCGACGATAAGTCGAAGATGAAGACAGTGGTTGAAGACCAGAGGTCTTCACATCGTCTGGATGATTACTGATGTCTTGATTGGGCTGTACACCCAAGACAAGGTAATAAGTGGTGATCGTCCAGACGTACCTTGAGATCGACGGCCTCTCTCCTGTATTGGACATATGGGATGAGGAATAAGGTGCCTCCAGTTTTGTTCAGACCCAGAACGAACTTGTAAATGGATGCGTGTTTGACATTGGATTTCATTCTGTGTGATTGATATACATCTGTTGGATAGCGTGAATTGTTTGTGTGGCATGCTGAGATGCAAACAATCAAGGCTTCTGTTGAAAAGCAGAGTCTTGTGGTTGATGATCAAAGCACGACTTTAATAAAGCATAACTTTGTGTATAGCGTTAATTCGCGAGCCTCGCACCCCAGTGTGTACCAGAAACGAGAGAGAACCTCAGGGAGGGCATGCGTTTCCTTCTAGCTAGGAGTGGTGTCTGGGTTTTGTACACCTAGATGTTTTACTTATGTGGATGATGGATAGCGAGGCGCCTCGGATATATCATGTAACACCCCACCTCCGCTAAGGTCACTCACAAAGGGAATGCACTAGTTTTGGTGGAGTATTATCTAGGTAAACATGCACAGAGATATCGCAAGGCAGAACATAAATAAAGCAGCGGTAGAAATTAAAAACCAACTTTTTATTATTTTCCAGAAAAGAGTCAAGAGCTCATATATCCAAGATACAAATTATTCCATTACATCAAGTTCATAATAAAGAAGCATAAACTTAAAACAAAAGTAAATTATTCCCCATAAATAGCAGAAGCAGCCATAGCCTAGCCCAAGACCAAACCGTACATGAGCTGTCAAAAAGCAAACTAAATCCAAGCTAAGAGCTAGAGATTCCTCCCTGAGAACCTGGGGGGAAGAAACGAAAGAAAAAGAGGCGAAAGAAAAAGGGTCAGTCATAAAGACTGGTAAGCCCTAGTGACTTTCAGTATGAAAACTAGTAAAGGTAACATGATATGTGAAAACTGGAATTAAACATAAGGATGATAACAGAACTAGTAGGATAATTAAGATAACAAGATAAGCCAAGTCTGGCATCGCATATTCAAGGTTCGCTGCACCAACTGTACTAGTATTCTAACCCATGTCAAGTATTAACCATGAAATGATCCCTTAGCCCAGTGTCATGAAGTGACCCATTACGGAGTCCTACGGTACGATCTATTAATCGATCGGCTCCCTACAAGTCCTAGCTCGTCATGTGTCTGTGTCATACGGCCCTATCCAGAAATGTAGTTACCTGTGCTAGGTCCTCCATAGGGTGTACCAAGTCCTATGGTGCCAACCACCGACACGAATCAAGCACGCACAGTGTAAAGCTATAGGTATCCAATGCCTGCTTTTTCAACTCCGGGCTACGTGCACGACCATAGCCCGCCTGAACCTACAATGGCGCACCTACTCAGCCGTCGTTCTGGTCGCTTACAATCAGCCCAGTAATCGGGCCCCACCCTGCCTAGTCCCAGGGTATCGTGACACATCTGAGTGGGTTACTGCTGAAAAGGACCGCGTAACTAGGGTTTCTAATGGGTTAAGTGTTGTCATTCAAATTCGTGACTTAACCCTATCCAGATCGTGTATCAAGTTGGTTAAGTGTGTTCAAGCAGTTCATGACTTAACCCTATCAAATCATCATGTCAAGTTGGTTAAGTATATTCAAGTGGTTCATGACTTAACCCTATCATGTGGCACTAATTCATTAGTGCACGCCAACCTCTCACATTAGACTAACTGTTGTGGTTACTGGATTTGTCGCGTGGTTCCGGGCAGATTTACACCATAACATAGTCTAACCTCGGGTTTTTACGTGCAATATGACCAACTACCCACATTGGATCCTATTGTTTGCAGCCACTGGATTTGCCGGGCGGTTCCGAGCAGATTTACATTGCAAACTCAACCCAACCTCGAGTTGGCAATTTTCAAGTTTATCTAACTGTCATGCCCACGTTCAAGTTTTCATGTCTAGATTCATGTCAAGTTTTCTGGTCATGTTTCATGTCAAATCGTGTCAAGTTCATGTCCATATTCAGGTTCAAGTCATAACAACGTTCATGTTCAAGTTTAAAGCTAATTTATGTTTTACCTAGTCTACCCAAATCGTATTCCCATCGCACGTAAGTTCGAATCGATACAAATAAATCTAATAGGAATAACATAAAAAGGAACGGGTATAACGTGGCAAAAGTGATTACTAGCATAGCATGATATGACTTCAAATAAAAGATTAAAACATTACTGGCATATGAAATATTGGCCTCAAACATAAAGATTCCAAATCTAGCAAGATAAAGTACTAGTCAAAATAACAGTTGTCACAGGGTGATAGTATAGTCATGGTAACGACTGTCATAAGGTGATAGTATAGTCATGATACAACTGACATAAGGTGATAGTATATTCATGATATGACTATCATAAGGTGATACTATAGTCATGGTAACGACTGACATAAGGTGATAGTCATAAACTTGTGACTAATAGCAGGTTCAACATGATAATATGAGGGGGTTTTCTTTTTGATTTACAACATGAATAGGCCCCAAATCAGTGTCATATTAATATCCAAGAGTCAAGATCCAAGATGAACGAGAATGAATGTAAACAGTCATCATTCATAGGTCCAATTTCAATTTACATCATATTCATATTACGTTTACAGTTTAAATCTGAAAATAACTAGGGTTTACAGATTGTGCTTCGAGAATTAGAAAAAGAGAGTCGATGTTGAATATGCTTAGTCAAGTCCTAATAGAAGTCCCGAAATCAGCAATTCCCTTAACGCAGTCCCAACGTAGAAGAAGCAGTCCCTCTCTCAAGCTTTTCAACCAGAATTAGAGCAGCATAAAGTCAGAAAGAATTTTGTGTAGAGAGACTGGTGTTAGGGGCTATATTTATAGGGTTAGGTCAACGAATGTGGACAGAAACGAGGCCAAATACATCAAAGTGAATCCAGCTTCAGAAATGGGCTCGGGCACCAGGTCGACCCCCAGGTCGACACTTTGGTCGACCTGGTCCTGGGTAGGTCGACTACATAGTCGTCCCCCAGGTCGACCTGGTCTTGGGCGGGAAATTTCCCGCCCAGTCCATTCTGAGGTTTGAAATTCGAATTTTGAATTCGAATTGAGTCTGTTTTGAACTTGAAAACTTCTGAAAACTTCGAAAGGTCATAACTTGGTCATACGGACTCCGATTTTCGAAAACTCGGACTCGTTTCCAAGCAGAATTTCAAGACGAACGCAATGGCACAACCCGTTTCCCTTGATTCTTATTTTAAAAATTAATTCTGCCTTGATTTATTGTTATTACACGTTATAAAAACACGGGTTGTTACATTCTCTGTAACACCCCACCTCTGCTAGGGTCACTCACAAAGGGAATGCACTAGTTTTGGAGGGGTATTATCTAGTAAACAGGCATAGAGATAACACAAGACAGAACATAAATTAAACAGAGTATATAAAGCAGCGGATATAAATTTAACCAAATCTCATTACGTGGAAAATAGAGTAAAAACCTCTTACATCAAAATACCAAGTCATTATTTCATTACATCAAGTTCTAAAGAAGCAAAGTACTTAAAACAACATAAGTCCAATATTATTCCCCAAAAAGAGCATGAGTGCAGCCATAGCATAGCTCAAGACCAAACCGTACATGAGCTGTCAGAAAGCAAGCAAAGTCCAAGCTAAGAGCTAGAGTTTCCTCCCTGAGAACCTAGAGGGGGGGAACGAAAGAAAAAGAGGTGGAAGAAAACGGGTCAGTCAAAAAGACTAGTAAGCCCTAGTGACTATCAGCATAAAAACTAATAAAGTTAACCGGACATGAGAAACTGAGATTAAACATAAAGATAATAACTGGACTGGCATGATAATAAAAAGGTAACAAGATAAGAGTGGCATCGCATATACAAGGTTTACTGCACTAACTGTACTAGTGTCCAAATCCATGTCAAGTATAAATCCAGAAATGATCCCTAAACCCAATAACATGAAATGACCCAATACGGGGTCCAATAGTCCATCCTAATCGATCGGCTTTACTCGTCGTGTGTCGGTGTTATACGGCCCAATCGCGGAATGTAGTCACATGTGCTAGGTCCTCCTTAGGGTGTATCAGGTCCTAGGGTGTCAACCACTGACACAAATCAAGCACGCACAATGTAGTACTACGGGTGCCCATGCCTACTTTTTCAACTCCGGACTAAGTGCACGACCCCAGTCCGCCTGAACCTACACCGGCGCACCTTACTCAGCCGTTATTCTTGGTCGCTTACAATCAGCCCAGTAATCGTGCCCCACCCTGCCTAGTCCCCAGGGTATCGTGATACTTCTAAATGGGTTACTGCTGAAAGGGACCACGTGGCTAGGATTTCTAATGGGTTAAGTGTTGTCATTAAAAAGGTCGTGACTTAACCCTTATCCAAACATGTATCAAATTGGTTAAGTGTATTCAAGTGGTCCATGACTTAACCTTACCATGTGGCATTAATTTACTTAACGCACCACCAACCTCTCACATTAGACTTGGTTATGGTTACTGGATGTGCCGGGCGGGTCCGGGCAGCTTTACACCATAACCTAGTCTAACCTCGGGTTTAAAGTGCTATATGACCAACTACCCACATTGGGTCCTATTATTTGCAACTACTGGATTTGCCGGGCGGTTCCGGGCAGATTTACGTTGCAAATTCAACCCAACCTCGAGTTGGCCACTTTCAAGTTATCTAATTGTCATGTCCCAAATTCATGTTTTCAAGCTTATTCTCATGTCAAGTTTTCATGTCATATTTTCATGTCATATCATGTCAATTCCATAGCCAATTTCAAGTTTGCCTAATCTACCCCAAAACGTATCCCCAACGTACGTGAATTCGCATTAATACAACATGTCAAAATAGGGATATAACACAAAAAGGATAGTCGTAGGATGGCAAAGGTGTTCACAAGTTAAGCATGATGATTATAACATTACAGACATATGAAATAGGGTCTCAACATCAACTTGGCAAAATATGGTGATAGATATGGTAAAGGATTGACATAAGATAGTAACCCCAATAATAAATTCAACATCACAGGCATGTCAAGATAAAGGTCGTGGGGGTTTTAGATTAAACATGAATATGTCCAAATCAAGTTCATACTAATATTCCACAAGTCAAAATTTAAGATGAATAGATCTAGGGTGTACAAAACTAGATCCAAAATAACAGATCTAAAAGGGATAGTCATAGATCAAAGATACACCATGGTAGATCCAACCTAGTTATCATGTTTAGGCATAATTTCAGTTTACATCGTGTTCATGTTAAATTTACAGTTTAGATCTAAGAGTGACAAAGGGCTTACAGATCGTGGTCTAGAGAATGAGAAAGCAAAAGAGTAGAAGAAGAATCTCTAGCAAATCCCCAAATCAACGTAGCTCTAACGAAGTCTTGAATAGCCTCCTTGTTCTCTATCTTCCAGTCAGAACCTCAGCAGCATAAGGCCGGATAAGAATGTGATAGAGAGTCTAGGGTCAGGGGTTGTTTATATAGGGTTTAGGGAGCTGAACCTGGACAGGCAACAAGACCAGATACATCTGTCCCAAAAACAGGCTAGGTGACCAGGTCGACACCCAAGTCGATTTGGTCTGGGGGGGAGTCGACTCCCCAGTCGACCTGGTGCTGGCGGGATTTTTCCCGCCCAGTCTGTCTGGGTTTTGAAATTCGAATTTTGAACTTGAATTCGAACTGTTTTGAACTCTGGAATTTTCTGAAACTTTGGAGAGCCATATCTTGGTCATATGGACTCCGATTTTCGTAAACTCGGACTCGCTTTCAAGCAGAATTTCGAGACGAACATAATGGCGTAACCCGTTTCTCTTGATTCTTATTTTAAAATTTAATTCTGCCTTGATTTATAGTTATAACACATTATTAAAATACGGGTTGTTACATTCTCCCCTCCTTAAAGGATTTCGTCCCCGAAATCTCTAAGTTAGGAAGAACGCATCCTACCATCCACATCCATCTACTCACAACATCATTCACGAGCAACCATTGTCCTTAACAAGATCTCTAATGCTGTATGAACATATGCAGTATGTGTGTGTATATGTACTTATCTAATGCAAAAGATCAGGCGGTTACTGATTCAGTAAACCTCCTTAATGCAAGATATGTTAGTGTAATGAGTCCAACATGTATGAAAATTCCTAACATAACTTAAAATTTCTACATGAGTGCACAAACATCATTCATATGCAACATCCACGTGATAGCATAACAAGTTCATCCATGTACAAGTATAAGCACCCATGCAAATGCAACATGAAAAGGTGTCTGAACCGATCTAGTGCCTAATGTGTGTCATGCATCCACTAGAAATCACTTGCAACCATTTGCAAACATCAACCATAACATGTTTCAAATACATGTTTGCATCCAAAGAGGGTTCTAAGGTTCTCAAGACAAGATTAACAAAACAAACATAGGTAGCATGATACGAAAGGTTTACAAGCTCAAAGGAAAAAAGAGATCGAGAAAGTACCCTAAAAAAGAAATGGGTAAAGCGCGCGTATCTTCTCCTCGGTTTCCCAAGTTGCGTCTTCTTGGGCTTCACTCCACTGTACTTTGACTAGCTTGACTTCGCGATTCCTTAGCTTCTTGATCTCCATCCCTAAGATACGAATAGGAACTCGCCTCAGCGTTGCTTCTTTCTCCACTTCTACGCCTTCGAGGATGCTTGGCTCAACCACCTCAGCTGATTCATGTAGGCACTTTCGGAGATGCGAGACGTGAAAGACATTGTGTACTCCGGCCAGCCTCTCAGGTAACTCTACCTTATAGGCCATCTGCCCAATCCTCTCAGTGATAGGGAACGGTCCTACGAATCTCGGTGCTAGCTTTCCAATTGCTCCAAAACGAACCACATTGCGCAAAGGAGAGACTTTTATGAAAACCATGTCTCTGACTTCGAACTCTAGGTCTGTCCTTCTCTTGTCCGCATAAGATTTCTGTCTATCTTGGGCCGCTTTCATTCGTCTTCGTATCAACTCCACCTTCTCAGAAGTGTATCGTATCATGTCGGGCCCAAGTATAAGTCTGTCAGTCGTCTTCCACCAACAAGTTGGTGACTTGCACGGTCTTCCATACAGGGCTTCGAACAGTGCCATCCCTATGCTAGCTTGGTAGCTATTATTATAAGCAAACTCCACGAGAAGGAGATGGTCTTCCCAAGTACCACCAAAATCAAGAATGCATAGCCTCAAAAGATCCTCTAGTACTCTATTTACCCTTTCGGTCTATCCATCCGTCTGAGGGTGATAGGCTGTACTTAAATTAAGTTGTGTACCCATTGCTTCTTGCAGACTATTACAAAAATGGCTAGTGAAAATTGGGTCACGGTCACTGACTATGCTAGAAGGAACCCCGTGCAACCGTACTATCTCTCGAAGGTAAATAGACGCTAGCCATGATGCAGTCCTTTTGCTTTTCACCGGAATGAAGTGAGCACTCTTCGTGAGTCTATCAACAATGACCCATATGCTAGTATTCCTCTTCCTCGACCTAGGCAATCCATCCACGAAATCCGTCGAGATACTTTCCCACTTCCATTGTGGGACCTCCAAAGGATGTAATAGCCCACTGGGCTTCTTAGATTCGGCCTTGACTTGTTGGCACACCATGCACTTTGAGATGAATTCTGCCACGTCCTTTTTCATTCCGGCCCAAAAGAAAATGCGTTTCATATCTCTGTACATCTTATCCCCTCCGGGATGTATAGTCGTCTTTGAGTGATGCGCCTCTTCGAGAACTTTATTTACTAAGTCTCCCACTAGTGGAACACATAGCCTTCCATCGCGCCTTAGCCATCCTTTGTCATCAATGGCATACCTACCAAGGTGACTTGACGTCTCACCACTGATTAACTTGTCCATGATTTCGACTATCTGTGGGTCTTCTTTTTGCGAAGTCCCTACTTGATTTAGAAGCGTAGGTCTCAGCTCAAGAGATGCTAACGTACCAGTCAATGACTCAACAGCATGCGTAAAATCAAAGGTCGCTATAAACTCTAGACTTTTTCTTTCAACAAATAAGGGGCTCAAAGTCAACCTTTTTCAACTTAGTGCATCCGCCACCACGTTACCCTTGCCAGGGGTATAAGTTATATCGAAGTCATATGAGGCCAAGAATTCCATCCACCGCTGCTGTCTCAGATTCAAATCTTTTTGCGAAAAGAGATACTTAAGCGATTTGTGGTTGGTGTACAACTCGAATCTCTCCCCTAGGAGATAATGGCGCCAAGCTTTAAGTGCAAAAACAATCGCGGCTAACTCCAAGTCATGTGTGGGATAGTTCTTCTCATGAACTTTAAGTTGTCTACCCCCATAGCATATCACTCTTCCTTCTTGCATTAGGACAATGCCTAATCCCATGCCGCACGCATCTGTGTACACCGTAAACATTTTTCCTCCATCGGGTAATGCTAAAACTGGAGCTGTGGTGAGGGCTCTCTTGAGTCTCTGGAAAGCAGTCTCACATTCTATGTCCCATGCAAACGCTAGGTTTTTCTTTGTTAACTTAATAAGAGGGGCTGAAATCTTAGCGAAGTCCTTAATGAACTTCCTATAAAAGCCCACCAAACCGAGAAAGCTTCTCACCTCTGTTGCATTCTTAGGAATTTTCCAGTCTTGCACCGCAACTACCTTTGCGGGGTCCACGGCTAAACCTTGCTTAGAAACTACGTGCCCAAGAAACCGAACTTCCTCCCTCCAAAAATGGCATTTGGAGAACTTAGCCTTTAACTGGTGTGCTCTAAGCATATCCATGACTTCCTTGAGGTGTCTAGCATGCTCTTCTTCATCCTTTGAGAAGATTAGAATATCGTCCATAAAAACCACCACGAACTTGTTAAGGAACTCCCGAAACACCCTACTCATCAGGTCTACAAAGTACGTGGGTGCATTCGTTAACCCAAACGGCATGACGAGCCATTCGAAGAACCCATCTGGAGTCCTAAACGCAGTTTTGTCAATGCTATCCTCAACCACTCCAAGTTGATGGAATCCTGTGGCTAGATCGAGTTGAGAGAAAACAGATGCTCCCACAAGCTGGTCAAAAAGATCATCGATTCTTGGTAGTGGGTGCCTATTCTTCTTCTTCAGCTTGTTTAACTCACGATAATCTACGCACAGACGAAGCGAACCATCCGCCTTAGTAGCGAATACCACCGGAGCACCCCATTCAGAAATGCTTCGCCTTATGAAATTTTTCTCGAGCAACTCCTTGACTTGTTTACTGAGCTATCTTCTTTCTCGCGGGGCCATATGCCTAACGGGCAATGAAACATGCTTGGCATTATCAACTAGATAAATTCGGAAGTCTATCTCGCGTTTAGGAGGTAACCCTTTCACCTCATCAAAGATATCTGGATATTCTCGAACTACTCTCACGGAGTGCAGATTGTCGACGGACGAGTCGAGAGATTCAAGATAACATAACATGACCGGACCCTTCGGGTTACAAGAAAGTTCAAGGGTATTACCAAGGCGTGTCATGAGCCTCACTACCCTTCGTTCACAATCAAGGATAGCTCCATAATTGGACAACCAATCCATGCCCAGAATTAAACCATATCCCATGAATCCGAGAACATAAGCATTACACATGAATTCCACGCTTAAGATGGAAATCCTCAAATCAACACAAATCATAGATAAATGGGCGGAGCCCCCAATCGGATTTGAATCACTAACGGGATCATCAACTAGACTAGTACTTAAGTGCAGATTTTCAACAATATCAGAAGAGATAAAATTATGCGATGCGCCAGAGTCAAATAAGGTTCGAACAGGAAATTCAGAAATGTAAACAAGGCTTTCTACAGAAATATTACTACCTCGGTCAAGAGCTGGAGTGGTGTTGAGAGCCTGCAACTGCCCTCCAGAAGGTCCTGCTCACTGTGTCTGCCCTAGCCCCTGTCCTTGCTTCTTAGGGCAATCGTTACTGATGTGTCCAGTATCCCCGCAGTGAAAGCATTCACCCAACTTTCTTTTCTTCCTCCTACAGTCTTTAGCTATATGTCCCGTGATACCACAAAAATTGCACTTCCTCGTCTCACGTGGCTTGTTAGCATTGTTGTTGTTGCCCTTGTTATTCTTGTTATTCTTGTTGCCTCCCTTCTTGAAGTCAACCTTCTTGTTCTGAGTCTCATTAGACTTAACCTCCTTTTTGTCACCCTTGTCTTCCTCATGAAGTAGGGCCATATTCACCATGCTTTCAAAGGTCGCCCCCATGGGCACATGAGTCATGGCCATAGTGTGGAGTGGCTCGCTCAATCCTCGAGCAAATCATAGAGCCTTCTTCTCCACCGTGTTGACTAAGTCCAAACCAAACCGAGCAAGCTGATTAAACTTATTCACATACTCCCTAACAGACATGTACCCTTGCTTGAGTGCCAGGAACCTCTCCATCTGAAGGTTCGCTTCTGCTGACGATAAGAATTTAAGCCCAAACCTCTCTCTAAAGTCTGCCCAAGTCTCAATTGGTCTGGTAGCGTTGGTGACTTCCCACCAAAATGCAGCTTCCTCTTTCAACAACCATGCTGCCAACTGAACTTTCCTATGATCCTCCATATCGAAGATAACGAACAGGTCTTCAGTCTCCTTTAACCAGTTTCGTGCCTCAGCAAAGGTCTCAGTTCCAAGGAAGCTCTTGCCGCCCATTCCTATAAAGTCTTTGCATATTTTGGCGAAGGCGGTGCCGGGAGAAGGAGGAGGGATGTCTGCTGGGCCCGCATCGTTGGCCCTAGCTTCCAAGTACCTTCGGAACCATCCGGGTATGGGTACTCCCTCGGGAAGGTTAAGATCGGCCATGCTGAAAAACGAAAAGAAAAAGATTCAAACGAGGAAACAAGGAAAGTGTTAATGGCTTTTGGGGAATAGCCTTTTCTTAAAAATAGAACATTTCTTGAAAAATTCTTCTTTATAAATGGTTTTGAAAATAATTTTCAGAAAGTTTTTAAAACTTTTGCCCAGTCTGGTAACCTTCTGCTCTGATACCAAATGTAACACCCCACCTCTGCTAGGGTCACTCACAAAGGGAATGCACTAGTTTTTGAGGGGTATTATCTAGTAAGCAGGCACAGAGATAACACAACACAGAACATAAATTAAACAGAGTATATAAATCAGCGGATATAAATTTAACCAAATCTCATTACTTGGAAAATAGAGTCAAAACCTCTTACATCAAAATACCAAGTCATTATTTCATTACATCTAGTTCTAAAGAAGCAAAGTACTTAAAACAACATAAGTATTATTCCCCAAAAAGAGCATGAGTGCAGCCATAGCATAGCTCAAGACCAAACCGTACATGAGCTGTCAGAAAGCAAGCAAAGTCCAAGCTAAGAGCTAGAGTTTCCTCCCTGAGAACCTAGAGGGGGGGGGGGAACGAAAGAAAAAGAGGTGGAAGAAAACGGGTCAGTCAAAAAGACTAGTAAGCCCTAGTGACTATCAGCATAAAAACTAATAAAGTTAACCGGACATGAGAAACTGAGATTAAACATAAAGATAATAACTGGACTGGCATGATAATAAAAAGGTAACAAGATAAGAGTGGCATCGCATATACAAGGTTTACTGCACTAACTGTACTAGTGTCCAAATCCATGTCAAGTATAAATCCAGAAATGATCCCTAAACCCAATAACATGAAATGACCCAATACGGGGTCCAACAGTCCATCCTAATCGATCGGCTTTACTCGTCGTGTGTCGGTGTTATACGGCCCAATCGCGGAATATAGCCACATGTGCTAGGTCCACCCTAGGATGTATCAGGTCCTAGGGTGTCAACCACTGACACAAATCAAGCACGCACAATGTAGTATTATGGGTGCCCATGCCTACTTTTTCAACTCCGGACTAAGTGCACGACCCTAGTCCGCCTGAACCCACACTGGCGCACCTTACTCAGCCGTTATTCTTGGTCGCTTACAATCAGCCCAGTAATCGTGCCCCACCCTGCCTAGTCCCCAGGGTATCGTGATACTTCTAAATGGGTTACTGCTGAAAGGGACCACGTGGCTAGGATTTCTAATGGGTTAAGTGTTGTCATTAAAAAGGTCATGACTTAACCCCTATCCAAACATGTATCAAATTGGTTAAGTGTATTCAAGTGGTCCATGACTTAACCTTACCATGTGGCATTAATTTACTTAACGCACCCCAACCTCTCACATTAGACTTGGTTATGGTTACTGGATGTGCCGAGAGGGTCCGGGCAGCTTTACACCATAACCTAGTCTAACCTCGGGTTTAATGTGCTATATGACCAACTACCCACATTGGATCCTATTATTTGCAACTACTGGATTTGCCGGGCGGTTCCGGGCAGATTTACGTTGCAAATTCAACCCAACCTTGAGTTGGCCACTTTCAAGTTATCTAATTGTCATGTCCCAAATTCATGTTTTCAAGCTTATTCTCATGTCAAGTTTTCATGTCATATTTTCATGTCATATCATGTCAATTCCATAGCCAATTTCAAGTTTGCCTAATCTACCCCAAAACGTATCCCCAACGTACGTGAATTCGCATTAATACAACATGTCAAAGTAGGGATATAACGCAAAAAGGTTATTCATAGGATGGCAAAGGTGTTCACAAGTTAAGCATGATGATTATAACATTACAGGCATATGAAATAGGGTCTCAACATCAACTTGGCAAAATATGGTGATAGACATGGTAAAGGATTGACATAAGATAGTAACCCCAATAATAAATTCAACATCACAGGCATGTCAAGATAAAGGTCGTGGGGGTTTTAGATTAAACATGAATATGTCCAAATCAAGTTCATACTAATATTCCACAAGTCAAAATTTAAGATGAATAGATCTAGGGTGTACAAAACTAGATCCAAAATAACAGATCTAAAAGGGATAGTCATAGATCAAAGATATACCATGGTAGATCCAACCTTGTTATCATGTTTAGGCATAATTTCAGTTTACATCGTGTTCATGTTAAATTTACAGTTTAGATCTAAGAGTGACAAAGGGCTTACAGATCGTGGTCTAGAGAATGAGAAAGCAAAAGAGTAGAAGAAGAATCTCTAGCAAATCCCCAAATCAACGTAGCTCTAACGAAGTCCTGAATAGCCTCCTTGTTCTCTATCTTCCAGTCATAACCTCAGCAGCATAAGGCCGGATAAGAATGTGATAGAGAGTCTAGGGTCAGGGGTTGTTTATATAGGGTTTAGGGAGCTGAACCTGGACAGGCAACAAGACCAGATACATCTGTCCCAAAAACAGGCTAGGTGACCAGGTCGACACCCAAGTCGACTTGGTCTGGGGGGGTCGACTCCCCAGTCGACCTGGTGCTGGCGGGATTTTTCCCGCCCAGTCTGTCTGGGTTTTGAAATTCGAATTTTGAACTTGAACTCGAACTGTTTTGAACTCTGGAATTTTCTGAAACTTTGGAGAGCCATATCTTGGTCATACGGACTCCGATTTTCGTAAACTCAGAATCGTTTTCAAGCAGAATTTCGAGACGAACGCAATGGCGTAACCCGTTTCCCTTGATTCTTATTTTAAAATTTAATTCTGCCTTGATTTATAGTTATAACACGTTATTAAAATACGGGTTGTTACATTCTCCCCCCTTAAAGGATTTCGTCCCCGAAATCTCTAAGTTAGGGAGGATGTGTCCTACCATCCAATCATCCATCTACTCAAAGCATCATCCACAGGCAACCATTGTCCTTAAGAGATTTATAGTGCTGTATGAACATATGTAGTAGGTGTGTGTATATGTACTTATCTAATGCAAAAGATCAGGCGGTTACTGATTCAGTAAGCCTCCTTAATGAAAAATATGTCAGTGTCATGAATCCAACATGTATGCAAATTCCTAGCATAGTTCATAATCTCTACATGAGTGCACAATCATTTATCCATATGCAACATCCAAGTGATAGCATAACAAGTTCCATCCATGAACAAGTATAAGCACTCATGCATATGCAACATGAAAATGTGACTGAGCCGATCTAGTGCCTAATGTGTGTCATGCATCCACTAGCAACCTCTTGCGACCACTTGCAACCATTTGCAAACATCAACCATAACATGTTTCAATCACATGTTTACATCCATATGGTTCTACCTAAGGTTCTCAAGATAAGATCGAGAAGATAACAAGACAAACATAGATATTAGAAGCATGATACGAAAAGGTTTTCAAGTTTACAGGAAAAAGAGATCGAGAATGTACCCTCAAAAAGAAATGGGTAAAGCGTGTGTATCTTCTATTCGGTTTCCCAAGTTGCGTCTTCTTGGGTTTCACTCCACTGCACTTTCACTAGCTTGACTTCTCGATTCCTTAGCTTCTTAATCTCCGTTACTAAGATACGAATCGGAACTCGCCTCAATGTCGCTTCTTTTTCCACTTCTACGTCTTCAAGGATGCTTAGCTCAACCACTTCAGCTGACTCATGCAAGCACTTCCGGAGATGCGAGACGTGAAAGACATTGTGTACTCCAGATAACTTCTCGGGTAAGTCTACCTTATAGGCCATTCGTCCAATCCTCTCAATGATAGGGAACGGTCCTACGAACCTTGGCGCTAGCTTTCCAACTGCCCCAAAACGAACTACATTGCGTAACAGAGAAACCTTTATAAAGACCATATCTCCGACTTCGAACTCTAGGTCTGTCCTTCTCTGGTCCGCATAAGATTTCTGTCTATCTTGGGCCGTTTTCATCCGTCTTC
Source organism: Allium sativum (assembly GCA_030737875.1). Lineage (NCBI taxonomy): Eukaryota > Viridiplantae > Streptophyta > Magnoliopsida > Asparagales > Amaryllidaceae > Allium > Allium sativum. The sequence goes on along the minus strand of CM060922.1, from coordinate 246,368,648 downwards.
GTATCAACTCAATCTTCTTAGAAGTGTCCCTTATCATATCAGGGCCAAGTATAAGCCTGTCTGTCGTCTCCCACCAACAAGTTGGTGACTTGCTCGGTCTTCCATAAAGGGCTTCGAACGGTGCCATTCCAATGCTAACTTGGTAACTATTGTTATATGAAAACTCCACGAGAGGAAGATGGTCTTCCCAAGTACCACCAAAGTCAAGAATACATAGCCTCAGGAGAACATCTAGTACCCTATTTACCCTTTCGGTTTGTCCATCCGTCTGTGGGTGATAGGCCGTGCTCAAGTTCAGTCGTGTTCCCATTGCTTCTTGCAGACTATTCCAGAACTGGCTAGTGAAAATCGGGTCACGATCACTAACTATACTAGAAGGAACTCCATGCAATCGTACTCTCTCGAAGGTAAATAGACACTAGCCCTGATGCGGTCCTCTTGCTTTTCACCGGAATGAAGTGAGCACTTTTCGTGAATCTATCAACTATGACCCATATGCTAGTATTTCCCTTCCTAGACCTAGGCAGTCCATCCACGAAATCCATCGAGATACTTTCCCATTTCCATTGCGGAACCTCCAAAGGATGTAATAGCCACCAGGCTTCTTCGACTCGGCCTTTACTTGTTGGCACACCATGCACTTCGAAACGAACTCTGCCACGTCATTTTTCATTCCAACCCAAAAGAAAATGCGTTTCATATCCCTGTACATCTTATCCCCTCCGGGATGTATAGTCATCTTCGAGTGATGCGCCTCTTTGAGAACTCTCCTTACTAAGTCTCCCACTTGTGGGACACATAGTCTTCCATCGCGCCTTAGCCATCCCTTGTCATCTATGACATACCTACTGAGGTGACTTGACGTCTCACCCCTAATCAGCTTGTCCATGATTTCGACTATCTGTGGGTCTTCCTTCTGTGAAGTCCCTACTTGATCTAGAAGTGTAGGTCTTAGCTCAAGAGATGCTAACGTAGCAGTCAATGACTCAACAACAGGTGTAAAATCAAAGGTTGCTATAAACTCAAGGCTTTTCATTTCAACAAACAAGGGGCTCAAAGTCAACCTTTTTCTACTTAGCGCGTCCGCCACCACATTACCCTTGCCAGGGGTATAAGCTATATCGAAGTCATATGATGCCAAGAACTCCATCCACCACTGTTGTCTCAGATTCAAGTCTTTCTGTGAGAAGAGGTACTTAAGCGATTTGTGGTCGGTATACAGCTCGAACATCTCCCCTAGAAGATAATGGCGCCAAGCTTTAAGTGCAAAAACAATCGCGGCCAACTCCAAGTCATGCGTGGGATAGTTTTTCTCATGAACTTTAAGTTGTCTGCCCCTGTAGCATATTACTCTTCCTTCCTGCATTAGGACAGCGCCTAATCCCGTGTCGCACGCATTTGTGTACATGGTAAACATCTTACCTCCATCGGGTAATGCCAAAACTGGAGCTGTGGTGAGGGCTCTCTTAAGTCTCTGAAAAGCAGCGTCACATTCTATGTCCCATGCAAAAGGTAGGTTCTTCCTTGTTAACTTAGTAAGAGGGGCTAAAATCTTAGCGAAGTCCTTAATGAACTTCCTGTAGTAGCCCACCAAGCCGAGAAAGCTCCTCACCTCCGTTGCATTCTTAGTAATTTTCCAGTCCTGTACCGCAACTACCTTTGCGGGGTCCACGGCTATGCCTTGCTTAGAAACTACATGCCCAAGGAACCGAACTTCCTTCCTCCAAAAATGGCATTTGGAGAACTTAGCCTTTAACTGGTGTGCTCTAAGTGTTTCCATGACTTCCTTAAGATGCCTAGCATGCTCTTCTTCATCTTTTGAGAAGATCAAAATATCATCCACGAAAACTACCACAAACTTGTTAAGGAACTCCCGAAACACGCTACTCATCAAATCTACAAAGTATGCAGGTGCATTTGTTAGCCCAAACGGCATGACGAGCCATTCGAAGAACCCGTCTGGAGTCCTAAACGCAGTTTTGTCAATGCTATCCTCAGCCACTCTGAGCTGATTGAATCCTGTGGCTAGATCGAGTTGAGAGAAAACAGATGCTCCCACAAGCTGGTCAAACAAATCGTCGATTCATGGTAGAGGGTGCCTATTTTTCTTTGTCAGCTTGTTTAACTCACGATAATCTACGCACAGACGAAGCGATCCATCCGCCTTAGTAGCGAATACCATCGGAGCACCCCATTCAGAAATGCTGCGTCTTATGAAATTTTTCTCAAGCAACTCGTTAATTTGTTTACCGAGCTCTCTTCTTTCTCGCGGGACCATGTGCCTAACGGGCAATGAAACCGGCTTGGCATTATCAACAAGATAAATTCGGAACTCTATCTCGCGTTTAGGAGGTAATCCCCTTACTTCATCAAAGACATCTGGATATTCTCGGACCACTCTTACAGATTGCAACTTATCGTCGGACGAGTCAAGAGATTCAAGATAACATAACATGACCGGACCCTTAGGGTTACAAGAAATTTCAAGGGTATTACTAAGGCGAGTCATGAGCCTCACTACCCTTCGTTCACAATCAAGAATGGCTCCATAATCGTACAGCCAATCCATACCTAGGATCAAACCGTATCCCATGAATCCGAGAACATAAGCATTACACGTGAATTCTACGCTTAAGATAGAGATCCTCAAATCCACACACATCATAGATAAATGGGCGGAGCCCCCAATTGGATTTGAAACTATAACGGGATCCTCAACCAGACTAGTACTTAGGTGCAGATTTTCAACAATATCAGAAGAAATAAAAGTATGCGATGCGCCAGAGTCAAATAAGGTTCGAACAGGAAAGTCAGAAATGTAAACAAGGCTTTCTACGGAAATATTACTACCTCGGTCAAGAGTTGGAGTGGTGTTGAGAGCATGCAACTGCCCTCCAGAAGGTCCTGCTCGCTGGGTCTGCCCCTGCCCTTGCTTCTTAGGGCAATCCTTGCTGATGTGTCCAGTATCTCCACAATGAAAGAATTCACCCAACTTCCTCTTCTTCTTTCTACAGTCTTTAGCTAGATGTCTAGTAATACCACAAAAGTTGCACTTCCTCGTCTCACGTGATTTGTTGTTGCTCTTGTTATTCTTATTATTCTTGTTGTTCCCCTTCTTGAAATCAGCTTTCTTATTCTGAGTCTCGTTAGGCTTAACCTCCTTCTTGCTATTCTTGTCTTCCTCATGAAGTAGAGCCATATCCACCAAGCTTTCAAAGGTCGCCCCCATGGGTATATGAGTTAGGGCCAAGCTGTGTAGTGGCTCGTTTAATCCTTGAGCAAAGCGTACAGCCTTTTTCTGGGCTGTGTTGACCAAATCCAAACCGAACCGAGCAAGCTGATTAAACTTATTCACGTGCTCCCTAATAGACATATCCCCTTGCTTGAGTGCTAGGAACCTCTCCATCTAAAGGTTCTCCTCTGCTGACGATAGGAATTTAAGCCCAAACCTCTCTCTAAAGTATACCCAAGTCTCAACTGGCCTGGTAGCGTTGGTGACTTCCCACCAAAATGCAGCTTCCTCTTTCAACAACCATGCTGCCAACTGAACTTTCCTATGGTCCTCCATATCAAAGATAATAAACAAGTCTTCTGTCTCCTTTAGACAGTTTCGTGCCTCAACAAAGGTTTCAGTTCCAACGAAGTTCTTGCCGCCCATTGCTTTAAAGTCTTTGCATATTTTGGCAAAGGATGCACCAGGAGGAGGAGGAACCGCAACCACTGGGGGAGGAGGAGGAGGGATGTCTGTCGTGCCCGCGTCGTTGGCCCTGGCTTCTAAGTACCTTCGGAACCATCCAGGCACGGGTATTCCCTCAGGAAGGTTAAGATTGGCCATGCTGAAAAACGAAAAGAAAGGATTCAAACGAGGAAACAAAGGAAAGTGCTAATGGATTCTTGGGGAATAACCTTTTTAAACATAAAACTTTTCTTGAAAAATGCTTCTTTATAAATGGTTTTGAAAATAGTTTCGGACGGTTTTTAAAACTTTTGCCCAGCCTGGTAACCTTCTGCTCTGATACCAAATGTAACACCCCACCTCCGCTAGGGTCACTCACAAAGGGAATGCACTAGTTTTGGTGGAGTATTATCTAGGTAAACATGCACAGAGATATCACAAGGCAGAACATAAATAAAGCAGCGGTAGAAATTAAAAACCAACTTTTTATTATTTTCCAGAAAAGAGTCAAGAGCTCATATATCCAAGATACAAATTATTCCATTACATCAAGTTCATAATAAAGAAGCATAAACTTAAAACAAAAGTAAATTATTCCCCATAATTAGCAGAAGTAGCCATAGCATAGCCCAAGACCAAACCATACATGAGCTGTCAGAAAGCAAGCTAAATCCAAGCTAAGAGCTAGTGTTTCCTCCCTGAGAACCTGGGGGGAAGAAACGAAAGAAAAAGAGGCGAAAGAAAAAGGGTCAGTCATAAAGACTGGTATGCCCTAGTGACTTTCAGTATGAAAACTAGTAAAGGTAACATGACATGTGAAAACTGGAATTAAACATAAGGATGATAACAGAACTAGTAGGATAATTAAGATAACAAGATAAGTCAAGTCTGGCATCACATATTCAAGGTTCGCTGCACCAACTGTACTAGTATTCTAACCCATGTCAAGTATTAACCATGAAATGATCCCTTAGCCCAGTGTCATGAAGTGACCCATTACGGGGACCTACAGTACGATCTATTAATCGATCGGCTCCCTACAAGTCCTAGCTCGTCATGTGTCTGTGTCATACGGCCCTATCCAGAAATGTAGTTACCTGTGCTAGGTCCACCATAAGGTGTATCAAGTCCTATGGTGTCAACCACCGACACGAATCAAGCATGCACAGTGTAAATCTACGGGTGCCCAATGCCTGCTTTTTCAACTTCGGGCTACGTGCACGACCATAGCCCGCCTGAACCTACAATGGTGCACCTACTCAGCCGTCGTTCTGGTCGCTTACAATCAACCCAGTAATCGTGCCCCACCCTGCCTAGTCCAAGGGTATCGTGATACATCTAAGTGGGTTACTGCTGAAAAGGACCGTGTAACTAGGGTTTCTAATGGGTTAAGTGTTGTCATTCAAATTCGTGACTTAACCCTATCTAGATCGTGTATCAAGTTGGTTAAGTGTGTTCAAGCAGTTCATGACATAACCCTATCAAATCAACGTGTCAAGTTAGTTAAGTATATTCAAGTGGTTCATGACTTAACCCTATCATGTGCATTAATTCATTAGTGCACGCCAACCTCTCACATTAGACTAACTGTTGTGGTTACTGGATTTGCCGGGCGGTTCCGGACAGATTTACACCACAACATAGTCTAACCTCAGGTTTTTACGTGCAATATGACCAACTACCCACATTGGATCCTATTGTTTGCAGCCACTGGATTTGTCGGGCGGTTCCGGGCAGATTTTCACTACAAACTCAACCCAACCTCGAGTTGGCCATTTTCAAGTTTATCTAACTTTCATGCCCACGTTCAAGTTTTCATGTCTAGATTCATGTCAAGTTTTCTAGTCATGTTTCATGTCAAATCGTGTCAAGTTCATGTCCATATTCAGGTTCAAGTCATAACAACGTTCATGTTCAAGTTTAAAGCTAATTTATGTTTTACCTAGTCTACCCAAATCGTATTCCCATCGCACGTAAGTTCGAATCGATACAAATAAATCTAATAGGGAATAACATAAAAAGGAACGGGTATAATGTGGCAAAAGTGATTACTGACATAGCATGATATGACTCGAAATAAAAGATTAAAACATTACTGGCATATGAAATATTGGCCTCAAACATAAAGATTCCAAATCTAGCAAGATAAGGTACTAGTCAAAATAATAGTTGTCACAGGGTGATAGTATAGTCATGGTAACGACTATCATAAGGTGATAGTATAGTCATGATACGACTGACATAAGGTGATAGTATAGTCATGATACGACTATCATAAGGTGATAGTGTAGTCATGGTAACGATTGACATAAGGTGATAGTCATAAACTTGTGACTAATAGCAGGTTCAACATGATAATATGAGGGGTTTTTCTTTTTGATTTACAACATGAATAGGCCCCAAATCAATGTCATAGTAATATCCAAGAGTCAAGATCCAAGATGAACGAGAATGAATGTAAACAGTCATCATACATAGGTCCAATTTCAATTTACATCATATTCATATTACATTTACAGTTTAAATCTGAAAATAACTGGGGCTTACAGATCGTGGTTCGAGAATTAGAAAAAGAGAGTCGATGTTGAATATGCTTAGTCAAGTCCTAATAGAAGTCCCTAAATCAGCAATTCCCTTAACGCAGTCTCAACGTAGAAGAAGCAGTCCCTCTCTCAAGCTTTTCAACCAAAATTAGAGCAGCATAAAGTCAGAAAGAATTTTGTGTAGAGAGACTGGTGTTAGGGGCTGTATTTATAGGGTCAGGTCAACGAATGTGGACAGAAACGAGGCCAAATACATCAAAGTGAATCCAGCTTCAGAAATGGGCTCGGGCACCGCGTTGACCCCCAGGTCGACACTATGGTCGACCTGGTCCTGGGTAGGTCGACTACATAGTCGACCCCCAGGTCGACCTGGTCCTGGGCGGGAAATTTCCCGCCCAGTCCATTCTGAGGTTTGAATTTTGAATTTTGAATTCGAATTGAGTCTGTTTTGAACTTGAAAACCTCTGAAAACTTCAAAATGTCATAACTTGGTCATACAGACTCCGATTTTCGAAAACTCAGACTCGTTTCCAAGCAGAATTTCGAGATGAACGTAATGGCGCAACCCGTTTCCCTTGATTCTTATTTTAAAAATTAATTCTGCCTTGATTTATGGTTATTACACGTTATAAAAACACGGGTTGTTACATATCGGCACTATGGGGCCGATGGATGGTATGGTCTTTATACAGACCAATTTTACGCCCCATAGGGTAGGGAAACGTAGTGTTCAGGAATTTTAATCTACATCGAGTGGACCGGCCCTGACGATCCAAGGATCGATGCGTTCTGACCCTAAGGCTCGGGCTAGAGAGTCTCAAAGCGGTAAGGACGATCCCTTGCCTTTTCACAGACAGAAATCCAACTTCCAGTATGTGCGGTTTTATTTGTAGAGCCAAGTATGGCGACATAGTGGGATGGGGCACTATGCCGTCTATGATTGATACATTTTATATTTGAAGTTGTTTTCATACACTTTACATATAATAGTATCAAAATGATTTGTTTTAAACGTACCAAGCATGTTTGTATGTTATATGGTAAAACTCTATCCTCTGGCTTGCGTTGCATTATGTGACGGGACCTGAGTCTTATAATAGCTTCATTTTTCCAAAAAGCATTGCGCTATTTGTTCTATGCACTGGTATTCTTGGGAGGAAACCCGTTCCGTGTTATACGGCTTGGTCCCTTGATTTGCTTTATTTTTAAAGTAAAGGTTTGATAACTGTTTTAGTTCTCACACCAGTCACATGACTGACCTGGAGTTATTGTTTTAACCTAAACTCCGGGTGCCCTTATTTTCCACACGGGCAGCTAGTAGTTGGGTTTTGCAGATATTATATTCACGGGATCCTGGTTTACAGCTGGAACTATATTCGGAAAGCTCTGTATCTGTGTATGCCTTCCAGTTGTGTTATGTATTATTTTTCGTTGCGATGTAATGTAATTTAAATATCTGATATTTTTCTTCTGTATATTATTAATGTATACTCTGGAATATTCTTGTATTCTGATGAAATTGTTGTAATAAGCAATGAAATGTTCTTCTGTTCATGTTCTGATTTGTCGTGTTCTCAACTCAATCTGAGCTTTCCTTTACGGGGAAGTTCGGGTCGTCTCAGCTGATTTCATAAACCTGAGCCCTACCAGAATTCGTTCGAGCTACTCGCAAGCTTCAGGGTTGAAATCGAACGTTATTTGAATATATTCGCAAGTTACAGTAATTTTGTTGAATTGGATTTTGATTTAGAGATCGAAGAGGGAAATCCCCCTTTTCATTTTATAGAGGCTTTTGATTTCTGTTTGCAAAGTAAATTAACAGAGGAGGGTCGCGTATTTATAAAGTGAAGACTTCTCCACTAAGGAATGGTCTGTGTATAGTACATGAGTTTTAATTGCGATTTGATATCTGATTTAATCTAATTTGAATTTTTTTCCTTATCCACTTAAATTCTATAATAATATATTTTGGGGTTCTGAACTCCAATCAAAACACAATAACCAGCATTTCTAGGGTTTAACCACTATTATGAACACGGATAAGTTTCAAAGCCTTATTCGATCATATGGAGAAGATATTAATTTAAATAGATATAAATTAATTTCAAAACAATTAACTCCTTGATAATAAATTAATATTATTATTCTAATTCAAAAAGAATTTTTTATTGATCATCTGAACTGTTTTCAATTTAGTTTTAACTTTGTATTCAATTGTATTCATTTTCGTATTACGATGATTATATATATTCGAAATAAATTGTATTTCGATTATTAAATCGATGACTCAATATAAAAATCAATTTATATTATCAACTCGATATTTAAATACATATTAAATATTTAAAATTTACCGACCAAAAATCTGAGTCGTTACATTCTTCCCCTCTCACTACACCATAATGGCTATTTGGCAACACTTATTTTTTTCAACTGCCAACACTTATATATGTTGTAGACTAGTGACACTAATATGTGTTGCGGTAGCAAAAATGTGTCACCAAAAATGTGCCAACACTTCTATGTGTTGTTATGCCTGGTCAACCCTTATGTTTTGAGGGCAAAACGGTAAGTTGTCAGAAATAACCTAATCGCTGCCTCAGATTTTTTTTCCCCCAATGCTTATTCCTATGAAGGCCGCGTCTTTAGCAATAAAAAGAAAAATGGACTTCGAAGAATTGATATCGGCTCTCACAAATCGATATCAACATCAGCGATACCAACGATTTTGGTATTCTCAAATCGAGGCTTCTAGGAATTGGGGCTTCTAGGAATCACGGCTTCTAGGAATTGGGGCTTCTCAACTCGTTTCTCAATCCTCTACTTCGAATTGGGGCTTCTAGGAATCACGATAATAGGTGAAAATTTTGATTTCAATTTCGTTGTTTTTGTTGTATATTTTTAGGTTTTCCTCCCTTGTTTTGTTTTTGAAGAGAGAACGAAAGACGTAACCGTCTTGAGTATAGACGATGGTGGAGTAAAGGGCATCATACCAAGAACTATTCTTGCTTTTCTTGAATCCGAACTTCAGTAATGAGTATTTAATTGATTTACTCGGTGAATTAGGGTCTGGGGTATATGGAAACAATGAGATATTTATTATTATCTTTGGTGGTTATGGAAATATGAGAGGCAAAGTTTACATCAGCTTTTTCATTCCCAAGTTTTTTAACATACTGTTAAGAATGATCTTAAGTTTGGATAGGATTTCTTTTCCCCTTCTAATATTTGCTGCATTATGTACGCCATCTTATGTTTATTTAATATCTACAGTTTTTTATCAAATTGTTTTCAAAATTAAGGTGCATGGTTAATCTTAATTGTGGTAAGTAATGAATATTATATAGTGGATGATCAACTTGTTGTTTCATTGATATAAAAAGGTTTAGTGGCCACAAAATGGGATCCTTTTGTATTTTATGAATGGTTCCTCATCATGTTTGCAGGTTCCAATTTGATTCTATATGAATTATGCACTTGTAAGTCTTGTGGATATTAATGTAAACTAAAAAAAAGGCATAAATCAAGTGTGTACATTACTACTTTATTCTATTTATTTTCTGTTCTGAAGTTTAAGAACAATATTCAATTTGAATCATCATAATTATGAATATGTTATGCATATGAAATTGTCCCTATGATTTTATTTTCTCTTCTCAATATGATTTTGACATATATTTTCTAACATTATCTAATTTAAAATTGAGATAATATATAGAGGCATTATCTATTCTAGCTTACTTAAGAATGAACTACGCAACATTGTCATGAATGTACAGTATTTGTAAATTGCAAGACAGTACAAAAAAAAATTGTATGCTATAAGCGGAGTAAGCTGATTGCACGCAACAAAAATATCAACATACAAATTTAATTTGAAAAGAAAAATCATTTAATCTAACAAGGAAATTATGTAACTGAACAATTCTTTCCCATTGCACCTTGCTCGATATCATAACAAGCGCAATTCAGGCTTCCACTACTCTTGATTCTTCTCAATGATTTCAGTCTGTCCAGCATAGGTGACTTAAACACTTCCAGTCCTGTACTTTTCTGCTTTTTTATGTCAATTACTATGCTACTATCAGTAACAGCCATGACAGCATTACGACGAAGTGTACATGTCGAATTCGACATGAACCACATATCAATGCAATGGGCATGAAACCCATGATTGCATTTATGCAACACTCTTACCTTCTCTCCATCCTTTATATCCGATATACAAACTACACATTGATCAACTATTACTTCCTTAAAATCTTCAGCAGGTAATGATTGGTATCCTTTGCAGATTGGTTGAATCCAGTGTTTTTTTTTTGTAACATTGGGTACATACTGAGCAAAGACGAGATGGCGATGAGAAGACCTTAGTGTGCCCAAAGCTCCTGAATATCTTTTGGCATGAAGATAAAGAATTAATTCGACCACAAAAAGGAAGAAGACTGCAACCACGGAAGCTACAGTAATTTCTCCTGTTAAACTTGCTGAAATGCTATAATTGTTTTCTTTTGGAATTTTTTCCGAGTCAGACATTTTGAAATGAATGCATTGCTGATATTTGGTTGGTGTTGGTGGGCTTATATAAATGGGTAAAGACTTGGTTGTTAGGTACACATCTTATCCCATTGGTTCCACTTGCTGGTGATGCTTGTAATACTTGTAATTGTAGTTTTGTTTTGTAGTATTAATATGGTCATACATTATAATACTTGTAATTGTAGTTTTGTTTTGGCCCTTCTTAAGTCCACTTGGTTGTTAGGTACACATCTTATCCCATTGGTTCCACTTGCTGGTGATGCTGCCTTTTTCTCAATTGTAATACAGACATGTTGTGTTCTCAGTCAGGTGGAACTGGACGGATGTTGATGTTATAAGTTATTTCCAGTTGGAAACCATGGCCTTATATTTATATAGGTAATTACATACAAAGAACACGACTGTAGAGTATATAATGCATGTATGATGTATTGTTCCGCGTTTAAGAACTACATCATCGTCTCAGGTTCAAATGATATTGATGTGTGCTTTTGTTTATCAGGCCCATTGATAACTCTGCTTTTGGATAAAATTGTTCGCCGTTAGTCCCAAATGATATTAAGCATGTAAACGAAGAGGTGTTGTAGCTTTGGCACGTCTCCTTTTGAGTTTTGAGTTGATTACTATAGGATATATTATGATTCTTCCAGGATAAGAGCTGAGAAACAACTCTTAACATAGTTATGTTCACTGTTAATGCTGTTTCAGTTTTGATCTCATTTTTTTCAAAGAAATTTGTTTGCTACCTATTTTGATAGTACGCCACGAATACCATATTAGAGCAGCCACCGTTTGTGTGATATATTAATACATGTTAGATAAGGTATTCACTAATATCCTGGCAGGGATATGCAATTTGAAATATGAAAGAATTGTTCCTATGGGGAAAATTGTATGTACACACATTTGAAATATTTGGACTTCTACAAATCATTGCTTTCTTTCCATTTCACTTTGTCAAATCAAATTGAATTTAAGTACACGCACATGTGCTAATTGGAAAAATGATCCTCCACTTTCAGCCCAGTGGATGAAACTCTGGAAATCAGATATTTTCAGCCCAGTGAATTGGTGTTTTATTATAATGTTGCTATCACTCCGCGGTCCATCTATTGTACTTTGTCATCCTTATAAAACAGTTGTAAACCCATATTTCATGAAACTACATTGCTGTTGACTTTTGTGTTATGTCTCTTACCCGCATTTTCCATTCAATTATACAACTCAGATCGAAATCACTCCAGCCTTTGTACCGATTAACATTATGCACTGTTATTGGTATCTTCTTCGACAATAATAAAATACTAGAGTTAACAAAACAAAATATTACCAATCGCTTTTTTTTCCTGCATTATAACAGAGGCCGTGCAGTATAGCAGAACCGAAGGTACCCATTATGTGGTACTTTGTTCAACTAGGGACTGCCGGACTGAAACATAGTCTAACAAATCACTGCCTTCATTATCACAGTCACCAGAATCATGATGCAGTCGATGGATAATAAGCTTGTGGAGGAGTGGGAAGGGTGGGGCAATTAGGTACTGTAAGTTGATTAATATGCCTAACTGGACAGCCTAATGTCGGGCTGTAAGCGGGGAAGGCAAGGAAAATATGGTTGACTATAATAGGGACGCAGTAATGAAAGAAACTAGTTTGACATGTATTTCGTTGGTGATATTTCTCTAAGGTATGTATGCTCGATCAAAATTACATTTGCCTCTTTGCCAGTTGACATGAGTTTTTGGATGAGGTTGAATTGAGAGTTCACCTCCTACAGGCCCTCATTTTCCTTAAAAGCATCCCTGAGCCTGCGCACCAAGGCATCCAGTGCCCCAGGCCCGCTTCAGAGGGCAATGGCATGGCACGAGTCGTTGTGGGTGCTCAAAGTAAGGGCAGGCGATGACAGGACTTCGGTCTTTCTGAACTGGTCGAGGTACCAGAGGAAATCAAGGATGTGGGTTGCACTGCAGCGGGAGAGGGTCAGCGGGTGCCTATGGTTGCGCATAGCCCAAATGTGGTCCATCGTTATAAATGAATGCAGCTATCTTTAGTTTCAAACATCTTTTGTTTTTATTTCTCTCTTATTTACATTCATATTCTGTAAATGCAGCTTCTTTAGTTTGTTTAGTGATTCATCGGAGCAGGGTCTAGATGGAGTGCCAAACGAGGTATATGTTATTTTGATAATTAATCAATATTGTTATTTTGCACCATTGTATTATGCTCGCTGGTATTATTTTGCACCATTGTTATTGATTACACTTCAATAGATTACCAATTAAACTAATAAATGCAACATGGTAAATACTTTCAGTTTGCATGATATGTGCTAACTTGTTCTATTTATGTAGCTATAATGGTCTTAAGGGGACTAGCTTGTGGACCTGGCACTATAATTGGTCTGGACTCTTCGGTTACTGTCTAAATGATCATTTTCCTATCAGGTGACCTTTTAATATTTGCAATTTCACCTTGCTTAGAATATCATTTTTAGTCAAAAAGTACACTTGAACTATAACTTGTATTTATAGACTGAGGAACTATGCATGCCTAAAAGACTCTCATGTATATGAAGTTTGAAAGTTTTGCATGCATATTCGATTTCTTATTATGAGTGAAAATAGTATTAATTTTATTCAGGAACCTGTCATTTGCAATACGCAGATGTCAGTTGAAAACTGAATTGCACTCATTTTCAAAACTGAATTGTAACTCAGTTTCCGCAAACTGAGTTTGCAAAAAATCAGTTTGCAAATGGAGTTTTCAACTCAGTTTACGCAACTCTTTAAATATGACTGAGTTTGCGCAACTCAGTTTGCGCAACTCAACAATTAAAATATCTAATCTGAATTGTGAGGATTTTATTTACTAAAATATGGATCATGAGGCTTGACATACATGGTTTCAACTTACATCACAATTCAGATTAAGTATTTCAGTTGTTTTAACCTATATTTGGAAGTTGAGATATAAGTATGACTGAACAATGTGGGATATATTTTTGAGAACTGCTTGAGGTATAAGTTTGCACAAACTGAGTATTCGCAAACCGAGGCGGCTCAGTTTGCACAAATTGAGTCTCGGCTCAGTATTCGCAAACCAAGTCGGCTCAGTTTTCGCGAACCGAGTTGGCTCAGTTTGCAAAAAACCGAGTCGGCTCAGTTTGCAATCTAAGTTGGCTTAGTTTACAAAAGCTGAGGCGACTCGTCTTGCAAAAACCGAGTCTCGACTAGTTTTCAAACTGAGTCGAGCCCGAGTTTTTGCAAAACAGAGTCGAGCCCAAGTTTTTGCAATGCACTTGTTATATATACGCTTGTTATTTATCAGTTTTTGTAATGCACTTGTTATATAAATACATGTAGTTTTTTTTTACAAAAACACTTGTTATTTATCAGTTTTGCAATTTGTTATTTTTGTAAAAATGAGTGCATTTATATTTTGTAGGCACTTGTGGAGGAGGAGAAAAAAAACAGAATTTGAAATGTAATGGCAACGAAAAAGCAAATATGTGTGATACAATTAGCTCCACTTCTTCCGTAAAGCAAGTAAAGATGATACAACCTTCAAAAGCAATTGCCGACAAGAATAAAAAGGACGATTTTCGGCAATGGTCTATGAAATTACAAAATCAAGTTGCAAGTAAGTGCCGAATCAAGTGTCATTTTAGAGAGCTAGTGCAAGGTGTTGAGAAAGTTGTTTGGATAACATAAGTTTTAGATCCGGAAGCACCAATTTACGATGGTCCTCAAAACGGACATTACAAGCTTTGTGAATTTTCGGATGGAGGCTTTGTGATATGGTCCATGTTTCGCCTTCATAATATCTAAACTTCTATGTATCTTTAGTAAAACTTTGTATTGTTTTTTGTAATTTGAACTTGATATTATGGTATTTTGAAATTGAAAGCATTATGCAAAAGTGAAATTATTGAATTTGAAATATGGAAGTGTACTAAATACTTTTATTTGAATTGATATGTTGAATTATATATGTGATTGAAAATCATAAAAACATGTTATATAAGTGTTAGCAGTTTACGTATGCCAACATTTATAAGAGTTAGTAGGATTATGATACTAACATTTATAAGTGTTACCATATCTTATGGTTCCAACATTTATAAGTGTTAGCAATAAATACGTTTGTAACTCTTATAAGTGTTACCATATCTTATGGTTCCAACATTTATAAGTGTTAGCAATGAATATGTTTGTAACTCTTATAAGTGTTACCATATCTTATGGTTCCAACATTTATAAGTGTTAGCAATGAATATGTTTGTAACACTTATAAGTGTTAGCAGTTACTCTGTTTGTAACACTTATAAGTGTTAGCAGTTACTCTGTTTCTAACACTTATAAGTGTTACAGGAAATTCCTCACAGGCCGTTGGTGATACATAAAAGTGTTACAGAAATTATTTGTAACACATATACTTGTTGGGAATCCACTGTTTTGGTGTAGTGTCTTAAAAGAATTTCATCCCCGAATTTACTAAGGTGGGAAAAATGCTTCAAACTTATTAACTCTTCAAAAACTCATCTATGTTGAAACTCAACATTTTATATTTCTTCTATTTTGTTCCAACCAAAACTTTTGGTTCTCGTTTATATTACACATCATTTATACTCACATTCACTATTCTGAATGATTTATCACCAATTCACATTTCATTCATATGCATTCAAATTCATTTAAATTGATTCTAAACCAATTTATCCAATTTGGTCCATTTAACTTAAGTTCAAGTCAAATTTCAAAATTCTAATTCCTGGGTTTTCGTTTCAAATCCTTTTGAAATCCCACAAATATATACATATATTTATTTCTATCTCAAATTCAAAACATTTGAAATTTCAAACTAACTTGTTTCCTTTCAAACAAATATCTATCAAAAAATTTCTAAGGTAGCAATCCATCACGTATAAACTCGAAAATGAACACTGATGATGCTGCATCATCATTAGAATTATTTTCCAGCCACTGAAGTGAGTTCAGTGCTTTATTATTTCAAAATCAATTCAAAACTATTTTTATTCAAAAAAATTTCCAAAACAAAGCTATATTATTTTAATATACCTTTAGAAAATATTTTCAAACTTCCCAGGCTTAAATTCCAATTTATAGTTTGAATCCAGTTATAATTCATCTCATTTGTATATATCTCATTCATATACAAATTTATTTGGTTATATATAACCTTTCCAATTTTATAATAATATCTGATTATAATATTAACAACTAACTCCTCCATATATGATAATAATTCAAGAAAATTATTCCTTTTCTATCCAAATAAAATTTTGAGTAAAATTATTTCATTTACCCACTTAAAAACAATATTGTATTCAATCTTCTGTTCACGTGTTTAGAAATTATTATCGACTTCGTGGCGTCCCACGATTCGATTATAATTCATAAGCCACAAAATAAAACAATTTCTTTATATCAATTAAAAAATACGCGCTCTCGTATATATACACCCAACTCACTCTAGGGTACTACTGACCCTATCTCTAATGAGTATAACCCCAACAAAGCCTAGGTATTCGCTCAACCTAAGCTCTGATACCAACTATAACGGCCGGCAAATCCGTACTATCTGAGTTGACTAAATACATCACACGTCCAACCCAAATATCACAGAACTACGAATCATTTTTTTAGAAGAAAAAGTAGAAGAAGAACATAAATAACAACACAGAATCTCACATCGCAGCGGAGCAAAATATAATATATCATAACTTTTGAAATACAAAACTTTAACTATATAACATATACTTATCAGAGTACAACACTTACAACACAGCGGAAAAAAAATACTATATATCTAACACAAAAGCCTCCTGCTCCAAGCCCCTTTAGATAGATCTGTAAAATCCTGAACTACTTGACTGCCCGTACAAATTGGACACCCAAGAGCTTAGGTAAAACAAAACAAAATAAACTCTAGGTCAGTCATGGGGCTGGTATGAGAACGATATCTCATAAGACCACGCCGTATAACACGGAACGGGTTTTTTCCCTTATGAGAATCCAAACACTTGATTTAACTTTCAAATCCTTTTAAAAGAAAACGATAATCTTTATCTCAAAACTCTTTTGATATTACAATAGTGTCTAAATCAAATAAATAGAAATCTAGTGGAACGTTTACATCTCCCTTTCCACATGTATATAATATACAATCAAAACCGCGAGCACTTATTGGGAAATGAATTTCCAACTATGACAAGGTATGGAACCACCTTCCAATAGTATATCTCTCGAGGAGAGTACACTGGGTTCAACAAGAACATCTTGTAACCCGTCCACACATGACCGAACACTCATTTTGCTTGAGTGTATCTGAGACACCCCATGTCCGTTAATGTCACTCACTAAGGGAATGCATTAAGTTTCATGAAGCGCTATAGGTAAACGGACACAGAATGATTACAAGACAGATATAAATAAGGCAGCAGCAGAAAATTTAAACTTTTATTTCAAACATAAGTCATAATACCGTGGTCCACAATTTCATACGTCACAAAAACCATTACAATAAAAATACTTCTGTATTGCACCATCAGAGTACATAAGTAAATAAAAAGCATCATTCCACTAATAAAAAGAGTTAAGCCATAGTAGAGACAAGAACTTGAGCCATACTTCAGAAGTAGCTCCTAGCAAGATGATATCTGATTCTCGATTAAGTCTTAGTGTTTCCTCCCTGAGAACCTGAGGGGGGGAACGGAAGAAAGAAGGAGAAACAACAGGGTTAGACATAAAGTCTGACGATCCTAGTTACTTTTAGTCAATAGATAAATAAAAGCAACATGATAGGCATATAAAGTGGATAAGAGAGATCGCTACATAAATGGCAGGTGTGACAAGGTAAGCAAGTTAAGGTGTATGTGCCCCACTAATGATTACTCTGCATTATTACAAGATAACTGAAATGAGATGATCCCTTCTACCACAAATTGGTAGGCTTAGGTCATACGTCCAAGTATACGCTAACCACTACCCTAAACGATCGGCTTTCTACCCTGTAGATATCCTGTGTTGGCCCCACAGTAGGAGGTATCACTTCCTAAAGTGGCAACCCATGGTGCGCACAACCATATCTACTGGGGTCACGGTCGTTTTAGCCCCCTCTCCCCGGCCCATGCACGCACATGTCCCCTGTCGGTTTGCGCTGCCCACACCATCGACCTTGTTTGGATCTCTTACAATCAATTAGTAAGCGTGCCCCTTTCTCCGCCTAGTACGGAGGTCCTTACTTGATACCAACTCAGGGTTACTGACTAAAATGGGTCCCACACAATATGATACAAGCTCTCCCCCTTGTATTCTATCCCCCACTAGTTTTTCCACTGACTATGTATACCCTTAGGTGTCTTTAATTACATAGCCCTATACTAGTTATGCTTACCCTAAAGGGTGTCTTTAATTACATAACTTCATTACATTATCTACCAGTTATGTATACCACTAGGTGTCTTTAATTACATAAATTTATTGGGTTCAGTACGTGGGCCTATATATACATATTACCCATCCCCTCTAATTTACTTAACCCACCACTACCTATCCAATTTTACTTAACCCTAAATTAAGTCCATAGTCATATTAAATTAGGTTAAGTAGTCTGTTTCATTACCATGTCCAATTATTTTTATAATGGGCTACACCTCCAACATTAAGCCTACAACGTGTGGATGCTGGATATGTCGGTCGTGTCCGGACAGTCTTATTCCACAGTTGGGTCTAACCTCGTGTCTTAGCCCGATTCATATTTGTGTACTTAGACCTCCCACATTAGGTTCAACATTAGTGGCTGCTGGATATGTCGGTCGAGTCTGGGAAGACTTCCACCACTAATGTAACCTAACCTCGTGTCATAAGTACCATTTACAATTCCTAATTGTAAATTACTAAACATTCCAAATTAATCCAAATCTACCTATGTCATTATAGGTAACTATTTCTATGTTTTCCCCATTTGAATTACATGTCCCATTTCATATTAAACATTACATAAATCATGCCAATTATAATCCCTTTTTCCTCGTTTCCTCTCTAACGTATTCGTACGTATTTTGGCGACATCTAGGCTATAGAGTAGCCTAGCTATAACAATAAAAAGGGAATATGACAAGAGTGATAGTTTCAACATGTCTTGGCATAAACATGAACATAAACTGGCATAATAACAAAGTGAATGGGGATGTGGTTAACATCATAATAAAGTGGACATCAAACTAGTAACTTGTGGCAATCACTATGATGTTTAAGCAAGCATAATGAGATCTAGATTAAACATTAGGTGTCCAATTACCTAGATCTAGCATAGTTAGGGTGGCATAGCAACATGTTTAGATCAAAAGGTGGATTCACATGTCAAGTTTACAACATATCTCAATGTATCACAATATGACAGGTGAAAGGTGATTAACATAAATATCTAGATCCAAGTAATGTCACAATTGTCCAAATTAATATATGTACATCCACCATAACATGGTTACAAGTCAAGATCCATATAAGCATCATAATCGAATCACCACAATTTCATTGAATATAGGAAATTAGATATGTCATGACATAGGATAGAATTTCACATTAACACAGAATCATTCTTTACAACAATCTAATTCATAGTCTTTCAAAGCATACTTTTATTTATCTAAACCTAAAAGTAATCTAGAAACTCACAGCGTTAGGTTTAGAGAATTTAGGAAGAACGGATCTAGAATTTCTGAATTGGATTTGTAGAATATGTTGTTGTAGAAACGGTTCAGTTCGCACTCCAGCAGCATATGGACTCCACGACTCCCAATAAAGAGAATATAAGAAATATGACACATATATATAGCTGTCAGACCCCCTGAAACCGAGTGCCACCTCAGCCCTAGGGGTGTCGACACCCCTGTGGGTGGGTCGACACCCCTCTATGGGGGTCGACCACCTAGAGCAGGAATTTTGCCGCTCAGAGGAATTTTTCGAATTTGAATCCTCTGGATAGGATTCTGACTCATCTCTAACTCACCTATGACTCGTGCGTATATACAAAATATTTCTATGCATATACAAATTTAAAACTCTCATAACTTCTTCATACAGTGTCCGCTTTACGCAAATCAATTGTCTATCTTGACCAGGATTTCGAGACGGACGCAATGGTGCAGTCATTTTCCTCTAATTTTGAACATTAAATTAATTATTATTTAATTTATTTTCTTTAATGTCGTTAAAAATTCGGGGTGTTACATTCTCCCCTACTCAAAGGATTTCGTCCCTGAAACCTCTAAGTTGAGAAGAGTGCATATCCTACCTTCCATCATCCATCTACTCATCCACCAATCACTGGTATCCATTGTCCTTAAAGATTTCTAATGCTTATATGAATATATGTAAAGGTGTGTGTATATGTCCCAACACTAATGCGAAGATCAGGCGGTCTACTAATTCGGTTGACCTCCTTAATGCAATGTATGTTAGTGCCATGAATCCGATATGTATGAAAATAAACCTATTGTATCATATAAGTTCTATATGTGTGCACACCCCTTCGTCTAAATGCGACATCCATATGCCAGTTCATCCATTTTCATCCATAAAAGAAAAGAAAAGAAAATGCACACACATCCATATGCAACACGAAAGTGATTGAACCGATCTTAGTGCCTAATGTGTGTATATGCGTCCACAGGAAATCACTAGCAAACACTTGCATCCACTTGCATCCATCAAACATAACATGTTTCAAACACATGTTTACATCCATAGGATTCCTATCTAAAGGTCGAAAATACAACGGATAAGATATATTCTATTGACAGAAACAAGTACTGATAAAACTTAGGATAAGAGTTAAGAACATACCCTCGAAAAGAAAAGGGTACGAAGCACGAATCTTGTCTTTGGTCTCCTAAGTCGCATCTTCTAAGTTATCTCCACATTGAACCTTTAGTAACTTGATTTCCTTATTGCGCAACTTCTTAACCTCTAACCCAAGAATACGGGTGGGGACTCGTCTGACTGTCGCCTCCCGTTCCACTTCGACTTATTCCAACATGCTCGGCTCAACAACTTCCACTGTGTCATGCAGGCACTTCCATAGATGGGAGACGTGGAAAAAATCATGAACACTGGATAAATTTTCTAGGAGCTTTACTCTGTAGGTCATTTGGCCAATCCTCTCGGTTATGGGAAATGGTCCCACAAACCTAGGTGCCAACTTCCCTACTGATCCAAAGCGAATCATATTCCTCAGAGGTGATACTTTGATAAAAACTAAGTCTTCCACTTCAAATTCGATGTAAGTCCTTCTCTTGTCTGCATAGGACTTCTGCCTATCTTGAGCTGTCTTCATCCGCCGTCGAATAAGGTCAATCTTTTCGGACGTTTCTCTAACCATATCCAATCCAAGTAATAATCTTTCTGTAGATTCCCACCAACAAGTTGGTGATCTACATGGTCATCCGTACAATGCTTCGAAGGGTGCCATATCGAAACCAGCTTGATAACTGTTATTATAAGCGAACTCTACTAAAGGAAGATGCTCTTCCCAAGTCCCTTCGAAGTCAAGGATACACAGCCTTAAAAGATCTTCTAGAATCCTGTTTACCCTCTTCGTCTGCCCGTCGGTCTGAGGATGATAAATGGTGCTCAAACACAACTGTGTACCTAATGCTTCTTGCAAGCTCCTCCAAAATTCGCTGGTAAAGATGGGGTCACGATCGCTCACGATGCTGGAAGGTACTCTGTGAAGATGAATTGTCTTACGAACATAAATTGCTGCCAACCATGGTGTCGTGCTCTTACTTTTAACTAGAATAAAGTGAGCGCTCTTAGTGAGTCTGTCCACTACCACCCAAATACTGGTATTACCTTTCTTTGATCTAGGCAAACCATCTATGAAATCCATAGAGACACTCTCCCATTTCCACTGCAGAACCTCCAACGGATGAAGCAATCCACAGGGCTTCTTTTTCTCAGCTTTGACTTACTGGCAAACCAAACACTGAGAAACAAATTCGGCCACGTCCTTCTTCATCCCATCCCAAAAGAAAACCCTCTTCATGTCCCTATTCATTTTATCACTGCCTGGATGAATGGTCATCTTAGAATGGTGGGCTTCTTATAGGACTGCCTTTATCAAGCTTCCATTTTGAGGAACACAAAGCCTTCCATCTCGTCGCAACCACTCCTTTTCATCTATGGCATACCTACTGAGGTGACTAGAAGTCTCCCCTCTTCTGAGTTTATCCATGATGTCTAGAATCTGTGGGTCACCTTGTTGTGAAGCTCCTATCTGATCCACAAGAGTCGGTCGTATCTCCAAGGATGCAAATAAATCAAGCAAAACCTCGATGGAGGGACTAAAATCAAAAGCTGATATGAACTCCAAGTTCTTTCTTTCCACAAACAGAGGACACAGGGCCACCCTCTGCCTACTTAGTGCATCTGCCACCACATTACCCTTGCCGGGGTTATAAACAATCTCTAAATCATATGAAGCTAAGAACTCCATCCACCGTTGTTGCCTTAAGTTTAGATCCTTTTGTGATAATAAATACTTGAGAGATTTATGATCGGTGTACAACTCGAACTTTTCTCCAAGTAAATAATGACGCCATGTCTTTAACGCGAATACTGTGGCAGCTAGCTCTAGATCATGAGTGGGGTAGTTCTTCTCATGAACTCTCAACTGTCTACCCCCATAACATATTACTTTCCCTTCTTGCATCAAAACCGCACCAAGCCCTGTACCGCACGCATCAGTGTAAATAGTAAACACTTTACTCCCATCGGGCAAGGTCAAGACTGGGGCTGTTGTTAGAGCCCTTTTTAGTCGTTGGAAAGCAACGTCACAGTCTATGTCCCATGAAAATGTTAAATTCTTCTTTGTTAGCCTGGTGAGAGGGGCTGATATCTTCGCGAAGTCCTTAATGAAATTCCTATAATAACCTGCCAACCCAAGAAAGCTTCTCACCTCGGTTGCATTTTTAGGAATCTTTCAATCTTGTACTGCAACCACCTTCGCGGGATCTATAGCTATCCCTTCTTTGGAGACTACATGCCCCAAGAATCTCACCTCCTTTCTCCAGAAATGGCATTTGGAGAATTTTGCTTATAGCTGATGGTCATGGAGAGTTTTCAAAACTTCTCCCAAATGCTGGGCATGCTCTTCTTCACTCTTGGAGAAGATCAAAATGTCATCAACAAAGACTACGACGAATTTGTTTAGGAACTCCCGAAACACCCTATTCATCAAATCAACCAAATAGGCGGGTGCATTTGTCAAACCAAAAGGCATAACTAGCCATTCAAAGAAACCATCTGGAGTTTTGAAAGCAGTCTTATCTATGCTGTCCTCAGCCACCCTCAACTGATGGAACCCCGTAGCCAAGTCCAATTGACAAAATACCGAGGCACCAACAAGCTGATCAAATAAATCATCAATCCTTGGAAGCGGGTGCCTATTCTTCTTGGTGAGCTTATTTAACTCTCTATAGTCAACACACAAACGAAGCGAACAATCTGCTTTAATTGCGAATACTACTGGAGCACCCCTCTCAGATATTCTTCGTCTGATAAACCCTTTTTCAAGTAGCTCCCATACTTGCTTACTCAGCTCCCACCTTTCCTTTGGAGCCATGTGGCATACTGGTAATTTAACTGGCTTTGCATTGTCCACCATATATATACAGATGTCAATTTCACGCCTTGGAGGTAAACCTCGTACCTCATCAAAAACATCTGAATAATCTCGAACCATGGGAACAGATTGCAAATCATCTATGGATGCATCTAGAGACTCTAGGAAGCTAAGCATAACAGACCCTTGAGGTCACAAGAAACTTCGAGGGTCTTCCCATGACAAGTCGGGAGTCCAACAACCCTCCTCTCAAAATCCAGAATGGCCCCATATGTGGTAAGCCAATCCATTCCTAGAATCAACCCATAGCTCATAGACCCGAGCACATATGCATCGCATTCAAACTCGACGCCTAACACAGATATTTTCAAACCCCGACAAATCATCGATAAACGAGCCGAACCACCAATGGGGTTTGAAAAAACTATGTGATCTACTACCATACTACTAATTAAATGTAGAGATTCAACCACAGAACTAGATATAAACGAGTGTGAAGCACCAGAATCAAAAAGTGTTCTAACTGGATAGTTTGAAAGAGAAACTAAACTTTCTATAGAAATTTTTCTACCTCTTTCAGGAGCATTGATCGCGAGAGCATGCACTTCCCCTCCAGAAGACCCTGCTCTCTGCCCTTGTCCCTGCGATCCGTGTTTCTTCGGGCACTCTTTAGAGAAGTGTCCGACCTCTCCGCATTTAAAGCAACTGGCCTTCCTTCTCTTACAATCTTTGATCAGGTGGCCCTCCTTTCCACAATTGTGATATTTTCTCTTATCCTTGCCTTTATCATCTTTTCCCCCTTTCTTTTGTTGTTGCTGCTGTTGCTTCCTTTTCTTGGGCCATACCTTCTTATTCTGCAATGTCCCATCAGCTTTTATTTCCTTCTTTTCTCCCTTGTCTTCCTCATGCATTAGGGCCATATCAATGAGCTTTTCAAAGGTGGCCCCCATTGGAAGATGGGACATAGCTAAACCATGCAGAGGCTCATTTAGCCCCTTAGGAAACCGCAAATCCCTTTTGTGCGGTGTGTCTACCAATTCTAGCCCGAACCTTGCAAGTTGGTTGAACTTCTTCACATACTCCTTCACCGTCAAGTTTCCTTGTTTGAGTGTTAAGAACCTCTCCATCTGTATGCTTCTCTCCACTTGGGAAAGAAATTTCATTTCGAACCTTTGTCTAAAGTCTTCCCAAGTTTCTACTGGACGTCCAGCTTGAGTGATTTCCCACCAAAATGAGACTTCGTCCTTTAACAGCCAAGCAGCTAATTGAATTTTTCTTCGGTCCTCCACTTCAAAGATTACGAATAAGCCCTCGGTCTTCTTAAGCCAATTCCGAGCTTCTATGAATGTCGCATTCCCATGGAATGACCTTCCTCCCATAGCCCAGAAGTCTTTGTAGATCTTGGCAAAGTTATCAGCACTTAGAGGAGGAGGAGGAATGACTGGTGCAGCTGGGGGAGGAACGTTTTCTTGTCCTTCGGTAGGCGCCGTGACCTCCAAATACCTACGAAACCCTCTGGGTATTGTGACGCCCTCCGGGATATTAGGGATGTTTTGTTCCCCTGACATGCTGAAAAAGGGAAAAGGAAGAAATTTAGATAAAGGACCGAAGGATAATACATATGGCTTTTTGGGGAATGTTTTTCAAAATAGACTTTTCTTTTTGCAAATGCTTTCCTTTTAAAACCTTTTTGAAAATAATTTTCAAAAACTTTTATCTAATCTAGTAACCTTCAGCTCTGATACCAAGTGAGACACCCAACGTCTGTTAATGTCACTCACTAAGGGAATGCATTAAGTTTCGTGAAGCGCTATGGGTAAACAGGCACAGAATAATTACAAGACAGATATAAATAAGGCAACAACGGAAAATTTAAACTTTTATTTCAAACATAAGTCATAATACCGTGGTCCACAATTTCATAAGTCACAAAAACCATTACAATAAAAATACTTCTGTCTTGTACCATCAGAGTACATAAGTAAACAAAAAGCATCATTCCCCCAATAAAAAGAGTTAAGCCATAGTAGAGACAAGAACTTGAGCCATACTTCAGAAGTAGCTCCTAGCAGGATGATATCTGATTACTGATTAAGTCTGAGTGTTTCCTCCCTGAGAACCTAGGGGGGAACGGAAGAAAGAAGGAGAAACAATAGGGTCAGACATAAAGTCTAGCGAGTCTAGTTACTTTTAGTCAGTAGATAAATAAAGCAACATGATAGGCATATAAAGTGGATAAGAGAGATCGCTACATAAATGGCAGGTGTGACAAGGTAAGCAAGTTAAGGTGTATGTGCCTCACTAATAATTACTCTGCATTATTACTAGATAACTAAAATGAGATGATCCCTTCCACCACAAACTGGTAGGATTAGATCATACGTCCAAGTATACCCTAACCACTACCCTAATCGATCGGCTCCCTACCCTTTAGATATCTTGTGCTGGCCCCACAGTAGGAGGTATCACTTCCTAAAGTGACAACCTATGGTGTGCACAACCATAACTACTGGTGTCACGGTCGTCTTAGCCCCCTCTGCCCGGCCTATGCACGCACATGTCCCTGGTCGGTCTGCGCCGCCCATACCATCTGCCTCATTTGGATCTCTTACAATAAATCAGTAAGCATGCCCCTTTCTCCGCCTAGTACGGAGGTCCTTACTTGATACCAACTCCAAGTTACTGACTGAAATGGGTCCCACACAATATGATACAAGCTCTCCCCCTTGTCTTCTATCCCCCACTAGGTTCTCCACTGACTATGTATACCCTTAGGTGTCTTTAATTAAATAGCCCCATACTAGTCATGCTTACCCTAAAGGGTGTCTTTAATTACATAACTTCATTACATTATCTACCGGTTATGTATACCACTAGGTGTCTTTAATTACATAACCTTATTGGGTTAAGTACGTGGGCCTATATATACATATTACCCATCCCCTCTAATTTACTTAACCCACCACTACCCATCCAATTTTAGTTAACCCTAACTTAAGTCCATAGTCATATTAAATTAAGTAAAGTAGTCCATTTTATTACCATGACCAATTATGGTTATAATAGGCTATACCTCCTACATTAAGCCTACAACGTGTGGATGCTGGATATGTTTGTCGGGTCCGGGCAGTCTTATTCCACAGTTGGGCCTAACCTCGTGCCTTAGACCGATTCGTATTTGCGTACTTAGACCTCCCACATTAGGTTCAACATTAGTGGCTGCTGGATATGCCGGTCGGGTCCGGGCAGACTTCCACCACTAATGTAACCTAACCTCGTGTCATAAGTACAATTTACAATTCCTAATTGTAAATTACTAAACATTCCAGATTAATCCAAATCTACCTATGTCATTATAGGTAACTATTTCTATGTTTTCCCCATTTGAATTACATGTCCCATTTCATACTAAACATTACATAAATCATGCCAATTATAATCCCTTTTTCCCCCATTTCCTCTCTAACGCATTCGTATGTATTTTGGCGACATCTAGGCTATAAAGTAGCCTAACTATAACAATAAAAAGGGAATATGACAAGGGTAATAGTTTCAACATGTCTTGGCATAAACATGAACATAAATTGGCATAATAACAAAGTGAATGGACATGTGATTAACATCATAATAAAGTGGACATCAAACTAGTAACATGTGGCAATCACTATGATGTTTAAGCAAGCATAATGAGATCTAGATTAAACATTAGGTATCCAATTTTCTAGATCTAGCATAACAACATGTTTAGATCAAAAGGTGGATTCACATGTCAAGTTTAGAACATATCTCAATGTATCACAATATGAAAGGTGAAAGGTGATTAACATAAAGATCTAGATCCAAGTAATGTCACAGTTGTCCAAATTAATAGATGTACATCCACCATAACATGGTTACAAGTCAAGATCCACATAAGCATCATAATCGAATCACCATAATTTTATTGAATCTAGGAAATTAGATCTGTCATGACATAGGATAGAATTTCACATTAACACAGAATCATACTTTACAACATATCCAATTCATAGTCTTTCAAAGAATACTTTTATTTATCTAAACATAAAAGTAATCTAGAAACTCATAGTGTTAGGTTTAGAGAATTTAGGAAGAACAGACCTAGAATTTTCGAATTGGATTTATAGAATATGTTGTTGTAGAAACGGTTCAGTTTGCACTCCAGCAGCATATGGCCTCCATGACTCTCAATCAAGAGAATATGAGAAATGCGACACATATATATATCTGCCAAAACCCCTGAAACCGAGTGCCACCTCAGCCCTGGGGGTGTCGACACCCCTGTGGGTGGGTCGACCCGTAGGTCGACACCCCTCTAGGAGGTCGACTCCCTAGAGAGGGAATTTTGCCGCTCAGAGGAATTTTTCGAATTTGAATCCTATGGATAGGATTCTGACTCATCTCTGATTCACCTCTGACTCATGCGTATATATAAAATATTTCTATGCGTATACAAACTTAAAAGTCTCATAACTTTCATACGGTGTCCATTTTCCGCAAACCAAATGTCTATCTTGACCAGAATTTCTAGACGGATGCAATGGTGCAGTCCATTTCCTCTAATTCTAAACATT
Source organism: Allium sativum (assembly GCA_030737875.1). Lineage (NCBI taxonomy): Eukaryota > Viridiplantae > Streptophyta > Magnoliopsida > Asparagales > Amaryllidaceae > Allium > Allium sativum. Next base: position 246,340,650 of record CM060922.1, on the reverse strand, counting down.
AAATTAATTGTTATTTAATTTATTCTCTTTAATGTCATTAAAAATTCGGGGTGTTATAGTATCGAATGTATATCACCAACGGTTGGGATCAGCAACCGTTTTCCCGAATGGGACAACATCGAGTAGAATAAAGAATTAAATGAATTTCTCTAAATAGGTGATAATATACCCTAATGGGAGCTTCCCACATAGCCATGCTACCTGCCCGATTTTTGTCATTTCCCAGTTGTTGAGGCCTGAGGCTACGATTACTTACCATTCATTGATAGCACAATCACTTTGAATGCCACATTGTCAGATCTGTTAATCATCAATTGATTTGCACAAATATATTCTGGATATTATGCTAAGAGAATAAATTCTCCGCCACCATATATATTTATACAGACCAACATATGCGATCAATGGAAATACTCTGTCAGACATTCGTCCATATACGTTCGTTCTGGGATTGACCAAAACCGAAGTCACAATTTCCATTAATCCATCTTAGGAAATTTTTACCTAGGATTAATAAAAAAAAACTTGCACTTAACTCCATCTTCGATTATCTTCATATAATCTGATTCACAACGCTACTGCCAATACGGAGTGGTTCTCGGATAATAATCCAGCCGATCTCTCCATATTGACAATGATATTGGCAAACACTTCGATAGTCGGTTACTTAACTGTCGAAGAAAAACAAATATCAATTCATAGCATCAAACAAAAATTGGGCCCCTTAATTAATATTTCATTAATTAAATCACTACTCCGTTTCCTTAGCAATGTTTGTTAACCAAATATTTTCAACAATCATCTTGGCCTTTTCCGCTATTTGGAAAACATTTCCATATATCGCCTCCTTTTATTTTCTGTACGTAGAAAATATTTTATATTTAAAATTGAAGAACATTCCAATTACTTATCTCTTTCCCGACTCATTTAATTTTATACTCAGGAAATATTTATTCTTATATTTCCAAAATTCCACTTATTTAGGTTAAAACGAATGTTGTGTAAAAAACGTTACAATAACCCAAAATACTGCATTCAATTAAACTCTTTAAACATTTATCTTCGAGACCGAATCATCCTATTTATCGGTTAACAATGAAATCAATCAAGTTGGGGGTATAATTACCTCTCAGACCTTGACCGAAAACATCCTTAACTTCATAATAGACAAGACCACTATTCCCGAATACCCACATCATATTAAGCCAATTATTCATTTTTAAAACATATATACATTTCTCTTTCTATTACTAGATTATTGATTTCCTTTTTGTTTATTATATTCTATTTTACATTCTTTTCCTTATTGAATTCAATATATATGGATATATTGATTTTCTAGTTATCCAATTTTCTTAAAAATATTCTAACTCCTTAAATTTCCGGAAAATTCCACTATAACCTCCTTTGTACGGGTCACTCGTACAACTACAAAACGCCTCTCTAGGCCTTTTCCATTTAAAAAGAAAATCAAAATGCCAAGTGGCTTACCGATTCGGCGCATAAAATCTCATATGGAATATAAACATGTACCTTGTTGTCGGGCACACAAATTATAATCTTCATACACTTCTTTCCATACTTTTCTAACCCATATACGTCCATTTCTAATTTATTCCAACTCAATCCGATCATTGTCAACTCAATTCGCTAATTTATTTTTTTATTAGCTCTTTTGCCTATTTCACTTTTTTATTTGGACATAACATGTTCAAATTAAATTTTAACTTGTTTATAAACCAATCAAATTCCATTTTTAACTTAAGTTTCATATTTGATTTCGAATATAAATTTACAAATCGAATTCTCTAATTCAAAGCCCAATTTCGATTCAAAATCTCATTAACTAATTATTATTCAAATTAGTTAATTCTATTCAATAATTAAAAATTTGATTTTTGTTTCAAGAATCATTCCATTACTCCACTTCAGTTCAAATATATTTTACAACTCAAGTCTGGATTTTTCTAATGTAAATCTAAGTTTTATTTGCCTAAAATCCTTATATTTAATTAAGTAAACCGTTAAGCTTTTATAATGGTTATGGCGCTGTTTTTCTGAAAAATTGATTTTGACATAACTCAAAATATATACGATGAAATCCAGATTTTTCTTTTCCACTAGAAAACTATTATCAAATCGGTCCTGACGATTCTTATTTCAAAGAATTCCGACTTAAATTGAGTTTTGTATACTCAATTGAAGTTCGAGACGCCAAATTACGAACTACCGCACTGCGGAAAGTTCGTTTTAATTATGTCTATACATATAAACGTTTAAACTTCGTTTATAATAAATTTCAACTCCATTCTAATATATTTTAATATAATTAAACCAATTTTCCCATTCAACTTCATATTCCGATTATTTATAATCGTCAATTTTTCATTTACTCGATTATACATTTATTTATAATCAATTTGCTATAATAAATTTCAATTCCCTTTATAAATAAAGTTATTTATAAAATTCGATATAATCGAATTTCAATTATAAACCCGTTGGATTTTTCTCAATTCAGCTTATATTTTGTATTCCAAAATATAATCAATCATTCTATTTCAAAACACTTCCCAATTCACTTTTAAATTCATATTTGAATTTAATTATTTAAATTATCCAAATGATAATTATCTCACTTAATTTATAAACGTCGTTTATAAATTTAACTTCCTTGTATTATATAGTAAAACAAGTTTCCATTTCAAAATTCTATTTGAAACTCCATTCCTTTTATATTTTGAACTCCGGAATAAAAACCGTCGTTCCCTTTTCGAAATGACTTCAACTTTCTATTTTTAAATTCAAACTTGAATTTAAAATTTCAAATTAATTTCTGATAATTAATTTTCTACAGTTTTAACATCATTTATAAATTTACTTGTTTTAGATATTAAAACAAGTTCCATTTAAAAATCTATTTAAAACCAAAATCTTATTTTGGAATATTCTATTTATTATAACTTATCTATATATAACAATAAATCTATTTTAATATTTAATTTAAACTTCTATTTAATACAATCCTAATATTTGTTCTGAAAATATTTATTTAAATAGATTCGATCTAATCGAATTCAAATCATAAATCCTTATGGATTTATTTTCAGTTCAATTTACATTCTGAACATCAGAATAAATTTCACTGTTTTGTTCTTTAAAATGATTTCCCAATTCTATTTTTAAATTCACATTTGAATTTGAATATTAAAACTATCAAATAATAATTTTTCCACTTCTATTATAAATACCGTTTATAAATTCATTTCAATTCCCTGATTATCCAATAAAAATCATTCCATTTTATTTATAAACCCCATTTATAAATTTACTTCAATTTTCTGTATTCTCTAATTTATAAACATTGTTTATAATTTCAATACTTCAATTTCTTGTATATTTTAATTTATAAAAATTGTTTATAAATTCAATACTTGTTTTATTTATCTAAAACAAGTTAATATTTCTATAGCTCATTAAAAACTCAAATTCTATTTTAAAAAAACAGATTTCCCCTTTTAAATATCAAATATCCTTTTCACGATATTTTTATATATCAACATTTTAGGCCCAGTGATATTTTAAACACACAAAACAACCAATTATAAATGACAGGTTTTCTAACACATCATATATGATTATATATATATATATATATATATATATATATATATGAACAAACAATAATAAATTTTGAGGAATCCTGTTGGATTCCTCCAACCTGTATTTCCTGCATCCGCAGACGTTAGCCAGCATAAATAATACCCACACTGCTTCGGGGCAGGATATCGCGGTATAGAAGGTCATCCACTATCATAGCGTGGGGCGTATAGGGTCATCCACTAATGATACTGCGGGGAATATCGAACCACCAATATATATATATATATATATATATATATAATAACCACAAACACCAATCCTAAATAACTAATATATATTTAATAGCCACAAAAACATTTCAGTGCATGCAAACAACCAACAAACAATTATTTTAACGAATAAAATAATGCTAAATCAAATATATGAGTGAGATTTACTCACCCTGTTTTATTCGATGATTTATCGTCGATTCCATCTAATTTTAAACAAGTGTTTAAAATTAGACGAAATTCTATATTAGCTCCCATTTATTCCAATGCGAGGTCTACGTCCATGATTACCACATTTCAGTGTAAATCAGATCGCATATAACAATATAAATTTGTCACAAATTTATACAAGATACGTATTTTTTTTTTTGAAAATTGGTTCACTTTATTATAATAAAAAGCAGTATAGTAGACAGGTTAGCATACTAACCGTTACAACTAGAAAACAACAAAACAAGATACAAAAAAACATGAAAATAAAAGAAACACTAAATCTAATCTAAAAGAAGACCCGGCCCATGATGAGGCCAAACCTCTTGTGTCTCGCTACAACCGAGCAAATAGCTCCATAATCTTCTTGACTCCTACACTAAACCAATGACCCAACTCCAGACCCTAAAAACAGCAAAATACCAACAGCTTGTATGATAATGCTGCAAAATACTTTCATGGTTAATTTCAAACATTAAATCTGGTTGACGACTCACAGACGCCTGTGAATCTGTCTTAATGTTGAAACTTCAAATGATAATGCAGCATGAATGTATCCAATCTGCCGTGTTATGAAAGTCCATAGAGCCTGGAGAACTAGATAGCATTGATAATCCTGGTAAAGCCTTACCAGAATAATCATGCTACCTTAAACTCATATAGGAGCAGTAAAAATCCATACGCCATGCTCTCTCTGCTCATAATATATCCCAAAACCCATCTAGAAGAACAATCAATAATCAACACAATCTTCAAACTCATAACGGGTTCACATGCTTTTGAAAAACAATGTAAAATATTGATTAAAAACTTGAACACATAAGTGGGATTTTGGGACGGAAAGGAAACTCCTGCACTGGAACTAGGTTCCGATCTTCAGAACTGATCAATGTTGTACAGATTAGGTAATGAGGTCTGATATTTGAGGTAACAAATTGTGGAAGTAAATTGATAGAAAACAAATGGCTTAACAACGATAGAGAATCGTTGAAGGTTACAGTTGTAAAACGAAAGATAAACAGTTGGAAAAATTCTCAAACCAGATCTGAGTGCAAAAAGGGAGATCGAAAACCACTAATCCATTCCAACACCAATCAGCTTGGGAAGAAAACTCCAGTCAAGTAGATCCAGAAGACGGCCAACTTAAACTCGTCGCAGAAACCAGCAGATCTCGAGATCTATAAATCAGATCTGAGACTACTGAAACAAGGAAAGTAAGTGCGATGAATTGTGACATTAAGAGAGAGCGAAGAACAACAGCTCGCAGTCGATTAACCAAATCGCGAACAAAACGGATCTAGATCCGGATTTTAGTTTGAAAAAATTAGTAAAGAAATCAGGTGGCTTATCAACGAAATACAAGATGTAAAACGTTGAAGGTTTACAGAAGGAGATCAAGTAGAAAGTGATGGAAATAAAGGATAAGAGGATGATTCACACATAGCAAAATCAGACGAAGAAAATTCCCCTGTCGCCATTAACGAACCATCATCATACACAAGATACGTATATATGTATGTATATATATATATTTAAATGAATTAACTAAATAAATTTATTTGATTAGCTTAAATCCATTTTTCCCCTCTCTTCCCTTGTTAACACAAGCCTAAAATTTCCAGTTCCAAAATGCAAACTATTCTTTTATAATTTAGGACCTTATATATATAAAAAATATATTACCTTAACCATGTTTCTAAATTTTCATTCCCATCCCCATACTTTTTGGAATGGAACGCAACAGTTCTTCATTGTTCAAGCCACCATAGTCAACAATACAGTACAACATCATCTCTCACCACTTATAATCAACCTGATTTCCCATTGACTAATCACTCACACCATCCACCATTTCAACGAAAAGAAACATGCCGAACTCCTCAACATCCATACTGTCGCATTCGCCAATACAACCAGTCCATCTTTAGTTCAACCATTAAACTCCAGGACATCCATCATCACGTTCAACTCCACTCCAATTAAACTATAAGAAAATCGAACTCCTCAGTACCAGACTTCGCTCCAATGTATCCTTCTAACACCCACCCTAGTCTGCACCATTCTGTTCCTCATCAAAAACTACACAAACCCACCATCTCAACTTGAAACTCGATCACAACTCTAGAGTCGCGATCTTCGAATCCACTGGTATGGCTTGCGAACAAATTCGAAACCGAGCTTCACTATTCCAGCATCAACCCGTAGACTATACCCAAAGCCACCGTTTCCACTAACATCTCCTTTTTCAAACGATCAGAAACTTGAATCGCGACTTTCAACCTACATCCGTCGCGCTATCACTCACCCTCCGCCACCAAACGTTCATCGCAACTATGCCAAAGGCGGTGCCTCCTCCCTGTACACCTCTTTCGGTCGATTCACATCCTCTAGAGCCTTGTAGCCTCCGCTGATTTCAAAAACCCGAGCCCTACCAGAATTCGTTCGAGCTACTCGCAAGCTTCAGGGTTGAAATTGAATGCTATTTGAATATATTCGCAGGTAACAGTAATTTTGTTGAATTGGATTTTGATTTGGAGATCGAATAGGGAACTCCTCCTTTTCATTTTACAGAAGCTTTTGATTTCTGTTTGCAAAGGAAATTAACAGAGGAGGGTCGCGTATTTATAAAGTGAAGACTTCTCCATTAAGGAATGATCTGTGTACAGTACACGAGTTTTAATTGCGATTTGATATTTGATTTAATCTGATTTTATTTTGTTCTTATCCACTTAAATTCTATAATAATATAATTCGGGGTTCTGAACTCTAATCAAAACACAATAACCGGCGTTTCAAGGGTTTAACCACTATTCTGAACACACTGATATAAGTTTCATAGCCTTATTCGATCATATGGAGAAGATATTAACTTAAATTGATATAAATCAATTTCAAAACAATTAACTCCTCGATAATAAATTAATATTATTATTCTAATTCAAACAGAATTTTGTATTGATCATCTGAACTGTTTTCAATTCAGTTTTAATTTTTATTCAATTGTATTCATTTTCGTATTACGATGATTATATATATTCGAAATAAATTGTATTTCAATTATTAAATCGATGACTCAATATAAAAATCGATTTATATTATCAACTCGATATTTAAATCCATATTAGATATTTAAAATTTACCGACCAAAAATTCGGGTCGTTACACTAGGTTTAGTCTTGTATTAGATTAAGGGGGAGTTTTATAGTTTCTAGGATTAATTGAAGGTTCATGAAGTGTTTATTAACACAAATTATTTAATTTAGTTGCTTGCTTGAATTGATTGCTTGAATTGATTGCTTAAGTAGATTACTTGAATTGTTTGTTTAATTGCTTATTTGGATTGACTTGCTTGTTTAAATTGATTAGAAATATTGATTGGTTTGCTTAGTTTATTATCCTTCTATTTAGTTTATTACAATAGTATAGTCATAATTTTTGGGGGAGTTATAATCTTTTAGGATTAGAATCAAAATTAGGGATAGTTATATTTAATCTTTAGGATCGTTTATAGCATAGGTTTAGGGGTAGTATTTTATGCTTGGATATTTATAGATAGATTTAGGATTCAGGAGGAGTTATTTAAATACTTTAGAAACTTAGTATAGGTTTAATTATAAGATATGTTTAGATAGTTATACGATTTAAGTGGAGTATCTTTAGAATTTCTTTTTGATAATGCCTAAGGGGGAGAAATTATAACATACAGACTTAGTTTATAGGATTCATATAGACGGGGGAGTATTAGAAGGATCATCGTCAACAGGTATATACAGGTATGATATTTTATAAACTAAGGTTGTCATCATTAAAAGGGGGTGATTGTTGGAGAATGGAGTTTTGATGACAACAAACTTATTTCAATATTAATTGATTATAAAATATATACTAACACCTCTATCTAGAATATATATATATATATATATATATATATATATATATATACACACACACACACACATACATACATACATACTTACATACATATGCAGGATTTATATACATGAAATATTACTGAAGACTGTACAGTTTAAAGATGTTAGAGATCCAGAATTCAGAAATATTTCAAGACTCATGAGTATTCAAGATTTTAAGAGTTCAAGATAAATATAGTTATAGAGTCTAGATTATGTAAGACTCTGAATGGAACTCCAGGTTCAAATTCAAATTTATTTCAAATTCTATCTTTAATCTCTTTCCTTATTATTTTATTTTCTATTTTTATTTGATTTTAAACTTAAGTTTTATAAGTTTATACTTTATAAATTTTATATTTATATTTTATATATACTTTATATTTATATAGTTTTAAACTCTATAATTTTATAAATATGTTTATATAGTTTATATTTATGTTTTCATATGATTTTCTACTTTATAATATTTATTTATAAAACTATATTTTAATTCAAGAATGTTCAGAATTATATATATATATATATATATATATATATAGGGACCAGCTATTTGGACACAAAATTAAACACAAAGCCTCCACCGTTGGATTTGTTTGTCTTTTTGTGCAGAGTATAATTCATGGAAGGGTCATGTGGTTGAGATTTATTGTGTGCAATTTTGTGTCCTTATTTTGTGTCTAAATAGAGTTTCCCATATATATATATATATATATATATATATATATATATATATATATATATATATATATATATATATCAAAACACTTGAAAAATGTTCAAATTTAATTTTACACATATATACGTCGACATACATATATATACATGTCGACATACATATATATACATGTCGACATATAACTATCACATATAACTATCATTTTTTCAATTTTGAAAGTAAGTGTCTTTTCACTATTTTTGACGGTTCTGGAGTGATGCAACCTTTCACACACTATAAGAAGGGCTGATTACGAATTTTTAACAACTTCTTCTTCTCCACTTTCACTCTATTTCATTACACCATTATTTCTTATCATTTTTATGATGATTTCTACACCTATACTCTACCGAGTTCAATTCTGTTTTCACTATTCTTCTTCTCTCTACACTGTCTACGCATTACTCTCTGAATCAAGTGCTATCGAAGATTTATAGGGTTGTTTGTAATTGTTTTGGTTGAGTAAAGTAATCGATGGTATCCCTTGTAGTCGTAAAATCAAGGACGAGTAATCGGTGGTATCCCTTGTAGCCGTGAAATCAAGGATGGGTAATCGGTGTATCCCTTATAACCGATCAAATCAAGGAGGTTGGAATCGGTGGTATCCCTTTTGACCGTGAAATCAAGGAGAGTTGTAATTGACTGTTGATATAATAATAAAACTCTACACAATCCAGCGTTGTGTGGGACTAGACATAAGAGTTATCCAGACCAGTATAAAATTTGGTGTGTTCTTTCCTCTATCCGCACTTTATTTTTGTTTATGTTTGTGTTTGATTCTGTGTCTGTGATTGTCTCTGTGGTGTTTGATTCATATAATAGTTCACGTAAGTTTTAGATTTTGTTTAAATTCTCAAAAACACTATTAACCCCCATTAGTGTTTATTTTGCCTTAACGATCCATTCCACAATCTCTAACAGATCGGAGACAGCGTTAACTAAAGAAATAAGAAACTATAAATTCCAAAACCCTCCACTGTATAATATCTGATTTTAATTTTTGAAGTTTGAGATACTAAATCAAAAAATATGGATTTTAATTTTTAATGTTTGAAGGTTTAAAGTCTAAGGTTTGAAACTTTGGTTTCCGTTTCAATCGTTTCAGCTCGCCAGAAAAGTTTATTGGATTACGAAAATACAAAAAATTGATCGGTATCATATTGTGATTTCTTTATTTACTTATATCCTTTTAGCGTAAGTAAAATATTCCATGCTTGATTAGCTTTGAGTGGAATATTTGCAATTAATCAGGGTTAAGAACACTTGTGCGAGACAACATACCAATTTGCATCTTCTAATCAATCTTAATGATATCATCAATAAGATTATCCTTTTAGTTGCTTGTAATTAACACATTACAGTTAAAATGAAAGAAAATCATATATACAAATATACAATAACATTAAAACTCTTGGCCCAATTAAGTGTGGTAAATTCCATTGGCATGCCTATTTGTTTTGAAAACTCTGAAAGATGTTAGATGTACCCTCTTCTTTGCATTTGAAAGCTGCAGGTATCTTCAAGCCCTTTACGGATAATGAAAGTAACTTCAAGGAAAGCCTCCCTCATGAACTGGAATGGTTAATAAGGTTATATATGGCTTCTCATTTGTCATTCAAAGAAGAAAGCATACTAGATGCAGCTAAGTTATTTTCATAATGCTGTGTCAGTGTGTATAAATCACCGAAAAAAAAAAAGGAAAAAAAAAGGGTACCCAAAAAGATTTACCCCGTAGACTACGGAATTTCAGCCTCCACTGAATTGTAATTATGCATGCACACTCAAACACGGAGCATACACAGACATAAATATACGCACACACTGCACACGTATAATAATTTAGCAGTTAGCACTCTTATCATACATTAGTCATTCTTTTGTGTACGTTTTTATTTACCTTCTGATACCTATAAAAATAAGTTCATCTCAGATCTTACAGCCCCTTCAAAATTTATGACTTAACATCAGCCGCTAAAATATATAGTTAACAATGGATATGAAATACTAGTCTCATTGTGCTGAAACTTACAAATGTTTTCGAGTTAACACCAACTTCGCGAATCAGCCGATGGATGAGAGAAGGCCTTGGCATTTGGCAACAAACTAAAATTTGCTAGAGATCGAACATTCCAAAGATTTTTCGTAGCTGTGCTCATTTTATATCAACCTCAATTGGAACAAAAGTCCTGGCAGTTCTGGTATTACTTGACGATATGTATACGATATTTGTGGCTTTTTGGATGATGAGCTAGAGTTACGTACTACAGTCACATTCTAAATAACAAAAGAGATCAAATACTCTGTCTCCAAATTTCACTATACCCCTGTCCCCTCCAATCAATGCCTCTGATTTTCACAATTTTGCAATTAAGTCGGAAATAAAACATGACTTAACTGCAAAAGGTGGAAATCAGGGGGTGTTTATTGGTTGGATACAGGAGGACATAGGGGTTTGGGTATAGGGGATTATTTTTGCATTTCAGAAAGAGGGTAAATTGACTAGAATGAAATGCGTTATTTTACGAAAGGAGCAATACAAAAGGGAAAAACAAATTAAATTTCATTGTTCATTTTGAATGAGCAGTTTGATGGGATACATGCCTACCTGACACATCGGACACGAACGCCATCATAAACTGTAGTGGTTGGAAAAAGAAGCTACCTAAAACTCATGCTACCCAGTTCATGACAGTCCAAAAGCACAGCTCGCGTTTAACCCAACGCATACGAGGATATGCCACTGTAGTCTGTAGCCACAGTACAGTACCATACATTACTATGCAGGTCAGATACACAAACAAGTAATGAAATCAGGAATACAACCCTATAAACAAGATGACAAAGAATACAAGCATAAATGCACTAAGATGTTCACACACGCACACTACAGCAAGGACGAATAGACATTTTCAAGCATAAGAGAAAGTTGATTCAAACATCATATCATATCATACGAGGATACTGCTGAGTGTTGCTCTCACCTGGAAGCTGCTATTTGTATATTTCATTCATCTGTAAACGCAACCACACACACGACTGCACGGGACCCCATGAACAGTCCGGATGATAGTACGATTTCAGGTTGATCACTCCTTTTTAGTTCGACCTAATCCTTGATGCTGAGTTCAGTCTCCTATAAAATCATAGCCCGACTTATCTATATATCATTCTCACTTTAAGCGTTCTCTCATTTATTTTGTTATTCGCCATTATTTGCTGTTGCTTGCCACTGGTTGACCAGGTGCAATCAAAGTTTTCACACAAGTAAGTCCAGGTGCGATCAAAGTTTTGTCAGTTAATTGTATGTAAACTTGTTTTGTACCATTTAGGCATTTACAGTTTCATGTCAAAAGGCCAACCAGCTCATGGAGACTCGGTAGCGTATTGTACAAATTTAATTCTATACAGTTAAACTAACGAATTTAAATTTAAGTCATAGTTTTCTGCTTGTTTTTCTTATAGTGACAATTTACAAATCATGCAATATTTGCAGATCATTTTACACACTCATGAATATATACACTATGTATACATACATGCATGCATGCATGAGTTCTTTATTAATAAACACGTTTCAATACAACTCACACATATACACAAAACACGCCTATATACACAATTATGTACGCAGCACTAAACCATCATCACATCCTATATCCTCCATGTATATATATATGTATGTGTGTGTACACACACATCTATACATACATACATACATATACATACATACATATGTATGTATGTATGTATGTATGTCCGTAGCAGTGGCCTAGCGGTTAAGGACTTTGCATCATTGTAATAGTGACATGGAACCCTCCTCGTATGTATGTATGTATGTATGTATGTGTGTGTGTGTGTATATATATATATATATATATATATATATATATATATATATATATATATATATATATATACACACACACGTATGTATGTCCGCAGCAGTGACTCAGCGATTAAGGACTTTGCACCATTGTAACAATGATATGGGTTCGAAACCCGGAATGAGGTGCTAAGAGCTTACCATGTGCATACGCTAGGATCAGCCACTTATGTGGTGCTCGAGAACCAGGCTAGGCGCACTAGTAAGGGTTTTACAACTCCAGTCGATTTTCCTCATTGACAAATTTTAGATGCATTAGAGATGATTTTACGATTCCGGTTGGTTTCCCTCATTGACAAATTATAAAAAATGTATGTGTGTGTGTGTATATATATATATATATATATATATATATATATATATATATAGAAAGCATCATTCCGGGGAACCTCTATTTTCGAACGTTCCTTTAGCATCCCTAACCTACCGTGGGCTACACTAATCTAAATCCAACAAGATTTTGTAGATGTTTAATCCATATATTTATTATCATCTATCCAAAATATGAGCTCATTCCAACATTCATAAAATAATATATTTGATTTTTAAATTTAACGATTCGAATAAATGTCTGAACGATGAATAATTGAGCTAAAATTTTGAAAATGTTAGAGCTCAAATTTTGAATAGAGGATAATATATATGTGGATTGAACGGGTAAGGGTGCTAAAAATAGGGGGCCCCGGAATGCATACACACACACACATACATCCACATGAAAAAAATTATCATTTTACGAATGTCGGAATAAACTCAGATTTTGGATAGATGATGATATATATGTGAATTGAATATTTACAAAATATATTATTTCAGGATTTTGTTTGCTTTTGTATGTTTATATATATATCTTATTGATAGTTTGATTTGAAAGCGTAAAATTTCGATCCGACCGCAAACTTACAACACTATAAGAATGGTTTCAGTTATCTACGGTATTTGGCAGTAGCTTGTAGCTAAAAGCTATCGCGCTATATAACCTGATGCTAACCAAATAACGACGCATCTAGTGTCGGCTCTGTAACCAAATTTGAACGTTCGTTTTGTTTATCATGTTGTCGCAGATTATGTGTTCAGCTGGAACGTACTGCCTGGCTACCACACTCATAATACCTACGGGGAAGAAATGTACGGTGCAGTGCCCTTCTTTATAGATTCGCTTACTATTTGTTCACATCTCGGGATATTGGTATTTGTGTAACATGTTTTTATTCGAATTGTATCTCAGATCTTGAACTCCAATATAAAATAAGGGAGCATGGCCTAATTCCAACAAAATCGGAAAGCTTTATCGTTGGCCTTCGTCTCCCAGGTTGTCTAAGGCCAAAAAAGAAAAAAACCATGAGTTCATCTTCGACAAATGTTAGAAGTAGTTATGATGTAGGCAGTGATGATATCATCAGGCGATCAGCAAGCTATGAACCTAACCATTGGGATTATAATTCTGTTCAATTCACAAACAACAATTATACGGTATGATAAAGTTAGTAGTTATTTTTTGATGTTGCTCTGGTGGATTTCTAATTGCTAACACTATGTTGTATGTAGGAGGAAAATTACGGGGCTCTAGCAAGGGATATGAAAGAAAAGGTGCGTGCCTTGTTCAATGTCTCTGAACCATTGGCGCAAGTCAAACTCCTTGATACAATTGAGCACCTAAGACTTGGTTACCATTTTGAAAAAGAAATAAATGCAATGTTAAATGATATGATCACACATGGTTATACCAACGTGGTGCAGAATGATGGACTTCAAGCAACTTCTATGTTATTCAGACTTCTCAGGCAACACGGTTTTATGATTTCAGAAGGTATGATTTTAATTTTGAAGTCCGTGTTACTAAAATATCAAAAAAATTGGTTTATTTATTTATTTTTAGTGTTAAAAGAACTACTGTTCAAGGTTTCTGTTTCTATTAGAGCTTTCCAGAAAAGATTATTTCGTTACGAAATTCCAAAATTTCCATCAGTTTCATTTTTTGATTTCTTTATTTACTTGTTAATATTACCCTTTAAGACTAAGTAAAATAATTCATGCTCGATTAGCTTTAGCTTGAACACATGCAATTAATTTGGGATTAAGAACACTTGTGCTAGACAACATACCAATTTGCATCATCTGATTACTATTAAGGATATCCTCAATGAGATTATCCTTTTAGTTTCTCGTTGTTAACATATTACAGTTAAAATGGAAAGAAAAAAGGGTATGTATGTTAACCACTAAAGCCGTAGGCCCAACTAAGTGTGGCTAATTTCATTGGCATGTCCTATGTATTGAAAACTCTGAAAGATATTGGATGTACCTTCTTCTTTGTTAATTAGAGCAGATATCTTCAAGCCCTTTACGGATGATGAAAATAACTTCAAGGAAAGCTTCTCTCATGACGTGGAAGGGTTGATAAGCTTATATATAGCTTCTCATTTGTCATTCAAAGGAGAAAGCATACTAGATGCAGCTAAATCATTTTCAGCAATGCATTTGAAAAGATTTACCAAATCCAAATTTGCAGAAGAAATTGCTTACACTCTGGACATTCCATCACATTGGAGACCACAAAGTCTAGAAGCACGAAGATATATTGAAATTTATGACAAGGAAGGAGAGAGAAAATCTATTTTGCTTCAGTTTGCTAAGCTTGATTTCAATATGGTACAAATCTTACATCAAACCGAACTGACCAAGGTCACCAAGTACGTTGATTACCTTAGGATACAGTTTTAAATGTCATTCTTCTGTGTACACGTTTATTTACATTATGATGCATATACCTATAAAAATAAGATCATTTCAAAACATACAACCCCCTCAAAATTTATGGGTCAAAGACTAAAAACTAGTCACTGAAGTATATAGTTGACCATGAATTTGAAATAACAGTCTCATTTTGTTGAAACTTATATATGTTTGGGTGTTAATATCAACTTCATGAATCAGGTGGTGGGTGGGAGAAGGCCTTGGAAACAAACTAGAATTTGCTAGAGATCGAGTATTTGAAAACTTTTTATTGGCGGTCTTCATTTTATTTCAACCTCAATTCGGACATATAAGAGAAAAGCTAGCAAAAGTTATGACACTTGTGACATTACTTGATGATGTCTATGATGTTTATGGCTTTCTGGATGAGCTAGAGTTCTTTACTCATATGGTCAATAGGTACCTATTTATATGCTATTCTTTAGTATAACTTATAATTTACATATTACAATCACATTCTAAATAACAAACAAAATATTTGGCAGATGGGAAACCGAAGAGTTGGAAAACCTTCCAAGCTACATGAAGGCAATTTTCAAAGCTATTAGCATCTTTGCTGATGAAGTCGCGTGTGATATTCAAAAATCCAACGGATTACATATCCTACCTTTAATAAGAAAGGCGGTAATATATATATTCAAACGTTTTTATTTAAATTTATTATGATGATAGGAAGATTATAAAGAATGTTATAACAATAAGAAAATGTGGCTTGCATACATAGCATATTAAAGGTTTCAATCAATATAATCCATTGTGATATTTTAGAGACCGAAAGATGGAAAGGAAAAAAAAAGGTGTAACTTGATATAATTACAATTTAAATACAACATATTTTTTGTGTAAATTAGATATGTAGCTGATAGCATGGATATATTTAATGTAGTGGGCAGATTTGTGCAAAGCGTACTTAATGGAAGCAAATTGGCAAAATGCTAAGCATACACCATCACTTACAGAGTATATAAACAATGGTTGGGTATCAATATCTGGATTTCTGATTTTAATGCATGTATTATTTCTTCTGCCACAAGTACCTACAAAGGAAGTGTTAAATTATTTAGAAAGTAGTCCAACGATCATTCGTTTGGCATCAACAATTTTCAGACTTTGCAACGATTTGGGAACCTCAACAGTAAGAAATTCAGTATTTTCCTACTAAACTAAACGAAGGCATCTCAAATAATTGTAAAAATATAACAAATTTAAACAGGCAGAGCAAGCGAGGGGTGATGCACCGAAAGCAATACAGTGCTACATGAAAGATGCAGGTGTTTCTGAAGCCAAGGCTCGTGAGCACATATCAGATATTATATCAGAAACATGGAAAGATCTGAACAAAGAATATATGTTATGCTCTTCATTTCCTCGCCCATTTGTGGAAGCATGTGTAAATTTTGCAAGAACAGCAATTTGCCTATATCAACACGGAGATGGTTTTGGCATTCCAACATTTGAGACCAAGGGTTACATTAAAGCTCTTCTTATGGAACCTATTGATTTCGTAGGAAATGATGATGCTTGTCCAAATACCAAGTAGGATATCTATTGTATGCAAATAGGTTCATCTTATTTTGATAGATTTCCATGTAGATATGATATGCTTTGAGTGCATTTAGATGTATGTTGGTAATGATGATTGGCTATGCGCACCCGTACGTGTATTTTATCATGTTGTAAAAATTATTGTAATATATTGAAATATTAAGGATGAATACACTTAATACGAATGACATTATTGTAATTACCAGAATAGTGTAGTATATAAATAGAGATCATGTTTGTGTTGTAAATACATCTGAATGAATAAAAATATCTTCCCTCCCTATTATCTTCTTCACTAATTTTATTTTTTAACACATTATCAGCACAAAATGTTAGTATATAATATGTAAATTTACTTCAACGATAAAAGTAAAACATATATACTTGGTTATGACACATGAACGGATGAAGTCATTTTTAAACTTAAAATATTTTATGCTATTATCTATTCATATGCTTGCCTACTTTCAGGCAATACTCAGTCTCTCGATTACAATGGATCACTTATCTCTTTTAACTATAAAAACAACTTTTCTTGCATTTTAGGGTGTACTATCTACGATAAATCAATTTGTTATTTTATCTTTTCATTCTTATTGTTTTGCTATAAGCCAAGTAAGAGAAATACATTCATGATTTGGCTTTTAATTCTCTTATTATTTGTGTTTGTCTTTACTATCCTGCTGCACTTGTATATGTTGTTTACTTTTTTTTGAGCAAGGCTGACTGGTTTTATAATGATACATAACACTTATTATTATAACAAATAATAAATACAGATATTTTAATAGGTAGACTGATCGTCTACCTATTACTATGTTGTTTACTTTAATATCATGTAACATGCATTATAATATTATTTTACTTTTCTCGTCCGCAAAAAGGACGCCAACTCTTTTTCTTTTAAAAAAAACTTTCCTTTCTACTTATGGTACATAGAAGGAAAGCTTGTTGCTTGCTTTGTTTTTATTTTTTTTATTTTTACTTTGTTGTACACAATTCATAAGTAACAATTCTTAAAAGCATCGTTCATTAGCTTCACTCTATGCACGTCATGTTTTCCTATACACATTGTTGTTCCATCTATCAAACCTGTTATTGAAGAATAATATCCTGAAGAGGAATGAAAGGCAATGTTCAGGTAAATAAAAAAATGAGAGGATGTATTCACCTGAAAAGCCTCTTTATGAAAAATATAAATGGAAGTAGGATTACAGGACTAGGAAAAATAGGAAGGAGAGGGAAGAGGTCATGGTCATGAGTATTGCCGGCTCAGGTGGGTAACATGTGGTGGAAGGATGGAGCTAAGGGAGGGTAAATGAATGATGGCGTCGTCGGCCAAAAATGGGGAAAGAAGGACCTATTACTTGTGAAAATGAAGAGGGAGATTGAGAAAATAATGGACATGTGAAAGAATAAATAGAAGAAAGAGAAAGGAAATGGAATTCGGGAAAGACAATGCATAAGAGTAATCTTTATATGTACTACTGACGTTTAGGCTAATGAACGGATGTTTCATTTAACTTTTGGTGTATGAACTAATGAACAGAAATAGCAGAGGAAAGATGGTTACAAGCATATACACATTATGTTAATAAATCTGCGCATTTTTCAGTAGAAGTTAAAAAATTTAAGAAATAAACGTTCGGATTTTGCGGAACGAAAAATGACGTCTTACCCAGAAAATGTTCTAGTATTTTTGGAAGGAAAATGCCTAAGTTACGATAATATTTTACTTTCAAAATGATTTATTCAAATTTAACTAAATAACGCGGAGTGAAAAAGCTTGTGTATTTTACTGCGAAATTTATTCATACACTATGTCTAATTAAATGCATCTCAAATATAAAATTTTGAATTTCAATTCAAATTTTTAATTTTAACGTTAATTACGATATATCGGTTGCCGCCATCTAAAATCAGTCATACAAATCAACTTAGATGGAGCGAGCAAAATTTTGTGTTTTTATTATAAAATTATTTGAGTCTATTTTATATAAAATATTGCACTTTAAAATTATTATTTTGATGTTTTGATATTAATCGGTTTCACGTCAATTTAAAACAATCAAGTTTTGAGTCAATATGCAATATATATTCTATTATTCAATTTGGACACACACATCTTAAATTTTTATTCAGAAATTGAATACGACATTCAAAACAAATTATATTTTAAAATTTTAAGTTTAAATTTCAATTAACGACCTTATTAAAAAATCATTAAAATTTCCAAGTTGTTACAGTCTCCCCTAATCAAACATTTTTGTCCCCGAAAAGGAATGAGTCAGGGAAAATAGTAATTAAGCAATAATATATATATATATTAAAATCAAGTTATAAATATTTAAACAACATACCTAGTTTTATATAATTAGATATGTTTAAGTTTGTATATATTTGTCAAATATTTTTCAGAATAGTTTCAAATATAACTCGATGTCTCGACTGATACCATATACCATCACACTTTTAAAACTTAAAAATAAACAACGGTGATGCTGTAACAATCAGCAGAATCACTTCCAAGCGACTCGAGTGTGATTCCATATCTATTAATTATATATAGGATTTAGTTTACACGTTAGTTAGGTGTATGTCCAAATCACTAAATACTCAATAGTCCAATCTTAACGTCAAGCACAATACTTGAAACTTCTCATTTAAAAAAATGATATACAAACTTTTAAATATGTATATATTTCAAATCAAATCATTCCTTTATTACGTAATTCAAACAAGGAAAATTATGTATATTCCTTCCCGCCCAGTTATTTTATTATATTTTGACTCATATCATTTATTCAAATGTAGCTAATCTATAATTACAATGGAAATCATATATAATTTTCAATCATAAATCATACATGGTTTCTTAACTTATTTTAATATTTCTCTTAAGCACTCTTTCCCTAATTCCTAATTCATATATCAAGTCATCCCAACTAAGTTTCTTATCCTTTTCAAAGTTTGTTTTATAACCCTTATCGCGAAGTTGACTTATACTTAGCAAGTTGTGTTTTAAATTCCAAACTAATAAAACATCAGAAATAGTAGGAGTTTCAGAATTACCGACGTTGTCGATTCCAATAATGTATCCTTTAGAGTTATCTCCGAAGTTCACCATTCCACCATCTTCATATTTCAGATTATTGAGTAATTCAGAATTTCCCATCATATGTCTCGAACAGCCGCTATCCAGTATCCATTTGTCCTTTTTCATTTCCACCAATTTCTTTCCAGATTTTGAATTTTCAACATCCATGTAACACACCAGTTCGGGATTTGAATTTCCAATAGCCACCTTTTCAGAATTTGAATTTCCAAAAGCCACCATTTCAGAATTTGAATTGCCAACAACCACTTTACCCATCTTTTCAACTTTTGACTTTTCAAAAGTCATAAAACACATCTTTTCTTGAATTGAACAATATTTCAGTAGATCGCGTGACTTTTTAACATTATTATATGCAGACTCCTTCAACATTGATACAATACATGAATTGACACTAGCGTTAACAGATATTCCAAAGTTTGCCACTTTAAAAAATTTCAAAAATCAAATTATGAACTTTTTGAAAAACCTTGCTCTGATACCAATTGTTAGGGACTGCGGAATGGATCGTTAAGGAAAAACAAACACTAGAGGGGGTGAATAGTGTTTTCTGTGAAATTAAACAAAATCTTAAGTTTATGTGAACTACTATATGAATCAAACACTACAGAAACAATCACAGACACATAATCAAGCACAAATGCAAAGATAAATAAAAATAAAGTACAGAAAAGGAAAGAACACACTGGATTTTGTATTGGTTCAGAATTGCTCCAACGTTTAGTCCCACACAACGCTGGATTGCGCAGAGTTTTATTACTATATCAATATCTAATTACAACCCTCCTTGATTTCACGGCTACAAGGGATACCACTGATTCCACACACACACTTGATCAAGTATACCTTCCTTGATTTCACGGCTACAAGGGATACCACCGATTATCCATCCTTGATTTCACGGCTACCAGGGATACCACCGATTACCCACAACCCAAACAATTACAAACAGTCCTATAACTCTTCAATAGCACTTGATTCAGAGAGTAATGCGTAAAGAGTGTAGAGAGAAGAAGATTACTGAAAACAGAATTGAATTCGACAGAGTATAGGTGTAGAAATCGCAAAAATTATATAGAATAATGGTGTAATGAAAGAGGGTGAAGATGAAGAAGTTATAAAAAATTCAAAATCAGCCCCTTTTATAGTGTGTGAAAAGTTGCAACGTCTCAAAACCGTCACAAATAATTAAAAGGCACTTCCTTTCAATTTTGAAAAAATGACAGTATATGTCAACATGTGTGTGTGTGTGTGTGTGTGTGTGTGTGTGTGTGTGTGTGTATATATATATATATATATATATATATATGTCGACATATATGTGTACAAAATTGAAATTTGACCATTTTTCAAGTGTTTTGATATAAATATAATTCTGGAAATTATTGTATTAAAATATAGTGTTATAAATAAATATTATAAGTAGAAAATCATATAGAAACATAAATATAAACTATATAAACATATTTATAAAATCATGGTAACAACCCGGAATTTCTAAACCAATTTAAAAAATTATTTTAGCTATTTTAATGGGTTTTGAATATTTAAAAGGATTTATTTTAATTAATAACAACTAAAAATTTAATTAAATCAAAGTTAGAATATATATATATTTAATTTAATTATAAAAGGAGTTTGAAATGGCGTAATAGTTTGAAAATTCGATTTTAAATTTCAAATGAATGTATGGGATTCAAAATAAATCGGATTTCGGTAAAACAAGAATTATTTGAATTTGTTTAATTATATCTTTCTAACGAATGTGAAAAACTGAGATTTCATAATATAAATTGAAAGTTATGGCCAGTTTAAAATTTAAAATAGTTGCTATGGAATTTATTTATATTTTAAATAATATATAACCCTTAAAAATAGACACTTTGCAAATGATCTCCGTTTTCGACGAAACCACTTTTGTTGGATCCGGAATGTCAAATTATTGTTAGATTTCAAATTTCATAATTTTTGGAATTAATATGTGAGTGATAAATTTAAACGTGTTTTGTATATTAAATTTAAATTTAATCAACTGGAAAAAGGCCATTTTACAAACGGTCTCCAAATTCGACGAAATTAGTTTTGTTAGAACTGTATCGTCAAAACATAGCTAGATTTATAAATTTGTGATTTTTAGAGTCAGTATGTAGCCGTGCGTGATTTTGCAGTGAGAAACAATCGATATTTTTGACTTTAAAAATTTGTTGTTTGTGCATACGGACTCGGAATTCGACGAAACCACTTTGGTTGGGCCCGTAATGTCAGAGAGTAGTTGCGTGTCAATTCTCATTGTATACGGAATCCGTAGGTGATTTCACAGATTTTTAAACGATGAAAAAGAGTGATATTTGAGTATACTAAAATATATAACTAATAAAAATAATAATATGCCTCTACTACATAATGTCTCATCCTTCTTAAACCCTTATTTTCCATCCTCCAGTTATCAAATAAATTCCACGCCGCCGTATGCTTTCTCAACAGCAAAACGAGGAGTTAGAAAATCATTAAAAAATCAAACAAATTTCCATAAATCCTAAAACATTGATATTTGTGTTCCACTAGCCACGCTCTTCATAGCAGTACAAAATTTAAAGGGTTCGAAACCATTTCGTGATGTACGAAAAAATGTACAGTGAGTTCTATATTTTAGGGTTTGCGAATTTGCTTGATTCGTGGTATTTCAAACCAATTCAAGGTTAGTTTTGGATTAAGAGCGTCGAATGGAGTTTGCTGGCAAGATTTGGAAAATTTTTAGGAGAAATAATGTCGTGATGTTTACTGAGATGGGCAAGGGGTGCGGAAATCGCACGTATCAAGGAGGCATCGAATTGAACATGTTGGGTATGTGTTTGTAGAAATTTTGACGAGGATTACTTCAGTGATTTTTCCTTGATTTTTAAACTAAGCAAAGAGGGAGATAAATAAGAGAGAGGGTGCGTGTTCTATGGAGTGGAATACTGGAGCTTGCGAAATGGACAGGAGGATGGAGATGGGTTTTGGCATGCGAGTTCATCAGTGTTAGTAGGGTTTAAAGGAGATATGGATAATGAGTTTAATGGTGTTCTTGGTTTTAAAAATCGTGAATTAATGAAAGAGCTTTTGGGTGAAGATAAGCATCAACAATGGCATTTTTACGTTGCCGGTTGGTTACCCAAAGGGGAGAAGAAGATGATGAGTAAGCAAGTGACGTGGATTGAGTTGTTAAGGGTATATTTAAAAGTTAATTAATATATAATTAGTTTAGTTGATTACTTGTAAATGTATTCAAGCTTATTAAATACATATCTTTTCCATACATTATCAGAATTTAACAAACCCAGATCCGTTAGAACCGTGACGAAGTGATCTACGCAATGGAACCAAATAAAACAAATTTAGAGCAAATCAGAATTTGAAGTGAATTTAAATTCAAACAGAATAAAATCATCATTTAAAGAATGGCGGAGTGGAAACCAATGTCAGAACTCTTTCTCACTCAAAATTATTTTATCATGTTATTGTATTCATGTATAAAAATATATAGAACTGTCGGTATTGATTTTTATCAGATTTAATTAGTATAAATTGTATACGGTGCTTGTTAGCTCACCTTCCTTGTCCACATACCATATACGATTTAATTGACTATATTGTGTTTTGTTTGTAATGTTGGAATGTTTAACATAATAAAATATTGTTAATATTATTATGGAAATCGAAATTAAAATTATAAATGTCTCTCAATAATTTAAAATAGTAAAATTGGAATAAATATCCATTTACAAGTCGGACGACTTGTTTACATACACCTATTTAATTGATCTTGATTGGGACGATAATTTTTACACATC
The DNA here is from genome assembly GCA_030737875.1 of Allium sativum. NCBI lineage: Eukaryota > Viridiplantae > Streptophyta > Magnoliopsida > Asparagales > Amaryllidaceae > Allium > Allium sativum. The sequence goes on along the minus strand of CM060922.1, from coordinate 246,316,806 downwards.
GCCTAAATGCAAAAATAATAATCAGTATTTGTTGTTTGAAAACCCACACGGGTATTGGGATGATATTAGACATACACTAATCCCAATATTTAGTCGTATGTCAATCGATGGGTTGACTGACTATGATAAGCGTTATTTATTTATTTTAATGCTTATATGGTTGTAAAATGCACTCTAGATGATGTTTGATTGTTGAGTGATTATTTATCGTTATTGTTGGATACATGCGATGTATGAAATCCATATAATTGAAATTATATGGTAATTGATTGAGTCGCATTCCGATTTAGAAAGTAACGAATATTTTAAAATAAAATTCAGTAAAGAATTAAAATATGATTTTGATGTCTGATTTTGGATGGGCATGAAAATGTTGGAATATATGAAGCTGAGTAAGGAGATATTCCCCATTTTAACCCGAATGGGTTTATCGATCGATTTTATTCATTTGATAATGAATACGAAAAAGAAATTGATTTCAAAATATGATATTTTGAAATTACTATCATTTTAATATTATAATGATATAGAATATTCCATTTTGATTTAAAATTGAAAAATGAAGTTGAAATCATTTAAAATGATTTATAAAATACGTTTTAAATGGAAATCGACGCTATATATATACATATATATTATATATATATATATATATATATATATATATATATATATATATATATAATGGCTTGAATAGAACGCGTAGCGACCGTTCATGAATTTCGACCATTAACTTCAAATGGACGTAATAAGAGATCCGACCGTCAGATTCTCCTAAAACCGGAACCGTTGGATTCGTATCGAAAAGAGCTTTCCAATTAATATACAAGATTTGAAATCTAACGGTTAGATTTTGAAATATGTTTAAATCAATTTTGGAAAACGTCGTTGTAAATGCAGTTCGGTGGCCGATATTGGAAACCAACCGTATAGGCCTTAATAAAATTATTAAAAATATGAAAAAATTGTGTAAAATAATAATAAATGATTTGGAAAGATTTTGGATGAAAAATTCCAAGTTTGAAAGGATAAAAATATATTTTTATCAAAATGAATTAGTTATTAACTAGAATAATAATCAAATTATTTTTAGAAATAATAAATTGGATTGAAAATGGGTTTTAAAATACCCAGAATTTTTCCAACGTATGAATTGGAATGGTTTTGAATGGAAATAATCTTCGGAATATTTCGGTACTGGATTCGGTGATTATACGGATATTGTTGAGGAATTTGGAAGATATATATATATCGTTATTCCCAATACGATATTTGTTGGTTTCAGAATTTGATATTGAATATAAGCCGATATAATTTCTATTTAGAGCCTTGTATTTAATATCAAATTGGATTTTGGGTTTGTCGTGAATTATGTCTTTAATAACACTGTTCTTAAACCCAGTTGAGAAAAGAATAAATCTTTTAAATAAGATTTAGAGAAGTTTACCAACTAATTAATATTTAATTGGAGTTGAATTGAAATTGGATTTTTGGGTTTATCGCGAATAATGTTTTAAATAACATTCATTCTTTAACCTAATTAATAATGAAGAGATGATTTGGAATTTATAAATCTTTTTATTAAGATTTAAGAAAATTTTCCAATTTAATATATTAAATTGAAATTGAATGGAATTCGATTTGGTAATAATCGAGATGAGCTCATGTAAAGGAAGACGTTAATATATATAGAATTTAAAAGGTTTTGTCGTTATTCCATTTATATTGTTAGTCTGATACCGAAATTTATATCGATTATATATTGATATGTTTTCCGTGACGATTCCATATTTAATGGAAATTGATTTGGGTTTATTGTGAACTGTGTTTTTAATGACACTGATTCTTTAATCCAGTTAAAGATAAGATTAATTTATTAAAGTTGAATAATCATAAAGAAATGATTTTTGGTATTAAAACCAAGGTGGAGTTTTAAAGAATCTTTAATTAGATTGAAATGAGAATAGGATAATTAAATTTATCGAATTCGAGAAATGATCGAGAATGGAGTACCGCCAGTTTTACTCCAGGTGATACTTAAATCTTTAATTAGATTTGAACATGAATGGTAATTAAATTTACCGATAACAAAGTGGGTGTTAGATATGGAGTACTACCAGTTCTGCTCCATGGGATGAATAGGTTGGGATTAGGACATTAAAAAAAATGATTACTTAGGTAAGGTTCGCTAATCCCAACTATTTAATAAAGCTTAATTTGGTCTAAGTAGTGACAAGATAAAGTAATTTTTTTTAAAATTATATCAAAAGGAAGATTAAAGAATGAGTTTGAAAGGATGTATCTTTGATAAAATTAATGGGAACCTTTTCCCAAAGATAGGGATATTTGAATAAAATAATGTTTTGGATTGGAATGAGGCGTATGATTTGTTTTTATAACACTTGATTATAAAATACGCGAGTTATTCAGAAAGACTGGGTTTAACCCATTCTGAATAATTGATACGACGATTAAAAGTCGACGAAGAAGACGGCGGTTGAAGACCGTAGATCTTCACATCATTTGGATGATTACTGATGTCTTGATTGGGATTTACACCCAAGACAAGTAATAAGTGGTGATCGTCCAGACGTACTTGGAGATCGACCGGATATGCGAGGGCCTCTATCCTGTATTAGGCATATGAGACGAGGAATAAGGTGCCTCTGGTTTTGTTCAAACCCAGAACGGACTTGCAAATGGATAGTGTGTCTGACTTTGTATTCCATTATACTGTATTCATTGATCTCTGCTAAATATATATCTGTTTGGTGACGGAGAATTTATTCTCTTGCTTAATTCCCTTCTCTGAGACGTACGAGCTTAGAGGTTATATATTAGTGGAAATCAGTGGTACGGTATGGATTGACAGTGTGGCATGCTAAGATGCAAATGATCAAGGACTTTGTTGAAAAGCAGAGCCTTATGGTTGATGATCAAAGCACAGCTTTGATTAGCACAGCTTTGTATAGTGTTAATTCGCGAGCTTCACACCTCGGTATGAACTAGAAACGGGATGAGGACTTCAGGGAAATGGACATATGTTAGTTTCTAGCTAGGAGTAACATCATGGTATAGAGCCTAGACTGTTTACTTTTGTGGATGTTGCATATTATTTGATGGAAAGCGAGGTACCATGGAATTCGGGCCGATTGAAAGTCCCAGATATGATTTGAGTCCCTAGTAGTTCTAGACTGGTCGACATACTGACCCATTTTGTAGGTTCCATAGAACCGACTAACATATAGTTTATTGTATTGCCAATCACCGACGGATGACCAGCCCTATCACTAGCGCCAGGTGCAGTTGCGGCTAAATCCTGAGGCTCGGGCTAGAGAGTCTCGAATCGGTAAGGACGATCGCTTGCCTTGGTTCATAGATGAAAACCCAATTTCCAATATGTGATTTTTCAAATTTAGTTGTAAATATATATATGGCAACATAATATAATGGTACCTACGCCGCCTATGGTTGGTACATTTATATTTGAAGTTGATTTCTTCACTTATAGTAATAATAAAAGATGAAATTTCGTGTATCAAGAATATTTGGCTATAATAAGGGAAAACTCTATCCTGGACTGTGTTCATTGTGTGATGGGACTTGAGTCTTATAATATCTTCATTTTTCTCTTTAGCATTGCGCTATTTATTTTTATGCACTGGTATTCATGGGGGATAAACCCGTTATGTGTTATATGGTGTGGTCCCTAAATAGTATAACTATCTAAACAAAACTTTTAAGAACCTAAGTATCTTTAAAGTAAAATACTCCCCATAAGTAAAATATTCTTTTAATAATTCTTATACTCCCCCTTAATTTTATATCCATATTACTTTAAGCTAAGATTTATAAATGTATAACTAATTATAATACTTAACTCATACTTATGATAAACATAAACAATTATTATTTTAAACTTGAATTTGTACAAGCGATAGTACACTGAATTATACAAGCACAATACATTTTAAGAATGAAAACCGAAGAAAACCTCAAATACTAATTATTCTTGACAATGAGGGATTTGTGAATTGGACAATTTGGATAATGGAGACAAAAATCCCCATTCTGTTCAATCACATTCCCATTTTGGTCGAATAAGACCTATCCTACAATTCAACCTTATCGTCTTCTTCCATAATCGTTGGTTGAGTCTATTGAGGTTCTTCTTCCTCCATCATTTCTTCTTCCTCTTCCTCTGGTTCTTCCTCTTGTTCTTCCTCCTCTTCCATGGCTTGATTATCATCGTCGACGATAATCGTTTTAGCCTGATTATTCATTATGAATTTAACAAGACTCCTTATTACTTTCCCTTACCTATTTTGCTTTTGGCTCATCCTAATCTGTAGTACTTGTATTTCAGCCATCATTTGTAGAGCATATTCCATTTTTTCTTCGATTTCGATGACATGAGAAAGCGTAGATCGTTGAAAAGGACCCTCAGATGGTCCAGCGGATGAATGGGGATTGATTTGGGTGTTTAAATTAGTGGAGGCCATTATTTATTTTAGTTTAGTATTTTTACAGAGAAGAGAACTGAAAATGAAGAAGAAAAGTCGAAGTAGAAGGTTTAAATAATTAATATAACTAACTTTTGGTAGGAATTAAATTTAAAATTTTGGCAGGTGTATGTCGACATATGCATAAATGTATGTCGACATACTTGTATTTAAATTTATTTTTCTAATTTTTTATGTTATTTTTATATATAATAGTATATTTAATTATTATAACTCACTTAATGAACATATGCCTAATTCTCTTCTAAATTTAGTGAATGTTGCTTCTTTTAATGGTTTTGTTAATATATTTGCTATTTGTTTACCTGTTTCTATAAATTCGAGTGAAATTTTCTCTTTACTTACATTATCTCTTAGAAAATGATGTCTTATATCGATATGTTTAGTTCTTGAATGATGAGTTGAATTTTTAAAAATATTTATAGCACTCGTATTATTGTAGTATATCGGTGATTTATTTATTTTTAATCCAAAATCATTTAGAGTTTGTTGCATATATATTACTTGTGAACAAGCCAAAGCAGTAGAGATATATTCTGCTGCAGTCGTTAACAGAGATACAGTATTTTCTTTTTACTAAACCACGATACCAGTGAATGTCCTAATAAGTGACATGTTCCACTAGTACTTTTACGATCGGATTTATATCCTGCGTAGTCAGCATCACAGTAAGAAACTAAATCGGATGAATCATCCTTAGGGTAAAATAATCCAAAGTCTGATGTATGCTTTACATACCTCAGAATACGTATTACGGCTTTTAAATGTGTTTCCTTAGGTTGCGATTGATACCTTGCACAGAGACATACACTATGCATTATATCTAGTCTACTAGCAGTTATATATAATAAGATCCTATCATTCCTTTATATAGTTTTTGATCCACATCTTTAGATGTATTATCTTTACTTAATGCTATATTAACGGCCATAAGTGTTGGTCTCCCAGTTATTGTTGTTAAATTATAGATCTCTTGAGTATTTTTCTTGATTAATAAATATTACATTCTTTAATTTACGAATTTGTAATCCTAAAAAGAATGATAGTTCTCCCATATGAATCATTTCGAATTCTTGGGTCATAACATCGGGAAATTATTTATTCATCTTATTGTTTGTTGATCCAAAAATTATAATGTCAACATAAATTTGTACTAATTGAATATCCTTTTTATTTTTCTTAATGAACAAAGTATTATCTAATTTTTCTATTTCAAAATTCGACTGTAACAAATAATTTCTTAATCTATCATACCAAGCCCTAGGAGCCTGTTTTAATCCATATAATGCTTTCTTAAACTTATATACATGATATGGTAGTTTTTTGTCTTCAAATAGAGGTGATTGCTCTACACATACGTCTTCTTCAACAAATCCATTTCGAAAAACACTTTTGACATCCATTTGATATAATTTGGATTTATTGTGGTTTGCAAAGGCTAGTAAAATCCTAATAGATTCTAGTCTTGCTACGGGGGGGGGGGGGAGTTTCATCGTAATCTATTCCTTCTACTTGGGTATATCCTTGTGCTACTAAACGTGCTTATCTCTTACGACCTCACCGTCTTCATTCATTTTACTTTTATAAACCTATTTGGTTCCTATTATAGTCTTATCCTTTGGTCTAGGAACAAGTTCCCATACATCATTTCTAGTAAACTGATTCAGTTCTCCTTACATAGTAAGTATCCATGAATCATCAGAAGATGCTTCCTTTGGATTTTTAGGTTCAGTAGTTGAAATAAATACAGTATTACTCATACTATTTAATTGATTACGAGTTCTAACAACAGATTCAATATCTCTTAAGATATTTTCAACAGGATGATCTCTAAGTAATCTTATTCATTTATTTGGTTGATTATCTTCACGATTTATTTCATTAATTTCATCTTTACATTCATCTTCATTGTTTTGAGTTATGTTTTTGTAATTTTCGTCAAAAGATACATTTAATGATTCTTCTATGGTATTGGTTCGAGTATTGAAAACTCTATATGCTTTACTTCTTTCTGAATATCCAATAAATATTCCTTTATCGGATTCCAAGTCAAATTTATCTAGATTGTCTTTAGTATTAAGTATAAAACTTTTACTTCCAAATATTTTAAAATATGATACTTTTGGTTTCTTATTATATAAAAGTTCATATAGGATTTTATGAGTTAAAAATCTAATTGAGATTCTATTTGTAATATAGCAAGCTGTTCCTATTGCCTCAGCCCAAAAATTTCTTGGTAAATTACTATCAATGTGACGACCGCCCATAACCCCCGCACTACACAAGAGAAATAATGCACTGAAAGATGTGCAAGGCTGTCATGGACGATCATCAGAGTAGGAAAACACAAGCATAACCTATCGTAAAACTCACAGCGTAAGAATAAAGTATAATAGAACATATACAACACGTAATAATAGTGAAGCAGAAACACTGGACTTCCATACAACTAGAAATAAGAGCCACAACTTGGAAATAGTGTTTATACAAAGTTGCCTCTCTACATCACTCAGAAAAGCAAACAACGGAAATCCTATTATTAGCTAGTAGTAAAACTGGTACGCGAGCCCCCTGCTCGCCATCGATCATCATCGTCGTCCTCACTAAAGCATTACCTGTCACTTGTTACTTAGTCTGCCCATCCACAATCGAATGAACAACCCAAGGTAATAAGAGGATACATAAAACCTTGAGTCAGACAACAGTCTTAGTGAGCGATAAAACAGCTAACAGACTTCAACAATAAAGTGTATTAGAGAGGATAGATAAACACACTATTCTACCCATGACACCAGAGAAGAACTCAACCTTATCTTCCCCACATCGGACAGTGATAGCCTTTACTATAAACAATTCAACTATTCATCCATGGAAATCATAATACCCATTCAATCATGGAAAACACTCATAACATCCAGATTATATAAGTCTCACACAGACAACCCTAATCGAGTTTAACATTCCCCAAATATTCTTCCCAGAGGCCTAAACCAATATCGGTTAAGCACTCAAAGAACATCTTCCTCGACTTTGGATAATCTACGTGAGATAGTACAAACAGAACAACCAATCATCCATGACTGACTCTGGCTATCACTGTCAATCCTGCTTTGAAACCATCGTTAATCGTATGACGACCAACCTTGCCATGTGTCAAGGGCTAATGGTAACCCCATTTCTAGCATAAACTCCTTATGTCCAACCTTGACAATGTCCAACCTTGACAACTAGGCCTTTCAACAATACCCAAGGTACTCGACCAGCAACCTCCCGGTCTATTGGGTGCCCCCATCGTACGCCTGCTTTGAGCCTGCTAGAACTTACAACAACGATAATCTCTCAGCCTTCAATATCTCTAGTCATCCAACCTTGACGATATTTTATAGCTTAAGCAACCTTCTCGAGTAACCATTATCCACCAACTAACGACCTTTGTGTTGAAACTGCTTTCGTTGCATCTCCTCGACCAACGAACACCCCAACACTTCGAATATCCCCTTCTGGACTCTCGTCGAAGCCGCCATCATTGTTGAACCAACTAGCATCTTTATAAAGTTCAAAGCAAGCCAAAGCATTATTTCAGCACTTCCTAACTTTCCAATCGAATTTACTTTGAAGTCACATCATCACTGGAAATGTCCAACCAGAAAAACTTGCGCAAAAATGGAAAAAATGGCTAACTAGAAATGGCTTTCCAGAATAGTCCGGTCCAACTTTGGTCCGGTCTAATCGACTATGGTCCGATCTGATCCACTTTAGTCCAGTTCGATCCACTTTGGTCCGATCCGATCCACTTTGGTCCGATCCGATCCATTTTGGTCCGGTCCGAACTTTGGTCCGATCTGATTCATTTTGTTCCGATCCGATCCACTTTGGTCTGGTCCGATCCACTTTGGTCTGCTCCGAACTTTGGTCCGATCCGATCCACTTTCGTCTGATTCACTTTCGTCTGATCCACTTTCATCCGATCCACTTTCGTCCAATCCACTTTTGTCCGATTCACCTTCGTCTGATCCACCTTTGGTCCGATCCAAACATGGTCCAATCCAAATATGGTCCGATCCAAATATGGTCCGATCCAAAATCTGCCTATTGCAATTCAACTCCGATTTCAACCAAAACTTCGCCAAACGACGAAACCAACTCAATCAAAATCATCAAACACAATCATAAACATATCATAACATTACTAGTCACATGAATATGACGATTACCACAAAAAAATGATGTTAAATCTCACTAAAAACCATTAAAATGAACATATAATCAAAATAAGAGATCAAACTAACATAAACATGTAAAATGACATGAAATTAACGAGTAAAACTTGTTAGATTAGATCATAGGGTGATGCATATGAAAATGGACATGTAATGGTGTAAATCTATGGTAAAACATCCCAATTTGATGAGAAACATGCACAAACACTCATTCGATTCTCAAAAAAGAGCCAAAATGATAGAACTATGAATCCGAACAGCGAATATTTCGAACCAAGCTACTTGATCCGATGAATTTGCCCATGGAACGATGTAGATCTAGCCTCGAATGGTGTAGATCTTCGATTTCCCTCCTTGGATTTGGATTTTTAATGGTGGAAAAGTGTTAGAGGAAGAAGAAGCCCAAGGTCTTCAAATGAGAGAATGGGAGAAGTAACCTATTCTCCATACCCCTCACCCTCTATTTATAGTTTCCACTAACCCACTAATGGGCCTCCCCAATTCAGCCCATTAGGCTCTCCAAACCTGAACAACCAACTGAATAACTTTAAAAAACAATTTCTCCCAAACCGCAGAGCCAAATCCTTAATGTAACCAATCTACGGAAAGACAATCATCATTTCCTTTCCAATGGCACAGGTCTCACCCTTTGATTCGACCTGAGTCAAAAGTTATGCCCTGTACAAGACTGACTGTGGCAAAATGGTCATAAACAAAATTGGTAAAAGTTATGGACATGTCTCACATCCCCATAAGCAACATATTAAAAGATGAGAATGATCCAACCCTCAGTGAATGAAATAAAAATATTTTACGATCTTCCGATACGTAAAATGCGGGTTGTTACATTCTCCCCTCCTTAAGAATTTCGCCCCCGAAATTCCAAACAAACACAAGTAATCACAACGATTCTGCATGCCTATCATCCATGAGAAGCCAATTCTATCACCCAAACTAGCAAACAACAAGCCATGCATCCATAGTCTTATCCTAGCATGCGGAATTCTATCAAACAACCACAAAATAACAACAATATCAACAAGTAACAATAATGACAACAGGTAATAATGATGTAATGATGGCGCGGTATCAATAGGTCCTATGGATGAAGAATTTTTGGATGGGTCTTCCTTATACTATCCTTCGTCCCCCACGCACCATCGTCGCCATCTCCACTCCATTATAAGTTAACTAAATTAAACGTCTTTCCCTAAGCTGTTTCGTGTCTTTCCATAACACGAAGCGGCTTATGAGATTTCATAACTATGAACTCAACTATAAGGTCGACGTACTACTCCGGAGGTACTATCACATCCTAACCATGTGAATATTTTCACAAAAACGGCTCACAAAACATTGTGCGCACTCTACATCTCTCGCGTAAAATACTCTTTACGCGAGCTTTCCGATTTGCTCGTCTATCGGAAACGGTCCAACAACCCATATCACTTAAGCTACCCACCACAACATTTAGAAGCGCTGCTAAAAACTCCTTTAACTTGACCGATCGGCCGGAATACCCAACCGACCGACCTACTTGGACCCGACCCGGTGGCACAACATAACCGACCTGATCCGGTTGCACAACACAACCGACCCAATCCGGTTGCACAACACAACCGACCCATTTCCTAGATTGGTTCTAGGTAGACCATCGATAAAATCCACCGATACTTGCTCCCACTTCCACATAGGAACTTCCAGAGGCTGAAGCAAGCCACTCGACTTCTTCTGTTCAGCTTTCACCAACTGACAGTTCATACACTTGGAAATGAACGTCCCAATATCTCGCTTCATCCCTTCCCAAGAGTAGATTATCTTCATGTCCTGATACATCTTTTTACCACCGGGATGAATCGTTAGCTTCGAGTGATGACATTCTCTCAGAACCTCATCTCTCAATCCTTCGATATCAGGAACAACAAATCGTCCTTACTTTTGGAGCCAACCTTCTCGATCGACCTCGAACTCTTTGTCTTATGGTTCCGTCTTCTGGATAAACTCAACAAGATTCGTATCTTTCTTTTGGCCCTCGCCAATCCTTTCGATAAGAGTAGGTCTTATCGACAAGCTTGCCAACATTTCAGGTTCCAACTCACACCTAGGCCTGAAATCGAACCTTGCCAAGTACTCAAGGCTCTTCCATTCGAAAACATCGCTCCTAAGCTTGCGTGTCTTCGACTCAATGCATCTGCGACTGCGTTGCCTTAGCCAGGAGTATAGGCTATATCAAAATCATATGACGCTAGAAATTCTAACCATCGTTGCTACCGAAGATTCAAATCCTTTGGGAGAAAAGATACTTCAACGACATGTGATCCGTAAATAACTCGAATCGAACTCCCAACAGGTAATGTCTCCATGTCTTCAGAGCAAATACAATCGCCGCCAACTCCAAATCATGAGTTGGGTATTCCTTCTCATGTGGCTTTAGTTATCGACTCGCGTAGGCCACGACCTTACCCTTTTGCATTAGCACTGCTCCAAGCCCAGTACCACATGCATCAGTGTATACCATCATCCCTTCATTCCCACTTGGAATGGTCAACACAGGAGCACTTGTCAATCTCTCCTTCAGGATTTCGAACGCTTGTTCACACTTCGCATCCCATGTGAACACTTGGTTCTTCTTCGTCAATCCTGTCAACAGTGCAGCTATCTTAGAGAAATCCTTGATAAACCGTCGGTAATATCCTGCCAACCCAAGGAAATTCCGAACATCCGTCGCATTCTCAGGTCGATCCCAGCCCTGGATTGCTGCAACTTTAGCGGGGTCAACCGCTATCCCTTTTCCAGAAACTACATGACCTAAGAACCTCACTTCATCCTTCCAGAAGTGACACTTTGAGAACTTAGCCTTAAGCTGATGTTTCCGCAAGATCTCTAACACAACTCACAAGTGCGTCTTATGTTCTTCCTCATTTCTGGAGTAAACCAGAATATCATCCACGAACACAAGCACGAACTTGTTCAGTTGATATCTGAACACCCTATTCATAAGATCCACGAAATACGCTGGTGCGTTAGTCAACTCGAATGGAATCACCAACCGTTTGAAGAAACCAGATGGTGTCCTAAAAGCAGTCTTTGGCACACTATCCTTAGCCACCCTCAATTGGTGAAATCCCGTTGCTAAATTCATCTAAGAAAACACTTTGGCATGGTGAATCTGATCAAACAAGTCATCTATCCTTGGCAACGGATACTTGCTCTTCTTTGTCACCTTGTTCAGCTCACGATAGTCCACAGACAATCTTAACGAGCCATCCGCCTTGGTTGCAAATACGACCGGTGCACCCCATTCAAATACACTTCTCCGAATGAATCCCTTTTCCCAAAAGGTCATGAACCTGCACCTCTAACTCTCATTGTTCCTTAGGCGCCATCCGCCTAAGAGGCATAACGATTGGTCTAACACCCTCGACCAAATCGATCCTAAACTCAATCCCACGTTGCGGTGGCAACCCTTTGACCTCGTCAAAGACATCTACATACTCATTAGCGATCAGCATAGATGACAAGTCTTCTTGTGGAATCACAAGCGAATATAACAACTTATAAGAACACCATCATCGGGTTACCCCGAATCAACACCTCCAGCCCTTCCGCATCCCCGACTGTCATCTCTAGCTTTTCGCAACTTACTTTTGCCACACATCTCTTGGGCCAATCCATGCCCAAGATGATTTTAAACCCAGCGAAAGTTACAACTAAGCAACCACTCATAAATGAGCATTCATGACTCGACAACACTAGACCACGACATATCATGCAAAGATTTTACGAACCCCCAATTGGATTAGTCACTATGAAGGGTCTATCACAAATCTCAGGTTCTAAACCCAAGAGACAAACAAGCTCATTGCAAATGAAGGAATGCGGTGCTCCAGTATCGAAAAGCACAGAAACTGAAACACCATTAACTGAAATAGTACCTTGCACCATGACACCCTTTCCCTTCTCCTCTGTCGTAGGAGCCCTTGAAGAAGTTGGCACAACATCCAAAGCATATGCCCTCACAACCTGCTTGCCCTTAGCTGATTCTGGACAATCTTTCTTCTCATGCCCAGGCTTCCCACATTTGAAGCACTTCCTTTCGGTTTTTGGCTTCTCACAATCGTTGGCATAATGACCCTCCAATTGACAATTAAAGCAAGTGACATTCTTTTTCAATATCTTCTTCTTGATTTTCTTCTTATTAGCACTGGGGCCAATAAAGGTTTCTTTATCTGTAGGAGAATATTCTCTCTGTTGCTTTACCGAATCCCTTTTGGGTACTTGCACAGGAACACCACGCTCTACTGACGCTTCTGGAACGGGCCTTCTTATCATGGCTACTGCCATCATGGCCGCCCCAAACATAACTAGATACTCTGGTGCAATAGCTAAAGCTCCCAATTGGCTTCCATCTCCTACACTTCCAGTCTCAGGCTCACTCCTAAAGGTTTGACGACTCATTCGAAATCTAAAATAGAATGATTAGTCCACTTACAAGATAAACTGCTAAAGGAAAACAACTGCTACTACTATATATGCTAATATATGTATATATAGTAAGCATCCAACTGAAATTTACAAGTACGTCTCTCATACGCGATTATGTCCTTGAACTTTGGCGAAAAATCGTTGATCAGAGCTCTGATACCAAATGTGACGACCGCCCATAACCCCCACACTATACAAGAGAAATAATGCGCTGAAAGATGTGCAGGGCTGTCATGGACAATCATCAGAGTAGGAAAACACAAGCGGAACATGTCGTAAAACTCACAGCGCAAGGATAAAGTATAATAGAACATATACAACAGGTAATAATAGTGAAGCAGAAACACTGGACTTCCATACAACTAGAAAGTAAGATCCACAACTTGGAAATAGTATTTATACAAAGTTGCCTCACTACATCACTTAGAAAAGCAAACAGCGGAAATCCTATTATTAGCTAGTAGTAAAACTGGTATGTGAGCCCCCTGCTCGCCATCGATCATCATCGTCGTCCTTTCTAAAGCATTACCTGTCACCTGTTACATAGTCTGCCCAGCCACAATCGGATGAACAGCCCAAGTTAATAAGAGGATACATAAAATCTTGAGTCATACAACAGTCTTAGTGAGTGATAAAGCAGCTAACAAACTTCAACAATAAAGTGCATGAGAGGGGATAGATAAACATACTATTCTACCCACGACACCAAGAGAAGAACTCAACCTTATCTTCCCCACATTGGACAGTGATAGCCTTTACTATAAACAATTCAACCATTCATCCATGGAAATCAGAACACCCGTTCAATCATGGAAAACAATCATAACATCCAGAGTATATAAGTCTCACACAAACAACCCTAATCGAGTTTATCATTCCCCAAGTATTCTTCCCAGAGGCCTAAACCAATATCAGTTAAGCACTCAAAGAACACCTTCCTCGACTTTGGATAATCTATGTGAGATAGTACAAACAGAACAACCAATCATCCATGACTGACTCTGGCTATCACTACCAATCCTGCTTTAAAACCATGGTTATTCGTATGACGACCAACCTTGCCATGTGTCAAGGGCTAATGGTAACCCCAGTTCTAGCATAAACTCCATATGTCCAACCTTGACAATGTCCAACCTTGACAACTAGGCCTTTCAACGATACCCAAGGTACTCGACCAGCAACTTTCCGTTCTATTGGGTGCCCCCATTGTACCCCTGCTTTGAGCCTGTTAGAACTTACAACAATGATAATCTCTCGACCTTCAATATCTCTAGTCATCCAACCTTGACGACATTTCATAGCTCAAGCAACCTTCTCGAACAACCATTATCCACCAACTCACGACCTTTGAGTTGAAACTGCATTCGTTGCATCTCCTCAACCAACGAACACTACAACACTTCGAACATCCCCTTCTGGACTCTCGTCGAAGCCGCCATCATTGTTGAACCAACTAACATCTTTATAAAGTTCAAAGAAATCCATAACATTATTTCAGCACTTCCTAACTTCCCAATCGAATTTACTTTGAAGTCACATCATCACCGGAAATGTCCAACCATAAAAACTTGCCCAGAAATGGCAAAAATGGCTGACTAGAAATGGCTCTCCAGAATGGTCTGGTCCGATCCACTTTGGTCCGTTTTGATCCACTTTTGTCCGATCCGGTCCACTTTGGTCCGGTCCGATCCACTTTGGTCCGATCCGATCCACTTGGGTCCGGTCCGAACTTTGGTCCGATCTGATCCACTTTGGTCCGGTCCGATCCACTTTGGTCTAGTCCGAACTTTGGTCCGATCCGATCTACTTTCGTTCGATCAACTTTCGTCCGATTCACTTTCGTCCGATTCACCTTCGTGCGATTCACCTTTGTCCGATCCACCTTTGGTCCGATCCAAATATGGTCTGATCCAAATATGGTCCGATTCAAAACCCGCCTATTGCCATTCAACTCCGATTTCAACCAAAACTTCGCCAAACGACAAATCTTACGAAACCAACTCAACCAAAATCATCAAACACAATCATAAACATATCATAACATTACTAATCACATGAATATGACGATTACAAAAAAAAATGATGTTAAATCTCACTAAAAACCATTAAAATGAACATATGATCAAAATGAGAGATCTAACTAACATAAACA
The DNA here is from genome assembly GCA_030737875.1 of Allium sativum. Classification (NCBI taxonomy): domain Eukaryota; kingdom Viridiplantae; phylum Streptophyta; class Magnoliopsida; order Asparagales; family Amaryllidaceae; genus Allium; species Allium sativum. Next base: position 246,301,426 of record CM060922.1, on the reverse strand, counting down.
TGTAAAATTACATGAAATTAACGAGTAAAACTTGTTAGATTAGATCATAGGGTGATGCATATGAAAATGGACATGTAAGGGTGTAAATCTATAGTAAAACATCCCAATTTGATGAGAAACATGCACAAACACTCATATACTTCATTGCTTTCATGTAAGAGATGTAAATCACTCACTGATTCTCCAAAACAAGCCAAAATGATAGAATTATGAATCCGAACAGCGAATACTTCGAACCAAGCTCCTTGATCTAATGAATTTTCCCTTGGAACGATGTAGATCTAGCTCGAATGGTGTAGATCTTGCGATTTTCTCCTTGGATTTGGATTTTTAATGGTGGAAAGGTGTCAGAGGAAGAAGAAGCACAAGGTCTCCAAATGAGAGAATGGGAGAAGTAACCTATTCTCCATACCCCTCACCCTCTATTTATAGTTTCCACCAACTCACTAATGGGCCTCCCCAATTCAGCCCATTAGGCTCTCCAAACCTGATCAACCAACTGAAAAACTTTAAAACAGCAATTTCTGCCAAATCCTTAATGTAACCACTCTACGGAAAGACAATCATCAATTCCTTTCCAATGACACAGGTCTCACCCTTTGATTCGACCTGAGTCAAAAGTTATGCTCTGTACAAGAATAACAGTGGCAAAATGGTCACAAACAAAATCGGTAAAAATTATGGACATGTCTCACATCCCCATAAGCAACATATTAAAAGATGAGAATGATCCAACCCTTAGAGAATGAAATAAAAATATAATCTTCCGATACATAAAATGCGGGCTGTTACAATCAGATAACATAGTTCTTGCACACTCTTGTATCGTCCTATTTTTACATTCAACTACTCCATTTTGTTGAGGGGTTTCTCGGAATTGAATTTTTTTAGGTTATTCCCTTTTTATTACAATATTTTTCAAAACTTTCATTTTCGAATTCTCCACCATGATCACTTCGTATTATTTTGACTTTTAGTGATAATAAATTTTGAATTCTTTTAGAAAAAGTTTTAAATTCATCAAAGCATCACTTTTATTTTTATGAAACAAAGTCCAAATAAATCTAGAAAAATCATCGATTATCACGTAAACATATTTATTATGATTTATTGATTTAACATCAGGTAGACCAAATAAATCCATGTGAATTAACTCTACGGGTTTTGAGGTAATAAATTACTCTTTTCATTTAAATGATTTTTTTAATTTTCCGAACTGATATGCATCGCACAAGTTATTAGCTTTAAATTTCATTTTGGATAATCCTCTAATTGAATCTAATTTGGAAATCCTAGAAATGTGTTTAATATTTATATGACCAAAGCTCTTATGCCAGATCTGGGGGTCACTTGTATTGGCCATAAGACATAAGTTATCGCTGGAGATTTTCATACTTAATATACAAATATTTTTCTTTCTATCTCCTTCGAATATTACTTTTGAATTCCTATCTTCTATAAAAAACTTATCCTTTTCAAAATTTGTTTTATAATCCTTTTTGCGAAGTTGACTTATACTTAGCAAGTTGTGTTTTAAATTCCTAACTAATAAAACATCAGAAATAGTAGGAGCTTCAGAATTACCGACACTGCCGATTCCAATAATGTATTTTTTAGAGTTATCTCTGAAGTTCACCATTCCACTGTCTTCATATTTCAGATTATCGAGTAATTTAGAATTTCCGGTCATATGTCTCGAATAGCCACTATCCAGTATCCATTTGTCCCTTCTCATTTCCACCAATTGCTTTCCAAAGTTTGAATTCTCAACAGCCATGTAACACATCAGTTCGGGATTTGAATTTCCAACAGCCACCTTTTCAGAATTTGAATTTCCAAAAGCCACCATTTCAGAATTTGAATTTCCAACAGCTACTTTACCCATCTTTTTAACTTTTGACTTTTCAAAAGTCATAAGACACATCTTTTCCTAAATTGAACAATATTTCAGTAGATCACACGACTTTTCAACATTATTATATGCAGACTCTTTCAACATCGATACAATACATGAATTGACATTAGTGTTAACAAATATTCCAAAATTTTCCATTTTAAAATTTTTCAAAAATCAAATTATGAACTTTTTGAAAAAACTTGCTCTGATACCAATTGTTAGGGAATGCGGAATGGATCGTTAAGGCAAAACAAACACTAGAGGGGGGTGAATAGTGCTTTTGAGAAATTAAACAAAATCTAAAGTTTATGTGAACTACTATATGAATCAAACACTACAGAAACAATCATAGACACAGAATCAAACACAAACGCAAAGATAAATAAAAATATAGTACAGAAAAGGAAAGAACACACCGGATTTTATACTGGTCCAGAATTGCTCCAATGTCCAGTCCCACACAACGCTGGATTGCGCAGAGTTTTATTACTATATCAACATCTAATTACAACCCTCCTTGATTTCACGGCTACAAGGGATACCACTGATTCTACACACACTTGATCAAGTATGCCTTCCTTGATTTCACGGCTACAAGGGATACTACCAATTACCCGTCCTTGATTTCACGGTTATAAGGGATACCACCGATTACCCACAACCCAAACAATTACAAACAGTCCTTTAACTCTTCAATAGCACTTGATTCAGAGAGTAATGAGTAAAGAGTGCAGAGAGAAGAAGATTAGTGAAAACAGAATTGAATTCGACAGAGTACAGGTGTAGAAATCACAAAAATTTCAAAAATAATAATGGCGTAATGAAAGAGAGTGGAGATGGAGAAGAAGAAGTTATGAAAAATTCGAAATCAGCCCCTTTTTATAGTGTGTGAAAGGTTGCAACGTCTCTAAACCGTCACAATAATGAAAAGACACTTCCTTTCAATTTTGAAAAAATGAAAGCTATATGTCGACATGTATATATATATATATATATATATATATATATATATATATATATATGTGTGTGTGTGTGTGTGTGTGTGTGCGTGTGTGTGTCGACATATATATGTACAAAATTGAAATTTGAACATTTTTCAAGTGTTTTGATATAAAAATAATTCTGGAAATTCTTGTATTAAAATATAGTGTTATAAATAAATATTATAAAGTAGAAAATCATATAGAAATATAAGTATAAACTATTTAAACATATTTATGCAATTATAGAGTTTAAAATATATAAATATAAAGTATAAAATATAAATATATAAAACCTATAAAGTATAAACTTATAAAACTTAAGTTTAAAATCAAATAGAGAGGAAAGAGATTGAAAGTAGAATTTGAAAACCAGAATTTAAAAATCAAATTAATTTGAATTTGAACCTAGAGTACTATTCAAAGTCTTACATAATCTAGACTCTATAACTATATTTATCTTGAACTCTTGAAACCTTGAATACTCATAAGTCTTGAAATATTTCTGAATTCTAAATTCAAACTGTACAGTCTTCAGTAATATTTCTTGTATATAAATCCTGCATATGTAAATATACATATTCTAGATAGAGGTGTTAGTATATATTTTATAATCAATTAATATTGAAATAAGGTTGTTGTCATCAAAACTCCATTCTCTAACAAGTTCAATAACTCATTTATTTTGAATTATCATTTTTTGCATCTTACTTGCATAAGCTACCTTAATATAACATCTTAGTTTCTTAACATATAGCATCTTTCAAAATATTTTATTTCACAAGTTGACAACTTAAGTGATTAATACCCTAGTTATTAACACATTCATAAGTTCATATTAATTCTTAATATAAGCTATACTTTAAATTTCTTCCCATATTTATTTAGTTAGGTCAAAGATAAACCTGGGACATGAGCTAATTTTTAACTAATGAAAGAACCTAACCAACAGAACTTTCAAATGGAGACTCTAATTAAAAAAAATTATCAAATATTCCAGAGTTTTAAAACTATAATCATAAATTTCCTAAGATGTATTCGGAACAAGGATAGAAATTAGCTAAGGAAATCCTAATCGAAGAGACACCTATCAAAGAAGACGGAATTCAAAAGAAGGAAACGCTAAGAAAATGCTAAACTTAAAAATAAACTATATCCAAAAATAGTTTTAAAACCCATTTAAAACCATTTATACTTTTAAAATTACGCTCTCTCAAGAATGATATTGAGATCGATCTACTCATTTTAGGGTATTGTTACCCTATCTCTAATAAGATTTTAACCCCATTGACTAAGGTTTTTCTCTAAATTGGCTCTGATACCATATGTAACCACCTGCCTTTTCGAGCATTTCAAGTCGATAATAAAAACCAACTCAAAGATTTTAAAATAGCAGATTGTTATAGCTATGGAGCTCAAGTAAAATCAAATCACAAAATTTAGATAGTACTGGACAAATAATAGCAAAATAACTCGCATTGGAATAAATAAATACAATAATATTTCATGAAGATACTCGATACAAAATCCCAAATTTTATACATAATATTAGAGTTACAGAATCAAATATAGCGGAAGTCTAAATATAATGGATTTCTAATACAAAAAGGAATACTTACATAAATAGATAGAGGTGATATCTTCAACAAGTCTCAAGCTCCAAGAGGTGATAACTTAAAGGATGTTTGGAACTCCCATCCTCTATGGATCCGTTAAACTAGATATTAATAATACAATACACTATTATAATAGTGTCTATGGTAAATATAATATTAAAAATATCATAAGCGGTCTTACCATTATTACCCTTACACCATTTATAAACATTGTTTCAAACATTGCATATGAAACTCCAATTAAACAGTCGATGGATAGGGATGTTTCATTATACGGCAACGTCAAATTAAATTAATAGGGGCCTTGATCAGGTTAACATGACAAGGCACATGAGGAAACACCAAGAATAGGATTCTACCAGTTGCACTTTCGAACCGAATGTAATGCATAGCCATAACTACCGCCCACCTCGAACAACACTCCAAAAATCAGAGGCCCCTCATCAATCATAAAGTAGTAGACAGTATCGAAGAAGTGTGTCCGATAAGTGGTGCTACCTCATTAGCTCATGTTTTAGTCATTTCAATTATGACCCCAAGGTCAAGGCTATCCATCATCATTCTTTTACTTTATTCCAGTAGCACTTGCCAAACCAACCTACCTCACTTTGGATTTTCCACCATGTGCACAGTTGTAAAAGTGGTTCCCGGTCTCGGCCGAGAATATGTCAACATCCGACCCTAGTCTCTTTAACAACCAAACGCTTATTTCACACCATGGTCATTTATATTTATAAATCATAATAAAATATGATAAATCCAATAAAAACAATATAGATTTTATGTTTAAAGACTTAAGTCCAAATATTTCAATGTCATACATTGTATTTAAATCAATTCAATATTTGATTAAGTCCAAAATTTCAAATTTAAATTTACAAAATGGTTTGTATCAAAATTATGTTTTAATTTAACATTTCTATATCTCAAATATAGTTATCCAAAATCTTTATATTCAACATTTTGGACTTGGCAGCTCAGATTGGAAATAAACTTTCGTTTTAAATAGTTTATACAAATAGTTAAATTAAAGTAATTGTATTAATATAAAATATCTTGATTTAAAAAATCATAAAGTATTAAATGATTAATATTTAAATTTAATTGTTAAATTTTCAAATAGTTATAAATGTATAATAGTTAAATTAAATATAAATATTTATAAATTAATTAGTTATATAAAATAATGTAGAATAGTTTAATATAAAATAACACAGGTTTGTAGATATTCTAGTTTTAAATAATACTCCAATACAAACCTCATATCCATCTTTCCAAGTTCCAATTTATTATCAAATAAGATTGCAATTCAAATAAATTTAAACATTGATAGTATATTCTCTATCCTAATTCGTTTCAAAATAGTATTTAAGTTAGGTTTCAAATTTATTGCTTAATCAATTGCTCCAAGTTTCACATTTACATTAAATCACGTTTTAACACTTTCATATAAATTAAATATCAATTTCCTAATATGATGCATTTTAAATATTTAGTTCAGTTGTATTTAGATTCAAACCTTTTCTTAATAAATTATTATCAAATCAATTTATTTAGTTTTATAATCTTAACATATTCACATAAAACTTATTTATTATCTTCTAAATCACCTCTTTTGATTAATTCAATTTATTTTGATAATTTTACTTCAATTTAATCATTTAAACAAAATAAGTTACCACTAAATTTCCAACCTCTCTTTTTAATCCATTCTAAATTAACGTAGTAAAGAAAAAAAAATTAATAAAAACTGCATGTATGTTAAGTTTAAAATTAAATAATATCACTACAACAAATATACCATATTACAACCGTGCAAAACAGTTGTAAAAAGTTTTTACAACGGTGGAGTCACCGTCGTGTATTAGAAACTTGTAATATACTTATATCTTTTACAACATTTCTGCACCGTTGCAACACAATTGTGAATTAAGATATTTTACAACTGTCACTCACCGTTGTAATAATTTTTATTACAACTTTTATTCCCCGTTGTTATATATTCTGTTGTAACGTCAGAGCATATGTATGACAACTGGTGATTACCGTTGTGACTTCTAGAATATCACAACTCTTTCAAACCATTGTAAAATGTTTTATTACAACTTTTTTTTGCTGTTGTAACTTATATACACCTTACTAATATAAAAAATTCATATATATTAATAATAATATGATTCATATTTCAATGCAACAAATATAACTAAGCGGAATCATTCATATATATTAAATAACATAATATTCGATCAACATACACAGTACATCACCAACTAAACTCGTCACAAAAAACATGACCGTTTCAAAATACATACATCGATCGAACACAAAAGATTCATAAAAAAATTAAAAGTTTTTTCCACAAAAGATACATAAGCATATCCTTCGAAGAACTGGTTCTCAGTCCTAAATGTATGTAGCTACACCTGCATTTTACATTTATGTATATAATGTTTATGTAAATACATGTTTCAAAATAAAAAAAGAGTACCTTTTTTAAAGTATTAGCATAGCATATGAAGCATGACCTGAATATAAACAGCAATGATCATAAACATATAATTATATAGTTAATAATGAAAAAAAGATACAGTCTCGTGTTTACCTTTTTTAGACTCAAACATTCACTACCACAACTCCAAACCACCAAAGTAATTTGGTTTACAACCATCAAACATTTAAATAACTCTATTACTTCAAGTGAACAAATCAATACCACAAAATCCAATCAAATATGTACTTGCCAACATACCTCAAAATAAAACAAAATAATACTTGAAAAATGCACTCATCAAAAAACCCAGGCGAAAGCTGTAATGCATTCAGACCACCTTCATTGAAATCCCATGTTCTATAAACGCTTATTGAAAGCAGAATGGTCATTGAAAGCCCATGTTCTAAAAAACCCAGTATTGACCGACATTCACGCCAACCAGTTCACCTTCTCAAACCACACCTGCCACAAAACTGCAATTATACAACTAATTCACAATCAAATGGAATGTTTTCCTCGAAAATCAGATATGAGATCGCACAACACAGATGAGATCAAAACTATTGACATCAGTGAGCCTGAGAATCAATCAAAGATAACAAGGCCTATTTGTCGCCCTCTTTCCAAGCTGAGAGAATCGATCAAAGGAGGCAACATTCCATCAATGAGCAAATAGTTTTCCCTGAGTACTGAAGCAAATCGAGAAAATTAGACTGGAAATATGCTGAAAAATAACCAAAAGAATCAATTATCTAACTCTCAATGTGATCCTGAAGGATACGTCCATTATCTTCACATCTTTTATTGCATATGCAGAAATCATCCGGTCTTCGGTTACACTTACTTTGTAGAATGACCAATCTGAAAATATGAATGAAATAGCTCAAGTACAGTACAACAATAAAGTAAGTGCAAAAGTGAATAGATTATAGAATGACCAAACTGGTGTGCAAAACTGAATAGATTATAGAATGACCAAACTGCACTTAAAGAATGAAAGAGGAGAGCATAAGTTTTGCTTACCTATGTAACAACTAATTCCTGAAAATCTCAAATAAGGGTAGTAAATAGTGAACATGAATACTCATTGAGGACATCAACTAACGAGAACAGAATTCACACCTGAACTCAACAGGTCAAAGGTGGCTCTGTCCTATGCCAGCGTGTAACAATTGAGAATTTCGCTCGATCCGAATCAATCGCTAAACTGACCAAGACCGTTCGAAACCCCTGATTGTTTTGAGAACACGACAAATCAGAACACAAACAGAAGAACATTTCATTACTCTTACAACAATTTCCATCAGAGTACAAGAATATACAGAGTATAAAAAAATATTACACATTTGACAAATATCAGAGATTTAAATTACATTTAAATACATAGCAGCGGAAAAATAATACAACACACAACTGAAATAAATACACGGATACAGAGCTTTCCGAATATCACTTCAGCTATAAACTAGGATCCTGTGAATATAAATCTGCAAAATCAAAATTACTAGCTGCCCATGTGGAAAATAGGGGCACCCAGAGTTTAGGTTAAAACAATAAACTCCAGGTCAGTCTTGTGACTGGTGTGAGAACTAAAACAGTTATTAATCTTTATTTTTAAAGTTAGGTAAATCAAGGGACCACGCCGTATAACACGGAACGGGTTTCCTCCCAAGAATACCAGTGCATAAAACAAATAGCGCAATGCTAAATAAAGAAAAATGAAGCTATTATAAGACCCAGGTCTCATCACACAATACAACGCAAGCCGGACGATAGGGTTTTACCTTATAATAGCCAAAGAATGCTTGGTACATTTAAAAACAAATTATTTTGATATTACTATAAGTGTATAGTGTCAAAACAATTTCAATCATAAGTATCAATCATAGACGGCATAGCTACCATCTACTATGTCGTCGTACTAGGTTCTACAAATAAATACACAGATACAGAGCTTTCCGAATATCACTTCAGCTATAAACTAGGATCCTGTGAATATAAATCTGCAAAATCAAAATTACTAGCTGCCCATGTGGAAAATAGGGGCACCCGGTGTTTAGGTTAAAACAATAAACTCCAGGTCAGTCTTGTGACTGGTGTGAGAACTAAAACAGTTATTAATCTTTATTTTTAAAGTTAGGTAAATCAAGGGACCACGCCGTATAACACGGAACGGGTTTCCTCCCAAGAATACCAGTGCATAAAACAAACAGCGCAATGCTAAATAAAGAAAAATGAAGCTATTATAAGACCCAGGTCCCATCACACAATGCAACGCAAGCCGAACGATAGGGTTTTACCTTATAATAGCCAAAGAATGCTTGGTACATTTAAAAACAGATTATTTTGATATTACTATAAGTGTATAGTGTCAAAACAATTTCAATCATAAGTATCAATCATAGACGACATAGCTACCATCTACTATGTCGTCGTACTAGGTTCTACAAATAAAACCAAATTATCACATATTGGAAATTGGATTCCATCATGAGTCGAGGCAAGGGGCAAGCTCCTCTCCATTTGAGACACTCTAGCAAATGTCTCAGGATCACACACAGCGATCCTGGATCTTCAGGGCCGATCCTCTCTTACTTTTGAGGATTAGTTATTCTTGAACACACGTTTCCCAGTCCTATCAGACCTATATCCGAGGCGCCTCGCATCCAACAACCACACAGGTAAAAAGTATATAAATGTCAGGGCTGGTAGGTCACTGACATCGATCACGTATAGCTAGAAAGAAACGTCGTGCTCTCCCTGCAGTCACTATCCCGTTTTTGACACATACCGAGCTGTGAGGCTCGCGAATTAACGCTATACACAAAGCTGTGCCACATAGGCCATGCTTTGATCATCAACCACAAGACTTTGCTTTTCAACAAAAGCCTTGATCATTTGCCACTTAGGCATGCCACACAGGAAATTCATGCCATGCGAGTGATATCTATCGATATATAACATCTAAGCTCGTACGTCTCAGAGAAGGGCGTTAAGCAAGAGAGTAAATTCTCCGCCGCCAAACATATATATATATATATATTTAATAGAAATCATCACACAGAATAAAATCCAATGTCAGACACACAGTCCATTTACAAGTTCTTTCTGGGTTTGAACGAAACCGAAGGAACCTTATTCCTCGCATATCCATCGATCTCCAAGTACGTCTGGACGATCACCAACTGATTCCCTCCTCTTGGGTGTACATCCCAATCAAGATCATCAATGATCATCCAAACGATGTGAAGACCTCCGTTCTTCAACCACCGTCTTCATCTTCGACTTATCGTCGAATCGGTTATTCAGAATGGGTGTAAACCTGGCCTTTTCGAATAACCCGCGTATATAATAAACAAGTGTTACACAAACACAACATACGCCTCATTCCAATTCACAATATTCTTTTCAAATATTCACATTCTTAGGGAAAGGTTCCCATTAATTTTATCAAAGATAAATTTTTCTAAATTTATTCTTTAATCTTCCTTTGGATATCATTTCAAACCATGTTAAGGTTTTCCAAACTAGTCGGGATTAGCGAACCACACCGAAGTAATCATTTATTTTATTTCCCAATCCCAACCTATTCATCCCATGGAGCAAAACTAGTAATACTCCATATCTAACACCACGGTGTTATCAGTAAATATTAATTACCATTTCACGTTCAAATCTAATTAAAGATTTAACTATCGCTTTGGAGCAAAACTGGTGATACTCCATTCTCGATCATTTCAATCTAATTAAAGATTCATTAAAACTCCACTTAGTTTTAATCTTCCCAAAAATCGATATCCTGTCTTTAACTGGGTTAAAAGACCAATGTCATCTAAAACATGGTTCACGATAAACCCAAAATCACTTTCCATTGTTAATCGGGTTAAAGAACAGGTGTTTTTCAAAACACCGCTCACGATAAACCCCAAAAACCAATTTAAATTCAATTCCAATTAAATACTAATTAACTGGACAATTTCACTAAATCTTAATTAAAAGATTTATTCTTTTCTAAACTGGGTCCAAGAACAGTGTTATTCAAGACACCATTCACGACGAGCCCAAAATCCCATTTGATATTAAATACAAGGCTCTGAATAGAAAATATATCGTCTTATATTCAATATCAGATTCTGAAACCAACAAATATCGTGTTGGAAATAACGATATAAATATATCTTTCAAATTTCCACAACCATATATGTATAATCACGAAATCCAACATCGAAATATTCTGAAGATAATTTCGATTCAAATCCATTCCAATTCGTATAATGGAAATTCTGATTATTTTTAAAACCACTTCAAATCCAATTTATTTATTCAAAAATATTGGATTATAATTATAGTTCATTTCGATAAAAATATATTTTTATCCTTTTTAAATTTGGAATTTTTCACCCCAATTCTTTCTAAATCATTTATTATGATTTTTCACAAATTATTGATATTTTTAATAATTTTATCAAGGCCCGTACAGTCGATTTCCAATAACGGTCGTCGAACTGCACTTACATCGACCTTTTCCAAATTTGATTTGGACATAATTCCAAATCCAATCGTTAGATTTCAAATTTATAATATTCATTGGAAAGCTCTTTTCGATACGAACCCAATGGTTCCGGTTTCAGGGGAATCCGACGGTCCGATCTCCCTTAGTGTCCATTTGAAGTCAATGGTCGAAATTCGCGAACTACCGCAGCGCGGCGCATTCTATTCAGGCCATTATTTTATGTATATAATATATATTTCGTCGATTTCTATTTAAAACATATTTTATAAATCGTTTTAAATTCGTTTTCAAAACGATTTCAACTTCATATTCAATTTCTAATCAAAATTGAATATTCCATATCATCGATATATAAATGATAATATTCTCAAAACATTATATTTTGAAATCAATTCCTTTTCGATATTCATTATAAAAATGAGTAACATCGATATAAATATCGTTCACGTCAAAATGGCGCAAATCTAATCAACACGGCTTTATATATTTCAATAACTTCGTTATTATATTCAACAAATGAATATTTTCTTCAACACATGAATATATACTTTATTCAACACATGAATATTTATTAATTCTTACTTACAATAAAAATGTGAATTTTATTGTATAAATATTTCGTTCAACACATGAATCGTTTTAACACATGAATATTCTCAACACATGAGTTTTCTTTTATTCAACACATGAATATATATTTTATTCAACACATGAATTTTTATTTTCTAAATTGGAATGAGACCCACTCAATTGCCATATAATGTTATTTATATGGATTCTATACAACACATGTATGTAATAGCAATGATAAATAATCAACCATCATCCAAAGTGCACCACACAACTGCATAAGCATTAAATATAAATAATTAACGCTTACACAGTCTGTCAACCAATCGATTGACATACAACTAAATAATTGGGATTAGTGTACGCCAAATATCATCCCAACACCCGTGTGGGGGTTCAAATCAACAAACACTGAATATTATTTGTGCAGTTGGGCGATGTGTAAAATTTATCGTCCCAATCAATATATTTCAAATGGGTGTACATAAACAAATCGCCTGATTTGTAAATGAATATTTATTTTATTCATATACACGTTAAAAATTATATTTTTAACGATAAAATATTTTAAACTATATAAATATTTTATTTCATTCCACATCACACAATCAATTTTCACCACACAACAAAATCAAACAAGTCGTCCATGGTCTGTGGACAATGGGTGTTGGGTGCTACTAAGCACCGTCTGCATCCTAGTATATAATTTAACTAGAAAATGAAATTTAAGGTTAGAAGTTCTCACCTTTAGGTTCCACTCCGCCAATTTTACTTCTGAACTTCTGAACCGTTTGGATTTGTTTGAAATTCAAATGCAGTCCTTACCACGCTGTTCATAATAAAAATTATATTTTTATTGCTTCATCCCAATAGATAAAAATCACATTTCATTTATAATTCATATATTTTTACAACGCTCCTTCCTATATAAAAATTATATTTTTATATTTCTATCCCTTATATAAAGATCGAATTTTTTATTTCGACACTATAAAAATCACATTTTTATTTCAACATATACATAATAATAATAAAAATCAGATTTTTATTTCGCTACATATATAAAAATTATATTCTTATATTCTCTATTATATAAAAATCATATTTTTAATCCGCTACTCATATAAAAATCGAATTTTTATTTCGCTACAACATATATAAAGATTGTATTTTAATATTCTTTGTCTTATAAAAATCACATTTTTATAATCTCTACTATATAAAAATCATATTTTTATTATTTTTATAATAATATAAAAATCTCATCTTTCTTTTAAAATCATTCATATAAAAATCTAAATCTTTTACATATGAAAAATCAAATCTTTGTGTGATAAAAATCGCTACTTTGATATGATAAAAATCGAATCTTTCTATATGATAAAAATCGAATCTTTCTATATGATAAAAATCTTAATGTTTTTATTTATAAAAATACTAACCTTATACTTACAAAAATATATAAAACTGAAAAGAAAAATAAATAATAAATAAATTAAAATAAAGGACTTACTTTTTTTTCTTTGTTGTGATTGGATTTTAGAAGGAGAGGGGCTTCTAGACCCGGAGCTTCGAATTAGAGAGGGGGGAAGAAGAAGAGGCGGAGGAGGAGGGCCAGGGAGGTAGTGGCGGACGCTGGTAGGGTGCGGAGGCCGTGGGTTGCTGGTTGCCGGCGGTGAGTGGGTGGTCAGGACTTAAAGGGGCGGGTTTTTAATTGGGGGAGGAGAATGGGAGGAGGAGGCACGGCAGGAGGAGAGGGAGAGGCTGAGGCCGATCACCGAGGGGGGAGGGGGGTAGCGTGCGCGAGCTGCGCGGCGGCGCCAGTGGCGGAGATTCGTCTCCATCCTTCCTTTATTTTAAAATGAAATCGGGTTTGACTGAGGGTGTAAAGGGGGAGTGAGAATATAGAGAAGGGGGGTTTTATATAAATAATTTTTTTTATTATTTTAATATTTCAAAAAGCAACTTTTTATTTCGAACTCGAAATCTGTAACACCCCACCTCCGCTAGGGTCACTCGCAAAGGGAATGCACTAGGTTTGGTGAAGCATTATCGAGGTAAACATGCACAGAAATATTACAAGATAGAACATATATATATATATATATATATATATATATAAAACAGCGGAAGTAAAACAAATTTCATTACCTTATAAAATAAGGTCTAAAGCCTTTTACATCAGAATACATCAAAACCTGTCTTGCAATAGTAAAGAAGCATAAAACCATTCCATAAATTATTCCCCAAGTAAAACAGTAAAGTAGCCATAGCCAAGAAAAGTCCAAGCCATGCGTGACGACCTTCAAGCAGAAGAAGTCCGAACTAGATAACAGTGTTTCCTCCCTGAAACCTGGGGGGGGGGGCGGAAACGGAAGACAAAGAGGCGAAACAAAACGGGGTCAGTCATAAAGACTGGTAAGTCCTATCTACTTCCAGTATAAAAACAGGTAAAGGTTACATGACATGCATAAACTGAAAGTAAACATAAGGATGACTACAAGATAGATAAACTAAACCAGGGTAACAGGCTGAACTACTGTAGCAAGGTAAACTAAGATATCATGATAAACTACGGTGTCATGATAAATCAAGGTATCACATCGTCAGGTTTCTATCAAGTATACTATCCCAAGGTATCTATCCTGTATACCATCCCATGGTGTCTATCACGTATACCATCCCAGGGTATTTATCATGTATATTTGCTCTGCACCTCTCGTACTAGTATCCCAACCCGCGTCATGTTTTAACTATGAATGTCCCTTGCCCAATGTCATGTAATGGTCCAGGTCAACCTAATATATAACATATGTAGGTTTCCCAACTCGCATGTTTCTTCCCATGTATAAGTTCAGTCCTTTGCCGTAGGCCGTACGGGCTTTCCCATGTAAATCTATACCACCTCAATGTAGTACCATTTTATCCTTGATGTTGTTTTGGACTGCTACCCTTGATCTGGTTATGTTTTCTTACCATGAACTATCGCGTGTTCACTTAGGATTTATGCCACCTAGGACCACTAGGGATTATGCTACCTAATGAACGTTTCCGTGTCTCGGTTTGGGTTTTGGCCACCTAGGACCACTAGGGATTATGCCACCCGTCAACCACGCCCTTTGTCCCACGTATATATCGTGAATCGTTTTCCATTTCTAGACGCACATGTATCTCAATGTGCCACCCGAGTTCCGTGCCAGGGCAAATCAAGAAATACAAAACTCGGTCGGGAGCTTTAAGTCGTCTGCTGATGCAGATATCAAGGTCTGTTTTTGTACCCGTGGCTATGGTCCCACGTGACCCCTCCCTCAACTACGGAAAGGCAATCCAAGAAAAATCATGTATGAGAACCACATCCCGGCCCCACTATAGCCCCACTTTCCTATGGGCCAACCTCACCCATGACTCGATAGCAAGAACATGGTCTGTTGGGGGTTCCCTGCCTTTCCGTTCATACACGATTGACTAAAGATGGTAGGTAGTCGGCGACGTGCTATCCAGGGCAAAATCAAGTATCGTCGACTCCACGCTAATCCATCCCAGTCTTTAGGTCGCTCGCATAGCAACCAAGGCATACTCTTGGCTCTTCTACCGCAGACCTTAACCTCTGTGAGGCCGGGTTTCATGGACCACCTGCCACCTCACAGAGGGATACCAAGAGTACCCTCATGTCCCCCGAAGCTACCGCTTCGCTACCCAGTTCGTTGGAGCCCTTATCCAAGTCGGATAATTTGCTCCTCCTCGTGTGTTTAAGTGATGACCTACCATATCGGGTTACTCATCCATTCATGAACTAGTCCCATGTCCTTGGCTAAGAATTATTACTTAGTTATACTTAACTAAGGTTTACCACTTAGTTTCTTTTTCCCGTTACCCTTGATTAACCACGATTTTTCTACCTAGTTCCTCTCACTAGGGTTTTGTCTATTGGGTTACGTGTTGTTATTCAGGTTCATGACTTAGCCCACCTACGAATCATGTCAAAATTGGCTAAGTATTTAAGTTCAAGGTTTAGCCCTACAAGTTGGTTAAGTATACCAAGAAGCTCATGACTTAACCCTATCAAGTCGAATTGGTTAAGTATTTATTTGTCTTAACCCTATCAGATTATCATGTTAGATTGATTAAGCATAGATTGTCTTAATCCCATCAGATCATCGAGTCGGATTGGTTAAGTATAGGTTAACTTAACTGCATCCCCTAATCGTATTACAATGATTAAGCCTAATTTAAAAGGTCTTGTGGCTTAACCCCACCAGGTCCACATATTAGATTGGTTAAGTGTAGGTTGCTTAACCTCATCAAATCATCATGTTAAATTGGTTAAGTATTGGTTACTTAACCCCATTAAATTATCATGTTAATTTGGTTAAGTATTGGTCACTTAACCTCATCGAATTACCAAGTTCAGATTGGTTAAGTGTTTAACTTAACCCCATCGAATTACCGCGTTTAGATTGGTTAAGTGTAGGTTACTTAACCACATCTAGTTACCGTGTTTAGATTAGTTAAGTGTAGGTCACTTAACCCCATCTAATTACCATGTTTAGATTAGTTAAGTCTAAGTTACTTAACCCCATCTAATTACCAAGTCGGATTAGTTAAGTGTAAATTACTTAACCTCATCCCCTAATTGTCTTATATGGTTAAGTGTCATTAAGAGATCAAGTCTGGTTTAACTTAACCTACCCATTCATGTCATATCGGTTAAGTGTCATTAATCAAATTTACTTAACCTTATCATGTGGCATTAATTAAATTAATGCACCTCAACCTCTCACATTAGACTTTGTTGTGGTTACTAGTTAAGCCGGGCAGGTCCGGGTAGATTTACACCACAACCTAGTCTAACCTCGGGTTTTAAGTGCTACATGACCAACTACCCACATTGGGTCCTATTGTTTATAGCCACTAGTTAAGCCGGGCGGGTCCGGGTAGATTTATGCTACAAACTCAACCCAACCTCGAGTTGGCCACTTTCATGTTTGGTATAGTGTCTTATTACACTTACAACCCACCCATGTCTAGTTCAAGTTCCATGTTTTCCCCATGTGTCATAACCATATTTAAATGTATCATGAATGTCATGTTCTCATGTAAACCCCATATCAAGTTTTCGTGTTATTTTCACGTGTTTTCCTAAACTACCCAAACGTATTTCCAACCCAAGTGGAAGCGAGTCACATAGTAGAGTATTATGCCAACATATTGGCTACAAACATGCATAGTATCATAAGAGAGTTTGGCCACAAACATGCATGGTATCATAAGGGAATTTGGCCACAAGCATGCATAGTTTCATAAGGGAATTTGGCCACAAACATGCATAGTTTCATAAGGGAATTTGGCCACAAACATGCATAGTATCATAAGTGAATTTGGCCACAAACATGCATGATACATAAGGGGTTTGGGTTCATTTACATGCATAATCCCCAAAGTCAAGTCTTTGCCCATGTTTCACAAGTCAAGTGGTTCCCAAAGGTTCATGTTAACATTCCATAGATAAAGATTCAAACTTGCAAGATATACTAGATTAAACATAACATGAGTGACATGATTAAGTCGCTACAACTTATCCCAAGGTCATAGATCATAGAAAAGGGCAAAACTAGTTTCACATAAGCTAGCATACTTATGTTTCATCGCATTTTATCCCATGTCACATTAGAACCACCGTTAGAATCTACAAGTAGCTAGAACTTACATAGCGTGGCAAGAGGGCTAGAAGCATGAATCGTTTTGACGAAGAAAGGTGGCTCCTTTGTTGGCGAATCGTCATGAAATTGGCCTAGCAACATTGATCCACTCCCTTGATTTGATGTAGCAAGCTAGCACCTTTGATTCGGATCTTGTTTGAATGCATAGTCTCTTGGAGTTGGAGATGGAGGCCATGATCAATGAAGATTTGGGCAGCACTTCGTGGCATGAGTGATTTGTGAGGGTTTAGGATAGGCTTAGGGGTCTTTTTATAGAGATTAGGAGTAGTTTAGGCCCTTAGATTAACCCTAGGATGGATCACAGCCCTCAAAAATCGTCACAAGCCTCCAAAACAGGTGCACCAGGCCGACCTGGCCGACCAGGGAGGTCGACACCCAGGTCGACCCCCAGGTCGACTCTAGAGTCGACCTGGTTGGGGGGGAGGTCGACCCTAGGGTCGACCCCCCTGTCGACCTGCCTGGGCGGGATTTTTCCCGCCTACTCTGATTTCTGTGTTTTTGAAATCTGTTTTGAATTCTGATTTTTCGTGAAACTTCCGAAGGCCATATCACGGCCATACGGACTCCGATTTACGAAATTTCGGACACTATTTCGCGTATTTTTCCGAGACGAACGTAATGGCACAGCCTGTTTCTCCTGATTCAGATTTTATAATATAATTCTGCCTTGGTTCTTGAGTTAACGTGTTGTTGAATTTCGGGTTGTTACATTCTCCCCTCCTTTAAGGATTTCATCCCCAAAATCTCCAAGTTAGGAAGAATGTATCCTACCATCCATCATCCATCTACTCAAAACATCATCCACATGCAAATATTGTCCTTAGACGATTTCTAATGTCATATGAACATATGCAAAACGTGTGTGTATATGCTCCTTAGCTAATGCTAATGATCAGGCCTGAATGATCTTTCTAATGCAAAATATGTTTAGTGCCATGAGTCCAACATGTAAGCAAATAGTCCTAGTCATATAAGTACTATATGTGTGCACAAACATTCATTCATATGCAACATCCGCATGATAACACATTCAATTTCATCCATAAACAAGTATAAATACTCGTGCATATGCAACATGAAACGTGACCGCGTCAATCTAGTATCTAATGTGTATTCGCGCATCCACGAGCAACCACTTGCAACCATTTGCAACCATATCAATCATAACATGTTTCAAACACATGTTTACATCCATAGGATTCTACCTAAGGTTCTCACGATAGGATCGAGGAGATAAACAAGGTAAACTCTCTACGGGGTTTGCAACAGAAACAGGACCGAGAGGACATTCACCAAAAGATAACATGCGAGCAAGCTCTACAGGAAAAACCCGGGATCAAGGATACACTCTTTAAAAAGAGGTACGATGCGCGTGTCTAGCCTTACATCTTCTAAGTCGCGTTTCCTTGAGCTTAATTCCTCGGTGCCTTGACCATCTTTTTAACTCCATGATTTCGTAGCTCCTTGATTCCTATTTCCAAGATATGAGTTAGAACTCATTTCATTGTCGCCTCTTATTCCACTTTCACTTATCCTTTTTCCTAGTATACTTGGCTCAAACGTATCCACTTACTCATGCAAGCTCTCCAAAATTCACTAGGGAATTCTGGATCTCGTCTGCCGATGCCAATCCATGTTGCCAAGAGTACTTACTAGGGTGATTCCCATAACTCATGCATAAGCGAAACGAACCATCCGCCTTAGCGGCGAATTCTATTCGAACGGATTACCAACAACTACATCATGAGATTCTAGTTAACTAGCCATGACAGAACCTAGAAGGTTACACGAGACTTCGAGGGTATTACCAAGGTGGGTCGAGAGTCTAACTACCCTCTTTCCAAAACCGAGAATGACACCCCTTATTGGGTGACCACTTTATCCCTAGAATCCATCCGTAGCCGAGACATGTCATTTTCCAATCCAAACAAGTTATGAAGAAATGGACCAACTCTCCAACCAGATTTTTGGGACAAGAACTGGGATCCTTTACCATGCTAGTACTAAGGTGCAGAGACTCAACTATCCAAGCAGACTTAAATGATACAATGATCAAGACAAAGTCTGGACGGGATGATAGAAAAGAACGACTAAACCTTTACCAGAAACGGTACCATTTCTTTTAGGTACCCTAGAAATGGGAGCGTACAATTGCCCTCTCCGATGATCTTGTCCTTGTCCTCCTTGATGGACTAAGCCATACCAACAGTTGCCTATCCTTAAGCTCGCGTCCTTTATC
Organism: Allium sativum; assembly: GCA_030737875.1. NCBI lineage: Eukaryota > Viridiplantae > Streptophyta > Magnoliopsida > Asparagales > Amaryllidaceae > Allium > Allium sativum. The sequence continues at coordinate 246,281,400 of CM060922.1, read as the reverse complement.
CTTACCCTTATTATCCTTCCTTGTACCACGGCAATAGGTCTCTCGAGAACCACCTCCATCGTACGGAAATCACCTACGTGGTTAGACAAAGATTAGTCACAGTTAGAACTACTGTGACTACAGATGGAGGAAAGAAAGGAAAAGAGATTCAATCAAGAAATCAAAGGATAGTGCTCATGGCCTTTGGGGAATAGCCTTTTAAAACAAAACTTTTCTTGAAAAATGCTTCTTTGTAAACGGTTTTTCAAATAGTTTTCAGATGGTTTAAAAAAACTTTTGCCCAGTCTGGTAACCTTCTGCTCTGATACCAAATGTAACACCCCACCTCCGCTAGGGTCACTCGCAAAGGGAATGCACTAGGTTTGGTGAAGCATTATCGAGGTAAACATGCACAGAAATATTACAAGACAGAACATATATATATAAAACAGCGGAAGTAAAACAAATTTCATTACCTTATAAAATAAGGTCTAAAGCCTTTTACATCAGAATACATCAAAACCTGTCTTGCAATAGTAAAGAAGCATAAAACCATTCCATAAATTATTCCCCAAGTAAAACAGTAAAGTAGCCATAGCCAAGAAAAGTCCAAGCCAAGCGTGATGACCTTCAAGCAGAAGAAGTCCGAACTAGATAACAGTGTTTCCTCCCTGAAACCTGGGGGGAAACGGAAGACAAAGAGGCGAAACAAAACGGGGTCAGTCATAAAGACTGGTAAGTCCTATCTACTTCCAGTATAAAAACAGGTAAAGGTAACATGACATGCATAAACTGAAAGTAAACATAAGGATGACTACAAGATAGATAAACTAAACCAGGGTAACAGGCTGAACTACTGTAACAAGGTAAACTAAGATATCATGATAAACTACGGTGTCATGATAAATCAAGGTATCACATCGTCAGGTTTCTATCAAGTATACTATCCCAAGGTATCTATCCTGTATACCATCCCATGGTGTCTATCACGCAAACCATCCCAGGGTATTTATCATGTATATTTGCTCTGCACCTCTCGTACTAGTATCCCAACCCGCGTCATGTTTTAACTATGAATGTCCCTTGCCCAATGTCATGTAATGGTCCAGGTCAACCTAATATATAACATATGTAGGTTTCCCAACTCGCATGTTTCTTCCCATGTATAAGTTCAGTCCTTTGCCGTAGGCCGTACGGGCTTTCCCATGTAAATATATACCACCTCAACGTAGTACCATTTTATCCTTGATGATGTTTTGGACTGCTACCCTTGATCTGGTTATGTTTTCTTACCATGAACTATCGCGTGTTCACTTAGGATTTATGCCACCTAGGACCACTAGGGATTATGCTACCTAATGAACGTTTCCGTGTCTCGGTTTGGGTTTTGGCCACCTAGGACCACTAGGGATTATGCCACCCGTCAACCACGCCCTTTGTCCCATGTATATATCGTGAATTGTTTTCCATGTCTAGACGCACATGTATCTCAATGTGCAACCCGAGTTCCGTGCCAGGGCAAATCAAGAAATACGGAACTCGGTCGGGAGCTTTAAGTCGTCTACTGATGCAGATATCAAGGTCTGTTTTTGTACCCGTGGATATGGTCCCACGTGACCCCTCCCTCAACTACTGAAAGGCAATCCAAGAAAAATCATGTATGAGAACCACATCTCGGCCCCACTATAGCCCCACTTTCCTATGGGCCAACCTCACCCATGACTCGATAGCAAGAACATGGTCTGTTGGGGGTTCCCTGCCTTTCCGTTCGTACACGATTGACTAAAGATGGTAGGTAGTCGGCGACGTTCTATCCAGGGCAAAATCAAGTATCGTCGACTCCACGCTAATCCATCCCAGTCTTTAGGTCGCTCGCATAGCAACCAAGGCATACTCTTGGCTCTTCTATCGCAGACCTTAACCTCTGTGAGGCCGGGTTTCATGGACCACCTGCCACCTCACAGAGGGATACCAAGAGTACCCTCATGTGCCCCGAAGCTACCTCTTTGCTACCCAGTTCGTTGGAGCCCTAATCCAAGTCGGATAATTTGCTCCTCCTCGTGTGTTTAAGCGATGACCTACCATATCGGGTTACTCATCCATTCATGAACTAGTCCCATGTCCTTGGCTAAGAATTATTACTTAGTTATACTTAACTAAGGTTTACCACTTAGTTTCTTTTTCCCATTACCTTGATTAACCACGATTTTTCTACCTAGTTCCTCTCACTAGGGTTTTGTCTATTGGGTTACGTGTTGTTATTCAGGTTCATGACTTAGCCCACCTACGAATCATGTCAAAATTGGCTAAGTATTTAAGTTCAAGGTTTAGCCCTACAAGTTGGTTAAGTATACCAAGAAGCTCATGACTTAATCCTATCAAGTCGAATTGGTTAAGTATTTATTTGTCTTAACCCTATCAGATTATCATGTTAGATTGATTAAGCAGAGATTATCTTAATCCCATCAGACCACCGAGTCGGATTGGTTAAGTATAGGTTAACTTAACTGCATCCCCTAATCGTATTACAATGATTAAGCCTAATTTAAAAGGTCTTGTGGCTTAACCCCACCAGGTCCACATATTAGATTGGTTAAGTGTAGGTTGCTTAACCTCATCAAATCATCATGTTAAATTGGTTAAGTATTGGTTACTTAACCCCATTAAATTATCATGTTAAGTTGGTTAAGTATTGGTCACTTAACCTCATCGAATTACCAAGTTCAGATTGGTTAAGTGTTTAACTTAACCCCATCGAATTACCGTGTTTAGATTGGTTAATTGTAGGTTACTTAACCACATCTAGTTACCGTGTTTAGATTAGTTAAGTGTAGGTCACTTAACCCCATCTAATTACCATGTTTAGATTAGTTAAGTCTAAGTTACTTAACCCCATCTAATTACCAAGTCGGATTAGTTAAGTGTAAATTACTTAACCCCATCCCCTAATTGTCTCATATGGTTAAGTGTCATTAAGAGATCAAGTCCGGTTTAACTTAACCTACCCATTCATGTCATATCGGTTAAGTGTCATTAATCAAATTTACTTAACCTTATCATGTGGCATTAATTAAATTAATGCACCTCAACCTCTTACATTAGACTTTGTTGTGGTTACTAGTTAAGCCGGGCGGGTCCGGGTAGATTTACACCACAACCTAGTCTAACCTCGGGTTTTAAGTGCTACATGTCCAACTACCCACATTGGGTCCTATTGTTTGTAGCCACTAGTTAAGCCGGGCGGGTCCGGGTAGATTTATGCTACAAACTCAACCCAACCTCGAGTTGGCCACTTTCATGTTTGGTCTAGTGTCTTATTACACTTACAACCCACCCATGTCTAGTTCAAGTTCCATGTTTTCCCCATGTGTCATGACCATATTTAAATGTATCATGAATGTCATGTTCTCATGTAAACCCCATATCAAGTTTTCGTGTCATTTTCACGTGTTTTCCTAAACTACCCAAACGTATTTCCAACCCAAGTGGAAGCGAGTCACATAGTAGAGTATTATGCCAACATATTGGCTACAAACATGCATAGTATCATAAGAGAGTTTGGCCACAAACATGCATGGTATCATAAGGGAATTTGGCCACAAGCATGCATAGTTTCATAAGGGAATTTGGCCACAAACATGCATAGTTTCATAAGGGAATTTGGCCACAAACATGCATAGTATCATAAGTGAATTTGGCCACAAACATGCATGATACACAAGGGGTTTGGGTTCATTTACATGCATAAGCCCCAAAGTCAAGTCTTTGCCCATGTTTCACAAGTCAAGTGGTTCCCAAAGGTTCATGTTAACATTCCATAGATAAAGATTCAAATTTGCAAGATATACTTGGTTAAACATAACATGAGTGGCATGATTAAGTCGCTACAACTTAACCCAAGGTCATAGATCATAGAAAAGGGCAAAATTAGTTTCACATAAGCTAGCATACTTATGTTTCATCGCATTTTATCCCATGTCACATTAGAACCGCCGTTAGAATCTACAAGTAGCTAGAACTTACATAGCGTGGCAAGAGGGCTAGGAGCATGAATCGCTTTGACGAAGAAAGGTGGCTCCTTTGTTGACAAATCGTCATGAAATTGGCCTGGCAACATTGATCCACTCGCTTGATTTGATGTAGCAAGCTAGCACCTTTGATTCGGATCTTGTTTGAATGCATAGTCTCTTGGAGTTGGAGATGGAAGCCATGATCAATGAAGATTTGGGCAGCACTTCGTGGCATGAGTGATTTGTGAGGGTTTAGGATAGGCTTAGGGGTCTTTTTATAGAGATTAGGAGTAGTTTAGGCCCTTATATTAACCCTAGGATGGATCCCAGCCCTCAAAAATTGTCACAAGCCTCCAAAACAGGACCCAAGAGCCAAAACAGGTGCACCAGGCCGACCTGGCCGACCAGGGAGGTCGACACCTAGGTCGACCCCCAGGTCGACTCTAGAGTCGACCTGGTTGGAGGGGAGGTCGACCCTAGTGTCGACCCCCCTGTCGACCTGCCTGGACGGGATTTTTCCCGCCTACTCTGATTTCTGTGTTTTTGAAATCTGTTCTGATTTTTCGTGAAACTTCCGAAGGCCATATCCCGGCCATACGGACTCCGATTTACGAAATTTCGGACTCTATTTCGCGTATTTTTTCGAGACGAACGTAATGGCATAGCCCGTTTCTCCTGATTCAGATTTTATAATATAATTCTGTCTTGATTCTTGATTTAACGTGTTGTTAAATTTCGAGTTGTTACAAAATCGAACCCATCGACTGTCATCCCTAGCTAATTACCCCCATTCCGAACACAATGGAATATGTATCGTAAGCTGATTCGATTTTTCGATCAGTTTTCGTCAAAATCAAAATATAAATCTATATATTGAATTTGAACGCGCATTTCAATTTACCGGAGCAACATACGGACTCTAAAAATCCCAGAAAAATTATATTTGGTTTTTTTTGTCGATACGGTCCTAACAAAGCTAATTTCGTAAAATTCTGAGACCATTTGAAAAATTGCCATTTTCTGGTCGATCGAAATTGATTGAAACTGTCAAAACACGTTTTACCTCGCCGCGCTCACATATTGATTCAGAAAATTATGCAAATTGGAATCTAGCATTAATTTGACATCCCGGATCCAACAAAAGTAGTTTCATCGAAAACAAAGGTCGTTTGCAAAATTTCCATTTTGAAGGGCTATATATCCATAGCGACTATCCTGAATTTTCAAATGGGCATAACTTTTTATTCCCGCTATGAAATTTCGATTTTCCGGATTCGTTGGAAAGATATTCTCAATTATATTCTAATATTTTTGGCTTCGCCAAAATCCGGTTTATTTTGAATCCTGTACATTCATTTAAAATTTGAAATCGAAATTTCAGACTATCGCACCATTTTCAATTCCTTTTATAATTAAAAATAAATATTTATATTTTAATGTCAGTCTATATAAATACATACGTCTAATTCTATTCAAAATAAATTTCTCGTCGTCATTATTTAAAATAAATCGTTTTAAATATTCAAAATTCATTAAATTCGCCAAAATAAAAAATTTAAATTGGCTCAGATTTTCCAGGTTGTTACAATCTCCCCCACTTAAAATCTTTTCGTCCTCGAAAAGGAACGAAGCTGAAAGTTGTTTTACTAACCAACTCAACTTTCATTATTTTCTTTATGGCTTAAGTTCTTTAACTTTTCTGTTTCTAAGAACTTTCAAATTTTTCAAAAATTTGGCTAACACCCTAAATTTTCGAAAAATTTCGCCATAACATCCCCTGCTCCGGGAGCACCGGGAAAATCCCGAAATTGCCATACAGGCCTCTCCAATCCAAAAAGAAAAAGAAACAGCCAATCGGCTCATAAAATCATCCAAAACCCAAAAAATTAGTAAACATGTACCTATTTGTCGGGCAAACAATTTTATTCCTCTTCTCTAGCCTCCTTACAATGACCTGTTCAATGGATATACATGTATATACATGCAATTGTAATCAATTTTCAGTTCGTTCAAAATTTGGTTCCATAAGGCTAAATGGTTCAAAATTTTAATTAATCAAAACAACAATCAAACAACACAACCAGCAATCAGTTAGTGAATTAACGTTTCAAATTCATAACTTTGATATATATATAGAAAATCATGTTTTTGATGCCAAATCACAACAATAAACCCTATCTAGTTTTGGTTCTCACACTAGTCAATTGGAAATATATAAATATCCCACTTTCGAAACTCGAAGATAAATACTGGTGATGGCGCGCAATCATCAGAATCATGTCCGGGCGACTAGAGTGTGATTCTATACCTATCCAGCATATTAAAACTTCGAATATACGTTCATGACGCATGTATGCAAAATCTTTATATATTGGATTGTCGAAATTCAATACAAAATAAAATATTCAAATACGTACACTTGAATTTAATTTCAAAACAAAATTTGTTTTCAATTTTTATTTTAAAAATAACACTCTTTCGACTTGCTCTAGGATACTACTGATCCCATCTCTAACGAGCCATTCTTATTGGACATTACTAGTCCAATCTCTGATGAATTCATTCGTTCGGTTCTAATGTGTCTTGTTCTCGATCTCTGTAAATCAAATCTCTGATACCAAATGTAATAATTGAGAATTTCGCTCGATTCGAATCGATCGCTAAACCGACCAAGACCGTTCGAAACCCCTGATTGTTTTGAGAACACGACAAATCAGAATACAAACAGAAGAACGTTTCATTGCTATTACAACAATTTCCATCAGAGTACAAGAATATACATAGTATAAAAAAAATATTACATATTTGACAAATATCAGAGATTTAAATTACATTTAAATACATAGCAGGGGAAAAACAATACAACACACAACTGAAAGAAATACACGAATACAGAGCTTTCCGAATATCACTTCAGCTATAAACCAGGATCCTGTGAATATAAATCTGCAAAACCAAAACTACTAGTTGCCCGTGTGGAAAATAGGGGCACCTAGAGTTTAGGTTAAAACAATAAACTCCAGGTCAGTCATGTGACTGGTGTGAGAAATAAAACAGTTATTAATCTTTAATTTTAAAGTTAGGTAAATCAAGAGACCATGCCGTATAACACGGAACGGGTTTCCTCCCAAGAATATCAGTGCATTAAACAAACAGCGCAATGCTGAATAAATAAAAATGAAGCTATTATAAGACCCAGGTCCCATCACACAATGCAACGCAAGCCGGAGGATAGGGTTTTACCTTATAATAGCCAAAGAATGCTTGATACGTTTAAAAACAGATTATTTTGACATTACTATAAGTGTATAGTGTCAAAACAATTTCAATCATAAGTATCAATCATAGACGACATAGCTACCATCCACTACGTCGCCATACTAGGTTCTACAAATAAAACCGAATTATCATGTATTGGAAATTGGACTCCATCATGAGTCGAGGCAAGGGGCAAGCTCCTCTCCATTCGAGACACTCTAGCAAATGTCTCAGGACCACACACAGCGATCCTGGATCTTCAGGGTCGGTCCCCTCTTACTTTTGAGGAATAGTTATTCCTGAACACATGTTTCCCGGTCCTATCAGACCTATATCCGAGGCGCCTCGCATCCAACAACCACACAGGTAAAAAGTATATAAATGTCAGGGCTGGTAGGTCACTGACATCGATCACGTATAGCTAGAAAGAAACGTCGTGCTCTCCCTGCAGTCACTATCCCGTTTTTGACTCATACCGAGCTGTGAGGCTCGCGAATTAACGCTATACACAAAGTTGTGCCACATAGGCCGTGCTTTGATCATCAACCACAAGACTTTGCTTTTCAACAAAAGCCTTGATCATTTGCCACTTAGGCATGCCACACAGGAAATTCATGCCATGCGAGTGATATCTATCGATATATAACATCTAAGCTCGTACGTCTCAGAGAAGGGCGTTAAGCAAGAGAATAAATTCTCCGCCGCCAAACAGATATATATTTAATAGAAATCAATCACACAGAATAAAATCCAATGTCAGACACACAGTCCATTTACAAGTTCGTTCTGGGTCTGAACGAAACCGGAGGAACCTTATTCCTCGCATACCCATCGATCTCCAAGTACATCTGGACGATCACCAACTGATTCCCTCCTCTTGGGTGTACAGCCCAATCAAGATCATCAATAATCATCCAAATGATGTGAAAACCTCCGGTCTTCAACCACCGTCTTCATCTTCGACTTATCGTCAAATCGGTTATTCAGAATGGGTGTAAGCCAAGCCTTTCCGAATAACCCGCGTATATAACAAACAAGTGTTACACAAACACAACATACGCCTTATTCCAATTCACAATATTCTTTTATTTAAATATTCACATTCTTAGGGAAAGGTTCCCATTAATTTTATCAAAGATAAATTCTTCTAAATTTATTCTTTAATCTTCCTTTGGATATCATTTCAAACCATGTTAAGGTTTTCCAAACTAGTCGGGATTAGCGAACCACACCGAAGTAATCATTTATTTTATTTCTCAATCCCAACCTATTCATCCCATGGAGCAAAACTGGTAATACTCCATATCTAACACCATGGTATTATCGGTAACTATTAATTACCATTTCATGTTCAAATCTAATTAAAGATTTAACTATCGCTTTGGAGCAAAATTGGTGATACTCCATTCTCGATCATTTCAATCTAATTAAAGATTCATTAAAACTCCACTTACTTTTAATCTTCCCAAAAATCAATATCCTGTCTTTAACTGGGTTAAAGAACCAATGTCATCTAAAACACGGTTCACGGTAAACCCAAAATCACTTTCCATTGTTAATCGGGTTAAAGAACAGGTGTTAATTAAAACACCACTCACGATAAACCCCAAAAACCAATTTAAATTCAATTCCAATTAAATACTAATTAATTGGACAATTTCACTAAATCTTAATTAAAAGATTTATTCTTTTCTAAACTGGGTCCAAGAATAGTGTTATTCAAGACACCATTCACGATGAACCCAAAATCCCATTTGATATTAAATACAAGGCTCTGAATAGAAAATATATCGGTTTATATTCAATATCAGATTCTGAAACCAACAAATATCGTGTTGGAAATAACGATATAAATATATCTTTCAAATTTCTACAACCATATCTGTATAATCACGAAATCCAACATCGAAATATTCCGAAGATAATCTCGATTCAAATCCATTCCAATTCTTATATTGGAAATTCTGATTATTTTTAAAACCACTTCAAATCCAATTTATTTATTCAAAAATATTGGATTATAATTCTAGTTCATAACTAGTTCATTTCGATAAAAAAATATTTTTATCCTTTTTAAATATGGGATTTTTCACCCCAATTCTTTCTAAATCATTTATTATGATTTTTCACAAATTATTGATATTTTTAATAATTTTATCAAGACCCGTACAGTCGATTTCCAATAACGGTCGTCGAACTGCACTTACAACGACCTTTTCCAAATTTGATTTGGACATAATTCCAAATCCAACCGTTAGATTTCAAATTTCTAATATTCATTGGAAATCTCTTTTCGATACGAACCCAACGGTTCCGGTTTCAGGAGAATCTGACGGTGGATCTCCCGTAGTGTCCATTCGAAGTCAATGGTCGAAATTCGCGAACTGCCGCAGTGCGGCGCATTCTATTCGGGCCATTATATTATATATATAATATATATTTCGTCGATTTCTATTTAAAACATATTTTATAAATCGTTTTAAATTCGTTTTCAAAACGATTTCAACTTCATATTTAATTTCTAATCAAAATTGAATATTCCATATCATCGATATATAAATGATAATATTCTCAAAACATTATATTTTGAAATCAATTCCTTTTCGATATTCATTATAAAAATGAATAAAATCGATATAAATATCATTCACTTCAAAATGGCGCAAATCTAATCAATACGGCTTTATATATTTCAATAACTTCGTTATTCGATTCAACAAATGAATATTTTCTTCAACACATGAATATATACTTTATTCAACACATGAATATTTACTAATTCTTACTTACAATAAAAATGTGAATTTTATTGTATAAATATTTCGTTCAACACATGAATCGTTTCAAAACATTAATATTCTCAACACATGAGTTTTCTTTTATTCAACACATGAATATATATTTTATTCAACACATGAATTTTTATTTTCTAAATTGGAATGAGACCCACTCAATTACCATATATTGTTATTTACATGGATTCTATTCAACACATGTATATAATAGCAATGATAAATAAATAACCATCATCCTAAGTGCACCACACAACTGCATAAGCATTAAATATAAATAATTAACGCTTACACAGTCTGTCAACCAATCGATTGACATACAACTAAATAATTGGGAATAGTATACGCCAAATATCATCCCAACACCCGTGTGGGGGTTCAAATCAACAAACACTGAATATTATTTATGCAGTTGGGCGATGTGTAAAATTTATCGTCCCAATCAATATCCTTCAAATGGGTGTACATAAACAAATTGTCTGATTTGTAATGAATATTTATTTTATTCATATACACGTTAAAAATTATATTTTTAACGATAAAATATTTTTAACTATATAAATATTTTATTTCATTCCACATCACACAATCAATTTTCACCACACAACAAAATCAAACAAGTCGTCCATGGTCTGTGGACAACGGGTGTCGGGTGCTACTAAGCACCATCTGCATCCTAGTATAAAATTTAACTAGAAAATGAAATTTAAAGTCAGAAGTTCTCACCTTTAGGTTCCACTCCGCCAATTTTACTTCTGAACTTCTGAACCGTTTGGATTTGTTTGAAATTCAAATGCAGTCCTTACCACGCTGTTCATAATAAAAATTATATTTTTATTGCTTCATCCCAATAGATAAAAATCACATTTCATTTATAGTTCATATATTTTTACAACGCTCCTTCCTATATAAAAATTATATTTTTATATTTCTATCCCTTATATAAAGATCGAATTTTTTATTTCGACACTATAAAAATCATATTTTTATTTCAACATATATATAATAAAAAAATCAGATTTTTATTTCGCTACATAAATAAAAATTATATTTTTATATTCTCTATTATATAAAAATCATATTTTTAATCCGCTACTCATATAAAAATAGAATTTTTATTTCGCTACAACATATATAAAAATTTTATTTTTATATTCTCTGTCTTATAAAAATCACATTTTTATAATCTCTACTATATAAAATTCATATTTTATTATTTCTATAGTAATATAAAAATCTCATCTTTCTTTTAAAATCATTCATATAAACATCTAAATCTTTTACATATGAAAAATCAAATCTTTGTGTGATAAAAATCGCTACTTTGATATGATAAAAATCGAATCTTTCTATATGATAAAAATCTTAATGTTTTTATTTATAAAAATACTAACCTTTTACTTACAAAAATATATAAAACTGAAAAGAAAAATAAATAATAAATAATATAAAATAAAGGAATTACTTTTTTTCTTCGTTGTGATTGGATTTTAGAAGGAGAGGTGCTTCTAGACCCGTAGCTTCGAATTAGAGAGGGGGAAGAAGAAGAGGCGGAGGAGGAGGGCCAGGGAGGTAGCGGCGGATGCTGGTGGGGTGCGGAGGTCGTGGGTGGCCGGTTGTCGGCGGTGAGTGGGTGGTCAGGCCTTAAAGGGGCGGGTTTTTAATTGGGGGAGGAGAATGGGAGGAGGAGGCACGGCAGGAGGAGAGGGAGAGGCTGGGGCCGATCACCGGGGGGGAGGGGGGTAGCTTGCGCGGGCGGCGCGGCGGCGCCAGGGGCGAAGATTTGTCTCCATCCTTCCTTTTTTTAAAACGAAATCGGGTTTGACTGAGGGTGTAAAGGGGGAGGGAGAATATAGAGAGGGGGGTGTTATATAAATAATATATATTTTATTATTTTAAAATTTCAAAAAGCAACTTTTTATTTCGAACTCGAAATCGAACTCACCGACTGTCGTCCCTAGCTAATTAACCTCATTCCAAACACAATGGGATATGTATCTCAGGCTGATTCGATTGTTTCGATCAGTTTCCGTCAAAATCAAAATATAAATCTATATATTGAATTTGAACGCGCATTTCAATTTACTGGGGCCACATACGGACTCTAAAATTCCAGAAAAATTATATCTGGCTTTGTTTTGTCGATACAGTCCTAACAAAGCTAATTTTGTCAAATTCTGAGACCGTTTGAAAAATGGCCATTTTCTGGTCGATCGAAATTGACTGAAATTGTCAAAACACGTTTTACCTCGCCACAATCACATATTGATTCAGAAATTTATGCAAATTGGAATCTAGCAATAATTTGACATCCTGGATCCAAAAAAAGTGGTTTCGTCGAAAACGAAGGTCGTTTGCCAAATTTCCATTTTTAAGGGTTATGTTTCCATAGCGACCATCCTGAATTTTCGACTGGGCATAACTTTTTATTCTCGCTATGAAATTTCGATTTTTCGGATTCGTTGGAAAGATATTCTCAATTAGATTCTAATATTTTTGGTTTCGCCAAAATCCGGTTTATTTCGAATCCTGTGCATTCATTTGAAATTTGAAATCGAAATTTCAAACTACCGCGCCATTTTCAATTCCTTTTATAATTAATAATAAATATTTATATTCTAACGTCGATCTATATAAATATATACGTCTAATTCTATTCTAAATTAATTTTCTCGTCGTCATTATTTAAAATAAATCATTTTAAATATTCAAAATTCATTAAATTCGCCAAAATAAAAATTTTATATTGGCTCAGATTTTCCGGGTTGTTACACAGCGTCACCACTAATAGCCACATCATTCATGAACCACCCCTTATGTTGTGATCAAACATGTGCACTAAAAAATGGCCCAGCTCCAGTTTCTTGATTTCCAATCTTCATCATTGAGACCGCAAGAAGCCATGAACCCTGTTCCATTCCCTACCGTGTCACTCAGCTCTTTGTGCCTCAAGTCATTCCCGAACACGTCGTTAGTTGCTTGTTTCCAGTCTACTTCGATCAACAACATTGTGAACACAACCATCACGAGTTCTTCAGGTTGAAGTTACCCACTCGACAACACCTAGAATTTAAGATGATATACTTTGGTCTTTCTTGCAAATTCCTACATGCAAATACAAAAACTGATTTAATACCTCAGTCATAAAATCAAATACTATTTCATTGATACAGTATGTTATGCATTAATTATAACTTCTACGACATCCAATAGCAAGAACTGTATGTTACGCTCTTACTACTTCAGCTTCTACAACAAAAACATTCACAATTAATTTTGTAACATATTCATTACCATAGTACTGTAAACATGGATGAACTAACCTCAGAAACAAAAGCAAAATCTTCCTTGCCATTATACACAATGGACTAGAAAGATCCCTAAAAGCCACTATATGCAATGTTCACTAAAACAAAATTAACATGATTAAAAGATTAACCATACTTATTACGTCCCAATCTTGCTAGAAACAAAAAAGGCTGTAGTTGTATCATGAAACGTACTGCATATCCAAAGCATTTGAAATGGTTACAACTATAACAAATAGACAACATAGTATTGAAGTAAACGTGTACCGCATAATCGTGTGGAAATTATGCTGAACACAGGCGTGAATATCATAAAGAACTGAGTTGGTTTGGAGATGAGACAAGTTATGATAAATAAAAGTTGATGTACAACTCACTAAACAAGGTTTTCAAATAGTGCTCCATTCAATCTCGATTTTTATGACTCCATTCTCAGAGTTGATAAGATGATATGTTTCGTTGATGTGCCCATTGTGTACAGCGTCTGATAAATTGATGTTCACCTGCCCCAAATTTTCCTTGGGAAAATAGTTGAAGCCTTTTCTCTTTCTCATTAATTCAATGGGAATCTTTTCATCTACAGGCAATTTGTACAACAATTGTATCCTGAACAAATCGATATAAAACAGGGAAATTGAAATATGTCAGTCCAATTTCCAAGCAAAAGAATGAAATTGCAAATTTATTTTAAAAAAACGAATTCTATAAATTAAAAATTGAATTGAAATCAGTAAACTACAAATTGAAACTAGTAAATTACCTACATTAGTTCTGAGCAACAAGATTGGGCGTTGATTGAATTTCGAATCGAGAGCAGCGCTGCAGCAGCTGTCGCCTTTGCCCGTCGCTGTCGCCGAAAAATTTGGAATTGATTGAATTGCGATTGTCGCCGAAAAATTGGATCTGAAATGGAATCTTTCAATCATCAAAATAAGGAACTGGAAAATTGAAAAAGGAGCAGACTAATGAGGATGAGGAAAGCTAGGGTAGGGGAAACGGGGAAATGAGGGAGATGAATGGACGAGATTCAGAAACAAGAAATTGGGGATAAGGGTTTTTTTTGACGAAAGAGCTTTTCGAGATTAGTAGGTGCAGAAATTACGGAATGGGAGACAAGACAGAGAGAGACTGAAAAATTATATGGCAAAATACCAATCTGGAGCGCAAAAATTTTGTTTTAGAGCCAAGCGGAATTTGAATTTGGTGCCAAAAGAGAATTTATATGCCTTACCATGTAACATTCTATACTAAACATTCAAAAAAACAAAATTCATCCGTATCGTATTTGAAAAATAAAAATGACCTGATATTAGAAAAATAAATACAAATATGGATATGGTCACACTCTCATCCAATGATTATTCATTTGAATACAATTAAACTTATACTTAATTTTTCATGTAATTTAATAGATAAAATTATTGTCATTTATTATTTTATATAAATAAAATATCTTAAAACGTATTGTAATTTTTATCATTTTTACTATTAAAATTTAATTTTAACTATTATTATTATTTAATTATCATCCACTTAATCAACATTTGTTATAAAATTGTATAATTAATTATAAATTACACCACTCAATAGTGAATTATTTATAAATTATAGACTATAACGAAAATTTCATCCAAATTATAAAATCAAATAAAATAAGTCAGAAGTAATAAGTAAAAACTATATTAAATATAATATGATTTTTTTGAGAATTTTATTTTATTTAAACATTAAATATTTCTTATAATAATAACTATTATTAACTAGTACTTATTTACTTTTAGTTATAACTGATTATCAATTATTAAAAATCAATTACTATGTACATGTTACTAGTTATTTAGTATTTATTAGTTACTTCGTATTTAAATTTATTAATACTATTTATCGGTTATTATTTTTATATATATATTATTAATTATTTAATTTTAGTTATTTCGTATTTAAAATTATTATTATTATTTAATAGTGATTATATTATTTATTATTATTTGAAAATGAAAGGTTTTAATAGACATCTATTAGAATAAAAATAGGCATCTATTACACCGACCCCAAACTCCACCGAACACAAATCCGAGCTCACCAACATGTTCCTCCTTTCCACCTCTACACTTTACACCCACTCGCCCAGACTTCAGCACCTTCATTTGAATCCGACGATTTAACCCGTGAGCAGCTTCAGGAAACGCGTGAGCTTCCCATAAACATCGACACATTTTCTCCCTGAATTCCACCAAATCATACCACATTGCAACTCTCTCCTTCCTCATCACCAATCCAAGCTCCAATTCGACCATCGTCGCTTCCATCTCCGACCATCTGCAAACCTAATTTCCGATGATCCAAAACATCGACACGGAAAGGTCTCGTTTTTGCACTAAAAATACTACACGCTTCTCTGATCGTAACGGCGCAGACGGCGAGATCTAATTCTTCTTGGTTTGTGAGATTTGATTTTTCGAAGATCTTTGAACACATTTTTACATTTACTGTAATTTCATGATTTCTCTCTCACTGATGGATGAAATATGAATCCGTTAATTCCTAAAATCATAAAATATATTCCGGACAACTTTGGTGTTTATCATTTTGGCTAGAAATGAATGGATTAGGAGATTTGGATTTTTGAGTGAAAGGAGACATGGATTTTCATTAACAGGAAGGTGAAAACTTAGAGTACAGAGGAAGGAGAAGGTCGTAGATTTTATCTGTAGCTTGACCAGAGAAAAAAAATGCCCTTTTTAATAAGATTTTAAAAGTAATTTAATTGTTTAATTAAAGGACACTTGGTTCCTTTCTTTGAGCTTCATAATATGCATTTAGACAACTAAAGGGACACATAATCCTTATTTAAAAATCAACCAATGCATGTTGATAAAAATAGTTTATTTATTTATTTGCTAAATTTTTATATTTTAGCTACATTTTAGTAACACCTATAAATGTAACAAGTTTATAATACATATATACATAACCAATATTTTACTTAAGATTTAACAAAGTACTTAATATTTCAAAAATGTAAATTTACATCATTTACTAAATATAACTTATTCAAAATGAGATTTTACACAATAAATCTTTCTGGAAATTAATATATTAATAAAAATAAATGATATAATACCTTGTTAATATTAAAAATATTTACTTAAATAAAATCTTAAAAGTGATCTTAAAAATAAGCTACTCTTATCAAAACAAAATATTTATTCAACTCATATGTATATATCTATATATAATTTTTTTTATAAATAATACTTGTATCTAAATCCTATTAAATTCACTTGACCTTCAGAAAATTTGAAATTATATCATATATTAGACATTGAAAACAGTAGATCATTACAATCTCCCCCACTTAAGACTTTTCGTTCTCGAAAAGGGAAGTTCGTAAAATTATACATAAACAAAATAAATCTTACCAAGAAATTTGTTTCAAAATTATTTACAAAATTTGTTAACCTTGAAATTTATAAAAAAAATAGCTTATAGGAACAAAATCTCCATATGATTAATTTGGTAGAACTCTTAGATCAAATGTTTATTTATACAAAACAAAGATCACTGTATTATAAAATATAATTTGTTGGAAAGGTTAATTTAAGTAAGTTTGAACTTTTATTAACATTTGTAAGCATTTGAAACCTCAGGATGATTTCTTTGACCTAGAATCCCATTTTCTATTTCAAACCATTGGAATACTACATATTCCTTTCATATAGAAAATCATACTTCACTTCGAGATCTCCAAAACAAAATTTGCTTTCAAAATTTTCAAATATATATAATGAAATCTATATGTTATTAGTTCAAGAAGTTCATCCTCATGATAAGGCAACTGAGTATCAGCCCATCGCACGAAACCCAATATTTCATCACAACCCAGCTTTAGTCATGGTTACTCGAACAAACCAAATCATTTCAAAATCATAATTTACAATTACTTATTGTTTTCAAACATCTCAAAATATCGGGATTCTAGTCATCGAAACCACTGCTTATTATAAACAGTTTATAATCTATTTATTATATCCAAAACGGTAGAAAAAATAATTTCCAAGCAGCTTATGTCGACATTAAGATTTCAAGTTCCGAATTCATACCAAACTTTGTGAATTTTAATTTTCATTCTTTATATAAGTTGAATTTTTTTCCTTATCGACTCATATTATCATAAATTGGTCTTATGCAAATTCAAACTTACATTCCAACCGTTTAAACTTCATACATGGCATTAACTTCTTTTAAAATTCAATATTGCCTCAAAATTTCAAGACTTTTATATAATATTTTCCAAAAGTCCAATTCCATAATTTAGAAGTCATATTCATAAAATCGAACAACGTTTCTTTTTGTTTGTATTTCGAGATCTACGACATTTATTCATTCTTCTTTCAAATTCCAAATATTGTTTGGAAAGTTACTTTATTCAACAAGTCTAGCGAAAATCGTTGAAACATTCTTTTCAAATTACCACTATGCTTTCGCTGCGCTACTACGATTTAACATATACATATTTCAAACAATTTGTCCCAAATGCTAGAAATTGATTTCGAAGATTCTCCGAAATTAAAATCTTTATATTTAGGAAAAATCAAATTTTTCCTAGTCTACTTACTACGCAAGGTTTACTATTTGAAGTTCGGTTAACATAAGGCTTTGGACAAATTGAAACTACCTAATCTGAATCAGTTCCTAGTTTTGTTGGGTACTCAAGTTTTTCCCATTAACTTTTTCTTGAGTAAATCTTACTTCAAGTTTCGTTTTCCATTGTATCATAAGCGATTACTCTTTAATACTTTCTATTTGGATTGCTCATACAGTTTTAATAGGGAAAGATAGTTCTCTCCCCCACTTAGATATTTGTTACAAATTAAACCATTTTTTCCAAACAAATTCTCAACTTAAGTAAAATTACCTTCAAATTCTTTGAGGGGAGTTTGATTGCCGAAATATACTTCCGAGAAAAATAGCTAAATCTTGCATTTTACCGTTTACAATTCATGCCAGGTATAGGTTTGACTATATTGCTTAACACTTATCGAGGAAGATGATATCTTCTCTGATTATACTTATTAGATCTTAATATTTATATTCAAACATTCGTTATGACTTGATCAATTACTTTTGTTAGAACGGAGTGATGTTCGATGCATGTGATTAACAAATAAGCTTATGTACGTGCATATTCAAGATTCATTTTTTAATTCTTCATACGAACTTTATTCTTAAACATTTTTTTCTAGCTATTGATAGGCTACTCATAACTTATTGTCCAGGTTAATTATGTTTTTAGCTTATCTACCTTATATTACATTTCTTTAATATTTCCAACATATCGAAATAATTTAAGTATTTCTCGACGTCGTAGCCGGAATCATATAGTCATCCCACTTTCAAAACTCAAAAATCACTACTGATGGTGCCATGGTCATCAGTAAATTCATCCTCGAGCGACTAGAATGTGATTCTATATCTATCTAGTATATGCTGGACTTCGTATATATGTTAGCTAGGCGTATATTCAAAATCCCTATATACTCGATAGTCCAATCGCGATGTCGAACAAAATACTCAAGAATCCCTTATCCTTAATTATATTTCTAAAATAATCATACTTTCAAAATGATTTACCTAGTTCAAAATACTTTATATGGATTTCAAAATACGCTCTCTCGACATAATATTCCAAATTCTCATTCTAAGGCATTTCTGACCCTATCTCTAATGAGACGTTATAACTCTGATGAGTCCTATCTTTTGTTCAAAATATGTCGTACCCCATAGCTTTGCATAAACCAAAGCTCTGATACCAACGGTAACGGGACTAGGCTCGACAACCTCCATCCAGCGGTTACACTCTGCCGTGGCATTACATTGGTACCCCAGTCTGCCTTATTTTACGACCCGCCTTTCGACAACTCAGCCAACCCCTCAGGGACGTGTAGGAGTAAGAGTCCACTGCTCGCTACCAACCCACATGGCGAGAACCTCCTATCATGCTGACTCAAGACGAATAAGGACTAGTGTGAGAACATAAAACACTTGTTTTTAGGATTCATTTTAAAGTTGGGAAATTCACCGGACCATGCCGCTGACGCGGAATAGGTTTACTCTATGTGAATGCTCGTGCATATAAATACGAAATGACATTTTTTTTAAATGAAGCAATCATAAGCTCGTCCAACATCACACAATGCAAGCGCACACCAGATGGGCGAGTTTTATCTTATGATAATCAAATATGCTTTCATACGTAAAATCATCTTTTCAGATTATATATATAGTGTGGAAAACCATTTCGCAAATAAATGTATTAATCCTAGACGGCATAATACCCCATCCTATTATGTCGCCATATATATATACACAAACCAAAACCGTGTGGCACATATTGGAATTTGGGTTTCCAATTTGATGATTCCTGGCACGAAAGATCAATCGGAATACAAACGAAATGTAATCACGGGTTTTTCATCCAGACGCGGACACCAATACAAATCGCAAGGTAGATCAACAGTTTTCGACCAGACACGGCCCCCCGAACATACCCTATTCCATAAGTCATAAGTGGTTTCCCACTGCTGTAGTGGTCATCATCAATTCATATATATATATATATATATATATACAACCTAACCGCCAGTTTCTCATCATCCGGGGTGTGAGGTTTTGTCGAAGTCACGTCATACACAAAGCATGCCTAGATAAGCAATGCCTTGATCGTACAAGCTCATTTCATATCTTAAGTATGTCACATTTTCCATTCACAACATGACCACTGATTTCCATCCATACATAACCACTTCGAGCTCGTACGTCACAAACTAGATACATATCAACGGAAATCAGTGTTATGCCATCAATTTCAATGTCAGACACACCATCTATACAAGTCCGTCCTGGGTTTGAACGGAACAAAAATCCGAAAGTTCTCCCAATATGTTCGGACTTCCTGCCACTCCGGTAATAGGGGCATCTCCCTACTGTAGCTATTCATTAAGGAAACCAATCAGCAGACAGTCCATTCGATTGTGAAGAACCACGGTCTTCATTCGTCAATTCCAAGTCTTGAATATGCTTCATGCATCGTATTATTACTTGGAATGGTTTTCGGACTTAAATTTGATCCTGGACTTTCCAAGCAATAAGCGTATTCTTAAATCGATAGTCGTGGATCACACGGACTTTTCAATTCAATCACCTTCCAATTATTTACAATGTTAGAGTTGGATTCGTCATAAATTCTTTCATCATTCTTAACCTTTCTTTAAAATCAAATATTCGATTTTCCAACCTTTATTTCCAACAAAACCCTTCGATCCTTATACTCAAACATAATCCTTCGATTCTTTAAGTTTATCGAATCTTTATTTGGATTAGAATTCCATTAACGATAGTCCAAACAATTTATTGTTCAAACATTAGTTTGATAGGGTAAATTCGACTTATATCCGATATAAATTCACAATTCAACAAGCACTATCAGAACCTTGGTGTAAATATTTTTCTAGTGCTTCTGATAATATTTGTTTAACTTTGGAATTACATATCGAATATCCATCACAACTCCATCCAACTCATTTCCTTTTAAATTCTAATATTTAGAATTAATAAATAATTCCAAGTTCAATTATTTAAAATCCTTCCGAACCATTTTACAATCCCTTTTAACCATTTAAAATAGTGGTTCACGATTATGAAATTTCAAAACCCATTTATTTTTGGAAAATGGAATAATAACGTTTGAACGTTACTAAAAGCGCTGCAATAGTCGTTTAATTCAAATAGATTCCAAATCAATTCAAAAATTCAAATAATTCATTTCTGGTTACTTTAAGTTGATAAAGTAAGATTTTTCATAAATTCTCTCAAACTTCAAACTTGTTTGATTTGGATTTCCGTTATGATCGCCGAACTAAACGTACATCGACTTTTTCCAAATTTGTTTTGAACATAATTTGAAAAATCGTGCGCTGAAATTTGAAAATTTCTTTCTATTCAAAACTATTAATGTTTGAAAATCAACGTTTCTAGTTTCAAATCAACCCGATTTCAAACCATCAAGTTATAACCATTTTTGAAATCGATAATTACGATCTGTCGCGCCATAGCGTGTTATAAATCGATAAAATTCGCTCAAACCCTTTCAAATTGAATTTATATTTCCAATTCAAATAACTTTATTTCAAAATCGATTGTTAAGTTTAATCAAAAATCATTCATAGTTCCAAAACCTAATTTAAATTTAAATAGGCTACAAACAATGGAAATTCCGAAACCCTTTTATTTGAAATTTAAACTTAATATTCATGAATGGACACTATGCGGCATTCTAGGTTTAAAAATTCAAATTTATTTCTAAGTTTAAATAATTCAAATTTAAATTTCAAATTTTATTTTAATTAACCCTCCCGTCCATCGGACCAGTTAGCGATAGCCAGGGAGAGCAGGAAACTGAATTTCCAAACCCAAGCCTAGACACTATCCTCTCTGTCATCCTAGAGCGTTCTGGTATAATATTATAAAATATTATATTTAAATTCCAAATCTCTTTCCGAATTAACTGGATAAACAATATTTTAAAATTTTGAAAGTCAATCTTTATTTAGATGGAAGGAAATTTAAATCGATCATTTGTATAATTCCACAACTACAGT
The DNA here is from genome assembly GCA_030737875.1 of Allium sativum. Classification (NCBI taxonomy): domain Eukaryota; kingdom Viridiplantae; phylum Streptophyta; class Magnoliopsida; order Asparagales; family Amaryllidaceae; genus Allium; species Allium sativum. The sequence goes on along the minus strand of CM060922.1, from coordinate 246,259,393 downwards.
GTTGTGTTGCTTCATGCAACATAATAAAACAACCATATAAATTGGATGATCATAAATTATAATCATCATCCATACACAAACAATTCAGTTGTGCACAAGTGTTTTGGTCAATAACGCTTTTAGTGTTCAGTGTCATCTAATTACATGCACATCCATTCACACCAGAACATCCATATCCAACCAACAACTAATTATAATTAATCTCATTTAATTATACTTATTCAATAACTACTAATAAATAAATAATTAAATCAAATGTTCTCACCGTCGTAGCTCCAAAAATGTTTACTGTCGGGACGGACAAACCAACGAACACTGCTACTGTTGTACGTACTGCTTTCCATTCCATTCCATTAGCATTCGATGATTGTTCGGTTAATTATATATCGGAATTGAATTAATAGCGTTGTTGTTATATATTGTCATACGTATATAAGGATACTTCATTTTTTTTATTTTCCATAATTTATACTTAACTAAAATTACCAGAATTATAATGGATTGATGGATTCTATTTTCTGATACGATTCTTACGGATCTAACGGCGCGTAAATCCGAGTTAAATTGAGTATGATATGAGATTACAAAGTTTAACAAATTTAAACTTAGATTAAATAAAACCATACCCATATATATTGGCCCAAGGCCCAACTTCTACCATCCAAGCCCAGCTCAACTCCTTCTTCATCTTCTCCTCCCTGCGCCTTCTTTATTGCTCACGCTGGAACACCATTGTTGTGCACAGTGTGCACCTACGCCGACCCCAAACTCCACCGAACACAAATCCGTGCTCACCAACATGTTCCTTCTTTCCTCCTCTACACTTTACACCCACTCGCCTAGACTTCAGCACCTTCATTCGAATCCGACGATCGAACCCGTGAGCAGCTTCAGGAAACGCGTGAGCTTCCTACAAACATCGACACATTTTCTCCTCGAATTACACCAAATCATACCACAACGCAGCTCTCTCCTTCCTCATCACCAATCCAAGCTCCAATTCGACCATCATCGCTTCCATCTCTGACCATCTCCAAACCTAATTTCCGACGATCCAAAACATCGACACGGAAAGGTCTCGTTTGCGCACTAAAAATACTACACGCTTCTCTGATCGTAACGGCGCAGACGGCAAGATCTAATTCTTCTTGGTTTGTGAAATTTGATTTTTTGAAGATCTTTGAACACATTTCTACATTTACTGTAGTTTCAGGATTTCTCTCTCACTGATGGATGAAATATGAATCCGTTAATTCCTAAAATCATAAAATATATTCCTGACAACTTTGGTGTTGATCATTTTGGCTAGAAATGAATGGATTAGGAGATCTGGATTTTTGAGTGAAAGGAGACATGGATTTTCATTTTACAGGAAGGTGAAAACTTAGAGTACAGAGGAAGGAGAAAGTCGTAGATTTTATCTATAGCTTGACCAGAGAGAAAAAATGCCCTTTTTAATAAGATTTTAAAAGTAATTTAATTGTTTAATTAAAGGACACTTGGTTCCTTTCTATGAGCTTCATAACATGCATTTAGACAACTAAGGGGACACATAATCCATATTTAAAAATCAACCAATGCATGTTGATATAAATAGTTTATTTATTTATTTGTTAAATTTTTAAATTTTAGCTACATCTTAGTAACACCTATAAATGTAACAAGTTTATAATACATATATACCTAACCAATATTTTACTTAAGATTTAACAAAGTACTTAATATTTCAAAAATGTAAACTTACATCATTTACTAAATATAACTTATTCAAAATGAGATTTTACAACACAACAAATCTTTCTGGAAATTAATATATTTATAAAACTAAATGATATCATAACTTGTTAATATTAAAAATATTTACTTAAATAAAATCTTAAAAGTGATCTTAAAAATAAGCTACTCTTATCAAAACAAAATATTGATTCAACTCATATGTGTGTGTGTGTGTATATATATAATTTTTTTAAACAATATTTGTATCTAAATCCTATTAAATTCACTCACTACAACTAAACAGTCCTTTTACAACGGGAAAAAACCGTTGTAATATGCATTTCACAATGGGCATATGCCCGTCTTAATATGCCCCGTCATAATAGCTCCTGACTATTTGACAACGGGCAATGACTGTTGTAAAAGACCGTTGTAATATCTTGCTCTGTCACCTGCATATGACAATGGTTATTAACCCGTTGTAATAGCTTATAAATTACAAGCGGCCTTTGCCCGTTGTAATACAGTATATTACAACGGTTTTTGCCCATTGTAATAGAAAATTTAAATATAAATGTTGCGACATACATCCATAATAATAAGGAATATTTTAACATGTAATAAATACTGTAATGCAACAATAAAAATCACATAATAACACATACTAAAACACTGAAGCAAGAATCATATAATTCCAACACATTTCAAAAAGTTCGATAAGTTTACACTCCAAAAGACTAGATAAGTTTACATTCCAAAAGGTTAGACAAGTCACGTCGACATAGGTCTAACATAAATTACATAACTAGTTTCATAAGTACCAAAACTAGACCAAGGAAATGTAATCTTTGTGCCACGCGACGGCAGATCCAACGGCCTGTTGATCTTGAGTCTGCATATTTTTACTAGCACGGTGTGACTGCAAAAAAAGAAAAAAAGTTACCAAATATAGAGAGAATATATTATTATACACCATTCAAAACTTATTATACAACATTTAAGTCTTTGCATTGCTGTAACCTTACAGCCTTTGGTTCCATAGTCTTCCTACTTCACTTTACCGCTATTTCGAATAATATGCATATTAATGTACATTTACCGCTATTTTGTCTCCACTTTGTTTTATCCTGAGCACGGATTAATTTTCATTCAACAAAGTAATATTCAGGTAACACTATTTATTTCCCACAAAGCGGAAAAATGGGAAACCTACAACCTGCAATTTAAGATGAAAATCATTCAAGATGAAAAATATTTAAGATGAAAAATGGGTAACCTGCAGCCTACAATACAACAGTGTTCATATTAATGAAACTATTTTTTTGCATGTTCATATGGTTGTTAAATAGCAGATAACAACAACAAGATGCAACTTCAAGATACATATATGTTAAATAGCAGAACTAATATCAATTGTTTATGAATATTTTATAGCCATTTTACGTGCAAAATTACTAATATAATAGTTTCATATCCATTGTATCTTATTCAATCAATAAATGAAACAAACCATTGTTTTTAACATGCTGGAACAAAGATAACGCAATAAGAATGCACCATCTTAGACACAAAACCTGAATATATATTGTGAATTTATAGCTTAAACAATCAACATTATCAAAAGCAATTTTATGGAATCATACAAAATGTCAAAAAGATCAAACAATTCATTTTTATCTCAGTGTAATGAAATAAACAATAGTGCCTACAATTGCATGTTATCATGATGTTCAATCTTCTCTTTCATACCATTTAGATGCAAATTTTGCTTCTATGATATTAGAATTGAATGTACTGTAATCTAACCCAATGGGTAAAATAGTTAAAAAAAATATTGACAAACAGTATAGCCATAAACATATAAAAAGGACACAATGCAGCTGTTTATGCATGTATTTAAAGATCTTAAAAATAGTAAATGAGCTTTGGTTAAGCTTACCCCACATGAATACACCATCTGCAAGCATACTCTAATTTTTATTGAAATTCCTCATATTACTTTGAACAAGAAAATAAAATGAAAAGAAAAAGGAAAGCCTGTTACCTAACAAAATATTCCAGTTAACCACCATGCAGCAAACCCCCCATCTGACTGAATCCATACTTCATCTCCCATCACAAATCAGACCACTGTTATGCGTAGAACAATGTTTACATAGGAGTTTAAGTAGTCACGACCACATAAGCATGTATACACGACCATAAGGTGTTGCACATGTAACCATCACCATTTATCAAAATCAACTGAACAAATGTTGATCGCTACTAGTAAGGGGTAAACAGACCATCTATGTCCGTACATACGCAAGTGAGAAAAAAAACCGCAAAGCTCAGTAAAACATTCAATATTCATTTAAACATTATATGGTAAGGCAACCTAATATAAGCATTACTACACCCTCGTTCATTCTGCTATTTAATCGTCCATAGTTTAAAGTTTTTGGGTTCATTAATATACTTATCAAGTTATAATAATTCACCAATTTCATGTGTGATCAACATACAGGTAGTGCACACTTAAATGAAATTGTAAAACAGGTAGAATCGGCAACCAATTACTCACATCCAATACAACCCAAACCAACAAAACAATATATACGTAAGAATAAATTTCAGAGTTGAAATACTTGAATTTTCATAGTGAGATAACTTACCTTGAAACGCTAGCGATAAAAAAACAGAAATTGGCTGAAGTCGGTGAGTATTTGATTGATTTGCGGTGATGCGGCGGACTGTTGCTTGGACGCGGAGCCGGCCAGAGGAGTTCGATGCTTTGAAGTAGTTCGGACCTGATGGTGGAGACGACGAAACAGCGAAGGACAATTGGAGACGACGAAACAGCGAAGGACCTGATGGTGGAGAAGACGAAATAGTATCCACATCCATTGTCCTATGTCCAATGTATAACAAAGCCCGGAGTGACCAGAATATAAGTAACCAAACTCATAAAAATGTATTTAGTATTGTTATCCGACATTAATATTTGGCTTAAGATGTGGTCAGAATAGTTTAGTTTTAAATCTCCACAACAATATTTCCATCTCATGCGTCAAGTATTTCAGAAACACAGGAAATTTGGTAACAATAGTTGGAACAGAGCTTAAGCTACAGGGTCAAGGCAAATTGTGGTCATACTCATAGGGCAATGTCATTAACCAAAATAAGAGTAGAATTAAACATATAAGCAACCAAATGCTGAACAGTAAATGTCATGAACAGCTAAATCCACTCAAGACTGCCAATGTGACAACGATTGGAAAGCAATAAAACACCCACAACTAATTATACTTAGTGTAAACCGAAGTTGGAAACTTGCAACCAGTTTTAATCGTATACCTGTATACTTGCTTTGAGTCGTGGTAACAGCGAGAAAGGTGCTCGCTTGGAGCTGAAGCGTTGGTGTCGGGATTGATATCAACCAAGTCTTAAGACAAAAATTCCTGGTTTTATGCGAAGAATGCCTCGGATTTGAGTTACTACTCACACTCAGCAGATAGGGATGTTGGCAAAGAAATCCTCACAGCAACTTGGTTTGGCTTACTGGAGATATGCCAGGACTTAGTCGCGACGCCGGCGGCTTGACTGGGTTAGCTCAGGTGCTGGCGAACGGTAGTGACTTGGTTGTGACGAGAGCTACAGGCTGGTGAAACTACGATGGTGGAGAAAATGGAGCAACGGTGAACGGCAGGGGTAGAGGCCAAGTTGCAAGCGATGGTCTGGTGCTCGAGGCAAGGTGGCGGATTTTTGCGAGGAGGCGGTGAGGTTTCTGAATTTGAAACGAGGCGGACTACGGTGGAGAAAATGAGAAAAAGGGAGACGCAGTTCGACAGAAAGAGGATGGGACGTCGAGGTCAGTGGAGGAGAAGCGCGACTTGGGGTGGTCGAACCAGCGGCGGCTCAGAACGTCGCGAAGAGGAGATGAATTTTTCACTACTGCCACTATTTCAATTTTAGGGATTTTGATTTCTCAGATGGAACAAATGAAAAGGAAGGAAACGGGAAAAATAAAATGGATAGGAAATACAAAAGGGACGGCTAAAGATAAAACGGGGACGGTGAGATATAAAAGGTAGGACACATGTAAGAAGAAAAATATGCAAAAGGGACAAGTGGAATGTGTTTCAGAAAATTTTAACAAGTGTTTAAAATATTTATCAATAAAAACAAGATATTTTCTTAAGTATATGAACCTATGTTATACTATGTATATTACCCAATACTAGTATATTTAATAATTTCAAATACAATCCCCAATAATTTTTTTTAAACCAAATTTAAACTCCAAATAAATTTATTTAAATTTAAATTATAATTCAATTATTCTAAATTATCAAACTTAAAATATATTATTAAAAATAAAATTCAAATTTAAAATAAATTATAAATAAATCTTAAGTTAAATAAAGAAAAATCAAAATTTATAACTTTTCTAACAACATAATTTCAATTCGTTTTAAAATATCAACGTTGTCAAATTAACGAAATTATTTTGATTCAAACACTAAAATTTAAATTTACACTTACAAAATAAACTCAAAATCTAGTTAAATAGACTAGAATTCCAAAATTATGAACAAATATAAATTTCATAAATACCAATTCGAATAACTTTCGTATTTTACAACGTTAAAAATCTTGGTTTGTTACAGCAGTCAGGCGCCAGTATCTGATCCGCAACCGACAACAGCATCCATAGCAGCGGGTACGATAGGCTTAAGATTCTATGAGGCACTGACTCTAATACTTGCGGTTGACTGATTCGGAAACCGGACAAGGAAATGATTTTTGTTGTAGCAGGGATTTGAATTTTAGGGTTGAGGATGAAAGAATGAAAAAATACATTGGAGAAGAGGAGGGAAAACGAAATGTTAAGCGTGAAATGGAAAGCGAAGCGGAGGGGAAAATGGAAATTGGAGCGGGTAAGCGGAATCATGGCTTAATAATCCTGTATTAGTTATAAAATATAGTTAGGGTAAACATGTATACATTATTAATTTTTAACTTTTAACAGTAATTATTAATGATTATTAATTAGTATAAAATTAATTATTAAACATTAATAAATAATATAATATTACTAATGATTAATAATTAGTATATTATTATAATTAGTAATTAGTAACATATGATTAATATTATTAAAGATTAATTATGAAATATTAATAAATAATAAGTATTATTTTTAAGAAAGCGTTGTAATTATCAATTATTGATTGTCACCTATTGCAAGGATATTTTCAGCACGTTGTAAAACTGGAAAACAAGTAGATTATCTTGCTTATATATAATTGCTTTAACGTAATTTCATTTAAATTAACGAATCTACCATTGAGCATCAGTATATAATATTATTACTTTTGACAATAAAATTATGTATGTTACTTTTTAAATTTTAATAGTAATAATCATAAATTACTAATATTTATTGTTAATTATAAATTATTATATATTTTGGTATTAATTACTCAATATTACTTACTAATAACTAGAAAATAAATTTAAGCCCGTTGGAATACTGATTGATTATATATAATAACTAGTAATTAGTGATAATTAATTAATAATCACTAATTATTATAAGTAATAAACGATTGATATAATATTATTAATTATTAATGGTTAAATAATATAATATTATTAATGATTACTAATTAACAACATATGATTAATATAATGTTATTAATGATTAATTATTAAATGATAAAAAATAATCGATGTTAATTTTAAATAAGTATTGTAATTACTAATTATTGATTGTCGAAAATTGGTAATAAATATTTATTACAACGGGCACTTTGTGATAGTTGTAAAACATGCGTCTATTACAATGGGCATTCTCCAAACGTTGTAAAATTGACATCTATTACAACGGGCCTGCAATGACCGTTGTAATGGCTTTCTATTACAACAGACAACTATTGCTAGTTGTAAAAAGGACGCTGTATAGAACATCTATTACAACGGTCCAAAAATGACCGTTGTAATATTATTCTATTACTGACGACTCTATGTATATATATGATAATAATGGATGCAGGTGTGGCAAGAGAAGAAAGCCGAGAGGCAACCGATGCATCCATGAGGAGTAACTATGGTGGAAGGTGGCCCAACTTCCCTCCATCCCCTGTTCGTCATGGAAGCGAAGGACAAGCCCATAAAAGCCCGCCCCGTCTCGCTATTTGATCCTCAATCCTTTTTAATGTTTTTTTTTCTTTGAAGTGTCTCATGCTGAGAGAACTTCTATAAATGTCTATGAATCTGTAGCTGATGACAGCAAAATTGGTAAATCGGTTATATACATATATACATATATATATATATATATATATATATATATATATATATATATATGGAATCATTTCTGTATTTGATTCTGTGATGATGTATTTGATTACACAGCAGCAGCATTTCTGTGATGATGTATTTGATTTATGAAGAATACAGCCTTTTGTTTTGTCATCCTAATTGAATTATTGTCGCGGCCGGCTAGATGCACTGTAACAAGCCATCTAATTTGGTCCATTGTTTGTTGACGATGACAATATACAAGTCAAATAACACCAACTTGCATTGAAATATGGACGTCGGTGTATATTTGTCTGTGTCAGTTAGCATACATAATACATGGCCTACATACACCAACTCGCATTGAAATTTCGTAACTACATTCCATATATGAAAAGAATATTTGCACTCAGAAAAAAATAAAAAAATAAGAAGAGCAGATTCTGACTCTAATTCACATAAATGACATAATAAGTTATCAACAAGCTCGGAGATGGGCATATACCGTCTAGGCAATGGCCTAGGGCCTTGGACCGATAAGGAGAAGGTAGAAAGTGGTAGAGGCCTCAAACTTTCCGACTTTTTAAGATTGAAATCTAAATTTTTTGGAAAGAAGTACTGGTTGAGGGGTTGCAATTGTTGCTCTTGTGTTGTGTGGCATGGGTTCAATTCGCAGCATTTACCTGTTGGATAATTTATTTTTTTATTCTTTGCCCAGTTTTTGGTCTAGGACCCACAGTTTGTTCAGGCCCGCACTGGCCACCAGCAGAGCAGAGATGACTCTGAGTGCGTAGAAAAGTTAGACGGAGCCCCCACCGCCAGTACTAAGCAAAGGGGATGCCATCGAACAAGAAACACGAGTGGCCTGGTACAGATGTTGCTGACTAAGCCTAGATTTGCTAAAAAAAACCATTTACTAAAACAGGTGGTGCCATGTCAGAACGTTGGCTTAGAGAAATAGTTGCATGACGTAGCAAACTAGCAGCTCCGATGATGGGAGGTAGCCTAGGCAGAGATTGTTGTGCCCATATATATATATATATATATATATATATATATATATATATATATATATATATATATATATATATAGTATACCAAAGGAGAATGTAGTCATTCTTCAATGGCTCACAAAAACAGTTTCTGTAGAATTAGCTATAGAAAATGTGAACATATACAAACAAAAGATACAAACAAAATACAACTCACTTACAAGAAGAATCCAACATGAATAATATCATGAACAAGGGCCATGCAGACGAGGCCTTGGATGGAAATCACCAGGGACAAGGGCAACTCCGAAAACTCCTCAGCTCTACTGAAGATCAAAGAGCTAGGACAAAGTAGGTCAAATGTTGTGGACCATAAGCGAAGGCGAAAACCACCAAAACTTGCTCCGAGTGCTTCGGCTTCACAGCTTCAAAAGTTCAACTGTAAAGTTGTCAGTCACCAGAACCAACTAGCCATGGATTTGAAGCAGGACGCAATCCAGGGTTGCAGACAGGAAGGTGTTTTGTGAGAAGGAGCTGTATGGCATTTCATCAAACACTTTAATGAGTAATAGAAGTTTTGATAAACCCACATCATCGCTGTTGTCAAAGGACAACTGTTGGCATAAGAGCGACGCTGAAGACCCTCTGATCTTGATCGTGACTCCTAGCAACCGAAATTGAAGACAATTTTGTTGTGCATGTGCACAAGTGCACAAGTGTATACCATTCTGTAACATTGGGTTAATTTGTGTTGACTGGACTTATAACCAGGCCCATTTCGGTTGATGTTGAGTTGTATAAATATGGGTGTTATGCCCTCATTTAGGAGTGTGTCGAATTTGTATGGGAGTTTCTCTTATAAACTTTTAAGAGTCATTTCGTCAAGTGTTTGTTGAAATAATAAAAAAGCCTTCCAATCTCTTTTGTTCATTTTTTTTTACCTATATTAGTCCTTGTTCTTTAATTCTGCGTCTTCCGCAATTACTGTTTGCATTGTTTTCTTCTGAACATTAACTGTTAATGGATTCCAAAATCTCAAGAAGTCAATCAAAAAAAAATCTGGGCCTAACACTTTGGTATCAGAGTAGGATAAATCTGAAATTCAGGAAAATTCCGATGATGAAGCAATGGGTAAACAGGTGAATTCGACAACGAAGATGCTTTTAAAGGTTCAAGGCAAAATCTTAAATCAATGCTCAAACCGCTTTGAATATTAGGGAATTACAAGAATCCCAACATGGGATCAATTCAAAGATGGATTCAATGCAAGAAACCTTAAATAATATCGCCAAGGAATTCAAAGATATGAAATTGCAGCACTCAAACCCTAGGGCTCTTTACATTCCACCTTCTCAACAAATGCAATCATGACAGAACCACACAACATCTACCTAAACATCTCCTAGTCATATACAACCAGAAAATGCTACTGCTTGCAATAGAAGTACTCCACTTGTATCTTTCAACTCGCAAAACCCACCCAGATTGCTATAGAATACAATCATTAAATTGGATTTTCCAACATACAATGAAAATGAAGAAGTCATCGAATTGCTTAACCAAGTGGAGCATTTGTTCCAATACCATCATACACCCGAAAGCGGAAGGGTGCCTACCTGTTCATTTCATCTAAGGGAAGATGCAAGGAAGTGGCACAGTTGGCTTACCAAGAAGGCCAAAGATTATGAGACTTGGAGCATATTTAAAGATGAATTATTGGTAAGGTTTGCACCTGAAGAATTCTTGAAACCCTATGGAGCAATTTCTAATCTGAAACAAACCACCACACTAGTAGCTTATTTATCCCAGTTTGAGCATTTGCAAAGTATGTGTGATGCTTTACCCGATCAATTCTTACTTGAGAAATTTGTATATGGGCTTAAGGATGAGATAAAGTTTGATGTCCTCTCCATACAACCTATTGATTTCAAGCAAGCCATTAGTTTGGCCAAGGTATTTGATTGCAAAAAGATGAATAAAAGAAAGGCCAAGTTTCATAAATCAAATAAATCTTCAGGAGAAATAAAGTCTGTTAAGAAAGATGCAACTAGTAAAGAAGTTAATGTGAAAAAGAAAGGGCTTACTCCTTAGGAAATACTTGAAAGAAGAAGGAAAAATCTTTGTTTTGGTAGTAATGAAAAGTTGCATCCATGTCATGAATGTAAAACTAAACAAATTTATATTATTGAAGGAGTTATACTGAGGAGAACAATGAGGAAGTGCCAATTAATGAAAAACCAAAATCTCAAGACGTTGTACCCAACGTCACAAGCAAGGAAGAAGATCAAGCATACTCCATCACCATAAGTGCAATGTGCAGCATTCCCACCCAGTCAACAATCAAAGTTAGAGACTATATTAATAGGCAATTGGTGGAAGTGCTCATAGATTCTGGTTCCACTCCCAGTTTTCTCAACTCAGAATTATCCAAGAAGCTCAACCTAATGGTGCAAGAGACAACTGAATGCATGGTGCAAGTTGCTAATGGTGAAAAGATACATGGTAAGAGCATGTGTAAGGGAGTTTCGTTCAAATGTCAGGGTTTTGAAATGCCTATTGATTTGTTGATAGTACCTCTAGAGGGTTGTCAAATAGTATTGGGTGCACAATGGATGAAAGAATTAGGGGTGATATCCTTTAATTTTGCAAAAATGCAGATCAAATTTCGATGGGATGGGGTAGGATATTTATGGAATGGCACCAAGAGTGATAACAAGATTGTTGATAGAAAAAGCATATTAAAGGAAAGTACCCAATGTCAGGCTACCTTGATTTTATGTTCGAGAGAAATATGTTGCCATAATTCTGAAGACACTGTTACTATATTACCTGAAGTGCAGCAGATAATAATAAATTTCCTATTGTTATTACTGCTAACAAGGAGCTTCCACCTTCACAAAATTGTGATAACAAAATACCATTATTACTTGCTACCAAACCAGTGCGTTTGAGACCCTACAGACACTCTTACCACATCAAGAATGAATTGGAAAAGTTGGTTAAAGAAATGCTGGAAACTGGTGTTATTAGACCGAGCACTAGTGAATACTCCTTACCTGTAGTAATGGTCAGGAATAAAGATGGGACATGGTGAATGTATGTGGACATTGATGCTCTCAACAAGTACACAATAGAAGACAAGTATCATATCCCCTTAATAGACGATTTATTGGATGAATTGTATAGTTCCGTGTTTTTTACTAAACCAAATCTTAAATCAGGGTATCATCAAATTCGTATGCACCCACACGACATACACAAAAAAACTTTTAAAACACACAAGGGGCATTCTGAATTTGTGGTCATGCCTTCTAGTTTATCTTATGCACAATCATAGTTTCAAGCCCTTATGAATGAAATATTTAAACCCTATTTGCGTAAATTCTTGCTAGTTTTCTTTGATGATATACTAATATATAGCCAGACCTTGTCTGAGCACATACAGCATATAACCGTTGTTTTGCAGGTTCTTAAGGAGAATCAGTTGGTGATATAATTAACTAAATGTTTCTTTGCACAAAAACAAGTCAATTACTTGGGGCACATTATTAAAAAAATGGCATTGTTGTTGATCCAGACAAGACAAGGGCAGTGAAGGCCACAACCAAAAAATTTAAAAAGCTTGAGAGTTCTTTATCTCATTGGATACTATAGAAAATTTATTAAGCATTATGAGATAATTGCAAAATCTCTTACCAACCTTTTAAAGAAAAATTCATTCTTCTGGAATGAGCAAGCAACTACATGATTTAATAAAATAAAGAACTGCCTAGTCACTCCACCAGTATTAAGTATGCCAGATTTTGGCAAGTTGTTTGTAATTGAATGCGATGCAAGAGGAGTGGGAATAGGAGCTGTATTGACACAAGAAGGAAAACCCATTTTAAACCTTGGTCAGGCTTTGAACTGAAGAAATTTGATGTTATCTACCTATAAAAAAAATTGTTGGTAGTCTTACTAGCTACAAAAAAATGGACGCAATATCTGTTGGGGAGGAGGTTTATTATACAAACAGATCATCAAAGCTTGAGGCATTTATTAACCCAAAAGATCACTACGGGTATGCAAGGGAAGTGGTTAGCCAAATTACATCGGTTTGACTACAAGGTTGAATACATGAAGGGAAGAGAAAATACGACTGCTGACTCTCTATCTAGATTACCTGAAGCACAGAAAACTGAAGTTGTTGATAACCAATGTCAAGCAATAACACCATAGAAGGTAGCTGGTTGAAGGAACTAAAAGGCAGATGGGAGAAATCGGTTAAATATCAAAATGTGATGGCCAGATTTCGAGGTGGTAAGATAAATGATAAATATGGAGTAATTGATGATCTCCTGTATTTTAAAGGAAATTTTTTCATAACCATGGATTGCAAAGACATTATTCAAGTCTTACTTAAAGAGCATCATTCCACACCATTAGGTGGTCATGTAGGCACAAAGAAAACAAGGCATAGACTTAAACAAGTTTTCTATTGGAAGGGTATGAAATCTAATGTGGGAAGGTTCATGAAAGAATGTGAAATCTATCAAAAGAATAAACATGAAATGATCAAAATATACATATACCTGGTCTTTTACAGCCATTGCCCATACCTAAAACACTATGGTGAGACATTTCCATGGACTTCATAATTGGATTGCCTAAGAGTAATAAGTACACAACTATATTCGTGGTAGTTGACTGAAACGACCCGTGGATTTTCGTCCCCAAAAATGGACATAAATACATTTACTGTATCTCATACCGACCTTCCGAATACCGAAAACACCGGAATGTTTATAGAAAGAATTTAGAGGATGAGATAAGAAAGAAATAAATATTAGGATAGGAGAATAAGAAGAAGAAGAGCACACAGAATCAGAATCTCACATCGCATCGGAACAAAGTATAATATAGAAATAAATCTTTATTAAGAGCTTTAAACAAAACTTAGAATCATCGGAGTACATTATCATATCTAGACAGGTATAACAACCTATCCTCATATACAGTCATATAGAGGAATAAATACTAGATATCATACGTCTGAACACCTCCAGCTCGTCTCTGGACTTCGCAGCATCCGATGACCTAGACTTGTATAACCCGGTCTAACCCGAGCATTACAAACACCGGGTCAGTCTGGTGAACCAGAGTGAGAAAAACTCGTAAAGTTTTAAGGAGAATCATCCAACTTGATTTTAAAGTTCAAAATTTTTCGAAAGAAAAGGATAATCGTAAGACCAAATCCACACATAAATATGGACACTTTTTTACCATACGATGACCCAAAACATTTTTGAAATCCATATCTTTCCTGATATTATAATAATGTCTACATATGAGTAAATAACAATCTAGTGGAACGCTTGCATCTCACGATCCACATATATAGTGTACAATACAAACAGCGGGCGCTTATTGGAGATTGGATTCCGACTATGACAAAGTATGGAACCACCTGCCGATAGTGTATCTCTAGAGGGGAATACACTGGGTTCAACAAGAACGTCTTGCAACCTGGCCCACACATGACCGACCACTCATTTTGCTTGAGTGTATCGAATGTATATCACCAACGGTTGGGATTAGCAACCGTTTCCCGAAAGGGACAACATCAAAATAGATTAAAGAATGAAATAGAGTTTCTCTAGATAGGTGATTATACACCCTAATGGGAGCGACCCACATAGCCATGTTGCCTGCCCGATTTCTATCATTTCCCAGTTGATGAGGCTTGAAGTTATAATTTAATTATTTATTCATTTACCATTATTATTATTTTTAGAACATCTGGCCACCATTTACTTTGAATGCCACATCGTCAGATCCGCCAGAAATCATTAATTGACGTCCATGAAAATACTGTAGTTGTTAAGCTAAGAGAATGTGCACATCTCCGCCATCAACTTGGTACGTTTGAAAATATTAACGTTCGTGGCTCTTTTGGAAATACTCTGTCAGACACCCGTCCATACAAGTTGTCCTGGGATTGGACAAACCGAAGGCACCCTTCTACCACATCCTAGGTATCACCCTATAGATCAGTAATGAGTAGTCCTTTCAATCCGTAGATTCCAATCACAATAGAATCACTGTCGAAATATCTCCGGCCGCTAAACCAGAGAAATTCAATCAGTAGTTCTTCCACTCATGAAGATTAACGGTCTTCAATTGCTCCATCTTCAATCAACGTCTTTCACGTATTTGCTACTTCGGAATGGTTTTCGAATATAAATTCGATCCCGGTCTTTCCATACCAACAGTCGTATAGATCAGATTTGATAGTTGGTGATTTAACTATCAAATAAATAATCATGTGAATAAAATGAGTTTCCTAGTTCAGTACCAGCATTACATGAACTCTTTAATTAATAAAGTTACGAATGGTTAATTTAAAAACACTACAATCTTTAAATATTACAAATATAGATTTTCCTTTCTTATTTAACTTAAGATTTAATTTCTAAACTATTTGTTTCCATAATTAGGAAAATATTCTATAATCATCTCCAATTTCTATCTTATTATCATATTCGCATAAATCTCTTTTAAAACTTCCTTTACTTGGGAACTATTATTATTATTATATATATACTCGAATCTTCTCATTTCCGTTACCTTGGAAATTACATTATATATTCTCAAATCCCCTTTATTTCCGTTACTTTGGAAATCTCTGTATATATTCTCAAATTGCGATTAGCATTTCGTTGTTATTTCTCATATGGACATAATAAATTATTCTTACCCTCTTTCCCATTACAAACTAATATCACCCTCAAATAATTCCGAAGTCATTCAAGTTGGGGTATTTAATTACCTCTTAGATCTTGATCAACAACGTTCTTATCTTTAGATAGACATGAGTTGTAATTCAAAAACCGATACTCATTCTAATACCAAATCCATTTCATTTAACTATTTTATTTATAATATGTTTTATAAAACTTCTTACTTTTGAAAATCTCCCTCTCGAGTATAACTATTATTTCTTAATTAACTGATTAAGAAATTACTTATAAATATCACCTTTCATTTTACTTCTTTAAACAATACATTTTATTACTCGGATTTTTGTTAAAAATCCTACTACTCACTCCTTTACCAAAATCACTTTTAACATTTCCTTTTCTAATCGACTCAACTATTTCCCGCTTGAAAATCTTATTTCAATTCCCAATTTTACTTAATTCCATTATTAAATAACTTTAATTTAAAATTAACGATTTAACACCCCATCTCTTTGTATAAACTTTGTTTTAAAATTCTGGTTTAATATAAAACCTTTTATCTCGATTTCTTAATTCAAATGTTAACTCAACATTTATTTAAACCATCGTATTCGCTTAAAAATCCCTCTTATAAGTTTGTTAAAAAAACTCGGGATTTATTTCAAAACCCGTTCATAAACTCCCTTGCAATTCAATTAGATTTCATTGCAATATACTTAAATTATTATTAATTAAAATAATAATTTATTCCATCGTTAACTATCGTAGATGTAGTTAACTTCTTAATTAACTTAAATAAATAGTAAATCCCATTTTAAAATCTTTTTAAAATTAAACAAATATTCCTTAAACTATTCCATTAGATTAATTCAAAACAAATAAATTTTATAATAAATCTAAGTTAAAACAGTTGACTTAGTCAACTCAAATACGACTACCTCGTTAACCAATCCGTATTCGTTCTCACTTTAAATTAATTAACAATATAATATAATTACTTGAAATAATTCCATTAAGTCATTTCTTAACAAAAACAATTATCCAACTCTTAACCGTTAGGTTAATTTTATATATTCTTGCTTATAAATCTGATAAATATAAGAATTTGCTTTCTAAAATCATTTAATAATTAAATATAACTTAAATAATGAATAATAAATAATTATTTTCTTTTTACAAACTTTTATTCAAAATACAGATTTAAAAATCTGTCCTGAGTTATAAAATAAAGTTTATAACTTCATTTCGTCGATTTACCTAACGATATTTATAAAACGATTGATTTATAGGTCATATACTGTCAATTACTCAACCAATATTACCCATTGATTTAAACAAATGTTGAATTTCATGTCAACATTCAACAACCAAATCAATCATCTAATCAGAACAATTCATATAATGATAATATGAAAATTAATATCAGTAAATATTCGAGGAATCCGTTGGATCCCTCCAACCTGTTCTTCCCTGCATCAAATATGATATCTCAAATATGATCATTTGATTCAAATAAATAATGGTCTTCGTAATAGTCAATAACGTTAATTCAATATCAACCAATTTATTTCACACAACCATAACAATTTAAACAATTCATTAAACACGTTTATTTTATAAACGTGACCAATAAGGTAAGTTACCTTAATTGGGACCAATCGTTAAAATAACGATTTGGTTTTTCGCTGAAATTAAACAACGTTTAATTTCAGAAATTCAATCAATATATAAATAACAACAATCAACCATTAGTAAGCATAACACACAAAAATAAAAAACCAACTTATATAAAATATAAACGGGATAAACTGAGTGAGTTGAACTCACCTTGGTTGCATATGACATTGGAATAATTAAATTATACAAGTCTTTAATTTAATTAGAACTTTCAGTTGTGCCCAATTCTGTCCAAACCGGCTCCTTAATGTCTTGCTCACTAATACGGTTCCAATGCTGTTTGGTTTTGTTGAATTCTGTCAACAGATGAGAATGTTATAAAGTTTATATGATTTGGAATTGTTTAATCCACTTTATACTTTAAATATTTTAGTATTTTAAATGTATTATGTAACATTTGTAACCTCGAACTTCACTTATATTAACATGAATACGCATGTTTAAAACTTTTTTAATCTATTGTGTTTTAAAGTAGTGCACAAAAATATATATTTAGGCCAGATTTTCAAATAACATACATATACTAGTATTAACTTAGTATACACATTTTAATATGTAACGAGCCTCTTATTATGATATGGTCAGTTATTATAACTTGGTCTTTACCGTCCATACAAGTCATACGACTTCTAGTGTTAAAGCCATTTAAATTAATATTGTTAATACTATAACAATTATTACTTAATCTAAAGTTAATGTATATATACAATTATTATCTTAACTGAATAAACAAAACGTAAAACATGTTCCAAGTGTATCTGGTTGTAAACAAAATGGTTCAGGGTTATAGTGTTAAGTAAAAATATAAACTGGCTTTACATTTCAAAACGAGCCTGCATTGAACCATACCCGCCCCACATGAACATTACCTCCTCTATCTTCCTCTCGCGAATATCCCTTTCTAGCAATGTTATCATGACCGAACATTGAATCAAACAGTGATGACTTAGGGTGTAAGGTTACGAGGGTTCAACCGGTCGAACCGTCGGAACTGTGCATGTCATTTTTAATAAAATCTGAAAAATAAAAAGAATCATTGTATACAAAAAATGTCAAAAAATCACAATATCGCTTTCACTTATATGAAATTCAAATGCACAACAGCACTTGCAGAATAATATGGTTTAAGCTTTAAAGATACAAAACAATGATAATATTTGAACATCTTTAGTCTCTAAAATATACGCTACTAGCATATATACATCATTAGTAGATCAGTTTTGTTGAAAATATATACATTCTAATTTGCAGCGTATAAGCTATTGTTCAAAAAAGCATTGGATTTAGTGTTTGAAACTATGATGTGTTTGATAAATTCTGCAAAAGAATTCAGCTGTAGTTTATATTTCAAATGCTTGGATATATCCCTCATCGCCAGCTGCATGCAAAGGCATTTTACCACCGCCTATATAATCATTCCACGTCTTCTTTGTTATTTGTAGTTTTCAAGCTGCAGGTGGGTACTTTAGTGGGCCTGCGAAGTGTACTAAACCCAATTTTTTAGTTACGGCTGGGTTGCTTTGTCTTCAACCACGACGGTTTTCAAGGTTTTTATTCGGTCAGTGCATGAGCACGGTTTGAATTCACTCCGGACGCAATGCTTGAAGGTCTGCAGTTTAGCACAGTTTAACCACGGTTCGGTCCGGTTTTAATAACAATGCTTTCTAGTATTCAAGCCATGACATTTTTGAATCCTTTCAGCACCATATATCCTTCATTTCTCCGCAAATACTCAAAAAAAAAAAAATTACCATTGGGATTTTCAACGCAATCTCCTTCCTTCTATGCTCCTTATGTTCAACTCGTATTCTCCAATGCAGTCACGACTTCCACTTCAAACTCGCACCCTTCAGCAAAGGACCGAACAACATTAACCCCAAATTCTACCAAAACTTGCGTATCCATTCGAAATTCACATGCGAATCCATGAAAAATAGCTTCAGCATCCATCAATGCATGTACAGGGGTATACTGGAAACCTAAGCGACACGGTTATTTCCAGTTTTCCGAACAGTATATCTCAAGTTCAATAGTATTTATATGAATACGAGAGGATATAACAGCAAGATTTATGAAATTATCCCCATGATTTTTAGTGGAGTATAGCCTTTGTTTTTCAGTTTTTATACGATGCCATGAACTCTTCGTTTTTTTGGATGTAGGACACTATGAAGCTTGTGCGTATTTATGGAGGCAGTGCCTTGGATGCCAAGGTTTAGGTGGGTAGCTTTTCAGCTATAGGTCAGTACTGTGATGGGAAAGATGTGGTATATGATTTTAAAACACAGGGGAAGAAAAGATATAGTCTTAGCTGCGCAGACATTTTGAAACTGTAGCTCAGTAAGACTTCGAGATGAAGGAAGCTAGCATGTGCGTAGGGGTTCAGATAGCCCTGTGTATTTAGTCTTAGATGTGTACTAGAGATTCCTTAAACATGAAGATTTAATAGTGTGCGTAATTTTGATAAGAGGTATCAACATATTTAAAGCTGCTCGCGAGTTTGAGCATGGAATATATACAAAAAACCTTCATACAGTAGTTTAGTTGCAGAACTAGCCAGTGGAGAGTTGGTATGTTTAGTTCTTATGATTTTAGTTCTAATTCACCGTAATGGTAAGAAAACCAGACAGAAGCATTACACATACTGATATTTGTATTCAGTTCATGCTGGTGGTCACTCCCCAATTCACCTTTACAAAATTGTTGGCTTTTTAGGATATTATTATTTAGACTGAAACGTCAACATGTATTATTATGCATTGGTAAGTATCATATTAAGATTTGAAGTTTGTAGGCATTGTATAATTAAGCAGCAAATTTTATTTATAAACTACAAATTGAAATAGTCTAAATTTTCAGCAAGTATCTCACGTGTTATTTGATGCATGTACTTGGGACTATACTGTCCAAGTAAGAAATCGTTCATGATATTTAGGGAAGTTCAAAAAATTTAATGTAGTGATTTTAGTACATCTACTTTTTGTTAGGAGTACTAGTTCATATGACAACTTTAAATGAGTTATCCTAGTTCATGACGGAACTCGTGGATCTACAAATTAAACTTGACGTTAATAGGGTAGTTTAAACATGTTTATGTGTTGGGAATTCAAAACAATAAGACATTCAAACACTAATACAATATGCATTAAGAGTAGTTAAATTCCAAAACAAAATCTATTTAATAAAAATAAACTATTATCATCGTATCTCTTCAAATAAAATATTACATAGCTTCAACATAAATCAATATAGCTTCATAACTCTATATTAATAACTTCGAGTTAAACGATATTCAAATTATATGCGAATTCCTATTTAATTTATTAAATAAACGTTATCGTTTATTAACGAATTCCATAGCGAGTATTTGGAAATTTGAATTAGACATAACTCACAATCTATAGAGAAATATAATCAAATAGATTCTAACATTTCTTATTTCATAGAATTCCGACTTATATCGGATTTTGTATACTTAATTGAAGTTCAAATCGTAAGTTACGAACTACCGCAACGTTTCGAGTTCGTTTTATAACTATATACAAACTATACATTCAAACATTGTTTTAAATAACGATTTATATATTATAAATTCATTTATAAATTCCAAATTAATATTTTAATATAATAAAATATAATAATTATTCGACTACCAAAATACGGGACGTTACAATGACAGATTGTTAAAGTATACACATTTATTCCCTTTACAACATCCTTACACGGCTATGCAGGTGGCTCAAGTATTTTTTTGATGTTGTTTTTAAGCTTCATGGCATGCTAAATAGTATAGTATGTGATAGAGATGCAATCTTCATTAGTTCATTTTGGTAAGAATTTATGACATTGCAAGGAAGCACTCTGAAATTAAGTTCAACATGTCATCCACAATCGGATGGTCAAACCGAACCTATTAATAATATTTTAGAGAGGTGTTTATGATGTTTTGTATGCCACAAGCCTCATGAGTGGTCCAAATGGCTGAAGGTGGCAGAATATTGGTATAATACCAGTTGGCACAGTTCAATTAACATGACACTGTTTATGGCTGTATATGGTGTTGCTCCTCCCACATTGCTGTCATATGTGCTTAAAACTGCTAAGGTACCTCAAGTGGAGCAAGAATTATACTTAAGACATTGTATTACAACTCTTGAAAGATAGCCTTAAACTCACACAAGAGAGAATGAAGAAATTTGCTAACATGAACCGATCAAAGAGACAAATTCAAGAAGGTGACTGGGTGTATTTGAAGCTACAACCATATAGGCATATTTCTGTAAGTCAGGAACATGACACTGTTTATAGCTGTATATGGTGTTGCTCCTCCCACATTGCTGTCATATGTGCCTAAAACTGCTAAGGTACCTCAAGTGGAGCAAGAATTATACTTAAGACATTATATTACAACTCTTGAAAGATAGCCTTAAACTCACACAAGAGAGAATGAAGAAATTTGCTAACATGAACCGATCAAAGAGACAAATTCAAGAAGGTGGCTGGGTGTATTTGAAGCTACAACCATATAGGCATATTTCTGTAAGTCAGGAAAAAACCAATAAGCTCTCACCAAAATTCTATGGACCCTATAAAATCATTCGAAAAATTGGGTTAATGGCATATGAATTAGAACTACCCAGCACAGCGAGGATACATCATGTCTTTCATGTATGTTAATAGAAGAAAAAGAGTAGGGCAAGGCATTATAATTCAACAAAATGACCCCACACCTTTGTGGAAGCCATCATTGATGAACCTGAAGTCATACTGGATAGAAGGATCTTCCCAAAAAACAATAAAGCTATGGTGCAGGTTTTAGTTAAATGGAAGCGGAGGGGGAATGAGGAGGCCACCTGGGAAGACTATTGGTCGTTGGTTAAGAGATTTCCACCTTTTGACCTTAAGACAAGGTCAAATTTTGAAGGGGAGGTGAGTGTCAGGCACCAGAACCAATTAGCCATGGATCTGAAGTAAGACGCAATCCAGAGATGCAGAAAGGAAGGTGTTTGTGAGAATAAGGAGCTTTATGGCATTTCATCAAATACTTTAATGAGTAATAGAAGTTTTGATAAAGTCATGCCATCACTGGTGTCAAAGAACAACTGTCAGCATAGAAGTGACGTTGAAGACCCTCTGATCTTGACCATAACTTCTAGCAACCGAAAATGAAGACAATTCTGCTGTGCATGTGCATAAGTGCACGGGTGTGCACCATTTTGTAAATCTAGGTTAATTTGCGTTGACTGGACTTATAATCAGGCCCATTTCGATTGATGTTGAGTTGTATAAATATGGGTGTTATGCCCTCATTTAGGAGTGTGTTGAATTTATATGAGAGTTTCTCATAAACTTTCAAGAGTCATTTCGTCAAATGTTTGTTGAAATAATAAATAATGCCTTCTAGTTTCTTTAGTTTATTGTTTTACCAATATTCGTCCTCGTTCTTTAATTCTGTATCTTTTCCAATTACTGGTTGCATTGTTTTCGTTTGAACATCAACTGTTAATGGATTCCAGAATCACTAGAAATCAATCAAAAAAATCTCGGCTAAACAAAAGTAGCACCTTCAGCAACATAAAATCCCAAGAGAGTTTAGATCCAAATATCTAAAATTCAAGACCGACAGAACTAGCAAACAACATAAGATCAAAAAAAGAAGGAAGGGGGCAGTGTGTAGAATGTGAAGACAATAGGGATGAGCCCCAAAAACACAAAAACAATGGTATCAACCAATTCCCGCCCTGGGAGGAGACGATATCGAGGTAATACCAAAGGTATCATCCAATCTTCTTGAGCGGGAGCTAATTGCTCCCTTGAAAGGCCTACCCCGAAACATCAGGAATATGTCATTCCTTATCCTCCGAATTATGGTAGGAGGATCCATAGGCATTTCGTCAAATATTGCCTTATTCCGCGAGCACCAGATATGCCAGCAGATAAGACAAAGGATCAGATGAAAGATGATCGAACGAATATATTTACCTGAGATGTCGGTCCATCGGGATCTCAGTAAATCTACAAGTGAAGTGGCATTACCTCGAAAGTCCACCAAATTCCCAAAGTAATTCTAGATAGATTTGACACAAGAGCCAAAGAAAAAACAAAAGAGCAATGGATTCCGAGCATCCATACCTATTGTTGTGCCTAGTTGGTGGGAGATGAAGTGCCTAGATCACCAGAATTAAACTGTAACAAAGTAGGCTTGCATGACCATAAACTCGCATTAAACAGCAACTTTGCAAGCATATTATCACCCACAATATTAGGACAAGACCAAGGTAGCTTAAACACTTGCGGATCATGAATGGAGTGAATGTTGTTGGAATCTGAGAATGAAGGAGAGGCAAAGTTACATAACATTATATGAAGTTGTATATCAGAGTGCATATACCCACCAAGATTAGTGTGCACAACATTTTTCATATCAGTGTGCAAAGTCAGCGTGCACAGCAGAGAGTTAATTGTTGAGCTAAAAGAAGGGAACGAGAACAAGTACATAATGGATCGAGAAGATTTCCAAACAGGGAATGAGTGTGTATGATCAGTACCATTTATCACAAAGTCCGACATTTGCAAATGTGTGGCAGCAACAAGGGAGGGTATCACAATTCCTTGCACATTGGGGATAGACCGACCACATAATTTAGCATGAGTTTGAGTTTCCATTGGCTCAGTGGTAGGTTAAGAAACAAGGGATGTAGCCTGGTGTTTGTTTGACGAATTTTGAGGCACTTAATCCTAATGTTTGGCTCTACTTTTCGCGTTAATTTTAAAGTGCAACGAACCGAATTGAATCTTGTGAGCCTCAATAACATTGTGACCGATAGAAGATTCTAGAGATACTTGCATTTCAGCAAGTTTTTGATAGCTAGTAGAGGGCTATTTGAATTTTTGGGATATGGTCCACAAATACTTCTTTACAGTCTAGCTTTTGACTATGTCCTAGTTTCCTACACTTTGGACAACAAATAGGAAAGTTCTCATATTCGATATATTTCCAAAAACCACAACTATTTTGATCAACAAAGATTCGTGTTGGCGTAGGCTAACACAAATCCAACTTTACACACCTGGATAAGGCTAGGCTGATTACAGTTGATGGTGGTTTCCTGTGCCTTAAGCGGTGTAACGAGCCACAAATTTGACGTTTAAAAGTTTATGAAATTTGATTTGTTTTAAATCAACAAATTGTTGTTTTAAATATAAGTTTCATATAAGTTAATTTATTTGAACTTAAGAAATTAAAATGATGGTTTAATTTAGAATTCCTCTGTTTTGAAATTGACGTAGAATCGGTTAATAATTAACATTAAGATATTGATTTTTAACGTATGAATATGCCATATGAAAATTATTGTAGAAATTTTTATAACGAAAATGTCGACGTTCGTTTTGTCGTATTCCGATTTCGCTAGATCCATTTAAATCGATTTAAACGATCGACTTACGAGTACAAAACCGATATAGCATAAATAACGAATTCTCACGCGAACATCATTATACCAATTTTAATTGTGCTATCACATTCGTATCGATATATAAATCATAGCGATATTTTATTTCATGTGTTCGAACACCCAGTCTGTGCTCTGCACTGCTTCCAAGTTTGAAATTATTAGACTGATCCAAAAAAAATATACCTGGTACGTATATATTTTCAAATTTCAAATCGATCATGGAACTGGTAACATGCTTACGCATGGATATGGATTGTGGACCATTTCTTGTGGGTGATATTTTATCTGTGAATCCATTTTTATTTCGCATTGCTCACATTTCATTTGCCACTTCTACCGTTTTCATGCTCCCTCTCTCCTCTTATTCTTTCTATTGTAAATCCAAATCGAAAGCTTCACACAAAGAAAAAAGTTGAATCTTAAGACAATCGAGCTTCTCTCCACCTCTTTCCCCACCAGATTGTTGACACGCCTTTTGCTCGAAGCTGTCACACGTCAAGAATATCATCTGAAAACATAAAGCAATTCAATCGAAGTCGCGACGTATTCAGAAAATGATTGGAAATGGCATCGATTCGTGGAATCGTCGTCGATGGACTCGGAAAAGCTGGCGCAGTAAAAATACGTGATCGACACGGTCCGATCAGCTCAAAATGATTGAGCGCGTCGGTCAAATCACATGGCAGAACTCGTCGTGCAAAAATATACGGATTTGGTAAAAAACAGTGTCGCACACTCAAAAACACGCGTCGATCACAAAAAATGGCTTGCGCGAGTCACGAGGTCAAAATATGGTAAACTGGTAAAAGCTGATTTGGCACGTCGCTTGATCGGTACATGAAAATAATGAAAAACCACGCTGAAAACCTTGGTCGATCAGTCTAGTAAAAGTGGCAAGCTCAGGTTTGGCACGATGGAAATCAGGGGAAAAACACGGTCAGATCACCAAAAATGCATGTTGCGCCTTGGCTAATCACCTGGAAAAACTTGGCAAATCATCGGATCTGGTACACTCAAAATAGCTTGATCGACACAGCCCGATCATGTTTTTTGACGTGTGTACACCGGGTATTTCAATTTGGCAAAGTGGTCACTCCAGATCGCATCACATTAGAATGATGCGATTTCTGCATGCTCGCATCAGCCCGGGCATGCAAAAACACGGGTATGCATCGCATCATTTGGTGCGGTTTTTGGCTTGGTAACACAGGAGGCAGGACTGGGCAAGCTTTTGGATGCGAAAAAAGCAATGATCGCAACATGGATTTTAGGATTTGGCACGAGGCGCACACGGCTGATCCGATGCGATTTTTCTGATGTGAGATTGGCTTGGCAAATGGCAAGCGATTTTGGCACCCACTGAATCACCGTCCAAATCAGGGAAAATCGGAGATCCGCACGTGACTGACATGGAATTTTGGTGATGCGATATGGCTACATGCCAGGATGTAATTTTCATACCTCGACAAGGTTTGGATGCGACGAAGGTGTGATGCGATTTTTCGTATCCGAACACGATGTGTGATGCGAATTTTCATATCCGAACACGATGTGTGATGAGATTTTTCGTATGTGGGCTATGTAGGATACGATTTTCTGACAGTGGACCCTAAATCCCACCTACTCCTACCTAACCCACTCACCTATAAATACCCCAAGCTTGGCCTTCATATGGATCTTTTTCCATGGGAATTTTGAACTTCTTGAAGCTTTCAAGCACCATTAATGGCTCTCATTTTCTTCTTCATGACTTTTGAACATTTACAAGGAGAATTACACTATTTCTGGACTACTTTGGACATTTTTGGATTTCTTGGACATTAAAGCTAAATTTGGACATTATTGACCAAGTCAACTCACTTTTCACTCAATGAAGAAGAAGATGGGCATTTTGGTCAAAGTTTAGAATTAACATACATTTTGTTATTATATTGTAACGCTCTGCACTTAAATATCGTCTGAACTTGTACAACTTCGTAATCAGCAATTATATGATGAATGATTACTATGAAAAGGAAGTAGGCGTTAGTGCCGAACCACTATAAAAAGTTGTGTTCTCCCGCATTAATTTATTTTGGATTTGGATTACTGTGTTCATAATATGCATACACTTGAGAGTTGACGTGTACTGAATCCACGACAATTCCCCACGTCAACACTTTGACGTGCTAGGAAGGGGGCGCATAACTTTGAATTCTGCTTTGGATTAGATTCTAAGATTTGTTTTCAGATTTCGTCTTCGGATTTGGATTTGGTTCTCGACTTTGGTTTCAGTTTCGACTTTGACTTTGTTACTCGCTTTTCACCACGGTTAAGCGGAAGAAGCTCGACGCTATCGCTGAAGCTCAAGGTACAGAAGGAGGAGGAAGTCAAGAACTTTATTCGACTGGAGTTCCATGAAATTACGTTACTCGAGATGACATCGATGGAATGATTAAGAGCATAGCTACAGATTTGAATGCTCGACTCGAGCAACGGGAAGATGCCTTGAATATCTTTCTTGCTCGGATATAAGAAAGGATAAGGAATTCTTCGAGGCCAACTAGAAAGGCATAATTTATTGGAATTAGTACCAGTGTTCAACCACCTACCACTTGGGACTTGGGGGTAACACCGCAAACTAATCAGCAATCCAATGCCGATCCTCGGACTGGTTCTGGTCCCGCTACACTCGGGGGTACCACTAATATCGACGTCGCTCTAGCTCGTGACGCTTTGGTAGGTCAGGTTGCGGGCTCTGCTATTGTAATGTTGCTCAGGCGTTGGTGCGTGCAGATTTGGATGGAAGCACTCCCATGGTTCCGGAAGTCAGGATTGTGCCCGATGCAGCTCCTCAAATTGGAATTCAACCAGATATTCTTCTCGCTCATCGGTCGATTCCTCATATGGACTTAAACACTGGGGGACACCAGTGTCGCTTTGGATAATCTAAACCAGTTTCTTGCTTGTGGCAATGGTTCTCAAATCGCGGATGTTATCTGTCGATTCACTCGAGGAAGTGCCTCTTCCTTTGACTTGGATTGTATAACTCGCAGTCTGTTCTCTGTGGACATCAGGAACTCTCGCAACCCACTGGATTTCAAGTTACTGATGTTGCAACCCTATGACTGTGACGACCGCCCACAACCTCTGCACTAAATAAGAGGACAAGTGTGTTGAAAGGTGTGTCAGGCAGTCGTGGACGATCATCAAGGTATGATAACAGAAGCGCAATCTATCATAAATCACACAGCGCAAGGATAAAATATAATAGAACATATACGACAGGTAATATTAGTGAAGCATATTTTAGCAGAAATCTCAAATCTTTAAAACAACTAGGAAGTATGTCCATACACCAGGATTGCAACATATGTCTGTACAAATTTTCCTCACTACCGCACTTAGAATAGAATAACCAACATCGGAAACCCAAAAACTTTATAGTAAGAAAGATAATACGCCACCCTCTTGCTTGCCTCCAAACTGCTACATCGTCTTTACTAAGCTATCACCTGTCACCTGCCACCTAGTTTGCCCATCCAAAATTGGATGAACAACCCAAGATAATAAGAGGGAAACATAAAACCTTGAGTCAAACGACAGTCTTAGTGAGCGATAAAATAGCAAACTAACCTCATCAATAAAATATGTGAGAATGGGTAAATAAACTAACAATTTACCCACAACATCAGAGAAGAACACAACTCCCATCTTCCCCACATCAGACAGTGATAGCCTTTACAATCCATACAACCAAAGGAACAACAATTCATTCATGGTAATCAGAACGACCATTCAATCATGGGAAACAGAAGTAACCAATCAATAACACTCATAACATCCAGATTATAGATCTCACGTAAACCATCCTAATCGAATTCAACATTCCTTAAGTACAAGCCCCAAAGGCCTTAACAAATATCAAACAAGCATCCAAGAAATATCTTCTTCGACGTTGCATAATCTACATAAGACGATACAAACAGAGAAACTAATCATCCATGACAGACTCTAGTTATCACCGCCAATCCTGCTTTGAAACCATCGTTAATCATATGACTGGCCATATCATACTGCCATCCATCAAGGGCTAATGGTAACCCCGGTTCTAGCAAACACCCCATACGCCTTTCAATCGATACGTATTTATGCCTTTCAACCGATACCTAGGGCACTCGACCTACATCCGGTCCTTTAGATATCTTTATTGTACCCCTGCTTTGAGCCTGCTAGAACCTATGACAAAGATAATCTCTCGGCCTTTAGTATCTCTAGTTATCCAACCTAACGACTTTTCATAGCTCAGCAACCTTCTAGAGCTACCATTATTCACCAACTCACGACCTTTGAGTTGTCACCCCATTCGTTGTTCTACACCGATCAACGAACACATTCAACACTTCGAACCTTCCAACTTGAATCCACTTCGAAGTCATAACATTACCGAGCCAAATTACAACACTGCTTTGCTGCTAGGGTTCAAGGGGGGGTTTCCGCTGAAAAATATTTGTTTCAAGCTCTTTTGTTCTAATCTAGATCATATTCGAAAAATATAATTTTTAGAAAATTACCATGTGCGACCGACCCCCTAGTGCGACCGACCCTTGGTGCGAACGACCCCTTCAACATCACGACCGAGCCGGAGTCCTTCCAAACCTGCCAGAAATCACGGCCGACCGACCACCATCATCTCACAACCGACCGACCCAAACACTTGCTCGACCGACCCACTCCCAAGCTGCTCCAAAACATGACCGACCCGATCCTCTTGCATGGCATGACCGACCCCCTTGCTTTAAGACCGACCGACGAGAAATATGACCGACGACCCGTCCCATTTTGGGTACATGACCGACCCTCTATCAAGGTAAAGACCGACCAACTACTCGAACCCATACACTACTCGATCGACCGACCCACCTGCTCGACCCATCAAGACCGACCACCGCTGACTTGTTTCCCAAGACAAGATCTCGGCTGATCGACCCAACCATGACCGACCCAAAACCTGCACAACCATAGTGCAAACCCAATTTCGACCAAAACTTCGCCAATCGACAAGATCGACGAAATCTACTCATCCAATACAACCATAAGCACATTATAAAATTACTAAAAACATGAATATGACGATTTTCACCAAAAATTATGCAAATCACTCCAAAATTATGAAAAATGAACATATGAACTAGATTGCGGATCTAACTTGCATAAACATATGAAAATACATGGAAATTACCGGTTTAAACTTGCTAAATTAGATCCTATAGTGATTCATATGAAAATGAACTTATAATGGTGTTGATCTATGATAAAACACTTGAATTTGATGAAAAACATGATCAAACATTCATATACTTTATTGAATCTATGTGAGAGATGCATATCACTCACCAATTCTCTTAACGAAAGCTAAAATAATGAATTAAGATTCCGGACAGCAAGGATTTTGATCCAAACTCCTTGATTCGATGAACTTTTTTTTGAGTAGGACGGATGTATAGCGCGAGACTACACAGCCGATTAAGCATATATATTAATTATTGATTCGATGAACTTTCCCTTCAAATGATGAAGATCTAGCTCTAAATGTTGTAGATCTTCGATTTCCTCCCTTAGATCTCGATTTTTAGTGGTGGAAAGGTGTTAGAGGAAGGAGCAACATAGTCCACCATATGAGAGAATGGGGAAAGTAAACTATTTCCCATACCTCCCTCCCCCTATTTATATCCTTCCACCAGCCCACCAATGGGCCTCTCCAAATCAGCCCATTATGGCTTTATAAACCTTGACAGCCAACTGTTAAACCTTAAAACATCGATTCCTCCTAAACCGCTGAGCCAAAACTTTAATGTAACCACTCTACGGAAAGGAAATCATCATTTCCTTTCCAATGGCACATGTCTCAACACCTGGTTCGACTTGAGTCAAAAGCTATGCCCTGTACAAGACTGATAGGGGTAAAATGGTCATAAACAAAATTGGTAAAATTTATGGACATGTCTCACATCCCCATAAGCAACATATTAAAATGTGAGAATGATCCAACCCTCAGAGAGTAAAATAAAAATATTTTATGATCTTTCGATACGTAAAATGTGGGTTGTTACATTTTCCTTCCCTTAAGAATTTCGCCCTCGAAATTCCAACAACCATAAACAACCAAAACGATTCTGCATGCCTATCATCCATAAGCGGCCAATTCTATCATCTTGACTAGCAGCCATCAAACCATGCATCCATATCCTTATCCTAGCACGCGGAATTCTAACAACAACAATAAAGATAACAACAATAATCACAAGTAACAATAATAACAGCAAGTAATAATGATGTAATGATGGCGCGATATCAATGGGTCGTATGGACGAAGAGTTTTGGATGGGTCATCTTTATACTCTCCTTCGTCTTCATGTACCATCTTTCCTCCAAGTTGTTTCTTGTCATTTGCCACAACACGAAGTGGCTTACGAAGTCTCGCAACCGTGGCCTCGACTTCTAGGTTTTCATATTGTTTCGGAGATACTACCACATCCAGATCATGCGCATATTTTGTAAAATCGATTCACGAAAAGCTTTATGCACACACGACATCTTCTCGAGTAATTCTAATTTATATACGAGATTTTCAATTCGCTCGACTATCAAAATGGTCCAACACACCTTGGAGCTAACTTTCCTTTACATCCAAATTGAACAACATGCTTTAATGGCGAAATCTTCACGAAACCATGTTACCAACGTTGAATTCCCAAATCTTGTCAACTCTAATTAGCATGATTCTTCTGACGATCTTGAGCTTCCTTCATTCGTTGCCAAACAATCTCAATAGAATCTGATGTTTCTCTTATCATCTATGGTCCAAGCACCAACCTATCTCCACCAATCGACTATCCCAACTAATAGCTATTATTATATACGAACTCAACTAGATGTAGATGGTTTTC
This sequence comes from Allium sativum, assembly GCA_030737875.1. Taxonomy (NCBI): domain Eukaryota; kingdom Viridiplantae; phylum Streptophyta; class Magnoliopsida; order Asparagales; family Amaryllidaceae; genus Allium; species Allium sativum. The sequence continues at coordinate 246,227,618 of CM060922.1, read as the reverse complement.
CCACCATCCTCCAAAGTGTAACACATAAGCCTATAGAGATCTTTCTAAACTCGGTTAACTCTTTCGGTCTGACCGTCAGTTTGGGAATGACAAGCCGTACTCAAACACAACTCGATTCCCATAGCTTCTCATAGACTCTTCCAAAATCCGCTCATGAATAACAGATCCTGATTACTTACTATATTTTTTTGGGATACCATGGAAATGAACTATCCATCCAACTTCAACGGTGTTCTAGTCGATCTGACAGGAATAAACCTAATATTCTTGGTCAAGCGATCCGTGATGACGCAAACTCCTTCGTTTTCTGCCCTTGCTCTAAGTAGTCCATCGATAAATCCATCGATATTTCCTTCCACTTCCACGTAGGGGATTCTAATGGCTGAAGCAATCTACTTGGCTTTTTCTTTTCAGCTTCCACCAGCTGATAGTTCATAAACTTCGAAATGAACTTTCCAATATCTCTTTTCATCCCTTCTCAATAGTAAACTTGCTTCAGGTCCTGATACATCTTATTACCACCGGGATGAATCATCAACTTCGAGTGATGACATTTCCCTCAGAACCTCATCTCTCAATCCGTCAATATCAGGAACAACCAGTCGTCCTGCTTTCGAAGCCAACCTTCTCTATCGACTTCAAACTCTTTATTCTCTGGTTCCAACTTATGGATAAACTCAACAAGCTTTACATCATGCTTTTGGCGTCGCCAATCCTTTCGATAAGCGTAGATCATATCGATAAGCTTGCCAATATTTCAGGTTCCATCTCACATTGTGGCCTGAAATCAAACCTTTCCAAATACTCGGGGCTCTTCCATTGATGCTTTCGCAAGACTTCCAACCCAACTCACAACGAATCTTATGCTCTTGCTCGTTCTGAGAGTTAACCAGAATATCATCCACAAACACAGGCACGAAATCGTTCATTGGTCTCTAAAAACTCCATTCATAAGATTCACAAAATATTCTGGCGCATTGGTTACAACCCGAATGACATCACCAACCATTTAAAGAAAATGGACAGTGTCCCAAAAGCAGTCTTCAGCACACTATCCTTTACCACTCGTAATTGGTGTAATTCTGTTGCCAAATCCATTTGTGAAAACACTTTGGCATCGCAAAGCTGATCGAACAAGTCCTCGATCCTCGATAACGAATACTTGTTCTTCTTGGTCATCTTGTTCAGTCACGGTAGTCCTCACAAAATCTCTACAAGCCACGGTCTTAACTGCAACCACAATTGGTGCACCCCATTCGGAAATACTCCTCCGAACGAATCCTTTCCCAACAAGTCACGAATTTGCACTTCTAACTCTCGTTGTTCCTTAGGCGCTATCCGCCTAAGGGGCATAACTCTAGGTCTAGCACCCTCGACCAAATCGACCCTAAACTCAATCTCGCGATGCCGCGACAACTCTTTGACTTCATCAAAGACATCCTCAAACTCACTTGCGATTAGCACGGATGACAAGTCTTCTTGTGGAATTCCAAGCGAATATAACAAATCACGTGAACACCATCTTCGGGTTACCCCGAATCAACACCTTTCGCCCTTCCACATCCCCGACTGTCATCTCTAGCTTTTCCACTACAAGAAAATATGGATTATATAGCATTATATTATAGCGGTCTAACTAAAGAGCTATATAAAAATAATTCAAGTAAAAAAAATAATTCCAGATTGAGCTATAAGAAATAAAAATCCGCTATGTTTAAGCAACCAATTTTATTGAGCAGGAGTTCAAACAAACGCGACATACTTTTTAACTTGGTAAAAAATATGGCCGTGAAAAGTTAATAGTGCTTCCTTGTTGACTTTCCTCTTCTCATTCGTTATCCACCTAAATTTTAACCCTAATTTATTATTCTAAATTGATGGTCGCTTCAAATCCATCAATGAGTCAGTCTATTTGCTACAACAGCCACTGTCGCATCGATAAACTTCAGAAGTTATCACCGCATCACATATACTCGCTTCACCTGAAACTATCAGTGATTCTGCAGTGATTTACCCCAATCGTGAGCATCGCATCGATCCACTCCGCAAGAAACTACTTCAATGATTCACTCCACTTGCGATGACGGCATAGATATCATCAATGACCACATTGAAGAAATCTGAAGAGTTATTTGGTAATTTCAATTTTTTTTCGCTACTTAGTATTTCTCATCAGAATCTATAATCAACAATTGCTTATTATTTAGCGTTGTGTTTGAAGTGTATACGTTCTGTATATTACTTTCATTTTTTCAGTTCCTTTTTTCCTCTGTGATGGATTGTTAATCATGTGTGATGTCTTGCCAAATCCTTCTGGTGGGTAAACAACAAATTGGAATGAAGTGGTTATTTTGATACTTCTTTTACGAGACTAAATATGAAACATAATAATATATAAATTATATTTTAAAAGCTTTGGGAACATGTTTTAACATAAACATTTGGCAGAATGAGATTAAAAAATAGTTAACTAATAGGGGCTTGATGTTATTCTTACTAAAAGGTAAATGTATTGTTACTCTTGGTAATCTCTTTATCGGTAGAAATATTTTAGGATAATATGATGTAAATAATATTGTAGTATGTTGTATTGTTCATTTTTTGATGAATTAAATTAAATTATAAGCTAATGCAGGGTTAACATTGTTGGTTTTGATTGTTAATTGTACTAGCATATGGTATTTTGTAAATGTATTTTGCTGAACCTAATATTTGACAAGAACTTGCTGTTATGAATTTGTTATCATGTTTGAACCTGGTTGCTTGATGTTATGTATGCACTTGTTTCGGCTAGACTGGTACATTCGACTCTCATATATGTCCACTCACTTTAGCCTGAATTTGTCTCCTTTCATCTTGTTGTACCCTTGCACTTATCAACATTCTGAACCTAATATGTTAGTTATATCTACATCTCCTTGCATAATTATTTTTGACTTTATGCTCAGTAAGGCTGAGTGGGTTGGATGAACAGGATGCTTAATGGTTTTCCATCAAAAATATTTCAGTAGAGCAATGCAATGACAAGTATGATAGCAGGGCAATTAATCGACCGAGGGCGGACATTGCTTATTGTATTCATGCTCTATCAAGGAGACTGGCTAAGACTCATAATTGGACAGTGGCACTAAAGACACTAATAGTTATACATAGAAATGTAAGGGAAGGTGACCCAACATTTCGCGAGGAGCTTCTCAACACTCAACGGGGGTACATTCTTCAGTTATTTAATTTTAAAGATGACTCAAATCCTATAGCATGGGATTGCTCTGCATGGGTAAGAACATATGCTTTGTTTTAAGAGGGAATGACTTGAATGTTTTAGAGTTTTAAAGTATGATGTTCAGGCAGAGCGTTTAAAAGCTCCAGCTCAAGGAGCCCAAAAGGGCTACAACAGAACAAGAGAGTTGGAAAGTGACGAATTGTTGGAGTAGTTGCCTGCTTTGCAACAATTATTGTATCATCTTCTTGGATGTCTTCCAAAAGAAGCTGCTGTTACCAATTATGTTGTGCAGTATGCCCTAGCTTTAGCACTAAAAGAAAGCTTCAGAGTATATTGTGCTATTAATGATGGCATTATCAACCTCGTTGATAAGTTCCTTGAAATGCCGCGACATGAAGCAATCAAAGCCCTTGAAATTTACAAGAGGGCTAGTGTGCAGGCCAAAAGCCTTTCTAAGATCTATGAAGTATGTCCTGGAATGGAATTTTCAAGGAATTTCCAGTTTCCAAACCACAGAGAGCCTCCACAATCATTTCTTATGACCACGGAAGGGTACATTAGGTAGGCACCAAGAGTTGTTTCTTTATCTAGAAAGCTATTGAGAGACTGTCGCTTACATAAAAACCTGAGGAAGCTCCTGCGACCGTCGAAGAAGAAATTCAGTTTCTCAGGAAGGCAATCCAGCATCTCAAGTAGATAATACAGTTAATGAAGAAGGAAGTCCAATTCCCCCTGCTTTGAAAACCGACCCTCTTTGTTACTAGATACTGATGATCTACTGGGATTGAATACAATAAATCCTGATGCTTCAGCAGTAGAGGAAGGTAATGCATCAGCTCTTGCCATTGTTCTAACCGGTTCCGAAGCCACAAATTCTTCTGTGCAAAATAATGGATTTGATCCATCAAGATGGGAACTTTCCCTTCTTACCGCACCTAGTAGTATAACTTCATATACCACCGAAAGTCAACTTGGTGGAGGATTGGACAAACTAACAATGGACAACTTATATGACGATACAACATATCGATATCAACTGCAACAAAATCAGTACTACGGATCCTCCACATCGAACCCATTCTTAACTGCAGACCCGTTTGCTGTTTCAAACCAAATAGCGGCACCGACCACCGTCCAAATACAATCATCAATGACGCAACATCAACAACCTTCCATGATGATGCCACCACCTTATCCATTTTTCCATCCTCCTAATGATCAGCTACAGCAAAATATGTACAACAATGGTGCAATGGCTGATCCTAATCCTTTTGGCGATGCTACTCGGTTTGGAACATTACCTGTGAACAACAATAACCATCCTCACCAGAACAATCAGTTTGGAAGTGTGCTGTTGTAAATCATATAGGTAACTCTCGTTGCACACTTTACTCCAATTATTGTTTTTATTTCAACTGCCTTACATTTTGTCTTAAGAAAAAACTACTTTAGAAGTTGTGTATGCTAAAAATGGGAATATCATATTTTTTGAGTGTAAAAATAAAATAAAAAATCTAATGGTGTGAAATATTTAGCAGTTGAATGAAGTGACTAAAACAATGGGTATCCTGGAAGGGAGCTTTAGAAAGTTCAAATTCAAATGGTTATAAGGAGAACACTATTAGTTCATTATAAACACTATTATTACCTAGTATACAAATTTTATTTACAAGTGCGCAGCTTGAACAATATTTTATCTATTGAATCAAAAGTATGAGTGAAAACATCTGGGTGTATAAAAGACAGTGCCACACATGAGATGTAAGGTCTTGCCTTTATCTAATTTTCTCTGGTTTTAATGAAACTTTTTCTACTAACCAAAATTTCAATGTCCGATTGTGGTTTTATACGTTTTTATTATTTATCTATTTGTTTAAATGATTGTAGGATTGTTAAAAAGGGTAACGTATTGGAGTAAAGACCGTGTCATGTTGTAAGAAAGAAGCATGTGAGGCACTGGGCGTAGCAGAAAACCATTTTTTAATTGGTGACTTCGGGCTAATGGTCAGTAAAAACCATCACTGTACCCTTACTCCATTTTCAATTGCTCTTAATGGAGATGCATAAGGTATTTTTCCTTTTCCTTTTCATGTTTCTTTTAATGCCTTTTTTGGTCATTATTATGACAACCTAATGCTGTAATGAAAATCTTGATTTATTAGTTAACATTATTTTCATTTCTTAAAGTTAATATCTATACAGCCTAACTTTCAGAATTGAAGAATTTTTATTACTCTGATTGTTAATCTGATATTGAGGTCAAGTTAGGTGCCTTCTAGTAAAGATCATTATAGTTCTTTTGCTGGATTACATAGTTAAGTCATGTACCAGATAATATGCTGCACCAACAATTAAATCAATTAACACACACACACAAACACACACACACACACACACACACACACACTCTCTACAATTGTAGATCCTTCAGAATTAAGTTGAAATATATCGAAATGGTTATTCATGTGCTCAAATGTTAGAATCGAATCATATTTGAAGTTCAGTTTAAACTCATATTTCAAATATACTGTCTCTAAAATACAGTAGGTTCTACAAAATGTAAATAGGTGCTGCGTCTACTTTACATAGTTTTATTTTTTTGAGTGTATTTTGAACCACAGTTCTATTTGTTTTGGAAAAGCATAACAATCCTCTCTACTTTACATAGTTTTTATTTTTTTTGAGTCTATTTTGTACCATAGTTCTATTTGTTTTGGAAAAGCATAACAATCCTGTAGCTGATTCTTCATCCATCCTTGAAATATTATTCTTTAGAATTTTTTAGGGACAAAGCTGATGCATTTTTTGATGACACCAAGGGGTTAATGAAAATAATTATCAAAGAACTTGAGAATTGGAGGTAAATGCTTCAAGTCATCAGAGGTTTGTATTTCAAATTTTTTTTTGTAAATGAACAATTTTGTTATTTGTTTTAAATCCAAAGGAATATGAATTGTATACATAATCATTGTGTCTTGCAATCTTGCTTATTAATATTCTGTTATGTTTCAACTTACTTCATCATATAATAGAATACATCATTTTTTTTATTTTATTTTTAAAGATTTCATTTAACTATTTGAAATTTTGTATTGTAGGCTGAATTATAGAAGTATAAAATAAATTAGTATTATAACAATTTAATCAAATTAACTGAACTTCATAAAATTAACAAGTTTATAATAATAAAAATAATAATTAACTAAGTTTATGTTAGCAATGATAGAAAGTTATAAAATATTAGCCAAATCAACTAAGTTTTATAAAAATTAACTGAATTTACAAGAAAAATAATTTAAATGAGTATTATAAATAATAATGATAATAAAATAACTAAATTTTATGAAAACTAATAAAGGCTTACGAAAATAACAAAGCATTATAAAGATTAAACTATCTATGATCTATGATAGGGAAGACAGTGGTTGTTTGGAAGAGGATATAGGTGTTGGAACTGGATGGATGGTTGATGAGTGGTGGGTTCAATAGTTTGTATCATTAGAGAAAGGTAGTTGTGAAGTTTTATTGTCAGGTGATGAAGTGACATAGCGGTTAGTGATAGAAACAGTTAGTGATAAAAGTGTTGAAGATGCAATTGGTGATAGAAGTGTGGTGAAGAACAACATTTAGTTATATTTGATCAGCTTGCAGAAAGTGGATATAAAATATACATGCATGTCGTTTGCATGATCCCACTGTTTTAAGAGATAAATCTGTATATTACAGAAATACTGCGCACATCCTTTTGGTAAGCTACCAGTTTTTCTGTTTGTTTAAAATATTAACTAAAATAGAACTTTTGTAAAAACACCTTCTTGAGGTTTCAAAATGCAGTCTTCCCTTCTTGAAAGCATGTTTTGAAGAACGCCTCCAGTTTTAGTTTTGGGCAGACTGCAAACATAAAGCAGAAATCTGCTGCAATGTACATATTTTATTTTTGAGAAAAAAGAAAAATCTATCAAAAATAATTTCAGAAGCGTAATTTAAAACCTGTTTCTGACGATGGTTTTTCATGTATCAAACTTGAAAATAAGGGATGAATTTAAATCTTTAATAACTAATATCCATCACTAATAAAATTAATCATCTATATTCATTATTTGATGCGGGTGATGCATGTGCTTTAATTATTATATACATGAAGTCGAGAAGCTGATAAAATCGATCCTAATATCAATATATGCAAATACTTATTGTTTAAACCCATCAAATTTCGCTCAACATTTTTCAAGGGGACAAACATATATGGTTAACAATAATTCTGGATTAATTGCTGAGGTAATCAGTGATTGAACGTGAAACAACCTTCATCTTATAAATTTGATGAAGTTGATGTGAGGCTGCTATCTCAGGATTTTACCTTAACACATTTAAAAAAGAAATAGATCTTAAAACGCCGGTTTTGATTAAGGTATGTAGGCAGTATTTGAAAAAAGATTGAAAAGTCATTGCATTTTCGTTCCCCTAATGTGTTGTGCAGTGTATATGCTCTCGGTCCCATCATGGAAACATGTAGTTCTGATTGGAAATAAAAATTGTGCAGAGTTCGACAACATGGTAGCTGCAGTATGTGCGTGTTATGATCCTAACAAAATAGTAAGTTTTCAATTTTAAGATATATTATCCTCTATTTATTTATTTATACATCATTACATGCTACTTGAAATTAAACTGGTCTGGTAAAAACAATTGTTGTTCCCCTAGCTTGAAAACAAATGTTACATGTATGTAGGTTATACAAATAGATCAGGACAACGAAGAAGATATAGAATGTTGGGAGAAGAATAATCCAAATATAGCTCAAATGGCAAAAGGGAGTCCTATAGGTAAAGTTGTGGTTGCTCATGTATGTTAAGTTTTCATTTGTAACCCGGGTAAAGCCAGAACATGATTCCAATTGTAACCCAAGTCAATTTGAGCTACAACGAGTTATTGGTCATGTTAATCGATTCTCATGTAACTTTACAGTACGACCGAATAAGATGTAAAAAACGATACATTGAAATGCTAGAATGCTTACAAATACTTCGAGTTTCTTTCATTTTGCTTGTGTTTCTTCCATTTTGCTTTGTTATAAGACTGTAACACGTACTTGTGAATTGCAGATTCTAGAAGTTGGACGAGCTTACAAGCTGAAGACTAAGTGATTTTTCATATCTTGTCTCGAAATGATGTTTGAACATGTATGTTACTTATATATATATATATATATATATATATATATATATATATTAGTAGATTTTATTAACTATGACTTTGTAATTGAAATCAAATATGCTTTTGGTATTAAAATTTTTCTATTGACAGTTTTATCTTGTGAATTTACTGCTTAATTGTTTGAACTTTGCACAAATTAAACAAGAGATTTGCTACATAAAGATCATAGCTGAAATAAAGGTGCTATATATTAAAAATATAAATAGCGGAAAATTGCACTTATGGAAATAAAAGGTGAAATGCTATGTAAAAAATTAAATAATGTGGGAAATCTTTTCATATCACTGAGTGTATGCTACGAAAAGACTGAAAACGCTATATATACTACAAATATTCATAGCGGAAAACTTCACTTATGGAATCAAAATGTGAAATGCTATATAAAATGTAAACCTTATGGAAAACTTTTCATATCACTGGATATGAGCTATGAACACAGTGATAATGCTATAAAAAAAAGCGAGTATTTAACATAGTACGGTCTGAACACTATATATCAATAGGGAATTCAATAATAACGGATTTAAAAAAAAATGGAAAACATTTTTCATAGCAATGAATATATGCTATGAAATTATTGATAATTCTATAAAAAAATAAGCTGAAATTTTAGTAAGCAAATATAATTACAAAGTCTGAACGCTATGTAAAACATTTCATGCTAGTGAACATGCGCTATTAAATGTATATTACTATAGCGTTTAGATTTGAGCTATAAAATATAACAGGTCTATTATTACATGTTGTTATATAGCGTCGTCACTAATGCTATGCTAACCTATTATAGCGTTTTTCACATGCTATTAAAAGGTAAATCTGTTGTAGTGTTCGCAACTCCCTTTTGTCGCACATCTCTTGGGCCAATCCATACCCAAGATGATTTCAAACCCAGCAAAAGTGGCAACTAAGAAACCACTCATAAATGAGCATCCATGATCACTGGATCCACAAAGTTTGCAAAGAGCAGATGAACCCATACTAGATTAGTTACAAACAAGGTCTATTACAACTTCAAATTCCAACTTATTCGGCACACAATCTTATTATAGGTAAAAATGACAATTCTCTAGTACCGAATAGAACTCAAACAAACTCCACCAGCAGAAAGCATGTTTAAACTAACAACAGCTTCTACTAATTCTCATCGGGAATGCAATAGGAAACCGGAATAGCTTTAAGAACACATGCTTCTTCTAGTTTCTTATCCTTCAGAAAATCTGGACAGTCTTTCTTCTTATGCCCAGGCTTGTTGCATTTAAAGCAATTCTTTTCGGCTCATGGCTTCTTACAATACTTGGCATAATGGCCATCTAGCTGACAGTTGAAGAAAATATCATTCTTCTTGGGTTTCTTCTTTTTCTTATTCAGCTTCCTTGTTCTACTAGGGCCAGTAAAAGTTTCTTCTTGAGGCTTATGCCTGCCTCTAAAAACCTCGTCCCAAGAAGCATCGACCCTTTCTTCTCGCTCCTTGGCCCGACGTCGAAGTTGCTCTAAAGATATACCTCTTCAGAACTCATCTTCTTCATTTGTAGGAGGATAATCCCTCTGTCTCTTAGTGGAATCACCCCTAGGTTCATGTACAGGAACACCACGCCTTATTTCCACTTCTAAAATGGGCATTTTTAGCAGGACAGTGGCCATCATGGCTCCAAACATAACTAGACATTCTGGCATAATAGTGAAAGCTTCCAACTGGTTTCCATCGCTTGCCCTTCCAGTCGTAGGCTCATCCTTAGTAGTGTTTCCTAAATTTTAACGGCTCATTCTAAAACTAGAAATATAATGATTATTCCACATATGAGATAACAATAGGAATTAATGAAATCTGAACCCTATTATACAATACACTACTATATAGTATACATCCAATTGAAATCTACAAATGTGTCTCTCTTACATAATTATGTCGTAGAACTTTGGCTAAAATCGACAGCAAGAGCTCTGATACCAAATGTGACGACCGCCTACAACCCCTGCACTAAACAAGAGGAAAAGTGCGTTGAAAGGTGTGTCAGGCAGTCATGAACGATCATTAAGGTATGATAACGCAAGCAGAACCTATTGTATATCTCACAGTGCAAGGATAAAATATAATACAAAATATACAAGTGGTAATATTAGTGAATCATATTTAAGCAGAAATCTCAAATTTTTAAAACAACTAGGAAGTATATCCATACACCAGGATTGCAACATATGTATGTACAAATTTGCCTCACTACAACACTCAGAATAGAATAACCAATAGCGGAAACCCAAATACTATATAGTAAGAAAGATAGTACGCCAGCCTCCTACTCGCCTCTGAACTGCTACATCGTCTTTACTAAGCTATCACATGTCACCTGCCACCTAGTATACCCACCCAAAATTGGATGAACAACCCAAGATAATAAGAGGGAAACATAAAACCTTGAGTCAAACAACAGTCTTAGTGAGCGATAAAACAGCTGACTAACTTCATCAATAAAATATATGAGAATGGGTAAATAAACTAACAAATTTACCCACAACATCAGAGAAGAACACAACTCCCATCTTCCCCACATCAGACAGTGATAGCCTTTACAATCCATACAACCAAAGGAACAACAATTCATTCATGGTAATCAGAACGACCATTCAATCATGGAAAATAGAAGTAACCAATCAATAACACTTATAGCATCCAAATTACAAATCTCACATAAATCATCCTAATCGAATTCAACATCCCTTATGTACGAGCCACAAAGGCCTAAACCAATATCAGACAAGCACCCAAGAAATATCTCCTTCGACATTGCACAATATACATGAGACGGTGCAAGCAGAGAAACCAATCATCCATGACAGACTCTATTTATCACTGCCAATCCTGCTTTGAAACCATCGTTAGTCTTATGACTGGCCATACCATACTGTCATCCATCAAGGGCTAATGGTAACCCCGGTTCTAGCAAACACCCCGTACGCCTTTCAACCGATACGTATCTAGGCCTTTCAACCGATACCCAGAGCACTCGACCTACATCCGGTCTTTTAGATATCTCTATTGTACCCCTGCTTTGAGTCCGCTAGAACCTATGACTACGATAATCTCTCGGCCTTCAGTATCTCTAGTTATCCAACCTAACGACTTTTCATAGCTCATCAATCTTCTGGAGCAACCATTATTCACCAACTCACGGCCTTTGAGTTGTCAACCCATTCATTGTTCTACATCGATCAACGAACAAATTCAACATTTTGAACCTTCCAACTTGAATCCACTTCGAAGTCACCACATCACCGAGCAAAATTACACCATTGCCCTGCGGCAAGGGTTCGGGGAGGGGGGGGGGGAGTTGCCCCTGAAAAATATTTTTTTCAAGCTCTTTTGTTCTAGTCTGGGTCGTACCTGAAAAATATATTTTTTCAGAAAATTACCCCATGCGACCGACCCCCTGGTGCGACCGTTGGTGCGACCGACCCCTTCAACATCACGATCGACCAGGAGTCCTTCCAAACCAGCCAAAAATCACGGCCGACCGACCACCATCATTTCACAACTGACGGACCCAAACACTAGCTCGACCGACCCGCTCCCAAGCTGCTCCAAAATATGACTGACCCAATCCTCTTGCATGTGAAAGTGCGTGTGCGTATGCGCTAAGTATAATATACACACAAGGATCATGTAATATGACAAACACTAGTCAAGTATGAAGTAATAAACAAGCACAGAACTGTATGATAGTAAATGTAGTAAAAAAAAATCACACCAGGGATTTTTATACTGGTTCGGAGCACCGTCCTACGTCCAGTCCCAGACCTCTTTCTAGATTTTCACTAAACAACTACCTCGCTTCACCCGGAGGAACAAGTTCACAATACCCGAGCAGCCGAACGGGATTTCACGCCTCTAACAACACGAGGACTTCACAACTCGCCTCTTACAACACGAGGACTTCAAACAAGATGAGTAAAACTTGTAATTTGACAATGTGTGTTCTCAATAACACGAATTTGTCAATTCTTGTACAACCTTCTTATAATCTTATCCTCAAATATGATTTTGTGATTATGAAGATTTGGAAGATGATATTGTTGTTTGAATCAAAAGAATAATATATAGATTCAAGGATTCAAATAACGATATATGAGAATTATGAGCTTTTGAGTGTTTTTAGAGAGCAAGAATGAAATCAGCAATTAGATAGCAAGAATTGATGTGTAAAAATGATGATTTCATGTTGTTTTTATAGAGGGTGGAGAGTTGTATTCATTGGTGAAGAGAAGCAACGAATAGAGATGATTTTTGGTGAAGAGAAAAGAAAACAACCATTGATGAATAATGTTGTCTCTTCGAAAAGATGCTTTCAGTTCGTAGACCAGTCGACTGATTAAAAATGACCAGTAGACTGGTATTTGAATATATGTACGTTATATATATGTGTGCACGTTCATTGTGCATTTCAGCCCAAAATCGGTCGACCGCCGATAATGAAACCGGTCGACCGGTTTCTGGTAGTATGCACAATGAATGTGCATACATATATACTCATATATATATTCAAACCATCTAGGTAGATAATTATTTGAGGATAGATTTTAACATTTAAAACTCAACTAACACTCTAAATAATCAACCTCTAACATTAGATACCATTGAATCTCTTCTTTTTGTCGATCTTGAACGTCTCCTTGTCATTTAATCAAAACGCCATGAATTCCTTGATTCAACATTCTCCCCCTTTTTGATTGATGACAACATAGTTCTGAAAGTGTTTATCACTCCCCCTGAATATATACTCCCCCTGAAATACATACTTAAAAGAATCTGCAAAACATAATGTTAGTAACATTTTTCTCCCCCTTTGTCATCGACAAAAAGGAGTAGTGAGCACACAAATAGCTTAAGAAGAACATTAAGATTGTAGCATATAATATAGACCAAACATACCAAAAGCAAGTCACGCACCTAATAGTTTTAAGAAGTACAAACACAAAATAAATACAGCACTATTTATATATAAGTGCTGGTTTTAAGTCTTGCATATAAAAAAACATAGTATCATAGAACGTGGATGAAAACAAACTAATGCGATGACGATTTGGATTCAGTGGTGTCCCACTCAATTTGTTTGTTCCCTCCTTCTTCCTTGTCTCCTTCATCTTGAACATCTTCCTCGTCTTCATTGTTTCCTTCGTCTTCCTCCTCGGTCTCATATTCCCCACGACCACGTCCTACATTGGTTCCTGAAGGGGTGCCTTCGTCAGATGATGACCACGTAAATGTAGGAGGCATGGGATATTTTCCCGGGTCTTGTATTTGGTAGAGGAAGATGATGATGCACATGAAATTGCATCCCAAATAATACCGAAGAAAGACTTAAGTTTTAAAAATCGTTTCTCGAGCTTTTTATCCAAACTCTCGAGTTTGGTGTTGGTGTGTTTAAGTCTTGCTTCGAGGAGAAATTGGTTCTGTGCAATTTGTGCTAGTGAATCCTTAGTTGACGAAGAAGGTTGAAGGAGTTTGACTTCTTCTGGTTTTGGTTTGGGAGCCGTAGAAGAAGTGGTTTCTTGAGGACCTTATTGTTGATATAGTTCAAAAGGAATGATATTCATACAAGGATCGGGAAGCTTCATTCTTTTTCTCGTTGCTTTGTCGATGCACTTTGGCTTGGTGATTTTAGACTCACAAGATTCGACACCACAGTTGAGTAAAAGCCTCATAACATATTCATTGTAAAAAAATGTGTGGCCTTGTGCGATCATTGACAAGCAAAATCTCATCAAAAATCGTATTTATCCAGTTTATCTCAATATCCCCATAAATTGCATATAATGCCTTGAAGTTTTCTTTATAGACGACATCAAAATTACCAACCCTCGGCAATAAAGAGCGTGTGATGGCGTGATGTGAAACACGAGCTGTAGGCCGTAAGTTAATCGCCTTAGTACTAGTTTTATGATCCTCGATAAAAAGATGATTGATTTTATCACGAATATGGATAGTGCAGAAATCCGAAGAAAATTCTCTTCCACAATTTAGCGAATTGAGAACCATTGCCATTCGTTCCTTTGAAATGAAAACATGCTGACCACAAACTATAGACCAAAGACAATTAGAAGCATTCTCTGGTTTGAATTTGGGTATGTTAAGATTAGCATAGAACAACCGAATCATAATATGATTAATTTCTATGTTGTTCTTATCAAAGGTAAGGAGTGATTTAATATGAGCCTTATCCAGTAGTTCTTCAACATCATAGAGGATAAAAGCAGAGAGATTTATGAAAGAACCTTCGTGAATGGTGTAATCCTTCATAGTATTCCAACGTTTTACTGCAATAGGATCCATAAGCCATTGTTTGATGTTAGAATCTATAAGTTGGAGTGAAGTGGAGCTTGATTTCTTGTGTTTCTTTTGAGGTGGTGCCATCGATTTTGAGGAAATTGATTTGGGGGTTTTTTGTTTTTCTTAGAGTTTGAAAGGAAGGACATGAATAAATAATGAGTGAATGGGTGGGATATATGAATCATCGTGTGAATTGGGGGGTAAAAAAAACTGAAAAAACGTGTGATCGGTCGACCGAAAAATTTGGACCGGTCGACTGTTATCTAGAAAAAATTGTTTCCAGAGAAGTTTACCAGTCAACTGGTGGAATATATACCGGTCGACTGGTATCTGGAAAATTTGTTTCCAGAGAAGAGGACCGGTCGACTGGTGGAATATATACCTGTCGACTGGTAGTTGAAAACAAGGTAAAAATTCTAGAAACCTCAACGGTCGACTGGTAATATTTTGTCGGTCGACCGGTTGGAAAATAAAAAATTTCTAGAGCCTTATGTCGGTCGACTGGTCGATTTGAGACGGTCGACCGTTTCTGTTTGAACTTGTTTTCTGAGTGCATAATAACTTATATAACAACATATAAATTAATTTCAATTAAAAATGGATTGAAAACAAAAGTTATGAAAATAAAAGGAATTAAAACAAAAACTTATTTTGCAAAAAAAATGAAAAACGATATAAATTAATGAGAGGTGGATGACTTGTCTTCGGATATCTCTTTAATATTTGTAGCTTTCGGTGTCCATGGCGACCAATTTTCTCTAGCTCCTTCATTTCTCATGTAATTACGATCCCATGAGTTAGGACTTCTGGATGTAGATGGAGGATGTGGCATTGGTTCGTGAACTCTGTGTTTATCCGTGCTACAAAAAAATGACGCCATTCGTTCTAAGAGAGTTAAACGATCATATGTTAGTTTTTGTTCATAATGAAGTTGACGCTAGAGATCTATCTGATGTTTCTGGTAGTGATGAATTTCACTAATCCTCTCTCTTGTCCGTAGAGAACAGAATAATGCTTTCTTAGCACGTTTGGGTTTGGGTGTATCTCTGGGGGTATGCAAACATTCCGGTCTACTCTTTGGTGTTTCCGGAGAGTAGTATTCTTCAGGTTCTAAACTAGTGATCGGGATATGTGATCGTTGTGCACATTCGTCACATATGTGTGCCATTATAAATATATAAAATTTTGTACGGATGAATTCAAGAATGGAGATGCAGAAAACAATAGGAAAGGAGTATCTATATATAGGATTTACGAAATAGGAAGCAATGGTTTTAAAACACTCAGAGAATATAAGCCATTAAAAATTTGTAAAGCTCACAATTATTTGCTAATAATAGCAAAAAGTTATTAAATAGCTAAGATAAAAAATTATCTATCGTCTAGATAAGAACTCAACATTGTATATGTATATTTATATATATATATTATACATCGAGTTCAGTTCTAGAAATTAAGCCTAGCTCTCTACGTAAAGAAATAAAACTAGATTCGAGTAGAGGCTTAGTGAAAATGTCTGCTAATTGGTTGTCAGTCTGGATATATTCGAGACATTTTGTTCCTTTTTCAATATTATCTCTTAAGAAATGATGTCGAATATCAATGTGCTTTGTTCGGGAATGATTGACTGGGTTTTTTGATAAATTAATTGTGCTTGTGTTATCACAGTATATGATAGAGTTTGTTAGATGTATATCAAAATCTCAAAGTGTTTGTTGCATATATAATACTTGAGTACAAGCTAGAGCTGCTGATATGTATTCAGCTTCACATGTCGAGAGTGAAACGCAATTTTGTTTCTTACTGAACCAAGAGACAAGTGATTTTCCAATAAAATGGCATGTACTACTTGTACTCTTTCTATCCGTGCGAGAGCCACCGAAATCAACATCACTATATGACACTAATTCGAATGGACAATCTTTCGGGTAGAAAAGACCAAAATCTTTGGTTTTGTTAAGATATCGTATTATTCGTTTTACAGCTCGTAAATGTAATTCTTTAGGATTAGCTTGAAACCTTACACACAAACAAACACTCATCATAATATCAGGACGACTTGCGGTAAGATATAGGAGAGAACCAATCATGCTCCTATATAACTTCTGGTCAACATTTTTACCATGTTCATCTTTTTCAAGACGTGTGGTCGTACTCATGGGAGTTGGTTTACCAGAGGTATTCTCTAAACCGAAGCGTTTAACTAAATTTCCGTAGTATTTTTCTTGACTAATAAAAATACCGTTAGAAAGCTGTTTGATTTGAAGACCAAGGAAATACGATAGTTCTCCCATATGAGACATTTCAAACTCTTTGGTCATAATATTTGCAAACTCTTTGCAGAGCTTATTGTTTGTTGAACCAAAGATAATATCGTCTACATATATCTAGATAACTAATATATTGTTTCGAGAATGTTTAACGAATAAAGTCTGATCGACTTTACCAATTTGAAATCCAGAATCAATAAGATAGCTTCGTAATCGTTCGTACCAAGCACGAGGTGCTTGTTTTAATCCATATAAAGCTTTCTTAAGTTTATATACGTGATCAAGATATTTCTCATGTACGAACAATGGAGGTTGTTCAACATATACATTCTCTTTGATAAATCCATTTAAGAATGCACTTTTGACATCCATTTGATAAAGTTTAAAATTACGATGACAAGCAAAGGACAATAAGATTCGAATAGCTTCTAATCGAGCCACGGGCGCAAAGGTTTCTTCATAATCGATACCTTCTTCCTGATTATATCCTTGTGCTACTGATCTTGCCTTATTTCTGGTTATATTTACTTGTTCGTCGGCCTTATTTTTATAGACCCATTTCGTACCAATGACTGACTGATCAGTCGGTCTTTGAACAAGTTCCCAGACATCATTGCGCTCGAACTGATTTAGTTCTTCCTGCATGGCAATGATCCAGTAATCATCATTAGCAGCTTCTTTTGGATTCTTAGGTTCGATATTTGAAAGAAACGCGACATGACCCATTTGATTCAGTTGACTTCTTATTCTTATTTGTGACGTTACTTCTCCAATAACATTTTGAACCGGATGATCTCTTAGAATTCTAGGAGGAGATCTAAAACTTGGAGGAGAAGGTACCACAGCTGGTTGAGGAATATCGTCAACAATTTCTGAGTCAGAGTCATTATTTGTGATGATAGGATTATCAGTAACTATAGTTTCTTCGTCATCTGATACAATATGAGATGGTTTATAGAATTCATCAAAAGAGACATGAAGTGATTCTTCAATAGTTTTAGTTCTCTTGTTAAATATACGATAGGCCTTGCTTCGTTCAGAATATCCAACAAATATACCTTCATTGGATTTTGAATCAAATTTTCTAAGATGGACTTTCATATTTAAAATAAAGCATTTAGAACCGAAAACTTTGAAATATGAGATATTTGGCTTTCTTTGATTAAATAGCTCATAGGATGTATTCTTGGTCAGAGGTCGAATGGATACACGATTCAAAACATAACACGCAGTTGCAACAACTTCTACCCAAAAAATGTTTTGGTAGACTGGATCCATTTTATAGTGTTCTTGCACATTCTTGTAAAGTTCGATTTTTCCGTTCTACAACTCCATTTTGTTGTGGAGTTCTAGGAAACGAAAAATTATGACTTATACCTTTCTTTGTACAAAAATGTTCAAATTCACTATTTTTGAATTCTCCGCCATGATCACTTCTTTTATTTTTAACCTTTAGCTCTTTTGACTTTTGAACTCTCTTAACAAAGGAGTTGAAATGTTTGAAAGTATCACTTTTGTTTTTCAAGAAAATCACCCATGTATAACGAGAGTAATCGTCAACAATTACAAACACATAGCGATTATGGTTTGTTGATTGAACCTGTGTTGGTCCAAATAAATTCATATGTAATAGCTCAAGTGGTTGTAACGTTGATATGACTTTCTTGGATTTGAAAGATGATTTAGTCAATTTTCCTAATTGACATGCATCACAATGATTATCAACCGCAAAGCTTATTTTGGGTAGTCCTTTAACTAGATCATTTTTGACTAACTTGTCAATAGATCTGAAGTTTATGTAACAGAAACGTTTGTGCCATAGCCATGGATCATTATCATTTGCTACAAGACACATATCTGAATTATGATTGATGTTCATATTCAGAATATAGATATTTCTGTCTCTATATCCTTCAAAAACTAAATTTCGATCTTTATCTAAAAATACTACAATTATTATCCGAAAAGGAAATGATAAAGCCTTTGTCGCATAATTGACTGATGCTTAGCAAATTATGTTTCAGATTTCTAACCAGCATGACATTAGTAATAAGAGGTAAGTCAGATGTACCGTAATTGCTCGCATCGCCTTTGCTGATGATATAGCCTTTCGAATTATCTCCAAAAGTGATTGAGCCACCATTTGAATAAGTGATATTTGTTAATAAGCTCTTGTCTCCAGTCAAATGCTTCGAGCAACCACTGTCCAATATCCATTTTCCTCTTTTCTTAAGTGGGACCTGCAAAAAATAAAATTAAGTCCATGGTACCCACCTTTTTATAGGGTCCTAAGAGTTAGGTCTTAGGAGTCCAAACCCATACGGGTCCGGTATCCCCTTTATACATATAATTTGGATTGTGATGCACAGAATTCAAAAAAATTTGAATGTACTTGTTCCTAATCAAGTTGTTTTTTGTTTTAGGAACCTATATTTTTATAGACTTGACATTCTTCTTTTGAAATTTCACAATCGGTTTTGGTTTGGAATATAATAAACTAAGATTTTTCTTAGCTTCAGTTTCTTGTACTACCTTATTTTTCTTTTTTCTTTTATTACCAATATGTTTCTTGATAACTTGTTTCTTATATCCCAAGCCATGTTTATTTGTAGCAGATTGTGAACTTTCAATAATTTTTGTCAAATTTTCTTGACCTTTGTTAAAGTTAGAAACATTTTGAGTAATGTCGTCTAACTTTGTTTGTAAACTAGCCTTTTCAAGGTCTAACATTTTGACTTTGCCTTAAGCTCATGATTTTCGATAATAAGAGCATCATTTTTCTCTTTTTGAGTTTCAATTTCTTGACTCAGAAGAGATAGTTGAGAATCAAAATTAGATGATGATTCTTGAGCTTTTTCAAGTTCCTCCTCTAATATTTTCTTCTCATCTTTTAGCATATCTTGTTCAAATTGTGCTCTACTTAAATCAGCTTGAGCTTGTTTGCATTGTCGTTTCATATATTTAAATTTATATATTAATTCAGCATTTATATCAAGAACTTCTTCAAAAGAAGGAATTTGTACCTCATCTTCTTTAGCCATAAAACATATATTTGCTTGTTCATCATCTGAGTCACTTTCACTATCAGATGAAGATGAGTCTGAATCATCCCATGTCACTGAGAATGCTCGTTTCTTTGACTTGTCCTTCTTGTGTTTGAATTTTTCATTTTCTGTCTTCATCTTTTGTTCCGGAAAATCCTTTTGCATGTGTCCCTTCTTGTGACAGTTAAAGCATTCTACATTTGATGATGATGACTTGTTTGATCCGAACTTCTTTCTGTTGTATCGACTAGCTTTTCATTGCTTTAAGAATTTCTTGAATCCTTTTGCAATGAATGCTAGATCCTCATCTTCGGAATCTGAGATATCTTCATCTTTTTCAACATGAAAAGCTACAATTTTCTTTTCTTCTTTTTGTTCTTTTCGAGCCTGCAAATTTGCTTCATAGGACATAAGATTTCCTATCAATTAATCTGGCTTCATGGTGGAAAGATCATTAGCTTCTTCTATTGCTAATACTTTTCCTTCCCATTCATTAGTCAGAGAATGTAGGACTGTTGAAACTACATCAAAGTCAGAATATCTTTGCCCTAATCCGATAAGAGCATGATGAATGGTTTGAAACCTAGAATACATCTCATTGATTGTTTCATTTGGCTTCATTTTAAAATTTTGAAATTGAATTTTCAACAAAGCTATTTTTGCTTGTTTAACCTTGTTAGTACCTTCATGATTAGTTTTTAGCGTTTGCCAAATTTGATAAGCAGTGGTATAGATACTAACACGGTTATATTCGTTTTGATCTAATGCACAAAACAACATATTAATTGCTTTTGCATTTACAGTAGCTGGGGTTTTCTCAGCAGCCGTCCATTCTGCATACTCAGCCGTTGGATTGACTATTTCTTTCTGAGTAGCATTCCAAGCATCATAGTTAGTTGATTGCATGTAAAAAGCCATACGTGTTGCCCAATAACTATAGTTAAGACCATTAAAGAAAGGAGGTCTTTGTGTCGATTGACCTTCCGTGTAAGTGGTGTTAGTGCTACTACTTGGGTTATTTGCCATATTACTAGAATATATCAAATAACTGTGTTACGGTTATGTGATGACCGTGCTTTGATACCAATTGAAAGTGCGAGTGCGTATGTGCTAAGTATAATATACACACAAGGATCGTGTAATATGACAAACACTAGTCAAGTATGAAGTAATAAACAAGCACACAACTGTATGATAGTAAATGCAGTAAAAAATAAATAAAACAAAAATCACACCAGGGATTTTTATACTGGTTCGGAGCACCGTCCTACGTCCAGTCCCAGACCTCTTTCTGGATTTTCACTAAACAACTACCTCGCTTCACCCGGAGGAACAGGTTCACAACACCCGGGCAGCCGAACGGGATTTCACGCCTCTAACAACACGAGGACTTCACAACTCGCCTCTTACAATACGAGGACTTCAAACAAGATGAGTAAAACTTGTAATTTGACAATGTGTGTTCTCAATAACACGAATTTGTCAATTCTTGTACAACCTTCCTATAATCTTATCCTCAAATATGGTTTTGTGATTATGAAGATTTGGAAGATGATATCGTTGTTTGAATCAAAAGAATAATATATAGATTCAAGGATTCAAATAATGATATATGAGAATTATGAGCTTTTGAGTGCTTTTAGAGAGCAAGAATGAAATCAGCAATTAGATAGCAAGAATAGAAAGAATTGATGTGTAAAAATGATGATTTCATGTTGTTTTTATAGAGGATGGAGAGTTGTAATCATTGGTGAAGAGAAGCAACGAATAGATATGATTTTTGGTGAAGAGAAAAGAAAACAACCATTGATGAATAATGGTGTCTCTTCGAAAAGATGCTTTCAGTTCGTAGACCAGTCGACTGATTAAAAATGACCAGTAGACTGGTATTTGAATATATGTACGTTATATATATGTGTGCCCGTTCATTGTGCATTTCTGCCCAAAATCGGTCGACCGCCCATAATGAAACCGGTCGACCGGTTTCTGGTAGTATGCACAATGAATGTGCATACATATATACTCATATATATATTCAAACCATCTAGGTATTTGATTATTTGAGGATAGATTTTAACATTTAAAACTCAACTAACACTCTAAATAATCAACCTCTAACATTAGATACCATTGAATCTCTTCTTTTTGTCGATCTTGAACGTCTCCTTGTCATTTAATCAAAACGCCATGAATTCCTTGATTCAACAGCATGGCATGACCGGCCCCATTGGTTCAAGACCGAATGACCATAAGTATAACCGACCCTCTTCTTCGATTATGACCGACCCATCCCATTTTGGGTACACGACCGACCCACTATCAAGGCAGAGACCGACCGACCATGTACTCAAACCCATACACTGCTCGATCGACCGACCCGCCTGCTCGACCTATCGAGACCAACCACCCCTGACTTGTTTCCCAAGACAAGATCTCGACTGACCAACCCAACCATGACTAACCCAAAACCTGCACAACCCCAATGCAAACCCAATTTCGACTAAAACTTCGCTAATCGACAAGATCGACGAAATCTACTCATCCAATTCATCCAATATAACCATAAGCATGTTATGTAATCACTAACAACATGAATATGACGATTTTCACCAAAAATTATGCAAATCACTCCAAAATCATGAAAAATGAAGATATGAACTAAATTGCAGATCTAACTTGCATAAACATATGAAAATACATGGAAATTACTGGTTTAAACTTACTAAACCAGATCATATAGTGATTCATATGAAAATGAACTTATCATGGTGTAGATCTATGATAAAACACTTGATTTTGATGAAAAACATGATCTAACATTCATATGCTTCATTGAATCTATGTGAGAGATGCATATCACTCACCAATTCTCCAAATCAAAGCTAAAACAATGAATTAAGATTCCGAACAGTAAGGATTTTGATCCAAACTCCTTTATTCACTGAACTTTCCCTTCAAATGATGTAGATCTAGCTCCAAATGTCGTAGATCTTCGATTTCCTCCCTTAGATTTCGATTTTTAATGGTGGAAAGGAGTTAGAGGAAGGAGCACCATAGGCCACCAAATGCGAGAATGGGGAAAGTAAACTATTTCCCACACCTCCCTCCCCCTATTTATAGTCTTCCACCGGCCCACTAATGGGCCTCTCCAAATCAGCTCATTATGGCTTTATAAACCTATACAGCCAACTATTAAACCTTAAAACAACGATTCCTTCCAAACTGCTACAAATCTTTAATGTAACCACTCTACAGAAAGGCAATAATCATTTCCTTTCCAATGGCACATGTCTCAACACTTGGTTTGACCTGAGTCAAAAGTTATGCCCTGTATAAGACTGATAGGGTTAAAATGGTCACAAACAAAATTGATAAAATATATGGACATGTCTCACATCCCCATAAGCAATATATTAAAATGTGAGATTGATCCAACCCTCGGAGAATAAAATAAAAATATTTTATGATCTTCTGATACGTAAAATTCGGGCCTTCACAATGACGGTCGTAAGGATCTGACCGCTCACCTAATTAGATATATTCGACGCATGAAGTCCTTTCCGCTTCGCAAAATGTCATGACGACGTGCTTTTCGCTTTACTTAACAGATATAGCTACAATGTGGTTCAGGCAGCTAGAGGCGGACTCCATCACTTCTTGGAATGATCTGGTTGTGAAATTCGTGGAACAATTTAGGGTCAACATCACTCATCCGAAAAGCGTCATGACTCTCAATGGAATTAAGCAGAAGTTCAACTAGACTCTGCAAAAATTCTTGAAATGATTCAATGTTGCGGTGGCTCCGGTTGACAGATGCGATCCTTCTATGGTTTTAATGGCCGCAGTTTCAGGTGTCTTGGATAAATCTGACTTCAAGACTTCGCTGCACCGGGACCCGCCTAGGGATCTTGAAGAATTCTGTTTCGAAGTCAAAAAATTCCTTCAGGAAGAAGACGTAAGGACTGACGAAAAGGTTCTCGAAGCTAATGCTACCAAGGGCGGGAAACTGTTTGACTCTGAAAAGGTGAAGATTCTTCTACTACGAAGCAACCTCCTTCGAGGAATGATTGTCCTTCGAGAAATTATCGTGATGTGGCTTGAAGACCAAAGTACCCGACTTACTCGGAGATTACTCACACCCTCGAGGAGATTTATCAAGACGTTCATCCAATTGCTCCCTTCACAAATCCTCTCGTTCGGGAGCCCACTCAGAAAGAAAGAGATTTCGGCTGGCACTGAATATTCCATGACATCAATAGTCACAATATAAACCAGTGTCGACATCTCAAGAATGTGATCGAAGAACGATAGTTGGCACGGAATGTCCGAACTTGGACTGTGGTTCCAGGATAGGCATAACCCCTCAAAGAAATGAAGACAGGCCTGAGACCAGTAATCATCCCAGTAGCATTGTTATCGACTGAACTCCTCACCGACTCTGATGTTTTGGATGCAAGTCTCCCGGGCATCAGTATCTTACAACTTGTGGATTATGGTCTTCTGGTTTTTCGGTCTTCTTAGCTGCTAAATTAATGGATCCCGAATAACGAGCTTCCCACTTATGGCTTTCTCATTATATGGTTTTAAGGCTTTCAGATTTCTCGAGCCTCATGGCATTGGCTCTTTTGGCTTTCTCTAGTTATGGATATTCAGGCTCCGACCCCACGGTATTATCTCTCTTAACTCTATGGAATGTAAATGGTTGAGTAGACCTACCCATGCACGAGATCAGTTATAATCCCAAAGCATGCTCTTTGCTCGACAACATACCATTTGATTATCAATAAAACAGATTTTCTGACATTTCTTGGTCGTTTTACTAAAGTAAGGCCATCTTGAACCCATCTACATGTCCAGATCATCTTGCCTCCACAAGATCACCTTGAGAAAATTCTGGTTTTGGAACTAGGATAGTTAAGCTCGCTCACCCACGTACGAGACCAAATGTCCTTAAGCATGCTCTTTATGAATGACAAACCATCTAGTCCCTTTCACGAATAAATTTGAAATAAAAAACGACTAAGTTTGCATACCCGTGTATGGGACCAATGTGTCCTATAACATGCTCTATACCGACGACATAGTATTAAGTTTTCCTTTCGATTTTACTAAAAAATCCTAACCATTATAACTTTAATAAAATTACTTCACAAGGCAAACATTTGTGGAGTATGAAACCTAAAATTGAATTGCAAATTTTAACTTTTTTTCTTTAATTAATTTCCTTGGTTGATCTTTCCTTGTTCAAGGTCGCCTTGGATATCCTTTTCCTTGGTTGATCTTGCCTCATTTAAGATCGTCTTGGACCCCTTTCCTTGGTTGATCTTGCCTCGTTAAAGATCTCTTTGGATCCTATGCTCCTTGGTTGATCTTTCTTCGTTTCAAGATCTCCATTAATCCTATACATGCCTTGGTCATCTTACCAACGTAAGATCGTCTTGAACCCAACTACATCTCTTGGTCGTTCTTTCCTCGATAAGATCGCCTTGTAAAAATACGATAACTTGTGGCGGCCTCGTCGGTAACACGACAAGAACATTCACTTCTGATTGTGCGTGTTTTTTTTCTTTGCAGGTTATTGTACTCCTTCAGTCCCTCGGATGTTCTTGCTATTCTGGTCATCTCTAAATGATCCAAATTGATCATCGGCTTTCAACGGAATTCTAATTAATATGATCCTAAGTGATCGTGGATTTAATACGATCCCAAATGATCATGGATTTCTAAATAATACGAGCCGAAGTTATCGTTGGCTTCCTTCAAAGTTCAAGTTTTCTGGTTTTTCGATTCATAAATAATACGATCCGAAGTGATCGTGGATTTCTCTTCTCGCAAAACACGTCTTCCTTCGACAAGCAAGACATGCGTTGGAGGGCAAAATGTTGACATACCTTTTGGTCGAAGCTGGCACACGTCAAGGAATATCGTCGAAAAACATAAAGCGATTCAATCGAAGTCATGGTGTATTTAGAAAAGGATTGGAAATGACGTTGATTCGTGAAATCATCATTGATGGACTCGGAAAAGCCAGCGCAGTAAAAATACGTGATCGACATGATCCGATTGGCTTAAAATGGTTGGCATGTTGGTCAGATCACGTGGCAGAACTCATCGCACAAAAATATATGGATTTAGTAAAAAAAATAGTGATGTGCACTCAAAAACAGCCGATCAACACGTGTCGATCACGAAAAATGGCTTGCGCGACTCACGGCGTCAAAATGTGGTAAACTGGCAACGATCTGGCACGTCAAAATGGCCTGATCAGCACGTGAAAATCATGAAAAACCATGGAGAATATCTTGGTCGATCAATCTAGTAAAAGTGGCAAGCTCAGGTTTGGCACGATGGAAAACAATGGAAAAACACGGTCAGATCACTAGAACATGCATGTTGCGCCTTGGTTGATCACCCAGAAAAACTTGGCAAATCATCGGATTTGGTACACTCAAAATAGCTTATCAACACAGCCCAATCATGTTTTTTGATGTGCGCGCACTAGAGATTTCAAGTTGGCAAAGTGGCCATTCCATATTGCATTGCATCAGAATGATGCGATTTCTCCATGCTCGCATTAGCCCTAGCATGCAAAAATACGGGTGCGCATCACATCATCTGATGCGATTTTTAGCTTGGCAACACAGGAGGTGGGATCGAGCAAGCTTTTGGATGCAAGAAAAGCAATGATCACATCATGGATTTCAGGATTTGGCACGAGGCTCACACGGCTGATCCGATGCAATTTTTCTGATGCGAGGTTTGCTTGGCAAATGCTAAGCTTTTTGGCACAAACTGAATCACCGTGCGGATCGGTGCAAGTTAGAGGGTCCGCACGTGTCTGGCATAGAATTTCGGTGATGCGATCAGGCAACGTGCCAGGATAGGGTTCTCACTCCTCGACTGGGCTTGGATGCGATTTTTTGGATTTGACGAAGATGTGATGTGATATTTCATATCCGAACACGATGTGTGATGCGATTTTTCCTATATGGGCTATGTAGGATGCGTTTTCTGACAGTGGACCCCAAATCCCACCTACTCCTACCTAGCCCACTCACCTATAAATACCCCCGAGTTTGGCCTTCATATGGATCTTTTTCCCTGGGAATTTTGGACCTTTTGAAGCTCTCATGCACCATTAATGGCTCTCGTCTTCTTCTCCATGACTATTGGACATAACATGGACCACTAAAACATTGCATACACATTTCCCATCAATTTTGGACGTTTACAAGGAGAATTACACTGTTTTCGGACTACTTTGGACATTTTTGGATTTCTTGGACATTGAAGCTAAATTTAGACATTGTTGACCAAGCCAACTCTGTTTTCACTCAACGAAGAAGAGCATTTTGGTCAAAATTTATAATTAACATATTTTTTTTATTCTATTATAACACCTTGTACTTAAATATCATCTGAACTTGTACAACTTTGTAATCAATAATTATATGATGAATGGTTACTATGAAGTGGACGTAGGCGTTAGTGCCAAACTACTATAAAAAACTATGGTCTCCCGCATTACTTTATTTTGGATTTGGATTACTATGTTCATAATACACATACACTTGAAAGTTGGTGTGTGCTGAATCCATGACAATTCCCCACGTCAACATAGACCTCTAAGACATCACCAACTACTCTGACCATCTACCTAATCTATTCTACTCGTTCCAGTGCACACACACATATTTATATATATGTATGGGAAATGTTTCGCTACACCTCTTATATTGCACGTGAAATTCCCCCTGAATTCCTGCCACACATTCCGATTTTAATATTCATTCTTTCTCTCTCTTTCCACATAAATAATATAGTGTAATGGAAAGAGAGAGAAATAATGAATATTAAAATCGGAATGTGTGGTTGGAATTCAGGGCGAATTTCATGTGCAATATAAGAAGTGTAGCAGAACATTGCCATATATATGTATGTATACGTATACGTATATGTATGTATGAGGCACGCTCTATGGCACTCCTAAATCCGAGCACCTCTTTTGCCCCTCGTTTATATCCACACATTAATAATAAATAAGTCAGTTGGGGAAGATGGTTAGTGCGAGGAGAGAGAAACGGGAATGTGTGGTGGAAATCAGGGGGCTATAGGGGTACTGCACTTTTTTGGGTGCTCTTGATCCTATATATATATATATTTATATATATATATGTATGTATGTATGTATGTATGTATGTGTGTGTGTGCTTGTGTGTACAGAAACTTGCCTTGCAAAAATAAACCTCAACCCTGTAGCCATGGAAACCATGCTGAACCCATGCACTTCGCCACCTCCACCTATAACCGATCACTGCTCGAGCCCCCTACAACTGCCTCCAATCTCACCTTACCTAAACCCACTTTGTCCTCCTCACGTGAACAGACCCCATTGATCAAACCAAGCTCCACCACCGGACAAGCCAATTCCCACCACCGCATGCATTCCACAACCACCAAAGCTTCCTCCTCTCCGACCTACACTATGGACCGCTACCCGAACCCAACACTGCCTCCAACCCGACTCCGCACCCAGCTCCTTCTCAGCCTCGACCATTCTAGCAGCTTTCGGAAAAGAAGAAGAAGATGTAAGAAAGAATTGTGTTAGATCGTTTGGGGTATCACTACACTAGGCAGTGCTCATGGTCGTATCTAATTCGATTTGTTCTATGGGCCATATCAATTTTTGGTGTCTTTAGTCAATTAGATATGGCCATGAGCCATATCTAATTTTCATTTAGATACGGCTCATGGCCATATCTAATTTAAAAAAAGGAAAAAAGAAAAATACATTGTCCTACTAGAAACAATACATCAATTGATACACGTCATTAGTTCAACACACCAAAATTCAATAGAAACAATACATAATTGCCACAAGGTAGATTCAACAAAAAATAGTTCACCTACAAAACTCGAACTAGTACATGTTTCAAAATTAAGAATAGGAACATCAACCACATAATTTGAACAGGTTGAGGTTAAATAACATCATAAATTTAAACAGACAGTATGACTCTTTTTCTGCAATGGCGTTCTTAATTTTTTTTCCTGTGTCGCCTTCTCTTCTGCAATCAACTAATGTTTACTGCTGTTAATTCTCTCCTGCTCTGTCCTCTATTACAAATATATACTAGCGTATCTGCCGAAGATATCGTTTGAGCTTCCATCTCTCTCTGAACCTTTTCTAGGGTTCGCAATTTTGGGGATTTTCTCGTCATAGCAGTTACTGGTGGTGCATTCGAGGTGCACGGTTCCTGTTCCTGTTCTTGCCCCCCGATCGAAGCTATTTGTGCTAAGATTAGGGAAGTGGTTAATGAACCGTTCTCTGTAACTTTATCGGGCTCAACATCGTTTGTTGTTAGGCTTCGTTCTCTGGCTTCCTTCGTTATTCTTGTGAGCTTCAGATTTCTCCTTGTTGAAGGATTTTTCTTGGAATTGTTCCCTTCTACACTGGCAATCTAGCTTCGGTTTTAGCTCCTTTTGGGTCATTGAGATCTCAGATCTCTGCGATGGCTATGGGGGTTACGCCTGCTTCTGAAATCAAAATGGTAGAGGAGGATTTCACCACCTCCTTTGTCCCTACTTTGAGTTTCAGGGGTTCTAGAAGCTTCTGTTATCGTGCTGTGTCCAGGTTTATGGTTGGTTCTGTTGCGTGTGGGGGCTTTTTCAGTCAAGATAGTTGTATGCTTCTATCATCGGAGCTTGCTGGGTCGGGGATTTGATCACCCCAACCGGCAATGGAGATGGGCGCACAGGTTTTTCTTCCATTGCAGTGGTTCGTAGTGGCTCGTTTGGGGGAGATGAGGTTGCGTGTAGGTCAGCCAAGCACTGTTCTGTTTCGGTTAGCAATGCTGGCATTTCTAGAAAGGCATCATCATGTCCTAGACGGAGTAGGCGCTCGAAGAATGTGAAGTTGCCTGCCCCAAAAGTGTCATTAGAGTTTTAAGTAGCTCCAGCGGCAATTGCTAAGCCAGCGGTCCCTCTTGCTCTTTCTAACGGTTTTTAGGTTCTATCGGACTTGGTAGTTGTAGCGGATGTGGTTTGTTGCATGGACAGGGGCTTACGAGTTGGTTCCTTATCGGAATTGGATGTTTCTGGCTCTTCGGTAGTTTGTGGTGCTTTGAAGTCTTGGCTTAGGGGAGCTAGTTATCGCCAGTGGCGCAAGTGTGACCTAGATGCACATCGTGTGCAGCCAGGACCTTTGGTCTTAGGCGAGGCACCGTTGTTCAGAAAAGCTCATGCAAGTCCGCCAATGGCGTTCTCGATGGCATGCCGTTCAGTTTCTAGTGGCTGCTTGGTGCAGGCTTTGAGCTCTTGTTTGTCTTATGACATTGCTGCGGGTGTTCCTTATTCCTTTGGTCTCGTGGCTGTTATTGGCATGAGAAGCGTCAGCCTTGATGCTTCGATTACCGTCGAGGTATGGTCCTTTCACTCTTTGCCTTTTGGGTTGTTGACTTGGCTGTAGCACTTCCTTTTGCTCCTTTGCCGAGCACATTGCCTTTTGCGGATGCCTTTTCAGTTTTGACGAGATCTGCTACGCCAAAGTGTCCCTCTTTTGTGATCTGTGATTTGTGGTTGTGGGACTTTATGGGTTCCTGCTTGTTTTCGGGTTTTTCTTCTTTCTTTTGGGATGGTGCGTTGCTTGCTTGTTTGAGCTCTTACATAGGTTCATGTGTGCTCCCCTTAGCTGCATTTTCTTCTATGGATATTAGTAGCAAGGGTCATGTGTGTGTTTGTTTGTGGGTTGGCTTGCTTGTCCCTTTTTGCTGTTATGAGCCTCTTCTCGTTAGGCATTCTGTTGTGCTATCCGGCGATGGCCATTGCGTTTTTTCTCTTCTCCTATTTTTTGTAGATGGTTGCCTCACTTTTGTTGCCTCTTTCGAGTTTTTTGGTAGGCTTGTTTCGGTTGTCTATTTCCCTCTTTCGTCCCGTGCAGGTTGCTTTTGCGCGTTTTTAGCCATGCTGGGTGGCTTTTTGCTAGTTGTCGTTGGTCGGTGGTGTTTCCGAGGGTTAGGTTGGGTTTTGAACATAACAGACTTATCAGTAGTCTGTTTATGTTCGATTCGTCAGGCACTTTCGCTTGTTCGTCGGGCTTTGGGTCCCTCTTTGTCCGTTAGTGATACTTTAGGTTTAGCATGCGTAGTTACCATCTAGCGGGCACATCATTGTCTCGCTACATGGAAACTACATGTACCCCTACGGAATCACTTTCGCCCCCTTTTTGTCCCATCCTATGTCTCTTTAGGTTGGCTCGATTTTTTGGTTGGGTTTGGTATGTAGGCTTCAAAACTCTACCTTTGTGTCTGGGCAGTCCATCTCATGACAGTTCGACATCGGTACAGTTCTTACATCGACCAGGGTTGTCTCATCCGAGCAACTCCGCAGCCTCCTCTCCTTCGGATCTTTCCTCTGGTCCATTGATGTCGCCACCTAGTCAGTCTCCCTCTCCTATTTCCTATCCCATTCTTAGTAAGGCAGAAATAGCGATCATTAACGATCGTCTATCTCGTCTCACTAAGAATTCTTATCCTCCTAGACCAAGCTTGTCCTCATTTATTGTTGTCTCCCATGCGACAAGTGTTTCATCGCCTAGACCGACCTCCCGTTCCTTTAGTCATAGTTGGCACCCCGTCCCTCGCACCATTCGCACACGCTCTATAGCGGCGTCCGAGCAGATCGTTAAATCTACTCGATACACTCTTTATCGTAGTTGAGGTAGGAGGTGGGTGTAGTCTCCTTCCCCTCTGTTGGCTTCTTCTTGTTCGGTCGAGGTTATGATGGCGAGCTTCCTGTTCTGGAACGTTCGAGGTATTGGCAATGATGAGTCTTGCCACAAGAAGCATTCTGTTTGTTTGGTAGCACTTCTGGAACCTATGATGGGTCCTGACGCGTTGACCAAGTCGGTGTTGTCCCTTGGCTTTGGCGGTGCCAAAGCCAACGTCTCCGACAAGATTTGGATCTTGTGGTCCAAAGATCTTGTTGTTCGGCCTTTGTTCGATTCGGTTCAGCTTCTCTCGGTTGCTGTATCGGTTTCCCCCTTCTCCTGTTCGTTTGTGTTCTCAGTGGTTTACGCTAAGTGTGACAGGATCGAGGGACAAGCCTTTGGGCTGACTATCTCTCTCTATCCGACTTAGGGTTTTCTGTCCTGGATTTGGGTGGCGACTTCAACATAGTCGCTAGTCAAGCAGAGAAACGTGGAGGCAATGTTGTCAACGTCCTTGCGATAGTGGATTTCAACGCTTTCGTTATTAGTTCGGGTCTAGCTGAAATGTCCTTTACCAGTTCGTCTTTCACTTGGTGTAACAACCAAGAAGGTCCTGACTGGATCCTCTCTAGGCTTGACAGGGTTTTCACGTCGGAAGGTTGGACTGGTCTACCTTTCTCTTTCTTCGTCTCTCACCTTCATCGCACCTTCTCAGACCACGCCCCTATTCTTCTTTCCTTCTCCTCCCGTTCTCTGTCCGGCCCTTCCTCCTTTAGGTTTCAAAGAATGTGGAGATCTCATCACACCTTCCACAATATTGTGGAAGAATCCTGGATCTTCCCGTTGAGCGATCCCCCCTGTGTTTTGTTTTGTCGCAAGTTGAAGCGTCTTAA
This sequence comes from Allium sativum, assembly GCA_030737875.1. Classification (NCBI taxonomy): domain Eukaryota; kingdom Viridiplantae; phylum Streptophyta; class Magnoliopsida; order Asparagales; family Amaryllidaceae; genus Allium; species Allium sativum. Next base: position 246,194,942 of record CM060922.1, on the reverse strand, counting down.
GACTTGTCTTAAGACATGGAATCGGCTTGTTTTCAAGAATATCTTTGATCGCGTCAGAGCTGCTGAAGAAAACCTTGTTCTTGCTGAAGCGGCTTTTGATGATTCTCCCTCTTCTTCCAATAAGGAGGCGTGGGCGGTAGCCCAACTATCTTTCTCGTCTGAGCGGCGCATTGAGCAAGACCATTTGCGTCAAAAAGCCTGGATCAAATAGGTTGTTTAAGACGATTCGAACTCCAATTTTTTCCACTCCTCTATCCGTAAGAAGAATAGGCGTCTTACCATTTCTCAGATTCTCCACCCATATTTTTCTTTGACCTCTTCTCCTACAGAGGTCAAAGACACTATTCTAACCCATTTCCAGTCTTTCCTTAGCACCTCGTTGGTTTCTGTGTCAGATCCGTCCCTTCTTGCCTTCAATCCTCGTCTGATCCTCCTGTCTGATAGCTCTGACCTGGCCGCTCCTCCTACCTCAGCAGAGATACGTGCTTGCGTATTTGCTTTGAGCAAGGACAGTGCGCAGGGGCCTGATGGGTACAACGGGATTTTCTACAGAAGTGTTTGGCCTATCATCCAGCAAGACTTATGTCTTGCCATTCAGTCCATCTTTTCCGGTGAAGAGCTCCCTAAGGTGTGGACTTTAACCAATCTGATCCTAATCCCTAAATGTGACCACCCTACTTCCTGCACTGATTTTCGGCCTATCAGTTTGTGCAATTTCTCTAATAAAGTCATTTCGAAGGTTCTAACTTCTAGGTTAGCTCCGTTTCTTGAGCGTCTTATCTCTTCCTCTCAGGCTGGGTTTGTAAAAGGACGTTAAATCATCGATAACGTCCTTTTAGTGCAGGAGCTGATTTGGCAGATCGATAGGAAGGTCCGTGGATCAAATGTGGTAGTCATGCTTGATATGACTAAGGCTTATGATCGCATGTCGTGGTTCTTCATCATCAAGATTCTTCGGGCTTTCGGTTTTCCAGAGCCCCTTATTGATATTGTTTGGAGGCTTATATCCAACTGTTGGTTCTCTATTCTCATCAACGGATCAACCATCGGTTTTTTCAGATCCGGGAGAGGACTTCGTCAGGGTGACCCCCTCTCTCCCACTCTGTTCGTCCTTGCCGCTGAGTCTTTTGTTCGTGGCTTGCACTCCCTTATGAATGCAGGGAAGATTCACAAATTCAGCATCCACAGGGGATGCCCTCTTATCTCTTCCTTATCCTTTGCTGACGACATCATCATTTTCACTAATGGCAGTCGTCAGTCATTTCAAGGCCTCATATGTCTTATTCGGTAGTATGAGAGGTGCTCGGGGCAACTCGTTAACTCTTCCAAAAGCTGCTTCGTTGCCGCAAAAGATCTTTTGGCCATTAGATCTGCTTGGATCGAGTCTTATTCTGGCTTCAAGGCGTCCTCGCTTCCGCTTCCTTACCTGGATATTGTGTTATATTGAGGAAGGAAGCTCAATGCCATATTCGACCCTATAACTGACAAAGTTAGGGGAAAGATCCTTAAATGGAATGCTACCCTTCTTTCGTAGGATGGTAGGCTTGTTCTCATTAAGGTTGTCCTTGACTCCATGGGATCGCATATCTTTGTTGTTATGACTCCCACAACTTCCTATTTCCGTTTGTACCATTCCCTAGTGTCTTCTTTTTTTGGGGATCCAAGGAGAATGCTTCCCGTCATCACTGGATCTCCTGCAGCATCATCTGTTGTCCCAAAGGTGAGGGAGGCCTGGGCCTCCATAACCCTCAAGACGTCTGCGTGGCCTTTGCTTGCAAGATTTGGGTAAGGTAAGAAGCGAACAACTCCCTTTGGGCTCCGTTCCTCCACGCGAAGTACTGAATGCTGGCAAGTACGCATTACGCTGGTATCTCGACTTACACTTGTGATACGAGGAAATGGATGCAATCCGTGAAGGCCTTTTCAGATGCCCATGGCGGGGGTACCTCTTGGGACGGCAATGCCTTCTCGCTTTATGCTGCGTGGGACTCTGTGCGGAATCCTTTGCTTGAGCTTCCTCTATTCTCTTTGGTTTGGAATGTCCGTATTCTCCCGAAGGTGTCTCTGTTTATGTGGAAAACCATACATAATGGTTTACCATTAGATGTGAACCTTCAGAGAATCGGTATCCCGCTCGTTTCCAGGTGTAGGTGCTGCGGTGCTGGAAGCACCGAATCATCTTTTCATTTGTTGGCATTTGGGGTTTATGCTAGGTCTATTTGGAATTACTTCGAGAACCTGTTAGGTCGTCGATGTAATGCAAATTCGTTAGATGACTTCCTGAGATTCTAGTGGACAAGCATCTCAGGTAAAAGTCTTCGCGCGAGCCTCTTTCGTCCGATTCCTTATTTGATCTGTTGGTACATCTGATGCGTGCGGAACAAAGCAATCTTTGACGAAGTGGCTATGGACTTCGACCATTATCCGAAAAATTAGGAATGATGTATTCCTAGCTTTTCGGGGTAGGCCGTTTAGGGGTGTGATCGGTTCCAGTCGAGGAGGTTGGCTATTGCGTTTGACGTTTCAACGCTAACAGTCACTCGCAGACAAGGTATTGGTTGATTCCAGTTTTGTGTGGTTTGTATGCTTTTGGGTCTTTGTGGTTTTTTGATCCTTCTCTTGTCACTTTCCCCCCACCACCAACTGACATTGTATGCTAGATGTTCAGGTCATGGAGTTCAGGTTGCTGGCGTGAATCTGTTTTCATCAATTGCTATATAATAGCATGTCTGTTTTCAGATTTAAACCATGCTCATCTCGGGGATGCTAAAGATACCGTGCCGGTTTCAGAAAAATGAAAAAGAGGGGTTGGCGCAAGCAAGGACAAAAACGAATAAGGGGTGGATTTTTTGTGTGCAAGTTTCCAGATTCGAACTACCCACTTCAAACACTCAAACATCCAAGAAGAAAACCAACCCAATTGTATACCCACTTGCTAAGGAACCTGCATCTTCTCTATATATTTATCCATTTCGTTCTACTATTACTCACCACCACGACACCACTTGTTTCCCCCCTCGAGGGGTTGCCCCAGGCGGCAATAGGCCGCACAATCGTATTCATTGAAATAAAGCTTTCAGAATTGTCGGAATTCATCAAATTCATTGAATTCATATCAGTCACACCTATTCAGTGTATGTTGTTCTCCTTGTAATGGCTGAATACTTACTCTTTCACCTGGCTATATAAGGCCTCACCTTACTCCCCTCGCTCCAAATTAAAAAAAACGACAATGGAGAACATCACATCCTTTGATGTTAGCATCAAAATTATGGTTGGGCATGATTATGGGAACGTTGTTTGGTCGGACTTTTCCGTGGCCATTATTTTATTTCTTCAAAAGCTTTTCACGGATATCTTGGAATATCTGAGAAACTTGCTTTAAGAATACATTATCAGAGCATTCCACTGACTTGTCCAACTCCTAAAAAGTCTCTTATCGAATGTTCTGAAACCCGCATTCATAATGTCGTAGACTTTAGTGGAGCCAGCGATTTGGGGAAGGTTTAGCAGGTGTACTGAAGATGGTTCCGTGGACGAACTAATAAAAAGGACCTTGATAAGAAGAATCTGACTGGAAGCGAAAGTGATTTTGAAGACATACTCTGATGAGATTTTGAAGTTAAAGCAAGAGACAAACGGCTGTGTGTTGCGAATGGTTTTTAATAAAATATGTTTTGATTTGAGGGATTTATGTGGACATTTTGTATTCTTTAATTAATCATGTTTTAATTTGATGGAATGATCATTTTACACTGAAGGTGTAGTGAAGATTAAAAAACCACATAATTTGAAACAAAAACTAAAATTTTTAGCACTCCTGCAATTATGTGATACTGGTTTTGTTGGCAACATCCAAAGCATCGTAATCAGGTGTCAGCCTCACGTAAGCCTTCTTCTTACCATCAGGCCTGTTACAACAAATAGAGAGATGGTTTTAAAATGTGAATAACTTGGCATTGTAAATTTCTAATACTACAACAAAATATGAAAAGCATTTTATGTACATGGTTTAACCAATCTCTTGCATATGATTTATACATAGTTAAATGAATATTCTAGTATAAACTGCATGGTGTAGAGAAGGCAAAACAACAATTGACCTGATTAGAGTATTGACCTTTTTGGACGGCAAAATAGAAATTAACCTGATTAAACAACAATTAACCTGATTAGTTAAATCAAAGACCTCTTCCAACCTTATAAAAACTCTATTTTTCTCCTTATCCTTCTTTATCAACCAATATGTTTATTTAGTTAAACTAACATAATATGTTTATTTTCAAGCAAGTTTGTCACCGCAATCTATATAAATGCATACACACATATTCGTCCATGTTCTCTAATGCATTCAGTTAGCAATTTAGGATCAAACAAGCATTAAACAGGCATGTGCATGTGCAACTTCGGTTACATAAATAATGGATAAATCGTATTTGTTCATGACAGGTGAACTGTAGTTTGAAACAAAGGTAATATTTCTTATCGAAAACTGGCAGCAATGGACAAGTACGGGAAGTTGTGTACGCAGCTCTTTGATATCACAAACTAATGGACGTATGAAGGACGATGCGCCCAACTTCTCAATGATCTGCTGCAGGCCAAGAGCCTGAAATGTTTGCGCATATTTGTGAATATTTTAGAAATGTTTATACACATTTCAATTTCTGCATGAAAGTGATTAAAATGTCTAAATCAAATTATCCTAATATCAGTAACGAAGTCACTTGTTTAATTGGCTCATTTTGATCACTTACAGCATAAGATCATAAATCAAGTTTAAAAATACATTACTAGTTATGGAAGCCTGGGTGTAGTTAAAATCATAATAAAAACTAGGGAAAAACTGTAATAAAAACTGAACTAATGGTTACTCTTAAAAATCAAAGAAAAGCTCATCTGGAATCAATTTGAAGCTTACTCAGATTGAAAATATTTGCTTTTCTTCACATTTCCCAATGATTAGTCTCTTTTACCACACCAAGCTCGAAAGCACCAAAAGAAGGAAGAACGGTCTTTAGGAAATAATGATTATGATTACGATGTTCTAATTGAAGTGAAAAGGAATAAGAGAAGATTACTTTAACTTTTCGAGATGGGTATGTCTATGATTTTATTAGCTGAATAAATCATTTATCCTTATTTATTATTGTTAACGATGGTTTTGCAGTATATTAGAGTAAGAAAAAGATGTGAAATTAAGAAAATTGTTTGTACACAAACAACAGTGAACAAGAAACGAACAAGTCACCTGCTCTGGTATCCACAGTGTATAATTACGAACATGTCCGATATGTCCATACTGTGACAAGGTGGAAGAACTACATGTTCTAAATTTAAAATTCCCATTGACCTGGATGATTCTTCTACCTTTGACACCTCAAAGCAATCTTCTATAGCAGATCTTTTACATAAGGCTGATTTAATCATATGGGATAAAGTGTCAGTGATACCATAATGCATTCTAGGCTTTTGAGAATGCATTTAGGTATATAGTAAGTACTGAACATTGGAATGTTGTGAGCCAGCCAAATATTGAACTAAAATCTTGACGCAAAACGCATGAAAAAATCAGTCAGAACCGTAGATAACACCATGAAATAAAATATTAATAGTTGAGGATTCCAATTTGTTATCAAGTCCAAACCGAACTCGCGAAATCAGAACAAATGAACACTATTGACCATTTTTCAAATTTACACAAGGTATTCTCTGGGTATCCAATCTGTCATCCCAACTATCAATCGAATTAAAGAGTGCACTTACTAAAGATAAGGTAAAAGAAAATAAAGAAATCATCTTGTTTAGTTCACTAACAAATCAAATTAAATGTGTGAAAATCACCAAAATGTTGCCCAGGGTATTTACAAACAAGAACATCACCAGATATTTGTCCATTCTCCAATATTATACAGGCTTCGTTGGGTACCAAACTCTCACTGGGATTTTTCGTTCCCATTAGATTGTAGGACTCAGTAATAGGAATCTTCCCGTTTCTTTTTCTATTCAACTCTTGCCTCAACAATATCAATAATCGAGACTACAAGTATGGTCCATTCAACGGAATTCCACATAGGATCATCCTTGCCAAAAGACAGTCATCCATATTTCCATGGTGAACTGCATCTGTTTTTAATAGTTAGTTAAATACAATATGCTTATTTAATTTTTCTAAAATTAAGAAAATTTATTACTATTATTAACCTGATAATTTTTTGTCAAATTATGGCTTATTTGTAATAACCCGCATTCTACGCATCGGAGGATCGTAGAAGATTTATTTCTTTTTCATATGAAGTCGTATGGTCGTGTCACTTTGGGGAACGACTATTGGGGTCATTTCCCATGTTCACGATTTTTGCCGAATTTTATATGACCGTTTTGCCCCTAGTTGATTTGGTTTCGGCCATAACTTTTGATTGGTAAGGAATTTTGACCTAAAACCACTTCCATTGGATTCGAATGATGGTTTACCTTTCTGTAGAGTGGTCACATTAGCCAAACGGACTTACCGTTTGGGAGATATGGCTGAAACAAGGTTTAGAAGGTGCAAAACAGCTTAACCGAGCCTAATTAGGGTGATTAGCAAGAGGGCCCATAACCAATTTCGGAATTAGGGTTATGAGGAGGCTGAGAACAGTTAGAAACGAATTTTATCTCATTTTTCAGCCGCCTAAAACATTTCTCTAACCCAAGCCATGGCCTCCACCTCCGAATTTCATTCTAAATCGCTCCTAATCGCTTTCTAATCGAAGAATAAGCCAAGCTACGTCAAATCAAGGGGAAACAACACCAAATCAGAGTTGGAACTGCTGTGTTGCATTAGAATTCGACCCAAACAGTAGAGTTTTAGATTTTATATCTTAATTTGTGGCAAAGGTGAGTGATTCACATTGTTTTTCACTAATTATGGTTAATTAGTGGTGATTAGTGTTAATTAGCGAAATCTTACATGATAAATTTTTGAAAAATGTTTAGAAATTCTAAAAATATTATTTTAGGGGTCTGTTAGAAATTTGGGTTAATTTGGATAAGTTTTGCTAATCCTATCATTAGTTGTGCTTAAACATGATTAAGGGGAAAAACATGGGTTTTGGGTATGTTTGATCCATATTGACATATCATATTGTTGGTTTGGTACTTGTGGTTGATTATACATGTTGCTATGACTGTATGGTATACTTTGTGATTGATTAGAAAAGTTAGAATGGTCGAAAACGCCGTCGTATGGTGTAAAACAGTCGTTGGAAGAGTTGCAGGAAATTGTGCAGGAACCGGATCGGATCGCCCCCCACACCCTAATCGTGAGGAATGATCACGAACCCCACACCCCGATCGTGAGGAATGATCACGAACCGCACACCCCGGCCGTGAGGAATGATCACGAACCGCACACCCCGATCATGAGGAATGATCACGAATCCTACACCCCGACCGTGAGGATGATCACGAACCCTCACACCCCGACCGTGAGGAATAGGGCGAACACTAGGATGGCGAGCCGCGAACTGCGACCTGAAGCTTGGAGCCATGATCATGAGTCACGAACCGAACGACGGGATGAAGGCCACGAACTGGGAGAAAGGCCACGAACCGAGCTCACCATCACGACCAAGGTACGGGTCACGAGTGGACCCATGAACCATGCGAGTCACTAACCGTGCATATTTGAACTGAAGTATGGACATGAATGGAAGCTTGGAGCTACGAACCGAACAAAACGGAGATCGAACAGGAATGATGACCAAAACCCGGGATGCAAAAGTAGTCCAAGTGAGAAGTTATAGCTCAGGATCCAGACGGGAACGAACGAGTTAACTTCATGATTGGGCTTTGCTGTGGGATGTGTGCAAAGGGGTTATCGATACCTATAATTTTGGTTCACCGCTGAGAGACGGATTAGGGGCTTGTAGTGATAGTTATACGGGGTTGGACTCCATCATGGCCCAAAGGATTAGGTGAACAGAGTAATGGATATCATATGCTTTACACACTGAGTGAGAGATGTGAGGATGGTTGATATGCTTGATTTTTTTTGCTATCTTTATGACATGCACGCCACTCTCCCCCGTATCCTTTCACCATATGTTAATGTTACCTTAGAGTATTGTACATCTTGCTATGATGACTCTTTGGTTGCAGGTCCAGGTTCAGGTATGATTGGATTATACCTGTTATTGTTCTGTTTTGTTGCTTATCGCTCATACCAGACTTTTATCTGACCCAGAGTTTTATGTCTCTTCTTATTACTCTGGGTGCTCCTAAACGAGCAGACTAGAGACAGGTTAGGTGGTATGCATAAGTAGCTGATACGAAGACGAGCAGGAGGCTCCCACGTATTATTAGCATATATTCTCCCTATGTTGTTGTTGGTCACTTCTTGGGCATTAGTAGTGTACCTTTTCTTTATTTTTCTTAGAGACGGTATTTTGAAGTTGTAATAACGATATTGGACCATAAGCTGTATTTTGGATTTCTGCTGCTATAATGGTTTAGTTTTCAGCTTATGCACTGTCTCGCCTGTTTTATGTCAAAGTTATGTTACTATTATATTTTATTCCATGCACTATGAGATATACTACAGGTTCCTTATTAGTTCACTCCTATGTTTATTTTCTTCTGACGACCATCCCATGCTGGTTGGACATCGACACAACGCGTTTCGAAGGAAATGTCGGCTGGTTCGGGCGGGCCGTCACATTTGGTATCAGAGCTCTAGTTTGCATAGTTAACCCAGGGGAAAACATCAGGGAGAGATAGTATACGTATATGAGAGCGCGTATTTGTGATATTTTGGTTTTCAAAAGCTATATATATACACTATTAGTATATGTAAGGATGAAGTCGCACTGCACTGGCACCACTATGGAGATGGTTAATCGTTTTATCTTTACAGATTTGACGATGAGCCGATATACGAGGAGTACGGGTTCAGGGGCTAATAATAGGAATGTCCCTGATATGAGGACGATGTTTACTACCTTCATGCGAGAGATGCTTAGGGATGCTTGGGGAGCAGTTCCTAATGCTGCCAACGGTGGTGGTGCAATAGTGCAGGCGCCTAGGGCCGATTTTGCCAAGCTTAACAAGGATTATATAAGTCTTGGCGGGAAGCCGTTCCACGGAACGGAGTCGGCTACGGATGTTCAAGATTGGTTGGATAGTTGTGAGCGCATCTTCGAGGACTTGGGAATAGATGATTCCATGAAGAGAAAGTTAGCATCGTGTCAGCTTCTAGGATGAGCTATGAATTGGTGGAATGCTATTAAAGCAGCTACTCCTGCAGATCAAGTTACTTGGAATCAGTTTATGACTCGTTTCAGCGAAAAGTTCATTCCAGCTGCGCACAAATTTGAATTGTTTAGGAAATTTTTGGAGCTTAAGCAAAATGGTAGGGCAGTCTCGGAATATATTGCTGAGTTCGATACTTTATCGAAGTATGGGTTGTCTCTTATCGACACGGCCGAGAAGAAGAACGAGAAGCTCATAACCGGCTTATATGAGTACTTAGGGGAAAGGCTGATAAACCACATCGACGAGATGTTCGAGTCTATAGTTGGGAAAGCATTGAGATCAGAGAGTCTTTACCCTAAGTTAATGGCCGATGTTGCTATTGCATCTGTAGAGGAACCAAAGCCGCAAGTAAGCGGTGGAGGTAAGAACGAGTCTCAAAATAAGAGAAAACAGGATCAGACCAAGGGTAGTCAGAAAAAGAAGGATAAGAAAGATGGCGAGTGCTTTAGCTATGGCAGGAATGGCTACTATGCCAGAGATTGTCAGGAAAAGCCTGGGGAAAGGAGGTGCTTCAATTGCGGCCAAGTGGGACATCATAAGGATAATTTCCCGCAACCCTTAAAGAGAAGCAGATTGTGAAAGCATATGCTATCAACGTTGTTCCTTCTTCGTCGAATGCCCCAGCTGCGGCGGAGAAGGGAAAAGGCATCATTATTCGAGGTATGCTTTCTATTTAGGATGTTTCTGTTCTAGTTTTGTTGATAGCGAGACATCCCATTCCTTCATATCTAGTGACCTGGTAGATAAGTTGGGATTGGAACCTGAGATAGTCGATAGACCTTTAGTTGTGACGAACCCGATAGGTAGTTCGATTAGTCTTTGCATGATTTGTTGTAATGTGGTATTATCGAGTTATGGATGTATGTTTGCTTGTGATGCTTAGTTGCTTAGCTAGTATCATCTCACGTAGATTGTCTGAATGCGGAGGAGATGTTCCTTGAGTGCTTGTCTGATATTGGTTTATGCCTTTGGGGCTTGTGCTTGGGGAATGTCGAGTTCGACTAGGATGGTTTGCATGAGATATAAATAGTTGCTGTGATTTCCATTGAACGATGTCTCGGCTTACTCGAGGAGTGATGTGCAGCAGTGACATAATAAGACTGTTCAATGGTATAGGCTGATGCAAGTTAGATTTGATAGGGCTGTGAGACGACTCGAGTGGGACTCGAGAAAGCTGCAAAGTAATGGATTGATTAGGGCCCTATGTTGATGTTCTCTTTGGTTCAAGAAAGGTAGAACTTCGAAGGGATAAGATGTGCTCGTTGATCGTGGAGATGCAACGAAGGCTAGGATGATTCAAGTTGGACTTGAACTCGTAAAAGAAAAATGGTTGTTCGTTGATCTTGGAGATGCAACAAATAGAGAGACGACTCATGTTGGACTTGAGATATGTCAGTAAAGGATACTCAAGACTGGGTCTGAGTATGTGGGTAGCTCTTCTGATGAGAGTACCAAGAAATCGTCGGTACTTAGAGTGTTATAGGCAGACTCGAAGCAGGGGTATCTAGGGACGCCCGTTACCTTGGATCCGTTGGACATGATCTAGTTATCCTTGGAGGATAAATGTACGTTGGATGTACGGTAGTCCGTATGGAGGCGGGGCTTCCATTAGCCTTGGGATTGGTTGGACCAGTCAAGTAGGCATCGACGTATGTATGGAGGCGGGGCTTCCTTTAGCCTTGGGATTGGTTGGACTAGTCAAGTAGGTATCGACGTATGTATGGCTTTAGCAGGTGATAGGTTGGACATGTTTGATGGATGCTATGGTTGCTATGTTTGTTCCCATTTTTATTCCCTTGAGTAGACTATCACCTGTAGGATTCTGATAATAGAGAACGAAGAGATGACGGTATACACAGATGCATGTGGTACCAGACTAGGTGCTGTACTGATGCATTGAGTAGGAGACATGCCAGTTTATGTGCTATGTTTTTTTGAATGAAAGCAACTGGAGTATATCGTGGGATATGATTTCAGACCTAAGTATGGATTGGATCCAGAAATGTTAACAAGTTTGACGATCAAACCGACTTTGATCGAGAGGATTGGTTCCAGTCAGAGGGACGATCCTAATCTATTGGAAATCATCTCCAAGGTAGATATGGGCATCGACAGTGAGAAGATGAACAAGTATGGACTTGATCGAGGAAGATGGCTTCGAAAGAATGATAGACTAGTTGTACCCAATGTCAATGGATTGAGAGATGAAGTTCTTAGAGAACGTCATCACTCAAAACTGACTATGCACCCCCCGTGGTAACAAAATGTATCGAGATATGAAGCAGACTTACTATTGGGAAGGGATGAAGAGAGACGTTGGGAAGTTTATATCCAAGTGCATGAATTGCCAGCTAGTTAAAGCTGAGCAAAAAGAGCTTAGTGGTTTGTTACAACCGTTGGAAATTCCCGAATGGAATTAGGAACAAGCCTCAATGGATTTCATCGATGGTTTACCAAGGACCAGACCGGGTCACGAAAGTGTTTGGGTGAATCACGTATTAAAGGATCTCTTGGTAGCTTGTATATTAGATTTTGGTGGGTCATGGGATGACCATTTGCACCTAGTTTAGTTTGCATATAATAATAGTTGTCAGTCTAGTATTGAAATGGCTCCATTTGAAGCTTTGTACGGAAGACCGTGCAACTCACCATCATGTTGGTTAGAAAACAGTGGAAAATTTGTGCTTGGACCAAAAGTAATAAGAGAAACATCATACAAGAACAAGGTTGTCCAACAGTGAATGAAGGCTGCCCAAGGTAGGCAGAAGAGTTAGGCTGATAGAAGATGAAGAGATTTGGAATTCTTCGTTAAAAACTTGGTATTCGTCAAGATCTCTCCATTGGAGAGTGTGATTCAATTTAGTAGGGGATACAAGTTGGTACCAAGGTTTGTTGGTTCATTTCCCGTTCTCAAGCGAGTTGGGAATTTAGCGTATAGAGTTGAATTACCGGACAAGATGGCGGGAGTTCACAATGTATTTCATGTTTCCCAGTAAAGGAAGTTTGTGCACGACCCTAATGTGATTATTTCACCAAACCAGTTGGACGATATTAAGGTAGAATCCGAGGTGGTTGGGAACCACAAGACGATTCGTATTGTCGTACACGATACAAAACAACTTCGAAGGAAGACGGTGAAACTAGTCAAAGTCCAGTGGGGTGGGAATGAGAAAGACTGTACTTGGGAAACAGAGGAGAGCATAAGAAAGTGGTATTTAGAACTCTTTGCCTGGTAAGATTTTAATAGTGATAGTTTCTTCCCTCGTTAGTAAACCGCATGCTAGGATAGGCTTGTGTTTGTTATGTATGTTTGATTGGTTGCAAATAATTGATAGGCATGTGAGAACCTTTGTATGAGTTGGTTAAGGAATTTCGGGGGCGAAATTTCTTAAGGGGGGAGAATGTAACGACCCGCATTCTACACATCGGAGGATCGTAGAATATTTATTTCTTTTTCATATGAAGTCGTATGGCCGTGTCACTTTGGGGAACGGCTATTGGGGTCATTTCCCATGTTCACGATTTTTGCCGAAATTTATATGACCGTTTTGCCCCTAGTTGATTTGGTTTCGGCCATAACTTTTGATTGGTAAGAAATTTTGACATGAAACCACTTCCATTGGATCCAAATGATGGTTTACCTTTCCGTAGAGTGGTCACATTAGCCAAACGGACTTACCGATTGGGAGATATAGCTGAAACAAGGTTTAGAAGGTGAAAAACATCTTAACCGGGCCTAATTAGGTTGATTAGCAAGAGGGCCCATAACCCATTTCGGGATTTGGGTTATGAGGAGGCTGGGAACAGTTAGGAAACGAATTTTATCTCATTTTTCAACCGCCTAAAACATTTCTTTAACCCTAGCCATGGCCTCCACCTCCTAGTTTCATTCCAAATCACTCTTATTCGCTTTCTAATCGAAGAATAAGCCAAGCTACGTCAAATCAAGGGGAAACAACACCAAATTAGAGTTGGAACTGTTGTGTTGCATTAGAATTCGACCCAAAGAGTAGAGTTTCAGAACTTATATCTTAATTTGTGGCAAAGGTGAGTGATTCGCCTTGTTTTTCACTAATTATGGTTAATTAGTGGTGATTAGTGTTAATTAGCGAAATCTTACATGATAAATTTTTGAAAAATGTTTAGAAATTCTAAAATATTATTTTAGGGGTCTGTTAGAAATTTGGGTTAATTTGGATAAGTTTTGCTAATTCTATCATTATTGTGCTTAAACATGATTAAGGGGGAAAACATGGGTTTTGGGTATGTTTGATCCATATTGACATATCATATTGTTGTTTTGGTATTTGTGGTTGATTATACATGTTGCTATGACTGTATGATATACTTTGTGATTGATTAGAAAAGTTAGAATGGTCGAAAACGCCGTCGTATGGCGTAAAACAGTCGCTGGAAGAGTTGCAGGAAATTGTGCAGGAACCGGATCGGATCGCCCCCCACACCCCGATCGTGAGGAATGATCACGAATCGCACACCCCGATCGTGAGGAATGATCATGAACCGCACACCCCGATCGTGAGGAATGATCACGTAATGCACACCCCGATCGTGAGCAATGATCACGAACCGCACATCCCGATCGTGAGGAATGATCATGAACCCCACACCCCGACCGTGAGGATGATCACGAACCCTCACACCCCGACCGTGAGGATGATCACGAACCCTCACACCCCGACCATGAGGAATAGGGCAAACCCTAGGATGGCGAGCCGCGACCTGAAGCTTGGAGCCACGATCATGAGTCACGAACCGAACTACCAGGATGAAGGCTACGAACCGGGAGAAAGGCTACGAACCGAGGTCACCATCACGACCAGGGTATGGGTCACGAGTGGACCCACGAACCATGCAAGTAACTAACCGTGCATATCTGAACTGAAGTATGGACATGAATGGAAGCTTTGAGCTACGAACCGAACCAAACGGAGATCGAACGAGAATGACGACCAAAACCCGAGATGCAAAGGTAGTCCAAGTGAGAAGTTATAGCTCAGGATCTAGACGGGAACCAACGAGTTAACTTCATGATTGGGCTTTGCTGCGGGACGTGTGCAAAGGGGTTATCGATACCTATAATTTTGGTTCACCGCTGAGAGACAGATTAGGGGCTTGTAGTGATAGTTATACGATGATGGACTCCGTCATGGCCCAAAGGATTAGGTGAACTGAGCAAGGGGTATCGTATGCTTTACGCACTGAGTGAGAGATGTGAGGATGGTTGCTATGCTTGATTTGTTTGCTATCTCATTGACATGCACACACCCCTCCCCTGTATCCTTTCACCATATGTTAGTGTTACTACCTTAGAGTATTGTACATCTTGTTGCGCTGACTCTTTGGTTGCAGGTCCAGGTTTAGGTATGATTGGATTATACCTGTTATTGTTCTGTTTTGTTGCTTATCGCTCATACCAGACTTTTGTCTGACCCAAAGTTTTATGTCTCTTCTTATTACTATGGGTGCTCCTAAACAAGCAGACTAGAGACAGGTTAGGTGGTATGCACAAATAGCTGATACGGAGATGAGGAGGAGGCTCCCACGTATTATTAACATATATTCTCCCTATGTTGTTGTTGGTCACTGCTTGGGCATTAGTAGTGTACCTTTTCTTTCTTTTGCTTAGAGACAGTATTTTGAAGTTGTAATAATGATGTTGGATCATAAGCTGTATTTTGGATTTCCGCTGCTATGATGGTTTAGTTTTCAGCTTATGCATTGTCTCGCTTGTTTTATGTCAAAATTATGTTACTGTTATGTTTTATTCCATGCGCTGTGAGATATACTACAGGTTCCTTGTTAGTTCACTCTTATGTTTATTTTCTTCTGGTGACCGTCCCGTGCTGTTTGGACGTCGACACTGTGCGTTTCGAAGGAAATGTCGGCTGGTTCGGGGCGGGCCGTCACATTATTATACTAAACCCTACTATGAATTTGAATGGTAACAATTTGTTATTGTTATTATTATTCTAAACTTAGTTAATTCTCATCAAAAGAACTGAAAATATATTGAACTTGAAAATAAATAAAATACTAAACCCAAATTTGAATATATCAAAATTAACATAATGGTTAACGACAGTACCTGTTGCAACACCCTGGCGAGCGAATGACATAAGCATATGCGTTATATATTTGGGTTAGTGAACTAAACGAGTGCACTCTTTAGCCGCAAAAACAAATATAAAAAATCTCCTACTAATAAGTGAATTATTAAAGCTACTAGTGTTGATTTCTAAGCTTAACGATTCATATTTTCATTCTGAACATATTACAGATGAAAGTAAAGGTGAGAATCATCAATCCTTGTTTTGAAATTATGTTGGATATGTGCATAAGGTAGTTTGGAGTTGATTTTGATTTTGATATCTATATTAAATAATCTAATAAGTTAAACAATGTCCCACATGGCAGTTTATATGTGTTTGGAACAAACTGCACATTTACATGTACACAAGCACTGAACAAGCACAGATACTTACTGGTACATTAGGCAACCCGGAGACTCTTTTGTAAAGATATGTTAAGAAAATTAAATTAAATGAAGGTATTGTGCATTACGATTATGACAAGATGTATTTTTTCTTACAATTCTTATAGCAAATGGGTCCTGCTAACTGATTATAAAATGGATAAACAAATCATCATGAAAATTGAACAACAATCGAAGATAATCCTGTCATCTGTATTGTCCATTTCCATGTATATACTAACAACCATATGCCTACTCACTATTGATGGACATAAAATAACGAGAAAACAAAGGTTTTAACTTGCTTTGGCCATTTGCTATAATCAGCCTTAAATCTAAAAATTTCAGAAATGTAAGTTTTGTAAATCCTTTGGCACTTGTATATTTATTGACATAACTACTACGTACTTTGTTCAATAATAATTTTAAATGATCAATTCTGTTATTGACATAACTGCATACTTTATTTAATAATAGTTCTAAACGCACAGAATAACCACCAAAGTTTAACCACTGTTGTATCTTTGAGCATAACACTCCAAAATGCACGTGTGAGACTTCTCAATAGGTGCCAACAACAGTTAAAGATCCCTATCGATAGAAATCAAAATAATGTGCATTCCAACTAAAATAATGGATAGTCCAACCCAAAATTATGTCAAAATACTGTTTATCACTTTAATAAACAAACTGAAGGCAAATATAAATGCTGCAAATTCAAGTGTACAGAACCAACAACAACCCAAGCAACACTTTAGTAACTGGTAGACATAGCAGTTGCTTATTTTTTTATCAATGTTGTATATAAGCATAATGTAATCACGCACCAGTAATGGACTTGGTTTATTTCAAAAAGGGGATACCAAGAATGAAATACCTAGTCATCATTTCATTGCTAAGCTTACTGCCTCTCCAAAACAACTCTATTCCAAATTCAGACTTGAAAAAGAGGCTTCAATTATTGAATTCAACACAATTAACAAAGAAGAATTTACATATATGACCGCAAAAAATATTTCTTAACTATTGAACTGAAACGGTTTAAAGATGAATTGTGCAAATAGTTATTGAATTAAAAGACATGTTATTCAATAGGTACTCCCTTCTCTACTTCCTTTGTTAGTATGGCATTAAGATAATGATAGGGAGCGAGATAGTAAGCAAAAATAAAAATGATATCCTCATGATTATGAATGAAAATCTATTAACTAATGCCAACAAGTGTACAACTATTAGTATTGAACTAAGCAAACTGCATAAAAATGCTTAAAAAGAAAAAATAATTCACGGTTTTCATGTTTTATAACAGTAATAATAATAAGAAAACTGAACTAGTGACAGAGCGGTTATCAACTTCTTGGTATTGACAGAATAACTGTGAATTTACCATAATAATAACATCCTTGTCTAAAATAGTTTCAAAGAAACTCATGATAATTATGTATTAAATAAATATCTGAACACTTATTAAATAAGAGAATTGAAACATCTTGAAGTGGACTAATGAAACAAGGAAGTAGTTGTTATTGTCAAATGCAGCAGCTATAACATTATTTTTTAGAATTTGCAGACTGATTACATTTAATTTCCGGCTTTTCTATGTATTTACGCAGCTCAGCACATATATTAAGTACTTAAACATGGTTATTTGTTTTATTACGACCTGAAATCAAGTCAAGTACTGTTAATCTACACCAAATATTCGTTGATTCCATCATATTTACTCATAACGCACATCATCAGTTACCATTGTATTGCTGTAATCGAAGCACAAAACTAATCCAAACGAAACAACAATGACAACAACCTACACTAAACTCTAATTGTTTATAAAACAAAGAAACGGAGTATCGAATTCACCATTAACCAGTAAATCTTACCCTTGGTAGGCGGTGCCATCTCTAATTCTTCTTCACTCCAAAATCAAGCAGACGAGAACTTTAAATCATCCCTATTGTTGTGAAAATGTACAGAACGATTACTTCAATCGATAGAATGGAATCCAAAATCGTGAAGACTACCAGCATGAATTCGAAGATAGCCAGAGATAAATTATTTCATCAATCCACGATTTGGAGAAATTTCAGAAAACCCTAAGCCATGAATTTATGTTTTTCGGTCACCGTAAAAGTAAAAAAGAAGAAGAGAGAAGCCGATATTTTTATTCTCAAGTCAAGTGAGAAATGAAAAGATCGCGGGAGAAAAATAGGATGAGTATTTGACACAGCTCAAAGGCGTATCAACTGAACCGATCCGAAGCTTAGCAGATGCAGGGTTAGATTTTAAGGGTTGAGGGAGGTGCAGATTGGTTCAAATGAAATTTGATATGGCTATGAGTTGTTTCTAATTTGAAAGGGCTTAAAGCCGTATCAAATATTTTCATCCTAGTATGCAAAATTTGCTGTTTTGGTATAGTGTATGCTACCAAACGAGAATACATCGTGCAGTAGCTTGCTCTAGCGTGAGTGATGCAGATAAAACCAGAGGAAATAGGATGCGCATGGTGGGAAATAGGTCTTCCTTTATTTACATATAAATATATGTAAGTATTATTATAATAGTACACACTTTAAATTTGCATACAGCTTACACAAATGGATAAGCATGAATGGAATGTGGTTGTTGAAATATAATAGTGGTCTAGGTGGCATCTCCTTAACTGTCCGATTTATGCACGAGCCTTTTCGTTGAAATCATATCGGAATTTCAAACAATATGAAACTGTTTGGATGAAACTGGAGACTGTTGAAAATTTCGTGCTCATGGTTGACGCAAAATCAGAAATTGAGTGTTTATACACTCACGCTTAACTAACGTTTTCATGAAAATTAATAAATTAAATTCTTCGTATTCATATGTTGTTGAATTTGATTGATGCACGAATTATTGAGTGAAAACTAAATTGGTTTGATTGTTTGTGCATATGTTGACACTATATACACACATCATATGTATAAATACTTATGTAGGAAAATTTATATTCGCATATGATGCTACATCCATGTCATCGATATTTGGTTGTGTTACGTATATCATAGTAGACCATTATGATCATTGTTAATTCCTTGTTATTATCGGACATATTATGACATATTCACTTGTGACACTGGAAAGGGTTGAAATGATATATACCCGAGCTGAATTATAAATATTTCACTTGGCCTAGATAGAAAATTAAATTATAAAAACCGTTGGTCAAAATGAATTATTTTAAAATTTAATAAATGAATGATGTAAATTTTGAACTGAAATTGTTCAAAAAGAAGTTATTTGTTACTTGACTCGATTCGTTAATAAATTGAGATTTTATGAACTATATGATAACTTATCGATAAATAATTTTGAATTGATTTATTTAGTAAAACTCGATTTTTGAAATTCAGTTGTATAATCGATAGAAATGGGAAAATTGAATATTAAAACATAACAATGTTAATGGAAGTTGTTAATGTGACAAATAATTGTGAATTTGATGTAGTAAGGTCGATTTCTAATTTTGCAAGATTTGTAAAGTTTTTTTTTATAAAGCAAGTGGGGTTGAATGACCTCTACCATATCTTATTAAAAACTGAATATTACAGATTACAATATCAAAGTCAACAAATACAACTAGTAATAGAATGGACCATTACATGTTTAGAAGTAACAACACCACTAAACACCCTAGTGTTCCTTTCCATCCACAAGAAATAAACTTTCTTCTTCAATACCTTCAGAAGCAAAGAACCGTTAATGCTCTTCCACCTAGTCAATTTAAAAATAAGATACCACTCTATAGATGAAACAAAATCTGTGGAATGAGGCCCAAAATGCAGTAAAACCTTCTTCCAGACATACAGCGAGTACTCACACTCAAAAAACAAGTGGGGAATTGTTTCTGCATGCAAACCACAAAGCAAACCATTATCATTATCAATTACACAATACACTTTCAATTTATACTTAGTATGCAAATAATTCTTCAACACTCTCCACAAAAACAGATTTTCTTTTGGAACATAATTCGATAACCAAATTCTTGTATGCCAAGGAAATGGATAAAGGAGGATTCAAGCATCAATCCAGCATACACAGAACCGATTGAGTGAGCTTTCCCATTCCAAAAAGAATGAAGCTGGTTAGAGGCAACGGGGTGTTCAATAGCCTGTTCCAAATATTGGAAGTAATTGCAAAACTAATGTGTGGAAGAATAAGAGAGCCATCAATACAAATACTTGCATGAGAAGCTTTTTCATATTAGTCATAATTCGACCATTAAAATCAATTAGATCAGCAAGGAACCCCTTAAAAAGACCATGGATCAAACCAGAATGATAAATCATGCACAAATTTCATACCAAGTTGAAACATTGGTAGAAAACTAGCTCGGTTCCTAAGAACATTCCTCCATTACCAACTACAATCAAGTGGTGAATCCATGGTCCAAAAATATTGGTTTTTAATGAGATGATTCCTACACCATAATTCCCATAGATTGGTATCTCCATTAAGAAGCTTATCAATTCTGGAGGGAAGAGCAGCCTTATTCCAAATTCTCAGGTTCATAACACCAAGCTCACCATTCTCATAAGAGCAACATACATGTTTGAATGATACAAGCACAAGTTTCTTAGAGTAGGCGTTACTATGCCATAAAAAATGGTTGAGAGAAGAATTAATATTGTCAATAACCACCAATGGCAGAATAAAAATTCTGGAGTAATATATACACATAGACAATGCCACAGACTTTACGATGACAAGTCTACCAGACATAGAGAATATTGATGAGGGCCAACTAACAACTCTTGAAATGATATTTTCAATCAATGGTAAACATTGAGAAGATTTTAACCTGTAAGAGCACAAAGGAGCTCCAAGGTAAGTTTCATCATCCTGAAATGGAGATAAACCGATGATAGTATAGATAGATTGCTTTACATGATCAGGCATCCCCCAATTTTAATCTTAGACTTACTTCTATTTATACTCAGCCCAGTCAATAATCTGAAAGACTCAAGAATATCATCAATACCAAAAATAAAATTTGAATTTGGCTTGGTGAAGAGAAGGAGATCATCAGCAAAGAGTACTGAAGAAATATTTGTTCTCTTACAGTAAGGGTGGTAATCAATTTGTTTAGCAATCATAGAACAACTGGATTGAATGGTAAAAAGCTCCATGACACAAACAAAGATGTATGGTGAAATGGGATCTCCCTGTCTAATTCCATGAACATACTTGAAATAACCAAAAGTAGAGCCATTTAAACTAAGTGGATAGTGATTTATCGACGTTCAATTTAACGTGATTTTGAGGTTGAATTTTTTCATAATTTAGATTGAAACTTTAAAAAGAGAAATTCTAAATTAATTTCGAAATTTAGAATTAATCTTAATTTAAATCTATTATTTTAAAATATACGTTATAATTGAATTTAACAAAATTTGTAGAAGGAAACCAACATTTGATTCGAATTCTATTTTGAAACGAATAGTTGAAATGAAGACTAGTATATAGAAATTTGGAAATTTATAATTGTATATTCATCTTTAAATATGAAATGTTATAAATATATAATTTAAGTGTTAAATGATATCAGAAATTTTAAGTTTTATTTAATTGGTGAAATTTGAAATCTTAAGGTGAAGGTAAGATTAAATTAGTTTTTACCGAAACTAGAGTATTTTAAGTGTTAAGCCTAAGAGTTGGGATTTAAACCAATATAATGAAGTTGGCTAAATTCGGGATTTAAGTTTGGAATCGATTATGAAAATGGATTAAAGCCTATTTAATGGAGTATGTTTAAATTGAAATTTTAAAATTTGATTCGTTAAATTGACGTTGATCTTTGAATCGATTAATTTGATTTGTGATTTGACTTGAAATAGTAAATTGAAATGATTGAAATTTTGTTCCAAATTGGGATTCCAATTTGGAAAAAGTATAAAGTGGATTTTGGAACTCATGGGTTCAAATGATTTAAAAGGAAATAAACTATTTATTCCAAAATATTATACTTATATTATTCTTAAAAATTAATAATATTTTTTATTAAACTATTTTAGTTAAACTATTTTCCCTATACTATTTTATTTCATATTTTCTTATATATACCTATCTTTTTTAAACTATTATATTTCAATCTTAACTATTTTATATCTGTACAAACTAATTTGAATAGAAGCTTGTATCAAAGGTGCAATGAATTAACTGATCTTATAAGGTACTATAATAATTTGATTATTCATTATGTAAATTAATGTCAATTTTTTAAAGCTACACACATATCCTTAGATATATTGACATGTGTATTTGGTTTAAACGGCAAGTTCGAAAGTGAATATCCTAATGCTGAACTCTGTAAAGAATTCAAGCGATAGTTTAAACAATATGTAAGTAGGACAAGTCATGTATTTTAACCTTGCATTGTATTCATAATATATTAACTTGTGTACTTGATTTAAATCGATAGGTTAATACAAACGACATCACCAACATCTGCTATAAGAAACTTGCTTTTGGTCCACCTAATAGTTATAGAATATGTCTAATAACGTTTATAAATAGATTTAAGTTCCGCACATAAGAATATGGAAAGAAAAAGGCAAGTAAACCACACAAAAAATATATTCATGATATGGTCCATTTGTGTTGGCAGCACAAGCTACACATGTTTATTTCACACCATATCCTTCTATCGACAACAGTCGTTCATATTGGTGGGCTGTTATCAAAACAAAACCGAGATGGTCATTTCACTCAAACATGATCATAACCGACAATATGGCATATCAAAATGATCCAGAACCTAATGAACTACTGGAGATTGTACAACAAGTAGAAGACATATGATCTCTTATTAATGAGTCAATGATGGGTTTAAAGTAGACGAAGATGACGATGAGCAAATTGAAGTAGAAGAATATGAGTGTGAACTTGAAGATGAGAGTGCTAATATTGAGAGTGATGATGAAAATGAAGATTGGTAGCATGTATATCTAATTATGATTGTTTGCATGTGCTTTTAGTTGCTCAGTTGCTTTTATGTTTATGAAGTTGTTTATGTTTAGTTAGTAGTGAAAATTTCAATTATTGGTTTACATTCTATGTTATTTGATGTATGTTTTCAAACCTTGTCTTAAATAAAGTTCACTAATTTATTTTTAAATGTTAGTTTATCTTATGTATATAGTTGCAAATGTTGTATTCATGTAATAGATATGAGTTCTCGTAGTCATGGTGGTCGTAGTAGCAGTGGTCGTGGTAGTAGTGGTCGTGGTAGCGGTGATCGTAGTAGCGGTGGTGAACGTGGTTTGGGTTTGATCGAACCAACACCACCCTCAACCCAACCCTTCAGATGGATGTGATCATGATCAAGGCACCCCTGGGTTTTCTGGACAAATGTCTCAGACTGGCTCGACTTCTTCAATCAGCACCATGTATATCTATTGTAGGCAGAGTGGTGATTAAGTTAAAAAATTAAAATTTTGAATTATTGTATATTTATTAATGCATTACATAATTTGTGCATTAACAACTGGGAATTCGCGAATAGTGACTCAACGTCTTGTACTATATCTTCTATGCTTAAGGTCCCACTACAAGAAAAAGTAGAATAGACATCACAGTTTTAACATCGCTCGTAAATTCAACCGATGTCAAAATGTTTTTTAACATCGCTAATTTTTAAAGTGATATTGTTGGTTTCCCAGACATCGATTCGTTGAACGACTGATGTCTTAAATACACTTTTAGAAAATTTGAACGTAGGCCATACCAATAATCTTGGCCATTACATCACTTATTAAAATAGCTGTTGTCTATTACATCACTTGTTAAATGTATTATTGTTAATGATTAATAATTAGCAAATTATAGTTAATATTTATTAATTATATTTTATAGTAAAATTATGTATTAATTATATTTTATAGTTAGTATTTATTAATTACATTTTATAGTCAATATTTTATAGTTAATATTTATTAATTATATTTTATAGTTAATATTTATCAATTATATAATATAGTTAATTATATTTTATAGTTAATATTTACTAATTATATTTTATAGTTAATTATATTTTATAGTTAATATTTATTAATTATATTTCATAGTTAATATTTTATAGTTAATATTTATTAATTATATTTTATAGTTAATATTTATTAATTATATTTATAGTTAATATTTATTAATTATATTTTATAGATAATATATTGAAATGTGCTTTAACATCTGTCTCTATGCATCATTTACATTAGCTTCATGCGTGATGTTAAAGGTCTCATAATTTGTTTTCCTTGTCAATCCGCACCACCCATAATCTCATATATCTAGCCATTGGTCACTTCTACTAATTAGCAATCATCAAAACCCTCCAATCAGCCTCTTCCACGTCATCAACCATTTCCCTTCCTCTTTCTTCATGGAATCGAATCCATTCCTTCCTTTTAGGGGAGAGCGTTCGGTCGGTTCTGTTGGTTTGGAGGTAAAAAAACTCAAACCGAATTGAAAACGATTTTTTTTTCAAACCGAACCAAATTAATTTCGGTTAATTCGGTCAGTAACTGATTTAACTAAACTTGAGGGATGTATTATTATTCAAATATTATATTCACTCAAAGTACAACATAAATTCATGTTTTGAGAAATCTTATATAGTAAATTTATGTTTGTGATAAGATTCAGTCTATTTGCAACAAATGCCTCTGTATTATATAACTAAACAAATTATTTAAAGTGCTACAATACTGTAAAATTAGATAATAAATTAAAAGTTCGGTTAATTCGATTAAACCAATAACCAATTTTTTTTATTTTACAAACCGAGTTCAAACCGGTTTAGTTTTAAAACCGAACCACCGAAATGTACCGGTTTGGTCGGTTAATTCGGTTTGAACTGAGTATTGCTCACCCCTACTTCCTTCCTCCCTCATTTTTATTTATTCCAATAAACACATTTATCCCCAAATTAAAATCCATGGCGTCCAAAAATTCTCCATCCCCAAATCGAAATCGCTCCTCTATCTTTCCTCCTTGTTGCCGCCGCCAAACCTGGCCCTTTGGCAAAGCCATAGAAGCGTATGCATTAGGCCCCAACTGAAGCTAAGGAACCATTTCAATTCATTGATGCAGTAAAAAGAAACACGAATGAAGTCATGAACCGATCATCGACATCAGCTCCACCTCTCCATCTAGGCGAAGAGGGAATAGCGACTCCAACTCAGACTTGGTGACGAGTGCATTGGCATATCGACCCAAAATAACCTAAGGCGTAGTCAACTTGGAAGAAGAACAGGGATAAAATTGATTTTAGATTGACAGATTCTTCGTTGAATCCTATTGATTAAGGTATAAAAATAAATTTTCTAGGTTCAAAAATTCAACTATTGAGTTGTTTATTTATTATTTGTTGACTAGAAATTGTCGTAGCATGTAGTCCTGTAGTGTAATATAATTGTTGTTTATGTATTAATAGGAACGGTTATTTCAGGAACTAAATTGATGGAGATATTGTATGAAACATTTCTATCTTTCATGGTAGGAAACCATTATGAATGAATAAACATCTGAACTCTGCTCCACTTAAACATATGTTAATAGTTTATCACAATAAACTTGACTTGGCATTATCTTCTTGCATGTTTCTGCAAAAGTTCAACAGTTTGCTTCAAGAAGATCTCAGGAAGGTATTGTTATTATTTTGAAAAAAAAAGAGAAAGAAATAAATGTACATTAACAACTTTGCTGGTCTATTTTATGTTCATTAAACAATTTAAGTTGGTTTGGTTAATAAGTCAACTCTTTTTTGCTATACCATTTATAATGCAAAGCTAGGTAAGTTCTAATGTAACGGATTTAGGAGGGTATTATGTCATTTAAAATTCCAATGATTTAGTTAATTGCAAATTAATGAATGGCTGCATTTTGTTGACAGTGCCCAACTACAATTGTTGTCCATCCTTCTAACACTGAACGTCCTTTTCCTGAGTTCATTGATTTCTTTTGCAAATGCTATGGAGATAAAAAGGGAAGTAGTTTCGGGTATGGATAGATATATTATCTACTTCAGAAACTGCATCAAATTCTTGGCTGGTGAAATTTGACAAGTGGGAATTATGTGGTGAGTTTGTATTCACGAATTATCATATATACCCTGTATATATAATGCCTTATAATATTCCAATCAAGTTATTCTACACATCTAACATGCCTATTATGTTGCAGTTCATGCTCGTTTCAAACCTGTATTTTATTTCTTAGGTAACAAAATACTTTTGTGCAATTAACTAAGTAACATTAACATCATGATTCTTTGAACATTGTCTCATAGATTGTGCATCCTGATGCAGCTATTATACCATAAATTTAGTGGGAATTTCTTTGTGAACTTGCTTGGAAAGTGGAAGGAATCTGAATATTCCAGTCGGTGGTCTTACTTACTATATCACACCCCCATCCACGTAAGTTCACTACAGCCTTCTCAGTAGTTTCCCAAAGACCAATTTGAGACTTTCATATTCATGTAGTAATTAACAAAACACACATAAATGGAAAGGACATTCGATTGCAGATTCTCATTGCAGCCTTGATAGTTGTGCTTAGATTGTGTTACACATTGTAGGAATTGATCACTGGTTATGAGCACAATTGCATTGCATCCTGATACGGTCACAGAGGATATCGTATTTGTACTACAACAAAAGGAATATCCCAAATACAAGCGGAAAGGAGATGATATGTTTTATGAACATTCACTATCACTTATTGAACATCTTTGTGGCTTCCAATTTGTTTTGACCCATTTGTATGGGAGACAACTCCTTATTAAATCTAATCTTTGAGATGTCGTTAAGCCAGGTAAATTGTCTTGTGCGCTTGAGTTAATGTAAACAAAATTGATGTTTGGCTGGTGGGGGGTGGTCAATAACATTGTGAGAATGTGGGTGGTGTTGCAGATCAGTTTAAGGCGATAAATGATGAAGGGATGCCAATGTATTCTAATCCCGGTGGAGTTCCCAAACTCGCTTGCATCTGATCAGTGCATGGCTATTGAAAGCTTACTGCCTCCTAGGAGTGTTGCTGCTCAACTTACAGAAACGGAGATTGATGAATGCGAAGAAACAACCAAGCATGATGCGGTGAACATAGAGGAAGATCATGTGGCAATTTGTAAAATATGGGCCTGATGCTGAACCAATCCATAAAGGAATGATCTTAGAAGTCGTAAGAAGTTCGAGAAGCCGTAGTGCTAGACAAAGATTTGGTATATCCATAATATCATTGCTCTGTCCATTTTTGATTTGCATGTCGAACCTATGTACCTGCACATTAATAAATACATATATATATATAGACAATACATATGCAAAGGAAGTGTTGGATCAGTTATATTTGGTATATCCATAATATCATTGCTCTGTCCATTTAGAGCACACGCAAAGGAAGTGTTGGATCAGTTATACTAAGCCTTAACGGCTCAGTTAAACTGAGCCGTTTCGGCTCAATTCTACTGAGCATTTCACTAAGCCGAAAGACTCATTTTAACTGAACCTACTACTGAGCCGAATGACTCAGTTTAATTGAGCCAATATTTCACATTTTACTAAGCCTATAAGGCTTAGTACAACTGAGATTATTTATTTCTTGTTTATTTGTTGTACTAATTGGATAAAAAAAAATTATGTGTAGATATATAGAGACAATACATACGCTGCTAAGTTTGGAGTTTCAGATGGTAGAGAGAAACTTGTGGAGGAAGTTGAAGAGCTAATGAGTAAAAATTAAGAAATGAATGTCATGATTAACAAACTACAAGGTAATTTAGATTCCATGCATGAGGAGATGAGTTCTGTGCAAGAGTTTATACGAGGGTTGAGGCGGGAGCAAGAATCAGAGATATGACATACTTTATGAGTTATTCTTATTTTGGCAGTGGGTCTAATGTTCTATTTGTATAAGTTACATTATATGATGTTTGAATTAGATGAAATGACCATGTTTGAGTTATGTAGCAACTTTATTTTATTGTTTATTGGACATGATTTGTTTTGAAAACATTTTTAGAAAGTTTATGGTAATTTGACCATGATATTCATTCTACATCAATATTTTTATTGATACATATATATAGTTAAAATTTTGCATGTGTTCAGTTTTATTAAATTTTATTATGATATGTGTGGTAGATAAAGAAAAGTATAAAAGAATGATATTGAATTTAGGTGTACGGTGGCTTAGGGAAGGCGTATTGTAACGACCGGGAATTCCGCTCGATCTGAATCAGTCGCTAAACCGATTAAGACCGTTCGAAACGCCTGATTGTTTCGAGAATACGACAAAATAGAATGCAGACGGAAGAACATTTCATTGTATATTACAACAATTCCATCAGATTACAAGAATATACAGAGTATAAATGAATCAATATTACACAGAAATATCAGAGATTTAAATTACATTTAAATACATAGCAGCGGAAAATAATACAATACTTAACTAGAAGTAATACGCGGATACAAAGCTTTCCGAGTATCCTTCCAGCTGTAAACCAGGATCCTGTGAATATAAATCTGCAAAACCAAAACTACTAGCTGCCCGTGTCAAAATAAGGGCACCAGAGTTTAGGTTAAAACAATAAACTCCAGGTCAGTCATGGGACTGGTGTGAGAACTAAAACAGTTATTATTCTTTATTTCTAAAGTTAGGTAAATCAAGGGACCACGCCGTATAACACGGAACGGGTTTCCTCCCAAGAACACCAGTGCATAAAACAACAGCGCAATGCTAAATAAAAAAAATGAAGCTATTATAAGACCCAGGTCCCATCACACAATGCAACGCAAGCCGGAGGATAGGGTTTTTTCCTTATAATAGTCAAAGAATGCTTGATATGTTAAAAACAAATCATTTGATACTATTATAAGTGTATAGTGTCAAAATAATTTCAAATCATAGGCGGCATGAGCGCCCCATCCCACTATGTCGCCAAATATAGGATTACAACTAAAACCAAAACGTCACGTATTTGGAAATTGGATTTCCATCTATGAACCGAGGCCAGGGATCGTCCTCTACCGATTCGAGACAATCTAGCCCATGTCTCAGGACCCAGACTCAGGTGGGCCCTTGGATCGTCAGGGTCGGTCCACCGATGTGGATTAAAATGCCTGAACAATACGTCTCTCCGCCCTATGGGGCGTAAACGAGCCAACGAATGACTCCATCGGACCCGGATCGTCCGATCAAACCGAGGCGCCTCCAATTCCAACAACCACATGAGTCAAACTCGTCAACCAGTTTAAGCGCTGACGCCACTCCTAACTAGAAAGAAACGCATGCCCTCTCTGAGGCCCTTCTCCCGTTTTGGTTCACACCGGGGTGTGAGGCTCGCGAATTAACGCTACACAAAGCTACGCCACAAAGGTCGTGCTTTGATCATCAACCACAAGACTCTGCTTTTCAACAGAAGCCTTGATCATTTGCATCTTAGCATGCCACACAGGCAAACCACTCTATGCAACCGATATCAGTTGCACAGAATGAAATCCCATGTCAGACACACAGTCCATTTACAAGTCCGTTCTGGGTCTGAATGAAACCGGAGGCACCTAGTACCTCGCATATCCATCGATCTCCAAGTACGTCTGGACGACCACTAACTGTTTCCATCTTCTTGGGTGTACATCCCAATCAAGATCATCAGTAATCACCCAAACGATGTGAAGACTTCCGGTCTTCAACCACCGTCTTCATCATCGACTTATCGCCGTATCAGTTATTCAGAATGGGATAAACCCGGTCTTTCCGAATAACTCGCGTATATTATAAACAAGTGTTACACAAACACAACATACGCCTCATTTCAATTCATCAGTCACTAACCGTAAATTAACAAGAGAATAATTCCCCAAATATTAACCCCGAAGGCCGAAACCAACATCAGATCAATATCCAGAAAACCATTCTACTTAGCTAACCGACGGTTAATTTCTAAATTTCACATTCTTGGGGAAAGGTTCCCATTAATTTTATCAAAGATAAATTCCTTTAAATTTATTCTTTAATCATCTTTTGAATATCGATTCAACTAGTCGGGATTAACGAACCTTACCGAAGTAATCATTTGTTTTAATTTCTCAATCCCAACCTATTCATCCCATGAAGTAAAACTGGTTATACTTCATATCTAACACCACGGTGTTATCGGTAAATTCAATTACCATTTCACGTTTAAATCTAATTAAAGATTTAACTATCGCCTGGAGCAAAACTAGTGATACTCCATTCTCGATCTTTTCAATCTAATTAAAGATTCATTAAAACTCCACTTAATTTTAATCTTTACTTGGGTTAAAGAATCAGTGTCATTTAAAACACGGTTCACAATAAACCCCAAAATCACATCACATTTCAATTAGTCCCTAATCGTAAATTAGCAAGTGAGCAATTCCCTAAGTATTAACCCCGAAGGCCGAAACAAACATCAGATCAATACCCCAGAAACCATTCAACTTAACTAATCTCCAGTTAGTTTCTGATTTTCTTAACTTCTTTGGGTCTAAGAACAGTATTATTGAAGATACCGTTCACGACAACTCAAAATCACATTCCATCAATTATCGGGATAAAGAACAAGTGTTATTTAAAACACTGTTCACGATAAACCCAAAAATCAATACCAATTCAATTCCAATTAAATATTATTTAATTGGCGCACTTCATTAAATCTAAATAAAAAGATTTAATCCTTTTCTCAACTGGGCTTAAGAACAGCGTTAATGAAGACACCATTCACGACAAACCCAAATCACATTTGATATTAAATACAAGGCTCTGAATAGAAAATATATCGGCTTATATTCAATATCAAATTCTACGACCAACAAATATCATATTGGAAATAACGATATATACATATCTTTCAAATTTCCATAACAATATCTGTATAATCACGAAATCCAACATCGAAATATTCCGAAGACAATTTCGATTCAAATCTATTCCCATTCAATTATTGGAATTTCTGGTTATTTTCAAAACCATTTCAAATCCAATTTATTTATTTAAAAATAAATAAATTATTATTCTAGTTCAAAACTAGTTCATTTCGATAAAAATCTATTTTTATCTTTTCAAATATGGAGTTTTTCATCCCAATTCTTCACAAATCATTTCTTATGATTTTACACAAATTATTACTATTTTTAATAATTTTATCAAGGCCCGTACAGTCAATTTCCATCAACGGCCATCGAACTGCACTTACAGCGACCTTTTCCAAATTTGATTTGGACATAATTCCAAATCTAACCGTTAGATTTCTAATTTCTAATATTCGTTAGAAAGCTCTTTTCGATACGAACCCAACGGTTCCGGTTTTAGGAGAATCCGACGGTCGGATCTCCCGTAATGTCCGTTCGAAGTCAATGGTCGAAATTCGCGAACTGCCGCGGCGCGGCACGTTCTATTCGGGCCATTATATTATATATATAATATATATAATATATACTTCGTCGATTTCCTTTCGAAACGAAGTTTATAACTCGTTTTAAATTCGTTTTCGAAACGATTTCAACTTCATATTCAATTTCTAATCAAAATTGAATATTCCAATTAAATTCGTTTTATTTTCATTTCATTTCAAAATGATTTCAATTCAATTTCAATTCGAATTCACTTATATTCAATTTCAATTCGAATTCATTTATATTCAATTTCAATTCGAATTCATTTATATTCAATTTCAATTCGAATTCATTTATATTCAATTTCAATTCGAATTCATTTATATTCAATTACAATTCGAATTCATTTATATTCAATTTCAATTCGAATTTATTTATATTCAATTTCAATTCGAATTCATTTCTTTTCGAAATATCAGATTTTGAAATCACTTTCGATATTCATTATAAAATGAATAAAATCGATATAAATATCGTTCGCGTCAAAATGGCGTCAATCTAATCAACACGGCTTCATATATTTCTATTTTCAAATATTCTCTTTCAAATATTTCGTATTCAAATATTTCTATTTCAAATATTTCTATTTCAAAAATTGCTATTTCAAATATTGCTTTTTCAAATATTGATTTTTCAAATATTTCTATTTTAAAACTGGAATGAGGCCCAATCAATTACCATATAATGTTAATTATATGGATTTTCTACCACACGTATATAACAGCAACGATAAATCATCAACCATCATCCAAAGTGCGTTCTACACTGTATAAGCATCAAATATAAATATTTAACGCTTATAACAGTCTGTCAATCAATCGATCGACATATAACTAACTATTGGGATTAGTGTATGTCATATATCACCCCAATACCCGTATGGGGTTTTCAAACAATCAACATAGATTTTATTTGTGCAGTTGGGCGATGTGTAAAATTTATCGTCCCAATCAATATCAGTCAAATGTGTGTATATAAACAAATCGTCCGATTTGTTTATTTTTATTTATTCCATTTCATATACATGTTAAAAATTCTATTTTTAACTATCAAATATTCTCCACTATAGAATATTTTATTTCATTTCACATCACATCACACAATCAACTACACATCAAAATCAAACAAACAAGCATACAAGCCGTCCATGGTCTGTGGACGATGGGTGTCGGGTGCTACTAAACACCGTCTGCATCCTAGTATATATTATTAACTAGAAAACAAAATTAAAAGGTGAGAAGTTCTCACAGAGGGTTCCACTCCGCCGTGCTTTGCTTTTGAACTGTTGGACATCTGGATTCCTGCTTGAAATTCCTATGCAGTTCTTTTCACGCTATTCATATAAAGATCACCTTTTTAATATGATGTTTATATTGAAAAGATCACATTTTTATTTCAGTACTATTCCTATAAAAATCACGTTTTTATACGGCTACTATATAAATAAAAATCGTATTTTTATTTCAAATCTAAATATATAAAAATCGTATTTTTATTTCGCTACTTCTATAAAAATCTAATTTTTATATTCTTCCCTTCATGATAAAAATCCTATTTTTATTTTGTTCTCTTCAAGATAAAAATCATATTTTTATTTTGTTCTCTTCATGATAAAAATCGTATTTTTAATACTCTACATAATAAAAATTATATTTTTAATCTCTACATATAATAAAAATTATATTTTTAATACTCTAATATAGTAAAAATTATATTTTTAATCTCTATATATAATAAAAATTATATTTTTATACATAAGAAAAATCTTATTTTCCATTACATACAAATCATACTTCTATACGATAAAAATCTCGCCTTTTCCTTAATAAAAACTTCGCCTTTTCCTTAATAAAAACCTCGCCTTTATGTTTATAAAAAACTATTTTCCTATCTCTATAAAACTGCTTTTATAATCTATATATAAATAAAAACTGACCTTAAAATATGTTTTATAATTAAAATAAAATCAGTTTTTATTTTGTTATTTCTTTTTAACACAAAGCTTTATAAAGAAATAAATAAGAAGTAAAACCTTTTCCTGTGCAAAATCAGAAGGTGGAGGACGGCGTTGACCTACGGCGAGGGGTTGGTGGCGCTCAGGGGGGTCGCGGAGCGAGCAGGAGGTGCTGCAGGCGGTTGTGGCGCGCGGGCGTCGTTGGCGATGGAGTTTAGGGGTGCGGCGGTGCGGGTTTCAGGCCTGGGGGGGTTTGGGTCTGAGGGGGTTCACGAGATCGAAGGGGGGGGTCGTGGGTTGGTCGGAGAAGAGAGGCGGAGGATCAAAGGTCGGGGAGGGAGGTGCGCCAGTGAACGGCGGGCTGACGGAGGCGACGAGGAGGCCATTCCGATCGAGGAAGATGCAAAGAGGAATCGGGCAAATTTAACTGATTGGAGAAAATATCGTGGGGGGGGGGTTGACTGTAAAATAGGAGAGAGAGAGAATAGAAAATATATTTTATTATTTTAATCCCAAAAAGCAACTTTTATTTTCGACCCCCAAACGAGACCCACCACCTGTCGTCCATAGCTAATTACTCCCATTCCGAACACAATGGGATATGTATCGTAAGCTGATTCGATCGTTTCGATCAGTTTCCGTCAAAATCAACATAAAACTCTATATATTGAATTTGAACGTGCATTTCAATTTACCGGGCCCATATACTAACTCGAAAAATTCCCTAAAAATATTTTCCAGCTTCGTATTGATGATACGGTCCTAACAAAACAAATTTCGTCGAATTCCGAGACCGTTAGAAAAATGGCCATTTTCCAGTCGATTAAAATCAACAGAAACTGGTCAAACGCGTTTTCCTTTGCCACGCTCGCATATTGATTCGAAAAATTATGAAATTTGGAACCTAGCAATAACTTGACATCACGGACCCAACAAAAGTGGTTTCGTCGAAATCCGAGGTCGTTTGCAAAATGGCTATTTTTTTAAGGGTCTGAATTCCATAGCGACTATTCTGAAAATTCATTTGGACATAACTTTTGATTCCTGCTATGAAATTTCCATTTTTCGGATTCGTTGGAAAGATATTCTCAATTAGATTCAAATATTTTTGGTTTCGTTAAAATCCGATTTATTTTGCACCCGGTATGTTCAATTGAAATTTGAAATCGAATTATCGAACTACCGCGCCATTTTCAATTCTATTTATAATTAAAATAAAATTTTATATTCTAACGATGACGCGTATAAATATATACGTTCGAATTCTATTCAAAATAAATTTCTCGTCGTTATCATTTAAAATAATTCATTTTAAATAATCAAAATTCGCTAAAATTACCAATTTAAAAATTTTAAACTGGCCCAGATTTCCGGGTTATTACAATCTCCCCCACTTAAAACTTTTCGTCCCCGAAAAGGAACAAAGTCGAAAGTGGTTTGATTAACCAACTCTACTTTCATAATTTTCGCTACGGCTTAAGTTCTTCAACTTTTAAGTTTCTAAGAACTTTTCAAATTTTTCAAAAATTTGGCTAACACCCTAAATTTCCGATTTTTTTTGCCATAACCTCCCCTGCAACGGGGACTTCGGGATATTTCATATAGCCTCCCATGGCCTTCTTCAATCCAAAAGAAAAAGAAAAAGCCAATCGGCTCATAAAATCATCATCACCCAAACAAAACAGGAAATTATGATAAACATGTACCTATTTGTCGGGCAAACAAATTTTATTCTTCTGCTCTAGCCTCCTTGCTATGACCTGTTCAATATAAGTACATGTATATGCATGCAAATGCGACTAATTTTCAATACAATTCAATATTTGGTTCAATTTGGCTAAATGGTTCAAATTTTAATTAATCAACCCATAATCAAACAACACAACCAGCAATCAATTAGTTGATTAGCTTTTCAAATCCATAATTTTGATATATAGTCAGAAATCACATATTTGGTGCCAAATCACAACAATTAGCCCTATCTAGTTTCGGTTCTCACACCAGTCAATTGGAAATATATAGAAATCTCACTTTCGAAACTCGAAAATATATACTGGCGATGGTGCCCCGTCACCAGAATTATCCCCGGGCACTAGAGGGATTCTATATCTACCCAGTATATTAAAACTTCGAACACATGTTTGCAAGACATATATACAAAATCTTTATATACTGGATTGCCCAAATTCATATAAATAAATAGTCAAATACGAATAATTGATTTAAATTTCAAAACAAAAATTGTTTTCATTTTAAAAATATACTCTTTACACTCGTTCTAGGATACTACTGATCCCATCTCTACCGAGTCATTCCCATTGGATAGTACTAATCCAATATCTAATGAATTCTTTCGTCTGGTTCTAACGTGTCTTGTTCTCTGAGCTTTGTAAACCAAAGTTCTGATACCACGATGTAACGACCGGGAATTCCGCTCGATCCGAATCAATCGCTAAACCGATTAAGACCGTTCGAAACTCCCGATTGTTTCGAGAACACGACAAAATAGAACGCAGACGGAAGAATATTTCATTGTATATTACAACAATTCCATCAGATTACAAGAATATACAGAGTATAAATGAATCAATATTACACAGAAATATCAATGATTTAAATTACATTTAAATACATAGCAGCGGATCGAAAATAATACAATACACAACTAGAAGTAATACGCGGATACAAATCTTTCCGAGTATCCTTCCAGCTGTAAACCAGGATCTTGTGAATATAAATCTGCAAAACCAAAACTACTAGCTGCCCGTGTCAAAATAAGGGCACCCAGAGTTTAGGTTAAAACAATAAACTCCAGGTCAGTCATGGGACTGGTGTGAGAACTAAAACAGTTATTATTCTTTATTTCTAAAGTGAGGTAAATCAAGGGACCACGCCGTATAACACGGAATGGGTTTCCTCCCAAGAACACCAGTGCATAAAACAACAGCGCAATGCTAAATAAAGAAAAATGAAGCTATTATAAGACCCAGGTCCCATCACACAATGCAACAAAAGCCGGAGGATATGGTTTTTTCCTTATAATAGTCAAAGAATGCTTGATACGTTAAAAACAAATCATTTGATACTATTATAAGTGTATAGTGTCAAAATAATTTCAAATCATAAGTATCAATCATTGGCGGCATGAACGCCCCATCCCACTATGTCACCATGTATAGGATTACAACTAAAACCGAAACGTCACGTATTTGGAAATTGGATTTCCATCTATGAACCGAGGCCAGGGATCGTCCTCTACCGATTCGAGACAATCTAGCCCATGTTTCAGGACCCAGACTCAGGTGGGCCCTTGGATCGTCAGGGCCGGTCCACCGATGTGGATTAAAATGCCTGAACAATACGTCTCTCCGCCCAATGGGGCGTAAACGAGCCAATGAATGACTCCATCGGACCCGGATCGTCCGATCAAACCGAGGCGCATCCAATTCCAACAACCACATGAGTCAAACTCGTCAGCCAGTTTAAGCACTAACGCCACTCCTAACTAGAAAGAAACGCATGCCCTCCCTGAGGTCCTTCTCCCGTTTTGGTTCACATCGGGGTGTGAGGCTCGCGAATTAACGCTACATAAAGCTACGCCACAAAGGCCGTGCTTTGATCATCAACCACAAGACTCTGCTTTTCAACAGAAGCCTTGATCATTTGCATCTTAGCATGCCACACAAGCAAACCACTCTATGCAACCGATATCAGTCGCACAGAATGAAATCCCATGTCAGACACACAATCCATTTACAAGTCCGTTTTGGGTCTGAACGAAACCGGAGGCACCTAGTATCTCGCATATCCATCGATCTCCAAGTACGTCTGGACGACCACTAACTGTTTCCATCTTCTTGGGTGTACAGCCCAATCAAGATCATCAGTAATCACCCAAACGATGTGAAGACTTCCGGTCTTCAACCACCGTCTTCATCTTCGACTTATCGTCGTATCAGTTATTCAGAATGGGATAAACCCGGTCTTTCCAAATAACTCGCGTATATTATAAACAAGTGTTACACAAACACAACATACGCCTCATTTCAATTCATCAGTCACTAACCGTAAATTAACAAGAGAAAAATTCCCCAAATATTAACCCCGAAGGCCGAAACCAACATCAGATCAATATCCAGAAAACCATTCTACTTAGCTAACCGACGGTTAATTTCTAAATTTCACATTCTTAGGGAAAGGTTCCCATTAATTTTATCAAAGATAAATTCCTTTAAATTTATTCTTTAATCATCTTTTGAATATCGATTCAACTAGTCGGGATTAAAGAGCCATACCGAAGTAATCATTTGTTTTAATTTCTCAATCCCAACCTATTCATCCCATGAAGTAAAACTGGTTATACTTCATATCTAACATCACGGTGTTATCGGTAAATCCAATTACCATTTCACATTTAAATCTAATTAAAGATTTAACTATCGCCTGGAGCAAAATTGGTGATACTCCATTCTCGATCTTTTCAATCTAATTAAAGATTTATTAAAACTCCACTTAGTTTTAATCTTTACTTGGGTTAAAGAATCAGTGTCATTTAAAACATGGTTCACGATAAACCCCAAAATCACATCACATTTCAATCAGTCCCTAATCGTAAATTAGTAAGTGAGCAATTCCCTAAGTATTAACCCCGAAGGCCGAAACCAACATCAGATCAATACCCCAGAAACCATTCAACTTAACTAATCTCCGGTTAGTTTCTGATTTTCTTAACTTCTTTGGGTCTAAGAACAGTATTATTGAAGATACCGTTCACGACAACTCAAAATCACATTCCATCAATTATCGGGATAAAGAACAAGTGTTATTTAAAACACTGTTCACGATAAACCCAAAAATCAATACCAATTCAATTCCAATTAAATATTATTTAATTGACTCACTTCATTAAATCTAAATAAAAAGATTTAATCCTTTTCTCAACTGGGCTTAAGAACAGCGTTAATGAAGACACCATTCACGACAAACCCAAATCACATTTGATATTAAATACAAGGCTCTGAATAGAAAATATATCGGCTTATATTCAATATTAAATTCTACGACCAACAAATATCGTATTGGAAATAACGATATATACATATCTTAAAAATTTCCATAACAATATCTGTATAATCACGAAATCCAACATCGAAATATTCCGAAGACAATTTCGATTCAAATCTATTCCCATTCAATTATTGGAATTTCTGGTTATTTTCAAAACCATTTCAAATCCAATTTATTTATTTAAAAATAAATAAATTATTATTCTAGTTCAAAACTAGTTCATTTCGATAAAAATCTATTTTTATCTTTTCAAATATGGAGTTTTTCATCCCAATTCTTCACAAATCATTTCTTATGATTTTACACAAATTATTACTATTTTTAATAATTTTATCAAGGCCCGTACAGTCGATTTCCATCAACGGCCATCGAACTGCACTTACAACGACCTTTTCCAAATTTGATTTGGACATAATTCCAAATCCAACCGTTAGATTTCTAATTTCTAATATTCGTTAGAAAGCTCTTTTCGATACGAACCCAACGGTTCCGGTTTTAGGAGAATCCGACGGACGGATCTCCCGCAATGTCCGTTCGAAGTCAATGGTCGAAATTCGCGAACTGCCGCAGCGCGGCGCGTTCTATTCAGCCCATTATATTATATATATAATATATACTTCGCCGATTTCCTTTCGAAACGAAGTTTATAACTCATTTTAAATTCATTTTTGAAATGATTTCAACTTCATATTCAATTTCTATTCAAAATTGATTATTCCAATATAAATTCATTTTATTTTCATTTCATTTCAAAACGATTTCAATTCAATTTCAATTCGTATTCATTTATATACAATTTCAATTCGAATTCATTTATATTCAATTTCAATTCGAATTTATTTATATTCAATTTCAATTCGAATTCATTTATATTCAATTTCAATTCAAATTCATTTATATTCAATTTCAATTCGAATTTATTTATATTCAATTTCAATTCGAATTCATTTCTTTTCGAAATATCAGATTTTGAAATCACTTTCGATATTCATTATAAAATGAATAAAATCGATATAAATATCGTTCGCGTCAAAATGGCGTCAATCTAATCAACACGGCTTCATATATTTCTATTTTCAAATATTCTCTTTCAAATATTTCGTTTTCAAATATTTCTATTTCAAATATTTCTATTTCAAAAATTGCTATTTCAAATATTGCTTTTTCAAATATTTCTATTTTAAAACTGGAATGAGGCCCAATCAATTACCATATAATGTTAATTATATGGATTTTCTACCATACGTATATAACAGCAACGATAAATCATCAACCATCATCCAAAGTGCGTTCTACACTGTATAAGCATCAAATATAAATATTTAACGCTTATAACAGTCTATCAATCAATCAACATATAACTAACTATTGGGATTAGTGTATGTCATATATCACCCCAATACCCGTGTGGGGTTTTCAAACAATCAACACATATTTTATTTGTGCAGTTGGGCGATGTGTAAAATATATCGTCCCAATCAATATCAGTCAAATGTGTGTATATAAACAAATCGTCCGATTTGTTTATTTATATTTATTCCATTTCATATACATGTTAAAAAATTTATTTTTAACTATCAAATATTTTCCATTATAGAATTTTTTATTTCATTTCACATCACATCACACAATCAACTACACATCAAAATCAAACAAACAAGCATACAAGCCGTCCAAGGTCTGTGGACGACGGGTGTCGGGTGCTACTAAACACCGTCTGCATCCTAGTATATACTATTAACTAGAAAACAAAATTAAAAAGTGAGAAGTTCTCACAGAGGGTTCCACTCCGCCGTGCTTTGCTTTTGAACTGTTGGACATCTGGATTCCTGCTTGAAATTCCTATGCAGTTCTTTTCACGTTGTTCATATAAAGATCACCTTTTTAATATGATGTTTATATTGTAAAGATCACATTTTTATTTCAGTACTATTCCTATAAAAATCACGTTTTTATACGGCTACTATATAAATAAAAAACGTATTTTTATTTCAAATCTAAATATATAAAAATCGTATTTTTATTTCGCTACTTCTATAAAAATCTAATTTTTATATTCTTCCCTTCATGATAAAAATCCTATTTATATTTTGTTCTCTTCATGATAAAAATCATATTTTTATTTTGTTCTCCTCATGATAAAAATCATATTTTTAATACTCTACATAATAAAATTTATATTTTTAATCTCTACATATAATAAAAATTATATTTTAAATACTCTACTACAGTAAAAATTATATTTTTAATCTCTACATATAATAAAAATTATATTTTTATACATAAGAAAAATCTTATTTTCCATTACATACAAATCATACTTCTATATGATAAAAAATCTCGCCTTTTCCTTAATAAAAAC
Source organism: Allium sativum (assembly GCA_030737875.1). NCBI lineage: Eukaryota > Viridiplantae > Streptophyta > Magnoliopsida > Asparagales > Amaryllidaceae > Allium > Allium sativum. Next base: position 246,154,320 of record CM060922.1, on the reverse strand, counting down.
TTCGCCTTTTCCTTAATGAAAACCTCGCCTTTATGTTTATAAAAATCTATTTTCCTATCTCTATAAAACTGCTTTTATAATCTATATATAAATAAAACTGACCTTAAAATATGTTTTATAATTAAAATAAAATCAGTTTTTATTTTATTATTTCTTTTTAACACAAAGCTTTATAAAGAAATAAATAAATAAGAAGTAAAACCTTTTCCTGTGCAAAATCAGAAGGTGGAGGACGGCGTTGACCTACGGCGAGGGGTTGGTGGCGCTCAGGGGGGTCGCGGAGCGAGCAGGAGGTGCTGCAGGCGGTTGTGGCACGCGGGCGTCGTTGGCGATGGAGTTTAGGGGTGCGGCGGCGCGGGTTTCAGGCCTGGGGAGGTTTGGGTCTGAGGGGGTTCACGAGATCGAAGGGGGGTCGTGGGTTGATCGAAGGGGGGTCGTGGGTTGATCGAAGAAGAGAGGCGGAGGATCAAAGGTCGGGGAGGGAGGTGCGCCAGTGAACGGCGGGCTGACGGAGGCGACGAGGAGGCCATTTCGATGTACGAAGATGCAAAGAGGAATCAGGGAAATTTAACTGATTGAAGAAAATATCGTGGGGGGGGGGGGGTTGACTGTAAAATAGGAGAGAGAGAGAGAGAGAGAATAGAAAATATATTTTATTATTTATTTTAATCCCATAAAGCAAATTTTATTTTCGACCCCCAAACGAGACCCACCGCCTGCCGTCCATAGCTAATTACTCCCATTCCAAACATAATGGGATATGTATCGTAAGCTGATTCGATCGTTTTGATCAGTTTCCGTCAAAATAAACATATAACTCTATATATTGAATTTGAACGCACATTTCAATTTACCGGGGCAATATACTAACTCGAAAAATTCCCGAAAAATATTTTCTAGCATCGTATTGATGATACGGTCCTAACAATACTAATTTCGTCGAATTCCGAGACCGTTAGAAAAATGGCCATTTTCCTGTCGATTAAAATCAACAGAAATTGGTCAAACGCGTTTTCCTTTGCCACGCTCGCATATTGATTCGAAAAATTATGAAATTAGGAACCTAATAACTTGACATCACGGACCCAACAAAAGTGGTTTCATCGAAATCCGAGGTCGTTTGCAAAATGGCTTTTTTTAAGGGCCTGAATTCCATAGCGACTATTCTGATAATTCATTTGGACATAACTTTTGATTCCCGCTATGAAATTTCCATTTTTCGGATTCGTTGGAAAGATATTCTCAATTAGATTAAAATATTTTTGGTTTCGTTAAAATTCGATTTATTTTGCACCCGGTATGTTCAATTGAAATTTGAAATCGAATTATCGAACTACCGCGCCATTTTCAATTCTATTTATAATTAAAATAAAATTTTATATTCTAACGATGACGCGTATAAATATATACATTCGAATTCTATTCAAAATAAATTTCTCGTCGTTATTATTTAAAATAATTCATTTTAAATAATCAAAATTCGCTAAAATTACCATTTTAAAAATTTTAAACTGGCCCAGATTTCCGGGTTATTACACGTATGGAATGGCCAAGAAAAATCCAATTTTTGCACTTTAAACAGAAGAAGGCTAGGCGTAGGGAATGCGTACAAAAGAGGGTGGGCGAAGACGTATGGTCGTACGCGTAGGGAATGCATATAGAATTAGACGTAGGGAATGCATATGAAAGAGGGCTTAGGGAAGACGTATGGACGTACGCGTAGGGAATGCGTATGGAATTAGGCATAGGGAATGTGTAAGGAATATGGCATAGGGAAGGCGTAAAATGCATGCATATGGAACTTTGAGAACACTTTGCATTATAAGTATAATATAACAATCTCAATATAAGTATGTAATTAGGCATATAATATTAGACATGTCAGACGCTATATATGGGATTGTGCTATGTGTTTGTTATATTATTTAACATTATACTTATATGGAGGTGGTGTACTATGATTAACAAATAGATATAATCATGCCCTTTTGTTTCTTCGACGATGTCTTATATGAAATGCCTCATGCTTTTATGCATGTGTGTTTCATTATATTATATATTATCCTTGAGCCATGAGATTGCCTTGCACTATTCATGATTAGTGAGTTTTGTTTTTAGTTTATTCTGATGGTTCTCTGTTTATGGTATGAGGCTTTGGTCTACTAATGTGTACTAACTAATGAATCAACTCTTCTCCTCGTATTTAGGAATCAACTGTAGGTACCGTTTGAGGAGAGCATTTAGTCAGTTCGGTTGGATTTGAGGTAAAAGTTTCAAACCGAATTGAAATGAAAAGTTTCAAAACCGAACCGAAACAATTTTGGTTAGTTCGGTCGATAACCTATTTAACCGAACTTTAAGGATATGTTATTATTCAAATGATTAATTCACTCAAATTCAAACTTATATTTATGCTTAGAGGGATTATATTCACTAAATTTTATGTTTACAATAAATTTTTACTTGTTTTTAACAAATACCTTTGTATTTTATTACTAAATCAATTATTTATAGTGCTACAATAAAATTAAATTAGATAATACAATAAAAGTCCGGTTAATTCGGTTAAACTGAAAACCAAAGAAAATTGTTTTACAAACTGAATTCAAACCCATTTAGTTTCAAACCGAACCGAACCGACCGAAATAAACTAGTTCGGTCGGTTAATTCGGTTCTATCCGAATATTGCTCACCCCTAGGTATCGTAATTAGGGTTCACACCATATGCCAAAGGTGTATTTAAATTCAATTTATGTTATAGCTTTATAAAATTTTCTCTGTAATGTCACTCACAAAAATGAAACATTGTAACTTAGGTATGTCATTATCGAAAAACTTTAACCTCACTATCGATTTATCAGTTTAATATTAAAAATGAAAGCGAATTATATTAGAGACGGTTTTATTTCGGTCAACTTTATAAATTAAGCAACCAAAGGATATTGAACTTTTATGACCTATACATAACATCTTTTGTGAAAATAGATAACTTTTCCCAAAGGTGTTTAACCTATGATCCTTAATTCAACCATCTAGATTCTTACCATGATAGTAGTGATCCTTGGTAATAAATAAGATATAGCAAAACTAATATAAACAATCTACTATTTCATAAATATTTATGAACATATCTCCTTATCAGGTCGAAGTTCTAAAGGTTATGTGCTCGAACATCTAAGGCATTAATTGAGAAATCCATTTGAATAAAGTAACAACTTTATTTCATAGAAAAAATATACGAAAAGAAAGGAAAAATAATAGCTTTGGACTATGAAACAGTGTTTTTTGTGACTATGTCTATATGTAGTGAAAGCTTTTAATGTTTTGAGCTTTATTCTATCATATACGACTCGATGAATAGAAATTGAAATAAGAAATTGTGTTTGTTGATACTGACTTAAAAATTAAATATTATGGTAAATGCTTTAGAAATATATGGTAATAATGGAAATTTTAGCTAAATAAATTATATTTTGAGATAAGTATAATTCCATTTTAATAGGCTTAAACTATTTAATATAAAAAAGCTGTTAATTATCGGTGGTCCTTTTCTTTTGCGTTAAGCAATTGGTTTGGAATTAGAGTTTAAAAGGTTACGTAAATTTCAATGTATCTGAATGAGTAGCAAATAAGGATGATCAATGATACTGCAATCATGTAAGGAAATGGAGTGCTTCTAATTTTTGACGTTATGTTCATGAAAGCTTTGAAAATTTTACATATTAAATGACATAATAGATCAACGAAAAGAAATGTTGAATTGCTTCAACCTTAATTGAACTTACGATGTTAGACTTATGTTATATAATGTGTTATAAAATCATTCATGTTTATATTTAGTTGGGCTTCAACTTATGGTTTTTTTATAATGATAAAAGTGATATTTCATTCAAGTCATGATACTCATTAAAATATTTGAAGTATTTGAAATAATGATTTATGTCTTATCATTTTAGATAGAAGTCATTGCCACCACTTATAAATGTAAATATAACGGGCATAAAGTTTTGAGATATTAGTAAGTACTTTAAAAGGAGGACTATTAATGACACAAGTTTTGAATAGGGGGGACAGGTGTGAAAATGGGTAAGGGTGTGCCTTATTTATTTACGGAATTCAGGGGAAGTGTAGCTAAGTTTCACCCTTAAATTCGGCACAGGACTATCGAATATGAAAAAAAAAATCAAAAAATGATAAGGGTATACCAAATTCTATTTTTAGACGTGTCCCTCCTATGCATTTTTGGTGTGTCATTAATAACACTCTTTATCAAATGTTAGTAGTAGAAGTAGTGGAAAATAGTTTAATAGTTGGAAGCATAACTTAAGGATGATATAACTTGAAGTGTTTTAGTAACAGCTTTATTGCTTTCAAGTTGTAGTACACCATTACAATGTGCCTCTTCTTCTATTTATAGGCATCTCACAATAATTTTTTATTATTTGGAATATTCTAAATTTTACATTCTAAACACATCAAGTAATAAAACATATGACAATTTTTTAATTTCTCTAGAATTCTAGAAATTTGTAGCACCTTTAACACTTCTCCTTGATGCAAACTTCGGACACTCCAAGCATAGTTCGAAGTTGCTCAAATCTTGCTCTTGGCAGTGCCTTTGTGAAGATGTATCCAACTTGATCTTCCGTCTTGCAGTACTTGAGATGGATTTCTTTTGTTGCTTCTGCATCTCTGATGAAGTGATACTTTATAACTATATGTTTAGTTTGGCTATGATGAACCAGATTCTTTGTCATTGCTATTGCTGATTTACTATCACAATAGATTGTTATAGGATGTTCTTGATGTTCACCCATTTCTTCGAGTATTATTCGTAATTATTTAGCTTGACTTGTTGCTTCTGCTTCTGCCACATATTCTTCTTCTGCTGTTGATTGTGCAACTGTTGCTTGCTTCTTTGATTCCCACGAGAATATCCTGATCCAAGTGAAAAAGCATAGCCTGATGTGCTTTTCATGTCATTTACTGATCCTACCCAATCACTATCAGTGTAGCCAACCAGCTTTGAGTTGGTCATGGTTTTGTACCATATATCAAACTCCTTGTTCCTTGTAAATACCATAAAGTTCTTTTTCATGAATCTTAATAAAAGAATCATAGCGTACATGATATCCGATCGTGTAGCTGTAACATATAATAGGCTTCCAATCAAACTTCATCATCCTTTTGCAACTTCTCATTTGTTATGATCGGAGTAGTGACTGGTTTGCAATCATTCATTCTGAATCTCTTGAATAGTTCTTTGGTATGTTTATTTTGGGAGATAAATATCCCTTCCTTGTGTTGTTCCACCTCGCTACCAAGAAAGTAATTCATCAAGCCTAGATCGGTCATTTCGAATGTTTTCATCATGTCTTCTTTGAATGAAGATATCATCTTCGTATTGTTTCCCATGTAGATAAGATCATCTATATATAGGGAGACAATGAGTGTATCATAATGACCTTGTGTCTTGATGTATAATGTTGCCTTACTCTTGCTATTCCTAAATTCTTGATTAATGATGCACTGATCAATTTTATTGTACCATGCTCGAGGTGATTGCTTCAAGCCATATAGAACATTTGTTAGTCTTAGCACTTTATTTTCATTGCCCTTACTTACAAAGCCTTGCGGTTGCTCCACATAGATCTCTTCTTCTAATACTCTATTTTGGAAGGCTGATTTGACATCTAGTTGAAAAATATTCCAGCCTCTTTGAGTTGCAAGAGCCACTAAAGCTCTAATTGTGTCAAGGCGTGCAACTGGAGAAAATGTCACATTATAATCGACTCCCTATTGTTGTGAATAGCCCTTTGCAACGAGCCTAGCCTTCTGTCTTTGAATCGAGCCATCTGGGTTAAGCTTTGTCTTATAAACTCGTTTCACTCCAACGATTTCTTTGTCTGTAGGACAATCTACAAGTTCCAAGTATTGTTCTTATCAGTCGTTTCTATCTCTTCTTTCATTGCATTGACCCATACTTTTTGCTTATATGCTATTTCATAGCTTTCAGGTTATAGCCAAGTTGCAAGTTTCATATATGTCTACCTAAGATCTAACTCTTCTTGGAGTAGACTCTGGTGAAGGAGTTTGTTGTTGAGGAGGTGAAGGGGGAATACTTAGTTCTTCTATTGCTTCTTCCATTTCTTCCACATCTTCATGAGATTCATTTACTAGAACAGAAATATTTCTTTTCTCAACTTTTTGTTCATCCCAATCCCAAGAAGCATTCTCATCAACCTCAACATCTCGACTGATAGTCAGCTTCTTTGTTTGTAAGTTATAAACTCTATAGCCTTTTGATTGTGTGCCATACCCCAAAAAGATTCCTCGTATAGTCTTCTCTTTTAGTTTGCGTCTCTTTTGATTTGGAACATGTACATAGCATATCGATCCAAAAACTCTTAGATGCTTGGTTGTTGGCTTTTTTCCATTCCATGCCTCTATAGGAGTCTTGTCTTGGGCTGCACTAGTTTGACATTGATTGAGTACATAAACAGCCGTGTAAACTGCTTCCTCCTAGAAAGTGTTGGGCAGACCCTTCTCCTTCAACATTGATCTAGCCATCTCCATGACCGTGTGATTTTTTCTTTTAGATACTTCATTTTTTGCGGGGTATTTGCACCTGTAAGTTGTCGCTCAATGGCTTCATCATCACAAAATTTATCGAATTTATGAGAATTGTAATTTTGCCACGATCATTTTGAAGCCTCTTTATAAATTTTCCACTTTGATTTTCGACAAGAGCCTTAAACTTCTTGAATATTCCAAAGACTTCTGATTTTTCTTTAATGAAGTAGACCCATGTCATTCTAGAGAAATCATCAATAAAGAGGGTGAAATACCTGTTGCTATGGAGTGACGGTTTTCTCATCGATCCACAAACGTCAGTGCTAATTAACTCTAATAAGTTTATTGCTCTCCAAGTGCTTCCTGATATTGGAAATGATGATCCGTGTTGCTTTCCTAGAAGATGTCCTTCACATGCTTCATTATTTTCTTTTGTGCATGGGAGATCTCTCATCGTATTATTTTGATATAACAATTTCAAAGCTTGAGTGTTGAAGTGGCCAAATCTTCGATGCCACAACCAGGAGTTGTCTACTTGTACTTTCACGGCAATAGTAACCGCATATTTAAAATTTATTGGAAAGCTTCTATTTCTCTTTTCTATTTTTACTTAGGCTATCTCTAGTCGTTTATTGTTGTTGTCATATATTTTACAGTTGTCCCCTTCGAAATGAATAATATAGCCTTTCTCCATCATTTGACCAATGCTCAACAAATTTTCTTTAAGATTGAAACTAGCAAAACATCTTTGGAAAATTTTGTACCTTTCTTTGTTTCCACCATAACAGTAGCTTTGTCTTTCGATTCTATGACGGTTCCATTTCCCAATCGCACTTCTACTTTGATAGAGTTATCAATATCCTTGAAGATGCTCCCATCTTTGGCCATGTTGCTACAACCGCTATATAAGTACCAGTTACCACCAATTTCATCGCTAGAATCTTGGGTAGCATAAAAAAAGATGTTGATCACAATCATGTTGATGATGCTCATGGTCATGCTCTTTAACGAAATTTGCTTGATGTTTATTTAGGTGGAAACAGTTCTTCTCCAAATGCCTATATTTTTTACCGTGCATACACTGTGGCTTTCCATGATTCCGACAAAACTTCTCCAAGTGATTTGTCATCATACAAATTCCACATGGAGGATATTTACCTTGTTTATTCTTCGAGAAATTTCTAGAATTCCCTTTGTTTTTAGAATTCTTTCCATCATTCTTATTTCCTCCATATCCTCTATTTTGAGATAATAACTTGAGTTTTGATAGAAAGACATTCTCAATTGAATGTTCATCATGTCTACTCATTCTTTGTTCAAATGCTTCAAGAGAGCCCATTAATTCAGTTACCGATAAGGTAGATATATCTTTAGTTTGCTCAATCATAGTCACGATTGGATCATACTTAGGGGGAATTAAAATTAAAATTTTCTTAACAATCCTCTTTTAAAGAATATTATCCCTATAGGCTCTTCTTTGACTAACTATTCCTTTTATTTTAGAATAATAATCCTTTATAGTCTCCTACTCCTTTATTTTTATTAATTCAAACTCACACCTTAGTGTTTGAAGTTTAATGGCGCGTACCTTTTCACTTCCTTGAAACTCCTCTTGTAACATGGTCCATGCTTCTTTGGCGCTTGTAGCTTCCATTATTCTTGGAAAGATAGTCTCAGCCACCGCCTATTGTAGAACAAACAATGCTTTTGAATCTCTTTGTTTATTTTACTTCAACTCTTTTTTATGAGCCCTACTGAGGGTTGAAGTATCTTCAGGAGTGGTAAAATTTCTTCTACAATATCCTATAAACACTACAACAAAACATCTTTTTTGCAACGGGCCATTCACTTTGTAATATGGATTTCGCAACGGGCATGCACTCCCATTGTAATAGGCGATGTTGTAATAGGTCTATTTACAACAGGAAAAATAAGTTGTCATATGCCTTTTTACAACGGGCATATCCCATTGTAATATGGATTTCACAGCGGGCATGATCCCCTTGTAATAGACCAAGTTGTAATATACACCTTTTTACAACGGTTATTGACTGTTGCAATAGACTCTATAACAACAATAATGTCCGCTGTAAAATGTTGAAGCTTGCAACGAGTTCGAATAATACACATATTGTAAATAAATATTTACAAGAATTGAATATTTAATTCAGAAATTATTTTTAAACAAATAATTATTCAAATAAATATTTATTACACTTTCAAATAGTACACATAATATTTTCTTTCTATTACACAATCACTTGTACATACACTTCCTCGCTATATTTAACTCGTATACATTAACTCTTTACTACACCAATTCACTCATATACATACACTCACTTTTACACTAGTTTTAGTCTTCGGCTTCTTGCTCCAAAGTTTGTCTATTCATTTGCCTTGTACCTGTTAGAATGAAATAACACAGTAAACTGAAAACGAATCAGTTTAATTTGCAAATATGAATTTGATTTAAATTACAGTAGTTTTATTTTATTTTTCATTTTTTTTAAACCAAAAGCCCCCCCACACTTAAATTACAGTAATGCTACAGAGCCTAAAACTAGAGGGGAATGTACAAATTACAATAGTTTTGGTCTTTTAATTATTATGATTTTTGACAAAGATGATAAATGCTCATGCTGCCATATGGGCCAATTTAAATGGACACTAACCAAGTAAAAGAAAACTAAGTAAACTATAGATTAGTTGTCCACGATAAGATGTATAAAAACTCAGAAACTTCATTAGCAACAGTATGATATATAGTTGTGGAATATACCTGCTCGTTATGAAACATGCGTATTTTTCCAGTTACCACCACAGTCCCCATGTATTGAAGAACCAACATGTAATAAAAGCTGAAGTATACTTTATGTTTGGTCTGATTTATTTGCAATCCCGTTGCTCAGGAATGCACGGTAAATATATTTGTCATTGTACTTGCATTGGACTGAGTGGCATAAAAAATCGTAATAACGTCCGCATGAATAGCTAAAAGTGTAAAAATAAAAATATGCAAATGCATCCAATACCTGATGGGAATCGCTCGTCTAAGCTCGAGCATAGGAAGCACAACATAGTAAACCAAGTGCAACCAACCTTTATGAGTAATTTTACAATCAACGATAACACACACCATCAAGTAAGATAATGATACTTATGTATGTCAAGGTATTAGGAAATGTTACCTTGAACGTAGCAAGCTCATGTTCTGATGCCAGAGTTTCCTTTGTCTCTACAAGTGGAAACAATCACTATAGAAAAGCCATATATTTATCAGTATTGTATATTTTACCGTAAGCAATATATACAAAAGTGTAGTTTATCAAATCCCATGCCATGAAGCTTCATCCCCACCTAAGAAGGTAGTTATATTTTAGCCTTTTTTCTGAAAAGAGAAGAAAAGAAAGCACAAGTTTATAGTAAACCTCTAAATATTATAAAGGGCATCTCCATGTAACAACCCACATATTTTACGATGATATATTTAAATAGTTTATTTAAATATAACGTCGTTGATCGTTAATCGTATATGTGTCCAAAAAGTCACATTTTGCATACAGATGAATTTGGACTCGAAACCACTTTCGTTGAGTCTGGATCATCGTTTACAACCTTTTTGACTATAAACTTCGATATATTTCGAGTTTGTGAAAATTGGGACTTTTGTTGGGGCTTGGATGGCTAAACCTAGCCCACTTACTTAAGCTCCCAAAGCCCTCTACCATTCATTTACCTTCAAAACTTAGAAGAAATTAGTAATGGCAAGAGGAACGAGAAATTAAAATTCCTAAACCTATAGTTGCTACTAGGAAATCAAATCAAGAGGAAATCAGGTGCAAATCCAAAGAGAAGCTTAGGTAAGCCTTCTCTTCGTCTTCTCTAAATCAACTCCTCTTTAATTTTTGAAATTTCCTAAGCCTAACTCTTGGGAGATTCATGCATGTGTGTTTAGGTTGTGGATTCTTGAGTTCTTATTGAAGAGAGATTGATCTTGCTTTGTTTTGGAGCTTCTCCTTCCATATTAAGATCAAAGGTGAGTTCTTTTAGAACTCACATCTATGCTTCAAGCTATATGCTTGTCTAATGTGCCTTTGGCACTTATGTGTTGCATATATATTATGTGTTTTAGGTTGTTTGTGTGCGAACTTCCCAATTCATGATTTTTGATTTCATTTTTATGAATTCGAGTATAAATCTTTTGGTGTGTTTGAGTCTTGTGATATGAAGTATTTCGATGAGCTTATGAGGCCTTATTATCATTTTGATCAAGTCCATAGCCTCTGGAGTTCTCCGGAATCAATCCATATACGAATTCGCAAAATATTGCCAAACTGGTCAGTTGTGCAGTTGACCAGTCGACTGTTTCAAAACAGACCAGTCGACTGGTCCTGCAACCCGAATATTTTTGGGATAAGTTGACCAATCGACTGGTACAATATGGACCAGTCGACTGGTCCTGCTGTTTTTCTGCAGCAGACCCGTGTCGACCACGTTCTACTTTATAGGTTGTTTTAGGCTCTTTCCCAACCGAGTTTCGGCCCGTTTGGCCTTTTTCTGTGACTTTTCAGTTTCTCTGATTCATAGATTTCAGCAGCTTGATTATTGCCCTTTGAAGGATTTTCGATTTATTCGTGGTGAACGAATTCATAGTCAATAGTCTTGAGACTTTATTTACGTTATTATAACCTGAATTCTTCGTTCGGTCGTCATTTCGATCGTTATTACACGAGATTTGCCACTTCGAAACTATATAAAAAGGGATACTAAATTATTAGTAGATCCTAATCTTTTATTAAATGGTTTTTAATTCTACTTCATTATATGAGGTTATTTTCCAAATTGTTTTACTAACTACTAGTATATGACTTCATAAACCTTTTTTTCGTTTGAATGAGAAATGTAATTAAACGTCTTAGTAAAAACAAGGACTATGACCGCTTATGTTTTCTTTGATGGTTAATTCTTGGACTCGTTCGATTGAACACCGTGGCAATGATCATTTCGTATTTCTAGTGAAACATACAAATTGTTTGTAAATATTTGAGTAGAGTAAGTGGTTATGGGACATGTAGCTTAACTCTTATATTTACTAGCTTGGGGTATCTTGCACTAACAGCGATCTTCAGATTCGCGGGGAACTTCTGTTCATGTTGTTTGGCGATCTTCGGGTTCGCGGGGAACTTCGGTTCATGTTGTTTGGCGATCTTCGGATTCGCGGGGAACTTTGGTTCATGTTGTTTGGTTGTCTTCGAATTTTCGGGGAACTTCAGTTCATGTTGTTTGACGATCTTCGTATTCGCGGGGAATTTCGGTTCATGTTATTTGGTGATTTTCGGATTCGTAGGGAATTTCGGTTGATTTTGTTTGGCGATCTTCGGATTCGTGGGAAACTTCTGTTCAACTTGTATGATGTGTAGCGATCTTCGGATTCGCGGGGAACTTCGGTTCAACTTGCATGTGGTGTGTGTGATGTGTGGGTTGTGTAGTGGGGATATCTTAGAGATGTTGGTTAGACATTTTTGGGGTTTCATGCTTATGGGTGAACATGATTGTTGTTTCTTATATGTCATTATCTACCGATATCTCTATTTCTATCCTTGTTGATTATGATAAGTACAGCTAGACTGATCCGTTTATTGTTTATTTTCTTATAAATATTACTCGGGTCAAATCGAGTATTACAGGTACATCTCATGACTTCTAGCCGGGACCATTCTTGGATTTTTTTTCTATCTACATTCGAGTTGTAGTTATTGATCTTTTTTATGTATACGAGTTAGTGACATCTTTGCATACATATTTGTTTGGCCAAAGCTTGTACCTATTATTTTTACGTTTAGTGGATCGATTATGACTACTAACATGTATTTTTACTCGTGAGTTATATTGATATCTATTTCCGCCTTAGTGATGTGAATATATGTGTCTGACTCTGATTTTATTGTTATGTATTTTATATTAATTTCCGAATTATATATAGCTACTGTGTAGTAAATTTGAACTTGATTTAGATGTGTTAGATCTCCTCATGAGATTTTGAAAAGTTAGACCACATTATCCGATATATTTAACACTCGTTCAAAGCTAATATACAGATGGTAGCTCCTAAATAGCCTTATTCTTCGGGTTAGTTAACACCATTGCTTGCAATGGCCTTGGCTAACGTGAGTATAGAGGTGGGGCGTTGTGACAGCCCGCCCCGCACCAACCGACATTCACTTCAAAAGTGCGCTGTACACATGTCCAGTTAGCATGGAACGGGTCGTCAGAAGGAAAAGGAAGAAGAAAATGAACATACAAAGAAACTGTAGAATGTCTCACAGGGCATAGAATAAAATATAATAATAACATACTTGACATAAAACAGGAGAGACAGTGCATAAGCTGAAAATCAGAACTAAACATCATAGCAGCGGAAATCCAAAATACAGCTTATTACAACTTTTCAAACTGTCTCAAAGCAAAAGTAAGATAAATGAGGTACACTACTAATGCCCAAGTAGCGACCACCAACGACACAGGGAGAATGTGTGTGTGTATATATATATCATACGTGGAAGCCTCATGCCCGCCTCCGAATCGGCTACTCGCGCATCACCAGCTAACCTGTCTCTAGTCTGCTCGTGTGAGCACCCAGAGTAATAAGAGGAGACATAAAACTCTGGGTCAGACATAAAGCCTGGTAAGAGCGATAAGCATCTAAAGTGAACAATAACAGGTAGACTAAAACATACCTGAACCTGGACCTGCAACCAAAGAGTTAGCACTACATATTGTACAACACTCCAAGGTACTATATCAAACGGTGTAAAGATACGGAGGTGGGGGAGGTGTGCATGTCATAATGATGGCAAACAATCAAGCATAGCATCCATCCTCACATCTCTCACTCAGTGCGTAAAGCATACGATATTCACCACTTCGATCACCCAACATTCCTTGCTACGATCACTTTGCCCCATGAAGTCATAAATGGCTTCACTGCACTGATAACGTAGCCACAAATTCCTCGCTATGTCCACTTGCCCCATGGAGTTGTTCACCCCATCTGCGCTGGCTCATAGTCTTACTACGCATCACCTTGCCCCTCAGGTCATAATGACCCTACTGCACTGATAACGTAGTCTTGCTACCATCACCTTGCCCCTCAGGTCATAATGACCCTACTGCACTGATAAGTAGCCCATCATTCCTATTTAGTGGTGAATCGAAGTTATGAACGTCGACAACTCCTTAGCACACGCCCCGCAGCAAAGTCCAACTCATGAAGTGAACTCATTGGTTCCCAACTGGTTCCGGGATCTTGAGCTCTAACTTCCATTTGGACTACCTTTGCATCTCGGGTTATTGGTCATTACCATCGAATCAGATCGGATCGGCCTTCAACATTCTTCATCGGATCGGCCTCATCTGGTTCGGAGTCCAGTTTTCCTCGTCACCACGGTTCGGATCGAGTCACGCCATCAGCTTGTGGTCCTCCAGCTCCATCGGATCGGTTCGAGCACCCTTCAGCGGATCGGGTCGGGGTCTCCAAGTCCATCGTCACGGATCGGTTCGTGACAAGCTCCTTCGGATCGGGTCGTGCTTCATCAGTTCGTGGGGCCCCTGTCGGATCGGGTCATGCTTCCTTCTAGCGATCGGAGCTGCTAGCGGATCGTGAAGGTGAATCGTGATGGAGGGCTCGAATCGAATCACATCGTCGGATCGTGGTCTTCAAGCATCGGCAGATCGGGTCGCGCCATCGGTTCGGATCGCCCTTGCTTCCACCGATCCGGTCCGGTTCGGGCTGATTTCCTGCAGTTCTTCCAGCGAGCAGTTTACGCCATTCGACGGCGTTTTCAACCATTCTAACTATCCTAATCAATCACAAAGCATACCATACAGTCATAGCAACAAGTAGAAGTGACCTCAAACACCAAAACAACAATATGATGGGTTAAAATGGATCAAACATAGCCAAAACCCCCTAATTTCCCTTAAGCATATTTAGGTGAAACTTATGATATAATTAGCAAAACTTAACCAAATTAACCCAAATTCATATCAGAGGTCTAAAACATCATTCCGAATTTTATAAACATTTTTCCATAATTTTATCATGTTTAAATTCGCTAATTAACACTAATCACCCCTAATTAGCCATAATTAGTGCAAAACTATGCAAATCACTCACCTTAGCCACAAATAAACTAAGATCTGAAATAAATCTCTGATTTGATGTGAATCTCAATGCCAAACAGCAGCTCCTATGTTGCTTTGGTGAAGATCTTCCTTGATTAGGGGTTGCTAAGCCAAATCCTTGACCAAAAGATGATTTGGAGGTGATTTAGAGGTTGGAGACCATTTTTAGGGTTCCTTGGTGATAAGTGGAGGCTAGGAAACTGAAATGGAATGATTCTCCATCTCATTTCAGCCCTCCCATAACCCTAATCCCGAAATGGGTTACGGGCCTACTCACTAATCACCCGATTTGGCCCGGTTAAGCAGTTTTTCACCATCCAAACCTTGTTTCAGCCATATCTCCCAAACGGTAAGTCCGTTTGGCTATTATGACCACTCTACGGAAAGGTAAACCATCAAACGAATCTAATGGAAGTGGTTTCAGGTCAAAATTCTTTTCCAATCAAAAGTTATGGCCAAAACAGTACCAACTAGGGGCAAAATGGTCATTTAAAAATCGACAAAAATCATGAACATGGGAAATGACTCTAATAGATGTTTCCCAAAGTTACATGACCCTACGACTTCATACGGGAAAGAAATAAATATTCTACGATCCTATGATGTGTAGAATACGGGTCATTACACTCTCCCCCCCCCCCCCCCTAAAGAAATTTCGCCCCCGAAATTCCTTAATCCAAACACACACAAAGGTTCCCGCATGCCTACCAATCATAAAACAACAATCAAACATGCAAAACAAGTCTACCCTAGAATGCGGAAAACTAAATTGCAAAGTAAATCTTACCAGGCAAAGAGTTCTGGATATGCCTTCCTAATGCTCTCCTCTGTCTCCCAAGTACAATCATTCTCGTCCTCGCCCCACTGAACCTTGACTAACTTCACCGCCTTCCTTCGAAGCTGCTTCGTATCGTGCCCCACAATACGAATCGGCTTGCGGTTCCCAACCGCCTCGGGTTCTACTTCGAAGTCCTCTAACTGATCAGGTGAAATAGTCATATCTGAGTCGTGAACGAACTTCCTTAGTTGGGAAACATGAAATACATTGTGAACTCCCGCCATTTTCTCTGGTAAGCCAACTTTATATGCCAAATTCCCGACTAGTTCAAGAACAGGGAATGGGCCAACAAATCTTGGTGCCAACTTGCCTCTCCTGCCAAATCGTATCACGCTCTTCAACGGAGAGAAAAATATGAAGTTGAATAGAAAATGATAAATGATAAGAACTGTATATATATATATGTACATGCATATTCATTGAACAGGTTATAGCAAAGGGGCTAGAGAAGAGGAATAAAATTTTGTGCCCGACAAATAGGTACACATTTACTGTTTTGTTTGGGTGATGATTTTATGAGCCTGTTGGCTAGCCGCTTGGCTTTTTCTTTTTCTTTTTGAGATTAGAAGGACCGGGAAAGCTATTTGCAATTTCCCGATGCTCCTGGTGCAGGGGAGGTTATGGCGAAATTTTCCAAAATTTTAAGGTGTTAGAAAAATATTTGAAGTGAAAACGATATGGAAATCATTGAATGAACTATATTTATACAAATATATAAATATAAATAAAATTAAAATGAAACGAAGCCGTGCAGTTCGTATTTTGAAACCATGATTTCAAACGACTAGTGCGGGAAATCCGACCATTGGATTTTCCCGAAACCTCAACCGTCGGGTTCGCCTTGGAAATATCTTTCCAACGGCACCAACCTTGTAAAAATCCAACGGTTGGATTGTCTGGAATGTTTAATTCAAATATAAAGAAAAACAGCGCCAGAAGCGATTATATTTATATATCTATAAATATAATTATATATTTAATCGAATAACGACGCTGCAGTTCGTAATTTGAAATCGAAAATTCAAACGATTGTACCGGGAGATCCGACCGTCGGATTTTCCCGAAACTGGAACCATTGGATTAGTTTTGAAAAGACCTTTCTAATGATGTAAATTTTGTGAAGATCCAACGGTTAGATTTTCAGATATGTGTAAATCAAATCTGAAGAAAATCAGCGCCACAGCCGCTTTATGGCCCGAAGCGTCGTTTTGAATAAAATAGCTATTTTAAAATAAATAAAAATAGCGATAAATAGTTATAAAATATCATAAGCAATATGGAATGGAAATAAACTGAATTTGCTCGATTTATGTGGCTTTTGATGGTTGAATGTGTTTGGTGTGAAAATTACATTAAAGAACGAAATTGATGTTGTCGAATAATTTAACCATTAAAATAAATTGATTTGAAATTCTAAATATACATGAATTATTTGAAAAGGCCGAGTTAATTCTCATTTCAAATAATCGATCGACGATTGAAAGTCGGAGATGAAGACGGTGGTCGAAGACCGGAGATCTTCACCTCGTTTGGATGGTAACCGAGGTCCTGATTGGGAGGCATCCCGAAATATGGATAATGAGTGGTGATCGTCCAGACGTACGTGGTGATCGAAGGGTTTGCGAGGTATTTAGTGCCTCCGGTTTCGTTCAGACCCAGAACGGACTTGTAAATGGACTGTGTGTCTGACATTGGAGTTTATTCTGTGTTGATTGATTTCTGTTAAATATACATCTGTTTGGCGGCGGAGAATTTATTCTTTTGCTTAACGCCCTTCTCTGAGACGCACGAGCTCAGAGGTTGTATATCGATGGACATCAGTCGCATGGCATGAATTGCCTGTGTGGCATGCTAAGATGTAGTGATCAGGGCTTCTGTTGAAAAGCAAAGTCTTGTGGTGACGATCAAAGCACCGCCTGTGTGGCGTAGCTTTGGGTATAACGTGAATTCGCGAGCCTCATACCCCGGTATGAACCTAAAACGGGAGAAGGACCTCAGGGAGGGCATGCGTTTCTTTCTAGCTAGGGTGGTGTCAGTGACCTACCAGCCCTGACATTTATATACTTTTCACCAAAGTGGTTGTTGCTGTTGCGAGGCGCCTCGGTTTGATCGGACGATCTGGGTCCGATGGAGTCATTCGTTGGCTCGTTTTACGGCCCAAAGGGCGGGGAAACGCAGTGTTCAGGAATTTTAATCCACATCGGTGGACCGACCCTGACGATCCAAGGGTCACTCGAGCTCTGATCCTGAGGGGCGGGCTAGAGCGTCTCGAATTCGGTAAGGACTATCTTTTGCCTTGGTTCATGACGGAAATCCAATTTCCAAATACGACATCGTGCGGTTTTGATTGTATATATATATATATATATGGCGACATGATATATGGTACCCATGCCGTCTATGATTGATAGTTATGATTTGAAATTGTTTTCGAAACATATTAACACTAACAATAATATCAAATGCCTTTGTTTTATTCGTATCAAGCATATTTCGGCCGTTATAAGGTAAAACTCTATCCTCCGGTTTGCGTTGCATTGTGTGATGGGAACTGAGTCTTATAATGGCTTCATTTTTATAAAAAGCACAGCGATGTTCAAAAGAAAATTTTGTTTTAAAGCACTGGCAATCCAATGGAGTAAACCCGTTCCACGAAAGTGGCGTGGTCCTATGATTAGCCAAACAATATATGTGTTGAGTAGATTTCTCATACCAGTCCCATGACTGACTCGTAGTTTGTTTCACTCTCAAACTCGGGTGCCCCTTTTTCTACACGGGCAGCCTTGTATTCAGGTTTAGCTGGTTCTTTTCTGGATAGCTGGAGCTGAAGATGGATTCTATCATTTATTTCTTTTTATGCTGTTCAGCTCCTATTGTACATATTTTGTTTATTTCCGCTGTAGACATTTATGTATAGCTGAACTGTATTTGTACTAAGTAAGATCCTGTATACTGTGTAACTCTGATGATTACTTTTATCCAGTATATTCTATTGTTCATTATCTGGTGTATTTATTTAATTCTGTTCTGCTATTATATGTTTCTGTGTTATATTCCAAAGATAACCCTTGTTTCTGTGAGAACGGGAAATCGGGTCGTCACAACGCAGAATAGAATTAAATAAATACACCAGATAATGAACAATAGAATATACTGGATAAAAGTAATCATCAGAGTTACACAGTATACATGATCTTACTTAGTACAAATACAGTTCAGCTATACATAAATGTCTACAGCGGAAATAAACAAAATATGTACAATAGGAGCTGAACAGCATAAAAAGAGATAAATGATAGAATCCATCTTCAGCTCCAGCTATCCAGAAAGAAACAGCTAAACCTGAAAACAAGGCTGCCCGTGTAGAAAAAGAGGCACCTGAGTTTGAAAGTGAAACAAACTACGAGTCAGTCATGGGACTGGTATGAGAAATCCACTCAACACATATATAATAGGCTAGTCACAGGACCACGCCACTTTCGGGGAACGGGTTTACTCCATTGGATTGCCAGTGCCTTAAAACAAATCTTTCTTTTAAACATCGCTATGCTTTTTATAAAAATGAAGCCATTATAAGACTCAGTTCCCATCACACAATGCAACGCAAACCGGAGGATAGAGTTTTACCTTATAACGGCCAAAATATGATTGATACGAATAAAACAAAGGCATTTGATATTATTGCTAGTGTTTATACGTTCTGAAAACAATTTCAAATCATAACTATCAATCATAGACGGCATGGGTACCATATATCATGTCGTCATATATATATATACAATCAAAACCGCACGATGTCGTATTTGGAAATTGGATTTCCGTCATGAACCAAGGCAAAAGATAGTCCTTACCGAATTCGAGACGCTCTAGCCCGCCCCTCAGGATCAGAGCTCGAGTGACCCTTGGATCGTCAGGGCCGGTCCACCGATGTGGATTAAAATTCCTGAACATTGCGTTTCCCCGCCCTTTGGGGCGTAAAACGAGCCAACGAATGACTCCATCGGACCCGGATCGTCTGATCAAACCGAGGCGCCTCGCAACAGCAACAACCACTTAGGTGAAAAGTATATAAATGTCAGGGCTGGTAGGTCACTGACACCACCCTAGCTAGAAAGAAACGCATGCCCTCCTTGAGGTCCTTCTCTGGTTTTAGGTTCATACCGGGGTGTGAGGCTCGCGAATTCACGTTATACACAAAGCTACGCCACACAGGCGGTGCTTTGATCGTCACCATAAGACTTTGCTTTTCAACAGAAGCCCTGATCACTGCATCTTAGCATGCCACATAGGCAATTCATGTCATGCGACTGATGTCCATCGATATACAACCTCTGAGTTCGTGCGTCTCAGAGAAGGGCGTTAAGCAAAAGAATAAATTCTCCGCTGCCAAACAGATGTATATTTAACAGAAATCAATCAACACAGAATAAACTCCAATGTCAGACACACAGTCCATTTACAAGTCCGTTCTGGGTCTGAACGAAACCGGAGGCACTAAATACCTCGCAAACCCTTCGATCACCACGTACGTCTGGACGATCACCACTCATTATCCATATTTCGGGATGCCTCCCAATCAGGACCTCGGTTACCATCCAAACGAGGTGAAGATCTCCGGTCTTCGACCACCGTCTTCATCTCCGACTTTCAATCGTCGATCGATTATTTGAAATGAGAATTAACTCGGCCTTTTCAAATAATTCACGTATATTTAGAATTTCAAATCAATTTATTTTAATGGTTAAATTATTCGACAACATCAATTTCGTTCTTTAATGTAATTTTCACACCAAACACATTCAACCATCAAAAGCCACAAAAATCGAGCAAATTCAGTTTATTTCCATTCCATATTGCTTATGATATTTTATAACTATTTATCGCTATTTTTATTTATTTTAAAATAGCTATTTTATTCAAAACGACGCTTCGGGCCATAAAGCGGCTGTGGCGCTGTTTTTCTTCAGATTTGATTTACACATATCTGAAAATCTAACCGTTGGATCTTCACAAAATTTACATCATTAGAAAGGTCTTTTCAAAACGAATCCAACGGTTCCAGTTTCGGGAAAATCCGACGGTCGGATCTCCCGGTACAATCGTTTGAATTTTCGATTTCAAATTACGAACTGCAGCGTCGTTATTCGATTAAATATATAATTATATATATATATATATATATAAATATAATCGCTTCTGGCGCTGTTTTTCTTCAGATTTGAATTAAACATTCCAGACAATCCAACCGTTGGATTTTTACAAGGTTGGTGCCGTTGGAAAGATATTTCCAAGGCGAACCCGACGGTTGAGGTTTCGGGAAAATCCAATGGTCGGATTTCACGCACTAGTCGTTTGAAATCATGGTTTCAAAATACGAACTGCACGGCTTCGTTTCGTTTTAATTTTATTTATATTTATATATTTATATAAATATAGTTCATTCAATGATTTCCATATCGTTTTCACTTCAAATATTTTTCTAACACCTTAAAATTTTGGAAAATTTCACCATAACCTCCCCTGCACCGGGAGCATCGGGAAATTGCAAATAGCTTTCCTGTGACGACAACGAATTTCGCTCGGTCCGAACCAGTCGCTAAACCAACCCAGATCGTTCGAAACGCCCTATCGTTTGAGAACAGGACAAATAAGGACACATACAGAAGAACATTTCACTGTATATTACAACAATGCATCAGATTACAAGAATATACAGAGTATAAAAGAATATTACACAGAAATATCAGAGATTTAAATTACATTTAAATACATCGCAGCGGAAAATAATACAATACACAACTAGAAGAGATATACGGATACAAAGCTTTCCGGATATCGTTCCAGCTGTAAACCAGGATCCTGATGTTTTTGGTTTCACTAAAATCCGGATTGTTTTGCACCCGGTACATTCAATTGAAGTTTGAAATCGAATTATCGAACTACCGCGACATTTTCAATTCTATTTATAATTATATATAAATATTTATATTCTAACGACGACACGTATAAATATATACGTTCGAATTCTATTCAAAATAAATTTCTCATCGATATTATTTAAAACAATTCATTTTAAATAATCAAAATTCGCTAAAATTGCCAAAATAAAAATTTTAAACTGGCCCAGATTTTCCGGGTTATTACATTTCCCGGTCCTTCTAATCTCAAAAAGAAAAAGAAAAAGCCAAGCGGCTAGCCAACAGGCTCATAAAATCATCACCCAAACAAAACAGTAAATGTGTACCTATTTGTCGGGCACAAAATTTTATTCCTCTTCTCTAGCCCCTTTGCTATAACTTGTTCAATGAATATGCATGTACATATATATACAGTTCTTATCATTTATCATTTTCTATTCAACTTCATATTTGATTTCTATTTGGTTTAAAAACACCATTCATTCTAATGTTACATAAATAGGTGCAAATCATTTCATTAGCTAATTAATGAATATTTCAACTCATATATGTTTATTTTGAACAAGTGGCTATTTTTAACACTTCACATTTCAACGGTTTATGCATACAATAAAAATGTGATTTTTATTGTAAAACAATTTATTTCAAAATATGAATACCATTCAACACATGAATTTCTAATCAACGAATGAATATCAATTCAACACATGAATGTTTTCTACAGTTTCTATATATAGATAAAAATGTGATTTTTATATTCAAACAATTTATTTCAAAATATGAATACCATTCAACACATGAATTTCTAATCAACGAATGAATATCAATTCAACACATGAATGTTTTCTATAGTTTCTATATATAGATAAAAATGTGATTTTTATATTTTAAAACGCGAATACCATTCAACACATGAATTTCTAATCAACGAATGAATATCAATTCAACACATGAAGGTTTTCTATTCAATGAATAAATATAGTTTAAGCATATGAAAATAATTCAAACACACGAATATTATTCAAAATTTCGGCAGCATAACGGCAGGGTAGTTAAAACCGGGACCGTCCCTAGTACGGCTCCTCGCTCTACCTTAAAACCTCGCGGTTTTTGACAATGGGGATCATGCATCTAGTTCGCACGCAGGCGGCATGTATATATTTATTTCATTTCCACAAACTAATCCTATGTGGTTTCAACCAAACATTTCTCAACCACAAACGGGTATTTTTCAACCACAATCAACCAATATCAATCACGAACAATCCCAAACAATCATTCGCTATCAATCAATTTTCACAACAATTTCAATCAATAAATATCGTCCATGGTTTGTGGACGAGGGGCGTATATATATATATATATATATATATATATATATATAGCAATCCACTTTTACTTCCACACACATATATATATAGAAAGAGAAATTGAAGAGTGAGAAATTCTCACCAATAGCTATCCAATACTACGACTCTTCCTTTATAGAAATCTTCGCCTATTTCGCCTTCTTGTCGCTTTCGTTGCCCGTATTCTCTACATATGTAAAAATCGAATTTTTACTATGTTATTCAATATATAAAACTTACATTTTGACTTCGCTATTCAATATATAAAGATCATATTTTTATTATTCCTATGATGTAAAAATTATATTTTTATTGCTTTAAAAATATAAGAATCATATCTTACTTCTACTTAATAAAAATTCCGTCTTTTCTATTTTAAAAATATGATCTTTTCTATTCTAAAAATCTAATCTTTTTCTTTTAAAGTTTAAATCTTTTTAAAATCAGTTTAAAAATCCTTTTGAAATTCTTTTGAAAATCAGTTTTTTAAATTCTTTTAAAAAAAATCAGTTTTTCCTTTTTTTAAGAAAATCAGTTTTAAATCATTTTAAAAATCAGTTTTTCCTTTTTTTTAAGAAAATCAGTTTTAAATCATTTTAAAAATCAGTTTTTCCTTTTTAAGAGAATCAGTTTTAAATCATTTTAAAAATCAGTTTTTCCTTTTTAAGAGAATCAGTTTTTAACAGTATAATAAATAAAAATAAAATAAAACAAAAACGACTTACATTGATCGGCGAAGAGGGGGGTGGTTTTTGCGTCAGGTGGCGGCGCTGGAGGCGTTGGAGGTGGGGCGGCCTTCAGTTCGTCGGCGGTGGGAGGTCGTCGGCTGGGGGGGCTCTCGAATCGGCGTCGCGATGGGAGGGTTCGAACAGGGAGGAGCAGGCGAAGCGGACGGAGGGGGGGCGGCGGATGCGTCGGTGGCGATCGCTTTAGGGTTTTTTTTTCTTTTTTTTTCTTGCCGATTTGATTTTGAAGAGGGGGGGGGGGGCAGAACGACAGATAAAGGGAGGGAGATATTATTTTATATTTTTTTATTAATTAAATTAATTGCATAAAGTTGACTTTTACCCACGACCTCGAAACGAGGCCCACCGCCTGTCGTCCATAGCGTTTAACCCCCATTCCGAACACAATGGGATATGTATCGCAAGCTGATTTGATCGTTACAATCAGTTTCCGTTTAATTTACATTTAAATCACTATATTGAATTTTAAACGTACATTTCAAATTACCGGGGTCACATACTAACACTAAAAATTCCAGAAAAATATTTTCTAGCTTCGTATTGACGATACGGTCCTAACAAAACTAGTTTCGTCGAATTCTGAGACCGTTTGAAAAATGGCCAATTTCCAGTCGATTAAAATTAACTGAAACTGGTCAAACGCGTTTTCCTTTGCCACGCTCACACATTGATTCGAAAAATTATGAAATTTGAAACCTAATAATAACTTGACACTGCGGATCCAACAAAAGTGGTTTCGTCGAAATCCGAGGTCATTTGCAAAATGTCCATTTTTAAGGGCTTGAATTCCATAGCGACTATTCAGAATTTTCAACTGGACATATCTTTTGATTCCCGCTATCAAATTTCGATTGGTCAGATTCGTTGGAAAGATATCATCAATTAGATCCTAATGTTTTTGGTTTCACTAAAATCCGGATTGTTCTGCACCCGGTATATTCAATTGAAGTTTGAAATCGAATTATCGAACTACCGCGCCATTTTCAATTCTATATATAAATATAATTAATTATATTCGTTTTCAAATGTCGATTCAAACTCAGTTTTCATCGCTATTATTTAAAATATTTACTTTAAATATTTAAAATCCATTATTTTAGCCAATTTAAAAATTTTAAATTGGTTCAGATTTTCTGGGTCGTTACAATCTCCCCCACTTAAAATTTTTCGTCCCCGAAAAGGAACAAAGTCGAAAGTGGTTTGATAAATCTACAATCACACAATACAACAACCAATTTGTTTCTAACCTTTCAAAAATATTCTTATCAACCTCTATATTCTTTTAAAATCATTCAGACTATATACTTAAAAGTGCACATCTATGAAAAGAAAATAACAATAGAGTAGAGAATTGAATGGTAGTGCAAAGTAAGGTAAATGTACCTGGCACCGGAGTCAATCAGAGATATCTACTCGGCATCTGGGATAAGCTTTCTGAATGCTCTTCTCAGTTTCCCAAGTACAATCTCGCGGATCTCCACTCCATTGCACTTTGACTAAGCGAACCTTCTTGTTCCTCAGCTCTTTGGTTTCTTTGCCAATGATCTTTAGCAGCTCTCTTCTCACGGCTAGTTCTGGAGTAATTTCAATATCTTGCTGAGCTGCTTCTTCCACGATCAAGTCTGGATCATGAACGTGTTTTCGAAGTTGAGATATATGAAATACATCATGCACTCCAGGCAACCAATCTGGCAATTTAACTTTATATGCGAGAGTCCCAATCCGTTCCAGAATAGGAAACGGACCAATGAATTTGGGTGCCAACTTTCCAGTTTTACCGAACCGGATAACTCCTCTCATCGGCGATACTTTCAAATATACATAGTCGCCAACTTCAAAGGATATATCTCTTCTTCTTCTATCGGCATAGCTCTTTTGTCGGCTTTGAGCGGCGAGTAATCGCTTCTTGATAAAATCGACTTTGTCGGCAGCTTCTCGAATCATATCGGGACCCAACACAAGTCTATTTCCAGGCTCGACCCAACAAGCAGGAGATCGGCACGGTCTACCGTACAATGCTTCGAATGGCGACATTGTCAGACTCGCCTGGTAGCTGTTGTTATAAGAGAATTCAGCCAAATGCAAATGGTCTTCCCATGATCCACCGAAATCTAGAATACAGGCCCGCAATAGATCTTCTAAAATGCGATTCACCCTCTCAGTCTGACCGTCTGTCTGAGGATGATAAGCGGTGCTCAAGTTCAACTTCGTTCCTAGCTCGACTTGAAATGCTTCCCAGAATTTGCTAGTGAATATTGTATCTCTATCACTGACTATACTGAGCGGCACTCCATGTAGTCTAACTATTTCCCTTACGTAAATCTGCGCCAGACTCTGAGCAGTTCTGTTTGATTTGACAGGTATAAAATGGGCGGTCTTCGTGAAGCGATCTACGATCACCCAAATACTGTCATTTTCTTTTCTGGTCCTGGGCAGACAATCAATGAAATCCATAGAAATATGTTCCCACTTCCAGCCAGGAACTTCCAGTGCATGTAACAATCCAGCCAATTTCTGTTGATCACTTTTGACTAGCTGGGAGGTGGGGCATCGGCTTACATATAAAGAAATGTCCCTTTTCATCGACTTCCACCAGAAAGTGCGTTTGATGTCATTATACATTTTGCTTACTCCTGGATGGATACTGAGTTTTGACTTGTGGCATTCATCCAGAACTTCTTTTCGAAGCTCAGGAATGTTAGGGACACAGATTCGACCTTTGAGCCTTAAAATCCCATCATTGTCTACTTGAAAACTCGAAGGTTCGCCTTGTTGGATTATCCCTCTGATCTTCTGAATGAAGTGATCATCCTCCTGAAGAGCAGATATCTTATCTAGCAATGAAGTCGTGATAATAAAACTGGCGATCATTTCATTCTTTCGGCTTAACGCATCGGCCACGACATTGGCTTTTCCTGGAGTATATATAATTTCAAAGTCATATGCTGCAAGAAACTCCAGCCAACGTTGTTGTCTTAAATTCAAGTCTTTCTGAGTGAACAGATACTTTAACGACTGGTGATCTGTAAACAGTTCAAATCTCTCACCCAGAAGATAGTGTCTCCAGATTTTCAAAGAGAATATGATAGCCAATAACTCAAGATCATGAGTTACATAGTTTTTCTCGTGCGGCTTCAGTTGACGGCTAGCATAGGCAATTACTTGGACTCTTTGCATTAACACTGCGCCAAGGCCTTCTCTAGAAGCATCAGTCCATACTTTTAAATCTTGGTTGCCATCGATGATGGTTAACACTGGAGCTGTTGTTAATCTCAACTTTAGCTCTTCAAAAGCTTCCTCACTCTCTTGAGTCCATTTGAACTTAGAATGCTTCTTTGTAAGCTTCGTTAAGTGGCCAGATATCTTCGAAAAGTCTTTAACGAACTTCCGGTAATAGCTAGCCAATCCAAGAAAACTGCGGACTTCAGTGGGGGTGCTGGGCTGTTTCCAATTCTGAATGGCTGTGATTTTACTTGGATCCACAGCAATTCCTTCTTTCGATACGACGTGACCTAGAAATTTTACTTCATCTTGCCAGAAGATACACTTGGAAAATTTGGCTTTTAGTACATTCCGTCTGAGAATTTCTAAAACCTGTTCCAGATGCTTTTCATGTTCGGCCTTTGATTTAGAGAAGATTAGAATATCATCAATGAAAACCAGGACAAATTTATTCAATACTCCTCTGAACACTCTATTCATCAGATCAACGAAGTAAGCTGGAGCGTTACATAAGCCGAACGACATTACTAACCACTCGTAGAATAAGTCGGGCCCTCTGAACGCTGTCATTGGCACACACTCTTCGGCAATTCGAAGTAGATGGAAACCTGTAGCTAGGTCCATTCTTGAGAATACTTGTGCTCCATTTAATCGATCCAACAAATCATCTATTCGCGGCAATGGATATTTATTCTTTATGGTCTTCTTGTTCAAATCACGATAATCCACACATAGTCGTAGAGTACCGTCAGATTTTGGGACAAATACCACTGCTGCACCCCAATCAGAGAAACTAGGCCTTATCAGACCTTTCCATACCAGCTGCCTTATTTGATTGTCTAATTCCTCCTTCTCTTTCAAGGACATTCTTCGAATAGCGTGAACTACCGGCCTTGCATTGGGAATCAAAGCAATCTTGAAATCTATTTCTCTCTGCGGAGGTAAGCGAACAACTTCTTCAAACACATCCGCATAATCCTTGACGACCGGAATATCTTTAATGAGGTCAGGAGTATTCTCAGTGATTTCAGGGATAGATTCTATTTGGGCTGGAGAAACATTCAAAGCTGCCCAGAAGTCTTTTCTATTAGCATTCTGACCTTCACAGGGAATGGTTATATAATCACCTGATTTAATCTTCGCCTTTACGACTCTGTCGGCGCATTTAACCTCAGCTTCATATTTGGTCAGCCAGTCTAATCCCAAGATAAGATCGAACTCTTTAAAATTCATGACGGCTGCAATGGTAGGAAACTGATAACGAGAAAAGGAAACCGGCACTCCACAAACCCAACTGAGATCAATGGAACCCCCAACCGGATTCTGGACAGTCATTGGTTCCTTGAGCTTTTTCAAATTCAAATCCAGTTTCTTAGCTGCATCTTTGGCAATGAAGCTTCTCGACGCGCCTGTGTCAAACAGTACTTTGACTGGAATGTTTTTGACAGTTAGCGTTCCCTCTAAAACATCAGCCCTTTCCTGATCAGATGAGGGCTCGGAAGTTTCTGCTACTTCATTTACTTGAACTATTTCAGTCTTTCTGAATAGCGGGCAGGCCTTTAAAAGATGACCCGCCTGATGACATCCACCACATTTTCTATTCTCTTGAAATCCCTTCTTGGGTGGGAACTTATTCTTTCTTTGTTGGTTCCAAGATTTACAACTTATCGCCAAATGTCCTTTTCTATTGCAGCTTGAGCACGTGGCGGTCGTTATTCGTTCGTTCCCAGATTCAGCCCTTTTTCTCTTGGCACTGGGCTTCTTATTGACCTCCGACCTTGTACTGGCTTCAGGAATATCAGTTTCCAACTCTTCTTTGTCACTACAACAAACTTCTTCTTCGTCACGTAACATTCCTTTCTTATGGAGATCCTCATACTGATAGGCCATATATATCATTTCAGAAAAAGGAAGCTTCACATGCCCCAATACTTTATTCTAGTATTTCCTTTGAAGCCCGTGAATAAATCTCAGATTTTTCCTCTTTGGATCTTGAATCAGATGAGGAGCAAAGTGAGCAAGTTCGTTGAATTTCTTATGATATTCGGGAATGGTCATGTCACCTTGTATTAGATAAGAAAATTCATCACATATTCTCTCGGTTGCTTCAGGAGGAGTAAATCTTTCTAGGAAAATCACTTTGAATCTGTCCCGGGTGATATCACCTGCTGGATTATCTTTGATGATTGTTTCCCACCAGATTAAAGCTTCTTCTTTGAGTGCCCAAGATGCTACTAACCGTTTCTGGTCATCCCTCAGCTGGATATGCTCAAAGATTCTTTCGACAGAACTCATCCAAGCTTGAGTTTGAATAATAGATTCATTGCCCGAGAATTGTGCTCCACCCAGATTTCGATATCTCTTGAATAGAGCCTCTAGATCGGGTCCTGTATTCCTTCTGTTTCTGGCACTCATTTTTCTAGTACTTCTGCAATTAGTAGATCAAGTGTCAGGTCACAGAAAAGATATTTCAAAATATAGAGACAAATACTTGAATGTAAATGTGTCTATCGAGGTGTAATTTCATTCTGCTTTACTCATACTAGGATATTGCTGATCCTATCTGTATAGAGTTACCCGTCCTAGAACACTACTGGTTCTATTTCTGATGAGTTCGTTCAAATGTTATATTCCAGAACTAAGCTTAACCAAAGCTCTGATACCACGTTGTGACGACCTGATTTCCCGTTCTCACGGAAACAGGGGTTATCTTTGGAATATAACACAGAAACAGATAATAGCAGAACAGAATTAAATAAATACACAAGATAATGAACAATAGAATATACTGGATAAAAGTAATCATCAGAGTTACACAGTATACAGGATCTTACTTAGTACAAATACAGTTCAGCTATACATAAATGTCTACAGCGGAAATAAACAAAATATATACAATAGGAGCTGAACAGCATAAAAAGAGATAAATGATAGAATCCATCTTCAGCTCCAGTTATCCAGAAAGAACCAGCTAAACCTGAAAACAAGGCTGCCCGTGTAGAAAAAGAGGCACCCGAGTTTGAAAGTGAAACAAACTACGAGTCAGTCATGGGACTGGTATGAGAAATCCACTCAACACATATATAATTGGCTAGTCACAGGACCACGCCACTTTCGGGGAACGGGTTTACTCCATTGGATTGCCAGTGCCTTAAAACAAATCTTTCTTTTAAACATCGCTATGCTTTTTATAAAAATGAAGCCATTATAAGACTCAGTTCCCATCACACAATGCAACGCAAACCGGAGGATAGAGTTTTACCTTATAACGGCCAAAATATGATTGATACGAATAAAACAAAGGCATTTGATATTATTGCTAGTGTTTATACGTTCTGAAAACAATTTCAAATCATAACTATCAATCATAGACGGCATGGGTACCATATATCATGTCGTCATATATATATATACAATCAAAACCGCACGATGTCGTATTTGGAAATTGGATTTCCGTCATGAACCAAGGCAAAAGATAGTCCTTACCGAATTCGAGACGCTCTAGCCCGCCCCTCAGGATCAGAGCTCGAATGACCCTTGGATCGTCAGGGCCGGTCCACCGATGTGGATTAAAATTCCTGAACACTGCGTTTCCCCGCCCTTTGGGGCGTAAAACGAGCCAACGAATGACTCCATCGGACCCGGATCGTCCGATCAAACCGAGGCGCCTCGCAACAGCAACAACCACTTAGGTGAAAAGTATATAAATGTCAGGGCTGGTAGGTCACTGACACCACCCTAGCTAGAAAGAAACGCATGCCCTCCCTGAGGTCCTTCTCCCGTTTTAGGTTCATACCGGGGTGTGAGGCTCGCGAATTCACGTTATACACAAAGCTACGCCACACAGGCGGTGCTTTGATCGTCACCACAAGACTTTTCTTTTCAACAGAAGCCCTGATCACTGCATCTTAGCATGCCACACAGGCAATTCATGCCATGCGACTGATGTCCATCGATATACAACCTCTGAGCTCGTGCGTCTCAGAGAAGGGCGTTAAGCAAAAGAATAAATTCTCCGCCGCCAAACAGATGTATATTTAACAGAAATCAATCAACACAGAATAAACTCCAATGTCAGACACACAGTCCATTTACAAGTCCGTTCTGGGTCTGAACGAAACCGGAGGCACTAAATACCTCGCAAACCCTTCGATCACCACGTACGTCTGGACGATCACCACTCATTATCCATATTTCGGGATGCCTCCCAATCAGGACCTCGGTTACCATCCAAACGAGGTGAAGATCTCCGGTCTTCGACCACCGTCTTCATCTCCGACTTTCAATCGTCGATCGATTATTTGAAATGAGAATTAACTCGGCCTTTTCAAATAATTCACGTATATTTAGAATTTCAAATCAATTTATTTTAATGGTTAAATTATTCGACAACATCAATTTCGTTCTTTAATGTAATTTTCACACCAAACACATTCAACCATCAAAAGCCACATAAATCGAGCAAATTCAGTTTATTTCCATTCCATATTGCTTATGATATTTTATAACTATTTATCGCTATTTTTATTTATTTTAAAATAGCTATTTTATTCAAAACGACGCTTCGGGCCATAAAGCGGCTGTGGCGCTGTTTTTCTTCATATTTGATTTACACATATCTGAAAATCTAACCGTTGGATCTTCACAAAATTTACATCATTAGAAAGGTCTTTTCAAAACGAATCCAACGGTTCCAGTTTCGGGAAAATCCGACGGTCGGATCTCCCGGTACAATCGTTTGAATTTTCGATTTCAAATTACGAACTGCAGCGTCGTTATTCGATTAAATATATAATTATATATATATATATATATATATATATATAATCGCTTCTGGCGCTGTTTTTCTTCATATTTGAATTAAACATTCCAGACAATCCAACCGTTGGATTTTTACAAGGTTGGTGCCGTTGGAAAGATATTTCCAAGGCGAACCCGACGGTTGAGGTTTCGGAAAAATCCAATGGTCGGATTTCCCGCACTAGTCGTTTGAAATCATGGTTTCAAAATACGAACTGCACGGCTTCGTTTCGTTTTAATTTTATTTATATTTATATATTTGTATAAATATAGTTCATTCAATGATTTCCATATCGTTTTCACTTCAAATATTTTTCTAACACCTTAAAATTTTGGAAAATTTCGCCATAACCTCCCCTGCACCGGGAGCATCGGGAAATTGCAAATAGCTTTCCCGGTCCTTCTAATCTCAAAAAGAAAAAGAAAAAGCCAAGCGGCTAGCCAACAGGCTCATAAAATCATCACCCAAACAAAACAGTAAATGTGTACCTATTTGTCGGGCACAAAATTTTATTCCTCTTCTCTAGCCCCTTTGCTATAACATGTTCAATGAATATGCATGTACATATATATACAGTTCTTATCATTTATCATTTTCTATTCAACTTCATATTTGATTTCTATTTGGTTTAAAAACACCATTCATTCTAATGTTACATAAATAGGTGCAAATCATTTCATTAGCTAATTAATGAATATTTCAACTCATATATGTTTATTTTGAACAAGTGGCTATTTTTAACACTTCACATTTCAATGGTTTATGCATACAATAAAAATGTGATTTTTATTGTAAAACAATTTATTTCAAAATATGAATACCATTCAACACATGAATTTCTAATCAACGAATGAATATCAATTCAACACATGAATGTTTTCTACAGTTTCTATATATAGATAAAAATGTGATTTTTATATTCAAACAATTTATTTCAAAATATGAATACCATTCAACACATGAATTTCTAATCAACGAATGAATATCAATTCAACACATGAATGTTTTCTATAGTTTCTATATATAGATAAAAATGTGATTTTTATATTTTAAAACGCGAATACCATTCAACACATGAATTTCTAATCAACGAATGAATATCAATTCAACACATGAAGGTTTTCTATTCAATGAATAAATATAGTTTAAGCATATGAAAATAATTCAAACACACGAATATTATTCAAAATTTCGGCAGCATAACGGCAGGGTAGTTAAAACCGGGACCGTCCCTAGTACGGCTCCTCGCTCTACCTTAAAACCTCGCGGTTTTTGACAATGGGGATCATGCATCTAGTTCGCACGCAGGCGGCATGTATATATTTATTTCATTTCCACAAACTAATCCTATGTGGTTTCAACCAAATATTTCTCAACCACAAATGGGTATTTTTCAACCACAATCAACCAATATCAATCACGAACAATCCCAAACAATCATTCGCTATCAATCAATTTTCACAACAATTTCAATCAATAAATATCGTCCATGGTTTGTGGACGAGGGGCGTATATATATATATATATATATATATATATATATATATTTATATTCATATATAGCAATTCACTTTTACTTCCACACACACACACACACATATATATATATATATAGAAAAAGAAATTGAAGAGTGAGAAATTCTCACCAATAGCTATCCAATACTATGACTCTTCCTTTATAGAAATCTTCGCCTATTTCGCCTTCTTGTCGCTTTCGTTGCCCGTATTCTCTACATATGTAAAAATCGAATTTTTACTATGTTATTCAATATATAAAACTTGCATTTTGACTTCGCTATTCAATATATAAAGATCATATTTTTATTATTCCTATGATGTAAAAATTATATTTTTATTGCTTTAAAAATATAAGAATCATATCTTACTTCTACTTAATAAAAATTCCGTCTTTTCTATTTTAAAAATATGATCTTTTCTATTCTAAAAATCTAATCTTTTTCTTTTAAAGTTTAAATCTTTTTAAAATCAGTTTAAAAATCCTTTTGAAATTCTTTTGAAAATCAGTTTTTTTAAATTCTTTTAAAAAAAATCAGTTTTTCCTTTTTTTAAGAAAATCAGTTTTAAATCATTTTAAAAATCAGTTTTTCCTTTTTTTTAAGAAAATCAGTTTTAAATCATTTTAAAAATCATTTTTTCCTTTTTAAGAGAATCAGTTTTAAATCATTTTAAAAATCAGTTTTTCCTTTTTAAGAGAATCAGTTTTTAACAGTATAATAAATAAAAATAAAATAAAACAAAAACGACTTACATTGATCGGCGAAGAGGGGGGTGGTTTTTGCGTCTGGTGGCGGCGCTGGAGGCGTTGGAGGTGGGGCGGCCTTCAGTTCGTCGGCGGTGGGAGGTCGTCGGCTGGGGGGGGCTCTCGAATCGGCGTCGCGATGGGAGGGTTCGAACAGGGAGGAGCAGGCGAAGCGGACGGAGGGGGGGCGGCGGATGCGTCGGTGGCGATCGCTTTAGGGTTTTTTTTTTCTTTTTTTTTCTTGCCGATTTGATTTTGAAGAGGGGGGGGGGGGCAGAACGACAGATAAAGGGAGGGAGATATTATTTTATATTTTTTTTATTAATTAAATTAATTGCATAAAGTTGACTTTTACCCACGACCTCGAAACGAGGCCCACCGCCTGTCGTCCATAGCGTTTAACCCTCATTCCGAACACAATGGGATATGTATCGCAAGCTGATTTGATCGTTACAATCAGTTTCCGTTGAATTTACATTTAAATCACTATATTGAATTTTAAACGTACATTTCAAATTACCGGGTTCACATACTGACACTAAAAATTCCAGAAAAATATTTTCTAGCTTCGTATTGACGATACGGTCCTAACAAAACTAGTTTCGTCGAATTCTGAGACCGTTTGAAAAATGGCCAATTTCCAGTCGATTAAAATTAACTGAAACTGGTCAAACGCGTTTTCCTTTGCCACGCTCACACATTGATTCAAAAAATTATGAAATTTGAAACCTAACAATAACTTGACACTGCGGATCCAACAAAAGTGGTTTCGTCGAAATCCGAGGTCATTTGCAAAATGTCCATTTTTAAGGGCTTGAATTCCATAGCGACTATTCAGAATTTTCAACTGGACATATCTTTTGATTCCCGCTATCAAATTTCGATTGGTCAGATTCGTTGGAAAGATATCATCAATTAGATCCTAATGTTTTTGGTTTCACTAAAATCCGGATTGTTCTGCACCCGGTATATTCAATTGAAGTTTGAAATCGAATTATCGAACTACCGCGCCATTTTCAATTCTATATATAATTATAATTAATTATATTCGTTTTCAAATGTCGATTCAAACTCAGTTTTCATCGCCATTATTTAAAATATTTACTTTAAATATTTAAAATCCATTATTTTAGCCAATTTAAAATTTTTAAATTGGTTCAGATTTTCTGGGTCGTTACAATAACCACGTTGTGACGACCCGATTTCCCGTTCTCACGGAAACAAGGGTTATCTTTGGAATATAACACAGAAACATATAATAGCAGAACAGAATTAAATAAATACACCAGATAATGAACAATAGAATATACTGGATAAAAGTAATCATCAGAGTTACACAGTATACAGGATCTTACTTAGTACAAATACAGTTCAGCTATACATAAATGTCTACAGCGGAAATAAACAAAATATGTACAATAGGAGCTGAACAGCATAAAAAGAAATAAATGATAGAATCCATCTTCAGCTCCAGCTATCCAGAAAAGAACCAGCTAAACCTGAATACAAGGCTGCCCGTGTAGAAAAAGGGGCACCCGAGTTTGAGAGTGAAACAAACTACGAGTCAGTCATGGGACCGGTATGAGAAATCTACTCAACACATATATTGTTTGGCTAATCACAGGACCACGCCACTTTCGTGGAACGGGTTTACTCCATTGGATTGCCAGTGCTTTAAAACAAATTTTTCTTTTGAACATCGCTATGCTTTTTATAAAAATGAAGCCATTATAAGACTCAGTTCCCATCACACAATGCAACGCAAACCGGAGGATAGAGTTTTACCTTATAACGGCCAAAATAGGCTTGATACGAATAAAACAAAGGCATTTGATATTATTGCTAGTGTTTATACGTTCTGAAAACAATTTCAAATCATAACTATCAATCATAGACGACATGGGTACCATATATCATGTCGTCATATATATATACAATCAAAACCGCACGATGTCGTATTTGGAAATTGGATTTCCGTCATGAACCAAGGCAAAAGATAGTCCTAACCGAATTCGAGACGCTCTAGCCCGCCCCTCAGGATCAGAGCTCGAGTGACCCTTGGATCGTCAGGGCCGGTCCACCGATGTGGATTAAAATTCCTGAACACTGCGTTTCCCCGCCCTTTGGGGCATAAAACGAGCCAACGAATGACTCCATCGGACCCGGATCGTCCGATCAAACCGAGGCGCCTCGCAACAGCAACAACCACTTAGGTGAAAAGTATATAAATGTCAGGGCTGGTAGGTCACTGACACCACCCTAGCTAGAAAGAAACGCATGCCCTCCCTGAGGTCCTTCTCCCGTTTTAGGTTCATACCGGGGTGTGAGGCTCGCGAATTCACGTTATACACAAAGCTACGCCACACAGGCGGTGCTTTGATCGTCACCACAAGACTTTGCTTTTCAACAGAAGCCCTGATCACTGCATCTTAGCATGCTACACAGGCAATTCATGCCATGCGACTGATGTCCATCGATATACAACCTCTGAGCTCGTGCGTCTCAGAGAAGGGCGTTAAGCAAAAGAATAAATTCTCCGCCGCCAAACAGATGTATATTTAACAGAAATCAATCAACACAGAATAAACTCCAATGTCAGACACACAGTCCATTTACAAGTCCGTTCTGGGTCTGAACGAAACCGGAGGCACTAAATACCTCGCAAACCCTTCGATCACCACGTACGTCTGGACGATCACCACTCATTATCCATATTTCGGGATGCCTCCCAATCAGGACCTCGGTTACCATCCAAACGAGGTGAAGATCTCCGGTCTTCGACCACCGTCTTCATCTCCGACTTTCAATCGTCGATCGATTATTTGAAATGAGAATTAACTCGGCCTTTTCAAATAATTCACGTATATTTAGAATTTCAAATCAATTTATTTTAATGGTTAAATTATTTGACAACATCAATTTCGTTCTTTAATGTAATTTTCACACCAAACACATTCAACCATCAAAAGCCACATAAATCGAGCAAATTCAGTTTATTTCCATTCCATATTGCTTATGATATTTTATAACTATTTATCGCTATTTTTATTTATTTTAAAATAGCTATTTTATTCAAAACGACGCTTCGGGTCATAAAGCGGCTGTGACGCTGTTTTTCTTCAGATTTGATTTACACATATCTGAAAATCTAACCGTTGGATCTTCACAAAATTTACATCATTAGAAAGGTCTTTTCAAAACGAATCCAACGGTTCCAGTTTCGGGAAAATCCGACGGTCGGATCTCCCGGTACAATCGTTTGAATTTTCGATTACAAATTACGAACTGCAGCGTCGTTATTCGATTAAATATATAATTATATTTATATATATATATAAATATAATCGCTTCTGGCGCTGTTTTTCTTCAGATTTGAATTAAACATTCCATACAATCCAACCGTTGGATTTTTACAAGGTTGGTGCCGTTGGAAAGATATTTCCAAGGCGAACCCGACGGTTGAGGTTTCGGGAAAATCCAATGGTCGGATTTCCCGCACTAGTCGTTTGAAATCATTGAATGAACTATATTTATATAAATATATAAATATAAATAAAATTAAAACGAAACGAAGCTGTGACGATCCCAAAACCCCGTGACACGGTGTTAAGGTTAATCATTGGAATATAACACATTAATCATCATTAGCAGATCACAGATAATAGCATAATTAGAAAATAGAATAATTTACACACATATGACAGCGGAATCATATAGATATCATCACATCAGAGAAGCACAGTACAAGATACAACTTAGTGCATAATGATACATAGTTAGTCACCATCGCCAGAGGCGGAATCATACATAAAGAGTACACAAAAGGAATATTAGTCTACATCGCCAGTGGCGGAATTATAATATAGATACAATAATGGCGGAGAAAATCAAAGTCAGCACAGTGTAGTCAAGCCTCGCCATGAGCCAAAAGGTGCGTCAGAAACCTGTAACTAGGCTGCCCGTGTGAAAATGAGGGCACCCGAGTTTGCAAGGTGAAACAAACTACGAGTCAGTCATGGGACTGGTATGAGAAATCTACTCAACTTATTAACAACAATAATAAGGCAAATCAAAGGACCACGCCACTTTCGCGGAACGGGTTTACTCCAATGAGTGCTAGTGCATGAAATAAAATAAATGATTAAATCAACGCAATGCTTTTTATAAAATGAAGCCATTATAAGACTCAGGTCCCATCACACAATGCAACGCAAGCCGGAGGATAGAGTTTTTACCTTATAATGGTCAAAGATGCTTCATACGAATAAAACAAAGGTGTTTGATATTATTACTAGTGCATATATGTTTCAAAAGCAAATTCAATCATAAATATCAATCATAGACGGCATAAATGACCCATACCGCTATGTCGCTATACTAGTAATACAATCACGTCCGCATATTTCGTATTGGAAATTGGATTCCTTCATGAGTCGAGGCAAGGGGCAAGCTCCTCTCCGTTCGAGACACTCTAGCAAATGTCCCAGGACCCCACTATGATCCTTGGAATCGGCTGGGCCGGTCCTCTCTTACTTTTGAGGATTGGCAATTCCTGAACACATGTTTCCCGGTCCTTATAGACCTATAATCGAGGCGCCTCGCATTCCAACAACCACACAGGTGAAAAGTACATATAATGTCAGGGCTGGTAGGTCACTGACACCACCATAGCTAGAAAGAAACGTCGTGCACTCCCAGCGGTCCGTCTCCCGTTTTTGACTCATACCGAGGTGTGAGGCTCGCGAGTTCACGTTATACACAAAGCTACATCACACAGACCATGCTTTGATCATCAACCCCAAGACTTTGCTTTGCAACAGAAGCCTTGATCATATGCCACTTAGGCGTGCCACACAGGCAATCCACTCCATGCGACTGATTCCTGTCAATACATAACCTCTGAGCTCGTACGTCTCAGAGAAGGGCGTTAAGCAAGAGAATAAATTCTCCGCCGCCAAACAGATATATATTTAACAGAGATCAATCAACACAGAACAAAATCCAATGCCAGACACACAGTCCATTTACAAGTCCGTTCTGGGTCTGAACGAAACCGGAGGCACCAATTCCTCGCATATCCGTACAATCAACAATATGTTTGGACGGCTACTACTTCAATTCCTTCATGGTAGCTACTCCAGTCACGAGTATCAGTAGCGCCCATCCATCCAATGTGGAGATCGTCGGTCTTCAACCGTCTTTGACTCTTCGACTTCTCAACGTCGATCGATTATTTGAAATGAGATAAACTCGGCCTTTTCAAATAACCCACGTATATTGAGATTTTCAAATCTATCAATCACATGGTTGGACTATTCAACAATCACATTTCGGTTATTTAGTTATAATTTTCATGTCAAATACATTCAACCATCACATATCAAGCAAACACAACCAAATTGGTTTATTTCCACTCTATATCGTCAATAGTATTTTATAACGATATATCGCCATTTTTATTTAATTTAAAACGGTCATATTTAATTAAACGGCGTTTCAGGTCGTGTCGATGCACTGACGCTGCTTTCCACTAATTTTGTTTTACACATATCTGAAAATCTAACCGTTGGATCTTCACAAATTTTACATCATTAGGAAGGTCATTTCAAAACGAATCCAACGGTTTCAGTTTTGGGAAAATCCGACGGTCGGATTTTCCACACCAACCATTTGAAGTTACGATTTCAATTTACGAACTGCAGCGTCGTTATTCGATTTAATTTGATTATATTTATATATATATAACTATAATCGTTTCTGGCGCTGTTTTTCTTCAGTTTTGAATTAAACATTCCAGACAATCCAACCGTCGGATCTTCACAAAGTTGGTGCCGTTAGAAAGATATTTCCAAGGCGAGCCCAACGGTTGAGGTTTCGGGAAAATCCAATGGTTGGATTTCCCGCACTAGTCGTTCGAAATCATGGTTTCAAAATATGAACTGCACGGCCACGTTTCGTTTTAATTCTATTTATATTTATATATTTATATAAATATAGTTCATTCAAAAATTCCTATATCGTTTCCATTTCAATTATTTCACTAACGCCTTTAAATTTTGGAAAATTTTGCCATAACCTCCTTTGTACGGGAGGGTCTGGGAAAATTCCCAAATAGCCACACGGGCGTCTCATATCAAAAAGAAAAAGAAAAAGCCAAGCGGCTAGCCAACAGGCTCATAAAATCATCACCCAAACAAAGCGGTAAATGTGTACCTATTTGTCGGGCACAAAATTCTATTTCTCTTCTCTAGCCCCTTTTTGCTTTAACCTGTTCAATAGATATGCATGTACATATATACAATTTTTAACATTTATCATTTTCCATTCAATTTCATATTTGACTTGCTTTGGTCTAAAAACACCATTCATTCGAATGTTGCATGTATAGGCAAAAATCATATCATTAGCTAGTTAATGTATATTTCAACTCATGCACGTTTATTTGAACAAGTGGCTATTTTTAACACTTCATATTTCAAAGATGATAATTTTGGCGAACTAAAATAGATTTCAACACATGACTATTTTATTTAGTTCCTATGCATGTTAAAAATAATATTTCTATCACAAATATTTATCTCAACG
This sequence comes from Allium sativum, assembly GCA_030737875.1. Taxonomy (NCBI): domain Eukaryota; kingdom Viridiplantae; phylum Streptophyta; class Magnoliopsida; order Asparagales; family Amaryllidaceae; genus Allium; species Allium sativum. The sequence continues at coordinate 246,113,841 of CM060922.1, read as the reverse complement.
TCCGCATATCTTTAACATATCACACATATGATAAAAATGATATTTTTATCGTTCAAAATATTTATTCAACCAATGTATGGTTTCAACACTTCATAGTTTCAATAAAAATGTAATTTTTATTGTTCGATCTTTTTATTCCACACATGAATATTTACACTACACACACATCTCAACAAATGAGCATTTCCACACATGGACATTTTATTTATGTTGTTCATATTAGAAAGATGAAATTTTGATTGTTGAAACTATTAATATAAGGCGAATATTTTGCATACTTCATATATATATAAAAAATGTGATTTTTATTGTTTAACCACTTCATTCATTCACAAATGAATTAAATTTTCACACAACTCTTTTCAACACATGAACAATTTCCACACATGGATATAGTTTCAATATATGGCTTTAATTTCAATGCATGTAAAATAATTTCAACATATGAAAATAATTCTAACACACAAAGATTATTCAAAATTTCGGCAGCATAACGGCAGGGTAGTTAAAACCGGCACCGTCCCTAGTACGGCTCCTCGCTCTACCTTAAAACCTCGCGGTTTTTGACAATGGGGATTCATGCATCTAATTCGCACGCAGGCGGCATGTTTATTTTTATTTCCACAAATATTTCCAATTCATTTTAATCACCAATGGGTATTTTTCAACCACAACCAAACAATATCAACCACAAACAATTATTCAACCATTCGTATTTTTCACCCAATATTTCACACCAATTCACCATAATAAATATCGTCCATGGTTTGTGGACGAGGGAAGTGTATATATATATAATATATATTTTCTATATTTCACTTGCATTTCAACACATATATCAATTATTCTATGCATGTAAAAATTCATACTTCGCTCATATAGCTTACACTACGCATGTACATGAGGTATACAACACGTATGTAATTTATATTTCGCTTATATAAATTATACACGACATTTTCCATTCAATTTCACGTTAATTTAGATTTCTCACCTTGGTTTTCTAAGCGCTAAAAATCGATACGATGTCAGAAAAATCTGCAGCTTCTTCTATTGGGTAGAGAGCTTCCTTGCGGTCTCGATGTTTCCTGTTTCATCGAATTTCATCAACACACCAAAAAGATATGATTTTTCAAAGTTTTGCAACGGTTTTAAAGTGTCGTAAAACAATTTAATTAAACAGGCCGTTACCTCAGCTGAAGGTTTCAAAACTAGGTCAGCGATTTTTGATCAAACCGTGTAGCGGTTGGATGATCGGCCAGTGCAGGGTTGTAGGCGGAGGAGAGGCGCACGTGCGGGCCCCACGGCATTGAAATCGACGACCCCTGGGCGGCGGAATCGACCTCGAAACGGCCGGACTTTGGAGGAGCGGATCCGGCGAAATACTCGACGATGCTGGGCGAGGTTGGTATGGATTTGAAGCTCGTCTCGAGCTCTACGAAAAACTCCAAAGGGCCCTGGTGTTTTGATGAGCGGATGTGGAGATTTGGAGGAGAGAAGGCGGAAAAAGGAAGCCGCCGTTCGATCTGGAGGGTCGGGGGTTCTTTTTTTTTTTTATTATTATTAATGGAGAAATATGATTGGCCGAGGATTATATTAAATTTTTAAATAGTGTTTTCTCAAACGAACTCCTTTTTAAACCCAACGACTGTCGCCCCTAGCTAAATACCCCCATTCCGGACACAATGGGATATGTTTCGTGGGCCAATTCGACTGTTACAGTCAGTTATTTTTCAAATTAAAGTATAAAACATTTAATTTTTAACTCTGAACGCACATTTCAATTTGCCAGGGCCACAAACTAATTCGGAAAATTCCAGAAAAATAAATCTAGCTATGTTTTGACGCTACGGTCCCAACAAAACTAGTTTCGTCGAATTCTGAGGTCGTTTGAAAAATGGCCATTTTCTGGTCGATCCAATTTAACAGAAATCGACCAAACACATTTTCTTTTGCCACGCTCACATATTAGCTTCAAAAATTATGAAATTTGAAACCTAGCAATAGTTTGACATCCCGGACCCAACAAAAGTGGTTTCGTCGAATTCCGAGGTCGTTTGCAAGATATCAATTTTCCAGGCCTCTATATTCCATATACCGACCCTTCTGAAAATTCATTCGGCCATAACTTTTGATTCCCGTTATGAAACTTCGATTTTTCAGATTCGTTAGAAAGGTATTGAATAACAGATTTAAATATTTTTGGTTTCACTAAAATCCGTTATATTTTCCACCCTGCACAGTCAGTCAAAGTATGAATTCAAATTTTCAAACTGACTCACTATTTCTAATTCACTATTTTATTGAAATATTCTATTTCAATGGTTCAAATTGCTTTGAAATAATCAATTAAAAATTTTTAAATTGGCTCGTATTTTCCGGGTTATTACATCTTGACAAACACCAAGTCACCAACGGAGAATTTCAAGTCTCTTCTCCTCTTATCAGCGTAACTCTTCTGCCTATCTTGGGCAGCTTTCATTCGTTGCTGAATGACCTTAATCTTGTCTAAAGTTTCCCTCACCACATCTGGTCCAAGCACAAACTTCTCGCCATTCTCTATCCAACATGATGGTGAGTTGCACGGTCTTCCATACAAAGTTTCATATGGAGCCATACCGATACTGGATTGGTGGCTATTATTATATGCAAACTCTACTAGATGCAAATGGTCATCCCATGATCCACCAAAATCCAATATACACGCTCTCAAGAGATCTTCCAAAATACGATTCACCCTCTCCGTCTGACCATCGCTCTGAGGATGATATGCGGTACTGAGATGTAATCTTGACCCTAGAGCCTCTTGTAAGCTCTTCCAAAACCCACTAGTGAACAACGGGTCTTGGTCACTCACAATGCTTTTGGGTACTCCATGAAATCTCACTACCCACTTCATATACAATTCTGCCAACTTGGCTGCCGTCCTGGTCGATTTGACTGGTATAAATCTTGCGCTTTTAGTCAATCGATCCACAATTACCCAAATGCTATCATATCCCGATCTAGTCCTTAGTAAACCATCGATGAAATCCATCGAGACTTGCTCCCATTTCCATTCGGGAATTTCTAATGGTTGCAACAACCCACTAGGCTTCTTTTGCTCGGCTTTAACTAGCTGGCAATTCATGCATTTGGATATAAACTTCCCAACGTCTCTTTTCATCCCTTCCCAGTAGTAAGTCTGTCTCATGTCTCGATACATCTTATTACCACCGGGATGTATAGTCAGTTTTGAGTGATGACATTCTCTAAGCACTTCATCTCTCAAACCATTTACGTTGGGCACAACTAATCTTCCATTCTTCCGAAGCTGTCCATCTCGATCAAGCCCATACACACTCATCTCCTCATCGATGCCCATCTCTAACTTGGAGATGATTTCCAATAGGTTAGGATCGTCCCTCTGGCTGGAACCAATCCGCTCTATCAAAGTGGGTCTGATCGTCAAACTAGCTAGCATAACTGGATCCAATTCGCACCTTGGTCTGAAATCAAACCCCGCGATATACTCCAGTTGCTTCCACTCAAGAAACATTGCCCCTAAACTGGCATGTCTCCTACTTAAGGCATCGGCTACCGCATTACCCTTCCCAGGTGTGTATGCGATATCAAAATCATACGAAGCCAGGAACTCTAACCATCTGCTGACGGAGATTCAAATCTTTCTGGGAGAAGAGATACTTTAACGACTTATGATCGGTAAACAACTCAAATCTTTCTCCCAAGAGATAGTGTCTCCACATCTTCAGCGCAAACACAATCGCTACTAATTCCAAATCATGGGTAGGATACTTCTTCTCGTGCGGCTTTAGCTGTCGACTAGCATAAGCTACAACCCTACCTCCTTACATCAATACAGCACCCAGTCCGGTACCACAAGCATCCGTGTATACCGTCATCTCTTCATTCCCCTTAGGAATGACTAACACTGGCGCACGCGTCAACCTCTCTTTTAGACTCTTGGAGGCATCCTCACACACTCTGTCCCAGACGAAGGACTGATTCTTCTTAGTCAACTGAGTCAACGGTGTTGCTATCTTGGAGAAGTCCTGGATAAACTTACGATAATATCCAGCTAATCCCAAGAAACTTCTTACGTCTGTCGCATTCTTGGGCGTAGGCCAATCCTGTACCGTAGCCACCTTCGCAGGGTCCACGGCAATACCACTCTCTGAAACAACATGACCCAAGAATCTCACTTCCCTTCTCCAAAAATGACACTTAGAGAATTTCGCTTTCAATTGGTGTTTCCTCAACACCTCCATCACTATCATCAAGTGTCCCTTGTGTTCCTCCTCTGTCCTTGAGTAAACAAGGATATCATCCATGAACACAAGAACAAACTTATTCAACTGATCTCTGAATACTCGATTCATAAGATCCACAAAGTAGGCTGGTGCATTGGTCAACCCAAATGGCATGACCAACCACTCATAAAATCCAGACGGCGTCCTGAATGCCGTTTTCGGAACACTCTCATCTGCTACTCGAAGCTGATGAAATCCTGTCGCGAGGTCCAACTGGGAGAACACTCTAGCTCCTTCCAGCTGATCAAACAAATCATCTATCCGCGGTAGAGGATACTTATTCTTTCTCGTTACCTTATTCAACTCGCGATAGTCCACACACAAACGAAGGGAACCATCTGCCTTAGTGGCAAACACAACTGGTGCTCCCCACTCGGAGACACTCCTTCTAATAAATCCCTTCTTCAAAAGATTGCTGACTTGCACCCCGAGCTCTCGCTGCTCCCTTGGTGCCATACGACGAAGTGGCATCACTATAGGTCTGGCATCTTTCACTAAATCAATACAGAACTTAATCTCTCGGTGTGGTGGAAGCCCGGTCACCTCCTCGAAGATGTCCGGATACTGCCCAACCATGGGCACATCTGACAACTCATCCTGCGGGATGTCGAGGGAATTTACAAAACTAGCCATAACCCCATCACTAGGTAGGCTACCAAACACTACCCTCCGCCCATCATCCGCCCTCACTGTCACCAAAAAGCCCTCACAGTCTACCACCACCCCGTATCTTTGGAGCCAATCGACTCCCAATATAATGCCATACCCAGTAAAGCCCAAAACAAAGCAATCACATACAAACATACATCCATGACTCGATAAGACCAAATTTCTGCAAATCATACTAAGGCTAGTCGAACCACCAATCGGGTTCGTCACAATCAATGGTCTATCGACTATCTCGGGTTCCAGTCCCAACCTATCTACCAGGTCACTAGATATGAAGGAACGGGAAGCCCTAGTATCAAACAAAACTCGAACTGGTATATCATAAATAGAAAGCATACCTTGAATAACAACATTCTTTCCTTTCTCCGCCGCAGTTGGGGCAATCGAAGAAGAAGGAACAGCATCAATAGCATATGCTTTCACAATCTGCTTCTCCTTAAGAGGTTGCGGACACTTATCCTTATGATGTCCCACTTGACCACAGTTGTAGCACTTCCTTTCCGCTGGCTTGGCCCGACATTCTTTAGCATAATGGCCCTTCTTACCACAGCTGAAGCACTCAACATCCTTCTTACTCTTTTTCTGGCCACCTTTTGATTGGTCCTGTTTCCTCTTATTCTGAGAGTTATTCTTGCCTCCACCGCCTGCTTGCGGCTTTGGTCCTTCGGCAGATGCAGCCTCAGTCTTTGACTTAGGGTAAAGGCTCTCTGATCTCAAAGCCTTCCCCACAATTGACTCAAAAGTCTCATCGTTGTGGTTAATAAGCCTCTCCCTCAAGTACCCATCCAGGCCAGTAATGAACTTCTCATTCTTCTTTTCAGGAGTATCGATAAGAGATAGTCCATACTTCGACAAAGTGTCGAACTCAGCAATATAATCAGAAACTGCCCTTCCGTTCTGCTTGAGTTCCAAGAACCTCTTGAACAACACTGACTTCTGGGCAGCTGGGATAAACTTCTCGCCAAAGCGAGCCTTGAACTGATCCCAAATAACCTGATCTTCTGGAGTAGCTGTTCTAATGGCATTCCACCAATTCATCGCTCGCCCTTGCAGCTGACGAGACGCTAGCCTTCTCTTCATCGCATCCTCGAGACCCAAGTCATCGAAGATACGGTCACAGCTATCCATCCAGTCCTGAACATCCATGGCCGACTCCGTCCCGTGGAACGGCTTCCCACCAAGATTAGTGTAATCCTTGCACAACTTGGCGAAATCGACCCTAGGCGCCTCCACTACTGGGCCAACACCAACTCCGGGATTGGGAACTGCCCCTTGCACTTCTCTAAGCATATCTCTCATGAGGTTAGTAAACATTGCCCTCATGTCAGCGGCATTTCCTTGGTTGGTTCCTCTACCAGCACCCCTCGTGTCTCGGCTCATCGTCAATCTGAAAAAGGGAAACGATTAACGACCCCATAGTGGTGCTAGTGCAGTGCGACTTCATTCTTATACTACTAATAGTATATAAATACATAGCTTTTAAAAACCAAAGTAATCACAAATACGCGCTCTCATATACGTACTATCTCTCCCTAGTGTATTTCCCTAGGTTAACTACACAACCTAGAGCTCTGATACCAAGTGTGACAGCCCGCCCCGCACCAACCGACATTCACTTCAAAAGTGCGTTGTACACATGTCCAGTTAGCACGGAACGGGTCATCAGAAGGAAAAGGAAGAAGAAAATGAACATACAAAGAACCTGTAGAATGTCTCACAGCGCATAGAATAAAATATAATAATAACATACTTGACATAAAACAGGAGAGACAGTGCATAAGCTGAAAATCAGAACTAAACATCATAGCAGCGGAAATCCAAAATACAGCTTATTACAACTTTTCAAACTGTCTCAAAGCAAAAGTAAGATAAATGAGGTACACTACTAATGCCCAAGTAGCGACCACCAACGACACAGGGAGAATGTGTATATATATATCATACGTGGAAGCCTCCTGCCCGCCTCCGAATCGGCTACTCGCGCATCACCAGCTAACCTGTCTCTAGTCTGCTCGTGTGAGCACCCAGAGTAATAAGAGGAGACATAAAACTCTGGGTCAGACATAAAGCCTGGTATGAGCGATAAGCATCTAAAGTGAACAATAACAGGTAGACTAAAACATACCTGAACCTGGACCTGCAACCAAAGAGTTAGCCCTACATACTGTACAACACTCCAAGGTACTATATCAAACGGTGTAAAGATACGGAGGTGGGGGAGGTGTGCATGTCATAATGATGGCAAACAATCAAGCATAGCATCCATCCTCACATCTCTCACTCAGTGCGTAAAGCATACGATATTCACCACTTAGATCACCCAACATTCCTTGCTACGATCACTTTGCCTCATGAAGTCATAAATGGCTTCACTGCACTAATAACGTAGCCACTAATTCCTCGTTATGTCCACTTGCCCCATGGAGTTGTTCACCCCATCTGCGCTGGCTCATAGTCTTACTACGCATCACCTTGCCCCTCAGGTCATAATGACCCTACTGCACTGATAACGTAGTCTTGCTACCATCACCTTACCCCTCAGGTCATAATGACCCTACTGCACTGATAAGTAGCCCATCATTCCTTTTTAGTGGTGAATCGAAGTTATGAACGTCGACAACTCCTTAGCACACGCCCCGCAGCAAAGTCCAACTCATGAAGTGAACTCATTGGTTCCCAACTGGTTCCAGGATCCTGAGCTCTAACTTCCATTTGGACTACCTTTGCATCTCGGGTTATTGGTCATTACCATCGAATCGGATCGGCCTTCAACATTCTTCATCGGATCGGATCGGCCTCATCTGGTTCGGAGTCCAGTTTTCCTCGTCACCACGGTTCGGATCGAGTCACGCCATCAGCTCGTGGTCCTCCAGCTCCATCGGATCGGTTCGAGTACCCTTCAGCGGATCGGGTCGGGGTCTCCAAGTCCATCGCCACGGATCGGTTCGTGACAAGCTCCTTCGGATCGGGTCGTGCTTCATCAGTTCGTGGGGCCCCTGTCGGATCGGGTCATGCTTCCTTCTAGCGATCGGAGCTGCTAGCGGATCGTGAAGGTGAATCGTGATGGAGGGCTCGAATCGAATCACATCGTCGGATCGTGGTCTTCAAGCATCGGCGGATCGGGTCGCGCCATCGGTTCGGATCGCCCTTGCTTCCACCGATCCGGTCCGGTTCGGGCTGATTTCCCGCAGTTCTTCCAGCGAGCAGTTTACGCCATTCGACGGCGTTTTCGACTATTCTAACTATCCTAATCAATCACAAAGCATACCATACAGTCATAGCAACAAGTAGAAGTGACCTCAAACACCAAAACAACAATATGATGGGTTAAAATGGATCAAACATAGCCAAAACCCCCTAATTTCCCTTAAGCATATTTAGGTGAAACTTATGATATAATTAGCAAAACTTAACCAAATTAACCCAAATTCATATCAGAGGTCTAAAACATCATTCCGAATTTTATAAACATTTTTCCATAATTTTATCATGTTTAAATTCGCTAATTAACACTAATCACCCCTAATTAGCCATAATTAGTGCAAAACTATGCAAATCACTCACCTTAGCCACAAATAAACTAAGATCTGAAATAAATATCTGATTTGATGTGAATCTCAATGCCAAACAGCAGCTCCTATGTTGCTTTGGTGAAGATCTTCCTTGATTAGGGGTTGCTAAGCCAAATCCTTGACCAAAAGATGATTTGGAGGTGATTTAGAGGTTGGAGGCCATTTTTAGGGTTCCTTGGTGATAAGTGGAGGCTAGAAAACTGAAATGGAATGATTCTCCATCTCATTTCAGCCCTCCCATAACCCTGATCCCGAAATGGGTTATGGGCCTACTCACTAATCACCCGATTTGGCCCGGTTAAGCAGTTTTTCACCCTCCAAACCTTGTTTCAGCCATATCTCCCAAACGGTAAGTCCGTTTGGCGATTATGACCACTCTACGGAAAGGTAAACCATCAAACGAATCTAATGGAAGTGGTTTCAGGTCAAAATTCCTTTCCAATCAAAAGTTATGGCCAAAACAGTACCAACTAGGGGCAAAATGGTCATTTAAAAATCGACAAAAATCATGAACATGGGAAATGACTCTAATAGATGTTACCCAAAGTTACATGACCCTACGACTTCATACGGGAAAGAAATAAATGTTCTACGATCCTATGATGTGTAGAATACGGGTCATTACAAGCATTACACTCCACTTCTTCGATTTTTTACCGAAGCAATTTGTTTGTAGGACCTTTTGAATTTTCCTCTCCAACTTCTTTCACGTGCTTTGTCCATTTCATGTTTCTCCTTATATCCACCATCATATGTACAGCATGAAAAAGCAATAATATCCTGAAAAATCAAACAAATATGATTTTTTTTTTCACCTTTCAAATACATCAATAGATGGAAGCTTTAAGGTCCTTGAGGTTGCGTTTTAAAAGCAAAAATAAATTAATTTTAGTTTGAAAAATACAATCACCTCATCAGCTCAATCCAAACTCCTTGATGTTGTTGCCACTCTCAACATAATGGAAGAAGCTCTAATCGAATCAGAAGCAGCAGCAGCAAAATGCAGACTCGCATGCAATACAACACATAAAGGAGTATTCTAAACTATAACGGTAACTATGTCTATAACTATGTATGTATACATAAAAATGGGTAAACAAAGAATGATACTGGTTCAAATACCATGCACCTGCAGAATTCAACAACTAAAAAATCAAAAGTCAGAATGGTGAACACTACAATCATGATAACAAATTTAGAGTTTATCACACCTCCCGATCTGTAGATTTCCTCGCCATCAACACATAACTCCTGCGTATGTCAAAAGCAGATGGGATATATGAAATTAGTCTAAACTAAGTATGGGATTCAAGCTGTTGAGCTAATAGCTGATACATATATCATAATCAAAAGAAAATTGGCTAGACATAGCCATTTTCTTGTATTTTGGATAACGGCCTAAGATTCAGACCTCAATTTCGCCCCTCAAACACCTTGGTTAACAAACCATTCTTTCCACTTCCCATTTCATACAATCTCCTTGTATTGGGGATGAATCGGCGTTGATTTGCCAATAGGACATCCTAAAGCTTATCGATCTGACGGGAAATGATATAATAAGGTTCGTTGGGACAAAAACGTCAGTCTAAGTAAAGAGTAGGGGATTCTGAGACCCATTCGTTGAAACACAAATCGCTAATTGCTGACAAATCTCTTCGGGTTTGATCAAAGACACCCTATGTTTGGTTCTTATCGGGTTTAGATCTAGAGGAAAGACCCTTTGCAGATTAGTGAGTGTGACACCCCAGGTCCGTTAATATCACTCATTAAGATAATGCATTAAGTTTCGTGAAGCATTATAGGTAAACAGAAACAGAAACATTATAAGACAGATATAAAATAGTAGCGGAATTTAAAACTTTATTAATCAAAAAGCATCGTAGTTCAAAACATGGTCACATCATTTGTCTGAAGAAAACATAAAACCTAGTACATCATTAAAATTTATGTCTTGTATTTAAAACATCAGAGTACAATAATAAAAGAAGCATAATTCCCCAAACAAAAACATAGCCATAGTAGAAAAGATAAAAGCTCGACCAATACGTCTAAGCGGCTCCAAGCAGAATGAAAGCAGAATCCTGATCAAGCTTGAGTATTCCTACCGTGAGAACCTGGGGGGGGGGGGGGTGGGGGACGGAAGAGAAAGAAGAGGAAACAAAATGGGTCAGACATAAAGTATGGCGAGTCCAGTTACTTTTAGCATATAAATAAGTAAAAGTATCATGATAGGCATATAAAGTGGATAAGAGAGATAACATCATAAAGGCAGGTATGACAAGGTAAACATGATAAAGTAATTATAGAGTATATTACACTTCTCTAATGATTTCTATGCACTAATACTAGTGTCTTATTAACAAGATGATCCCTAACAAGTATAAGATGGTAAACTTAGGTGTACTTCCAGTGAGAGGTTCCCCATACAATCAACAGGCAACCCAACATATTGGAGTTACTCCTAAGGATATTAACGGCCTCCCCAACATACCGGAGTCTAGATGTAGCCTAATTACTACCTTAATCGATCGGCTCCCTACTCCGTAGATACCCTGTGCTGGCCCCACAACAGGATGTATCACTTCCTAAAGTGGCAACCCTTCGTTTTCAGGATGTGCACAACCATATCTACATGTGTCACGGCGTCTAAACCTCCTTTGTCGGACCCATGCACGCGCATGACCCATCGGAATGCGCTTCCCACACTGCTCCCCATGTTTGGATCTCTTACAATCAACCTAGTAAGCGTTCCCCGACTCCGACCTAGTTCAGAGTACTCATTTGATACCTATATATGGGTTACTGACTGAAACGGGTCCCACCCACAAGTATAAAAGCTTCCCCATACGCTTTCATCCCCACCAGGTTTTCCACAGGTTATGTCATACCATAGTAAAAGATTGCATAACCCCACAGGTAAATTTTGTGGGCCTACATATATAAATATTACCTACCCACCCAAGAATTACTTAACCCACCCATTGTTTCAAACAAGTTTACCTAACCTCTACTCAAGTTAACATATACAAACCCTATGGATTCAATTAGGTTAAGTATTCCAATTCATTACCATATTCATTTATGGTTATAATGTGTTAGACCTACCACATTAAGCCTACCACTTGTGGATGCTGGATATGCCGGTTGGATCCGGGCAGACTTTTCCTACAAATCGGGCTTAACCTCGTGTCTTAGCACGTCTCGTATTTATGCACTTAGACCCATCACATTAGATTCACCATTTGTGGTCGCTAGATATGCCGGTCGGTTCTGGGCAGACTTCCACCACAAGTGTAATCTAACCTCGTTATAGGTTTTCATGTCCCTTTCCCAAGTTATGTTCATAATGAACCATATGCCCAAAATTCATATTCATATATTTCATTCAAGTTATGCCCAAATTTCCCAATACAAGTTATGCCCCAAATTTAACGTTTTCTCCTCGTTCCCAATTTAACACGTTCGCATGTTTCAGCAGCATGCCTAGGCTCGAATGTAGCCTGGCTATAAAAAAATAAAAGGGAAAAAGATGAATGGAAGATGACAAAAAATGATCATACTAATAAGATCGAATATAATGGCAGAAATAGGCATAAACATATAGTGGAAGATAGGCATATAGGAGCAGATCTGACGAGCATGTGACAATAGAACTGACTCTAACATAGTAGGGACATCATAAACATGCATGATGAGATCTAAACAATGAATTAGATATCCAACTAATAACAGATCTGAATTAGCTAAAAATGTAATAAGAGCAGGCATGAGGTGATCTAAACAGTGAATTAGATCTACAAACAATGGCAGATCTGACATGATAAATAGGTATAGGTTCAGATCTAGTTCATGGTCATGTCGGAATAACTTAGATAAACAGGTTATAGCAGATCTGATATGATTCAAATGGTTATAGGCATAGATCCAGGTAATAGTCATGTCAAGATTTACTTTTTAAATATTTAGATCTAAAATTAACATGGACTCACCGTGATTGGATCTAGAAAAATAGAAGAAAAGAATTGTTGATGTTGAATCACAGATCTCTAAACTTGAATAACTCTAGTTGATTGTTGGAGAAAAAAAGACTTGGTTTAATCTGTGCAGAGGCAACATCTAGTTCTCCATTATTTTAAGTGTGGTGAAACAAGAGAAATGAGGCCATATATATATATATATATATATATATATATATATATATTGAAAATTGGTTCACTTTTATTAATAACTAGAAAAGTACATAATAAGGTTAGCATACTAACCCAAATACAAACCGAAAAGCATAAAATGCATACGAAGTACTAAATTAAATCCTAAAAGAGAGTTTTGAACCCATGATGAGGTTACCAACTCCATAGCAAGTGTGATCTCGCTGCACTTCTAATCCTCTATTACTATCCTTCGAGTCCTTTCTTCGAGTGGAAGAGATTCAATCAGTTTGCCACCATTCCGTTACTACAGTACGTTAGTACATATTGATGAATTCAACACTCATCCACAACCTACTAACGAGTTTACCAATGAAAAAAAGGGTACTGTTTCATGTTTGAAGGCACCAAAGCATATCTTCGTAACCATATTTGAAAGAAGTTGCATCACGTAGCATTCTTGCTAAACCATTATATCTAAGCTCGCTCTCTTAACCCATTTGCATGGCTAAAAGCACTTCCTGTAACACCCCACCTCCGTTAAGGTCACTCACAAAGGGAATGCCTTAACTTTGATGGAGCGTTTTAGTAGATAGAACAGAATATTACAAGACAAATAAGTAGTACTTGAAAAATTATAACTTTATTACAGCAGAAGCAAAAATAAGTTTGGTTACATCCTTCTAAATCACAATACCAAAACTCAAGTACACAATTATCAGTCTTATACAAAATCCTTCAGAATGTAAAGTTTCAAAGCCATAATCCCCAACATAAACTGCCATGAAAAGATAGAGTCAAAGCCAAGCAATACTCTAAGCACTTCAAGCAGAGAGAATCAGAATCAAGCTCCTATGTTTCCACCCTAAGCACCTGGGGGGGAACGGAAAGAAAAGGGGAGAAAACAAACGAGGTCAGACATAAAGTCTGGCGAGTCCAGTGACTTCCAGCATATAAACAGATAATATTATCATGACATGTAAATAAAGTTCGATGAGAGATTACATCAACAGGAACAACAGATATACTTTAAGTTAACAGAAGAAACAGAATGATGTAAACCAAGTTATGTTCCTTACTTACATCTTACTTCTCTGCACTAATACTAGTATAACAGGGTTAGGTGTTACCCTAATATCTAAACTGAAACAGAATCAAAACAGAATAATCTATACAGAAACAGAATGCTAGTAACGGGCCTTCATCACCCCAACAGACAGAAGGTACAGAAGCAGAATACTAATAATGGGCCTTTACCACCCCAACAGACAGAAGGTACGGAAACAGAGTACTTATAATCGGCCTTTACCGCCCAACAAATGGGCCTTTACCACCCCAACAGACAGAAGGTACGGAAACTGAATCGGAAACGGAATCAGAAACGGAAAAAGAATAATCCCTACGGAAACAGAATGTTAGAATTAGGTGTACACTAGTAATGGGCCTTTACCACCCCAACAGACAGAAGGTACGGAAACAGAATCGGAAACGGAATCAGAGACGGAAACAAAATAATCCCTACGGAAACAAAATGTTAGAATTAGGTGTACACTAGTAATGGGCCTTTACCACCCAACTAATGGGCCTTTACCACCCTAACAGACAGAAGGTACAAAAACAGAATCGGAAACGGAATCAGAGACGCAAACAGAATAATCCCTACGGAAACAGAATGTTAGAATTAGGTGTACATTAGTAATGGGCCTTTACCACCCCAACAGACGGTACCACGCAAAAACAGACAGGTGTTACCACCTAACAGAAACAGACGGTACCAACAGAAACAGACAGAACTAAGTGTACCTAAGTCCTATCCCAAGCGATCGGCTCCCTAATACACAAATACCATGTGTCGGCCCCACAGTAGGGTGTATCACTCCATAAAGTGGCAACCTATTGGCACAGACCTATTTACAGATGTCACAGTGTCTTACATCCTCAGAGCAGACCAGATCCATCCACGCACATGACCCGGTTGGAACGCACCATCAACACCCCTCGCCATTATCAGAATGAACCACTTATAATTAGTTCAGTAAGCGTGCCCGGACCCCTACGTAGCGTGGGGTCAAAGTTTTTGATACCAGAAAGGGTTACTGACTAATATGGGTCCCAAACAATATACGACACAAGTATTTCCCCTCCTAACCTTGTGTCCCCAGACTAACAGATTTCAGATTAACTTGTTTACAAGTTTCAGACATACAGAGTTCAGATTTACTAGTTCACATATCAGACAAACAAGTTAACAAGTTTTCAGACTAACGGATCATATGTACAGTTTTAACAGACTTACAGATTGTCTAACATTGTATTGGGCCTACAGATTCACGAAACGGGTTTGTTAAATTCATCAGTCCAGTTGGTTTAACCCTATCCACCCAACATATTTTAGACATCATATTTATCTCAGATTTGCATTAATTAAATATTAATGCACAGACCTCTCACATTAGGTCGGTAGCTTGTGGCCGCTGGATATGTTGGGCGGTTCCGGGCAGACTTCTGCCACAAGCCAGACCTAACCTCGCGTCTAAGCATATTTTAGTTATGTCTACGACCTCTCACATTATACTGACAGTTTGCGGTCGCTGGTTAAGCCGGTTGGTTCCGGTCAGGCTTCTACCGTAAACGGAGTCTTACCTCGTGTCATAGCCATTTTATTCCATTACAGAAAATATCAGACTAATTATGTTCATTTAGCAGGTTTAACTTTTTTACAATTTACGGCAGATTATCCAAAGTTCTATTAACATGTTTTGCTCAATTTTATATCGAGCCCCCAAATTACAATTATTCAGCTTTCAACAGATTAAGCAATTCAACAGATTTAGCAGATAACAGATCTAGCAGATTCGGAAATTTAGCAGATTAGCAGAACAGGCAATTCAACAGATTTAGCAGAATAGGAAATTCAGCAGATTAGCAGATTTAACATTTCTTAAAAATTATATTTACATATCTTGCCTAATCATAAATTAATCCTAAACTTACATGCTCAAATCATTGTCATAATTCATAATACAATATATGCCCCCAAATTTTCGTTAAACTTTGCACAATACAGAATACTCTCTAAAAGCCCCCAAATCATGATATGAATTATGCCAAATTATAGCCTTTAATGCTAATGTCCAAAAATCCATATTTAGGCGCATTCACATTAATAGTTATCCTATTTTAATATAGGACTTTACGTATAAGTTTCATATTCCTTTTTCAAGTCAGGAATCGTTATATAAAATATACCCAAAAATCTAGATCTTTAAATTATATCCTCTCAAAATCAGATCTTAATTTTTATATGTATTATGTCCCCAAGTTTCAAGTCATATGTTATCATTCAATGATTCCTCTTCTTCCAAATCACAGAGTATGCACAGATCTAGATCTAATTTACAACATATGTCCCTTTCTCAAATCTATCACAGATCAATCATGTCCAATTATGCATTATTCATTATTTACTCCAAAATTTAGCGTTCGTGCGTTAATATCTTGTGAGATTTGGCGCAGGCTCGTAGTAGCCTGGCTATAGAATAAAAAAGAAGAAGAGAATAGTCACAGAAAAACAGATCTCACATATAAGAATATGCATAACCTCAGATTCAGATTTATAGCCATGTCAAGATCATAATTAAAGTTCATATCTGAAAATAACTGTACTCACAAAAAGGGAACGATTCTTGTATTCTGGAATCTGTATTCTGACACTGAATAGCTCTCCTTTGGCGTAGACTATCGATTAGATTAGAAAATAGTTGTTCTCTTTTAATTCTATTCAGATTGGAAGAAGATGCACTAGTTCAAGCTTAGATTTCAGCAGAGCAGCGACGCCATTATTTTATTTTAATTAGAATAGAGGCAGAGTATAGGCAGAATGAAATTGTGTGGAGAGAAAGTGAGGTTTGGGGGTGTTTTTATAGAAGAATAGGGTGATTTAGAGTCTTCAGATCAGTCTAGAAGTCATCAGAACCGCCCAGCTCGAAGATAGGTCATCCAGCCACTCAGAAGAAGACACATCATCACAGAACACTCCAGAATTCTGTGCTGGATCGGTTTGGGTGCACTTGGCAGGTGTGCCAGTGTATTTTTGTACTGGCGCACTTCACAAGTACGCCAGTGTATTCTGGCTTGTTTCCGGTTTTTCTGCCTAACTTCGTTCGTCCATATCTTCTTCATACAGTATCCGTTTTAAGCAAACTCGGACTCTATCTCATGCAGAATTTCGAGACGAACGCAATGGTGCAACCCGATTCCCTTAATTCTTCTCCAAAAATTAAGTATACTTTAATTTGTTACTTAAACGTTCATAGAAAGTACGGGGTGTTACATTCTCCCCTCCTTAAAGGATTTCGTCCCCGAAATCTTCAAGTTAAGAAGAATGTGTCCTACCATCCAATCATCCATCTAATCAACCATCATCCACAAGCATCCATTGTCCTTAGAAAACTTCTAATGTTGTATGAACATATGCAAAATTATGTGTATATGTCTCTTATCTAATGCAAGGATCTAGCGGTCTACTGATTCAATTAACCTCCTCAATGCGAACCATGTTGGTGCCATGAGTCCAATTATGTATGCAAGAAATCCTATTTGATACACATCATTTCTATATGTGTGCATAACCATTAATCCAAATGCAACATCCATGTGATGAGTCAATCATTTTGCATCCACAAAAATTGAAAAAATGCGCACACATT
The DNA here is from genome assembly GCA_030737875.1 of Allium sativum. Lineage (NCBI taxonomy): Eukaryota > Viridiplantae > Streptophyta > Magnoliopsida > Asparagales > Amaryllidaceae > Allium > Allium sativum. The sequence continues at coordinate 246,096,433 of CM060922.1, read as the reverse complement.
CATATGCAGTATGAGAGTGTTTTTGAGCCGATATAGTGCCTAGTGTGTGTATATGCATCCACGAGCAACCACTTGCATCCACTTGCAACCATAAAATATAACATGTCTCAAACACACGTTTACACCCATTAGTTTCTACCTAAAGGTCGAAGACTCGATCGATAGGATACAGTTGAGTGATAGAAGAAAGTACGATTAAAACAAGAGCTCTGTTCCTATTAGACATCGGTTAAGAAAATAATTCCCTAAGTATCAACCCCGAAGACCGAAATCAACATCAGATTGACACCCAGTGAATTACTCCCATTAAACAATGCCAAACTAGAAATCTACTTCACGCTTCGAGTAAAAACCCCTAACCTTATCAGAAATATTCAGATACTTACAGACTACTGGTACAGATCGGATTATCAAATGACTCTTAGGAAACCAAGCATGATAAAAAAACCCAGAATGTATGCGTCATAGTCAACTTAACGCCTAACACAGATACCCTCAAACCCCAACCTATCATAAACAGATGAGTCGTAACCCTCATGGGGTTTGAGACTATAGCGGGATCAGAAACAAGACTAGTAATAAAGTGCAGAGTCTCAATTACAGAATCAAAATGCCAGAATCAAAGAGAGTTTTAACTCAATAATCAGATTAGGAAATTAAACCTTCTACAGAAATTTTTCCTATCTCTATCCTATCTACCAGGCACGAGAGCATTCGCATGCCCTCCAGAAGTAGGTTCTGCCCTCTGCCCTTGCCTTCAGGGGCGATCCTTGATCAGATGTCCTGTCTCACCGCACTGAAAACAACTAGTCTTCTCACATGTTAACAAGTCTTTCTATAAAGTTGCCCCCATCGCTATAAAGTTGCCCCCATCGCGCGGAAGACCCTATGGAGCTCGAAAGAGGATTAGCCAAAGGTGAAATTACTGCGGCTGCAGATGGAAGTTAGGCACTTCTTTGCCCTTCGACAGACCCCGTAGTCTCATCATGCCTACGGAACCATATCGCGATGAGGTTACCTCCCAGAAAGCCGAGAGCCCCAGAGACTCAGAAAAGAAGGAAACAAGGATTAAACAGAAAATCAAAAGATAGAAATATGGCTTTAGGGACTATTTTTTCAAAATAAACTCTACTTTTGAAAATACTTCCTTTTTAAAACCTTTTCGAAAATAGTTTTCAATTTTTTTTATCAAATCTAGTAACCTTCAGCTCTGATACCAAGTGTAACACACCACCTCCGTTAAGGTCACTCACAAAGGGAATGCCTTAACTTTGATGGAGCGTTTTAGTAGACAGAACAGAATATTACAAGACAGATAAGTAGTACTTGAAAAATTATAACTTTATTATAGCAGAAGCAGAAATAAGTTTGGTTACATCTTTCTAAATCACAATACTAAAACTCAAGTACACAATTATCAGTCTTATACAAAATCCTTCAAAATGTAAAGTTTCAAATCCATAATCCCCAACATAAACTGCCATGAAAAGATAGAGTCAAAGCCAAGCAATACTCCAAGCACTTCAAGCAGAGAGAATCAGAATCAAACTCCTATGTTTCCACCCTGAGCACCTAGGGGGGGGGGACGGAAAGAAAAGGGGCGAAAACAAACGAGGTCAGACATAAAGTCTGGCGAGTCCAGTGACTTCCAGCATATAAACAGATAATATTATCATGACATGTAAATAAAACTGGATGAGAGATTACATCAACAGGAATAACATATATACTTAAATTTAACATAAGAAACAGAATGATGTAAACCAAGTTATGTTCCTTACTTACATCTTACTTCTCTGCACTAATACTAGTATAACAGGGTTACGTGTTACCCTAATATCTAAACTGAAACAGAATCGAAACAGAATAATCTATATAGAAACAGAATGCTAGTAATGGGCCTTCACCACCCCTAACAGACAGAAGGTACAGAAGTAGAATACTAATAATGGGCCTTTACCACCCCAACATACATAAGGTACGGAAACAGAATACTTATAATGGGCCTTTACCACCCAACTAATGGGCCTTTACCACCCCAACAGACAGAAGGTACGGAATCAGAATCGAAAATGGAATCAGAGACGAAAACAGAATAATCCCTACGGAAACAGAATGTTAGAATTAGGTGTACACTAGTAATGGTCCTTTACCACCCCAACAGACAGAAGGTACGGAAACATAATCGGAAACGGAATCAGAGACGAAAACAGAATAATCCCTACGGAAATAGAATGTTAGAATTAGGTGTACACTTGTAATGGGCCTTTACCACCCAACTAATGGGCCTTTACCACCCCAACAGACAGAAGATACGGAAACAAAATCGGAAACGAAATCAGAGGCGGAAACAGAATAATCCCTACAGAAACAGAATGTTAAAATTAGGTGTACACTAGTAATGGGCCTTTACCACCCCAACAGACGGTACCACGCAGAAACAGACAGGTGTTACCACCCAACAGAAACAGACGGTACCAACAGAAACAGACAGAACTAAGTTTACCTAAGTCCTACCCCAAGCAATCGGCTCCCAAATACATAAATACCCTGTGTCAGCACCACAGTAGGGTGTATCACTCCCTAAAGTGGCAACCTATTGGCACATACCTATTTACAGATGTCACAGTGTCTTACATCCTCAGAGCAGACCGGATCCATGCACGTACATGACCCGTTTGGAATGCACCATCAACACCCCTCGCCATTATCAGAATGAACCACTTATAATTAGTTCAGTAAGCGTGCCCGGACCCCTACGTAGCGTAGGGTCAAAGTTTTTGATACCAGAAAGGGTTACTGACTAATATGGGTCCAAAACAACAGATGACACAAGTATTTCCCCTCCTAAACTTGTGTCCCCAGACTAACAGATTTCAGATTAACTTGTTTACAACTTTCAAACATACAGAGTTCAGATTTACTAGTTCACAGATCAAACAATCAAGTTAACAAGTTTTCAGACTAACGGATCAGATGTACAGTTTTAACAGACTTACAGATTGTCTAACTTTGTATTGGGCCTACAGATTCACGAAACGGGTTTGTTAAATTCATCAGTCCAGTTGGTTTAACCCTATCCACCCAACACGTTTTAGACATCATATTTATCTCAGATTTGCATTAATTAAATACTAATGCACAAACCTCTCACATTAGTTCGGTAGCATGTGGCCGCTGGATATGCCGGGCGGTTCCGGGAAGACTTCTGCCATAAGGCAGACCTAACCTCGTGTCTAAGCATATTTTAGATATGCCTACGACCTCTCACATTAGACTGACAGTTTGCGGTCGCTGGTTAAGCCGGTTGGTTCCGGTCAGGCTTCTACCGTAAACAGAGTCTAACCTCGTGTCATAGCCACTTTATTCCATTACAGAAAATATCAGACTAATTATGTTCATTTAGCAGGTTTAACTTCTTTACAAGTTACGGCAGATTATCCAAAGTTCTATTAACATGTTATGCTCAATTTTAGATCGATCCTCCAAATTACATATATTCAGCTTTCAACAGATTAAGCAATTCAACAGATTTAGCAGATAACAGATCTAGCAAATTAGGAAATTTAGCAGATTAGCAGAACAGGCAATTCAACAGATTTAGCAGACTAGGCAATTCAGCAGATTAGCAGATTTAACATTTCTTAAAAATTCTATTTACATTTCTTTCCTAATCATAAATTAAGCCTAAACTTACATGCTCAAATCATGGTCATAATTCATAATACAATATATGCCCCCAAATTTTCGTTAAACTTTGCACAGTACAGAATACTCTCTAAAAGCCCCCAAATCATGATATGAATTAAGCCAAATTATAGCCTTTAATGCTAATATCCAAAAATCCATATTTAGGCGCATTCACATTAATAGTTATCCTATTTTAATATAGGTCCTTACGCCTAAGTTTCGTATTCCTTTTTCAAGTCATGAATCGTTATATAAAATATACCCAAAAATCTAGATCTTTAAATTATATCCTCTCAAAATCAGATCTTAATTTTTATATGCATTATGTCCCCAAGTTTCAAGTCATATGTTATCATTCAATGATTCCTCTTCTTCCAAATCACAGAGTATGCACAGATCTAGATCTAATTTAAAACATATGTCCTTTTCTCAAATCAGTCACCGATCAGTCATGTCCAATTATGCAGTATTCATTATTTACTCCAAAATTTAGCGTTCGTGCGTTAATCTCTTATGAGATTTGGCGCAGGCTCATAGTAGCCTGGCTATAGAACAAAAAAAAGGAAGAGAATAGTCACAGAAAAACAGATCTGACAGATAAGAATATGCATAACCTCAGATTCAGATTTATAGCCATGTCAAGATCATAATTAAAGTTCACATGTGAAAATAACTGTACTCACAAAAAGGGAACGATTCTTGTATTCTGGAATCTGTATTCTGACACTGAATAGCTTTCCTTTGACGTAGATTATCGATTAGATTAGAAAATAGTTGTTCTCTTTTAATTCTATTCAGATTGGAAGAAGATGCACTAGTTCTAGCTTAGATTTCAGCAGAGTAGCGATGCCATTATTTTATTTTAATTAGAATAAAGGCAAAGTATAGGCAGAATGAAATTGTGTGGAGAGAAAGTGCGGTTTGGGGGGTGTTTTTTTAGGAGAATAGGGTGATTTAGAGCCTTCAGATCAGTCTAGAAGTCATCAGAACCACCCAGCTCGAAATAATTCATCAGCCACTCAAAAGAAGATACGTCATCACAGAACACTCCAGAATTCTGTGTTGGATCGGTATGGGCGCACTTGGCAGGTGCGCCAGTGTATTTTTGTACTGGCGCACTTCACAAGTGCGCCAGTGTATTCTGGCTTGTTTCCGGTTTTTCTGCCTAACTTCGTTTGTCCATATCTTCTTCATACGATATCCGTTTTACGCAAACTCGGACTCTATCTCAAGCAGAATTTCGAGACGAACGCAATAGCGCAACCCGTTTCCCTTAATTATTCTCCTAAAATTAAGTATACTTTAATTTTTTACTTATACGTTCACAGAAAATACGGGGTGTTACATTCTCCCCACCTTAAAGGATTTCGTCCCCGAAATATTCAAGTTAAGAAGAATGTGTCCTACCATCCAATCATCCATCTACTCAAATATCATCCAAAAGCATCCATTATCCTTAGAAAACTTCTAATGTTGTATGAACATATGCAAAAGTGTGTGTATATGTCTCTTATCTAATGCAAAGATCAGGCGGTCTACTGATTCAGTTGACCTCCTCAATGTGAACCATGTTGGTGCCATGAGTCCAATTATGTGTGCAAGAAATCCTATTTGATACACATCATTTCTATATGTGTGCAAAAACATTCATCCAAATGCAACACCCATGTGATGAGTCAATCATTTTGCATCCACAAAAATTGAAAAAATGCGCACACATTCATATGTAGTATGAGAGTGTTTTTGAGCCGATCTAGTGCCTAGTGTGTTTATATGCATCCACGAGCAACCACTAGCAACCACTTGCATCCACTTGCAACCATCAAACATAACATGTCTCAAACATATGTTTACACCCATTAGTTTCTACCTAAAGGTCGAAGACTCGATCGATAGGATACAGCTGAGTGATAAAAGCAAGTACGATTAAAACAAGAGCTCTGTTCCTATTAGACATCGGTTAAGAAAATAATTCCCTATGTACCAACCCCGAAGACCGAAATCAACATCAGATTGGCACCCAGTGAATTACTCCCATTAAACAATGCCAAACAGAAAATCTACTTCACGCTTCGAGTAAAAACCCCTAACCTTATCAGAAATATTCATATACTTACAGACTACTGCAGATCAGATTATCAAATGGTTCTTAGGAAACCAAGCATGATAAAAAAAAACCAGAATGTATGCATCATAGTCAACTTAACGCCTAACACAGATACCCTCAAACCCCAACCTATCATAAATAGATGAGTCGTAACCCTCATGGGGTTTGAGACTATAGCGGGATCAGAAACAAGACTAGTAATAAAGTGCAGAGTCTCAATTACAGAATCAAAATGCCAGAATCAAAGAGAGTTTTAACTCAGTAATCAGATAAGGAAATTAAACCATCTACAGAAATTTTTCCTATCTCTATCCTATCTACCAGGCACGAGAGCATTCGCATGCCCTCCAGAAGTAGGTTCTGCCCTCTGCCCTTGCCTTCTGGGGCAATCCTTGATCAGATGTCCTGTCTCATCGCAATGAAAACAACTAGTCTTCTCACATGCTAACAAGTCTTTCTCTAAAGTTGCCCCCATCGCGCGGAAGGCCCTTCGAAGCTCGAAAGAGGATTAGCCGTAGGTGAAATTACTACGGCTACAGATGGAAGTTAGGCACTTCTTTGCCCTTCGACAGATGTCGTAGTCTCATCATGACTACGGAACCATGTCGCGATGAGGTTACCTCCCAGAAAGCCAGGAGCCCCGAAGACTCAAAAAAGAAGGAAACAAGGATTAAACAGAAAATCAAAAGATAGAAATATGGCTTTGGGGGCTATGTTTTTCAAAATAAACTCTACTTTTGAAAATACTTCCTTTTTAAAACCTTATTGAAAATAGTTTCCAAAAACTTTTTATCAAATCTGGTAACCTTCAGCTCTGATACCAAGTGCAACACCCCACCTCCGTTAAGGTCCTTCACAAAGGGAATGCCTTAACTTTGATGGAGCGTTTTAGTAGACAGAATAGAATATTACAAGACAAATAAGTAGTACTTGAAAAATTATAACTTTATTACAGCACAAGCAGAAATAAGTTTGGTTACATCTCTCTAAATCACAATACCAAAACTCAAGTACACAATTATCAGTCTTATACAAAATCCTTCATAATGTAAAGTTTCAAAGCCATAATCCCCAACATAAACTGCCATGAAAAGATATAGTCAAAGCCAAGCAATATTCCAAGCACTTCAAGCAGAGAGAATCAGAATCAAGCTCCTATGTTTCCACCCTGAGCACCTAGGGGGGACGGAAAGAAAAGGGGAGAAAACAAACGAGGTCAGACATAAAGTCTGGCGAGTCCAGTGACTTCTAGCATTTAAACAGATAATATTATCATGACATGTAAATAAAGCTGGATGAGAGATTACATCAACAGGAATAATAGATATACTTTAAGTTAACAGAAGAAACAGAATGATGTAAACCAAGTTATGTTCCTTACTTACATCTTACTTCTCTGCACTAATACTAGTATAACAGGGTTAGGTGTTACCCTAATATCTAAACTGAAACAGAATCGAAACAGAATAATCTACATAGAAACAGAATGCTAGTAATGGGCATTCACCACCCCAACAGATAGAAGGTACAGAAGCAAAATACTAATAATGGGCCTTTACCACCCCAACATACAGAAGGTACGGAAACAGAATACTTATAATGGGCCTTTACCATCCAACTAATGGGCCGTTACCACCCCAACAGACAGAAGGTACGGAAACAGAATAGGAAACGGAATCAGAGACGGAAACAGAATGTTAGAATTAGGTGCACACTAGTAATGGGCCTTTACCACCCAACTAATGGGCCTTTACCACCCCAACAGACAGAAGGTACGGGAACAGAATCAGAAACGGAATCAGAGACGGAAACAGAATAATCCCTAATGAAACAAAATGTTAGAATTAGGTGTACACTAGTAATGGGCCTTTACCACCTAACTAATGGGCCTTTACCACCCCAACAGACAGAAGGTATGGAAACAAAATCGGAAATGGAATCAGAGACGAAAACAGAATAATCCCTGCGGAAACAGAATGTCAGAATTAGGTGTACACTAGTAATGGGCCATTACGACCCCAACAGACGGTACCAAGCGGAAAACAGACAGGTGTTACCACCCAACAGAAACAGACGGTACCAACAGAAACAAAAAGAACTAAGTGTTCCCTAAGTCCTACTCCAAGCGATCGGCTCCCTAATACTTAAATACCCTGTGTCAGCACCACAGTAGGGTGTATCACTCCCTAAAGTGGCAACCTATTGGCACATACCTATTTACAGATGTCACAGTGTCTTACATTCTCAGAGCAGACCGGATCCATGCACGTACATGACCCGTTTGGAACGCACCATCAACACCCCTCGCCATTATCAGAATGAACCACTTATAATTAGTTCAGTAAGCGTGCCCGGACCCCTACGTAGCGTAGGGTCAAAGTTTTTGATACCAGAAAGGGTTACTAACTAATATGGGTCCAAAACAACAGATGACACAAGTATTTCCCCTCCTAAACTTGTGTCCCCAGACTAACAGATTTCAGATTAACTTGTTTACAACTTTCAGACATACAGAGTTCAGATTTACTAGTTCACAGATCAGACAATCAAGTTAACAAGTTTTCAGACTAACGGATCAGATGTACAGTTTTAACAGACTTACAGATTGTCTAACTTTGTATTGGGCCTACAGATTCACGAAACGGGTTTGTTAAATTCATCAGTCCAGTTGGTTTAACCCTATCCACCCAACACGTTTTAGACATCATATTTATCTCAGATTTGCATTAATTAAATACTAATGCACAGACCTCTCACATTAGGTCGGTAGCTTGTGGCCGCTGGATATGCCGGGCGGTTCCGGGCAGACTTCTGCCATAAGGCAGACCTAACCTCGTGTCTAAGCATATTTTAGTTATGCCTACGACCTCTCACATTAGACTGACAGTTTGCGGTCGCTTGTTAAGCCTGTTGGTTCCGGGTAGGCTTCTACCGTAAATGGAGTCTAACCTCGTGTCATAGCCACTTTATTCCATTACAGAAAATATCAGACTAATTATGTTCATTTAGCAGGTTTAACTTCTTTACAAGTTACGGCAGATTATCCAAAGTTCTATTAACATGTTTTGCTCAATTTTAGATCGATCCTCCAAATTACAATTATTCAGCTTTCAACAGATTAAGCAATTCAACAGATTTAGCAGATAACAGATCTAGCAGATTAGGAAATTTAGAAGATTAGCAGAACAGGCAATTCAACAAATTTAGCAGACTAGGCAATTCAGCAGATTAGCAGATTTAACATTTCTTAAAAATTCTATTTAAATTTCTTTCCTAATCATAAATTAAGCCTAAGCTTACATGCTCAAATCATGGTCATAATTCATAATACAATATATGCCCCCAAATTTTCGTTAAACTTTGCACAGTACAGAATACTCTCTAAAAGCCCCCAAATCATGATATGAATTATGACAAATTATAGCCTTTAATGCTAATATCCAAAAATCCATATTTAGGAGCATTCACATTAATAGTTATCCTATTTTAATATAGGTCCTTACGCCTAAGTTTCATATTCCTTTTTCAAGTCATGAATCGTTATATAAAATATACCCAAAAATCTAGATCTTTAAATTATATCCTCTCAAAATCAGATCTTAATTTTTATATGCATTATGTCCCCAAGTTTTAAGTCATATGTTATCATTCAATGATTCCTCTTCTTCCAAATCACAGAGTATGCACAGATCTAGATCTAATTTAAAACATATGTCCTTTTCTCAAATCAGTCACAGATTAGTCATGTCCAATTATGCATTATTCATTATTTACTCCAAAATTTAGCGTTCTTGTGTTAATCTCTTATGAGATTTGGCGTACGCTCATAGTAGCCTGGCTATAGAACAAAAAGAAGAAAGAGAATAGTCACAGAAAAATAGATCTGACAGATAAGAATATGCATAACCTCAGATTCAGATTTATAGCCATGTCAAGATCATAATTAAAGTTCATATCTGAAAATAATTGTACTCACAAAAAGGGAACGATTCTTGTATTCTGGAATCTGTATTCTGACACTAAATAGCTCTCCTTTGGCGTAGATTATCGATTAGATTAGAAAATAGTTGTTCTCTTTTAATTCTATTCAGATTGGAAGAAGATGCACTAGTTCTAGCTTAGATTTCAACAGAGTAGCGATGCCATTATTTTATTTTAATTAGAATAAAGGCAAAGTATAGGCAGAATGAAATTGTGTGGAGAGAAAGTGAGGTTTGGGGGTTGTTTTTATAGGAGAAAAGGGTGATTTAGAGCCTTCAGATCAGTCTAGAAGTCATCAGAACCACCCAGCTCGAAGACAGGTCATCCAACCACTTAGAAGAAGACACGTCATCACAGAACACTCCAGAGTTCTGTTCTGGATCGTTATGGGCGCACTTGGCAGGTACGCCATTGTATTTTTGTACTGGCGCACTTCACAAGTGCGCCAGTTTATTCTGACTTGTTTCTGGTTTTTCTGCCTAACTTTGTTCGTCCATATCTTCTTCATATGATATCCGATTTACGCAAACTCGGACTCTATCTCAAGCAGAATTTCGAGACGAACGCAATAGCGCAACCCATTTCTCTTGATTCTTCTCCTAAAATTAAGTATCTTTTAATTTGTTACTTATATGTTCATAGAAAATACGGGCTGTTACATTTCCCATAAACAAGGAACCTGATCTTTTGATTAACTTTCGGCTTGGATTTACATGGAGAATAGCGGTGTAAATCAGGTTGTAGGCACTAGAGGATTGAACATCAAGAAAACAGTTTTCTCCCACTAAAACCATAAACTTCTAACTCCTGCTAGTATTATTGGTGCACATCCTCAGAAAAATGGCAATTTGTAGGACTTCTCAATTGCTTGTGAAATTTATTGAGACTGCTTCATCAACCAGTAGGATGTATACATATATCATGTAAGTACAGTACAACAAGTGGCAAAACTATGTATACAAACCATGAATTATAATTGGTTCTGACGTATAACCGGATCACAATTTACACCCATCACATATCTGTATGTATAATTCCCAGGTCTGCTACTCAGCATCATAAGATTGGTACATGAAACTGGGCAATAGTTGGGAGCAATGATCAAAGAAGTGATGAACATTCTAAATTGCTAACTCGGAGTAAATGCAACCTTTTTATGGAAACTTATTGAAAAGCAGAGACCAGTTCGAACTAACAGTAGAAAAAACTTCATGAATAATTGGCTTCAATTTACAACTATCTATACGGAAAGGTGTAAATCGGGTTAAAAAGGAAGATGCACGGGAGGATTGTGCATCAGAATCAGTTGTTTCGTTTTACATCCAAGACGCAAGACAATTATCTGCAAACTCATGTTTCCAAATCTAGTAAGATAGAACTAATTCTCCAAGAAATATCAAAATGAGTAGTCGAATTTCTGTGATTCACTATAATATGCAGAATTACCTTTGCCTAAACCGGATCTAGGTCAGAAATTGGTCCAGATTAAAGAAGAACGGTTTGAGGACATGTAATTTGGATCTGGCATTTAAATAGTAATCTTCGCAATTTGCTTTGTCCCCTAATGGCCTGTCTTCAGTGACACGACTTCCAGATTCGGTTTTAAAGGTGAGCGCGTGGTCAGAGATGCTTGACGTGAATCGAACTACTCAAAAAGGTAGATCCATAAAGAAGCCCTCGATTGCTGTGGATTACGCCTAGATTTGTCTTTAGAAAAATGAATTTGCAAAGCGGTTTCTAAGTCGAAAAGTGAATCGCCATTCCTCTCCCCATGGGAATCGACCCACCCCTATATATATATATATATATATATATATATATATATATTTATTTATTTATTTATTTATATAGCTTTCACCAAATCCTATTCTGCCTAGATCTACCGGGGGGGGGGGAGGGGTCAACCCACCCCTTATGGGGTCGACATCCCTGGGCCGGAATTTTTCCGCTCTCCCAATTTTCTTCATTTTGAACTGTTTTGAAATTTGTGGACCTATTTTATTCATATATATTCTTCTTATGCGTATACAAACTTCAAACCTTAATAACTTCTTCATACAGTGTTTTACGCAAACCAGGTGTCTATTTTGACCAGAATTCCGAGACGAATGCAATGGCGTAGTTCGTTTCCCTTAATTATAAATATTAAATTAATTATTCTTTAATTTATCATTTTTAGTGTTATTAAAATTACGGGATGTAACATTCTCCCTATTCAAAGGATTTCGTCCCCGAAATCTCTAAGTTAAGAAGAATGTATATCCTACCATCCACATCCATCTACTCATCCACCAATCATATGCATCCAATGTCCTTAAAAATTTCTAATGCTTATATAAACATATGCAAAGGTGTGTGTATATGTCCCAATACTAATGCAAAGATCAGGCGGTCTACCAATTCAGTTGACCTATTTAATGCAATGTATGTTAGTGCCATGAATCCAACATGTATGCAAATAATCCTACTATAACTTGTAAGTTCTATAGTGTGCACAATCATTCATCCAAATGCAACATCCATATGATGATATGTCCATTTTCATTAAATAAAAGAAGAAAAATGCACACCCATCCATATGTTGTATGAGAGTGATTGAGCCAATCTAGTGCCTAATGTGTGTGTACACGCATCCACGAGCAACCACTAGCAAACACTTGCATCCACGTGCATCCATCAAACATAACATGTCTCAAGCACATGTTTACATCCATGGGTTTCCTACCTAAAGGTCGAAGATTTGATCGATATGATATACTCAAATAATAGAAACAAGAATGAATATAAGCTTTGGAACGGAAGTTAAGAACATACCCTCAAAAAGAAAAGGGTACGAGCGCGAACCTTGTCTTCGGTCTCCCAAGTTGCATCCTCTGGGTTATCTCCCCACTGAACCTTCATCAACTTGACTTCTCTATTGCGTAGTTTCTTAACTTCTAATCCAAGAATATGGGTAGGAACTCGTCTAACTGTCATTTCCCGTTCCACCTCTACTTCCTCCAATAAACTCGACTCAACTACTTCTGCGGTATCATGCAAGCATTTCCGCAAATGCGAAACGTGGAAAACATCATGAACAACGGATAGTCTCTCGGGTAGCTTTACTCTATAGGCCGTTTGGCCAATCCTTTCCGTTATGGGAAATGGCCCTATGAATCTTGGTGCCAATTTCCCTACAGATCCAAAGCGAACCACATTCCTCAAAGGTGACACCTTGATGAAAACCATGTCTCCTACCTCAAACTCGATGTCAGTCCTTCTCTTGTCTACGTAGGATTTCTACCTATCTTGAGCTGTCTTCATTTGCCGTCTAATAAGATTAATCTTCTCTTACATTTCTCTAACCATGTCTGGTTTAAGTAGAAGTCTTTCGGTAGATTCCCACCAACAAGTCGGTGATCTACAGGGTCGTCCGTACAATGCTTAAAGGGTGCAATGCCAATGCTAGCTTGGTATCTGTTGTTATAGGTGAACTCTACTGAAGGAAGATTCTCTTCCCAATTCCCTCCAAAGTCTAGGATACACAGCCTTAAAAGATCCTTAAGAAATCTATTCGCCCTTTTTGTCTGTCCATCGGTCTGCGGGTGATAAGCGGTGCTCAAACACATCTATGTACCTAATGCTTCTTGCAAGCTCCTCCAAAATTCACTTGTGAAAATGGGGTCACGATCACTTATGATACTGGAAGGTATTCCATGAAGACGGACTATCTCACGAACGTAAACTGTTGCCAACCATGTTGTCGTCCTCTTACTCTTAACTGGAATGAAATGAGCGCTCTTAGTAAGTCTATCTACTACAACCCAAATATTTATGTTGCCTTTCTTTGATCTAGCCAAACCATCTATGTAATCCATAGAGACGCTTTCCCACTTCCACTGTGGAACCTCCAAAGGATGAAGTAAACTACCGGGCTTCTTTTGCTCGACTTTGACTTGCTAGAAAATCAAACATTGAGAAACAAACTCTGCCACATCTTTCTTCATCCTATCCCAAAAGAAAATCCTCTTCATATCTCTATACATCTTATCACTGCCTGTATTAATAGTCATCTTAGAATGATGGGCTTCCTCTAGGAAAGTCTTTAACAAACTCCCAGTTTGGGGAACACAAAGCCTCCCATCTCGTCGTAACCACCTTTATCGTCTATGGAATATCTATTGAGGTGACTAGAAGTCTCTCCTTTACTGAGCCTATCCAAGATGTCTGAAATCTGTGGATCCTCTTGCTGCAAAGTTCCTATCTGATCCATAAGAGTAGGTCACACCTCAAGTGATGCAAATAAGCCAGGCAAAAACTCGGTGGAGGGTCTAAAGTCAAAAGACGATATAAACTCCAAGCTTTTCCTCTCCACAAACTAAGGACTTAAGAACATTCTCTGCTTACTCAGTGCGTCTGCCACCACATTACCCTTGCCAGGGGTATAAGCAATCTCAAAGTCATATGATGCTAGGAACTCCATACACCTTTGTTGCCTTAAATTAAGATCCTTCTGCAAGAACAAGTATTTGAGAGATTTATGATCAGTGTACAATTTGAACTTCTCTCAAAGAAAATAATGGCGTCAATCCTTAAGTGCGAATACTATGGAAGTTAGCTCGAAGTCATAGGTAGGGTAGTTCTTTTCATGAACTCTTAGTTGTCTACCTCCATAACATACTGCCCTTCCCTCTTGCATCAGAACCGCCCCAAGCCCTGTACCACATGCATCAGTGTATATTGTAAACACTTTGTTCCCATCGGGAAAGGTCAAGACTAGGGTTGTTATCAGTGCCCTCTTCAATTGCTGGAAAGAAACATCACAATCTATATCCCATGAAAACATCAGATTCTTCTTCGTCATCCTGGTGAGTGGGGCTGATATCTTTGAGAAGTCCTTTATGAACTTCCTATAATAGCCTGCCAATCCAAGAAAACTTCTCACCTCCGTTGCATTCTTTGGGATTTTCCAATCTTGAACTGCAACTACCTTTGCGCGATCTACTGCTATCCCATCCTTAGAGGCTACATGCCCTAGAAATCTCACCTCTTTTCTCCAAAAATGGCATTTGGAGAATTTCGCCTTAAGCTGATGCGCACGGAGAGTTTTCAAGACTTCTCTCAAATGTTAGGCATGTCCTTCCTCGCTCTTCGAGAAGATCAAGATGTCATTAACTAAGACCACAACGAACTTATTTAGAAACTCTTGAAACACCCAACTCATCAGATCAACAAAATAGGCGGGTGCATTCGTCAACCCAAAAGGCATAACGAGCCATTCAAAGAAACCATCTAGAGGCCTTAAAGCGGTCTTGTCTATAATATCCTCGGCCACCATCAACTGATGAAACCCCATTGCCAAGTCTAACTAAGAGAAAACTGATGAACCAACAAGCTGGTCAAACAAATCATCTATCCTCGGGAGTGGGTGCTTGTTCTTCTTTGTGAGTTTGTACAACTCTCTATAGTCTACACATAAGCCAAGCAAACCATCCGCCTTAGTTGCGAATACCACTGGAGCACCCCATTCAGATATGTTTCGCCTAATAAACCCTTTCTCAAGTAGCTCCCCTACTTGCTTGCTGAGCTCCCTCCTTTCTCCTGAAACCATATAGCGCACAAGAAATGCAACTAGCTTTGCATTGTCTACCAAGTATATACCAAAATCGATCTCGCGCCTCGTAGGTAATCCTCGAACCTCATCAAAAATATCAGAATACTCACGGACTACTGGTACAGATTGCAGATCATCGATAGATGCATCAAGTGACTCTAGGAAACTAAGCATGATAGACCCCTTTGGGTCACAAGAAATCTAGAGGGTCTTCCCATGGAAAGTCAAAAGTCTAATGACCCTCCTCTCACAATCCAGAATGGCACAATACATGGCTAGCCAGTCCATCCCTAGAATCAAACCATAGCCCATAAAACCGAGCACATATGCGTTGCATTCAAACTCGATGCCTAACACAGATGTTCTCAAATCCCGACAAATCATGGACAAATGAGCCGAACCACCAATGGGGTTTGAGACAATAATGGGATCCACTACCATACTAGTATTAAGGTGCAAAGACTCAACCACATAATCCGATATAAATGAATGCGAAGCACCAGAATCAAAACGAGTTCTAATAGGATGATTGGAAAGAGAAATCAAACCTTCCACGGAAACTTTCTTACCTCTATCTGGAGCACTGGTCACGAGAGCATGCACCTGCCCTCCCGAAGCTCTTACCCTTTGATCATGTCCTTGCTTCTTTGGGCACTCCTTAGAAAAGTGTACGATCTCTCCATAACTTAAGCAAGCATTCTTCCTTCTTTTGCAGTCCTTGATCAAATGACCCTCGCGTCCGCAATTATGGCACTTCCTCTTCTCCTTAGCCTTGTCGTTCTCTCCTCCCTTCTTTTGTTGTTGCTGTTGTACTTTCTTAGGCCATACTTTCTTGTTTTGTGTTTCCTCAACCTTAACTTCCTTCTTTTCAGCTTTATCTTCCTCATGCATCAAGGCCATATCAATGAGCCTTTCAAAAGTTGCTTCCATTGGAATATGAGACATAGCTAACCCGTGGAGGGGTTCATTTAGTCCTCTAGAAAACTGCAAAGCTTTCTTATGTAGGGTATCTTCTAGCTCCAACGCAAACCTCACTAGTTGGTTGAATTTGTTAACATACTCTTTGACAGTCATGCCTCCTTACTTGAGTGCCAGAAAGCTTTCCATTTGCATGCTTTTCTCAGCTTGATAAAGAAACTTCATTTCAAACCTTCGCCGAAAATCATCCCTAAGTCTCCATTGAACGTCCTGCTTGCGTCACTTCCTACTAGAACGAAGCTTCATCTTTCAGTAGCCAGACGGCTAAATGAATCTTCCTACGATCGTCCACTTCGAAAATTCCAAATAGATCCTCCGTCTCTTTGAGCCAATTCTTGCCTTTACGAACGTCTCGGTTCCACAGAATGGCTCTCCTCCCATGGCACGAAAATCTTTGCAGATCTTAGAGAAATTATCTACTTGCAGAGGAGGAGGAGGAACGACGGGTGCAGCTAGGGGAGGAACGTCAGCTTGACCACCGGCAGGCGTCGTGCCCTCTAGGTAACTACGGAACTAGCTTGGTATCGTAACGCCTTCAGGAATATTAGGTTCTCCAGACATGCTGAAAAGGAAAAAGATTCAGACAAAGGATCGAAAGATATTACATATGGCTTTGGGGAAACATGTTTTTCAAAACAGACTTTGAAGATGCTTTCTTTTAAAAACCTTTTTGAAAATAATTTTCAAAAACTTTTATCTAATCCGATAACCTTCAGCTTTGATACCAAGTGTGACACCCTCGTCCATTAATGTCACTCATTAAGAGAATGCATTAAGTTTCATGAAGCGTTATAGATAAACAAAAACACAAACATTACAAGACATATATAAAATAGCAACGGAATTTAAAACTTTATTGATTATAAAGCATCGTAGTTCAAAACATGGTCACATCATTTGTTTGAAGAAAAAATAAAACCCAGTACATCATTAAAATTTCTTTCTTGTACTTAGAACATCATAGTACAATAGCAAAAGAAGCATAATTCCCTAAAAAAACATAGCCATAGTAGAAAAGATAAGAGCTCGAGCAATACATCTAAGCATCTTCAAGAAGAATGAAAGCAGAATCCTGATCAAGCTTGAGTATTCCCACCCTGAGAACCTTGGGGTGGAACGAAAGAGAAAGAAGAGGAAACAAAATGGGTCTGACATAAAGTCTGGCGAGTCTAGTTACTTTTAGCATATAAATATGTAAAAGTATCATGATAGGCATATAAAGTGGATAAGAGAGATAACATCCTAAAAGGCAGGTATTACAAGGTAAGCAGGATAAACATGATAAAGTAATGATAGAGTATATTACACTTCTCTAATGATTTCTATGCACCAATACTAGTGTCTTATTAACAAGATGATCCCCAACAAGTATAAGATGGGACTCAGGTGTACTTTTAATGAGAGGTTTTCACCTTACACAAGCAACAGGCAGCCCAACATACTGGAGTTACCCCTAAGGATATTAATGGGCTCCCCAACATACCAGAGTCTACACGTACCCTAATCACTATTCTAATCGATCGGCTCACTACTCCGTAGATACTATGTGTTGGCCCCATAGTAGGATGTATCACTTCCTAAAGTGGCAACCCTACGTTTTCAGGATATGCACAACCATATCTACAGGTGTCACGGCATCTATACCTCTTCTGCCGGACCCATGTACGCACATGACCCAGTCAGAATGCACCGCCCAAGCCGTCCCCTACGTTTGGATCTCTTACAATCAGCCCAGTAAGCGTGCCCCGACTTCGACCTAATTTGGAGTACTCGTTTGATACCTACATATGGGTTACTGACTGAAACGGGTCACACACACAAGATGATACAAGCTTCCCCCTACGCTTGCATCCCCACTAGGTTTTCCATAGGTTATGTCATACCAGAGTAAAAGATTGCATAACCCCACAGGTTAAGTTTGTGGGCCTATATATATAAATATTACCCACCCACACAAGATTTACTTAACCCACCCACTGTTTCAAACAAGTGTACTTAACCCCCACTCAATTTAACATATACAATCCTTATGAATTCAACTAGGTTAAGTATTCCAATTCATTACCATATTATATTCATTTATGGTTACAATGTGCTAGACCACCCACGTTAAGCCTACCACTTGTGGATGCTGGATATGCCGGTTGGATCCTGACAGACTTCTCCCACAAGTCGGGCTTAACCTTGTATCATAGAACGTCTCGTATTTATGCACTTAGACCCATCATATTAGATTCACCACTTGTGGTCGCTAGATATGTTGGTCGGTTCCAAGCACTTCCACCACAAGTGTAATAAAAACTCGTGTCTAAGTACGGTTACAATTTCTAATTACTGTAATTCTAGGCATTTCAATTATTAACCAAGCATTCCTATGTCGTTATAGGTTTTCATGCCCCTTTCCCAAGTTATGTTCACAATGAACCATATGCCCCAAATTCATATTCATATATTTCATTCAAGTTATGGCCAAATTTCCCAATACAAGTTATGCCCTAAATTTAATGTTTTTCCCTCGTTTTCAATTTAACGTGTTTGCATATTTCAGCGGCATGCCTAGGACGAAGGTATCCTGGCTATAAAAAAATAAAAGGGGAAAAGATGAAGGGAAGAGGACAGAAATGATCATACTAACAAGATCGACGTATAATGGCAGAAATAGACATAAACATATAGTGGCATAATGACAAGATAGGCATATAGGAGAAGATCTAACGAACATTTGACAATAGAACTGATTCTAACATAATAGGGACATCATAAACATGCATGATGAGACCTAAACAATGAATTAGATATCCAACTAATAACAAATCTGATTTAGCTACAAACATAATAGGAACAGGCATGAGGCGATCTAAACAGTGAATTAGATCTACAAACAATGGCAGATCTGACACGAGAAATAGGTATAGGTTTAGATCTAGTTCATGGCCATGTCAGAATAACTTATATAAACAAGTTATAGCAGATCTGATATGATTCAAATGGTCATAGGCATAGATCCAAGTTATAGTCATGTCAAGATTTACCTTTTAAATATTTAGATCTAAAATTAACATGGACTCATCGTGATTGGATCTAGAAAAATAAAAGAAAAGAATTGCTGATGTTGAATCGCATATCTCTAAACTTGAATAACTCTAGTTGATTGTTGAAGAAGAAAAGACTTGGTTTAATCTGGGCAGAGGCAGCATCTAGTTCTCCATTATTTTTGGTGTGGAGAAACAAGAGAAACATGCCATATATATAGCTGTCACCAAACCCTAATCTGCCCAGATCTACCGTAGGGGGGTCGACCACCCCCCTTAAGGGGTCAACACCCCTAGGTGGGAATTTTCCCGCTCTCCCAATTTTCTGCATTTTGAAATGTTTTGAATTTTCTGGACCTATTTTATTCATATATATTCTCCTTATGCGTATACAAACTTCAAACATTAATAACTTCTTCATATGATGTCCGTTTTATGCGAACCATGTGTCTATTTTGACCAGAATTCCGAGACAAAAGTAATGACACAGTTCGTTTCCCTTAATTTTGAATATTAAATTAATTATTCTTTAATTTATCATTTTTAGTGTTGTTAAAATTACGGGGTGTTACAGTGAAGGTAAAGTTTAAAGAAAGAGGGAAAAGATAGAGAGCGAGAGACTGGAAATTATATGTCAAATTTTCATTTTGGACCCAAAAAATTTCGTTTTGGAGCACGATAAAAAATTTAGATTTGGAACCAACGGAGAATTTGCATGTCCCACATACCATATACCCTTCTATAATTGATATTTATTCGAGATTTAGAAATTAAAAGAAAAATTTATATCAGAAACATACTGACTATAGGATTTAGATCATAGGAGATTACTCCTCTAAATTCCGCCATTTGGTTGCAAATTCGTTCAATCTAACAAAAAAGCCTTCGAGATTACTACATGCATCCGCCTATAGTAAGTATTAAAAAAATTCAAAAACATTCAGATCCGTACTCAAGAAATAAAATATTATCTCATATTTGAAAAACAAATTTAAATGTGGATACGTTCACATTCGCATTCGATAATTATCCATTCGAATACAGTCAGAATTATACTTATATTTGTGTAGTTGAATAGATAAAATTGCTGTCATTTACCATTTTATATAAGTAAAATAACTTAATATATATCATTTTAATCATTTTTCAATACTAACTTCACCTATTATTATAAAATTTTATAATTAATAACTATTACAGTATTCAATAACGATTTATTTATAAATTATTAATTAGTAATTAGATATTCAGTATTAATTTATTCATGATTATTAATTTAATAACTAATTATTAATTAATTATACTTGCTAGTATTAATTATCAAATGTTAAGATTACTTATTAAATATTAAGTATTATTTACTAACTAAACATTTAATATTAATTACTTGTTAAATATTAAATATTAATTACCAATTAATTACTAATGTTAAATATTAGACATTTATTACAACGAGCATTATCTGCACGTTGTAAAATAGACATCTATTACAACGGGCCTGAATTGACCATCGTAATAGCAATTTATTATACAACGAGCAATCATTGCCCGTTGTAAAAAGGGTGCTGTATAGGACCTCTATTACAACGGTCACAAAAATGACCATTGTAATAACATTCTATTACATTGGGCAGCAGATGCCCGTTGTAAAACAGACGTTGTAATAAGGCATTTTTGTTGTAGTGAAATCTTGAAAGCTAAAAAATGTCTTCATTTTTATGCTCCAAAAATCATAATTTTCACCTTTAGAAACAGAGACGGAAATAGATAGACATTGAACGATATTTGTCATCGCTTCAAATTAATTGGAAGTGATGTAAAATAATGTAAGTAATTTTTAATAATTGGAAGATATTTGTTTTCGTCCACTATGTGAATGAACGAAGCTCCGATACCAGTGTTTGTAGTAGTAGCGGAAAATAATTGAAAATAGTCGAATAGTTGAAAGCAAAACTTAAGAAAGATATGACTTGAAGTGTTTTAGTAATGCAACAACTTTATTGCTTTTAAGTTGTAGTGCACCATTACAATGTGTCTCTTACTCTATTTATACGCGTCTCACAGTAATATTTTTTTATTTGAAATATTCTAGATTTTACATTCTAGACACATCAAGTAATGATGATGCATATGACAATTTGTTAATTTCTCTAGGATCCAAGAAATTTGTAGCACCTTCAAAATATGAAGGAAATTTGAAAAGAGATAAATACAAGAAATGATAACCCTGGCTGACGGCGCTTTAATAAAATAGGGTAAATGCTAAAACGGTGAAAGCGATAATATAATTCACTCTATAACATGTAAATAGATCCTCACTATAAACATATATCAACTATTTTTTCAGCATCGAATCCGTCAACAAATAGTAATAAACCATGATCGAGTCATGATCCTACTTTCTAACAAAATGCATACGTGTTAACGGCAATTCAGATGGAATCCCCTCTGAAATTATACATCAATAAATAATCACTCTAAGCAGGAACCGGTGCTGCAAGCGAAGAGCCTTGTTCAGAAGAAGAACTGACGGGAGCACCATCGCCCAATCTACTTTTTCTTTCCTTTCTTCTCGATTGTTTTGGAACATTAGGCAAATTCGTCACCGAAGATTCGGATTCAAGCTGACCGCCTGCATCGGCATCCGAGTGCTTTTTCCGGTGCCGTCTGCTAGGTCGAGCTTCGGATCCTCCGTGGTTCGAAGATTCGGAGGCGTCGGAAGATTTATGCCTATGACGAGACCCCCGCGACCGACCGCGCGTTGAAGAGTCGGATGTTGTGGATTCTTCTGACGTGTTCCGGCGAGATCGACGAGGCTTTGGCGATGCGGCCATGTCGCTACCTCCAAGAGGGATCTCTGAAACGTTAACAAAATCAGATGGATACTATTTTTATCAATGTAGTTCCAAAATTTTCATGTTAAAATGGTAGAAATGGAAATAACAACTCTGACCTTGAGATGCGGATTTTGGAGATCCAACCTCCCGTCCTTCTAGGCCAAACGACGAGCTAAGCGGTGCAGAATGGAAATCATTCATCTATCATTTAATAACCACTCGAGTAAAGATGACATTATGGAGAAGAAAATGATGTATTATGTAAAACATACATATGTATCATTGTTCAAATAGTTAAAAAAAATTGACACGGTACGAGATATCACAGATTCGAATCTGTCTTAGGTGATTTAATGCACTTGTTATGTCATATACTATATAGAATTCTATTAGAAAAAACCAAGTATGCATGGTTTGACATACCCAGCTTGGATTGGCTGGTGAAGGGCCGTCGTGTCCGATATGGGCGACGTGCTTAACGTCCGTAGGGTTACCGATGACCATCTCATGCTCCTTTTCACCCTCTACATGGATGGCATATTTTGTGATCTCGTAGAAATCAAAACCATAAAAAGAGAGGCATTCAAATTGTTTAACAAGATGTAATATGCTTACCAAACATTTGAGAAATGTATCTTAAACCTTTTATCAGGCCTTTGGCTTTTACAGGAGGTCGATCCAACATTTCTTTAGTTGAAATATGATGATTACAAAATGTACCTTAAGAAATAAAAGCTACTCAAATCCACCTTCAAAACAATCAAAGCTTATAATGTCTGGCAACTGTTCTCATTCCATCACTTGAATAGTTTTGAGGAGAAAGAAAAGAAAAGGGTTGTTCCTCAATCCAAGGCTGTTAGAGAAGAAAAGGCCTTGAATTGGGTGAACAATGCACGTAGAACTGGTACAACTGCAGAGGTATTATTATTATTATTCTTGTTTTGAAAAAATAGTATGAAATTAATTGTGGTGTGAAATTAAGATCTGTTATTCTGTTTCGTTTTACCTGTTCGAGCGAATTGTTTCTGGCCATGAGTTATTTAATGGCAAATGCATATATTCCGGGATATTGGAAGTAAAAAAAAATCACCTTAACTATTCATGTCAAATAATATGAAAGGCCCTTCCAGACTTCAACCATTTTGTGCCCTAAAGACTTATTACTTAAGGACTCGTCATTCCAACCCTAAGCAGATTAAACAAGTAACATGTTCTACTATTACTCCTCAACAAGCAAGGACGACGTCCCATTATCATTTTCAGGTGTAACCACCCAAGACTAGCTTCTCTTAAAGAGCAAAATTCTTTGTTTGAATACAATGTCTTTAAAGACCTAAAATCTATATTACTTGCCAAAAACTCTAAAGTTGTCCCCTTTCTAGCTTCTTTGCAATATCATCATCGTCATCATACTCATGTTCCTTCGCTTTGCCGTATCATCAACCTCGACATCTTCATCGAATTCAACTTCATTGAATACTTCATTGTTAAGTGATCTCATATTATAGCATCTTCTATTATTCAGAGTAATATGTTGTTCTATGAAACATTATTGTAAGACTGGTTTTCGGTTATAATCATATCCTCTTGAGTGACCGTCTGGATTTTGTTTTAATGACAGTTAACCAATTGCAATTATTGTTGTTCATGATAGGACAAGGCACAAAATAGCACAAATGGATCGTTTACGATATATAGTCTTTTTTATGGTTTACGTGAATTAAGAGAATATTCTTTATGTATATGACCTACTCTTACATTAGGAGTTGAATCTAAGCAATTACATTTGAATAATAATGATACATACATACATACATACATACATACATATATATATATATATATATATATATATATATATATATATACATATATATATATATATACATATATATATATATATATATATATAACTTGAAGTTTGTTATGAGCTCATATCATAAATTATGCATATATTATTTAGTAATTCAAAAAGTCGACTGACATAAATATTGAATGATCTGAAGTCATGTGTGTATTCAAATGATCTATATAAATAGAAAATTCATCCAAGTTGTTAGATCAATAAAAGAAAATAAGTAATATAATATGGATGCATCTTATCAACCAATGGAAGCGTTGTTTCCTACAACTGAAATACATATAATGTACTTGCTAGCAATAATGTATCAAAAATAAGAATTCAAAGAGGACTTATTATTTAATGTGGCAATGTTTGTCAACATTGAGGGGGAGGATAAAGGGATACAAATTTATTATTAGTGTTAAATATTTGTTAACATATAGAATGATGCAAAATATTAAGAAACTTAAATAAATTATCAGTTATATCCCTAGTAGACTTCCTACAATATATAGATTTGAACCCCCGAAGGATCAAAAGGTAAAAACACAGCTGAAATGTGGTATAAAAATTAATTCAAAATATTTTTGGAGTAAGTCATAAAGATGTCAAACAAAGAAGGCCAATGTTTTTACAGAATAACTTAAGGGTGTTTTGAAAGAAACCCAAGACATGTTGTCAAATAACCCTAGAAGCGATTTAGGTACCTAAAACATAATAAACAAAGAGATCTCAAAAAATCATATCGAGAACTGATAATAAATAATCATCGATGATAAATTTGTAAATAAGCATTTATGTTAATTAATAGATTAATTAAAAACCTTGAATTAGGAGAGAACGTGATTGGCCATCATGAATCCTTTACTAAATGAAAAATGTGGGCCTGTAGTTCGCAAAATATAATTAGAATGTGTATGTAAAATGGCAAAAGCGCATTAAAATTACTGAAGCACAATACAGTGTCAACAACATGTTATATGTCATGAGCATTATACTTTCAGAGATAATTGAATTGATTAAAGTAGTGAGAGTGTTTAACATATTTAGAATACTCTGAAGGTATAAACGATAAAAGTATACAAATTTCAATAGAATGTAAATAACTTTAATAGTGATAAAGAATTCAAAGAACAAAAAATATAGATTACAACATTCTTTTAAATATTATTGTGATGAAAATCTTGATATAATTCATGATAAGCAGATTACTTTCTACTTTTAAGAATTGTTGTAATGAAACTCATAATAACCTTTGAAGTGGTAATTGCAATGCAAAATTTATTAAAATATATATGTTTCTAGAGAATATAAATAATATTTGTGGTTGTAAAGAATGCCAAGGACATGGATGATAGATTACAACATTCTTCTAAGTATTGTTGTAATGACAATCTTGATATACTTCAAGATGAATAGATTACTTTCTACTTAGTGTTGTTGTAATTGAACTTGTCTTATTCATTGAATATGTATTGCAATATGCAGACCTGATTAAAACACAAAATTGTAAGCATATGAAGTATATTTATAAATAAATACTAGTAGTTTATAAAGTGCAAACAAAAGGCTCTTTTAATTAAAAAAGTGTGCTTGAATCATGAAAATGCACATGAAGTTTTTAAAGGAAAATTTCATGAACAAGTATCTATAAGCAATTTGAGTTATTGAAAGAAGAATACAAATTCAGAAGAAATTATAAAATCAATGGGAACATCCATAAGTATGTTATAATGCACCCTTTTTTCTTAACTAAGTTTTATCCCATTGGGTTTTCTTAAAAAGGTTTTAATGAGGTATTGTCTTGAACCAGAAGCATCAACCCAAATAGTAACATATGAAAATCAGTTATAAAGTACTTTTTTCTTATTTAAGATTTTTTCCATTGGGTTTTTCTTATTAAGGTTTTAACGAGGCATTACATTGATCTGGAAGTATCAAACTCCATTTGATATAGTGAATTATTGAAATATGACATTATATATTGTACTCTATTTCCTTCACTTTAAGATTTTTTCCATCGGGTTTTCCTTAGTAGGGTTTTAACGAGGTAGCATTTTGATTCAAAAATATCAAACACCTTTTGATGTAGTAAACTATTATTTATGAAGACAATACAACTTGCGTGGTTCAGATTCTAGTAGATTGTATCAAGAGTGATAGGACGCAACACATTTTTCTTCACACATAAACTACAAAAGGACAACAAGATATGCATGAAATAAATTTAATCTCAAGAAAGCTGGACAGATCTATTTCCAAAGGCACTTTCAAAATTAACGTTTAACAAGATAATGTATAAAAAAATTGATAAAGAAGAAAAATGTTGTTTTCATTCACTTCAGGTGTACTAAACCAAGATAAATGTTGGATTTGAACTTTATACGATCTTCGGGATGCGTATTTTCTTTATAAATGTTTTTCTAAGAAACAATAAATTATTTCTTTTGGAAATACGAATTATATCTCAAAACATCATCCAAAACAAAAAATATCAAAATGAAAACTGTATTTATAAAACATGTACAGATCTGAAAAATTAAAATCAATATAATGAGATTTGAAAATAGATCTACTAAAACATAAGTCCAAATCTAAAAAGTAAATAAATAGATCTAGAACTTTATATAAAGGATACGTAAATCCAAATCTAAATTAACTGCAAAAACAAATCTAAAGAGGTAAAATTAGAAAATTTCAAACATGATTTCATTAAATAAGTAAAAGGGAGAGATAGATATGGTTTCAGTAATTGGTTAAGAAAAGTTTATGCTTTGGACCACATAAACTTCACAAAAAATGATATCATTATTACATGCACTTATATTGAATTATAGACCCTTTGCTATATGCAAATATTAAAATGCACTTATATGATTTGAGGCTTTATTTTAGCTTTTGAAGGCTTTAACTTTTTAACTTTTTGCATATAAACTTCAGGTTCCTCATTTGAAAGAATCATGAGTTTCAATTTCACTTCCAATGAAAAATCAATATTGCTATTGAATTTAAATGCTACACCATTATATTTTATATCAATAGTTTTGTTGCGTATACATAAATAACATTTTTTTCAAGAGATATTCTATCTTCAGTCTTTCCAAAAGTATTACATATGAAAAGTAATAGTAGATCGATAAAGAAAAAATTAGATCCACGTTCATATCATCAATAATGAAAATAACATTTATAATCAACGCTCCATCAAACTTAATTTGAAAAACTTAAAATTAGATCCGCAAAAGATTGAAAGAATATATTTGAACACATCTCTGGGATCAACGAAAATGATTAAATCTAAAAAAAATAGATCCATTAGAACCCAATCTAGATCTACATTTTTTTTAGAAAAGACAAATCTAGAAGTTTGAATCAAGAATTCTTAAGTAGAAAATAATTGCATGACAAATTTGTAGGTCCATTAATCAAGGATTCTCAGATAGAAAATAATTACAGAACAATTTTAGAAATCCATGAATTAAGAAACCTCAAATAAAAATTACTCACATGACAAATCCATTAATGTAGATCTAGAAAATTTTAAATCCGGATATAAACAAATTAAAATAGATATAATAGAATCTCGTGCTGATAACTTGTTATGAAATAAAACAAGAACAGATAATAAAAGAAAAAAGCCATTAAAAAGAACAGAAGATATTAAGAAGCCATTAAAGAGAACATAAGATATTAGGAAGAGAGCTTGTATTTCTATTGATTCATATCTATTTACGACACACATGAGCTCTTTATTTATAGACTTCACATGTCCCAGTAATTACAATAATGTCCCTTGTATTAAGCGTATTCATCTTTAATATTCTAATATGTTAAAACAAAACTATGATATTACAGAATAATCTAGCTCGATTAATATTGCAAAGTATTGCCACGCTCATTGTCTTTGACACATATTCGGTATTGTAAGCTTTTACTGGCAAACTCGTTTCTGTGAAATTTAATGCCGTTTACGTAGAAGATGGCATTTTGTGTACTTCATCACTGGACCAAATACAAGAGATTTATAAAAACAAGTGTTATAACATGCAATTCGCGCGTGATAAACGATACATCTTTTGCACGTGAACTATGCTTTATGAACTGTATAAATTTAACACATTTAGATGAAAATGATTTGTATGAATTTGTTGTTATATTTTTACATTGAAACCATATGTTGCTAGGTTGATTTTTTAGTTGCATTCTCTAATATTTTATTATTTTTAATTTTTAGCTGTGTTATTAATTAATAAAAAAAACAATGTATTAAAAAATTGTTTGTTTGTTGAATCTTATTTTTAATAAGATTAGTTAGCTGTAAAAATGTAACTAAAATTTGTAAAAATGATTTAATTGTTAGATCATATTTTTATATAACATATAAATTTAAATATATCAAGAGGCGTTTTTGAAAGTTTGCGATCAAACCAAAAGTTTGAAAATCAATTATTAATAATGTTAAAATCATGTTTTATTAGAATGAATTTTATTTCTAAATTTTTAGTTGCAGTATCTAATATTTTATTATTTTTAACCTTTAGCTATGTTGTTAATCAACAAATAACGATGTTTTAAAAATTGTTGATTTGTTGGACTTTTTGTGAATTTGTTGAGGAGGGACACTGATTGGAGTCGTAAAACCCTCCCTAGTGCACCTAACCCGGTCTGCGATCACCACATAAGTGGCTAATCTTAGCGTATGCACATGGTAAGCTCTTAACTTGCCGTTCTGGGTTTCGAACTCGCGCCACTGTTACCATGGCGTAAAGTCCTTAACCGCTGGGCTATTGCTGCGGAAATTTGTTGGATATTATTTCTAAGTGATAATTAAGATTAGTTAGTTGTAGAAATGTAGTTTAAATTTGAAAAAATACTTTAATTGTTAAATCATATTTTCATGTAACATAAATAGTAAGGAATAAGTTTCCTCTTCTCCGATGGGGACTAGGGTTTTCCCCGTCGCTGCCTCTTTTATTCTTCAGCTCCATTTTATCTTCGCTCATTTTCCCCCTCATCTTCTTTTACCATCCAGCTCCCTCTATTCATTCTTTGATCCCCTTTATCCCTACCCTAGATTTCCCCTTATGGATTTGGTGCTTTACCTCATCTTTGAGTATTCTGTTTCTCGATTTTACCTTTATCCGACCTTTATTGGTGACATTATCTTCATCGCACTTTCTACTTCACCTTCCCTATCCAATTACATTTCGTTGTAGCCCTAATTCCGCTCGCAAACCCCTTTTTTCCCTTCTTATTGCCATAACTCATTGAATTCCTTATGTTCCATCGATCCCTGTTTTACTTGACTCGTAGCTTTTTCTATTCGCGACTGCACCATTTTTTGGCTGTAACCCTACTATGCCCATGTTCCACCCTAGTTTTCTCATTCTTGCACCGAAAGGAAGGCCATCTCCACATGTTTGGACGTCGAATTTGGATTGAGTAATCAACGTGCTAGTGCTTGACTGTTTTGTTTTCTTTGTTCGAGTAGGTGGTGTTTTTTAGTTATCGGTCTAGTATCTGGTTGTTGTTGGTTGTACTTGCTTGCATCGTCTACAGTCAGGTGAGTGTCAAATACCGTGAGCGTTTCATCTTATCTGGTATGGTTGGTTGTCCGTCCAGTGGGTTTGCTTTTGTACTTTGTGGTTGTTTGTTTGGTGTTTGTGGCTTGGGATTTGACTGTGCTTTTACTGAAGCTTTGTTTCCACCTGTTGGTATTGGTTTTTATTTCATTTGTTAACGTTGGAAGATGGACGTGATTCCGCTATGAAGTGGTAGTAGTCCGGTGTTTGCCTTGTTCTACTTATTGTATTCATTGTTAATCATCACCCTCTACATGGTGCTTGGAAGTCGTCCCATGGTAGCCTTGTGCTACTTTTGCTTGCTTTGTTATCTTGTAATATTCACTCCCTGCACGGAGTAAGGATGTCCATCTTGTTGGTGTAAGGATTTCCGTCATGCATGGCGTTTTATGTGTTTATTTAGTGGTTTAGGCAAGTAAGCCTATCTCATGTTGTGTAATTAGTGTAGTTTTCTAATTTAGTAGCTAGGCATCCAACCTAACTCCTAGGCCTTTTATGTATCTATTACTTATTGTGATGATAAAGTGGACCATCCACTTTGAAAACCGACTGGCCTTGCCAAAAATAAAATAAAATATTTAGGGGTAATTTTGAAAGTTAACAGTCAGACCAAAAGTTTGCTCTTGTAAGCCAACTTTTAATAAACATATTTGAAATAAATCAATTTCAATGAGTTAATTTACTTTTTAAGATTTAAAACCAATAAATTTCAAATAATTTTTTAAAACGAATCCATTTTTTTAATATTTCATTTAATAAATTTAAATTTATAAATTTTATAAACATTTTGTTAGACCGAATTCAGTGTTTATCATTTAGTTTTCTACCCTATGGCCAAATAATTTTTGTTTCTGGTTTCAATTTCAGTTACATGAGTATATACCATTTCAACTCGTATCCAAGGTCATATGTATATATCATTTCAATCTATTTTTCAGTTCAAGTATTCAATGTCCAAAGAATGTATATAACAACTTATATATTGCAATGATATATATATATATATGGTGGAAACAAAGATACGCCATAGTCAATAACAATAACTATCAAAAAACACTCAATCAATCATCACATCAATGTAACGATTCACTTTCCCAACCATCAAAATTCGACACTAAATACGACCTTGTACTTCAATGTCAAACTTCCAATCGTGGAAAACGTACATAGATTATTAGAGCTAAAAGAAAATAAAAAAGAAAAGAACAGAAGAAATCATAGAATCTCACAGTGGAGTTGAAAACATAAAATAATAGTAATGACAAATGAACTGTCACTTCAAGATACAATATATATCTGAGTCAAAAACAAATCCTATCAATTGGACATTTATAAAATTCTAACCTTACAAGTGTTGATAGGTAAATATAATACAACGGATGTATAATAATATGATACACGAACTTCCAACTCCACTCCATAAGCTCCATATCCAACTGAAACCAACATGGAAACTAGCTCGGTTTGTAACAACCCTGATTTTTGGAATCAATTTAAAATTTTATAATGATTTTTTTAAGAATTAAACACTCAGAATTTAATATAAATGAAGTTTTAATGTAAGAATTTAAAATTTAATTAAATCGAACACGTAATGTTGTGGTAGTTTGAAAATTTTGTTTTGAACTTCAATTGAATATACAGAATGTAATATAAGATGGATTTTAGTAGAAACATAAAACGTTAGAATCTATTTAGTAATATCTTTCTAACAAATGTGAGAAATCGAAATTTCATATTATAAATTGTAACTTATGTCCAGATTAAAATTTAAAATAGAAGCTATGGAATTTATTAATATTTTAATATTATTTAAGCCCTTAAAAATGACCAAACGACCTCCGTTTTCGACGAAACCCATTTTGTTGGATCCGAAACGTCAATAATTATTGTCAGGTTTTAAATTTCAAGTCAACTGGAATTAATATACACGCGTAGTAAATTTAAACGTGTGTTCAATTTCAGTTCTAAATTGAATAAGCTAGTTAAAAGGCCATGTTGGCTAGCTTTGTGACCAAACCACCAAGAATATAAGCGTTAGTATTTGGATGGACAAGGATGCACATGCGTGTGAACTCAAAAGGAAGCACACCGGTTCGTGACACGCCTAGGTGAACCCCGTTCGTGATCCAGCCGTTCCCGTCCGCTCGTGACCTCCGACCACGACCCGCTGGTGTCTTCCATCTACGACCCGCTCATGACCAAGTACCACGAACCAACTCTAAACTCAGAAGATAGTGGCCACGACCTAGTCACCCACGAACCGGAACCTAAGGATCTAGCAACACGTGTCCACAACGGCCATATTGACCATTCCTCCACCCACTCATGAACAGCTTCGAGACCTTCGGGATTTGTGCCACGTGTCTTCACGAACCGCCTGTAGAAATCACCTATAAATAGCCCAATACTTGGCATTTTTCAGGATCTTTTGGCAATTCTGAGTATTGTTTCCACCATTAATGTTTCTCCATCATTTCTAATCAATAATATCTTGAAATCATTGAGTGAATTACCATTGTAAAAGTGAAATTGAGAGGAAATTATTGATTGTACTTGCATTCAAACGTATAATCAAAGACATATAAAGTGGACGTAGGCTCTTTAAAGTCGAACCACTATAAATTTGGTGTGTTTGTTGCATTTTCTTTCATTTCTAGTTATTATTCTCTGCAATTTTACACAATTTGGGTGTTAGAGCCATAATTTGGTCTAACATTTTGGTGCTTCCATTGAGAATTGAAGTCTCAACATATTGGATTATTGCTTTACTATTTGGATATTCAAGTCCAAAGAAAATAGTCCGAACTTTCACTGTTTTGGTTTTTGAAGATTTTAGCAAAGTCGAGACGTTATGGCCGCAAAGAAATCAAAGAATACACAAACTTCCCGAGCAAACGAGGCTAAAGAAGAGAGCAATCAGGAGCAGGTTGAGGTGAGCTCCCCAACTCGTGGCTTGTAGGGGGTCACGACCCGCTCGCAGATGGTCACCAAGAGCCGCCGAGCTGAGGTCATCACGAACCGTCCACCAGATGCCTTCACGAACCGCCAAGGAGATGGCACCACGAACCGCTCTCCTGAGGGGGTCACGAAACGCCCTCACCAAGGGACCACAACTCGACCCGGAAAGAAGATTATGGCTCATCCTGCTCGTGCTCGTGCTTCTGCTTGACCTAGTTCAAGTGCTTTACGTCCAACGGCGACTACTGATGACCAACTACATGCCTCTACTCCAGTAACTGAGGGGTATCTCTCTCGTGTGCTTGATATGTTGGAAAGGACGAATGATGAGTTGGCAGCTCAAAGACAAGAGAGTTCTCTGTTACAACAGAATATTATTGTGATGGGCATACGAATTGATGATCTCCAAAGGCAGAGGACACCTCTGCCGGCCCATCCTCTTACTCCAGATTACTCATCTTCGTCGTTGGAGCCTCCAAGACCTCCACGGCGATCGTTGGAAAGGGCTGAAAATGTGGAACAACTTTGATTTGGATCACTTCCTTCTCGAGAAGAGGCGGCGCTCAATCTGGGACCTGACAATCGTAACTTGAATAATCCCGCTCCGGTACCTAGGAATCAGGGCATTGTTGACCCAGTTCAGAATCAACCATTACAACCCCTTCGCCGCGTGATTGACCATGGAAACAGGGGGCAATGAAGCTCTACTCAGGCCCCGGACTTCGTGGCAGCACATCGAAGAGATATTGGAGGGCCCCGCAGGGCAAGGAGCGCTGATCCCGAATCCACCTTGACCAATGCTGATGTTGAAGCAATGGTGAGGCAGATCATGGCAGATAGCCATGGGCAAAGAAATGAAGATTGGGGTATAGACCGCAGTCATACGCCATTCACTGATGATATACTAGATGTTCGGTTCCCAAGATGATTTACTATGCCAACGATGAACCGCTATTCAGGCAGGACGGATCCGGTCTAGCACTTAATGAGATATTCATGGTATAAGAATGTCGCAGCTGCTCCCGACGCAGTAAAGTGTAAAGCATTCCCGATCTTTCTAGAGGATGTGGCGTTAATGTGGTTTACCCGCTTGCCTGCTCGATCAATTTCCAGCTTCAAGGAATTGAGCGAAAGTTTCATAAACCAATTTCGACTTCATGCTCAAAGGTCCAAAAACGTCGTTGAGCTATCACTTATCAAAACTTGGATCCCTTTAATTTAGCAGTTACGGAGGTTAGAGATCCTCACGAACAGACGGTTCTGATACCCTTAATTGACGGAGTAGATAAAGATACAGAGTTTGGCAGATACTTGGTTGGGAAACCGCCGCTTACCAGAGAAATATTCTATGAGAAGGCCAATATCCGTCTGCACCAAGAAGAGTTGTATGCAAATCGAAAGAGGAAAGCCGCTGATAAGGAAGATATACAGAGCAATGTAGCCGTCAAACAGTCCGGAGATAGTTCTGGAAAGGTAGAGGTGAATGTTGGAAATAAGAACCAAGGTAATGGCAGCCAGAATGGGAACGGAAGTTGGAAGAAGAATCGGGGAAATGATTCACAAAAGAGACCTCGGTTCAAAGCATTTGAGAATTTTACACCACTGAATGACATGTTAGAAAATATCTTCCTAGACACTTATAACGTTCTCTAATATAAGAGGCCTCCACCAAGAAATTCAACAGAGAAGGAGCGTGAGACAGGATTATTCTGCCTTTTCCATCAGACCCATGGTCACACCACTAACGAGTGCCGCCACTTGAGAGATGTCGTTGAAAGACTCCTTAGAGAAGGGAAGTTGGACGAATATAAGGTCGCTCCAAGAGACAGAGGGCAAGTCGGACATGCCTCAAAACAAAACCAACCAGCTTTTAGGCCCACTGCTCATAAGAAGGGAAAGAATATTTCCATCAACACTATAGTTGGAGGACCTCACCCGGCTGGACATAGCTTCAGAGCGATGGATCAATATGTGAATGCAGTTAAACACGTTGGAGTAGGTGAGTGCAGCAATCCCGAAGATACCATACCGATCAAGCAATAGAAAACAATGTTCGACGATGTCATAATTCGCAATAGAGATAGTAGTGGAGTTCACTCCCCTACCGAAGACACTTTAGTTATCACTGCTACTATTGGATCTGCTCTAGTCCATAAAGTCTTAGTGGACAACGGAATCTCAGTCAATATTTTGTTTAAGAAAGAGTTTGGTCAGATGAAGCTCGAAGCCGGGGATTTGAAGCCCTGTGATGGACGGATACGCGGCTTCAATGGGGCCTCGACGGCTCCGATGGGATATGTAGAATTGTCAGTGACCTTAGGAGGAGGAGATCGTCGGAGAGTGAGAATCCTCCCACTTGTAGTTCTGGACATTGATTCGCCCTATACTGCCTTTTTGGGCCGACCGGCCCTGGCAGCATTCAGGGCCTATATTGCGCCCTGGTGCTTGTTGCTGAAATTTCCAACAAATGCAGGAGTGGGAGTGATTAGAGGCAACCATGCCACTAGACGAGCCTGTTACATGGCAGAATTGAAGATGTTGATGAAGGGACTGAATATAGAAACCAAAGGTGCTTCCCCTCCTGCGAAGGAAGGGTCAGCATAGCAACTAAGGGGGATGACCCCGAGGGAGTCGCTCGAAGAATTGCCTGAGGACATATATCCCAGAGAGGACGAAGAGCCTGGGGGCAAAATGGCGACGCCCAATGAAACAACTGTGGATATCCCAATTGACAACAATGACCCAGTGAAGGTTTTGAAAATTGGATCTCAGTTAGATCCGCTTTGGGCAAAGGAATTGACTGACTTTTTAAAGGCAAACTTGGACATGTTTGCTTGAACCCACACCGATATGTGTGGGATGTCACCCTCGATTATGAGCCACTCATTGAGTATTAACCCAAAGCATCCGCCCGTTAAGTAGAAGAGGCGAGTGCTTGGCCTAGAGAGGTCAGTTGCCTTGAAGGAAGAAGTTGAGAAGTAATGGATTCATTAGAGATTCAACTTACCCAGAATGGATCTCAAATCCCGTTTTGGTAAAGAAGGCCAATGGAAAGTGGTGTACATGTATTGATTTTTCAGACTTAAATAAATCTTGCCCAAAGGACAGTTTTCCTCTTCCTAGGATCGACCAGTTGGTGGATTCAACAGCAGGTCACAAACTCTTATCCTTCATGGATGCGTATTCCGGATATAACCAGATCCCCATGCATGTTCCGGATCAGGATCATACTAGCTTCATAACCGATTTGGGACTATATTGTTATGTGGTGATGCCCTTCGGTTTGAAGAACGCCAGAGCAACTTATCAACGATTAGTGAATCGAATATTCTACAACCAGATCGGAAAGACGAAGGTGGTGTATGTCGACGATATGCTCGTGAAATCCAGACAGTCATCCGACCATACAGCTGACTTAGTAGAAATGTTCGATATTCTTCGACGATATGGGATGAAACTTAACCCTCCGAAGTGTTCATTCGGAGTTACCTCCGGAAAATTCCTGGGCTTTATTGTTAGCTCACGTGGAATTGAAATCAATACAGATCAAATCACGGCAATTAGGAATATTCAAACACTAATGCAGATTAAAGATGTGCAAAGCCTCGCTGGAAAAGTAGCCGCATTAAGTAGATTCATTTCTAAAGCTACAGATAAGTGCATTCCATTCTTTGACCTGATAAAGCGAGGAAAACGTAATTTCTAATGGACTCCAGATTGTGTGGAAGCTTTTCAAAACTTGCTGAGTCATTTAGAGAAACCCCCGATACTGTCTAAGCCAGTAGATCATGAGGATTTGTTCGTGTACTTGGCAGTGTCGTCCCATGCAATAAGTTCAGCCTTGGTAAGAGAAGAAGATAAAGTCTAGATGCCTATGTACTTTGTGAGTAAGAAGCGAGTAGCAGGCAAAGAAGATACTACGGTATAGCAATTTCTGGCCAACCGTAAATAAAGATGCAGCCAAATATGCACGACGTTGTGATAGGTGCCAGAAATTTTCTAAGATTCCTAGGGTGCCTCCCAGCCAGTTGAAGACGATGATGAGCCCGTGTCGCTTTGTTGTCTAGGGAATTGACATTATCGAAAGCCTCCCCATTGCAAAGGGTGGAGTGAAGTTCACTATTATGGTTGTGGATTACTTCACAAAGTGGGTCGAAGCGGAGCCATTGACCATGATCACATCCAAGCGAGTGATAAATTTCGTCATCAGAAACATTATATGTCGGTTTGGAATTTCGAAGGTCATCATAATAGATAACGGAACTCAATTCGATAGCACAGAGTTTCGGGACTTCTACCAGAGGTATCATATCGAGAAAAGATACACGGCTGTGGCGCTTCCATAATCAAATGGACAGATAGAAGCAGTAAACAAGGTAATCAAGTCCATTCTGAAGAAGCGATTGAAGCGGGCCAGAGCCATGTGAGTCGATGAGCCTCCTCTAGCATTGTGGGCCTATAGAACGAATTATAAATCAGCAACTGGGCACACACCATTCTCCCTTGCTTTTGGATTCGAGGCGGTCATCCCGGTCGAATTAGAAGTGCCATTTCACAAAACCACTTATTACGACCCGATGACTAGCAATAAGTTGCTCGTTGAGTCCCTAGATATGGTTAAAGAAAAGAGGGACGAAGCGGATCTACGTTCCTTGAGGCACAAGCAGCAGATCGTATGGTTTTACAATAAAAAAGTCTGAGCTCGAACCTTTGAACCAGGAGACTTGGTTCTAAAGCGTGTATTTCCACCCCAGTCCATTTGGGTCCGAAATGGGAAGGACCATACACCATCCCACAGAGGCTTGATAATGGATCCTTCAAGCTAGCAACTGTGGATGGAGAAGAAATCCCCATAGTGTGGAACGCCCAACACTTGAGGCGTTACTTGACATGAAATTATCATCTTTACTCTTTTGTTTATTAGGACCATGTAAAAAGGCACGAATTGCCTAGATCAATCTGGTTATATAAGCAAAAGATTATAAAGTGGACGTAGGTCATGATTCGATCGAACAACTATAAAATATTGTGTGTCATTTACTTTTCTCGCACTATTTTTTATTTACTCTTTCATCTTTTACTTATATGAGCCGTTACAATCATGAAACTTGCTATGAATCTCGCGGCAATCTCAAAACACGTAATTCAAAGTGCCTTCTATTAGATTAGGGGGCCAACAGCGTTCAGAGCGTCAAGGGTGCAATGAAATAAATGACACAGCTATCCACAATCTGGTTCTCATGATCTGAGAGAAAGTATAAAGGACAAGGAAATGAATTGTCCACGAGACGTGAAAGTGCACCATGACTAAAAAGACCGTCTCGACTAAACTCTACCCTTGGCATTCGACGGGAGAGTATAAAGGCGCCAATGACTGAGCGTCGCAAATGGACTCCTACCCCACTGAATGATTGGGGGGCAAACTGAAAGCTGAGTTCGAACTCTATCCTGGGCATACGAAAGGAGAGTATAAAGGCGTTTCTGATTAAATGCCACAAAAGGGCTCCTATCCCGCTGCAGAATCAGGAATGAGAATGAAAGCTGAGCCCGAACCCCTTATTTTCGGACATGGGGGGAAACATATGCTCGACTCTAATCAATCCTCAAGAAGCCCAGGCCAAGCATCATGTTAATGATTGATTGGGGGCATACCTATACACATATACGCATAGCGCAGGAATTTTAAATTTTTATTGCAAGTGCTTCTGAATTAGATACGATCCAAATATTTATGTATGACTAAGTATGATAAATTTGCAGGTACACAATAATGTGAAAGAAACAGAAATTCATTTACTAATGCAGGTTTATAAAACGAAGCCAGACAAAAAAGTGATAAGTGAGGCCCATTCTCACGACTACATCACAAGGCCAGTGGAAGATCTAAAAACAAAATATAAACAAAAGAATGCTATTTCGGCTTTGGAGATAGCTTATGTTTCTTCTTTTTCTTCTGCTTCTCCGGCTCCTCCTTGTCGGCGTCCGATTTGTCATGCTTCTTCCTTTTCCTCTTATCTGAAGGAGGATCTTGTGGAATGTTAGAGGACTGAGATGCAAGCTGTGTAGTTATCGACTTGGTGGAGAGCTTTATGATTAATCCAGATTTGGGATTAGCTGCAGAGATAGGTGGCACATTTAGAGGCCCTTCCTCTATCTTCAATTGTTGTTGTTCATCCTATTTGGCCTTCATGTCGGCTAAGGTCATGCTGTCATCATCCTTTGTCTCTCCTGTGATAGCGACCTCATTGTCACCATCGGTGTCCCTTAAGGCTCCGATGATTTCAGCATCCTTAGGAACATCAACGCTTGATGCCACAATGGCCTTTTCGGTTGCTTCGACCTCAGTTTGCTTTGGAACTTCAAGGACTTCGACACTTGATGGTAAGCTGACCTTCTCGCACTCAACTTGCTTTTCAGCGACCCCCTCGGTGGACTTGGCACCTATATCATGAGAAGCAACTAATATTAGTTTGGGAGAAAATGTGGTCTTCTCAATTGTTTGCTCCACAATGCGACGACAAGTTACAATGGCTTTGACTAATTGTGGAGAGAATATGGAGATACCTTCCACTGACTCCTCGCCCGAAGCTGCAGAGGAAGCCCCAGGAACTGGAGGAACTGGGACCTTGAAGATCAATGGATCATCTGGGTTATATTCCTCAACCTCAGAATCTTGGGCTCCGCTGCTGAGCTTGAGCCTTCATCAACTTTGTGCTTGCCCTTGAGCTTAATCCTCTCTTTCTCCATCTCCTCTTGAATTTGGCACCTACCCTCCACTAAGACTTCAGGCTCTCTACCTCTAAGGAAGGTCTACATAAGCTGACCCTCTTCGAGTTCCTCAACCTTTAAGCATTGCTTTTCGCTCTCGATGATCATATCCCATACGTTAACCAAGGTGGTGGGGTAGTTCTTAATCCAAGAAATGTCTCGGGTTTGAATGACTTGAGCAAAAAAAGTCCATCAACAGCTCATCGAACCCTTCTATCTCCTGTTCAGGTGCAGCAAGCTTAGCAGCAGTAGTAGAAGCCGACTCGAGGGCGTCATTGGCATTACTCTCAGCAAGAGCTGCCCGTCCCTTAGCATGGGCAAGTTTGTCATTTAAGCTCGCCTTTTCTTTTTCCCAAGCAGTATTTTCTACAGCAAAGCGGTCCTGTGATGCTTTCAGCTCATTGTTAGCCGTCTTGAGATCTTCTATCTCCTTTTTTGAAGCCACCCGCTCTTGGTTGTTCGAATTGAGCTCAAGATGGAAACGTTTCTTAGCATTGTCCAACTCTGTTTTATAATTTCTAGCATCCCATTGAGCTAAAGCGATATGAGCTTGTGCATCTTCAAGTTATTTCTCAGCCTTGCTCCTGGCCTTGGTGTCATGATCAATCTTCAGACTAGCTCTCGCTGCATCTATTTCGAGACGACGAATAACTTCTGAGAGATTCTTGGCATGCTTCTTCATCGCCCTATATTGTTTAGCCACATGAATGACTTGGCCCACAACTTTTGTATCCCAGTCCTCAGGAACCGGTTCAAGATCTGAACAAAAATCATCCTTTCAAGTAGATATCGGGGAACAGATTTCGCAAACACTCCTGTTTTTCCTTATGATCAGGAGTAAGGGCCACATCCTGTACC
Source organism: Allium sativum (assembly GCA_030737875.1). Taxonomy (NCBI): domain Eukaryota; kingdom Viridiplantae; phylum Streptophyta; class Magnoliopsida; order Asparagales; family Amaryllidaceae; genus Allium; species Allium sativum. The sequence goes on along the minus strand of CM060922.1, from coordinate 246,056,203 downwards.
GTGGTAGTGTCCAAGTGATGCTGACCAGAAGGAACAAGGGTTGCTTTCTCTTTTTCCGAATTGTTGCTCGAATCCTTATGCTTGTCTTTGGGTTCATGATGCTTCTTGGAAGATTTACCTTGGGGAGGTATGCCTTTCAGGGGAGTCGTAGCTTTGGGAAGTTGTTTACCTCCCACATGTGGCACTTGACGACTGTGATGCTTCCCAGGGTCTTGCCTCGAAGGAGAGCGAGAGCGCGTAGAATGAGGCTGATAAGAATCATGATGCCTTTAACTATATCTTCCCCGACTATCACTGCGATCACGTTCAGCTATGGGAATGAGTCTAGGAGTGTTCTCGCAAAGGTCATGATGAGAATAGGAGTAGCGACGAGGCATTTTTCCTGCAAAGAATGACCAGCAAATATAAGAGCTACGAATACAAATAGTATAAGGGTGTTGTGATAGGTGGTGCATGTGATTTGTGTATCCCGTGTAATCCCCCCTAACAGACCAAGGCTCGGGGCTAGGCTCGTCTGTGCAGTATTCTTATTTTTGGTGGGAGTGGTTTCTTCCTCAGAGACAAGGAAAAACGATTCTGCTCCAAAATCTTCAGAGGTGTAGATGTTATCTGGCAAAGAGATCTTTTCTAAATCCCCGAATATCTGCTCCTCTGTTAATGTATCATGAGTGGTAGGCTCTACTGGCCGTGGAGTCTTCGGAGGAGACTTCCCCTGAGAAACTGAGGCATCCTTTAATTCATCAGCTTGAATTTCACCTCCTTTGTATGCATTTAAATCCTCATCATTCTGGTCGATCATTGACGAAGCACTCTTACAAAACTCGGTCGTCTTTGTAGCTTCCGTGGTCATTTCTCCCTCGGCCGGGGGCATGCTACTAGATTCCCCAACTTTTTGAGTAGGGGGCACGTACTTGTGGGGCTTCCCACCCGGACCGAGCCCGAATCTCAAATCCAAAAGATGGTGTTTACGGTGGTCCTCGTCGGTTATACACTTCTTAATTCTACAGATCTCTGACTTGCTTTCTAAAAGGCAGGATAATCGATCCTCGTACACCGAACCCTCTGTCCTTTGGAAATTATGAGCTATACAAAAGAAGAAAACATTAGTATTTTAATCATGCAATCGAAACGTACACTGAAGGACCCAAAACCTACTTGATTGCAGCCACCTCCTCGCACATCCTCTTGATGTTTTATATAGAACCAATCAGACTTAGCATCTCCCAAGTTACTGTGCCCGTCCAATGATACTTTGCTGGATGGGATCGACTCAAAGAAAATGAAGTTCGGGGTCCCTGTAGAGCGATGCTTGAAATAATAATAGAAGTTCAGATCTTTGAAGGTAAGCTCGGCCTCTAAAATCTCCGCGTATGCAATATACAAAGTGTACAGGGCAACATATGCATTGGAATGGAGTTGCATAGGAGCAATGCGTTGTCGTCTCAGAAGGTCAATGACAATTGGAGGAAATAGAGGAATGGCACCTATCAAGCACATGATCCTACTGATAGTCATGTATCCTTCTGGAGCAGAATAGGGTATGTCCCCTTCCTCTGGATTTTTCACATCATCCCAAGGAATTCCGTGCCTCAAGCAGATCTTCTTTAACTTAAAATCATCCAATTTAGAGGGTATAGAATCACTCAGTTTATCTACTTCTTTAACACCTGGAATCTCATCGGGAGCCCGATCATCCTCTTCATCCTCAAGTGACGTGCTCTCGGAAGATGTCGACTCTGTATCGATATTTGTCTCCTACTCAGACCCAGAGTTATCCCTGTCCGAGCTCGACGGGAGTACATCAGGATTATAAAAACTTGACAACTCTGGATCTACACTTTTCTCTGATATTCTTGTTGAGCGTCTATCAGACATGGCTATGTCGAATGAACATGAAGCAATTAGAGAATAAATACCCATAAATCCCGTGTGTGCAAGTGCTAGTGTGTGCAAGTGTGTACATTGCTGAAGAGAAAGGCATGAAGTTAAGTAGACAAGCGTAAAATCAGTCGCTGTATGTCGCTTAGTTGAGTAGCAGAGCCGACCCGAAGCCCAAGCTACCTAAACATTTGTCTAAGGCATCAATTAGCGAAAGGGCATCAAAAATTAAGCGCTTCTTATCATCTCGCGATCAATATGCTCTCGCCTCTCAGATTCTCTTGTCGCTCTACTCGCGGTCGCCGTCTCTCGTCAGTGCCCTCCCCTCTCGCGGCCAGTGCTCTCCGGCCCCTCCCCATCTCGCGATCTGATTCTCGCAATCGGATTCAGGGATTCACCGATTCATGGATTCAGGTATAGCCTTAATTTTAGATAGTGTATAGATTTTTTTAATTTTGCAGTTTTTGGTTCCGGTATGAATCAAGTTGATATTCTTTTCTGAAGATGCTCTGTTCTCTTTTGATGGAGTCTTGGGATTGTATCAATTTTGGTTTCTGGTAATAACTATTATCGCTTGTGGCATTTTGGATTCTAGAGGACATTTATGGTTGCTTATTAGAGGGATTTGAGATTGATGAAGCTTTTGATGTTGATAGATTGATGACTCGATTTGTTTTGTAGTTGTTATTTCGGTTTGTGCTACTGGCTTATGATGATAGAAGTGGAACTGATGTGCAGTTATGAGTTTTTTTTTTTGGATTCTTTTGTATTTCATCATTTTTCTTCTTCTCAGTTCTGTATTATTGTGTAAGAAGTGAAATAGTCTAGCTATGTTCAGGTGGTGTTGATATTTGTAAATACTTGTAATTGTTAAAGTGTTAATAAAAGTTTCATTTGCCTTTCAAAAAAAATATATAGTGACTGCATAAATAAGACTTATGCTAATTTATAACTAAAAACTGTGTATGCAATATGTAGTGTATGAATTATGCAATCTACTGTTTATGATTCATACACAGTCTTCTTATTTTGGAGTCCTATTCCAAAGAACTTTGCCAATTTTCTAAGGGTCTTCACCCTTCAACAGCTAGCAGAACATATAGTATTGCATATGTGCAACCAAAAAAAGTCAGAATATTTAACTCTCATTTGTAATTGGATTCTCATTCCTTTGTCAAGGATAGTTTGAAACAAACATTGTTAATTTGCTGTGCGTATTAATTTTCTTTGAAAAAGTTGCTTCCGTTAGTGCGTATTAATTTGTTATGATATTATATTAGATTTTTGTTTAGATGCTATCGAAATGACTGGTTAAATAACGTTTTGTGATCTATTTAAATTTTATTATGAAAAATGTGTTTGATTGTTTGCTTTTTTCAAATGGGCCAACAAAAATAAAAAAATAAACAGTTCGTCTAGGGCATTTGATACCCTTGGGCCGGCTCTGTTGAGTAGTCATCCAGTTTGGAAGGTTCATCTTATATGCTCTATCCTAACTGTTCGTTGATATGTTAGAGTTGCATCGAATTTCAGTCAAAATGTAGGTTAGTTTGTAGGTTATACTGATTTGTTAGACTTTAGTACGCGGCTCGTGACAGAGGAATTGGCTCGTGAACAAGGGCTCAACTCGTGATCAAGATGCGGCTCGTGATGGAGTATCCTCGCGGGCATGGCACCGGGTCGCCCTGTGTGGCTCGTGAAGGAAAGACCGGTTCGTGAAAAGGGTATGTCTCGAGGCCAAAGCCGTAAAACTCATCAACTCATGTTCGAGCGCCTCGCTCCCCTTTTCACGACTCGATTCCCTGTTCCCAATCACGATCCGACCCAATACCATGCCTCTCACCATGACCCGAATGCCTGTGGCACGCTCCCTCTCTTCAACTATCGTCACGACCCGCTTCATTGTCTCCTCTCACGAACCGATACCTCTTTCCCATCCATGAGTTACCCTTTTCCAAAACTTGCTTCATTTCCCTTCTCCACTCACCATCATGACCCGATGTCTCGCTCCCCTTTTTGCGAACGGGCACACTACCACGCTTCACGATCCACGCTATTGAAGCACTCATGACCTTCTACCTCTTCGCCTACCCTCTTCACGAGTGGCCCCCCACGATGAATTTGTTCCTGAGTCTCTCCCTCAACCTGCAGCCTCTTGACCCTTTCTCCCTCTCAATCATCACAACACCGTCACCTAAATCAACGCAGATCTCAGCCACCGTCGCCACCTATGTTGGCAACGACTCTGAAGCTGGTGGCGGAGAGAATCACTTTGGGAATCGAAGAAAAAGGAAAGGGGATTCAACGCCCGAATCGGCACATAATTCTGAGCGACAGAATAATAATCAAAACCAAAAACCCATTCATTGTTATTACCTTTTTAAGATCAATCAAATGATTTCAAGGTTGTGTGAATTTGGGGGAGGATGCAAATTAGGGTTTGAAATGGGAAGAAGGAGAGACGATGGCAGTAAAAAAGAAAAGGAGAGATGGAATAATGGATCAGATTATATAGCCTATGCGAAGGCTTTTAGTCTTCCCTTTTTTGTCTCATTGGAACGGCTTGGTCCAATGGGCCACGAACACTCGAACTAGCCTTCCGTTATCTAAGCGAGGATGTCTCCTACCGCCGGTTCGCGACGCATACCAAGGGGCGCGAACTGTAGTGTGACTTGGAAACCCAAATTTCGAGATAATTATGGGATTCAAAAGTTGGGACTTTTTACGGACAAGAATAATGAACTTCTTTAAAAGTTGTTTATGAAAAATTTGGGAACTTCCCTGAAGAATTGCTCACAACACATTCTGGAATGAAGAGATTAAGAAACGATCAATGAACAGAGAAATAATTGGAAACTCGATGATGTATTTATACTCGTCAGAGGACGCGATTCTTTGAAACAGTGTGACAATACAAACAGACACGACAGTCAGCACTTATCTGTTCGGAAATAGGCGTATTGATTAATTTCGAAGCACATTCTATTTTTGATAAAACGTACTTCGAGGGGGCAAAATGTTGGCTAGCTTTGTGACCAAGCCACCAAAAATATAAGCGTTAGTATTTGGATGGACAAGGATGCACATGCGTGTGAACTCAAAAGGAAGCACAGTGGTTCGTGACACGCCTAGGTGAACCCCATTCGTGATCCAGCCGTTCCCGTCTGCTTGTGACCTCCAACCACGACCCGCTCGTGACCTCCAACCATGACCCACTCATGGCTTCCATCTACGACCCACTCGTGACCAAGTACCACGAACCGACTCTAAACTCAGAAGATAGTGGCCATGACCTAGTCACCCACGAACCAAAACCTAAGGATCCAGCAAAATGTGTCCACAATAGCCATATTGACCATTTCTCCACCCACTCAGAAGATAGTAACTATTTTAAAATTAATTATTAAAAGTTGATCATTAAAAGCTTATACTTATTTTTAGTATGTTTTTTGCAACTGGCTTTACTGCTTGTAAAAAAATATAGTTATTGCAAGTGGCGAAAATAGTTGCTAAAGATATTTATTCACAAATGGCTAGGAAACGAAGTTGCAAATAATATGTTTGTTGCAACTGTTATGAAAGCACAGTTGCTAAAAATATGTTTTTGCAACAGGAAGAGAAGCGCAGTTGCTAAAAATATGCTTTTCGCAACAGAAAAAAAGGTTTGTTGCTAAATCTTATCTATTGAAACTGCTATAACAGGTCTGTTGCTAAATATCATTTACTGCAACGGTCATTTATCGCTTGTTGCAAATAGCTAGTTGCAATAGGGTATTTTTCTTGTAGTGTTCATAGTTAAGTAATAAATTGAATTAAATATTAATATAAATTATATTATATATACCCTAAACAAAGAAAACCCTAGGGTCAATGATTTGCGCGTGGTCAACAAAAGGAATAGCCAACTCTTTATGCTTGAGCGACTGAGATACATCCATCTTCTTCCTCAGTTAATTCTTAATCCGATTATCGAATTCAAAAATGTTCAACTACAAAATCGAACAACATAGTGTGCTCTACGTTTTGAACAGTCATGATCACGTCTTGATCATCAAAGTGACTAGATTTTGCCTTGAAGCAGGGTGCGTTCGTGATGAGTTTTTCGGCGTGGTGCGGATATCGAGTTCACCAGAACTCTGGTCAAAGGCAAAGCACGTGGAGGCTGAGGGTGTGGGGGTCTCTGATCGATGGTAGGGCAAGTGTGGCAACGACAATTTTGAGCTCTAGATTTCCTTTTTGGTTCGATGAACGGGTTCGAATGCTCTACGAAAGAAAACGAGGAAGACGGGTTATTAAGCCCTTAATGATGTAATTAATATTAATAAATATAATTAAATTATATTGTTTTATGTTAAACTTGAGATTGTGATAACTTTGTGATACGATGTTAGAAACGCGCAAACCCAGGTGTGTTGGAATCATCTCAATGAGATTTACGCAATGGAACAAATTTGGATAGAAACAGAAGCAGTTAAAAATATTGATTAAATTAAACGCATTGTTTAATTTAATTAAAACATCTGTTTTATAACAATTTCGAACCGATCAATGTGAGAACTCTCTCACTCAAATATTTTTTACAATTATTCTATTTTATAACTGAATGTATATTAATTGCCTATGCTGATTTATATTTGATTTAATTGTCATAAATTGTTATACGGTATATGGTAGCTCACATCACAGTTGTTTGAAAATCCGATGGATGGATTGTTGATTGCTTGTGTTATAAATTGAATGTGATTTTGAAATAATTGACATATTAAAATAGTGTTAAATTATTTGTGGAAGTTGAAAGTGGGTTAAATATCCATTTACTAGTCAATCGACTTGTTTACATTCACCCATTTTAAGTGATATCGATTGGAATAAATAAATAATTTATTAATTGATTATTTATTGGTTGAAAACCCCACACGGGTATTGGGCTAATATTTGATTTACACTATCCTAAGTGTTAGATATGATTGACAACCGTTATAAGTGTTATTTAATTATTTAATACTTATACAGTTGTATATGCACTCTGGATGTGAATTGGATGTTTAATAATATTATTGTCGAATACAAGTGATGTATGAAATTGAAATAAATAAAATGATATGGTAATTGGTTGAACCTCATTTCAATCTAGAGTAACAACAAATATTTTAATATAAAATTCAGTGAAGATTTAAAGTTTGATTTTGATGTCCGAATTTGGATGGAAACCAAGATTATAAAATTATAATGGGTATCGAGAAGATTTGATTTCAAAATCTGATATTTTGAAAATATTATTATTATAATAATATTAGATGTTCAATTTTGATTTAAAATTGAAGTGGAAGTTGAAATCGTTTTTAAACGAGATGATAAACATATTATAAAATACGTTTTGAAGATCAAATATAAATAATATTATAATGATTTAATACTGTGATATTTGATTTTGAAAGCAAAATATTGAAAAAGATTCAAATGGTAGTTGTGAATAATTTATAATATTTATAAACTATTTTGGAAACGTTTCCGATTTTATTTTAATTATAAATCGAATTCGGGCTTGAATAGAACGTGTAGCATAGCGACAGTTCGCGAACGTTAACCCGTAACTTCGAATTGACGTAACGGAAGATCCGACCATCGGGTTCTCTTGAAACCAGAACCATTGGGTTCGTATCGAAAAGATCTTTCAAATAAATATAAGAGATTTTAAATCCAACGGTTAGAGTGTAAAATATGTCCAAATCAGTTTTGGAAAAGGTCATTATGGATGCGGTTTGGTGGCCGATGTTGGAAACCGATTGTAAGGGCCTTAGTAAAACTATTAGAAATACGAATAAATTATGCAAAATGATAATACATGATTTGGAAAGATTTTGGATGAAATATTTCAAGAGGATAAAAGATATTTTTATCTGAATAAGTTGTTTATCAACTAAAAGAAATTGAAATGGTTTTAATATAACCAGAATTTTACAACGTATGAATTGAAATGATTTGAATGGAAATAATCTTTGAATATTTCAGTATTGGATTCCGTGATTATACATATATCGTTGAGGAATTTGGAAGATATATATCGTTATTCCGAATACGATATCTGTTGGTTCCAAAATTTGATATTGAACATAAGTCGATATGATTTCTGTTCAGAGCCTTGTATTTAATATCAAATCGGAATTAGGGTTTGTTGTGAATGGTGTCTTCAATAACACAGTTCTTAAACCCAGTTGAGAAAAGAATGATTCTTTTAATTAAGATTAATGAAGTTTTCCAATTAATAAATATAAATTAGAATTAAATGGAAGTTGATTTTGGGTTTATTGTGAATAATGTTTTAAATAACATTCGTTCTTTAACCCAATTATCAGTGAAGCTTTGATTTGGAATTTATAAATCTTTTAATCAAGATTTAATGAAAATTTCCAAAGTAAAGTTTTCCAATTCAATATATATATATATTATTGGAATTGAATGGAATTCGATTTAGTAATAATCGAGATGAGCTTCTGTAAAGGAAGATCGTTACTATTTATGGAATTTAAAAGGCTTTGCAATTATTCCATTTATAGTATTAGTCTGATACGAGAATTTATATCGATTATGACTAATCTGATTTACGTAAAGATTCCATGTTAAATGGAAGTTGATTTGGGTTTATCATGAGCGATGTATTAAACGACATTCACTCTTTAACCCAATTAAAGAAAGGATTAATTTCCTAAAGTTGAATAATCATTAAGTAATGATTTTTGAAGATTAAAACTAAGACGGAGTTCTAATGAATCTTTAGTTATATTGAAACGTGAATGAAGTAATTAAATATACCGAATTCAAAAAATGTTTAAGATGGAGTACCACCAGTTTTACTCCATGCGATAGTTAAATCTTTAATTAGATTTGAAACATTAAATGGTAATTAAATTTACCGCTAACACAATGGGTGTTAGATATGGAGTACTACCAGTTTTGCTCCATGGGATGAATAGATTGGGATTGAGATAATAAAATGAATGATTACTTCGGTAAGGCTCGATAATCCCGACTAGTGTTATAAACCTTAATTTGGTTTATATTGTGAAAAGATATTATAAAATCTTTTGAAATGATTTCCAAGGAATGGATTAAATGATAAGTTTAAAAGAGATAATCTTTGATAAAATTAATTGGGACCTTTCTCAAATATAAGAATACTTGAGTACAAGAATGTTCTGGATTGGAATGAGATGTATAATGTGTTTTTATATCACTTGATTATAAGATACGCGAATTATTCAGAAATACTGGGTTTAACCCATTCTAAATAACTGATACGACGATTAAAAGTCTAAGATTTGTAGACGGTGGTTAAAGATCAGCGATCTTCACATCGTATGGATTATTGCTAATGTCTCGCTTGGGAGGTACACCCAAGAAAAGGTTATAAGTGGTGGTCATCCAGACGTACTTGGAGATCAACCGGATATGCAAGGGCCTCTCTCCTGTATTGGACATATGGGACGAGGAATATGGTGCCTCCGGTTTCATTCAGACCCACAACGGACTTGCAAATGGATTGTATGTATGACATTGTATTTTATGCTGCATAAATTTATCTCTACTAAATATATATTTGTTTGGTGGTGGAGAACTTATTCTCTTTGTTTAACACCCTTCTTTGAGACGTACGAGCTTAGAGGTTGTATATCGGTAGACGTCAGTTGTATGGTATGAATTGACAATGTGGCATGTTGAGATACATGGATCAAAGATTTTGTTGAAAAGCAGAGCTTTGTGGATGATGATCAAAGCATTACTTTAATATAGCACGGCTTTGTATAGCATTAATTCACGAGCTTCACACCCCGGTATGAATCAAAAACGGGATGAAGGACAATAGAGAAATGGACATACATTGCCTTCTGGCTACGAGTGATGTCATGGTATGGAGCCCAGACATTTTACTTATGTGGATGTTGGATGATGGAAAGCGAGGTACCTCGGATTTGGTCGTACAAAGGCCCTTGATGGTCGACATACTGACCAAGATTGCGGTCAATTGGACCGGGGAACATATAGCTTATGGTACAACTAATCAGCGACGGCTGACTGACTCTACATGATCCAGGTGCACTTGCGGGTGAGTCCTGGGGCATTTGCCAGAGTGTCCCGGATCGGATGAGGAAGATCCCTTTCCTCGGTTCATAGATGAAACCCAATTTCCAATACACGACTTTTGATTTCAGTTGTAAACCTATATGGCAAAATAATATATGGTACCTATGTCGTCTATGATTGATATGTTAATATCCGAGATTGATTTCTGCACTATGCACTAATAATAATAAAATATAAATTTCGCGTATCAAACATATTTGGCCATTATAAGGTAAAACTCTATCCTCTGGTTTGTGTTGCATTGTGTGATGGGACCTGAGTCTTATAATAGCTTCATTTTCCTTTTTGGCATTGCGTTGTTTGTTTTATGGTATTCTTAGGTGAAAACTCGTTCCATGTCACACGGCGTGGTCCCTTGATTTACCTAGCATTAAAATAAAGTTAATAACTATTTTAGTTCTCACACCAGCCCCCATGACTGACTCAGAGTTTATTGTTTTCTACTTAAACTCTGAGTGCCCTTATTTTCCACACTGGTAGCTAGTAGTTTTGGTTCGTGGATATTTCTTTTCATAGGATTCTGGATTACCGCCGGAGCTATACTATGGAATGATTTGTATCCATGTATTTCCGTCAGCTGTGTTAGTTGATGTTTTCCGCTGCACATTATATTTATATATTATATTTCCGCTGCTATGTATTTTAAATCTTTGATATTTTCTGTTGTATATTATTTAATTTGTACTTTGATATCTTGTACTCTAATGTAAATTGTTGTAATAGCATTGAAATGTTCTCTTGTTTTATGTTTTGATGAGTGGTGTTCTCAAAGCAATCTGTCTTCTTGTTCGGTTCAGGCCGGCTGGGAAGTTCAGGTTGTCCCACGGTTTGACTGAGTGTTATAATGAAATAACTAATGGATCGGTCTGGAAAGCCAACGTGAGAAAACTCAAGTAAACGGAAACAAATAATAGTTCTGTGAGACCACGCCGCTGATTGCAGATTGCGTTCTTACCTCATAAGAAAAACATATATAAGTATCGAATCAATTCAGAAATACTGATATAAACAAGGAATGAATGTCGTATATATATATATATACACATATATATGTATGTATGTATATATGAATACCAAAAAAAGAAAATAACAGAGCAATAACACATGGAAAAGGGCATACAACACTATGGAAACAAAGAAACTGATCCAAGAATTTGGATCTAATAAAGGAATATTAATTTTTCCATAGAAATGGGACCGCGCCTTTAACCATGGATCCGGTCAATCATAACAACATTCAGTCTCACCATATATCAAACTAATTAAACATTGCAAAGAGTTTATATCTTCCCGATGCAAATTAAAAATAGGAAAACTTGTCATTTTCAAATCAAAAAAATTGAATGTGAAAATTTTCAAACAAATAATGACTAGGAGAGTGCGTTCCCTTGACCGAAAGTATACCTCTAGAATATACTGAGAACTCTGATGGTTCTTGTAAATGTTCAAGTCGGACCCTGTACAGAATCCGGGTATTTCACACCTGTGCATGAACACAACAGAATCCAACCTAAAGTTGATGTGGTAATACCCTAATTGGAGCAACTCCACATAGCTTGACTTCTACTCGCTTGTTTGGTTCATCCATTGCAAACGAAGGATAACAGTGCACAAAGAGCAATAAATAGTTTTAATTTGACGATACATCTCAAGAAAGCTAAACCAATAAATGTTAAATCAACTATCAGGAATATTCAAAATGATCGTATATGGAAATTAAATCACATTCCTTTATCTTATTTTTCGATCTTAAACTTGTTCTATCTCTCGATTAAAAATAAAGTCGTGTAAGTTGTGGCAGTGTTACCTCTATGCATCGCCCTAACAATATTTTCAACCTTCGAGATAGGGGAAATTTTGTGTACTTCGACATATAGTGATAAGAGTATAAGTAAATACTTTTCATATAAGCGATATCATTTATAGAAATTTTCCTTCCATATCTGTATCGAAAACATTTAAAACCTCAAAACTCGAACTTATATTTGGTCTTCACATTTTAGATATTTGGAAGAAAACATTTTCAACAATATTCTTTAAAGTAATGGCTTTAAAGAGCTATTAATAAATTAAAGTGTATTAAAAGAAAAGGCCAAAAAGTCAATGTTATTTAAACATCGTTTTCCATAAACCAAAAATTTGCCCTTAAATTTAATTTTAAACCAATTCTATTTAAAAGGACTTCTCATTTAAAAAATGTTGTTAATAAATTTAAATGATTTTATTTATCCCTAGAGGATAACAATTTAGATTAACCCAAGTTATTTTCCCCAATGGAAAATAAATTGAATTTCTAACTTTATTTATAAATTATAAAACAAAATAATCATCCCGTAAGATAATTAAACACATTTAAGATCTTTTAAAACAAAATAATGATTTATTTTAAACCTTCACATTTTTAATTAATAAAGTTTCAAATCCTTTTATAAATCAATTAATTAGTATTAAATCATTTATATTCAATAAATTAAACTGGTTTTAATCATTTTCAGTAAGTCAATTTTAATTTCTTTTAAAAATATGTAATGAAAAGCAACATTATTTAGTTCAAACCTCATCACTTAAAATAAAATTTTGAATTGACACATCATTCATTCAAAATGATTATTTATGTTCAACATCACTAACAAAAATGATTAGGATATTTCAGTTAATCATTAATTAAAATTAATTAGTTGAGTTCATATTTCGATAACGAACATTTATCTAAATTTAATTATCAAAGCTTAAAATGAATAATTATATTTCAATTTATAATTAAATGCATAATTAAACTCAATAAATAACGGTTAATTAAGCAATTGAATCTCGTTATTATCACTCAAACAATAAACAAATTTGCAAATATCATTAACTAAAAGGATAATTTTATTCAAATATCAATTCTGTGGAAACTCAAGCTAAAATTAAAAAATATGCCTAATGTATTTCAATCGTTGACAATAAAAATAATATGAGAATAAGCATAAGTAAATAAATTTGAATAGAATATCCAAATTAATAAAATAGCAGAATGGTGATTTATTCTATTAACTTGATGTCAATTTGAATAAGTTCAACCAAATTCTAAACGATGTTTATTTAGTCTAATAAATAACACCAAACATATGTTTTGAATTTATTACGTCAAAATTAATAATGTAATCAATTCAACAATATTCAACAATTCACATAAAACCAAACACTTGCAATAATTATGAATATAAAATAAGCTCGAAAATATCTAATAGCAATTCGAGATGCTATACAGGGATCCTAAATCAGGTTCAAACAATCTAATAACATCTCAAGATGCTAACTCACAGTCTTATATTTAATTCAAACAACCAATTGTTAATATAATAATCTAATCAAGCCAAACAACTACCAATTTAAGAATCAAACAGATAATCAATATTTTAATTTATTATATAAAATACTAGTAAACCAGAAATGTGAGCTTTACTCATAGGGATACTCGTTATCGCCGAAGTGGTTTGATTCATACTAAAATCGAACGACGCTCGATTTTAGCTGAAAAAATCAACAACTTCCAAATTTATATCATCCAACTCTATTGCAAAGTTATACCGAGGATAGGAACTCAACGAAACTGACGGAATCTGATTTCGTACGAGTTATATATTGTGTTTATAAGTAGTTGAATTAAAAATAAATAAATAAATAAATAACTAGATTAACATTTAATTACTCTCACTAACACTTTAATCCTTCTTCCCCAAAACATTATATTTCCCGCTCCATGCACGTGTTACAGCCGAAGACATGAACGCCCTCTCTCTCTTATTTACGATCCCCCTACTTCACTAAATCAAATGAAACCATCTCCATTGGCTTCTAATACGCGTGAGCTCTCCACTGGACCACACAATGTCCCGCTCGATCACCCCATTTCAATCGTGACATGCCTCCTCTCCCTACAGGGTTCAACACTTATACGCACAGAACTCCACCAAACTTTGCTACGAGATGTAATTTTCCACCATAAACCCAAATACGAACTTCATTTCGCAAATTAACAACTAGAACTTCCACAAACTAAAACCCTAATCTCTACTGCCTTGCCAAAAACTCGACTACAAAAAGGGAGAACCTAAATTAACCATCGTGAGTTATAAAACCCGAGCTAAAATGAGGTTCTGTAACACCCCGCCTCCACTAGGGTCACTCGCAAAGGAATGCACTAGCTTTAGAGGGGCATTATTGGTAAACATGCACAGAAATATCACAAGACAGAACATATAAAATAGCGGAAGTAAAATCAAACTTTCATAACATGAATAAATAAGGTCTAAAGCCTTTTACATCAGAGTACATCAAAACCTGTCTTGCAATAGTAAAGAAGCATAAAGACATTTTCGAAAATTATTCCCCAAGTAAAACAGTAAAGTAGCCATAGCCAAGAAAAGTCCAAGCCATCCATGATGACCTTCAAGCAGAAGAAGTCCGAATTAAACAATAGTATTTCCTCCCTGTAACCTGGGGGGAAACGGAAGACAAGAAGCGAAACAAAACGGGTCAGTCAAAAAGACTGAGTAAGCCCTATCTACTATCAGTATAAAAACTAGTAAAGTTAACTGACATGAGAAACTGAGATGAACATAAGCATGATGACAAGATAGATAAGCTAAATCAAAATAACAGGATGAACTACTGAACTCAGATAAACTAAGGTGTCATGATAAATTACGATGTCAAGATAAAACAAGGTATCCCATCGTCAGGTTCCTATCAAGTATAATATCCCCAAGATATCTATCACGTATAACGTCCCATGGTATCTATCCTGTATTTTAGCTCTGCACCTACCATATTAGTATCCCCACCGTATCATGTGTTAACCATGAATGACCCTTACTCAAAAGTCGTGTAATGGTTCATGTCAACCTAATATATCACATTTATAGGTTACTCAACTCGTATGTTTCTTTCCATGTAAATGTTCAGTTCCTTGTCGTAGACCGTACGGGCTTTCCCATGAGGTTCTATACTACTCCAATGTAATTCCATGATCCTTAAGCTCGTTTGGACTGTTACCCTAGACCTAGCTAGGCTTTCCCAACATGAATCATCGTTTGTGCAACTAGGACTTATGCCACCTAGGACCACTAGTGATTATGCTTACCTATTGCACGTTTTCGTATTTCGGTTTGGGTTCAACCACCCAGGGCCACTAGGAATTACGCTAACCATCAACCGCGCCGTTTTTCCCACGCATTCATCGTGAATCGTTTTTCCATGACTGTATGCACATGTATCACATCATGCCATCCGAGTCCTGTCACAGGGCAGATCAAGAAATACAGGACTCGGTCGGGAGCTTTCGATTTATCTGCCGATGCAGATGCTAAGGTCTGTTTTTCCTATATGTGGCTATGGTCCCACGAGACCACTCCCTCAACTAGTGAAAGACAAGACAGGATAAATCATGTATGAGAACACACTACTGGCCAACCCACAATCCTAGCCTTACCGCAACCATAATTAGATAGCAATTATGGTATTTTGGGTGTTCTCTGCCTTTCCGTACGTACACGCTTGACCAAAGATGGTAGGTAGCCTGACGAAATGCTATCTAGGGTACGACCGTGTATCGTCGACTATCCGCTATCCATCCCCGTCTTTAGGTCGCTCGTATAGCAACCAAGGCATACTCTTGGTTCTTCTAACGCAGACCTTAACTTCTCATGAGCCTAGTATGATCACCTGGCAGCTCACAGAGGGATACCAAGAATATCCTCACGTTCCCCGAAGCCGCTGCTTCGTTACCCAGTTCGCTGGAGCCTTTATCTAAATCAGATACTTGCTCCTACTCGTATACTTAAACGATGACCTACCGTATCAGGTTACTCATCTATCTATGAACTGGTCTAAATTTCCTTGACTAAGAATCCTTACTTAGTTATTCTTCAACTAAGGTTTACCACTTAGCCTTATTCCCGTTATCCTTGTTAACTACGGTTATCCACCTAATCCTCAGAACTGGGGTTTACATAATGGATTAAGTGTCACTTAAGTTCATGACTTAACCCGTCTACAAATCATGTCAAAATTGGCTAAGTATCCAAGTTCAAGACTTAACCCTACAAACCATGCTCAAGTTGGTTAAGTATATATTAACTTGACCCTATCAAATTACTGAGTCAAATCGGTCAAGCGTATTTAAGCGATTCGTGACTTAGCTTATCATGTTTTCACGTTAGATTGGTTAAGTATAGGTTAACTTAACCTCAATAAATTAACGAGTTAGATTGGTTAAGTATAGGTCACTTAACCACATCAATTCATCATGTTAGATTAGTTAAGTGTTTAACTTAACCCCATTAAACTGCCAAGTGGGATTAATTAAGTCTAGGCTAACTTAACCCCATCCGATTTCCATGTTTAGACTAGTTGAGTCTAATCTTAACCCCATCCATTAACTGTATCTTTCGGTTAAGTGTCATTAAGAAAACTTACTTAACCTTACAAATTATCGTGTTGGATTGATTAAGTGTTGGTTAACTTAACCCCGTCCACTAGTCGTATAAAAATGGTTAAGTGTCATTAGGCAAATCAAGTTACTTAACCTACCCAACCTTGTCATGTTTTGTTAAGTATCATTAGCCTAATCAAATTACTTAACCCATTTGTCCATGTCATATTTGGTTAAGAGTCATTAATCAAATTTACTTAACCCTATCATGTGGCATTAATTACTTAATGCACCTCAACCTCTCACATTAGACTTTGTTGTGGTTACTAGTTAAGTCGGTCGGTTCCGGGTAGCTTTACACCACAACTTGGTCTAACCTCGGGTTCAAGCACAACATGACCAACTTCTCACATTGGGTCCTATTGTTTGCAACTACTAGTTAGGCCGGTCGGTTCCGGGTAGTTTTACGTTGCAAACTCAACCCAACCTCGAGTTGGCCACACTTATATTATCTAAGTGTCATGTCCATTATGTTTCCAACACATATTACAAGTTTTCAAGGATTTGGGTAGACCTAACTTAATAGGTAAATTCCCAATTCCAAAGTATGGGTAGACCTAACTTAATAGGTAAATTCCCAATTTCATATTTTCAAACATACTCACATGTCAACTTCCATGTTATATTTCAAGTCATGTTTTCAAGTTGTATTTCATGTCATTAGAAATTACCCATAACATAACCCAACGCTTTTAAACTCGCATATACGTTCGCAACAACGTAATGGATTAAAAGAAGAGACTTGGCAAAGGCATGACAAAAATGGATATTAAGCCACAAGTTAATCATGGTGGCAAATGAGGCACAAATGTGTTCATTAACTTGCATGTTACATTCTTAAGCCTCAAAAACATGCATAAACCCAAACTTGGCACATAAGCGAATCATGGTGACAAAAGACATGGAATGATGACTAGTAACTCGCATATATCATCACATAAGGGTTATGACTTCATATGCAAGTTGACATAAAGGTTATGAGGGTTCTCATGTTGCATAATGCAACATTTCAACATAAAGGTTGTAGCTTTTAGCCCACAAGATCAAGATAACGACTTCATAAACTTGCATGACATGATAGCATGTATCATACTCAATGATCAAACCCAAACTTGCAACATGAACATTTAACTTCATAGTTAATATCTAAGAGTAGGGAAAGGGCTTACATTGCTATGAAGGCACAAAAGATATGACAAAGCCCTTATGCAATCAACTAGACCCAAAATGCAAGCTCTAACATAAAAACCCTTGAGCCAAAATGATCAAAACCCTTGCTTTATGATGCAAATATAGAAACTTGACTTGAATGCAAGCTAATGACACTCATACAAGATTGAAAACACTTGTATGCATGGAAAATCTCTCATAGAAACAATTTAGAAATTTTATGAAGAGAGTGGAGGCCATGAGAGGTAAAATTTTGCCATAGTTTAGTTGTAGGAATGAATAATGAGGGTTTTAGGAGAGGGTTAGGGGTCTTTTTATAGAAGACTAGGATAGTTTTAACCATAGGATAAACCCTAGAACCAATCCTAGCCTTTAAAGTATGTCTTGGGGAAGAAGTCACATGTAGGAACCATTTAGGGCCTTAAAATCAATCCTAGAGTCAACCCGGGCCATCAAAACCCATCTCGGGCCTCAAAAATGGATTCTGGGCCGCCCCAGGACGAAAAAGTTGACCTGTACAGGGGGGAGTCGACAGGCAAGTCGACACCAGGGGGTGCAAGTCGACAGCCAAGTCGACAGGGCTGTCGACACTAGGCCAGTCTGCCCGAAAACTGCTGAAAACTTGTTCTGGCCATATCTTGGTCATACGGACTCCGATTTTCGAAAACTCGAACTCTATTTCGCGTATTTTTCCGAGACGAACACAATGGTGAAGTCCATTTTACCTGATTCCAATTTTAAAATTTAATTCTGCCTTGATTTCTTGTTTTAACGTGTTATCGAAATACGGGTTGTTACAGGTTCTCTCCCTTACAATCTTAAAGATGCCTCATTTATAATTTTTAGGCTTATATTCAAATTGTTTTGGAATTTTTAAGCACGAGGGAAGTTTTCTTTTATTTTGGGTTAGTGTGCTCTGCCTATAAAAAAGGAGCGAAATGTCAAGAAGCATAAGAAGTGATTGAAAGTAAATTTATAGTGTTAGGTTACTTTTTAACTTTTCATATACCCAAGCCATAGTCCAACCATACTTAAATCACAAGTTAAACAAATTTTAAAAGCTACCATCACATGCACTCTAGAAATCAATCCCATCGCCATAAATGAAAATTTTGAAATGATTTGAATTCTAAAAAAAAACCAACAGCCATGAGATCCTACCATCATCATGTCTCTTGCTTGAAAAATGTTTTGATAAAACCAACTCCAAGTTGACTGTAAACATAAAGGTATTTATGTTTTGTATAAATATGTCAAATCCATGGATGATAAGTTTCGACAGCGTTTCCTTCTTGTTCTTCGTGTAAGCTCTTTTGCTATTCAAAAAATAAGGGAAAGTACTACAAAAACTATGTTAATCATTCGATGTCAAATAATTTGTGAAACTTAAACATCATTGTGTTTAGATTGGGAAATATAATGGTCAACCATTAAAAAGTGTAGAAATTCCTAGTTTTTATTGCTTGAAATTAATTGTGAACTCTATTATTTAAAAAAATCATATTAAAATTAATAATTTTATTGAAATTAATAATAAAATAAAATAAATTACTTAAATTAATAATAAAATTGATAATATTATTTATATTAATAATAAAAATAAAATTGTTGTTGGAATTCAAATAATAAATGCACTAATAAAATCAATAAAGTTACTAAAATTAATATTTATAATATAAATATTATTATTATAATAACAAAATTAATACTATTATTTAAACTCATAATAAAAATAATAACTTATTTAAATTAATAATGTCATTTAAATTAATAATAAAATAAAATTGTTATTAAATTTTAATAATAATAATATGAATAATAATATAAAATTAATAATTGTATTTTAAGTAATAACATAATTGATAATGTTGTTAATTCGATAACAAAACTAATAATAATGTTATTATTAACGTTTAGTTTTATCAAACAGATGATTGTATTTTACTGTTAATGTTTGCCTCTATCAAAAAATTAAGAATAACAAGCTATTATGTGAAAATTAATGTAACTTTTTCACATGTGGAATATAAAAATTGGATTATATAAATAATCCAAATTAGATGTGCGTAAAAGTTTAAAAGAAGGAATGGTGTCATTGCACTTTAGAATATGTGTGGATGCATTTATGGAAGTGGCGTCCTATAATCAAAAGCATATGAAAGCAATCTTATGCCCATGCCTGAATGGGTCACAAGCTAAAAGAAATATGACGCATTCAAGAAATCTGCAAAGATTATTGTAGGTCTCACAAGATTGAGTCGTTGAATATGTCCACTACTAATAGATGGGTTGATGCTACCATGGATTTTGTTGTAAGTTATCGATAAAACTTCATATATACAAAATCCTAATGAATGTGCAAAACATAAAGTATGTGAAATGCCTGACTCGGATTGGGAGCTTTAAAGGCATGGGATAACAAAAGAAGTGGATGAAAAGGAATTCAATGCACTTAATACAATTAATGCACAAATTAATCAAGAGCTTCTTTATCGGAGGGAGACTGTCAATGGTGTCAAGTAATTCTTATTCTTCCTTTCTTTCTTCTCGCAACCGCTAAAACACTTCTCTTTTCTCTCCTTCACATCTTTTCTCCTACTTTCTTGCTTACAATTTGCGTGGAATATCTCCAATAAACTTTAAATAGTCTTCAGATCTTAGCTCTCGACAAGTTAATTTCCTGAGTTCCGATCTCCACTGCTTACTTCAATATCATCTCCCCCGCATTTCTCACTTGAAACCTTTCCAACTACGCTCCTAATCACTGCTTACTGGAGATTTCAGACAACTACATGCTTACGCTGTTCTTCAGCTGGTGGCTACGGCAGCCGATGGGGAGATGACACTAAGGTGGTGTGTCCAAGGAATCAGCACAACTCCTGATATGGTATTTCTGTTTATGCATTTAGACTTTCTGCTAGTGATGGGACTTTTTGCCTTTTGTTTTTCAATGGTTGTTTTGTACTCGACTTGTTGGTTAATCTAGAAGTCGGTCTTGTGTTTGTTGGGTTAACTGAAGTTTGTTTGAGGTGCTTGGTTGCCTTTTTGGTCACTGGAACTTAGGAAGCAAAGCAGCAGTTTGCTAGTGACAAGACTGTGTATGGTTAGCATGGTAGGGTCATCACCATTATCCGACGGCTAAACATGAGATGCTTAGGCACTGACCTTAGCTATTGGTTTGGTGGTGGCTCGACTGTCTGTGCTACTGTATGCACTTGTGTCACTTGGCAAATCTGTTATGTAATTATTTCTATGTAATCTATGGTTATACCGTAATTATCGTGAATGGCGTTATAGTCAGTGCTCATCGTCGGTGTGTCAGTGTCTTTGCTGATATGCTTGGCGAATTTTTCCTCTATCTCATGGCTATCTCCGTTTTGGCCACAAAGTCATTCAGCTCAATTGATATCTATGCATGGAAATATATTCCATTCATTAGGTGTGGAGCTCGAGACAATAGGCTGGCAGCAGTATGGTTTCAATGGCATTGTAGATTGCACATGACAGGAACTTTCTTTTGTCATGTCATGTAATTTGTTCTGGGTACCTAGATTAGTTAGTCACAGTCATGTACTGTTTATACTGTATTCGAATGTAATAGCCAATATGTGAAGTATGTAATGTACTCATCCTCTCCCCGCGTGAAGAGTTAGAAAACTTGTAGTCTAGTAAATAGCTAGCTCCACAGTTCTATCAGCCTGTTTAGGTAGCGTGGACGGAACACGTTAAATTTCGTATGCGGTGGACGATCCACCTTAAAAACCGATAGTTGATTGTCTACTAACAATCACCTGTAGTACACTGATTTTTTATTATTAGTTATAATTTAAGGTGTTTGTGATCACTTTAAAAACCAGTCAGCTTTGCCAAAACAAAATAGAATTTTTGCCAAAAGGGTGAATTTTAAGCCCAACTACAAGCTACATTAATATTTTAAAGGTAATTCGTAAACGTTCATTATATAGATAAGATATTAATCCTATACGTATATGAAATCTTATAAAATGTATAGTATACTTTATGTGTTAGCCTGCTTTATGAACAGGCTATCTAAAGCCAAGGACTTGAGTACGAACTTACATTGGTTGGAGATCACCTGGATGGAGTGATAGAAGGTTGGAAAACTTGAATTATACATGCAGATGTCATCGGATCGGATCCCCCTTTCGGATCGGATCGGATCCCCCATTCGGATCGGATCCTCCATTCGGATCGGATCGGAGTGCCCCCCTATCCGATCCGCCCGTTGCCTACTGCTCTATAGAGTGGCCTATTTTCTATCCTGCAAAAGAGGAGCTACCATCTCCCCATGTTCTCCACTCTCTTATAACCAACTCCGAAGCCTTCCAGATGCTGCCACGTGTACCTCTAACCGCTCACCAATTCCAGCCTATAAATACATCATCATACATCAAATGAAGGGGAATTTTCGGCCTTAAGGAAGCTCTATCTATTTCGGCCATGGCTGCCAACAAAGAACCTACATCTTCTCCAATAGAATCCATGAATTCGAAGACACAAATTCACTGTATTTGAGTGCTTGAGTGATTCAAAGCCTTGTAATTGTAATTCTATGTTGAATTAAGAAACTATGAAGTGGATGTAGGCTCGTTAACGCCGAACCACTATAAAACTCGTGTGTTGATTGATTTTCTACGCTTTTATATTATTCTTCTCGATTATTCTATACAAATCCTAGACAATTGGGTGTTAGTGCCATTTTTTGGTCTAACAATGTATGTATACATTAGTTATAAATCCCAATAACGATATGCGTTTTTATGTATTTTTTATGCATTCTTCGTATAATTATTTAACTTAACCCTCAATATCTACTAGATGTTATAAATCATCGTTTTAAAAATAAAATGTATTTGAGAAAAATGCAATTAAGTTTAACAAATATATAAGTTAAAGCAGTCAAGCCAATATATAATTAAGTTGAATTATATATTTTATTTCAATAAAGTAAGCATGTGTGTTGTGTTTGCATACATTCATACACACAAAAATGCACACACGCACCATATTATGCTTTAATAAATTAAACAAATATATAACTTAAATTGTACATTTATTAAATTAATCAATAAATTAAAAAATATCAATCAAATCGCTTAATGAATAAAATAAATTTACAAGTTACATTATACTTCTTTCTTCAGTAAATTAAACAAATTTATTTGAGTTAAAATATATATTAACTAAAGTAATTTACATTTGTTATGTGTGGAAAAAACAAAGTCTAATAAAAATTTATATAACAGTTATAGTGCAATATTTAGAATATTTTTTTATTCATTTATAATAAACATATTTGATTAAAATGTAGATATCATCATTAGAAGGGATGCCAAATTAATTAACGTAAAAGAAGAAAACTAATGCTCGAATTCATGTGTCGACAAGCCGAAGAAAAAGCTCGGTAAGCTCACTAAAGCACTTGTGCAGTAGGTCCCATATGTGGACATCTCTTTTACTAATGATGATGATGTTGTTAGGGTCAGTTATCATTATTATTGTTTGGATATTTACGTAGATACCACACTTTGTATGTTTTTTTAAAGATGAATACAGTTGTACATGTTGGATATTTGTAATGCCAAGTTGATATGTGTGATGTTTGATGGATATATGTATATGAACATCTATGTTTGTATTAATGGATAGTTGATAATGCTTATATTTGTGAAGTTGGATATGTATTATTTTATAATAGCGTGTAAACCTTTCATTTGTTTGAGCAAGGATCAATCACAAGCTCAACCAAATGAAAGAATGAAGAATAACCCCCTCTTCATGTCCCTAACCCCCTATGTATATCCTCCCACTAGCCCACTAATGGACCTTTCCAAATCAGCCCACTAATGGTTCAAAACCCTGGACATCAAACTGTGAAACATAAAAACAATGATTCCTCCCAAACCACTGACCCAAATCTTTAATTTCACCGCTTTACAGAATTGGCAACATCGTTTCCTTTCCAATGAGATCGACCTCAACACCTGATTCGATCTCAATCAAAAGTTATTCCCTATACAAGACTAAAAGGGGCAAAATGGTCACAAATAAAATTGGTAAAATTATGGACATGTCTCACATCCCCATAAACAACATATTAAAATATGGGAATGATCCAACCCTTAGAGAATAAAATAAAAATATTTTATGATCTTCTGATATGTAAAATGTAGGCTGTTACATTCTCCCCCTTTAGGAATTTCGCCCTCGAAATCCCAACAGACACAAGCAACCAACCAATTCCACATGCCTATCATCCATGAGCAGCCAATTCTGCTATCCAAATTAGCAGCCATCAAACCATGCATCCATAGCCCTATCCTAGCACGCAGATTTCTATCAAAAACAGCAACCACAACAAAAGTACAAGCTACAACGGGATAAGAGTGATATGCCCTTCATGGGTCATACCAACGAAGAGTTCTGGATGGATCGACTTCATTCTCTCTTCCGTTTCCCACGTACAATCGTCATCATCCTCACTCCATTATACCTTGACTTGCTTAATCGTCTTCCTCCTAAGCTGTTTCGTGTCATTCCCCACAACGCGAAGCAGCTTACAAGGCTTTATAGCTACGGACTCGACCTCTAGGTCTTCGTACTGATCTAGAGGTACCATCACATTCGAATCATGCACACACTTCCGAAGAAACGACACAGGGAAAACATTATGCACACTTGACATCTTCTTGGGTAACTCCAACCTATACGCAAGCTTTTTGATTCGCTTGATTATCGGAAATGGTCCAACAAAACTTAGGGCCAACTTTCCTTTGCTTCCAAACCGAACAACATGTTTTAATGGCGCAATCTTCATGAATACCATATCACCAACATCGAATTTCAAATCCTTACGATGTTTATCGGCATAACTCTTCTGATGATCTTGGGCTGCCTTCATTCGTTGTCGAACGATCTTGATACAATCTGATGTCTCTTTGATCATCTCTGGCCCAAGTATCAACTTATCTCCAGTTTCTAACCAACATGCCAGAGAATTACACGGTCTACCATTCAACGCCTCGTATGGTGCCATCCCAATGCTTAACTGGTAGCTATTATTATATGCAAACTTAACTAGATGTAGATGGTCTTCCCACAATCCCCAAAAATCCAACACATAAGCTCTTAGGAAATCTTCCAAAACTCGGTTAACCCTCTCGGTTTGACCATCACTCTGGGGATGATAAGCCATACTCAAACATAACTCGATTCCCAAAGCTTCTTGCAAACTCTTCCAAAATCCACTTGTGAACAATAGATCACGGTCACTTACTATGCTCTTTGAGATGGCATGGTATCGAACTATCCATTTAACATAAAGCTCAGCCAACTTCAATATTGTTCTAGTCGATCTGACAGAAATAAACTTTGCACTTTTGGTCAAGCAATTCACGATGACCCAAATTCCTTAATTTCCTACCCTGGTTTTAGGTAGTCCATCGATAAAATCCATCGATATCTGCTCCCACTTCCATGTAGTAACTTTCAATGGCTGAAGCAATACACTTGGCTTCTTTTGTTCAGCTTTCACCAACTGACAGTTCATGCACTTGGAAATGAACTTTCCAATATCTCTTTTCATCCCTTCCCGGTAGTAGACTCGATTCATGTCTTGATACATCTTATTACCACCAGGATGAATATTCAACTTTGAGTGATGACATTCCCTTAGAAACTCATCTCTCAATCCATTGATATCAGGAACAACCAGTCGCCCTTGCTTTCGAAGCCTTCTCTCCCACTCGACCTCGAACTCTTTGTTCTCTGGTTCCAACTTCTGGACAAACTCGACAAGCATTGCATCTCGCTTCTGGCTCTCGCCAATCCTTTCAATGAGAGTAGGTCTTATCGATACGCTTGCCAACATTTCAGGTTCCAACTCACACAGTGGTCTAAAATCAAATCCTTCCAATCCAAGAAAACTTTCTCACATCTGTCGCATTCTTAGATCTTTCCCAATCCTAGTTTGCTGCACTTTAGCAGGGTCAACCGCTAATCCATTTCCAGACACAACATGGTCTAAGAACCTCATTTCACTCTTCCATAAGTGACACTTCGAAAACTTAGCCTTCAACTGATGCTTCGCAAGATTTCCAAAACAAAACTCAAGTGCGTCTTATGTTCTTCCTCGTTCCAGGAGTAAACCAGGACATCATCCACGAACACAAGCACAAACTTGTTTAATTGATCTATGAAAACTCTATTCATAAGATCAACAAAATACGTTGGCCCGTTAGTCAACCCAAATGGCATCACCAACCATTCGATGAAACCAGATGGTGTCCTAAAAGAAGTCTTTGGCACATTATCCTTCGCCATCCTTAGCTGGTGAAATCTCGTTGCCAAATCCATATGAGAAAACACTTTGGCCTCATGAAGCTGATCGAACAAGTCATATAACGTTGGCAACGGATACTTGTTCTTCTTGGTCACATTGTTCATCTCACGATAGTCCACACACAATCTCAAAGATCCCTCGGGATTTGTTGCAAACACAACTGGTGCACCCCATTCGGACACGCTCCTCCGAATGAATCCTTTTCCCAAAAGATCACGAACCTGCACCTCTAACTCTCGTTGTTCCATAGGCGCCATCCGCTTAAGAGGCACAATGATAGGTCTAGCACCCTTGACCAAATCAATACAAAATTCAATCTCATGATGTGTCAGCAAACCTTTGACTTCTTCAAAGACATCCTCAAACTCATTAGCTATCGGCACCGATGACAAGTCATCCCGTGGAATCACAAGCGAATATAAATAGCTCATGAAGACACCACCTTCGAGCTTACATCGAATCACAACCATTCGCCCTTCCACATTCCCGACTGTCACCTCCAGCTTCTTGCAATCTACTTTTGCTAAAAACCTCTTGAGCCAGTCCATACCCTAGATGATCCAAAACCCAGCAAATTTCAAAACAAAGCAATCACACAAAAAGGAGCAACCATGACTCGCTAGCACTAGACCATGACAAATCAAACACAAACTGGGCGAACCCCCGACTAGATTAGTCACAATAAATGGTCTATCACAATTCTCGGGTTCCAAACCCAAGCGGCACAAAAGCTCATGACGAACTTCTCATTCTTCTGATAAGGAGTCTCGACACATAACGAGCATATTTCGACAAAGCTTCGAAGTCAGAAACATACTCCAGCACTGGTCAGCCATTTTGCTTAATCTCCACAAACTTCTTAAACAGAATAGACTTCTTAACGGTAGAAATAAACTTCGTTTCAAATTTGTCTTGGAATAGTTCCTATGAAATCACATATTCTGGAGTCTCTAGAGTGACAGAGGTCCACCAATCCACAGCTATGCCTTCTATCTGTCTTGATGCAAGCTTCCTCTTAGTCGCATCATTCTCAAGTCTCTAAATGATCGAATGCAAGTATCTAGCCACATTTAAATCTCAACTGTCGGCTTTGTCCCTTCGAACAGCTTTCTTATCAAGTGCAGTGGAGTCCATACATAGCTTTACGAAGTCAACTCCCCTTGGTACCTGCACATGAACACCAACATCTATTGCGACTTCTCCTGGAGTGGGTACCCTCCTTATGTTCACTGCCATCCTAGCCTCAAACATAGCTAGATAATTCGGTATATTGCCATCACCCCTCCAGGAACAGTCTCCTCCCTAGCAGTGTCTCAACAATTAACAACTCATTCTAAATCTGAAAAATAGAATGATTAGTCCACTTCCGAGAAAAACTACAATGGAGTTCAAGCGCTACTACACTATATACTAATACATAGTACACATCCATTAGAAATCTACAAGTACGTCTCTCATATGTTGTAACATCCTCGAACTTTGGCTAAAATCGTTAACCAGAGCTCTGATGCCAAATGTGACGACCGCTCATAACCCTTGTGCTAAACAAGAGGAATAATGCGTTGAAGGGTATGGCAGGCAGCTATGGACGATCATCAAGGTAAGACAACACAAGCAGAACCTGTCGTAGAACTCACAGCGCAAGGTAAAATATAATAGAACATATATAATAGGTATATATAGTTGAGCATTACATAGCAGAAATCCAAGCTTTCGTATCATCTTGAAAATATTCATACAACTTTGGAATACACTTTAGAAGCCTCACTACAACCCTCACAGAATGCATTAATTAGAACAACAGAGGAAACACCCAATATGTATAGTAGTAAAAATAATACACAAGCCTCCATCTCGTCTTCGATCAGCAGCTCCATCCACTAAGATCTACCATCTACAACCTCCTACTCAGTCTGCCCATCCACAACACCGTAGATGAACAACCTAAGGTAATAAGGGGAAACATAAAGCCTTGAGTCAGACAACAGTCTTAGTGAGCGATAAAACAACTATCTAACATCATTAATGAAGTATATGAGAATAGGTAGATAAACAAATTAATCTACCAAAACATTAGAGAAGAACTCAACCCCATCTTCCCCACATCGGACGGTGATAGCCTTTACAAACAAGCATTTCAACCATACATCCATGGCAATTAGAACAACCATTCATTATGGAAATCAGAAGTAACCAAACAATGGCAATCAGATGAACTAGTTATATCTCACGTAAACCATCCTAGCCGAGATCGACACTTCTCAAGCACAAGCCCTAGAGGCCTAAACCAATATCAGACAACCACCCAAGAAACATCTTCTTTGACGTAAGACAATCTATGTGAGACGGTACAAGAAAACAACATTCATGGTTGGCTCTGGCTATCACCGCCAATCCTTTATTGAAACCATCGTTAATCGTATGACTGCTAAACACCTTGCCATCAACTGTCAAGGGCTAATGGTAACCCCGGTTCTAGCAAAAACTCCATACGCCATACAATAAAACGTATCTAGGTATTTCAACGATACCCTAGGTACTCGATCATACAACCGGTCTTTTATACATCTCTAATATACCCTTGCTTTGAGCCCGCTATAATCTACGACAACAATAATCTCTCAGCCTTCAACACCATTAGTTGTCAACACGTACGACTAATCACAAGCTCAAAACACCCCTGAGCAACCATTATCCACCAATTCAAAACACCCTTGAGTTGTCTTCACATTCGTTGCATCTCCCCGATCAACGAATATTTAACATCACTTCGAACATTCTTCCTTGAATTAGCATCGAAGCTACAATCATCTCGACTCAAAACAAGCTCCGTTTGGCCGATTCTTCATTACATAACATTTCCAACTTTCTTTCTACGAAAAACTAAGCACAACGTCAAAACTTTCGTTCACAGTATTTCTGGAATGCTACCATATCTCTACATCCAATTCTGGATCAATCTGGTGTGAAAAACTAAGCAAAACAGCATTTCATAACGTTTCTGGAATGCTATCATATTTGTTGGTTCAATTCAGCATCAGTCCAGTGTGAAAAACTAGGTAAAACATCAAAACAGCCTTTCACATAGTTTCTGGAATGCTATCATTGCTTCTGGGTGGTCCATCCACCCTTATGGATCGTTTTTACTTAAATCTATCTTTCACAGCACTACTGGAACGCTATAATCGCTTCTGGGTGGTCCATCCACCGCTATGGATCGTTTTTGCTTAAAACAGCCTTTCACGGCGCTTTTGGAGTGCTATAATTGCTTCCGGGCGTCCATCCAACGCTATGGATCGTTTTTACTTAAAACAGCCTTTCACAGCATTTGTCAAAACGCTATCTAATGCCAGCGATCCATCCTCTTTGCCAAACCAAGAAAAATGCCACGATCCATCACGTTTTCAAGGTCGATCAACCCATTTTTGCCTTGCACGATCCATGCTTATCGTGTTCCCCAAGCCAGCCGATCCATCCACCGGCCACAGCATTTCCCAAACGTTGTAGATTCTAGTTTTTTTTTCTTCAGATTTTGCTAGAAATATCAGCTTTTGCTAGATTCATCAAATCTTGTCTGACCCATCATTTTTTCACGCCGATTCACCGATTTTTGGTCACTGATCCATACTAGGATTCGTGCTTGATCCAGGACTTTTTATAACGTTTCACAAATGCTAATAAATTTCCAGATTTTGATTTTTGGCCGATTCTTCAACTTTTGGCCATTTGTTTCACTTTTCCTTGGTCGATCTACTCATTTGCCACAACTTGAGCCACGCCAAAGCCCCGATCCATCACGGATCTCGCTCAATCAATGATTTTCACTTCGATGTATGCTTTTCAACTAACCATCAATAAATCACATCAAAACAACAATCATTCAAACAACGATTTTCATTACAGTAACATATAAAACTTATTGATTTAGGTTGCTAATTAGATCCTATGGTGATTTGAGTTAAAAACCATACTTACATGGATTAGATCTATGCAAAAACAACTCGAAATGATGACCATGAGATCAAACAACCCATATACTTGATTGAATCCGTGCAAGAGATGCATATCACTCACCAAATCTTCAATCTAGCTTAGAAACGATGAAATATGAATCCGGACAGCGAAGAGCTATCTTCAATCCTCTAGGTTTGAAGTGATCTATCTTCATTTTATGTAGATCTGGCTCCCTTTGATGTAGATCTTCAATCTCTACTCGTAGATCTATAATTTTAATGGTGGAAAAATGTATTTGTTTGAGCAAAGATCAATCACAAGCTCAACCAAATGAGAGAATGAAGAAGTAATCCCCTCTCCATGTCCCTAACCCCCTATTTATAGCCTCCCACCATCCCACTAACGGACCTTTCCAAATCGGCCCACTAATGCTTCAAAAACCTGGACAGGAAACTGTGAAACACAAAAACAGTGATTCCTTCAAAACCGCTAAATCAAATATTTAATGCGACCACTCTATGAAATTGGCAACACCATTTCCTTTCCAACGAGACCTAACTCAGCACCTGATTCGATCCTAATAAAAAATTATGCCCTATACAAGTCTGATAGGGGTAAAATGATCACAAATAAAATTGGTAAACATTATGGACAAGTCTCACATCCCCATACACAACATATTAAAATATGAGAATGATCCAATCCTTAGGGAATAAAATAAAAATATTTTATGATCGTACGATACATAAAATGTGGGCTGTTACATATGTAATATATATTGTTAGGATAAATGAGTTGTAAAATGAATTTACTATATTTTTACTTATGTAATTTTTGTTATGAAAGTTGTAAATTTTCATATTGAAATAAAAAGTAAATTTTGATTTTTTTGATAAAATGATATATATACATATGTATATATATATCATTATTTATAATCAATTTTTGTTAAGAAAATAAAAAAATATTAATAATCTTAAAATTAATATTTTTGTAAAATTTTATCGATAAATATTAATGTCATCAATTTTAAAATTAGCATTTAGCTTTTAACACAGTTGACCAAAAGATAAATTATGTACAGATTAAATTTCACTTACTACTTGAGAGAATGATGAAAATACAAGAAATAAAAGTGTAACAGTAATGAATCAATGTAATTTTATGCATTTAAAGTTCTTGCATTACATATTTATCAAAAATAAGTATAGATTTATGATACCACCGAAGCGACAAATAATTTTTATATTTAAGTACTAAAAAAAATAATTTGAAAATAATTCTTGGAAAATTACAAATCATATATTGTCAATTTAAATATGTAAAAAGTGAACTTACCATTTCATATACCAATAATTTTAGTTTGTAATAAAACTTTTCAAAAAGTATTTAGCAATTACCTCAAAAAGATTTTATATGTGTGTCTGTGTATAATATAATATTTCAAATCAAAATATGGTTTTTACTGGCTAATGTAAATCACGAATATATATAATCAAATGTAGCTTATTCATAAAAACATAATAATCGAAAAAAAATTCAACGTTATGGACAGTAAATATTCATCACTTGTCATTAATTTAATGTCATTCTTCAAAATATATACTTTATTAATAACAAAGAATTTACTTGACATATAAATTTTAGAAGGAATAAATGTTATATACATTGGAAATGATATACCAAATTTTGAAAATAAAATGCATATGTGTGTGCGTGTATGTATATATATATATATATATATATATATATATATATATATATATATATATATATATTTTCAATGAATTACTAACTATATAAAGAAAACTTTATGTATAAAGAGTTTAAATTTAAGATCACTTAATAAGTTCTTTATTTTTGGTAAGGCCAACCAGTTTTTAAAGTGATCTGTAATACTTTTTCCATTACAACAAATAATGCATGCAAAAATATAAAGAGATAGGCTGCTTGCCTGGGCTTAGCTACAACTAATGCAGACTGATTCAAATCGGCACACAGGGTGATTAATCAGTACTAATACATGTAGACTAAGAGGCAGTAAATACAACACTCTTACACGTAGGTAAGAAAGAACACAAACATACAAAAAAAAACTATTACAATCTAAAGGTTACAAGCAGTCCCAAGTGCAAACAAATGAACAGAGAACCACCTTCACATAGCAATAACCTACAGAGAGTCGAACAAATGCACAACTCATAGAACATTCCACTTCAGGCTATCGAAAACAAACATAGCTGAAAAAGTAACGTGAAGCTACTCTCCTACAGATGACCAGAGAAACAAACCGACAACCCCAACATCAGATCTAAACAAGTAGTCGAGAAAGGAACGAAAACAGCTAGGAAAAACCACACACATTTGAATAGATCTAACAATGCAAACCAGTATAATGAAGTATATGTTAGGGTTTCCAAAGATCACTACACAGTTAGATTTTGAAAGAGAGAAGAAGATAACAATAATAAGAAAATTCCACCAAACAAACCTTTATTAATCCACCAAATTATTACAATGAAAATCTAAAAAAATAATTGAGAATTTATCTCAATCCCAAAAGCAAGTTTTTTCTTTCCTTCAAGTACAAATAAATCTATCCCTAATGACATGCTTATATAGACAAATGGAAAGACCAAGCATATACCCAATTGAATCCTAAAATATCTCAAAAATAAATACTCCTTAAATCTTGCTCAAAATAAAACTTTTCCTAAAATATCTTAATACATCCCTAAAATCCGTAGCAGATCCTTAAATTCCATAACAACTTCCAATATCTCCACCTCAATATCTATGTGATAAATATCACAACAATAACACTCCACCTTGATATGAAATCACTCCAACAACCAACTAATCCATAAACCAAAAAACCACACACAAATGATGCATCTCTCACATGAGATACACCACAAAATAATCTCAAAATTGCTTGTAATACCACAATGGCCTCCATGTAGACTTTGTGGCTTTACATTGATGGCTCCACCTTGATTTAGATGAACTCGCCTCTCCTAATCCAATTTGAGAACTCATAACATTCTCCACCGTTTTTCCAAGCAATTTATATATGGTATCATTTCCCCGTTTTGCGCACAGAAGCTCCTTGTTACTCCTTCAAACCCTTGTAACTCCACCTCTACATGAGAAATTGCAACCTTTTTGTTCCAACTGTCCAATTGAAGCAAAACTCTTCTTAATTCCAAGGATGTACCTAACTCCCATTAGCTTCACCACCTTTCCATCATTCATCTTCAATTGAACCGAACCTATGCCTTTAACATGCAAATCTCGACCGTCTGCGGATTCCACTTTACTACTTTGTTCTTCATAATCAATAAATGCTTCCTTTTGATGGCACACGTGAAAACAAGCTCCTAAATCAAGTATCCAATCTTTGCTTTCGCCTTCGTTAACACATACAACATTTCCTTCAACCTCCTCACCAAAATTCACCTCATTACCGTTGTTATTTTGTTCATCAGTCTTATCATCCAATGCCCTCATCTTCTCCTTATCTCTTTTAAGCTTGTGAAAAAATCTCAATTGATGACTGGGTTTGTCACAGTAAAAACAAATGTATTCCTTTCTCATGTCCAATCTATTCGATTGCCTTTCCATATTTCGTTGACTAACCTTCCTTGCAATAAAAGCTTTTTCAATTGGAGTTTCAATTTCCGTTGCCTCCTTATCTTTTCCTTACATAAGATTCGTCCTCCGCATCTCCTCATTAAGCAAGCTACTAACCACAGACCCCATTGAAACAACGCCATCTGATTTTGAGTTATTCAAATGCAACCACAAGTGTTTCCCAACTTTCTGGCAACAAACTCATCATCATTAAGGCTTGTGTTTCAACATCCACCTTGAAATTCAGAGCAGCCAATTGATTCACAATTTCTTGAAAATCATTAAGATGCTCTCCAATTGAATCGCCTTTCTTAAGCTTCAGATTCATCAACCTTCTCATAAGAAGAGCCTTATTTGTTGCGGAGTTCTTTGCATAAACCCCTTCCAATTTATTCCATATTGCATAAGCAGATGTTTCATTAGCAACCACATGAAACACTGAATTATCCAAAAAAAACATCGAATAGACGCAGCAGCCTTCCAATCCAAAGTCTCCCATATTGCTTCGAATAGATTGCTAGGTTTTTCCCCATTATTCTCCAGTGGTTGATGAAGATCATTAAGATAAAGGAAATCTTCCATCTTTGCCCTCCATAATTCCCAATTTCTTCCACTAAGCTTTTCAATAATTATTTTATCCATATTCAAGCCTGTCTTCAAAAAAATTGTGTAGAAGGCTTTGATACCAATTGTTAGGGTTTCCAAAAGATCACTACACAATTAGATTTTGAAAGAGAGAAGAAGATAACAATAATAAACAATTCCACCAAACAAACCTTTATTAATCCACCAAATTATTACAATGAAAATCTACAAAAATAATTGAGAATTTATCTCAATCCCAAAAACAAGTTTTTTTTTCTTTCCTTCAAGTACAAATAAATATATCCCTAATGACATGCTTATATAGACAAATGGAAAGACTAGGTATATACCCATTTGAATCCTAAAATATCTCAAAAATAAATACTCCTTAAATCTTGCTTAAAATAAAACTTTCCCTAAAATATCTTAATAGATCCATAAAATCTGCAGTAGATCCTTAAATTTTGCGTGATAACTTCCAATATCTCCACTCCAATATCTATGTGATAAATATCACAAACTATAACAGTACATTCCCCAGGTCAAACCCAATACTAAGACCCAAACACAGGCACTCACAAAAACTTACTAACCAAGCTAGAAAAAACCACAGACTCCACAATCAAGAACATCAAGAACTCATCAGCACACCGAACAGGGAGTTCAATCCCTAACCAAGTGGTCTACCTTTCGGTGAGAGCACGGTGAGAGCCTACTACAAGACTGTATAGTGATCTGGTAGTCGCGTAAAGCCTCGAACAATAGTCGGCTGCTAGGCAATAGGGAAGGCGAGAGGAATACCACAGAGAGGATCTAGGATTTAGGTTAAGCACCACAGATCTGACAAGTTAGTAGTGGATCAGCGAAGAAAGATTGAGTCGTTAAAGAATAAGGCAAAGATCAGAACTAGGGAAGAGAGAGCATTATTCGCCACAACAATAAAAGCTGGGACAGAGATCTATCGATGAAGAGACGAAGAAGAAAGCAGCATTAGATTTTATAGCAAAGAGAAGAAAAGGACGCAAAAGGAGAAGGTATGGAGGAAAAAGTAGGGTTAGATCCCAGTTGCCATTGGAGAAAAGCAAAAGCTTTCTTCCATGTTTTTCAAAAATTTGGTGTTATAAGTAAATTGCTAGTAAATTCTTATACGAACTTTAATGTAAAACAAAATAAAAAACTTAGAAATTAATCCATAAATAATTGTCAAAATTATTAAAAGTTGGTATTTAAATGCAAAATTATGGAAGTGAGATTAGTAGAATTGTAGTGATTTTTATATAATTATAGAAACTTCAAACTATATGGACATAAATGAAAAGCGAGCTTTGCCATTTTTGCCAATATGTGGTACAAATTGAATTGTCATTTATAGAATGTATAAGATAAATTAATCAATATTTTTTGTTATTATTTGTTCAAATATTTTATATTTAAGATCATTTGATAGACCCTGATTTATAAACATAAATGTAAAATTATTGAAAGAAACATGAGAGAAATATTTAGTCATAAAAATTAATACATATGTTGATTTTAAGTTTAAGAAGATGAGAGAAATTAATAAAAAATACTATAATAACAATGAATTGTGAGAATTTGAAAATAAATTATTCATAGAGAATCAAAGAGTGAATAGATATATCGTAGAACTAATAAGAGTAGAAAAGACTAATACTTTACTATTATTTAATATATTGATCTTTAGCATGTAATTGTGATTATAGTGAGAAATGAAACACAAATATGCAAAAAGAGCTACAACAAAATTGTCAACAAAATGTCGGTATAGCATCAAAAAATCCAATTGCATTTTAATTAGGCGTTGGTATGACATCAGAAAGGCATCGACAAGTACATTTTACAGGTTTAAAATGTGGTTTAAATAACATCGACAAAAGGTGTTGATTTGACACCGCAATGGCATTGGAAATTTGTCATCAGGTATGATTGTTGTAGATGGTGTTAGTTTGACATCAATAAGTATCCCACGAAAGATATCCATAATTAGTTTCTGATACTTTTTTTAATAGACACCATGCATTACGTCAGTGTGATATTGATACTACGTTTATCGACATAGCGATGACAAACTTGTTAGTTGCCTAATAGTGGATGCTTTGACCCCCAATGGTTTATTCCACTCATTTGGAGGGAACAAACCAAATTTTCTTCTTGTTACATTCTCATTTTTTGCCTTCCCAACACATCGAAGATGAGAAAAAGACAATAAAAGGTTGTGAATGCGCCCGTAGAATATTTATGATGGTCACAATTAACAACACGCATAATTATAGTTAAACTAACATAATTTCAAATGATCGTCACCATCCATGATAATAACACTGCAATATAAAAAAATTTAAGCATCAAAATGGTTATGTCGTTTTTTTTAAGGAAAAAAAACAAAAATATGTAAATACACAAAATGGAGAAATACCGCCATTTCGACGAATCACAAAATCAGGACATTAGTGCATAAAGCGAGCCGAGCCTAT
The DNA here is from genome assembly GCA_030737875.1 of Allium sativum. Lineage (NCBI taxonomy): Eukaryota > Viridiplantae > Streptophyta > Magnoliopsida > Asparagales > Amaryllidaceae > Allium > Allium sativum. Next base: position 246,019,506 of record CM060922.1, on the reverse strand, counting down.
GGAGCAAAAAAAACCACACTCACAAAATAGCCAATACGACAAAAAGGGTACAACAACCTCCATAACGCATCAAAACCAAGCAATGAAAAGAAAATGAAAGACCAGCCAGACCCCTACATAAAGGTCATAACAAAACAAAACACAACACCAAAAAGCAGCTCGACACCATCTAGAATGTAACGACCCAGCGGTTTTCGGCCTCGAAAATCGATATAAATACCTTTACCGTATCTTATACCGATCCTCCAACACCGAAAACACTGGAGCGTTGAGAAAGAATTTAGAGGGTGAGGCAAGAAAGAAAGAAAGTTAGAATAGAAGAAGAAGAAGAACAACACACTCACAGAGTCTCACATCGCCAGTGGAACAAAATATAATATAGAAATAAATCTTTATTGAGAGCTTTGAATAAAAACTTACAATCATCAGAGTACATGGACATCACTGGACAGTTATAATAATAATCTGCCCTTATATACAACACAGCGGAATAATATCATACGTCTGAACTCTTCTGGCCCGTCTCTTCACAGCTTCCGAACCTGAACCTGTACACTCCGGGCTAACCCGAGCATTTACAAAACACCGGGTCAGTCTGGTGAACCAGAGTGAGATAAACTCGCACAACATTAAGGATAAATCATCCAATCATGATTTTTAAAGTTCGAAATCTTTTCAAAAGAAAAGGATAATCGTAAGACCGAATCCACACATAAACACGGACGGTTTTTACCTTACGATAACCCAAAACAGTTTTGAAAACAATATCTTTTTTGATATTATGATAATGTCTAAATACAAGTAAATAATAATCTAGAGGAACGCTTGCATCTCACGCTCCACATATATAGTATAAAATCGAAAATCGCGGGCGCTTATTGGATATTGGATTCCAACTTGACAAGGTATGGGACCACCTTCCGCACGTGTATCTCTAGAGGCGAATACACTGGGTTCAACAAGAACGTCTTGCAACCCGGCCCTCACATGACCGACCACTCATTTCGCTTGAGTGTATCGAATGTATATCACCGACGGTTGGGATCAGCAACCGCCACCCGAATATGGTCAGCATCGAATAGATAAAGAAGCAATAGGAATTTCTCTAGATAGGTGATCATACATCCTAATGGGAGCGACCCACATAGCCATGCTGCCTGCCCGATTTTTGTCATTTCCCGGTTGATGAGGCTTGAGGCTAGAACTTTATCTCTAGAACATTTGGTCATCATTCACTTTGAATGCCACATCGTCAGTTCCGCCAGATCACACTTGATTGACGTCCACAAAAATACTCTAGCTATCAGGCTAGAGAATAACCCTTTCTCCGCCATCAACCATAGTACGTTTGGAGAAATCAACGCGTATAAATCCTTTTGGAAATACTCTGTCAGACATCCGTCCATATAAGTTATCCAGGAACAGGATAAACCGAAGGAACTCTCCTACTGCATCCAATATAGGAATCACCCCATGGATCGGTAGCGAGAAGTCCTTGCAACCTGCAGATTCCAATCACGACAGAAACCACAACTTATCTCTGACCGCGATCCAGAGATTTTTGGCGGTCCTTCCGTTTATGAAAATCCACAGTCTTCACTGCTCCATCTCGATCATCTTCGATCTCTTCACGTATTTATTGGTCGGAATGGTTTTCGAATATAATTCGATCTCGGTCTTTCCATACCAACAATCGTATTGGCCAATTTCGATAGTCGGTGATTTAACTATCGAATAACAATAGGGTGAACACAACACTTGGCACAACTTGACCACTTTTAAAATATACTTAACGATATAAATCAATTTTCTCTGATTAACTCTGCTTGAATTACTTTGATTGGTTAACTTTACTTAACTCACTCGACTTATTTAACTCGATTAACTTGACGTGATTACTCCTATTAATTTATTTATATTTGACTTAACTCCATTCGCTCGACTCTAGATCGCAGCGATCACAATGGTTACGCCTGATTTCCTCAGGAAACATCCGACCGCTGTAGGCTATCTACAGCCCTGCGAATTACGCTAGCAGTCATACGCAATGGCAACTTACCTTGAATACTATGTTTGCTTAACTCTAGCTCGAGTAACTACATTCTTATATAGTATTGTCCTCAGAACTATTACTTTATAATACTTGGTAAAATAACTTATAACTATATATAATTTCCACTAAATTCCCTTTTCAACATACTTGTCACACCATCCTTTATTGTTTAAATCGGGAAATCCATTAGTTTTAATAAGGGAATTTATAGCACATATGTTATAATGTTGTTTAGATTTTATAGCACGCATGTCATAACCATAGCGTTATAATTACTATTTAGATTTTCAAAACAACAGCGCTATAATCGCTGTTTAGGTTTACAAAACATTTACTATAACAACAACGCCATAGTCGCTATTAGATTTACAACACATATATTATAACAACAGCGCTTAAATTACTATTTAGATTTTCAAAACATATTTGCTAACGTCTCTTACGATTACCAACTAATACTATCTTCAGATAATCCCGATGTTGTTCAAGTTGGGGTATTTTAATTACCTCTCAGACCTTGATCAAACAACGTTCTTATTCTCAGATAAATATCAGCTGTAATCAAACTATTATTTCAAATCTCACAACAATTTCCATCATAGCTTGGATTTTGTTATACACGCTTTAACCCACCTTTTTACCCCTTTTCACTTTTACCAAACTCCTTTCATTTATAAACCCTTGACTTATCATGTCAAACCCTCGCCAAATGATTTTATTCCATCTACTTGGACATTCTATACTAAACCCTTATTGCCTCTTTGGCTAAAACTCATCGTCAGTTAATCATTTGTTAATTTGATTCCCATTTATCAAATCTCGTTTGAAACTTGGATTTTACAATCTCCTTATTAAAATTCTTACTTGGCATTAAATTGGCTTCACTATTTCAAATCATTTTAAATTAAAGAATAAATTTGTTTTGACATCTACTACATTAAAATATAGTTAACTTAAATCTTAACCAAAAATAGCATTGTCATCATGTTTACACGCTTACTCAATAATAATCCAGGTTATTCACAATGACCAATTCACTTATTCCTTTAGATTATAGTTAATCAAAGATTAACTAATATCCAACACTATTCGTTAAACTTTAATGAATACCTAATCCGATATTTATTTCCTTCGTCCATTTTACTCGAAATGGTGAATTTTACCAATCATACACATCAGTTAACTATTAACTGAATTCCAATTGTCATTTCCCTTTTCTTAAATAAATTAATTAACTTAATTAATTAAAGTCACTTTTAATTGTTTGAAAACAATTATTTCCTTTTTACTAACCCATGGAAAACTCTTGATTTCTGCTTCCCAACTGATCTAAATCATTTAATTAAATTCTCTTACTAACTCGATTTAAATATTTATTTGTGAATTCTCAATTTAAAATCCCATAAAAAATAATTTGAAACTTTAATTCTGTTATAAATGAATTTATAACTTTTAAAAATACATCAATTCACCTGACGGGTCGAATGACGTTAAAATCTCACATTTGGCCTTTTACTGCCAATTATCAAATCAACTAACATCCAATTCAAACAATTCCACTAATTTCCAAACACGTTTATAAACGTGATCAACCCAAGGAGTTACTTTGTTATGGGTCATTCCCAACAGTAGGTATTTTCTAAACTTAAACAATCGATGATCAACAATATATATATCTAACAGTCAACCATTAACAATCAGAACACGCAAAATAAAATACCCAGTTTATAAAAAATATAAACGAGGAGGCTGAGTGAGTTTAACTCACCTCGATTTGAATCTGACGATAAACGGTCTGGTTTAATCAAATTAAACTGACGTTTAATTTGAATAAAAATTCCAGTCACTTCAGATCCTGACCAGAACTGCTCCATCTTGAAGTACTCATCTCCACGGTCCCAACGCAACTGACTGCGTTGAAATCTGTTAACGTATGAGCCCGAAATCATTAAAACAAGTTTGTAAATTAATTAAATAAAACCCTATATTCTTTGAAATATAAAAAATCGGGCCTTACCCTTAACCAGCCGGCCCATCACTCTTCAAACCCGACCCGCTACCATTTAAACCCTCATCCACCGTTTCTCTCTATCATTCACTCAGCCGCCTCAAAAATTTATCAAAAACCCGAAAATTAAAAACCCTAATCCCCTCTTGCCAAATCAACGTCGCAACCAACACCTCCCGTCTTCGCTCCGCCACCATGGCCTCGCGAGCAACCCCCATCGTCATCAGGTGGTATCGAGCGAACCAGATTGAAAGCTAAGTTTTCAATCGATTTCAGTATAATTTATTTGATTTTTTTTCTTTTGCTTTTCTACTGTTTCGAATGGTATTTCTCTTCTGTGGTTTACTGTGTTGTTCGAAAATGGTTCTGGAATTTTATGGGCACTGCCGCATGTGTATATATAGTCGTGAGGTTGATTCTGATTAATTCAATGTCCATCAGAGTCTCGTTTAGCTTGATTCAGCTACTTAATTCTTAGGCCGTATGTCTATTTACCTTTTTAGATTGTGGGAACTGTGATAGGATTTGATAGCGTGATGGATTGTAGCTTAGATTTGTTGAATTTAGTATCATATCCCATTGATTTGTTCAAAACAGCGACTGACCTTGTATAGATTAGGTTAGATTTCTGCTATGACTTGTTAAATCGAATTCAAAGATTTGGAACTGTTCATGAGATTTCGACTGTATATATATAAATATTTTTAGTTGTTCATTATCCTGGTTTGACGTAAAGATATATACAATATATTTGTTTTCCTCTTCTTAGCTGTCCTTGTATTTTCAGATTAGTATTATATATTTTTATAGCTGCTCACCTCACTGTTTTTCTTATCTGCTTCATTGATTTGTCTACCCTAGCTGTATGCTACTGTTTTCCCTATTTGTTCACTTTTCAATAAAATTGAAAAAAATATTTTCATATCTTTAGTTGTTCAAAATTTATTATCTTAGCTGTTTGGCTATTATTTTCTAGCTGAACCTAGTTGATTTCCTCCCTGTTCATGATTTGTTGGTGAATAAATATGTCCAGTCTCTTTAGCTGCTCATGATCTGTTTTGGGAAAATTTCAATTTTACTGTTTCATGAATTTAACAATTCATGCAGCAATATTTAGAATGTACTGCCTTCTCCCTTTAATTTCTCTTCTTTTTTAGACAACAACTAGACTTCTGTTTAGCTACATTGGGTTTTCCACTAGCCATGTACTGTCCTGTCTTGTAAGTAGCAAACAGGTCATGTTGCATATTCAAAATGAACTGTCCTCCTCTTCTCCTTTTTTTTTCTACTTTTAATTTCCCTTTTTTTTTATATTGATACCAAGATTTTTATTTCTGCTGTGCAGTCTCTCGTATACAGTAAATCTTGGATGTTCTAAATAGTATATGTGCATGTGTGATCTCATTTACTTCAAGTCTTTTAATTTCAATGAGAAACTAAATTAAAACAGTTAATAATTGGGTTAATTTGTTCGACTGCTATATTTGGTTATCGAGCACCATTATGAGTGGTTTTGTGTTCTTTGATATCGTGGATCTTACCATCATGAATACCATGTGTTTGTTAATCATGTCTTAGTTGTCCTCTTAAACATATTGCTTCCATTTGATTTTTTTTTCTAAAACTGTTCATTTATGTACCTAGTTAGCTTTTCCTGATGGGAAATTTTCTTACTGTTACAGGAAAGGAATGAAGCAAAAACAAGACATGCACAAGACCATTTGGCTGAGCGGTCATGTTCACTTGGTTTTTGTGTTGCCCCGACAATTTCATATATGTCTTGCATTGTATCACATTAATGTATAAACCATTTATTTTTGTTTGTTTTGCACATTTGTACAACAAAATATGAATAAAAATGTTATTCTCTACATTGTGTAAAAAAATTCAGTTTCATGTATATTTCAGTTTTATTTTTATATGTTCATGTTTATGGCCCACTTCTTATTTATCGCACAAATATGTTGTGTTCAAGTTTATGCAGCGACTCCTTTATGTATTCAATTTTATATAACTGATTTTATGCCATTTCCGTGTATGAAGCTCGAGTGGATGTAGTTAATATCATTCTCTACGGTAAAAATCATCGTATTGATTTAAACAAATAACTTAAATTTCACCGTGATAGAATTCAACTCAACCGTTAAGGTTCTGGGTATAAATGTCATTTTATTTTTATAAAGATCCTTTTATAATAAAATAACGTTCAAACTTTATTTTAAATAACGAATTAAATATTAAGCCCATTAATATTTCAAATAAAATAATTAAAATAATAAATTAAATTAAGTATTCTATTGTCAAAAATACGGGACGTTACATAGAACATGCTGCAACATCCAATGTACCGGCTTTAGCAAGACTGACAATCCATCCAGCTTGATATTTTAGACAATGATAAGAGCCACGCTGGAAACTTGGTTCTTCGATGAAACCACTTGACCATGCCTCATCCAATCATCTCCTTTCCAAGTACCTGAAGAAGAAAAACCTCATCCCACACCGGCTCGGGGACACGATCCCCAGGTAACATATAAAAACACACCAAAGAAAAAGAAAGAGCACCGAGGTTGCTCATGAAGGGTCTACAAATGAAAGTAAAAAAACATCGACCAGCACTTTTCGGATGATGGAGGACGCCTTCATAGACGATTCATCGAAAACCTCCCTGTTTCAGGAACACCAAAGATGTCGGCTGTTTGATGCAGAAAAGGAAGGTTAAGTGGCACTGGTGCATAGAAGGATTATGCGGTAATGGTGCAAACGGTGGTGATTTCATGGAGGAGTTTGTAACCATGGCGTTTATTCAACTCTTTATATTTAGAAATGAGGGTTTGTGATACTAAAAGAGGGAAATAAGAAAAATGAAGAAACAAAAAACAAAATAGAAATACCCAATTATTGCATTCGAGTATGTGCTAAAAAGGAATGAGCTTTCTATTTCCTCATAGTCAACTAGGTTATTTTTTTCTGCCTCTATTAACTTTTCAAATCCATCTTCTCCTCTTCTTTTGTTCTTTTCGGCCTTCACTCTCCTCTCTATCCCTCCCAACCATAGCTTTCTCCACTGTGGTTTAACATCTCTACTGCTAGATCCAATTCGCACGGTTCTTCAAATCGACATCCAAATCAATCACTGAATCCTTTATGCTACGCACTCCTCTTTTCTCCACCTTTTCGGCCGTCTCCTCGCTGATTTCCCCTCTTTTGAATAACCCTAGTTCTCGCGTACCTTGTTTTACGCGACTTCATCTGCTCTTTTCCTTAATGTCTTACTCGTCTTTTGCTATAGCTTCTCCTTTAAGCTGCTTTCTCTCTGTAGGTTGACTTCGTCACTCGTGTCGATATCGTAGAAGGTTGTGCTTAACACAATTGTCTCCATTAGGCTGTCTTTCTCTACAGTTTGGCTTTGTTGCCCGTGAAGAGCTAGAATTTTTTGTAACGACCCGCAAATCTGTACCCTTTGAGTCAGCTAATTACAACTCACGTCCAACCCAAGTTGCATAGAAATACGAACCTTTAGGATAAAGAAGTTAGAGGGTTAGGAAAAGAAAGAAATATTAGAATAGAATAAGAAGAAAACATCAACACTACAGAATAAGAGTAGACAAGAATCTCACAGCGGAACAAATAAAATATAATATATCAATATTCTTTACACAAAAAGAAAACCGTATATATATGATTATACAACATCAGAGCACAAACCAAAAATACAGCACACACAGTGGAAATAAGTTAATACCAGAAAATATGGGAATACGTCTCGACTCTAACTCCTCTCCTGAAGCTCCAAGAAAAACTATCCTGGAAAATATACTCGGTTTGACCCAAGCATATTTTGAAGCAAATCAAAATCAACCTGGATCAGTCTAGAATACTTTAAGTGATAAAACTGATTACAAACAACTTGCTTAACTTTCGAAAATCCTTTGAAAGAATGGAACTCTCATAAGACACGACTACATATAAACATGGCTCATGTTTTTAATTTACGATAACCAAAATACTATTTATATCTAAATCCCGAGATATTATAATAATTTTTATCAATCCACAAATAAATAGGAAAATAGTCGACAAGCTTGCATCTCACTTTCCAACATAGTTGGTATACAACTGAAAATGTACGGCTCGTATTGGAGTTTGGATTTCTAACATGACAAGGCATGGAACCACCTCGTGATCAGTGTTCTCCAGAGAGGAAACACTGGGGTTCAACAAAAACATCTTGCAACCCAACCACACATGACTGGCCAATCATTCAACTTGAGTGTACCGAATATACTGTCACCCGCAGTTGTAATCAGTAGCCGTTTACCATAAGCAAACAGAAACGATAAAAGAAGAAACAAATGAATTTTCTATAGATTACTTTTAACTATCAAATAAAAACAGTACGTACTTCAGCAACTCCGGCCCTTTTTAAATCATTCATTAAATAGTTTCATCAAAATCATTCCATCAATTTTTAAAAATTGATTTCATTTACGTTTCTCAACAAAACTCCCTTGTTTTCGTTACTTTGAAAACAATAACCAATACTTATCTCTGTAGAATAACGTATTCACCAAACACCCTCTCTATTTTCTTTACTTCGCAAATATTGCTATATATTCACAGAAACCCTATATTCATGTCCTTTATTTTAGAAACATCTCTTTATATATTCTCAAAACCTCTTTCTATTGCTTTTACTTGGAAATATCGCTATGTATTCTTGCCAAAATGGTATGAATCTAGTTACCATTCTTATATAGAGGCTAAACGATGTCATTCGACATATTGTTTATAATATGACTCGATCAATTTTAATTAACTCCAAAACTTTATCGAATAAGGCTTATAATAATGTTTATGGAAATAATAATTATTTTTCCATATTTACTTTCATTTCCAAACCTGTTTAATCTCTTATTTTCATTTTCTCAAAAACTATAGTCATTTACTTATTTCTTGAAATAAGTGTATTCACAAAGTCGTGCTATTTTCATTATTAAAAAAATAGCGCTATTATAAGTATAATTACGCTTCATCTTTGGGCCAGCAATGTCAAGTAATACCTTGTTTATGGGAAAACCCAATAATCTTGTATTTCTCAAACCTTGCAAATAAAGTTGCAACATTATTTCTCTTGTTGAAATGATAAATTACTTCCAACATCCTTATCATTACAAACTAATATCATCCTGAAGTCGTTCAAGTTGGGGTATTTTATTTACCTCTTAGACCTTGATCAACAACGTTCTTATCTTAAGATAGATAAAAGTTTGTAATCCAAAAGGTGATATTAATTATTATATTATATCAATTTCATTTACTATTCCATTTTTAATATGGTTTTATAAACTATTCCTTACATTTGAATATATCGTTTCACAAATAACTATTTTCACTTAATTCGTTAATTAAGTAAACTTTAATTAAAACACGAACTCTCTGGCTTTGAACCTCTTTAATACCATTCATTTACAAATCGAATTATTTACAAAGATCCTGTAACAACCCCGAAAATCAGAACCAATTTAAAAAATTTATTTTAAGAAATTTTGACAGAAAATGTGTCAGAATTTAAAAATTCCATTTTTAAATAATTATAAAGTTATTAAAAATAGCCATTTTGCAAACGAACTCCTTTTTCGACGAAACCGTTTTTGTTGGATCCGGAATGTCAAATTATTGCTAAGTTTAAATTTCCATAATTTTTGGATTTAATATGTGAGCGTGGTAAATTAAAATGTGTTTGATAATTTCTATTGAATTGGATCGACCGTTAAAAAGACCATTTTTCAAACGGTCTCCAAATTCGACGAAATTAATTTTGTTAGGACCGTATCGTCAAAACATAGCTAGATTTATTTTTTGGGAAATTTTAGAGTTAGTATGTGGCCCCGGTAAATTAAAATGTACGATAAAAATTAATAATTAAACGGTTTATATTTTAATTTAAAGAAAAATGGGCTGATGAGACCTAGTCCATTGTGTCTGGAATAGGGGTATTTGGCTAGGGTCGACATTCGTTGGGCTGGATTTGGAGTTAGTAGGAATTAACGGCCTTTTAGGGATTAATGAATTAAATAATATTATAATTATAAATACCCTAGGTTAATCAAACCCTAATTCTATACAGAGTCGCTGCTATCTTCATTTTCATGGCCATAAAAGCTCCGAACTTCATCCATTAAAAACTCTCAATCAACTCAGTAAAACCCACCCTCCTTTGGACAATATTGTAGTCCATTCTTCACATCCATACGGATAACCCCTCCTATTATCGAGTATTCGTCGAGATCAAAGGCCAGGAAGTTCGGTCGTTTGCACCGCCACCCTAGGGTGGATCGAACTCGCCGCCATGGGGCCCTCTCCGTGCACCGTTCCTCCCCCTACGGCGTGGCACCACTTGATCGCCTTCAAGCCTCACTGTTTTGACGAAAACTTGAACCCTAAGTTTGAATAAATCAAAAAGGGTTGCGGCCTTGTTTCTGTAAGGTAGAAGAAAGTGTTTTTTTAATTTAATTATCTAATTTATTAAATTTAAAATATTATTAACACAATAAAATTCATAACTTGTTCGTACGATGTCGGGATCGCATGAAATAGGAACCGTTTGGATCGTAGCAGTATCTACTACATTGTACGTAGCAGCAACCAGGAAAATTTTAAAGCGATCTATAATTTCTGAAGAGTTACAAAGCACTATGAGATCTCTTATTTAAAATTAAAATTAATTGTTATTGCGTTGAAGAAATTTTTGTATATACGCTGTTAAAATTTAGTTGTGTGTTGTACCAGATTTGAATTGATTGATTTTGATTGTGGTGATCCGTTGAGTTGAATTAGATATAATAGAATTTGTTAAAATTGTTAAACAATAAAAATATTCTTTTTATTGTACATGTTAATAATAGGATTTGTTAGAATTTGTTAAACAATAAAAATATTCTTTTTATTGTACATGTTAATAATAGGATTTGTTAAACAATAAAAATATTCTTTTTATTATACATGTTAATAATAGAATTTGTAAAAATTGTTAAACAATAAAAATATTCTTTTTATTGTACATGTTAATAATAGGATTTGTTAGAATTTGTTAGACAATAAAAATATTCTTTTTTATTGTACATGTTAATAATAGAATTTGCTAAAATTGTTAAACAAGAAAAATATTCTTTTTATTGTACATGTTAATAATAGGATTTGTTAAAATTGTTAAACAATAAAAATAATCTTTTTATTGTACATGTTAATAATAGGATTTGTTAGAAATTGTTAAACAATAAAAATATTCTTTTTATTGTACATGTAAATAATAGGATTTGTTAGAAATTGTTAAACAATAAAAATATTCTTTTTATTGTAACATGTAAATCATAGGAATTGTTAGAAATCATTATACAATAAAAATATTCTTTTTATTGTAACATGTAAATCATAAAATTGTTATACAATAAAAATATTCTTTTTATTGTAACATGTAAATCGTAAAATTGTTATACAATAAAAGTATTATTTTTATTGTAACATGTAAGTCATAGTATTGGACAAAATTATTAATACAATAAAAATACTCTTTTTTATTGTATATACATGAATCATATAATTAGACAAAATTATTAATATAATAAAAATACATTTTTTTATTGTATATACATGAGTCATAGAATTGGACAAAATTATTAATACAATAAAACTACTCTTTTTTTATTGTATATACATGAATCACAGAATTTGTTTATATAAATAAATTTCCTTTTCATTGTATACATGTAATCAAAAATTGGTTTATATAAATGAAACTCCTTTTTATTGTATACATGAAACATAGGATTTGTCAAAAATTGTTATACAATAAAAATTGTCTTTTTATTGTATATGTGAACATAGGATTTGTTAAAATTGTTATACAATAAAAATATTCCTTTTATTGTAACAGGCAAGTCATAGAATTAGACAAAATTATTAATACAATAAAAATACATTTTTTGTTGTATATACATGAGTCATAGAATTGGATAAAATTATTAATACAATAAAAATAATCTTTTTTATTGTATATACATTAATAATAGAATTGGACAAAATTATTAATACAATAAAAATACTCTTTTTTATTGTATATACATGAGTCATAGAATTGGACAAAATTATTAATACAATAAAACTACTCTTTTTTTAATGTATATACATAAATCATAGAATTAGACAAAATTGTTAATACAATAAAATTCCTTTTTACTGTATATATATGATTCACAAAAGAAACATGTTTAGGGAAAATTGTTGAAACATTAAAAATGATAAATTTTAATGTATATTTAGATTCATTATTAAAAAAAACATGTTTAGGCAAAATTGTTGAAACATTAAAAATGATAAGTTTAATGTATACTTAGATTCATTATAAAAAAAACATGTTTAGGGAAAATTGTTGAAACATTAAAAATGATAATTTTTAATGTATATCTAGATTCATTATTAAAAGGAAACATGTTTAGGGAAAATTTTTGAAATATTAAAAATAATAATTTTTAATGAATATTTAGATTCATTATTAAAAAGAATCATGTTTAGAAAAAATTGTAGAAACGTTAAAAAGAACATTTTTAATGTATGATTAGTCTCGTTAAAAATGATTAATTATTAAAAGTGACATGTTCATTAGAAATTGTTTAAACATTACAAGGGACATTTTTAGTGTATGTTTTGATTAAATAGACAAAAAGATTACATGTTAAAATAGGATCTATAATCAAAAATGTTACAATAAACATGTTCATTTAGATTAAAGAGAATGACATATTAAAATGAAACTTGTCATTAACATGTCAGCAAAGTAGAAAAATGTTTATATGTTAATATATGTTTTGTTTGTTGAAAACATCACTTTTAACATGTTAGTGAAATCGTCGAACCATATTATATATATATATATTAAAATTAAACGAATCGTGCGCGGTAGTTCGCGTTTCAAAATCGTAACTTTAAATGATTATACCGAAAGATTCGACCGTTGGATTTTCCCAAAACTAGAACCGTTAGGTTCGCTTTGGAAAGATCTTTCCAACGATATTAATTTTGTTAAGACCAAACGGTTAAATTTCAAGAAATGTGTAATTCAAATTTGGATTAAAACAGCGCCAGGGCCACGTAAAGACCTGAAGCGTCGTTAAATTAAAATGGGCTATTTTTATATAAATAAAAAATAGCGATAAATCTTTATAAAATAATATTAATGATATGAAATGATTTAAATTACATATATTCGAGAATTATTAGAAAAGGCCAAGTTCAATATCATTACAAATAATTATACGACGATTTAAATCGAAGTTATTGAAGACGGTGGTTGAAGACCAACAATCTTCACATCGAATGGACGACTAGTGATGCCTTTGATTGGAGTTACTGCCTTGAAAGGGTTACAGTCGTAGTTGTCTGGACGTACTTGTTGATTGTCCGGATATGCGAGAACCTCTCTTCCGTATTGGACATACGGGACGAGGAATAAGGTATATCCGGTTTCGTTCAGACCCAGGACGGACTTGTAAATGGATGTGTGTCTGACATTGGATTTCGTTCTGTGTTAATTGATTTCTATTAAATATATATCTGTTTGGTGGCGGAGAATTTATTCTCTTGCTTAACACCCTTCTCTGAGACGTACGAGCTCAGATGTTATATATTGATAGACATCAGTTTCATGGCGTGGATTGTCAATTTGGCATGCCAAGATGCAAATGATCAAGGCTTTTGTTGAAAAGAAGAGCCTTGTTGTTGATGATCAAAGCACAGCTTTAATTAGCATAGCTTTGTGTATAGCGTAACTTCGCGAGCCTCACACCCCGGTAAGAGTCAGAAACGGGATAAGGGAACGTACGAGGCCTCGATATATTGGTCGCTACTGGCCAAGTGATAGGTCCGATAAGACCGGGAAACGTGTGTTCAGGAATTGCCAATCCACTAAAGTATTTATGGACCGGCCCTGCAGGATCCAAGGGTTCGCTAGCGTCTGAGCCCTGAGATGTTTGTTAGAGTGTCTTGAATTGGTAAGGAGACCATCCCTAGCCTTGACTCATGATGGAAACCCAATTTCCAATACGACATTACGAATTTGATTATAAACCTATATATGGCGACATAGTATATGGTAGCTATGCCGTCTAGGATTGATACATTTACATTGAAAATGTTTTAAAACTGATTAGACACTTGTAATAATATCAAATAATTATTGTTTTATACGTATCAATCATGTTTGATCATTATAAGGTAAAAATCTATCCTTCGGTTTGCGTTGCATTGTGTGATGGGACTTGAGTCTTATAATGATTTCATTTTTCTAAAAAGCATTGCGTTGTTTTAAAAGATTTACTTATTTTATGCACTAGCAATCCAATGGAGTAAACCCGTTCTGCGTTAGCGGCGTGGTCCTGTGATTAGCCTTATTGTTATATAAGTTAAGTAAATATTTCTCATACCAGTCCCATGATTGACTCGTAGTTTGTTTTCACTTGCAAACTCGGGTGCCCTTATTTTTACATGGGTAGCCAAGTGACAGGTAACAGGCTTATTTTGGATATGCACTGCAACATGGTGTGCTCATGTGGCAGAAGAAGAAGAAGACTATCTTTATCTTTTATTTCTATTTTGGACATTTAGACATCATTTTATCTATGTTGTACTTAATGATGTTCTAGACTTTTCTCTACTTTGTTGGAACTTCTTATATACTAAGTTGTATCCTGTGTCTGTGCGACTCTGATGTTGATGACATTTTTAATTCCGCTGCTATGATGATATTATCCTATGATTTCATGTGTTATGTTGTTATCTGTAATCTTCTGTTGTGATAAATGTGTTATATTCCAATGATTATCCTTGCTTCCGTGGCACGGGAGTTTGGGATCATCACAGTTGGTATCAGAGCTTAGGTTAACCTTAGGGGTATAACATATTTAAAACAATTCGTCAAAATTGAATCAGCAGTATTCTAAGGCGAGTAGCTCATTAGAGATAGGATTAGTACTGTCCTAGAATGAGCACAGCAGAATAGCACATAATAATCAGTCATTACATCATCATTTTTTCTATATGTCCTTCTACTTTTACCATTCCATAAAAATTATCATTTCTGTTGGTCTGACTCTTTCCTTGATGGTATATAACTGAATGAGATGAGTACGAGGGCTAGAGCTAGAGGTAGAGATGGAGCAGGCAGAGGCCAGGGAAGGGGTGAAATCCCCGCTTGTAATGACCAGGATCCTTATGGGTTAATTTTTGAATATTTAATATTTAATTTAAATATTGGGTGGATAATATAAGTGGAATTTTTTTTATTTGAGTTATCGATTTAATATCGAATATATTAAAATAACAGAATACGAAGATGGATTTAGTCGAATTCAAATTTTAATTTGAATTAAAAACAGTTCAAATAATTTATATGAAATTTTAACGGCAATAATATTTATTTATCTTCAAGGAGAATAAATAGTTTGAAATTTAAATTATATCAATTTAAATTAATATCTTCAACAAATGGTCGAATTGGACTTCGTGACCTATCCCAGTGTGTCTGGAATGGTGGTTAAACCCTAGGATTGACAGTTGTTGCATTCGGAAAGGAGTTCGAAATCAATAGGAAAATTTAATTAGTTAAATCGCATGGGTTAATTCAGAATTAAATTATATCCTTTTGTAGTGGACCAAAACACAACACCGTGCCCGCTTCTCTTCCACAAACCAAACAACACTGCGGCCTTTCCTTTCTCCATTTCTCTTCAATATAAAATCAATCGCGATGGCCACTTCCTTCCTCAAAAAAATTTATTCTCAGGCAAATCGAAAGCCGACATCCTTCCCCCCTTTATCTTCTTCAAAATCGAACTGTAATCTTTCCAGCAAGTTCGAGGAGTTCATTCCCAAGTTGCGGTTCACTGTTGAGAGGTGCGGAGGTTGCCACAGCCTTCGGAAAGGGTCGGAGTTGGTTCGAGTTTTACCTGAGTGGACTGCGAGGTACTGTTAAGGGTTCGGCAGTTTATGATTTAGGGTTCGTTCTCATGAGAAGAAGGGGCATTTGATCGAGAATGGAGTCGCGCTTTTATCTGGATCGACGTTGAACTGCTGGGAGGTTCACCGATGGATTTCGACAGTAGCAGGCTTGGGATCCACCTGTAGCGACGTGAAGGGTAACTGGAAGTAGTAGGGGTTCAACAGTACTGGTTCTTTTTGAATTTGATCCTTGCTTTAAGGTTCGACGGTGAGATTTGAGACATGGTTCAACTTCCGAAAGGTACGATGTTTGAATTCTTTTTAGTAACGAACTAATTGGGTTGGCAATGGGAAGTTTTGAGGAATACAAGTCTGGGTAATTAGGAAGTGAATGGCCTTAATGGTTATCTAGCATTTTGAAACTGAAAGGGAGGTTTATTTAGGAAATCATGTTAAAGATAGTAAATTAGACAAGTGGAAATATAAGCTTGAAATTGTTAAGCTATTCAAAACTAGGAAGTTTAGTAAAAGAAATTATAAATAGCATATATTTTCTAAAAGTTTAGAAAATAAAAGAAGGCGATATTCGGAAATGTTTTCCAAATAACGTAAAAGGTCAATATGGTTATTGAAAATATTTGGTTAACAAATATTGATAAAGAAATAGAGAAGTGATTTAATTAATGGAATATTAATTGAGGGCTCAGTGATTGTTTGATAATTGGATGAACACTTGTTTTCTTCGATAGTTAAATCATCGACTATCGAAACACTTGTTTTTATTCGATAGTTAAATCACATACTATCGAAGTTTTGACCATCGTTGTCAATATGGAGAGACCGGTTGGATTATTATCCGAAGAACCACTCCGTATTGGCAGTAGCATTGCGAATCAGATTATATGAAGATAATCGAAGACGGAGTAGAGTTCAAGAACTTTTTCTATTAATAGAAATTGTACCTTCAGTTCATCCTGTTCCTGGGTGACTTGTATGGATGAATGTCTAACAGAGTATTTCCAGAATGGTCACATACATTAATTTCTTCAACCGTACCAAGAGTGGAAGCAGAGAAGGAAACTTCTTTTAGCTGACACATAATGTATTGTTGTAGCCGTCAATTAGTGATTTTCGATGGATCTGACAATGTGGCATTCGAAGTGAATCTGGTGTGATGATAAAGCGTAGCTTCAAGCCTCATCAACCAGTAAATGACAGAAATCGGGCAGGCAACATGGCTATGTAGGTCGCACCTATTAGGGTGTATAATCACCTGATCTAGAGTTTCATTTACTTCTCAAAATCTATTGTCGATGTTGTCCCATTCGGGAAACGGTTGCTGATCCCAACCGTTGGTGATATACATTCGATACACTCAAGCCAAATGAGTGGTCGGTCATGTGTGGCTGAGTTGCAAGATGTTCTTGTTGAACTCGGTGTATTCTCCTCTAGAGATATACCAGCGGAAGGTGGTTCCATACCTTGTCATGGTTGGAAATCAAATACCCAATACGTGCTTGCGGTTTTGATTGTATATTATATATGTGGAACGTGAGATGCAAACGTTCCACTAGATTGTTAATTACTTGATTTAGACATTATTATAATATCAAAGGAGTTTTGATATAAATATTATCGTTCCTTTCAAAGGGATTTTGAAGTTAAATCAAGTGTTTGGATTCTCATAAGGGATAAACCCGTTCCGTGTTATACGGCGTGGTCTTATGAGATATCATTTAGTTTCTAAAACTGTTTTAAACTGTTTACTCATACCAGTCCCATGACTGACCCGGAGTTTATTTTGTTTTGTTCTACCTAAACTCTTGGGTGCCTAAATTTGTACGGGCAGTCAAGAAGTTCAGGATTTTACAGATCTATCTAAAGGAGCTTGGAGCAGGAGGCTTCAGCGTTAGTTATATAGAGTTTTGTTCCGCTGTGTTGTAAGTGTTGTACTCTGATAAGTGTATGTTATATAGTTGAGATTTTATATTTCAAAGATATGATATATTATATTTTGTTCCGCTGCGATGTGAGATTCTGTGTTGTGTTTCTGTTCTTCTTCTACCTCTTTCTTTTAAAAAAATGTTTCGTATTTTCGTGATATTTGGGTTGGACGTATGATGTATATAGTCAACTCTGATGTTAGGGAAATGTGGGTCATTACAGTTGGTATCAGAGCTTAGGTTGAGCGAATACCTAGGCTTGTTGGAATGTGCTCATTAGAGATAGGATCAGTAGTATCCTAGAATGAGTTGAGTGTATATATATACGAGAGAGCGTATTTGTTATTTGATATAAAAACTGTTTTATTTTGTGTTGACTAGTCTGTTGAGTGAATTATGAATTCTGATCGAATCGTGGGACGCCACGAAGTCGATAGGAATTTATAAACACTTGAACAGAAGATTGGACACGATATTGTTATAAATGGTTGAGTTGATTGTTAGAATTATAATCGAATGAGATTATAAAAACAGAAATAGTTATATAGAACCAATGGAATTTGTATATGAAATCAAATATACAAATGTGATAAATTGAAATTGAATTCAAACCAGAATTCAGAATTTAAGATCCTGGGAGTTTGGAAAATATTTTTTTCTAAATGGATTTTGAAAGTAATATAACACCGAACCCATTCAGTAGCTGGGAAATAATTCTGGTGATGAGTCGAACATCATCAGTGTTCATTTTCGAGTTCCTAAGTGACGAATTGCTGCCTTAAAAAAAGTTTGATGGAAAAGAAACCAAGTTGTTGGAAAATTTAAAAGTTTTGAATTGAAATGGAAATAAATATATGTATATATTTATATTACTTCAAAGGAGTTTTGAAATAAAAACCTTGGGAATTTGAATTCAAAGGAATTCAAATGGATTTGAATAAAGAAAAGTCAAATAGAGATTTGAATATTAGAATTCAAATGGAATTTGGTTAAATAGAATTTCAAAGAGAATATAAAGTGGAGGTTGAATATTAGAATTCAAAGAAAATATAAAGTTTGAAATAGAATTTTAAATAAAAGGAGTTTAAATAGAATTTGAATTCAAAGTGAAATTAAATAGAATTTGAATTCAAAGGAGTTAAAATAGAATTTAAATTCAAAGGATTTCAAATAGAAATTGAACAAAGGAATTTAAATAGAAATTGAATAAAGGATTTCAAATAGAAATTGAAGATAAGAAATTCAAATAGAATTTGAAGATAAGGAATTGAATTAGAATTTGAATAGAAGAAAATTAAAATAGAATTTGAATTCAAAGGAAATTCAAATATAGAGTTTGAATAAATGAAAATGTGGAATTTGAATATTGTAAATATATAGGATTTGAATATTAGAAGTGAAATAGATCGGGAATATTATGTGAAATGGATTGGATATATATTAAAAATATATCAGAATGGAGTGGAATTTATTATAAACAAAGTTAAAACATTTATATTTATAAATATAATTAAAACGAGCTCGCCGTAGTACGGCAGTTCGTAAATTGGCGATTCGAACTTCAATTTAGTATACAGAACTCAATTGAAGTCGGAATTCTTTGAAATAAGAATCGTCGGGACCGGTTGAACAATAGTTTTCTAATGAAAGAGAAAATTCTGGATTTCATAGTATAGATTTTGAGTTATATCAAAATCAAATTTTTAGAAAAGCAGTGCCAGAACCATTATAAAACCATAACGGTTTAATTAAATAAATAAAAGGATTTTTAGGAAATAAAATCCGAATTGGCATTAGAAAAATCCAGACTGGAGATATAAAATAAATATGAACTCCAGTGAAGTAAGTGAAATGATTTTTAAGACAAAAATCATATTTTAAATGGTAAAATAGAATTAACTAAATTGGAAAATAATTAGTTAAATGAAATTTGAATCGAAATTGGGTTTTTGGATAAGTGAAAGAGATTGAGAATTTATATTCGAAATCGAATATATAACTCGAGTTGAAAATATAATTAGATTAGTTTATAATTAAGTTGACATATATTTGAACAAGTTATATTCAAATAAAAAGGGTGAAATAGGCAAAACGGTTAATTAGCAACTAGTTAATGGGAATTTGAATGATTGAAATTAAATTTAACTTAGGTAAGTTAAATGGATCGAAATGAATAAATTGAGTAAAATCAATGTGAATAAAATATGAATTGGGTATGAATAAAGGAAAAACCAAAAGAGTTAAAAAGAAAATATATTTATAAAACAAATATAAAGGAAATATATTTGTAAAACAAATACAAAGGAAGTTATGTGCAAACAAATAGAAGGAGAAATATTTGTAAAAACATTTACAAATAGAATTTAAAAGGGAATATTTGTAAAACATTTACAAATAGATTAAATGGAAATATTTATTTATAGAAAATAAATAGAATGTTATAAATGAGATATTTATTTGTTAAATAAATAAAATTTAATCAAAGGAATATTTAGAAGATGAATAGAAAACGGAAATCTGTTTTTACCAGATAAATAGAAAAGATTAATTTATAAATAGCAGTTTATAAATTAAATTAAATATTTATCATTCGATAAATGGAATATATAAGTCTGAGCTTATATAGAGAAGAGATATTGGTTTTTAACACCGATAGTTTTAAATAGGAAGGGTACACAACACCTGTATAAGTGAAGTAACGTTATTAAAGGGAACATTTATAAAGTGAAGAACCGTTACTAAAAGTAAATCTTTATAAATGAATAAACGTTATCCAATAGGAGATATTAGAATAGGAGAAGTCGATTAGAGTTAGAAATAATCGATTAGAGTTAGGGTAAATCGATTAGAGTAAGAATTAACCAGTTAGAGTTAATCAGTTAGGGTTAATCCGTAGAGTTAATTTAATATTAGTTATTCAATTAGAATTTATCGAATATTTGTTATTCAAATTAAGAGTTAACCAGATAGAGTTAATTGAACATAGTTAATCGAATTAGGATTTAATTGAATGATAGTTATTCAATTAAATTTGGTCGAATATAGTTATGGAGATAGAGTTTGTCAAACATAGTTACTCAGGATAAGTTGCCATTTCGTACGATTGCTAGCGTAATTCGCAGGGCTGCAGATAGCCTGGGGCGGTCGGATGTTTCCTGAGGGAATCAGGCGTAACCATTGTGATCGCTGTGATCTAGAGTCAAGCGAAAAGGAGTTATCGAATATAGTTTATT
This sequence comes from Allium sativum, assembly GCA_030737875.1. Lineage (NCBI taxonomy): Eukaryota > Viridiplantae > Streptophyta > Magnoliopsida > Asparagales > Amaryllidaceae > Allium > Allium sativum. The sequence continues at coordinate 245,998,275 of CM060922.1, read as the reverse complement.
CGAATAGAGTTAAAAGAGTTATCGAATAGGGATTTATTCGAAAGAGAGTTACGTAAGGAAGTTTGAAATGTTGAGTATCAACAAAAATAAGTTTTGAAAAGATAAATGGGTTTGTAGCACTTTTCCTACCTTAGCAATTTCGAGGACGAAATTATTTTAAGTGGGGAAGATTGTAATGACCCGGATCCTTATGGGTTAATTTTTGAATATTTAATTTAAATATTGGGTGGATAATATAAGTGGATTTTTTTTATTTGAGTTATCGGTTTAATAATCAATTTCGATTTAATATCGAATATATTAAAATAACAGAATACGAAGATGGATTTAGTCGAATTCAAATTTTAATTTGAATTGAAAACAGTTCGAATAATTTATATGAAATTTTAACGGCAATAATATTTATTTATCTTCAAGGAGAATAAATAGTTTGAAATTTAAATTATATCAATTTAAATTAATATCTTCAACAGATGGTCGAATTGGACTTCGTGACCTATCCCAGTGTGTCCGGAATGGTGGTTAAACCCTAGGATTGACAGTTGTTGCGTTCGGAAAGGAGTTCGAAATCAACAGGAAAATTTAATTAGTTAAATCGCATGGGTTAATTCAGAATTAAATTAAATCCTTTTGTGGTGGACCAAAACACAACACCGTGCCCACTTCTCTTCCACAAACCAAACAACACAGTGGCCTTTCTTTTCTCCATTTCTCTTCAATATAAAATCAATCGCGATGGCCACTTCCTTCCTCAAAAAAATTCATTCTTAGGCAAATCGAAAGCCGACATCTTTCCCCCCTTCATCTTCTTCAAAATCGAACTGCAATCTTTCTAGCAAGTTCGAGGACTTCATTCCCAAGTTGCGGTTCACTGTTGAGGGGTGCGGAGGTTGCCACAGCCTTCAGAACGGGTCGGAGTTAGTTCGAGTTTTACCTGAGTGGACTGCGAGGTACTGTTAAGGGTTCGACGGTTTATGATTTAGGGTTCGTTCTCGTGAGAAGAAGGGGCGTTTGATCGAGAATGGAGTCGCGCTTCTATCTGGATCGACGTTGAACTGCCGAGAGGTTCACCGATGGATTTCGACATTAACAGGCTTGGGATCCACCTTTAGCGACGTGAAGGGTAACTGGAAGTGATAGGGGTTCAACAGTACTAGTTCTTTTTGAATTCGATCCTTGCTTTAAGGTTCGACGGTGAGATTTGAGACATGGTTCAACTTCCGAAAGGTACGATGTTTGAATTCTTTTTAGTAACGAACTAATTGGGTTGGCAATGGAAAGTTTTGAGGAATACAAGTCTAGGTAATTAGGAAGTAAATGGCCTTAACGGTTATCTAGCATTTTGAAACTGAAAGGGAGGTTTATTTAGGAAATCATGTTAAAGATAGTAAATTAGACAAGTGGAAATATAAGCTTGAAATTGTTAAGCTATTCAAAACTAGGAAGTTTAGTAAAAATTATAAATAGCATATATTTTCTAAAAGTTTAGAAAATAAAAGAAGGCGATATTCGGAAATGTTTTCCAAATAACGTAAAAGGTCAATATGGTTATTGAAAATATTTGGTTAACAAATATTGATAAAGAAATAGAGAAGTGATTTAATTAATGGAATATTAATTAAGGGCTCAGTGATTGTTTGATAATTGGATGAACACTTGTTTTCTTCGATAGTTAAATCATCGACTATCGAAACACTTGTTTTTATTCGATAGTTAAATCACAGACTATCGAAGTTTTGACCATCGTTGTCAATATGGAGAGACCGGTTGGATTATTATCCGAAGAACCACTCCGTATTGGCAGTAGCGTTGCGAATCAGATTATATGAAGATAATCGAAGACGGAGTAGAGTGCAAGGACTTTTTCTATTAATAGAAATTGTACCTTCAGTTCATCCTATTCCTGGGTGACTTGTATGGATGAATGTCTAATAGAGTATTTCCAGAATGGTCACGTACGTTAATTTCTTCAACCGTACCAAGAGTGGAAGCAGAGAAGGAAACTTCTTTTAGCTGACACATAATGTATTGTTGTAGACGTCAATTAGTGATTTTCGATGGATCTGACAATGTGGCATTCGAAGTGAATCTGGTGTGATGATAAAGCGTAGCTTCAAGCCTCATAAACCGGTAAATGACAGAAATCGGGCAGGCAACATGGCTATGTAGGTCACACCTATTAGGGTGTATAATCACCTGATCTAGAGTTTCATTTACTTCTTAAAATCTGTTGTCGATGCTGTCCCATTCTGGAAACGGTTGCTGATCCCAACCGTTGGTGATATACATTCGATACACTCAAGTCAATTGAGTGGTCGGTCATGTGTGGCTGAGTTGCAAGATGTTCTTGTTGAACTCGGTGTATTCTCCTTTAGAGATATACCAGCGGAAGGTGGTTCCATACCTTGTCATAGTTGGAAATCAAATACCCAATACGTGCTTGCGGTTTTGATTGTATATTATATATGTGGAACGTGAGATGCAAACGTTCCACTAGATTGTTAATTACTTGATTTAGACATTATTATAATATCAAAGGAGTTTTGATATAAATATTATCGTTCCTTTCAAAGGGATTTTGAAAGTTAAATCAAGTGTTTGGATTCTCATAAGGGAAAAACCCGTTCCGTGTTATACGGCGTGGTCTTATGAGATATCATTTAGTTTCTAAAACTGTTTTAAACTGTTTACTCATACCAGTCCCATGACTGACCCGGAGTTTATTTTGTTTTGTTCTACCTAAACTCTTGGGTGCCTAAATTTGTATGGGCAGTCAAGTAGTTCAAGATTTTACAGATCTATCTAAAGGAGCTTGGAGCAGGAGGCTTCAGCGTTAGTTATATAGAGTTTTGTTCCGCTGTGTTGTAAGTGTTGTACTCTGATAAGTGTATGTTATACAGTTGAGATTTTGTATTTCAAAGATATGATATATTATATTTTGTTCCGCTGCGATGTGAGATTCTGTGTTGTTGTTTCTGTTCTTCTTCTACCTCTTTCTTCTAAACTTTTTTTTTCTTTGTATTTTCGTGATATTTGGGTTGGACGTATGATGTATATAGTCAACTCTGATGTTATGGAAATATGGGTCATTACACCGCTGCTCAGGACCAGCCTAATCCAGAGGCTGTAGTGCCACCACCACCACCCCCGCAACCTTTTGATCTAGATAAAGTGGCAAAGAAATTCAAGAATTTGGGAGGTGTGCCATTCACTGGCTGTGAGACAGTGACAGAGGCTCAGGATTGGCTTAAGACATGCGAGAAGATTTTTGCGGGCTTGGAACTAGAGGACCATCGGGAGCGATTCATGGCATCATGGATGCTGAAGGATGAGGATTTAATTTGGTGGGAGACAGCTATGATTGGAGATATTGATGCTAACATGTCTTGGGCAAAGTTCAAAGAGCTCTTTAATGAGAATTTCATTCCTCGGCGAGAAGTCGAGCGCCTTCATGATGAATTTGCTAATTTCCAGCAAGGGGATAGAACTATTACTGAGTATGTGAGGAAATTCGAAGAGATCTCTTGATATGCACCTGAACTGATTCAGGTTCCGCTCCAGAAAAACGAGAGGTTCATTAATGGCCCTTCGAGGAAGTATCACAACAGGGTGACGACACATATTGAGCTCCCGTTTGCTAAAGTGATTAAGATGGCTTGCAGATATGAGGAGATTGACAAGAGAAATGCTCAGCAGGACCGAGAAAGAAATCAAGCTAATAACAAGAGGAAGTAGTTTAATAAGAATCCAGAGGCGAATAACACTGCAGCCGCCAAGCCTCAAGAGAATAAAAGGGACGAGGTCAAATGCTTCAACTGCCATAAACTCGGACACTATAATTATAAATGCGAAGATCCAAAGAGGCCAAGGAGGAGTGAATCAGGGCCCAGCCAGAATCCTTAGGGTACTAACGAATGCTTTAATTGTCACAAGCCGGGGCATCTCATCAGAGGTCCAGATTTATTCTATGAGTGGTTAGTAATGACGTTCGGCTTATGTAACACTCTTGCTTACTTTGTCGATCCAATGAACAGAGTATTCCGCGATGTCTTGAATAAATTTGTGCTGGTTTTCATCGACGACATCTTAATCTTCTCAAAATCCACTGACGAGCATGCAAAGCATTTGGAAGAAATTTGGGAAATTCTGAGAAAAAATGTATTAAAAACCAAATTTTCTAAATGCATATTTTGGCAAGAAGAAGTAAAGTTCCTCGGTCATGTCGTATCGAAGAAAGGAATTTCAGTGGACCCAGGCAAAATCATCGCCATTCGAAACTGGAAGCAGCCTAGCACTCCTACAGAAGTCAGAAGTTTTCTAGGATTGGCTGGCTATTATCAGAAATTCGTTAAAGATTTTTTGAAGCTATCTTGTCCATTAACAAAACTTACCAAGAAGCATACAAAGTTTAATTGGATACCTGAATGTGAGGCGGCTTTCTAAGAGCTGAAATTAAGGTTGACTGCTGCTCCAGTGTTGACCATTACTAATGGAAAACAAGACTTAACGGTCTATACAGATGCTTCTCTTGAAGGTGTTGGTTCGGTATTGATGCAAAGAGGCAAAGTAGTTTCTTATGCTAGCCGTCAGTTGAAGCCGCATGAGAAGAGATATCCTACTCATGATCTTGAGTTGCTAGCCGTTTGCTTTGAAAATATAGAGACACTATCTTTTGGGTGAGAAGTTCGAATTATATACAGATCATAAATCATTGAAGTATCTGTTCACCCAAAAGGACTTGAATTTGAGGCAACAGCATTGGTTAGAATTTCTTGCGGCATACGATCTGGATATCTTGTATACTCCAGGGAAAGCCAATGTTGTAGCTGATGCGCTCAACAGGAAGAATGCGATCATCGCCAATCTCATTATTACGCCTTTATTGATTGACAAAATCTCTGCTCTTCAAAAGAATGATGAATTTATTTAGAGGATTAGTAAAAGAGTTCGAGAAGGCGAACCCTCGAGTTTCCAGATTGATAACAAGAGAGTTCTGAGGTTATTAGGCCGAATTTGTGTTCCGAACATTCCTGAGCTCAGAAGGGAAGTGATGGATGAATGTAACAAGTCCAAGCTTAGTATTCATCCAGGGGTGAGTAAGATGTATCATGATCTCAAGCGCACGTTCTGGTGGAGATCTATGAAAAGAGACATTTCCATATATGTTAGCAGATGCTCTACTTGCCAATAAGTCAAAAGCGATCAACAGAAGCTCGCAGGGTTGTTGCAACCACTAGAGGATCCAAGTTGGAAGTGGGATCAAATTTCCGTGGATTTCATTGATGGTTTGCCCCGAACCATGAAAGGCAATGACAGTATATGGGTGATTATAGATCGTTTCACGAAGACCGCCCATTTTATTCCCGTCCGATCTAATAGAACAGCTCGAAGTCTGGAACAGATTTATTTCAGAAAATTGTCGGAGTACATGGAGTTCCCAGTAGCATTGTTAGTGATCGTGATCCGATATTCGCTAGTAAATTCTAGGAAGCATTCCAAGAGGAGTTATGGACAAAGCTAAATCTGAGCACCGCATATCATCCTCAAACAGATGGCCAGACTGAGAGGGTGAATCATATACTGGAAGACTTGTTGCGGGCATGTATTCTTGATTTTGGCGGGTCATGGGAAGATCACTTGCATTTGGTTGAGTTTTCTTATAATAACAGTTATCAAGCAAGCTTACAAATGTCGTTATTCGAAGCATTATATGTCAGGCCATGTAGATCTCCCGCATGTTGGGTAGAACCAGGAAATCGACTAGTATTGGGTCTCAACATGATTCGTGAAGCTTTGGATAAAGTCGATTTCATTAAGAAGCGACTTCAGATAACTCAGAGCCGAATGAAGAGTTATGCAGACTCAAGAAGAAGGGATTTAGACTTTGTTGTTGGTGACTATGTGTACTTGAGAGTTTCCCCATTGCGAGGAGTAGTTCGTTTCGGGAAGACAGGAAAGTTGGCACCTAGATTCATTGGTCCATTCCGTATACTCGAAAGGATTGGAATTCTCGCTTACAAGGTTCAGTTGCCTGACTGGTTGCCAGAGGTACACGATGTATTCCACGTGTCTCAACTTCGAAGGCATGTACATGATCCAGACTTGATTGTGGAGGAAGCTGCACAACAAGATTTGGAGATTACCCCAAGCTTAGTAGTGAGAAGAGAGCCAGCGAAAATTATTGGCAAAGAAACCAGAATTCTGAGGAACAAGAGGATCCATTTAGTCAAAGTACAGTGGAGCGGAGATCCTAGAGACTATACATGGGAGACCAAGGATAGCATTAAACAGGCTTATCCCAAGTGCAGAGTGGACATCTCTGATTAGCTCTTGTGTTGAGGTACATTTACAATATTTTGCATTTTCTGTTCTGTTTCCTACTTTACTATTGTTTCCTTTTCGGGGATGAAAAGTTTTTAAGTGGGGGAGATTGTAACAACCCGGAAAATCAGTAACAAATTAAAAAAATTATTTTAAGAAACTTTGACAGAAAATGTGTCAGAATTTAAAAATTCCATTTTTAAATAATTACAAAGCTACTAAAAATAGCCATTTTGCAAACGACCTCTGTTTTCTATGAAACCATTTTTGTTGGATCCGAATGTCAAATTATTGCTAAGTTTAAATTTCCATAATTTTTGGAATTAATATGTGAGCGTGGTAAATTAAAATGTGTTCGATAATTTCTATTGAATTGGATCGACCGTTAAAAAGACATTTTTCAAACGGTCTCCAAATTTGACGAAATTAATTTTGTTAGGACCGTATCGTAAAAACATAGCTAGACTTATTTTTTGGGATTTTTTAGAGTCAGTATGTGGCCCCGGTAAATTAAAATGTACGATCAAATTTAATAATTAAATGGTTTATATTTTAATTTAAAGAAAAGTGGGTTGAAACGATCAAATGGGTTGATGAGACCTAGTCCACTGTATTCGGAATAGGGGTATTTGGCTAGGGGTGACATTCGCTGGGCTGATTTGGAGTTAGTAGGAATTAACGGGCCTTTTAGTGATTAATGAATTAAATAATATTATAATTATAAATATCCTAGGTTAATCAAACCCTAATTCTATACAGAGCCGCCGCCATCTTCATTTCCATGGCCAGATAAGCTCCGAACTTCATCCATTAAAAACTCTCAATCCACTCAGTAAAACCCATCCCTCCTATGGACAATATTGTAGCCCTCTCTTCATTCTTCACATCCATACGGATAACCCCTCCTATTATCGAGTATCCGTCGAGATCCAAGGCCAGGAAGTTCGGCCGTTTGCACAGCCTCCGCATCACCTAAGGTGGATCGAACTCGCCGCCGTAGGCCCCCCTTCGTGCGTCGCTCCTCCCCCTATGGCATGGCACCACCTGATCGCCTTCAAGCCTCACTGTTTTACGAAAACTTGAACCCTAAGTTTGAACAAATCAAAAAGGGGTGCGGCCTTGTTTCTGTAAGGTAGAAGAAAGTGTTTTTTTATTTAATTATTTAATTGATTAAATTTAAAATATTATTAACACGATAAAATTCGTAACTTGTTTGTACGATGTCGGAATCGCATGAAACAAGAACCGTTTGGATCGTAGCAGTGTCTACTACATTGTAAAAGCGACTAGGAAATTTTTAAAGCGATCTATAATTTCTGAAGAATTCCAAAGCACTGTGAGATCTCTTAATTAAAATTAAAATTAACTATAATTGTGTTGAAGAAATTTTTGTATATATGCAATTAAAATTCAGTTGTGTGTTGTACGGGATTTGAATTGGTTGATTTTGATTCTGGTGATCCGTTGGGTTGAATTGGATATAATAGAATTTGTTAAAATTGTTAAACAATAAAAATATTCTTTTTAATGTACATGTTAATAATATGACTTGTTAGAATTTGTAAGCAATAAAAATATTCTTTCTATTGTACATGTTAATAATAGGATTTGTTAGAATTTGTTAAACAATAAAAATATTCTTTTTATTGTACATGTTAATAATAGAATTTGCTAAAATTGTTAAAAAATAAAAATATTCTTTTTATTGTACATGTTAATAATAGGATTTGTTAGAATTTGTTAAACAATAAAAATATTCTTTTTATTATACATGTTAATAACAGGATTTGTTAGAATTTGTTAAACAATAAAAATATTCTTTTTATTGTACATGTTAAAAATAGAATTTGTTAAAATTGTTAAACAATAAAATTATTCTTTTTATTGTACATGTTAATAATAGGATTTGTTAAAATTGTTAAACAATAATTTTTTTTATTGTACGTGTTAATAATAGGATTTGTTAGAAATTGTTAAACAATAAAAATATTCTTTTTATTGTACATGTTAATAATATGATTTGTTAGAAATTGTTAAACAATAAAAATATTCTTTTTATTGTAACATGTAAATCATAGGAATTGTCAAAAATTGTTATATAATAAAAATATTCTTTTTATTGTAACATGTAAATCATAGAATTGTTATACAATAAAAATATTCTTTTTATTGTAACATGTAAATCGTAAAATTGTTATACATTAAAAATATTCTTTTTGTTGTAACATGTAAGTCATAGAATTGGACAAAATTATTAATACAATAAAAATACTCTTTTTTATTGTATATACATGAATCATAGAATTGGACAAAATTATTAATACAATAAAAATACATTTTTTTTATTGTATATACATGAGTCTAGAATTGGACAAAATTATTAATTCAATAAAACTACTCTCTTTTTTATTGTACATGAATCATAGAATTTGTTTATATAAATAAAATTCCTTTTCATTGTATACATGAAATCATAGAATTTGTTTATATAAATGAATCTCCTTTTTATTGTATACATGAAACATAGGATTTGTCAAAAATTGTTGTATAATAAAAATTGTCTTTTTATTGTATATGTGAACATAGGATTTGTTAATATTCTTGTACAATAAAAATATTCTTTTTATTGTAACATGTAAGTCATAGAATTGGACAAAATTATTAATACAATAAAAATACATTTTTTTATTGTATATACATGAGTCATAGAATTGGATAAAATTATTAATACAATAAAAATAATCTTTTTTATTGTATATACATAAATCATAGAATTGGAAAAAATTATTAATACAATAAAAATACTCTTTTTATTGTATATACATGAGTCATAGAATTGGACAAAACTATTAATACAACAAAACTACTCTTTTTTTTATTGTATATACATGAATCATAGAATTGGACAAAATTGTTAATATAATAAAATTCCTTTTTATGGTATATATAGGAATCACAAAAGAAACATGTTTACGGAAAATTGTTGAAACATTAAAAATGATAAATTTTAATGTATATTTAGATTCATTATTAAAAAGAAACATGTTTAGGGAAAATTGTTGAAACATTAAAAAAGATAAGTTTAATGTATATTTAGATTCATTATTAAAAAGAAACATGTTTGGGGAAAATTGTTGAAACATTAAGAATGATCATTTTTAATGTATATTTAGATTCATTATTAAAAAGAAACATGTTTAGGGAAAATTGTTGAAAAATTAAAAATGATAATTTTTAATGAATATTTAGATTCATTATTAAAAAGAAACATGTTTAGGAAAAATTGTTGAAACATTAAAAAGAAATTTTTTAATGTATGATTAGTCTCTTTAAAAATGATTAATTATTAAAAGTGACATGTTCAATAGAAATTGTTTAAACATTAAAAGGGACATTTTTAGTGTATGTTTTGATTAAATAGTTAAAAAGATTACATGTTAAAATAGGATCTGTAATCAAAAATGTTACAATTAACATGTTCATTTAGATTAAAAAGAATGACATGCTAAAATGAAACTTGTCATTAACTTGTCAGCAAAGTAGAAAAATGTTTATATGTTAATATATGTTTTGTTTGTTGAAAACATCACTTTTAACATGTTAGTGAAATCATCAAACCATCTATATATATATATATATATATATATTAAAATTAAACAAATCGCGCGCGGTAGTTCGCGTTTCGAAATCGTAACTTTAAACGATTATACTGAAAGATTCGACCATCGGATTTTCTCAAAACTGGAACTGTTGGGTTCGCTTTGGAAAGATCTTTCCAACGATATTAAGTTTGTTAAGATCCAACGGTTAGATTTCGAGAAATGTGTAATTCAAATTTACATAAAAACAGCGTCAGGCCCATGTAACGACCTGAAGCGTCGTTAAATTAAAATGGACTATTTTTATATAAATAAAAAATAGTGATAAATCGTTATAAAATAATATTAACGATATGAAAGGATTTAAATTACATATATTCGAGATTTATTTTAAAAGACCGAGTTCAATCTCATTTCAAATAATTATACGACAATTTAAATCGAAGTCATTAAAGACGATGGTTGAAGACCGGCGATCTTCACATCGAATGGACGACAACTTATGCCTTTGATTGGAGTTACTGCCTTGAAAGGGTTACAATGGTAGTTGTCTGGACGTACTTGTTGATTGTCCGGATATGCGAGAACCTCTCTTCCGTATTGGACATACGGGACGAGGAATAAGGTATCTTCGGTTTCGTTCAAACCCAGAACGGACTTGTAAATGAATGTGTGACCGACATTGGATTTCGTTCTGTGTTAATTGATTTCTATTAAATATATATTTGTTTGGTGGCGGAGAATTTAATCTCTTGCTTAACACCATTCTCTGAGACGTACGAGCTCAGAGATTATATATCGATAGACATCAGTTGCATGATGTGACGACCCAAACCCCGTACGATGGTGGCAAGGGTAATCTTTGGAATATAACACATAAACAGATAACAGCAGAACAGAAATAAATAAATATACCAGATATGTACAACAGAATATACTGGATAAATATAAACATCAGAGTTACACAGTATACAGGATCATACTTAGTACAAAATACAGTTCGGTTATACATAAATGTTTATAGCGGAAACAAAACACAATATGTACTATAGGAGCTGAACAGCATAAAAAGAGATAAATGATAGAATCCATCTTCAGCTCCAGCTATCCAGAAAGAGCCTGCTAAAAACTGAATACAAGGCTGCCCGTGTAGAAATAGGGGCACCCGAGTTTGCAAGTGAAACAAACTACGAGTCAGTCATGGGATTGGTATGAGAAATCTACTTTAACTTATTTTATAATATGGCCAATCACAGGACCACGCCGCTAACGCGGAACGGGTTTACTCCATTTGATTGCCAGTGCTTTAAAACTAGTAAATCATTTAAACATCGCAATGCTTTTTATAAAAATGAAGTCATTATAAGACTCAGTTCCCATCACACAATGCAACACAAACCGGAGGATAGAGTTTTATCTTATAATGGCCAAAATATGCTTGATACGAGCAAAACAAATCATTTAATATTATTGCTAGTGTTTATATGCTTCAAAAACAATTTCAATCATAAATATCAATCATAGACGGCATGAATGCCCCATACCATTATATCTCCATATATAGGTATACAATCAAAACCGCACGATGTCGTATTTGGAAATTGGATTTCCATCATGAACCAAGGCCAGAGATCGTCCTTACCGCTTCGAGACAATCAAGCCCATGTCTCAGGACCCAGACATAGGTGGGCCCTTGGATCGTCAGGGCCGGTCCACTCGATGTGGATTAAAATGCCTGAACACCGCGTTTCCCCGCCCTATGGGGGGGCGTAAACTGGTCATATCCGACCAAATCAACGTCTCCGAAGAGACCGAACAAACCGAGGCCTCGCTTTCCATCATCCACATAAGTAAAATGTCAGGCCGTGTAAAACACTGATACCACACCTAGCTAGAAGGAAACGCATGTTCTCCCTGATGTCCTCTCCCGTTTCTTGCTCATACCTGGGTGTGAGGCTCTCGAAACAACGCTAAACACAAAGCTAGCTATTCAAAACCGTGCTTTGATCATCAACCACAAAGCTCTGCTTTTCAACAAAAGCTTTGATCACAGCATCTCTGCATGCCACGTTGTCAATATACACGTCAGACACACGTCCATTTACAAGTCCGTTCTGGATCTGAACGAAACCGGAGGATCTTCATTCCTCGCACATCCGTACAATCAACATGTACGTCCGGACGGCTACCACTTGAGCCCCTTCAAGGTAGCTACTCCTATCATGAGCATCAGTAGCACCCCTCCATTCGACGTGAAGATCATCGGTCTTGCACCGTCTTCATATCTTTGTCTTTTAATCGTCGATCAATTATTTGAAATGAGAATTAACTCGGCCTTTTCAAATAATTCACGTATATTTAGAATTTCAAATCAATTCATTTCAATGGTTAAATTATTCGACATCAATAATTCTTTCCTTTAATGTAATTTTCACGCCAAACACATCCAACCATCAAATATCCAATAAACCAAGTAAATTCGGTTTATTTCCGTTACATATCGTTTATAATATTTTATCACGATTTACCGCTATTTTTATTCATTTAAAAATAGCCAATTCATTCAAACGATGCTTTAGGCCATAACGCGGTCGTGATGCTGTTTTTCTTCAGATTTGATTTACACATATCTAAAAATCTAACTGTTGGATCTTTACAAAGTTGGTGTCGTTGGAAAGATATTTCCAAAGCGAACCCAACGGTTGCGGTCTCGGGAAAATCCGATGGTCTGATCTCCCGCAATAATCGTTTGAAATCACGGTTTCAAAATACGAACTGCATCTTCGTTATTTGATTTATTTTAATTATATTTATATATACATAAATATAATTCATTCTTCGATTTCAAAACCGTATTCATTTCATACATTTGATAAAAATGATACTTTTATCCAACAGATATTTATTTCAATACATCACTATTTTTAACAATTCATATATATAATAAAAATGTGATTTTTATTGTCAAACAATTCATTTCCAAATACGATTATTTTATATAGTTCGTATAGATGATAATAATGTTATTTTTATTGTAAACAATTTATTTCAAAACACGATTATTTTATATAGTTCATATAGATTATAAAAATGTGATTTTTATTATAAAACAATTTATTCTAATCATTCGATAAAAATGTTATTTTTATCGTTCAAATCATTTTGTTTCATCCATCACATGAATATATTTCAATATGTGAAAATACATCAAACACAGAAATATTTCAGAAAATTTCAGCAACATAACGGCAGGGCAATTAAAACCGGCACCGTCCCGAGTACGGCTCCTCGCTCTACCTTAAAACCTCGCGGTTTTTGACAATGGGGATTTCAAATTCTAGTTCGTACGCAGACGAATTTTTCCCATATACTAATCCTATTTGGATTTCAACCACAATCAATCATTTCCAATCAACCATTCATGATATTCACCAAATTTCACATCAACCAAATCCAAACAATATCACAACCAATATATATCGTCCATGATCTGTGGACAAGGGGAGTGTGTATATATATATATATATTCGTATATATATATATATATTTCAATTTCATTTCATTTCAACGCACATATAATTTTTACAACGCATATATAACTTATACATCGAACATACAACTTATACAACGCTTATACATGAGGTGTACAACGCTTATATAAATCATACATCGACTATATAATTTATACATCGTCATTTCCATATCGTTTATAATTCAGAAATCTCACATTGGGTTCCACTCCACCAAAAATTGCAGAAGGCTTAGAAAAATATCTGGTCTCTTCTAAAATGTAGAAGACGTCCGCACGAGTCCACTGTCTCTTGTTTCACTGGATTTCGACAACATAGCAAAAAGATATGATTTTTAGAAGATCAATCAACTTTGTGACACTTTTATATGTTGAAATCAGTTTAAAAATAATCAGCCATTACCTCTCCGTAAATCTTCAAAACTAGGTTTTGATCTTACACTTAAACCATCACACGATAGGACAATCGGCCTCTTCCACGTCGTAGAGCTTGGAGAGGCGCTCTGATTGGTGGTAAGCGCGGCCAGTTCGAACGCTTGACTGAGGCGTGGCAGCGCTTCGAAGGTCCGGTCTTTGAGAGGCTGGATCTCGACGATGGAGCAACGATACGAGGTGCTCCTTATATGGATTTGAAGAGCTCGAGATGATCTTCAAAAAGTTGAACTGGAGCAGGGTCTGAATTTGCATGTAGGAGGCGCAATCGGGGGAGGAAGGAAAATATTTATTAAATGAATTAATAATTATAAAAAAATTCTATTGGCCCATCTATATATTTAAATTTTTAAAGGTATTTTCACATCGAACTCCAATCCAAACCCAACGACTGTCGTCCCTAGCTAAATACCCTCATTCCGAACACAATGGGATATGTTTCGTAGGCCCATTCGACTGTTTCAGTCAGTTTTTCTTTAAATTAAAATAGAAAACATTCAATATTTGATTTGAACGTACATTTCAATTTGCCGGGGCCACATACTGATTCTAAAAATTCCAAAAAAATAAATCTAGCTATGTTTTGACGATACGGTCCCAACAAAACTAGTTTCGTCGAATTCTGTGACCGTTTGAAAAATGGTCATTTTCTGGTCGATCCAATTTAACTAAAATTGACCAAACACATTTTCCTTCGCCACGCTCACATATTAACTTCAAAAATTATGAAATTTGAAACCTAGCAATAATTTGATATCCCAGATCCAACAAAAGTGGTTTCGTCGAATTCTGAGGTCGTTTGCAAAATGTCTATTTTCAAGGGCTATATATTCTCTATAGCGACCTTTCTGAAAATTCATTTGGCCATAACCTTTGATTCCCGCTATGAAACTTCGATTTTTCAGATTCGTTAGAAAGATATTCACTAAAAGATTTAAATATTTGTGGTTTCACTAAAATCCATTTTATTTTGCACCCGGTACAGTTCGTCAAAGTTTGAATTGAAATTTTGAAACCGCTGCGCCATTTTAGGCCTTGTTATAATTAAAAATAATTATATTTATTTTCAAACATCGATTCAAACATACTTTTCGTTGTTATTATTTTAAAAATTTATTTTAAATATTTAAAATCCACTAAAATAGCCAATTAAAAAATTTTAAACTGGTTCAGATTTTCCGGGTTGTTACAATCTCCCCCACTTAAAACTTTTCGTTCCCAAAAAGGAACGAAGTCGAAAGTGGTTTAATTAACCAACTCAACTTTCTTTCTGGCCTCCGTTCTTCAACTTTTCAGTTTCTAAGAATTTTCAAATTCTTCAAAAATTTGGCTAACACCCTAAATTTCCGAATTTTTTTGCCATAACCTCCTTTGTACAGGGAGGGGTTTGGAAATTTATTGGGCCGTATTAGGTACCCAGTAAATCCTAATAAGCATACACATATTTATAGTGATATACTCTAGTGTCCACGGGGGAGTATGTATAGATGATAACTCTAGAGAATAAATTCTCGCCGCCCCATAAATAGTTTTTGTGCCTTATAAGACTAGAGAGACGTGTTTATTGTCATCTCTAGACCCGTGTGGGGTTTTTATTAATCTGGCAATTTATCATTACAATTTTATATGGTCCATATCAGTCATCAGTTCAACCTGTAAAATATAGTCATCGCCATACAAGCCTCTCGCTCGTATGGTAAATCTTCAACCTCGTCACACAAGCTCCAAATGCTTATGTGGTATATGATGAAGTATGCCTATCTTCAAGAAGTATGCCATGTAGTGTAGTTCAAAATTAATTGTTACTATCCTTTGGCGACATTTATTAATTACACACAGAATAACCAGCACTCCGCATCCAATGACATTCATAGGAGTTGATATAATAATAAAATTGCGCATCCAACTCATTAAGGTTTACCTATTTGTTGGGCACGCAAATAAATTCTTTACTCAACAGCTAATCCATTTACCTGTTCAAACATATATAGTTCTCTAATCAATTCAATGTGTGATTTAATCGAATAAATTCTACCATTCATTCTCTTATTGATTAAATTAACTATCATTCTAATAATTTAATAAATCAAATCCACCATCACACAAAACAAACATCAATCAATTTATTTTTAACTTTTCACAAATATATTCATTAATTCATATACTCTTTTAAAATCATTCATACTATCTGATTAAAATTTTACATCCATGAAAAGAAAACAACAACAAAGTAGAGAACATAATGGACATTGCAAAATATGGTAAATGTACCTTGCACCAGAGTCAATCAGAGATATCCACCCTGCACATAGGATAGGCTTTCTAAATGCTTTCCTCAGTTTTCCAAGTACAATCTCGCGGATCTCCACTCCATTGCACTTTGACTAAGTGAACCTTCTTGTTCCTTAGCTCTTTGGTTTCTTTACCAATAATCTTGATCGGCTCTCTTCTTACAGCCAATTCTGGAGTAATTTCTATATCCCATTGCGCTGCTTCTTCCACGATCAAGTCTGGATCATGAATATGCTTTCGAAGTTGAGATACGTGAAATACATCATGTACTCCAGGAAACCAATCAGGTAACTGAACCCTATAAGCGAGAGTTCCAATCCGTTCAAGAATAGGAAACGAACCAATGAATTTGGGCGCCAGTTTCCCTGTTTTACCGAACCGGATTACTCCTCTCATTGGAGATACCTTCAAATACACATAGTCGCCAACAGAAAATGATACATCTCTTCTTCTCTTATCTGTATAGCTCTTTTATCGGCTTTGGGCGGCTAGTAATCGTTTCTTAATGAAATCGACTTTATCCACAGCATCGCGAATCATATCTGGCCCCAATACAAGTCTATTACCAGGTTCTACCCAACATGTAGGGGATCGGCACGGTCTACCATACAATACTTCGAATGGAGACATTTTCAAGCTCGCTTGGTAGCTGTTGTTATATGAGAATTCGGCCAAATGCAAGTGGTCTTCCCATGATCTGCCAAAATCAATAATACAAGCCCGCAACAAATCTTCTAAAATACGATTCACCCTCTCAGTCTGACCATCTGTTTGAGGATGATAAGCGGTGCTCAAGTTTAGTTTCATTCCCAATTCTTCTTGGAATGCTTCCCAGAATTTACTGGCAAAAATCGGGTCACAATCACTAACGATGCTCATGGGAACTCCGTGCAGTCTAACAATTTCCTTGAAATAAATCTGCGCCGGACTCTGAGCCGTTCTGTTTGATCTGACAGGTATGAAATGGGCAGTCTTTGTGAAATGATCTACGATCACCCAAATACTGTCATTTCCTTTCCTGGTTCTGGGCAAACCATCTATGAAATCCATAGAAATCTGTTCCCACTTTCCACCTGGAATTTCCAAAGGTTGTAACAATCCAGCGAGCTTCTGCTGATCGCTTTTGACTTGCTGACAGGTGGAACACCGACTAACAAATATAGAGATATCTCTTTTCATTGCCTTCCACCAGAATGTTCGCTTGAGGTCATTATACATTTTACTAACCCCTGGATGGATACTCAGTTTAAACTCATGGCTCTCGTCCATTACTTCTCTTTTGAGCTCAAGATTGTTGGGAACACAAATTCTACCTTTCAGCCTCAGAACTCCTGCGCCATCCACTTGGAAACTGGAGACTTCGCCCTTTTGAATTCTTCTGATCATCTCCCTGATAAAACTATCGTCTTTCTGAAGAATAGCTATTTTATCAATCAATGATGGTGTAATTATAATACTGGCGATGATCACATTCTTCCTGCTGAGCGCATCAGCTACAACATTGGCTTTCCCCAGAGTATATAAAATATCTAGATCATAAGCTGCGAGAAATTCTAACCAACGCTGCTGCCTCATATTCAGATCTTTCTGGGTGAATAAGTACTTCAAAGATTGATGGCCAGTGTATAATTCGAACTTCTCATCCAATAGATAATGCCTCCAGATTTTCATTGCAAACACGATGCCTAATAATTCAAGATCATGAACTACATAATTCTTTTCACGTGGCTTCAATTGACGGCTAGCATAAGCGACTACTTAGCCTCTTTGCATTAGTACTGGACCAAGACCTTCTTTAGAAGCATTTGTCCAGACTTTCAAGTCCTGATTGCCATCAATTATTGTTAACATTGGAGCAGTCGTCAGTTTTAACTCCAGCTTCTGGAAAGCCTCCTCACATTCTGGAGTCCAATTGAATCTCAAATGTTTCTTAGTAAGCTTCATTAAGGAACTAGATGTTCTCGCAAAATCCTTAGTGAATTTCCGATAATAACTAGCCAACCCGAGAAAACTTCTGACTTCTGTGGGTGTACGAGGCTGTTTCCAATTCTGAATAGCAGTGATTTTACTGGGATCCACTGAAATTTCTTGTTTTGACACTACATGGCCAAGAAATTTGACTTCTTCTTTCCAGAATACACATTTGGAAAACTTTGCTTTCAAAACATTCTTTCTTAGAATTTCTAACACTTGTTCCAAATGTTTTTCATGCTCGCTCTCTGATTTAGAGAAGATTAGGATATCATCAATGAAAACCAGAACAAATTTATTCAACACTCCTCTGAATACTCGATTCATTAGATCGGCAAAATAAGCAGGAGCGTTACATAAGCCGAACGACATTACTAACCACTCGTAGAATAATTTTGGACCTCTGAATGCTGTCAAAGGAACACACTCTTCGGCAATACGAAGCTGATGGAAACCTGTAGCTAGGTCCATTCGTGAAAACACTTGTGCGCCATTCAATCGATCCAACAAATCATCAATCTACGGCAATGGATATTTGTTTTTCAATGTCTGCTTATTCAAGTTGCGATAATCCACACATAGCATGAGAGTACCGTCTGACTTCGGGACAAATACCACTGTTGCTCCCCAATCAGAGAAACTAGGCCTGATCAGACCCTTTCATACAAGCTGTCGAGTTTGATTATCTAACTCATCTTTCTCCTTCAAGGTCATTCTTCGAATAGCGTGAACCACCGGCCTTGCATTTGGAACTAAAGAGATTTTGAAATCAATTTCTCTCTACGGAGGTAAGCTAACAACTTCTTCGAACACATCCGCATAGTTCTTGACAACTGGGATATCTTCAATGTCGACCGGAATATTCTCTGGGACGAAAGGAACAGGTTCTATTTAAGCAGGAGAGACATTCAGAGATGACCAAAAATCTTTTCTATTAGAATTCGGTCCTTCACATGGAATGGTTATATAATTGCCTGATTTAATCTTCGCCCTTACGACTCTATCAGCGCATTTAACCTCAGCTTCATATTTGGTTAACCAATCCATTCCCAGAATCAGATCAAACTCTATAAAATTCATGAAAATAGAGATAGTAGGGAACCGATAATAGGAAAAGGAAACCGGCACCCCACAAACCCAACTAAGATCGAGGGAACCCCCAACCGGATTGTGGACAGTCATGGGTTCCTTGAGCTTTTTCAAATTTAAATCCAGTTTCTTACCCACATTCTTTGCAATGAAGCTTCGTGACGCGCCTGTATCGAACAGTACTTTTACTGGAATATTTTTGACAGTAAGCGTGCCTTCTAAAACATCTGTCCTTTCCTGACTAGAAGAGGATGCAGGAACTTCTGCTACTTCATTCACGTGTACTGTTTCTGATCTCTTTGATAGTCGACAATTTTTCGCAATATGACCTGCCTGATGACAAAGATTGCATTTCCTATTCTCTCGACCTTTCTTATTGGATTTTGATCCAACATTTCTTTCTTTCCTCGAGGATTTATAATTCCCTTGAAACTGCCCTGGCTTCTTGCAGTTATTGCATATTGCAGTCGTTACTGATTCTTTCTCAGATATAACCCTTTCCCAATTGAATCTAGGCTTCTTTCTAGCCCCAGACGTCGTGCTTGACTCTGGCTGTGCAGTTGTCTCTGGGCTATCAGTTTCAGTTTTCCTTTTGTTGCTAGAGCTGACTTCCTCTTCATCGACAAAAAGGCCTCGCTTATCTAGAACTTCATACTGATAAGCCATGTATATCATTTCAAAAAAAGGAAGCTTCACATGCCCCATTACACTACTTTGATATTTTCTTTGAAGACCATTTATAAACCTCAGATTCTTACTCTTTGGATCTTGAATTAGATGCGGGGCAAAATGAGAAAGTTCATTGAACTTCTTCTGATATTCGGGAATGGTCATATCTCCTTGTATCAGATAGTAGAATTCATCACATAACTGCTCAGTTGCTTCTGGAGGAATAAATCTTTCACTGAAAATCTCTTTGAATCTATCCCAGGTGATATCACCTTCTGGATTATCCTTAATAATTGAATCCCACCAGGACAAAGCTTCGTCTTTGAGTGCCCAAGATGTCAGTAATCTTTTCTGGTCATCCCTCAGCTTTAAACCTTCAAAGATTTTCTCAGCAGAACGAATCCAAACTTGTGTTTTAATAATAGATTCTTCGCCCAAGAATAGTGCTCCACCCAGATTTCTATATTTCATAAATAGGGCTTCTATATTTGGGTCTGTATTACTTCTTCTATTTTTGACACTCATTTTCTAGTACTTCTGCAAATAGTAGACCAAGTGTCAGGTCAACAGAAAATATATTATAAAGCATAAAAACATATACTTGAACGTAAATGCATCAATTGGGGTGTATTTCATTCTGCTATATTCATACTAGGATATTACTGATCCTATCTGTAATGAGTAACTCGTCCTAGAACACTACTAGTTCTATTTCTGACGAGTTTGTTGATATGTTATATTCCAGAACTTAGCTTAACCAAAGCTCTGATACCACGTTTGTGACGACCCAAACCCCGTACGACGGTGGCAAGGGTAATTTTTGGAATATAACACATAAACAGATAATAGCAGAACAGAAATAAATAAATACATCAGATATGTACAACAAAATATACTGGATAAACATAAACATCAAAGTTACAGAGTATACAGGGTCATACTTGGTACAAAATACAGTCCAGCTATACATAAATGTCTACAGCAGAAACAAAACATAATATGTACAATAGGAGCTGAACAGCATAAAAAGAGATAAATGATAGAATCCATCTTCAGCTCCAGCTATCCAGAAAGAGCCTGCTAAAACCTGAATACAAGGCTGCCCTTGTAGAAATAGGGGCACCCGAGTTTGCAAGTGAAACAAACTACGAGTCAGTCATGGGACTCGTATGAGAAATCTACTTTAACTTATTTTATAATATGACCAATCATAGGACCACGCCGCTAACGCGGAACGGGTTTACTCCATTGGATTGCCAGTGCTTTAAAACAAGTAAATCGTTTAAACATCGCAATGCTTTTTATAATAATGAAGCCATTATAAGACTCAGTTCCCATCACACAATGCAACACAAACCAGAGGATAGATTTTTATCTTATAACGGCCAAAATATGCTTGATATGAGCAAAACAAATCATTTGATATTATTGCTAGTGTTTATATGTTTCAAAAACAATTTCAATCATAAATATCAATCATAGACGGCATGAATGCCCCATACCACTATGTCGCCATATATAGGTATACAATCAAAACCGCACGATGTCGTATTTGGAAATTGGATTTCCATCATGAACCAAGGCCAGAGATCGTCCTTACCGCTTCGAGACAATCTAGCCCATGTCTCAGGACCCATACACAGGTGGGCCCTTGGATCGTCAGGGTCGGTCCACTCGATGTGGATTAAAATGCCTGAATACTGCGTTTCCCTGCCCTATGGGGCGTAAACCGGTCATATCCGACCAAATCATCGGCTCCGAAGAGACCGAACTAACCGAGACCTCGCTTTCCATCATCCACATAAGTAAAATGTCAGCCGTGTAAAACACTGACACCACTCCTAGCTAGAAGGAAACGCAAGTTCTCCCTGATGTCCTCTCCCGTTTCTAGCTCATACCTGGGTGTGAGGATCGCGAAACAACGCTAAACACAAAGCTAGCTATTCAAAACCATGCTTTGATCATCAACCACAAAGCTCTGCTTTTCAACAAAAGCTTTAATCACAGCATCTTTGCATGTCACGTTGTCAATTTACAACTTCAGAAACACGTCCATTTACAAGTCTGTTCTGGGTCTAAACGAAACCGGAGGATCTTCATTCCTCGCACATCCGTACAATCAACATGTACGTCCGAACGGCTACCACTTGAGCCCCTTCAAGGTAGCTACTCCTATCATGAGCATCAGTAGCACCCCTCCATTCGACGTGAAGATCATCGGTCTTGCACCGTCTTCATATCTTCGAATTTTAATCGTCGATCAATTATTTGAAATGAGAATTAACTCGGCCTTTTCAAATAATTCACGTATATTTAGAATTTCAAATCAATTCATTTCAATGGTTAAATTATTCGACATCAATAATTTTGTCCTTTAATGTAATTTTCACGCCAAACACATCCAACCATCAAATATCCAATAAACCGAGTAAATTCGGTTTATTTCCGTTCCATATCGGTTATAATATTTGATCACGATTTATCGCTATTTTTATTCATTTAAAAATAGCCAATTCATTCAAACTACGCTTTAGGCCATAATGCGGCCGTGGCGTTGTTTTTCTTCAGATTTGATTTACACATATATGAAAATCTAACCGTTGGATCTTTACAAAGTTGGTGCTGTTGGAAAGATATTTCCAAAGCGAACCCAACGGTTGCGATTTTGGGAAAATCCGATGGTCGGATCTCTTGCTATAATCGTTTGAAATCACGGTTTCAAAATACGAACTGCAGCTTCGTTATTCGACTTGTTTTAATTATATATATATATGTATATATATATAATTCATTCTTCGATTTCAAAACCATATTCATTTCATACATTTGATAAAAATGATATTTTTATCCAATAGAAATTTATTTCAACACATCACTATTTTTAACAATTCATATATATAATAAAAATGTGATTTTTATTGTCAAACGATTCATTTCCAAACACGATTATTTTATATAGTTCGTATAGATGATAAAAATGTGATTTTTATTGTAAAACAATTTATTTCAAAACACGATTATTTTATATAGTTCATATAAATGATAAAAATGTGATTTTTATTGTAAAACAATTTATTTCAAAACACGATTATTTTATATAGTTCATATAGATGATAAAAATGTGATTTTTATTGTAAAACAATTTATTCTAATCATTCAATAAAAATGTTATTTTTATCGTTCAAATCATTTTGTTTCATCCATCACATGAATATATTTCAATACATGAAAATAAATCAAACACAGAAATATTTCAGAAAATTTCGGTAGCATAACGGCAGGGTAGTTAAAACCGGCACCGTCGCGAGTACGGCTCCTCGCTCTACCTTAAAACCTCGCGGTTTTTGACAATGGGGATTTCAAATTCTAGTTCGTACGCAGACGAATTTTTCCCATATACTAATCCTATTTTCAACCACAATCAATCATTTCCAATCAACCATTCATGACATTCACCAAATTTCACATCAACCAAATCCAAACAATGTCACAACCAATATATATCGTCCATGGTCTGTGGACGAGGGGAGTATATATGTATGTATGTATGTATGTATGTATGTATGTAGTATATTCGTGTATAAATATATTTCAATTTCATTTCAATCATTTCAACGCACATATAATTTTTACAACGCATATATAACTTATACATCGAACATACAACTTATACAACGCTTATACATGAGGTGTACATTGCTTATATAAATCATACATCGACTATATAATTTATACATCGTCATTTCCATGTCGTTTATAATTCAGAAATCTCACATTGGGTTCCACTGCACCAAAAATTGCAGAAGGTTCAGAAAAATATCTGGTCTCTTCTAAAATGTAGAAGACGTCCGCACGAGTCCATTGTCTCTTGTTTCACTGGATTTCGATCACATAGCAAAAAGATATGATTTTTAGAAGATCAATCAACTTTTTGACACTTTTATATGTTGAAATCAGTTTAAAAATAATCAGCCGTTACCTCTCTGTAAATCTTCAAAACTAGGTTTTGATCTTACACCTAATCTGTCGCACGATAGGACAGTCGGCCTCTTCCACGTCGTAGAGCTTGGAGAGGCGCTCTGATTGGTGCTAGGCGCGACCAGTTCGAACGCCTGACTGAGGCGTGGCGGCGCTTCGAAGGTCCGGTCTTTGAGAGGCTGGATCTCGACGATGGAGCAACGATACGAGGTGCTCCTTATATGGATTTGAAGAGCTCGAGATGATCTTCAAAAAGTTGAACTGGAGCAGGGTTTGAATTTGCGGGTAGGAGGCGCAATCGGGGGAGGAAGGAAAGAGGCGGTTTCCGCCTTCGATCTGGAGGTTAACGGGGAGAGAGAAAATATTTATTAAATGAATTAATAATTATAAAAAAATTCTATTGGCCCATCTATATATTTAAATTTTTAAAGGTATTTTCACATCCGAACTCCAATCCAAACCCAACGACTGTCGTCCTTAGCTAAATACCCCCATTCCGAACACAATGGGATATGTTTCATAGCCCTATTCGACTGTTTCGGTCAGTTTTTCTTCAAATTAAAATAGAAAACATTCAATATTTGATTTGAACGTACATTTCAATTTGCTGGGGCCACATACTGATTCTAAAAATTCCAGAAAAATAAATCTAGCTATGTTTTGATGATACGGTCCTAACAAAACTAGTTTCGTCGAATTCTAAGACCGTTTGAAAAATGGCCATTTTCTGGTCGATCCAATTTAACTAAAATTGACCAAACACATTTTCTTTCGCCACGCTCACATATTAACTTCAAAAATTATGAAATTTGAAACATAGAAATAATTTTACATCCCGGATCCAACAAAAGTGGTTTCGTCGAATTCTGAGGTCGTTTGCAAAATGTCTATTTTCAAGGGCTATATATTCTCTATAGCGACCTTTCTGAAAATTCATTTGGCCATAACTTTTGATTCTCGCTATGAAACTTCGATTTTTCAGATTCGTTAGAAATATATTCACTAACAGATTTAAATATTTTTTGTTTTACTAAAATCCGTTTTATTTTGCACACGGTACAGTTCGTCAAAGTTTGGATTGAAATTTTGAAACTGCCGCGTCATTTCAGGCCTTGTTTATAATTAAAAATAATTATACTTATTTTCAAACATCGATTCAAACATATTTTTCGTCGTTATTATTTAAAATATTTATTTTAAATATTTAAAATCCACTAAAAAAGCCAATTTAAAATTTTTAAACTGGTTCAGATTTTCTGGGTTGTTACACATGGCGTGGATTGTCAATGTGGCATGCCAAGATGCAAATGATCAAGGCTTTTGTTGAAAAGCAGAGCCTTATGGTTGACGATCAAAGAACAACTTTAATTAGCATAGCTTTGTGTATAGTGTAACTTCGCGAGCCTCACACCCCGGTAAGAGTCAGAAACAGGATAAGGGAACGCAGGGAGTGCATGACGTTTCTTTCTAGCTAGAAGTGGTGTCATGGTATGAAGCCCAGACATTTTTACTTATGTGGATGATAGTTTGCGAGGCCTCGATATATTGGTCGCTACTGGCCAAGTGATAGGTCCGATAGGACCGGGAAACGTGTGTTTAGGAATTGCCAATCAACTAAAGTATTTATGGACCAACCCTGCAGGATCCAAGGGTTCGCCAGCGTCCGAGCCCTAAGACATTTGCTAGAGTGTCTCGAATCGGTAAGGAGACCATCCCTAGCCTTGACTCATGATGGAAACCTAATTTCCAATATGACATTACAGATTTGATTGTAAACCTGTATATGGCGACATAGTATATGGTAGCTATGTCGTCTAAGATTGATACATTTACTTTGAAAATGTTTTAAAATTGATTAGACACTAGTAATAATATCAAATAATTATTGTTTTATATGTATCAATCATGTTTGATCATTATAACTTAAAACTCTATCCTCCGGTTTGCGTTGCATTGTGTGATGGGACTTGAGTCTTATAATGGTTTCATTTATCTAAAAAGCATTGCGTTGTTTTAAAAAATTTACTTATTTTATGTACTAGCAATCCAATGGAGTAAACCCGTTCCGCGTTAGCGGCGCGGTCATGTGATTAGCCTTATTGTTAGATAATTTAAGTAAAGATTTCTCATACCAGCCCCATGATTGACTCGTAGTTTGTTTTCACTTGCAAACTCGGGTGCCTTTATTTTTACAGGGGTAGCCAAGTGACAGGTAACATGCTTATTTTGGATATGAACCACAACATTGTGTGCTCATGTGGAAGAAGAAGACTATCTTTATCTTTTATTTCTATTTTGGACATTTAGTCATCACTTTATCTATGTTGTACTTAATGATGTTCTAGACTTATCTCTACTTTGTTGGAACTTCTTATGTACTAAGTTGTATCCTGTGTCTGTGCGACTCGGATGTTGATGACATTTTTGATTCCGCTGCTATGATGATATTATCCTATGATTTCATGTGTTATGCTGTTATCTGTAATCTGCTGTTGTGATAAATGTGTTATATTCCAATGATTATCCTTGCTTCCGTGGCACAGGAGTTTGGGGTCATCACATATCCATTTACCAAAAAAAACTCTACACCAATCCATTTAAACATCTTCCCTTTAAATCTCAAACCTTTTTCTACTTAATTTGACTGTTAAGTAGCGCTTATATAAACCATTGTATTAATTTTACATTTCCTTTATAACCCTTGTTTATACAACTTGGGTTTATTGTCAAATTCCTTTATGGAAATCCATTTTAGTGTCTTATAATAACTCAACTTGGATTTTATAACTAAATCCATTTACCATTTTCTAGTCTTATATCGAATCCTTTACTAAATCGTATTACATCAAACCATTTCACAATCTTCCTTTTGCGCCTTTGAAAATATCTTTTCGATTAAATTTATTTTACTTAATTTCATTATTAAGTAAGCTCTTATCTAAGCACATCATACTTGCTTTACATACCTTTTATAAACTTCTGTTTATAAAAAGTGGGATTTAATATCAAATCCCTTCATAAATCCTTTATCCGATTCAAGTTCAAACTTGATTACTTTCTTAATTGGATTCCAATTAAAGGGGTCATCGCTTCAATTATTATTAACTAAAATAATAATAAACTTCATCATTTGTTAAAATAACGTAGTTTTCTTCATTATTAACCAAAACAAAAAAATAACCTCATTATTAACTGAAGTAAAGTAATTTACTTCATTATTAACTAAAATAGAATAGTTAATTCCTTTAAATAGTTATTAAAATAATGATTTACCTCATTAATGATCAACAACTCAATAATTAGATTAAAACATCATTAATTAAAATATAGTAAACTTTTTAAGGAATCTTATTAAGTTCAGACAACTATTTGTTAAAACTATTATTATTAGATTAATTGATGACAAATTAATCTAATAACCAGTTTCATTTTACAACAGTTGACTTAGTCAACTTGAGAACATCAACTAACCTTGTTAACTGATTTCCACTAATCCTCTTTCTTACATTAATCAATAACTTAATTAGTTTAATAACATCACTTAAATTGGTTCATAAAAATTATTATTCCAAATTATTAACCTTTCGGTTAAATTCGGACTTCATTGCATATAAAACTTATAAAAACATAAATTTACTATACAGATTATTTTATAACTACCTTACACAACTAAGAATAAAACATCGATTTATATAAAATTCCAATTAGCTCTGAATCATTCCATTCCTGCTCATACGCGTAGGCTTCGCGATTACAAACCCAACACCACTTGTTTTGTCCGCTTTTGTTCACATATGAAATAGACATGCTTGTTGCAAGTTTTGACACGAATTAAAAACATCATTAGCTAACAATTTAGTTAATTAAAACTCAATCCCTTAATTACTTAATTATATTGATTAACTCACTGCTAAAATATAGGGAAAACCCGATGCCCCTTCTCCTCATTCGAACTAACAAAAGCCCACTCCTCTACTACGCTGCTCCGCCATCCATAGATCACTATACCTTGTCGGGTCCCCATCACGCTGACTTCCTTCGACTCAGCTTCCACCTTCGACCCACCAGGTGACTCCGGCGCCCTACATCTCATGGAAAAACCCAAAACCTGAGCACCATCGATATTTCGTTCATTGTCCAACTACTCCGACCAGCATACTCCAGAGACCTTGCGACCTCACCTAAACGATGTGCCTACCTCCCCTTCATCCTCGCTTGAAATGGTGGTGTACCCCTCTGCCCCAATTCGCCAGAATCAGGCTTAAACCATCTCGGCTTCAAGCTAAGATTACTGCCTCAACATTGCCCCCATTAGATCCAAAGCTCAACCCGAATCTAAAACTCACTACCCCATACGATTTTCATATTGAAAACTTCTTCAAATTCTTTGCGAATTCGAAGTAAAAATTGAATGAAATTTCGTAGGGTAGGTTGTGGATGGGAAAAGGAGAATTAGGAATTTCGTGATCGACGGGGTGAATATATAGGTGAATTATATTATATTATATTATATTATATTCGTGTATTATTCATCACTCGATGTTTTAAATTCCAACGATCACGTACGATGCCCGATTGAAACGAAATTTGAAATCGTGCAATAACTTAATATTCCGGACATGATGGAACTTGTTTCATCGAATTCAGATACATTTTGAAATACACCTTTTTTAATTTCACAACATAAACCGATACGCGTTTATATTGCACGATCACAAAATAACTCCAATTGACTTGAAACTAAAAATCTTACAACAATTAACCATTACGGATTTTATAAAAAATGGTTCCGTTGAAATCCGAGGTCGTTTGAAAAATGAATATTCTTAATGTTAGCCTACTTTGTGAACTAGGCAACACAAAGTCAAGAAACCAACTGTTGAAGAATATTTCAAGTTATGCGACTCCGGTTCGGATCGGAAGGAAGCTCCACAATTCAGATTGATAGCAGCGTATCGGTTCGGATCGGGTAAATGCTCTGTTCGGATCGGATATCTCTTACTGGATAAATTGGCAAAGCATACCTGATCGGATCGGAAGGCCAATGAATCTCAGGTGGATCGGAAAGCCGTCTGCTTGCCACGACTTCGGAGCGGAGCGGAGTATGATTAGAGAAGAAGAGACGTTCAAGCTACTCCGGTTCGGGTCGGGTATTCCGATCCGAACCCCCAACCTGCATGCCTCCGACCCGCACCCATGATCCAGGAAAATCTCCTATAAAGTCGCCTGGAGAACCGGACCGGATGTGACCAATTCCTACCCCTAACGTCCGTCTCATTGATGCGTTGTCTGCTTGATGGCCCATCCGAACCCGAAGAGAGGGCGATGGATGACATGTGTCCCGACCCGGATTGCATCTCAGGCAAATTCACACCTATAAATACCCCAACTAGAGACAAAGAGAAGGATTTTTTCAGCACTTTTGAGAATCCAAGTACCTCCATCATTCAAATTCCTTCACTCCCGGAAAATCCAAACCATCTTTCATTTCCTGTTTTGATCTTTCTGAGTGAACAAAAGTGAGTTGTGAGCGAATCTTACATTGTATTTGTAATTGAATTACTGAATATAGTGAAAACTAAGTGGACGTAGGCATTTCTTCGCCGAACCACTATAAATCTTGTGTGTTCTTTTTTATTTCTGCTTTACTTTATCTTGTTTCTAATCAATTTGGGTGTTAGAACCACATTTGGGTCTAACATTTTGGTGCTTTCACTGAGAAACCTCATCTAAATTCTTTATTTTCCGGGATCTCTTTCTACTTTTTGGACCGTTGAGTTCAAAGAAGTGAATCCTTAAGCTTCTCCACTTTCTTACATTCGTTGAAGTAATTGTCAAAGACTAATGGCCAGAGGAAAAGGCAAGGAAGTCCAGTCTGTTCAAGGAAATGGAGCTGGTGAAGATCAGCAACATGCTGTTGTAACAAGGTCTAGGGGGCAGAGTTCAGCAGCAGGGAGAATCAACGCAGGAAATCCGAACCGACAGCAAGTGGAAAGTTCCGATCCGATCCGGGTTGGAGACTCTGAAGCAGTGCACTCCCCCAGTCTGAACCGACCCGACTTGCTCGCTGCACACCGATCCGAACAGACACCCCAGCTCCGATCCGACCCGACTTCCTACCTCCGATCCGACCCGATGCTTGGTGAAGCTGGAACATCTACTCGAGTCCCCGCGAATGCTCCAATTCCAGCTGCCAGGGTTGGAGACCAGGCCAATCCATCTGCTCCCATCACTCAAGGAGATTTCTCGCGCTTGCTTGATATGCTTGAGAGCACGAGGGAAGCTATGAGAGTTCATGAGCGCACCAATCTCATGATGCAGGAAAATATGAGGCTCATGAGTCGGGAAATCAGCGAGCTCCGCCGGCAAAGAACTCCGTCGCCAGTTCGTCATACACCAGTAGATCAATCTTCATCTTCTGAGGAAGAGAGGCCCCGTGAGCGAAGGCCACTCGAACGACCTCAGAACGTGGAGCAGCTAACGTTTGGATCTTTGGGATCTCGCGAGGATATCGCACGAGCATTAGGAAACGATAGCCCATCTCGGGGGCAAAGACTCCAGTCCCCTCTTCCCGAGATCGACCGGGAACGCAGGGAAAGGAATCGAGCAGAGGCAGCTCGAAGAAGAAGGGCGTCTCCTGAGCAAGAGCCCCGGAGGAACTCGGACACTAGGGCCAGGGAACCTGAGCAGCCCCTAACTAGTGCCGATGTGCAGGCGATGGTTCGTCGAATTATGTCCGAAAGCCGGAATTATACAAATGAAGACTACGGTATAGAGCGAAGCCATACTCCGTTCACTGACGACATCCTAGACTTCCAGTTCCCCCGACGCTTAATTTGCCACAGATGGATAAATATAATGGAAGGACTGATCCAGGACAGCACTTGATGCGGTATTCATGGCTTATGAATGCAGCTGCTACCCGATGAAGTAAAATGCAAAGCGTTCCCAATCTACCTAGAAGATGTGGCTTTATTTTGGTTTACCCGACTTCCTCCTCGTTCAATTTCTAATTACAAAGAACTAAGCGAGCGTTTCATGAACCAGTTCCGATTACATGCTCGAAAGTCCAAGAGCGTTATTGAATTGTCAAGGATCAAACAGGCACCAGGAGAATCTTTAAGGGCATATTTAGATCGATTTAACCAAGCTGTAACTGAGGTCAGTGACCCGCATGAGCCCACTATTCTGATGGCATTGAAGGAAGGAGTCGATCCCGAATCTGAGTTTGGAGACTACCTTTCTGGGAAGACACCCCCGACAAGGGCGATATTCTACGAAAAAGCCGATATTTATCTAAGACGAGAGGAGGCCCGGGCAAACCGGAAGAGAAAGTCTGAGACAGCTTCAAAGGAGAATGTGCAGAGTAATATTGCAGTGAAGCAGTCTGGGGAAAGTTCTGGCAAGGTTGAAGTAAATGTGGGAAACAAGGGTGGAAACAGCAATACTGGAAGCGGGGGAAACAACAACAACCGTAATTCGAACGGTAACAGGAGAAACAGAAATAGGGGAAGCGACCCAAACAAAAGGCCCCGATTCCAGAACTACGAGAACTACACACCACTGAATGACACGTTGGAAAATATTTACCTGGACACGTATAATGTGTTGCAATACAAAAGACCGCCACCTCGTGATTCGACCGAGAAAGAAATGGCGACAGGGAAATTTTGCTTGTTTCACGGAACGCATGGACATTCGACCAATGAGTGTCGACATTTGAGGGATGTAATTGAAAAGCTGCTGCGTGAAGGAAAGTTGGATGAGTACAAGGTTGCCCCGAGGGACAGGGGGCAAGGAGAGCAGGCTCCAAAGCAAATCCTACCTGCTCCTAAGCCTACCGCGCAGCAGAAAGGTAAAGGGATTGTCATCAACTCCATAGTAGGCGGACCTCACCCGGCAATCCGAAGCTTTAGGTCAATGGACCAATATGTGAATGCGGCCAAGCATCTAGATGTGAATGAAGGTGACGATTTGGAAGATGTTACCCCCATCAAACAACAAAAAACCATGTTCGATGACGTGGTGTTTCGCAGCCGAGACAACACGGGAATACAATCTCCCACCAATGATCCGTTGGTTATTACTACCGCTATTGGGCCAGCGTTGGTCCATAAGGTATTAGTAGACAACGGAAGTTCCGTTAATATTTTGTTCAAGAAGTCATTTGATCAGATGAAGCTTGAGCCTGAAGATCTGAAACCTTGTGAAGGATGGATTAGAGGTTTCAACGGAGCGACGACAGCTCCTATGGGATATATAGAGTTGCCTGTGACCCTAGGGCAAGGAGAACGTAGAAGAGTGCGAATGCTTCAGTTTGTAGTACTGGACGTAGATTCGCCATATAACGCATTTTTAGGGAGGCATGCCCTCGCTGAGTTTAGAATTTGTATCGCCCCTTGGTGCTTGTTACTAAAGTTCCCAACCGAAGCCGGGACTGGAGTAATAAGAGGGGATCAGGTTTCTGGACGGGCCTGCTATGTGGCTGAACTGAAGATGTTGATGAAAGGAGTTAATGCTGAGAATAAGGATGCCTCATCTCCCTCAAAGGGGGACTCGGCATAGCAATTAGAGAGGTTGAACCCAAGGGAGTTGCGAAAGGGAACGCTTGAAGACCTGGATCCTAGAAAAGACGAGGAACCGGAGGCTAGGAATGCAACTCCTAATGAAGCAACAGTGGAAATTCCTGTTGATAAAGCAGATCCGACGAAAGTTTTGAAGATTGGTTCCCAATTGGATCCACGTCGTGCTGAAGAGCTGACGAACTTCTTAAAAGCGAACTTAGATGTGTTCGCCTGGACCCATGCTGACATGTGTGGGATATCGCCTTCCGTTATCAGTCACAAATTGAATGTAAATCCGAAGCATCCACCTGTAAAGCAAAAGAGACGCATGCTGGGCCCAGAGAGGTCGGCTGCCCTCAAAGAGGAAGTAGAGAAATTGAAGCAAAATGGATTTATTCGAGATTCGACCTATCCTGACTGGATATCGAATCCCGTTCTGGTAAAGAAGCCAAACGGAAAGTGGCGAACTTGTATTGACTTTTCAGATTTAAATAAGGCTTGCCCAAAAGATAGTTTCCCACTTCCCAGGATTGACCAGCTTGTAGACTCGACAGCAGGTCATGAACTTCTCTCTTTCATGGATGCATATTCTGGATACAATCAAATTCCTATGCATGTACCAGACCAAGAGCATACAAGTTTCATTACGAATCTGGGGTTATATTGTTATGTTGTAATGCCATTCGGATTAAAAAACGCTGGAGCTACTTATCAGCGGTTGGTAAATAGAATGTTTTACGATCAGATAGGAAAAACCATGGAAGTTTATGTGGATGATATGCTGGTTAAATCAAAGCAGTCCTCCAGTCATACGCAAGATTTAGCAGAAATGTTTGGTATCTTGCGAAAGTACCGTATGAAATTGAATCCTTTAAAATGTTCATTTGGAGTGGCGTCGGGAAAGTTCCTTGGCTTCATTGTGAGTTCCCGAGGAATTGAGATCAACCCTAGCCAGATAGCGGCAATTAGAAATATCAAAGAACCAAGGAAAATTAAAGACGTCCAAAGTCTGGCAGGGAAGGTAGCGGCGCTAAGTAGATTCATCTCCAAAGCCACCGATAAATGTGTTCCATTTTTTGATTTGATAAAAAGGGGAAAGAAGAACTTCCAGTGGACTCCCGATTGTGTCGAGGCTTTTCAAAATCTGTTAGAACTGTTAGAAAAACCGCCAATCTTATCAAAGCCCGTAGACCATGAAGAACTATTTGTTTATCTAGCAGTCTCGGCTCACGCTGTCAGCACAGTTCTGGTTCGAGAGGAAGATAAAGTACAAAGGCCAGTATACTATGTGAGTAAGAAATTAGCAGCGGCAGAGCGCAACTACCCAAAGATCGAGAAGCTTGCTTATAGCCTCCTGATTGCATCCCGAAAGCTTCGTCACTACTTCCAAGCCCATCCAATAACCATATACACCGATCAGCCGTTAAGACAAGTGCTGCAGAGAACCGAAGCGTCGGGAAGGTTGATTAAATGGAACATAGAACTAAGCCAGTTTGATTTGAATTTTCAACCACGAAAGTCAATCAGGGGGCAAGCTCTAGCAGACTTTATTGCGGAGTTCACCATTCCAGAAGAAGAAATAATCAATGACCAAGCGGTCAAATCTGAGGATAAGCTAGAGATGAACCCGTGGAGACTATATACAGATGGAGCTAAAAATGACCGAAGATCCGGAGCAGGAATTGTCTTAGTCACTCCGGAGGGACGATCGTTATATTACGCCCTACGGTTAGAATTTTCGGCCACTAACAACGACTCTGAGTATGAAGCCCTGATTGCCGGGCTGAAACTCGCTAAAGACCTCGGAGTAAAAGTGATGGATATATTTTGTGACTCTAAGATTGTTGTTTGTCAAGTGCGAGAGGAGTTCGCAGCTCGAGGACCTCGACTTATTACATACCTCAAGAAAGTGAAAGAGCTATTGAATAGCTTAGAACGGTACAACATAGCACATATTCCCAGAGCAGAAAACCAGAAAGCGGATAGATTAGCAAAGTTGGCTAGTTCCGACAATCCAGAAGGGACTGAGATAATTCCAATTGAAACATTGGAATCGCCAAGCTTCGAATCAATGGAAACTGAATTCGTTTTTGAAGCGAAACCAGAGAAGGAGTCATGGATGACTCCAATCAAGAGTTTTCTTAAGAATGGGACTCTCCCATCGAAGAAGAGTGAGAAAAGAGCTGTAGTTCGCAAAGCTGCCAGATATGTTATGCAAGACGATACCCTCTATAGGCAAGGATTTTCTATGCCCCTGTTACGATGTATCGCACACGACGACATCAAGCGTGTACTGAGAGAAGTACACGAAGGTGAGTGTGGAGATCATACAGGAGGTCAAACTTTAGCAAAGAAAATATTGCGGTACGGATACTTCTGGCCTACGATCAACAAGGATGCAGCTGATTATTCACGACGCTGCGATAAGTGCCAGAGATTCGCCAAAATCCCCAGGGCACCATCAACCCAGCTTAAATCGATGGTGAGTCCTTGGCCATTTGCCACATGGGGAATCGATATCATTGGAGTTTTACCGATTGCTAAAGGGGGAGCTAAGTATGCCATAGTAGCCGTGGATTATTTCACGAAATGGGTGGAAGCTGAACCCTTGACTAAGATCACCACAAGAAAGGTGATAAGTTTTGTGGTCCGAAATATTATATGCCGATTCGGAATCCCAAGGACGATTATTACCGATAACGGGACTCAATTTGATAGCACTGAATTCAGAAACTTTTGCCAGAAATATAAGATAGACAAACGATATACTGCAGTTGCCTATCCACAATCTAATGGGCAAGTAGAGGCAATAAACAAGGTAATAAAATCCATCCTCAAAAAGCGATTAGAGCATGCAAAGGCAAAATGGGTGGATGAACTGCCCCTAGCTTTGTGGGCATATCGAACAACGTTTAAAACGGCTACTGGTCATACCCCTTTCTCCCTCTCCTTTGGTTCAGAAGCAGTAATTCCAGTCGAACTGGAAGTTCCTTCCCACAGGGTGACATATTATGACCCGATGACGAATCGGGCACTTTTACTTGAGTCTCTTGATGAAGTCGAAGAGAAAAGAGACGAAGCAGACTTGCGTGCAGCAAGACATCGGCGTCAGATAGCGCGCTATTATGACAAAAAAGTTCGCCTCAGAACTTTTGAACCCGGAGATTTGGTGCTCAAGAGAGTTTTTCCATCCCTTCCTCACCTCGGCCCAAAATGGGAGGGACCCTTTGTCATCCTACGGAAACTTGATAAAGGAACATTCAAGTTAACGACCGTAGATGGCGAAGAAGTCCCTCGAGCATGGAATGCCCAACACTTGATGCGATATTTGGATTAGAACTGCTATACTTTTTGCTATTTTTCCTGTAAACTCTGTAATAAGGCACGACTTGCCTTGGGAAAATCCGGTGATATGAATAAAGAACTATAAAGTGGATGTAGGCTATGACTTAGCCGAACCACTATAAAAATATTGTGTGTTAGTTACTTTTATGCATTTACATTCATTAGTTGTTCTGTTGTGATTATAAAATACAGGACAACTTAGAAACTAAAAGGGTTGAAACAGTTTGGGCATAAAAAGAAGCA
Organism: Allium sativum; assembly: GCA_030737875.1. Classification (NCBI taxonomy): domain Eukaryota; kingdom Viridiplantae; phylum Streptophyta; class Magnoliopsida; order Asparagales; family Amaryllidaceae; genus Allium; species Allium sativum. The sequence goes on along the minus strand of CM060922.1, from coordinate 245,962,243 downwards.
CAATGATTATTTGTGCAATAAGACATAAAAGAATGAGAAAACGACATTCTTAACTCTAACTCTCCAGAGAAAGAGAGAGAGTATAAAAGCGTCTCAGACTGAGCGCTGAAAAAGAAATTCTATTCTGAACTCTAACTCTCCAGAGAAAGAGAGAGAGTATAAAAGCGTCTCCGACTGAGCGCTGAGAAAGAGGTTCAACTCCGAACTCTAACTTTCCAGAGAGAAAGAGAGTATAAAGGCGTCTCCGACCGAGCGCCGAGAAAGAAATCTTTTCCCGTTGAACGACCGGGGGATAAACAAATAACTGAACTCGAACTCTAACTCTCAAGAGAGTGAGAAAGAGTATAAAAGAAATGCCAGGAAAAACAACAGATATTGATGATACAGGAAAGGCTATCCCGTTAGAGAATCGGGAGCATCCAGAATGCATAGTTAGACACTGAATAACTTACGGAGATTGACCGGGGACACATGCCCATACACATATCTCCCCTCTTCACAACTTTGTTTCATAACTATAGATATGCATTTTTACATAAGTGCAGAACTGCTAACAAATAAACATTGCAGAAAGTGAATTATTTTTATTTACGAATGAATGAATTTGTACAGGGAAATAACTGAAAAAGAAAGTGCGAAAGCTGCTGGTGTAGCAGCACTTATTGATTTACAAAGATGCTAAAAGGACACAGAAGGACCCACTATTTGGGCTTGGAATGAGCCTTTGATTTCTTGACAGCTTTTTCTGCATCTTTTGCTTCCTTCTCGGCTTCAGTCAAGATCCGCTTTGGTTTCTTTTTCCCTGAAGATGTAGTACTGGGGCCAGCAGACTTTTTCCCGGAGGGCGGGGCACTGGAATCGAGAGAAGATTTTTTAGCAAGTTCTTCGGTAATAGATCTAGTGGAAAGCTTAACAACTAACCTTGAACCTGCATCCACAACAGCGAGGGGCTTGAGGACCTCAGGGTCTAATTCTTCAGCCTTTAATTGCAAGCGCTTGTCTTGATCAGCCTTCATGGCAGCCAAGGTAATGTCCTCAGCGCTTTTCGACTCCCCGGTTATTGTAACTTCTGGTTCCTCATCATGCCCCTCGTCTCCTCCGTCATCTTTTAACGCTGCAATCATTTCTTCGTCATGGGGAGTAGTCACTTTAGTTGATTCACTCCTTTCCCCCAAGTCTGTGGAAGCAGCCTTGTCTTCTCCTTCTTTGACCCTATCAGCGGGCTCTGTCCCAGTGGTGGCTCCTTGAACTACATCTGTCTTCGCGGAGGATTCAACGCCTACAAAATGAGAAACATCGGTTATCAACTCAGGCGAGAGCAAAGGATTTCTCATTAAACGTTCAATCGTGTAGCCAAAGGTAGTAGTAGCCTTGACAAGTTGAGGAGAAAAGACAGGGATACCTTCTGAAGACTTCTCAGCGGGGGTGACTACTACCTCTGGAGTTATTTCAGGAATGGGAGATAGTAAAGTTGATCGGGGAATTCCCGGGTTTTCGGGATCATACCCTTCCACTTCAGGAGTTACAGGAGCAGAAGAAGAGGAGCCAGCTTCAGGAATGGTTTTCTGTTTAGACTTCCGCCTCTCTTCTTCCATGGCCTCAGCAATTAGGCGGCGACCTTCAGCTAGGCGCTCTGGTTCGTCGTCTCTCAAGTACTTCTCCATCAACTTATCTTCGTCGAGGGAATCGACCTTAAGCTCTTCTTTTTCCCACTCAACGATTTGATTCCACACATGAACCAAGGTGGATGGATAGTCCTCGATCCAGGAAATGTTTCGACGACGAATAATGTGCGCAAAAAATTCGATCATTAGCTCCCCGAAGCCCTGAATATCGGCCTCCGCCTCTGATAGCTGTTTGCGGGTTTCCTCCGCAGATTTAATGGCGCATTCAACGTTGCCCTCAGCCAGAGCAGCCCTGTTTTCCGCCTCTAACAATTTTGAAGCCAAATCAGCGTTTTTCTTTTCTAACTCAGCACTCCTTTTCGCTAACTCGGCATTCTTTTGCTCAAGCTCAACATAAGCGAGACGTGTCTTAGCAGCCTCTGACTTGGCTTCGTCGGCTTGCTTCTTCAACTCGGAGCGTTCCTGAGTGTAGGATTCTAGCAAATCATGATAGCGCTTTTGCATGTCCTCAAACTGTTGTTTGAAGTTAGAAGCGTTCTTCTGAGCAATAGCTAGTTGAGCTTGAGTATCTTCTAAATTTTTTCCTAAGGTTTTTAGGGCCTTAGCATCTTCCTCTGCAGTTTTGTGCATTGAGTCAGCATTTGTCATTAGCGTGCGAATGATCCTAGAGAGAGTGCGGGAATACTTGAACATTTCGGTATATTGTTTTTCCACCAAATCAATCTTTGCTCTGGCTTCCTCTGCCCAATTAAAAGAAATAGGTTCAAGGGAAGGTAGAAAGGTCAGAGTCTCGAAGTAGTGCTCGGGAAATTGCTCCTTTAAGTATGCCAGCCTTACGGCGGTTCCCGCATCTGGTGGAGGAGGGGCTAGGATTGTTAGTTCAGCGTCCCTTCTCGAAGAAGATTCTGTAGAACCCTTGTCTGTCCGAGGTCGCTTGGTAGCAGGGACTTTTTGCTTGCTTCTAGCCCCAGTTTCCTTTGGAGGTGTTTTCTCTCTGCTTCGTTTTTCATGGGAGGAAGTGGAATCCCTAGATTGTGGTCTATCCTCCTCCCTACGACCTTGATAGCTTTTGTATTTTTCCTGTTCCGGTCGAACTGGTGAGCGGGAGCGTGAGGATCGAGATCGATAAGGATCATAGGGTCTCCTTTCCTCCCTGCCGCGGTCATCCCGGTGGTTATATTCGGCATCCTGGGGAGGATTAGACATGCTGCGGCGAAGCTTCCTTATGTCATAAGAGGATCGAGACATTGTACCTGCACGATAAGTTAAACGAAGTTTAGAATCAGCGGATCCATGGAAAAAGAAGTGCAATGAATGCTAGTGCTACGGTGCAAAGTGCATCCTATGTAGTGTATGTGTCCCCCCAACCAACCCGAGTCTGAAGCTAAAGTGGTGCGGGCAGGCTCTTTGGCCTTAGCAGGAGTAGTCTCTTCAGAAGAAGTGAAGACTAGAGGGTCCTTTCTGAAATCTTCCGAAGTGTATATAGCCTCGGGTAAAGGGAGATCCCCCAAACCCTGAAATATGTGCTCGTCGGCGCTAGGAACATCCCCTTCGGAAGCGTGAAGTGGCGACCCTTGGGGAGATTTTGATTTGTCTACCGAGGTAGTTTCCTCGGGGGCAACGTACCCTTCACGATGTTTTTTGGCCAGATTAGCCAGCTCATCGTCTTGAGTGGAAGAGGGAGAGGGTGAAGTTTGAAGAGAAGCTGCAGGAATCCCCGAGCCTTCTCCTATTTCTGGAACTGTTTCCACTGGAGGGATATATGCATAAGGGACTGTCCCATGACCGATGCTACGGTGGACGGATAGCAGCCCGTGAAAATGAAGGTACTCATCTTTAAGAACCTCGTCAATAGTAAGGAATTTTTGGTCGCCATTGAGGAGACGGTGCATTCGATCAAAGAACACTTGGTCTGATACCTGTTTGGGATTATCGACTGCAAATAAAAAGGAAAAAACCGGTCAGGGTGATGATTCAAGTGTCTAGAATCCAGGGTCAGAAAATCAGTGCTTTACTTGATTTTATCCATCTTCTGGCGCATCCAGGCTGTTGCTTTATATAGAACCACTCCAATCTGGAATCTCCAGCCTTGCTGCTAAACGGTGTAGAGATTATCTTCCTCTTTGGGACCGACTCAAAGTAACAGAAAGAAGGGGTTTCCCTAGTCCGATGTTTGAAATTATAGAAGAAATGAACATCGTCAAACGTAAGCTCCACGCCTAGAATTTCACGATATGCTATGAATAAGGTATGCAGATAGGCGTATGAATTGGGATGTAGCTGCATGGGGGCAATCCGCATTTGTCTTAAGAAGTCGACGATGAAAGGCGAGAAAGGAGGAATGGCGCCAACCATGCACATCAAACGAGTGACCGTCATATATCCTTCTGGAGGGTTATGTGGACGGTCAAAACGTGAGGGCACTAGAGTGTCTCTCTTCATTATTCCATACTTCAAGCAAATTCTCACGAGTCGGTCATTGTCAATTGTTGACTCTACGGAATCTGGAGGTGATTCCAATATAATGGCTGAGTCGAATTCATCGGGTGCTCGGGTGTCACCGATCCCTCCTTCCTCCTCAAAGCCTAGGGAAACTTCATTTTCTGAAGACACTTCACCGCTTTCCCGATGACCAGCTCCGTAATCCGGGCCCTCGCTGTCCCATTCTGGGTCAGATGAAGAAGATATATCCTCGAGAGTAGTTTTGTGGGAAGTTTCTGGAGCTTCTTTCCTCTCAGCTAGACGAGAAGAGCGTCTGGGCCTCATTGTCATGGAACTATTGAAGAAGCAATAGCACGAATTAGAGTGAATTATCCCGTGTCCCCTTTTTGTGTATGTGTGTGAACTAAGGTGTGTGCAACAAATGCGGGAAGTACAAAATAAGAGTACAGCAATGTAAGGCGAAGCTTTAAAGAGAAGGTGATAGTCAGAATTGTTCTTAATTCTCGTTTATGTTTACAAGGCACTATCCTAACTGTCCGCGAGGCATATTCGTCTAGAATGAGTGTTAGTTGAATTAGTTGAGTGGTCTTTATGTGTCAAGTTCAATATGTTCGGGTCGGTTCGGATATGCATATGATGACTAGCTCGACGCAGGCAAAGATAACAGTCGGTTCGGATGCCTCATTAAAGCGTGGTCAGTTCAGGACAAGGGAAGCAACGGATGCAGAAGCGGGACTGATCCGTTCGGGTCGGGTAGCCCGATCCGAACCGAACCAGCATCACCTAACCGACCCGTTTACTTCAGCCTCTTATCCCATTCACTTTTCCGATCCGAACCGCCTTTTCCTTTCCTTTCCATCTTTCCAAAGAACGGAACCCGAGCCGATCCCCTTTCCCTCCTTTTCCTTTCTGTTCCTTCGTCTTCCACCCGAACCGACTCCAGCTTGTCATCCCACTCTTCATCTCTTTCCTCTTTTCCCAGTTATTCACAGACAAGTCCACTTTATCATCGAAGCCGCTGTTAAGAACAAATATTCGCCCTATTCAGCCTCGCACGCCTCGAAGCGATGGCGCATCCACCAGCAACGGCGGAGGGTTCGAGTGATGCTTATGGCCAAACCATCCTAATCCAACGCTAATTGAAATCGAGAGCGGTCGCAACAAAAGTATTTGGGATTAGAAAAGCTACCTATATGTTTGATTCGGGAAATCTACAGGAAATAGTTTGAGAATTTTTGAGTTTCTGACGTTTCCGATGTTAAGGTTGGGGAGCGGCGATAGAAATTAAGAAGGAAGGAATGAAAGCGGCGACGGGTTTATATAGAGAATAGTGTTGACTCCTCGTCTCCCTGTTTTATCTCATCCGCTCGGACCGGAGTGGAAGCCCAGTAGCACGACTCTCTCCGAAGGCCCAACGTCCAAGAACCTAGCTCACGAAAACGCTTCGGGTCGGAATCCGAACCGAGCGGAAATCTCACGCGATTGACTTAGCGTCCGACTCGAGTTGAAGAGAAGGGAAGTAAAGAAGGAGCATACCTACAAGAAGCATCACGCGGCTAGTAGAGTTCCCAAATTTGCTCAGAAATGAAGAAAAGCCACTCGGATCGGACGCCGAACCGAATGGAAATCGATGCTTTACTCTTGACAATTCTGGTTGAACGACATCAAAGGACGCTTTGTACAACGAAAGCATCCTTTGAGGGGGCAAAATGTTAGCCTACTTTGTGAACTAGGCAACACAAAGTCAAGAAACCAACTGTTGAAGAATATTTCAAGTTATGCGACTCCGGTTCGGATCGGAAGGAAGCTCCACAATTCAGATTGATAGCAGCGTATCGGTTCGGATCGGGTAAATGCTCTGTTCGGATCGGATATCTCTTACTGGATAAATTGGCAAAGCATACCTGATCGGATCGGAAGGCCAATGAATCTCAGGTGGATCGGAAAGCCGTCTGCTTGCCACGACTTCGGAGCGGAGCGGAGTATGATTAGAGAAGAAGAGACGTTCAAGCTACTCCGGTTCGGGTCGGGTATTCCGATCCGAACCCCCAACCTGCATGCCTCCGACCCGCACCCATGATCCAGGAAAATCTCCTATAAAGTCGCCTGGAGAACCGGACCGGATGTGACCAATTCCTACCCCTAACGTCCGTCTCATTGATGCGTTGTCTGCTTGATGGCCCATCCGAACCCGAAGAGAGGGCGATGGATGACATGTGTCCCGACCCGGATTGCATCTCAGGCAAATTCACACCTATAAATACCCCAACTAGAGACAAAGAGAAGGATTTTTTCAGCACTTTTGAGAATCCAAGTACCTCCATCATTCAAATTCCTTCACTCCCGGAAAATCCAAACCATCTTTCATTTCCTGTTTTGATCTTTCTGAGTGAACAAAAGTGAGTTGTGAGCGAATCTTACATTGTATTTGTAATTGAATTACTGAATATAGTGAAAACTAAGTGGACGTAGGCATTTCTTCGCCGAACCACTATAAATCTTGTGTGTTCTTTTTTATTTCTGCTTTACTTTATCTTGTTTCTAATCAATTTGGGTGTTAGAACCACATTTGGGTCTAACACTTAAGTTCTGTATTAAATCGATAAAATAAAATTGGTGTTGATAAAAACGAATCCATTGATAATAAATTATTATTATTATCATATATATTCAAATAGAATTCATATAACTTTCAATTATAATTTAACTTGATTTTAAGCTCGACATTTTAAATTCCAAGTTAAAACGATATCCAATAATTTAAAACCCCATTTTATTTTATATTATAATAGTTATGGTTCATAAATGATTCTATAGCGACTTTCTGAAAATTTGATTTTGACATAAATCAAAATCTACAAGATGAAATCTCAATTTTTCTCTTTCATTAGAAAACTATAATCCAAAATATTCTTGTTTCAAATAATTCCGACTTATATTGGATCCTATACATTCGATTGAAGTTCTAAACGTAAAACTATGAACTAACGCAACGTTATGAGCTCGTTTTTAATTAATTATAAATTATATGTTCAAACGTCGTTTAATTAATAAATTCCTTATTATAACCGAAATATGAATTAAATTGGGTCTTAATAAATCATCCAGTATATTTTATATCTCAAATTCAATCATCCCTCGTTTTTTTTGTATTACGATATTCTGATAATTCGAAATTAAATCGTATTACTTTTTTTACGTCGATAAATTCTATATAAAAATCATTTATAATGCCAATTCAACATTTGAAACCAATATAAATGTTCAAAGTTAACGTAAAAATCCGGGTCGTTTCATTCCTTCTCCTTTAAAAGAATTTCTTCCCTGAAATTATTAAGGCAGGAAAAATGCTTCAAACCCACTAACTTTCAAAAATATACTTTAGTTAAAATCTTTTGTTCACCTTTGAATTTTTAGTTCCAACTGATCCAATTAGTTTCAATCAAAATATCAACACATTTCTATTAACTAAAGTTTTCACAAAATTTGAAAATTTTATAATACCTTAAATTTATAAAAAAAAATCGGTAGAGTCTCCTCTGTACGGAGGGACTTTCCCAATATCACAAAAGAGATAAATATATATTCCTCAACCCATACAGTCGAAAAAAAAAATCATATACCCAATTTTGTATTTTTGCTTAGGTGTACCTTAAATAAGCGTTATTAAGCGAACTCACTCAATTTGTATTTATTTTATGCAGCTAAAATCAAGCCATACAGTTCCATGTACCTGTACTATAGTCAATTCAACAAGTGAGTTTCTGTAATTGTAGTTTAAATAATCATTCAATCCTTTAACCAATATAGCCACATTATTTTATTTGGTTTCGGATAATTCACAACCAATATTCTTGCATTCATTTCATAATCCATACATACACATACACATTCATCCAAATTGATTTTGAATCAATTTATTCACTTTTATGAGCTATGCAATCTTAATTTCCAATACAATTCTATTTAACTTAACTAAAGTTAAAATTCAATCCTTTTGATTCACTTTTATCATTTCAATCCATTTAACTTGTACTAGTTAAATTTAAATTTCAGAATTCAGATTCCTGAATTTTATTTCAAACACTTTTAAAATAATATAAATATATATATATATATATACACACACATATATATATATATATATATATGCATATATTTATAAAAAAATTCAAATCCACGTTTGAATTTTTAAAACATGTTTTTCTCAAACAACTTTCCATTAGCAAAGTACGATGGTAGCAATCCATCATTTAAAAACCCGAAAATGGATGCTGATAATGTTGCCTATCAGAATTATTTTCCTGCGACTAGAGTGATTTCATTGCTTTATTACTTCCAAAATCCTTTTAAAATGATTCTATTTCAAATATTCCTTCAAAACAATGTTATATTCCTTTATAATACTTTAGAAAATATTTTTTAATCATCCAAGATTTAAATTCTCAATTCTGGTCTGAATCCAATTTTAATTTAGCTCATTTGTACATTCCATTCTTGTACAAGTTCTATTTGGGTTATATATAACCATCTCAATATCATAATTTGATTTGATTATAATAATAACAACCAATCACATCGATAACTTTAGAAAATTATTCCTTTATATCAAAAAAAAAAATTGGGTAAAATTATTTCATTTACCCACATTAAAATAATATTATGTCGAATTGCTTTGTTGAAGTGTTTAGAAACACCTATCGATACAGTTATGCATCTGTATCGACCAGAATTCATAAACCACTGAAAAAACTAACCAACACAATATAAAACAATTTTTATAACACTAACAAGTATGCTCTTATATATATATATATATATATATATATATATATATATACACACACACACACATTCAAACTCAATTTAGGTTATTACAAACCCCATCACTATTGAGTTACGCCACAAAGCCCATGTTATTACTAAACCTTATGCTCTGATACCAACTGTAATGACCCGCAAATCCGTACCCTTTGAGTCGACTAATTATAACTCACGTCCAACCCAAATTGCATGGAAATACGAATCTTTAGGAGAAAGAAGTTATAAGGTGGGGAAAAGAAAGAAAGAAATATTAGAATAGAAAAGGAAGAAGAAAACATCAACACTACAGAATTAGAGTAGACAAGAATCTCACAGCGGAATGAATAAAATATAATATATCAATATTCTTTGCACAAAAAGAAAACTGTATATATATATGGTTATACAACATCAGAGTACACAATATAAATACGATACACACTGCGGAAATAAGTTAATACCAGAAAGTATGGGAATACGTCTCGACTCCAGCTCCTCTCCTGAAGCTCTAAGAAAAACTATCCTCGAAAATATACTCGGTCTGACCCGAGCACATTTTGAAGCAAAGCAAAATCAACCCGGATCAATCTCGAATACTTTCAGTGATAAAACTCATCACAAATAACTTGCTTAATTTCGAAAATCCAATGAAAGAATGGAACTCCCATAAGACACGACCATACATAAATATGGCAAGTGTTTTTATCTTACGATAACCAAACCACTTTTTATATCTAAATCCAGTGATATTATAATAATGTCTATCAATCCACAAATAAATAGGAATATAGCCGAAAAGCTTGTATCTCACTTTCCAACATAGTTGGTATACAACTAAAAATGTACGGCTCGAGTTGGAGTATTGATTTCCAACATGACAAGGTATGGAACCACCTCCCGATCAGTGTTCTGTAGAGAGGAAACACTGGGGTTCAACAAGAACATATTGCGACCCGACCACACATGACCGACCACTCATTCAACTTGAGTGAACCGAATATAGTGTCACCCACGGTTGTAATCAGCAACCGTTTCCCGTAAGCATACAGAAGCGATAGAAGAAGAAACAAATGATTTTTTGTAATTGCGACAATACATCCTAATGGGAATGACCCACATAGCCATGATGCATGCCTGGTTTCTGTCATTTTTCGGTTGATGAGGCTTGAGGTTACGATTATCTTTTTAGAACATCACATTAATTTTGAATGCCAAATTGTCAGATCCATCAAATCACTAATTGATTTGCACAAATATACTATGGGTGGTAAGCTAAAATAAGTTGCCTTCTCTGCCACCAAACTTGGTATATTTGTAAAAATCAACATACATGATCTGAGGAAATACTTTGTCAAACATTCGTCCATACAAGTTTGGTCTAGGACTAAATGAAACTGAAGATACCTCAGAACAAGAGGTTTACTACCACGAGTTTAATGTCGGTAATAAACCACAGACATTATCAAGTAACCCTCTCGCTCCGAAGATCTATATCTTCAAAAATATCTCATAAAATCCCTGCAATGTTAGCTCTCAAACGCAAAGTTGGTTCGAAGTGGTTTTGGGTCTAGTTCCCATCTCGGTCTCCTCAAACTAACATGTCAAAAGTCCAAAAGCAACATTTCATCGATAGTCGGATTTTTTTACTATCAAATCAAAGCAGTATAGATCAGTACTTCAACAACTCAGGCCCTTTTTAAATCATTCCATTGATTCTTAAAAATCGATTTCATTTACTTTTCTCAATAAAACTCCCTTGTTTTCGTTACTTTGAAAACAATAACCAATATTTATCTCCATAAAATAATGTATTCGCCAAACTCCTCTATTTTCTTTACTTCTTAAATATTGCTATATATTCAAAAAAAACTTCTCATTTCCTTTAATTTAGAAACATCTCTTTATATATTCGCAAAACCTCTTTTTATTTTGTAACGGCCCGTAAATCTATGCTATCTGAGTTGACTAAATACACCATACCTCCATTCCAAATTGCACAAAAATACAAATCATTATGGGCTAAAGAAGAAAAAGATAGAAGAAGAATAGAAACCAAAATACAGAATCTCACATCGTAGCGGAATAAAATATAATATATATGTATATATAACAGCTTTTGGAATACAAAATTTTACTTACATACATCATCAGAGTAAAACACTTACAACATAGCGGAAATAAACAATAGCTATAAAATGTTGAAGCCTTCTAGTCCAAGCTCCTCCAAGTATATCCGTAAACACTTGAAAAACTTGACTACTCGTACAAACTTGGGCAATCAAGAGCTTAGGGAAAACAAAACAAAATAAACTCTGGGTCAGTTATGGGACAGGTGTGAGTAAAGTCCAACCATTTAGTTTAACTTTTAAAAATCCTTTTAAAAGAAAGGATAATCGTAAGACCGATCCACACATAAACACGGATGGTTTTTACATTACGATAACCCAAAACATTCTTTGAAATCAATATTATTCTGATATTATAATAGTGTCTAAATCAAGTAAATAGCAAATCTAGCGGAACGCTTGCATCTCACGCTCCACATACATAGTATACAATCAAAATCGTGGGCTCTTATTAGATAACAGATTCCAGCTGGCATGGTATGGGACCACCTTCCGACAGTGTATCTCTAGAGAGGAATACATCGGGTTCAATAAGAACATCTTACAACCCACGCTAAACATGATTGGCCACTCACTTCGCTTGAGTGTTCCGAATGTATTGCCACCAATGGTTGGGATCAGCAACCATTTCCCGAAAGGGACAACATCGAAAGAATAAAGAAGCAAATGGAATTTCTCTAGATCAGCTGATAATACACCGTAATTGGGAGCTACCCACTTAGCCATCTGACCAACCTGATTTTATACCATTTCCTGGTTGGAAGGCTTGAGACCACACTTATCTTTTGACATGTCACATCTTTAGTTACTTCAAATGCCACATTGTCAAACCCACCAAAATCATTTATTGACTTCCCCAAAAATATCACGGACATAAAGCAAAGAGAAATGAATTCCTCCGCAAACAATGTAGATACGTTTGAAGAGATCAATGCAGATGATCTGTTAGGCATACTCTGTCAGACATTCGTCCATACAAGTTGTCCTGGGACTAGAAAAACCGAAGGCGCTATTTCATCTATCCATCTTAGGCAATTTCTACCTAGGATTAACGAAATTGCCCTTGCATTTTCTCCATCTTTGATTATCTTCAACATAATTTGATTTGTAACACTTATGCCTATACGAAGTGGTTTTCGGATAACAAATCCAACCGGTGTCTCTGTATTGACAATGATGATATTAAATTGACCAATACTTTGATAGTCGGTTATTTAATTGTCGAAGAAACACACATTCATCCAAAGATTTTATTCCCAAAGATATTACTATAAATTACCATCAAACAATCACTGAGCCCCTTTTTAATTAATATTTAATTAGTTAGATTTTATCATTTCCCAATTTCTCTTCAATATCTTTACCCAGATATTTCCCCAAACCCGTTTAGCCTCTCACGATTCTTGGTAAAACGTTTCCATCTATCACAATTAATTATTTTCTATATCTCGGAAAATATCTCTTTTTAACATCGGAACAACATTTCCATATATTCACAAATCATTATTCTTCCACATTCATCAATCCCTAACCATAAACTAGTAAGAGAACAACTCCCTAAGTATCAACCCTAAAGGCCGAAACCAACATCGGATCAACACCTAGGAAGCCATTCAACTCAATTAATCTCCGGTTAGTTTCTAATTTCCTTAACTCCATTTCTTAACTTCTTATCAACAAATTCATTTCAATCCGCAAAACGTTTGCTTTTAAACTATCATTCACTTTAAAATGTGTATACGCTTCTCCTTCCAATCTCTCAAGATTTAATTTTATAAATTCCATTTTTTTCTTATAAAATTCCATTATACGATTATTCTCTTATTAAATTTCATATATAACTGATAAATTAATTTTTAGTTATCAAACTTTCCTACCAAAAAAAATCTATCTTCTTAAATTTTCGTAAAATTTCGCCAGTTTCTCCTTTGTATGGGTCACTCGGTTCAACTACAAATCGCCTATCTAGGCCCTTTCCATTCAAAAAGAGAATCAAAAAGCCATGTGGCTTGCCAAATCGGTGCATAAAATCTCATATTTAATTTAAATATGTACCTCTTTTGTCGGGTATTCAATTTATATACCTTCCATTACTTCATTCCATACCTGCTTAACATGTATCCAACCATTCCCAATTTGTTCCAACTCAATCCAATAGTTTTTAACTCAATTCGTTAATTTATTCTATAATTGTCTCTTTTGCCTATTTCACTTTTTATTTGAACATAACCTGTTCAAATATATTTTCAACTTGCTTATAAACTAACTAAATTCCATTTTCAATTCAAGTTTCATATTTGGTTTCAAATATGAATTCATAAATCCAATTCACTTATCCAAAGTCAAACTCGATTAACTAATTATTCTTTGACTTAGTTAATTCTATTCAACAATAAATATTTGATTTTTTTTCAAAAATCAATCCATTTACTTCACTTGAGTTTATATTTATTTTATAACTCAAGTCTGGATTATTCTAATGGAAAACTAATTTTTATTTGCTAAAAATCTTTTTATTTTATTGAAAAACCCAATATGATTTTTAAACGATTATAGCGTTGTTTTTCTAAAAATTTGATTTTGACATAACTCAAAATATATAAGATGAAATCCAGATTTTTCTCTTCCACTAGAAAAATATTATTCAGTAGATTCGGACTATTCTTGTTTCAAAGAATTCTGACTTAAAGTGAGTTCTATATATCAGTTGAATTTCAAATCGTCAAATTACGAACTACCGCGTCGTGGCGAGCTCATTTTAATTATATTTAAATATAAATGTCTAAGTTTTGTTTATTAATAAATTCCAACTCCATTCTTCCACATATTTTAAATATAAATTAATCTAGTTTTTCAAATACCACTTAATATTTTCGATTATCCTTGATTATTTCATTACTCGGTTATAAATTTATTTACAACTCAATCTTCTATATTAAATTCCAATTCCCTTTATCAGTTATATTATCTCAATTCAGTTTACATTCCAGATTCCAGAATAAAATCATTCGTTCTGTTTTTGAAACAATTTCTAATTTCCTCTTTAAATTCATACTAGAATTTAAACTTCTAAATTATACGATGATAATTTCTTCACTACATTTATAAATTACTTCCTTGTTTTATATATTAAATAGGCTTCCATTTCAGCATCTATTTAAAACTCAAATCTTATTTGGGAATATTTTATTTACTATAACTTATATATATATATAACGTAGAATTTATTTTCATCTATCTAATACAATTCCAATATCTTTCCTGGAAATAATTTATTTTTATAAATTTGACATAGTCGAATTCAAATCATAAATCCATATGGATTTATTTTAATTCAATTTACATCCCAAATGTCGGAATAAATTTCATCGTTTCTATTTAAAACGATTCCCAATTCCCATTTGAATTTAACTTCCCTAATTATCCAACGATAATTAATTCCCTTCATTTATAAACATCGTTCATGAATTCACTTGTTTTTATTATGTAAACAAATTAATATTTCTTAAACTATTCGAAATTCAAATTCTATTTTGGAAAAAAAAAATCTATTTTCAAAAATCTCAAATCACTTTTCATGATTTTTTTAAATATCAATATTATGGGTCGGTGACATTCAACATCCAAATCACACAATCATCATAGATTTTCTAACACATCATATATTACAATATATATGAAACAAACAATAATAAATTTTACGGGATCCAGTTGGATTCCTCCAACCTGTTTTTCCTACATCCACAGATGTTAGACAATATAAATAATACCCATCCTGGTTCAAGGCAGGATATCGCGGTATAAAAGGTCATCCACTGTATATATTGTAAGGGTGCATAGGATCATCTGCTAATGATACTGGGAGAAAGATCCTATATATATATATATATATATATATATATATATATATACACATACATACATATATAATAGCCACAACCACCAAGCCTATATAACTAATACATATATATATATATATATATATATATATATATATAGCCACATTACAAATGATTTAGAATAAAAATTTGTTTATAATAAAATTATAAAAGAATCCAGAGAGTGGGTTTGCTCGCCTTGATTTTATTGTCAAAATAGCGATTTTTTCGATTAAATTAAGCAGATGTTTAATTCAATTGAAAATCACAGCTGGCTCTAGTTCACTTTGAATTAATTTCAATGCAGAGTCTACATCCATATGAATCGCACTAACTTCGTTTCGTGCAATTATGTTATCCTATGAATTATATATAATGTTTATAAGTTCGGAAAGGGATAAATTCTCGTTCACTAATTTTATTCAAAATAATTTAAACTTAATACCTGATTAGTCAAAGTTAAATCCAAGTATCAACACGCCCTAACCTCCTCAGTTCACTGTTCCAACCCGAATATCCACTTCACTATTCCAATCTCCACCATTCCTCCCGAAATCAAAGAATAATATAACCATTAACATTCTCATTCTACTTAACATCGCTCCTCCTTTAACATCAGCAAACTCGAGACTCCCACTTCCAAATGATCGAGAACCCAACATACAATCGCAAACATGCCCTATCACTTTGTCACTTCCACCAGTTCGAATGCCAAATAGTGTTGCAACCACCATTAAAGTATCCACCTCTCTGCCTGCTACATCCATTCAAAATCGCACCGCCCCTATCTCTAGAATTTGATCCCAAACTTCACCATATCGTACACCTCTCCAATTGAAATTCCAAGCGTAAGTTCGATTGAACCTCCACCTTCATTGACAAGGACCTAGGCAGATCCGTAGTTCGCTGATACTATAGATCGCTACTCCTGATAACAAATCCTACCACAAGCTTCACTTCGAATTCGCATGCACCTGAATCGTGAGCTCCTTGATGCTGATGTCGAACTCGTGGTTGATTAATTGAATCACGATCCTTTTTTTCTTTATAATATCTGAAGAGGCCAATTTAATTGAAGACATGAATGGAAAATCGTGGGTTATAAAATGGATAGGAGGAAGAAGCCCTTACACAATTTGGATTCGAAGAAGCAAAAAAAACATGACTTCGAAAGATCTGAATTAAGCAGTGGCAAGCTTCGTTTTTTGTTTAATGTTTGGGATTGAAACTAAAATAAAGATCAGCCATTTATTTTGTTTGAAGCTCTCGATTTTCAATTTCAACTGAAGAAATAACAAGGAGGGGAGTCGCGATTTATAGATGATGAATACTTAGGCATCACGGAATTAGGTCTGCACAAGGTACCGATAGTAGATCGGCTCAAGTACAAAGCAGGATAGGTTATTTAATTGATTTGATTTCGAATTTAATTCGATTTGATTTCAAGCTTATCCGTTTATAATTAAATATCTCGGGGTTCCAACTCCTTTCGAGACGTACCGACCGATGTTTCTAGGGCTATCATGTTATTCCAAACACACTGTAATAGATTCTGAAGTCTAATTTGATCATGTGGAGGAGATAACAATTTAAATCCATAAATATTAAATTAAAATCAATTTAATTATTCCTAAGTTCCATACAATTTAATTTTAAAACAAACAACTCCTCGATAATAATTTATAATTATCGTTCTAATTCAAATAGAATTTTATATTAATCAACTGAATCGTTTCAATTCAATTTTAACATCGAATTCAAATATATTTTTCGTTTTTGTATTACGATAATTTGATATACTCGATATTAAATCGTATTCAATTACAAAATCGATAATTCGATATAAAAATCCGTTTATATTATCAATTCAACATTTAAAACAAATTTAAATGTTTAAAATTAATCACCAAAAATTCGGGTCGTTACATATTTATTTTACTTTGCAAATATCGCTATATATTCTTACCCAAATGGTATGAATCTAGTTATCATTCTTATATAGGGGCTAAACGATGCCATTAGACATATTATTTATAGTATAACCCAAACAGTTTTGATTAACCTCAAAACTTTACCTAATAAGGTTTACAATAACGTTTATGGAAATAATAATTAAATTTCCATATTTACTTTCGTATCTAAACCAGTTTAATCTCATATTTTCATTTTCTCAAAATCCATAGTCATACACATATTTCTTGAAATAAGTGTATTCGCAAATCCGTGCTATTTTCATTATTCAGAAAATAGTGCTATATAATTAACCTAAGGGTATAAGTATAATTACACTTCATCTCTGGGCCAACAATGTCAAGTAATACCATGTTTACGGGAAAACCTAATAATCTTATTGTATTTCTCAAACCTTACAAATAAAGTTGCAACATTATTTCTCTTATAGAAATAATAAATTATTTCCAACATCCTTATAATTACAAACTAATATCATCCTCAGATAATCCTGAAATAGTTCAAGCTGGGGTATTTTATTTACCTCTCAGACCTTGATCGACAACATTCTTATCTTAAGATAGATAAAGGTTTGTAATCAGAAAACTGATATTAATTATAATACTCTATCAATTTCATTTACTATTCCATTTTTAATACGGTTTTATAAACCATTTCTTACATTTGAATATATCCTTTCAAAAATAATTATTTTCACTTAATTCGTTAATTAAGTAAACTTTTATTAAAATATGAGCTCCTTGGCTTTGAACCTCTTTAATACCATTCATTTACAACTTGAATTATTTACAAAGATCCATTTACCCAAAAATGTTTACATCAATCCGTTTAAACATCTTCTCTTTAAAATTCAAACCATTTTTAATTAATTTGACTATTAAGTAACGCTTATATAAACCATTATATTAATTTTAGATTTCCTCTATAACCCTTGTTTATACAAATTGGGTTTATTGTCAAATCCCTTTATGCAAATCCATTTTAGCGTCTTATAATAACTCAACTTGGAATTTATAACTAAATCCATTTACCATATTCTAGTCTTATAGCGAATCCTTTACTAAATCATATTACATCAAACCATTTCACAATCTTCCTTTGCATATTTGAAAATCTCTTTTCCATTAAATTTATTTTACTTAATTTCATTATTAAGTAAGTGCTTACCTAAGCACATTGTACTTGCTTTACATCTCTTTTATAAACTTCTGTTTATAAAAAGTGGGATTTATTATCAAATCTCTTCATAAATCCTTTATTCGATTCAAGTTCAAACTTGATTAGTTTCTTAATTGGATTCCAATTAAAAGGGTAATCACTTCAATTATTATTAACCAAAATAATAATAAACTTCATCATTTGTTAAGATAACGTAGTTTACTTTATTATTAACCAAAACAGAAATAATTAACCTCACCATTAACTGAAGTAAAGTAGTTTACTTCATTATTAACTAAAATAGAATAGTTAACCCCTTTAAATAGTTATTAAACGAATAATTTACCTCATTAATGATGAACAACTCAATAAGTAGCTTAAAACATCATTTATTAAAAGATAACTAACTTTGTAAGAAATCTTATTAATTTCACAAAACTATTTGTCAGAACTATTACTATTATATAAATTGATGACAAATTAATCTAGTAACCAGTTTCAATTTACAACAGTTGACTTAGTCAACTTGAGAACATCTACTAACCTTGTGAACTGATTTCCACTAATCCTCTTTCTTTCATTAATCCATAATCTAATTAACTTAATAACATCACTTAAATTGGTTCATAAAAACAATTATTCCAAATTATTAACCTTTTTGTTAATTTCTGACTTCATTGCATATAAAACTTATAAAAACATACGAATTTACTATATATATTATTTTATAACTACTTTACAAAAGTAAGTATAAAACATCGATTTATATATATAACTTATATTTTATATAAAATATAATTTAAAATATTGCTTCAGTTATAAAAATAAAATTTATAACTTCAAATTACGTCAATGGCTTGATGGCAAATCAACGTCTTAAAACAATGAATTTTAGGTCATCTGATGCCAATCACTTAATCAATATTGTCTATTGATTAATATCACATCAACATCGAATTTCCATTCAACAATCAACATCCAAACAGGATTTAGTGTTACTTGAGATAAACAATTCATATATAATATGGAAAACGAGTAACAAACAATTATTTGAGGAATCCAGTTGGATCTCTCCAACCTGTTTTTCCTGCATCACAACTCATAATATCATTTAATAAATGCATATGAGATATGAATTTTAATCTAATGCTTTTAAACGACGTAAACATAAATATTGTCAATCAATAATCAAACAGTCAAACAACAATTACCCAAAGCATCCAAACATCCAGTTTATACTAACAATGGTAAATTATAATTATATGAATTTTCCAATGTCATAATATTTCAGAAAGCGTGAGAGTTAACTCACATTTCATTTTGATCGACGATTCTGGTTGATTTTTATAGTTTCAAACAAGCATTTGAAACTACATAAAATTCCAATCAGCTCTGAATTATTCCATTCCATCTCGTACGCATAGACTTCGCGATTACGAACCCAATGCCGCTTGTTTCGTCTGCTTCTGTTCACGTATTAAATAAATATGCTGGTTACAAGTTTTGACATGAATTAAAAACGTCATTAGATAATAATTTAATTAAAACTTAGTCCCTTACTTACTTTAATTATATTGATTAACTCACAGCTATAACACAGGAAAAACATGCTCATTCGAACTAACGAAACCGCGCTCCTTCATCACGTTGTTCCGCCATTCTCAGATCGTCGGACCCCACCGGGAACCCACCCACCGACCTCCCTCGACTCAGGTTCCACTTCCGACCCACCATGGTGACTACGGCGCCCCATAGCCCGAAGAAAAACCCGAGCACCATCGATATTTCGTTCATCATTGTAACACCCCGTCTCCGCTAGGGTCACTCGCAAAGGAATGCACTAGCTTTAGAGGGGCATTATTGGTAAACATGCACAGAAATATCACAAGACAGAACATATATAAATAGCGGAAGTAAAATCAAACTTTCATAAATTCAATAATTAAGGCCTACAGCCTTTTACATCAGAGTACATCAAAACCTGTCTTGCAGTAGTAAAGAAGCATAAAGACTTTTTAATAAATTATTCCCCAAATAAAACAGTAAAGTAGCCATAGCCAAGAAAGTCCAAGCCATCCATGATGACCTTCAAACAGAAGAAGTCTGAACTAAACAGCATTGTTTCCTCCCTGTAACCTGGGGGGGAAACGGAAGAAAAGAGGCGAACAAAACGGGTCAGTCAAAAAGACTGAGTAAGTCCTATCTACTTCCAGTATAAAAACAGGTAAAGGTAACATGACATGCATAAACTGAAAGTAAACATAAGGACAACTACAAGATAGATAAACTACGGTGTTATGATAAGTCAAGGTATCACATCATCAGACCTCTATCGAGTACATTATCCCAAGGTATCTGCCCCGTCTAACACCCCACGGCATCTATTATATATATTCTTCCTAGTTCTAACATATATATCTGCTCTGCACCCTCCGTACTAGTATCCCAGCCTTGTTATGTGTTAACCAGGAATGTCCCTTACTCAAAGTCGTGTAATGGTCCATGTCAACCTAATATCGCATATATAGGTTACTCAAATCATATGTTTCTTTCCATGTATATAAGTTCAGTCCTTTGCCGTACCTCGTACGGGCTTCCTCATGTCGTATTATCCTTGAACTCGTTTGGACTGTCACCCTTGTTCTAGCTAGGCTCTTCCATATGAATCGTCGTTTTAACTACTAGGACTTACGCCACCTAGCACCACTAGGGATTACGCTTACCTATTGCACGTTTTCGTATTTCGGTTTGGGTTAAACCACCTAGGCCACTAGGGATTACGCTAACCCTCAACCGCGCCCTTTTTCCCACGCATTCATCGTGAATCGTTTTCTATTACTGTACGCACATGTAACACATCGTGCCACCCGAGTCCTGTCACAGGGCAAACCCAGAAATATAGGACTCGGTCGGGAGCTTTAGATTTATCTGTCGATGCAGATACTAAGGTCTGCTTTTCTACACGTGGCTATGGTCCCACGAGACTCCTCCCTCAACTAGTGAAAGGCAACACAAGAGAAAATCTTGCATGAGAACTACACTCCGGCCAGCCCACATCCTACGGCCTACCTCACCCATAATTAGATAGCAATTATGGTCTGTTGGGTGTTCCCTGCCTTTCCGTACGTATACGCTTGACTCAAGATGGTAGATGATCGACGAACTTGCTATCTCGGGCACCTTATGTATTCGTCGACTCACTGCTATCCACCCCAGTCTTTAGGTCGCTCGCATAGCAACCAAGGCATATTCTTGGTTCTTCTACCGCAGACCACAACCTCCCGTGAGCCTAGTATAATGACCTGGCAGCTCACGGAGGGATCCCAAGAATATCCTCACGTTCCCCGAAGCCGCTGCTTCGTTACCCAGTTCGTTGGAGCCTTTATCTAAATCAGATAGCCTGCTCCTACACGCATACTTAAACGTTGACCTAACGTATCGGGTTACTAATCTATCTAAGAAATGGTCCAAATTTCCTTGACTAAGGATTATTACTTAGTTTCCCTTAACTAAGGTTTTCCACTTAGCCTTATTTCCCTTATCCTTGTTGACTATGGTCATTTACCCAATCCTCCGAATTGGGGTTTGTCTAATGGGTTAAGTGTTACTTAAGAAAATTTGCTTAACCTTATCAGGTTATCGTGTTGGATTGATTAAGTGTTAGTTAACTTAATCCCGTCCACTAGTCGTATAAGAAGGGTCAAGTGTCGTTAGGCAAATCAAGTTACTTAACCTACCCAACCCCGTCATGTTTAGTTAAGTATCATTAGCCTAATCAAATTACTTAACCCATTTGTCCATGTCATATTTGGTTAAGCCTCATTAATCAAATTAACTTAACCCTATTATGTGGCATTAATTATTTAATGCACCCCAACCTCTCACATTAGACTTTGTTGTGGTTACTAGTTAAGCCGGGCGGGTCCGGGTAGATTTACACCACAACTTGGTCTAACCTCGGGTTCAAGCACAACGTGACCAACTTCTCACATTGAGTCCTATTGTTTGCAACTACTAGTTAGGCCGGTCGGTTCCGGGTAGTTTTACGTTGCAAACTCAACCCAACCTCGAGTTGGCCACTTTCATGTTTAGTCTAGTATCATGTTCATAGTCAAGTTTTCAAGCAATTGGGTAGACCTAACTTAATAGGTAAATTTCCAATGGGTAGACCTAACATAATAGATAAATTCCCAAGCTTATGTTTTTATGCATACTCACATGTCAACTTCCATGTTACATTACAAGTTGTGTTTTCAAGTATTAACACATGTCATATTTAACGTTACATGTTATCACGTTTATACCCATTTACCCAAATTATGGCTCATGCCAAGTTTAGCTCGCCTATCATGTTTTCATGCAACTTCGAGTTAAGTTTTTCATGCTATATTCACGCTTGTCTAACCTCAACCCAAATCGTGTTCCAACGCAAGAATGGACGAGTCACATCGTAGAGATACTATGCTACACAATGACCCCAAACATGCATAGTATCATGAGGGTTTGGCTCAAAACATGCATAGGTTCATAAAGGTTTGGCCACAAGCATGCATAACATGGAAAGAAAAGGAAATTGGCCATAAGTGTGCATAATGTCATAAAGGATTTGGCCGCAACTTGCATGTTAACATTAGGGGTTTGGGTTCACAAACATGCATAAGCCCCCAAGATCTAATCTTAGCCAATGTTCCACAAGTAAAAATGGTTCCTAAAGGTTCATGCTAGCATTTCATGCATAAAGATCCAAACTTGCAAGATAAACTAGGTTATGCATAGCATGAGAGGCATGATTAAGTCACTCACATGGCCTAAAATCATAAGCATGAACACAAGAGGCAAGGTAAGGTTCATATAGGTTCACATAGTCATGTTTAGCCTCATTTTATCCCATGTCATTATCAAAACTACCGTTTCCATCTAAAAGTAGCTAGAACTTACATAGTTAGGCCTAGGGAAAGGAGCATGAATCATCTTGGCTAGGAAAGGTGCCTCCTTTGTTGAAAAATCGTCATGGAATTCGCATAGCAACGTTGATCTTCCTTCCATTTGGCGTAGCTAGCTTGCACCACTTGATTTGAACCCGATTTAAGTGCTTAGGCTTTAGGAAAAGGGAATGGAGGCCATGATCACTTGGCATTTGGGCAGCACTTCGTGGAAAGAGTGATTTATGAGGGTTTAGGGGGGGCTTAGGGGTGTTTTTATAGAGATTAGGAGTGTTCTAGGCCATAGGATTAGATCTAGGATAGATTAGGACCATCAGATCTCGGAAGCTTCCAGAATCAGGCTATGAACAAGACCAGGTGAGACAACAGGTGCGCCAGGCAAATTGCCCCCGGCCACCCCCTGTCGACAGGTAAGTCGACAGGGCTGTCGACTTGGTCTGGGCCCAAGTCGACAGGCCTGTCGACAGCCCTGTCGACATGGCCTAGGCGGGGAAAATTCCCGCCTAACCCCAGATCTGGTTTTCAAACCTATTTCCGAATTTCAATTTTCCACTAATCTTCTTTGGGCCTTTAACGGGTCATACGGACTCCGATTCTCGAAAACTCGGACTCTATTTCGCGTATTTTTCCGAGACGAACGCAATGGTGAATCCTGTTTGCCTTAATTCTAGAAGTATAAACAGAATATCTTTTATCTTCATGTTTTACTGGTTTATATGCTTTGCGTATCATCGTATACGTATGTAAATTTCTTACTCTTTAAAATGTAAAAATACGGGGTGTCACATTCTCCCACCCTTAAGGAATTTCGTCCCCGAAATTCAATAGTAGTAGGATTTATGTCCCCCTATTAGCATCCAGAAGTGTTCAGCCAATTGTTGCAGACATGTGCACATGTGCAAAAGTGAATCACATCGTAGAAAAATATGTATGCCTAACTTGTGGTACCACCTACATGAATGCAATTTCTTAAAAATTTCTTTTTCAAACCATGATGCTCTCATCCTAAATATACTTGCAGTTCTATATGAATGCAAAAATTTGAAAAAGTAATTTCATCCAAATTTTCCCACACCCTTATAAAATAAGAGTGAAGTTCATCCAATTTGAGCATCCAAAATCCTACCATCCATTATTAATTTAGAAAAATCTAATTTTCTAAATTTTTTTTTTTGTAACGGAGAGATATCCCGTTTTGTTGTTTTCATTGTTCTTCGTTATCAGACATTATCGTTCAATATTTCATAATTACATTAGACACAACAAATTGCGTAAACAAACAACGTACAAACTTTATTAAGACAGTTTTAGTACATCGTTACAACTAGACAACAAAAGGAACAGCTAAACAATACTGAAAATAAAATACTATCCTACGGATAACTGATAGAGGTCAATCCTGATGGAAATAGCTACGAATGAGCTCCTCTAAGCTATCAAGCCTCTCTTTCTGTCGTCGGTTCCCTTGCCTAAGCTCTAACTGTAGGTCTTGCATCCCAGCCCCCAACTGATCATAAGAGGAACTCATATCCTGAAGCATCTGCTGCTGTGTCTGAGCCATAGCTACCTGTGACGCCAGTGTCTGCTGTTGTGACCTCATAATATCCTGGTGGCTCCTCATCAAGCGAGCCTGCTGCTGTGAAACATATCTCAGCTCAGTCCTCCAGTCTGGATCCCTAGTAGCCCATGGATCCCAGGCACCTGTATCCGGAGCCCCCTGTGCCGGGGCCTGATAAGGCCAGGCTCCATCCCCAGCCTGCTCACCCTCGTGCTGTGGTGCCTGATGGGGCCCCTCAAACTGTCCAAACTAGCCATTATGTGGCTCCTCCTCTTGCTCCTCCTCCTCCTCTTCACCCTCATCCTCTTCCTCATCCAATCCCTCATGCTCCATAGGTTGTGGCTCCTCTTGCAGCTCATACATATTTATACTCATTCTCCCTAGTGTAGCTTCAGTAATGATAACTGAGGGATGGTTAGAAAGTGTCACATAATCCTCATCATGCAAATCCACCCCAAACCAGCGGAAAACTATGGTCCATAAGTTCCCAAAACAAATATTGGAGTGCCTTGCTCCCCTAAAGATCTGGTACTGCTGTAAGATGGTTCTCGCCCAGTTTATTTGTATGCCCCCAAAAATAGCATAAGTAGCGGCCTTAACAACTACTGGGACTCTGTCAAACCCATGATTCTGCCCCGCAACATTATATTGCAATATCCTGATCACAAACCTAGCTAGGGGGCGCAAATGTGTACTATCCCATTGCCTATCCAGTCCATTAAAAAAAATCCTCCCCCACACATTCAAATCATCCATCTCCAGATCATTTATATCGAGTCCCGTACCCCGGATATTCAAAATTTCCCCAAATTGGACCTCATTCATAAATATATGGGTACCCTTAACCCATGAATCATAAGTTATCAACCCATTATCATCCACATCAATTTGCAAACGAGCATCAAAAAGTCTTACCATACGCTTGTAGCCTCTCCTCTCGGCTGTGTGCGTATCCAGAATATGAATAAGACCCGCATTAACAAACAAACTTTCCACGGCGGTTCCCGCAAAATCCGCAAACCTCACGGGTCGGCCTAGTAGCAAATTCCTAGTGGCAAGATGCATGTAGTGCTCAATTATCCCTGGTTGCTCGTCACACCACTCGACCTCTTGCGTGGTTAGTTGAGGGTAAAGCTCGTAGGGATTGGGTTGATTGGCCATGGCGATTTAAACACGAATTGGAAGAGGGGAACTATAGATCCGGTTGGAGAGGGTCTCTAGCTTCGATTTGAGATTAATTTTATGAAGAACGGTGGAGAAACGAGGTGATAGGAGGTGGTGGAGTTGGTGAATTTTCGGTTTTGGCTGGGAGGGAAGGAGAAGAGAATTGGGGGTTATGAGCTGAAGCTCTCGGCCTTCGGGCTTTTATATTTTTTTGTCCTGCAGGCGCGTCGTGTCGACAGCCCTGTCGACAGGGGGGGCATGTCGACGGCCCTGTCGACTGGTCCCCCCCTTTTTTTTTTTTTTTTTTGCCCTGCCATCCTTCCATTTCCTTACTTCCTCCTGACTCAACTCCATTTTCTCGCGAACTATTCCCCCATCATAAAGAAAACACTCTTCTAACTCAAAAACTACTTGTAACCAAAGCCAACGTGACTATCGATGGGAGAGAGAAGGGAAAAGAGGATTCAACTAATAAAACAAGGACATTGCTAATGGCTTTTGGGGAATAACTTCTAAAACAAAGTTTTACTTGAAAAATGCTTCTTTGTAAACGGTTTTTCAAATAATTTTCAGAAGGTCTTTAAAAACTTTTGCCCAGCCTGGTAACCTTCTGCTCTGATACCAAATGTAACACCCCGTCTCCGCTAGGGTCACTCGCAAAGGAATGCACTAGCTTTAGAGGGGCATTATTGGTAAACATGCACAGAAATATCACAAGACAGAACATATATAAATAGCGGAAGTAAAATCAAACTTTCATAAATTCAATAATTAAGGCCTACAGCCTTTTACATCAGAGTACATCAAAACCTGTCTTGCAGTAGTAAAGAAGCATAAAGACTTTTTAATAAATTATTCCCCAAATAAAACAGTAAAGTAGCCATAGCCAAGAAAGTCCAAGCCATCCATGATGACCTTCAAACAGAAGAAGTCCGAACTAAACAGCATTGTTTCCTCCCTGTAACCTGGGGGGGAAACGGAAGAAAAGAGGTGAACAAAACGGGTCAGTCAAAAAGACTGAGTAAGTCCTATCTACTTCCAGTATAAAAACAGGTAAAGGTAACATGACATGCATAAACTGAAAGTAAACATAAGGATAACTACAAGATAGATAAACTACGGTGTTATGATAAGTCAAGGTATCACATCATCAGACCTCTATCGAGTACATTATCCCAAGGTATCTGCCCGTCTAACACCCCACGGCATCTATTATGTATATTCTTCCTAGTTCTAACATATATATCTGCTCTGCACCCTCCGTACTAGTATCCCAGCCTTGTTATGTGTTAACCAGGAATGTCCCTTACTCAAAGTCGTGTAATGGTCCATGTCAACCTAATATCGCATATATAGGTTACTCAAATCATATGTTTCTTTCCATGTATATAAGTTCAGTCCTTTGCCGTACCTCGTACGGGCTTCCTCATGTCGTATTATCCTTGAACTCGTTTGGACTGTCACCCTTGTTCTAGCTAGGCTCTTCCATATGAATCGTCGTTTTAACTACTAGGACTTACGCCACCTAGCACCACTAGGGATTACGCTTACCTATTGCACGTTTTCGTATTTCGGTTTGGGTTAAACCACCTAGGCCACTAGGGATTACGCTTACCCTCAACCGCGCCCTTTTTCCCACGCATTCATCGTGAATCGTTTTCTATTACTGTACGCACATGTAACACATCGTGCCACCCGAGTCCTGTCACAGGGCAAACCCAGAAATATAGGACTCGGTCGGGAGCTTTAGATTTATCTGCCGATGCAGATACTAAGGTCTGCTTTTCTACACGTGGCTATGGTCCCACGAGACCCCTCCCTCAACTAGTGAAAGGCAACACAAGAGAAAATCTTGCATGAGAACTACACTCCGGCCAGCCCACATCCTACGGCCTACCTCACCCATAATTAGATAGCAATTATGGTCTGTTGGGTGTTCCCTGCCTTTCCGTACGTATACGCTTGACTCAAGATGGTAGATGATCGACAAACTTGCTATCTCGGGCACCTTATGTATTCGTCGACTCACTGCTATCCACCCCAGTCTTTAGGTCGCTCGCATAGCAACCAAGGCATATTCTTGGTTCTTCTACCGCAGACCTCAACCTCCCGTGAGCCTAGTATGATGACCTGGCAGCTCACGGAGGGATCCCAAGAATATCCTCACGTTCCCCGAAGCCGCTGCTTCGTTACCCAATTCGTTGGAGCCTTTATCTAAATCAGATAGCCTGCTCCTACACGCATACTTAAACGTTGACCTAACGTATCGGGTTACTAATCTATCTAAGAAATGGTCCAAATTTCCTTGACTAAGGATTATTACTTAGTTTCCCTTAACTAAGGTTTTCCACTTAGCCTTATTTCCCTTATCCTTGTTGACTATGGTCATTTACCCAATCCTCCGAATTGGGGTTTGTCTAATGGGTTAAGTGTTACTTAAGAAAATTTACTTAACCTTATCAAGTTATAGTGTTGGATTGATTAAGTGTTAGTTAACTTAATCCCGTCCACTAGTCGTATAAGAAGGGTCAAGTGTCGTTAGGCAAATCAAGTTACTTAACCTACCCAACCCCGTCATGTTTTGTTAAGTATCATTAGCCTAATCAAATTACTTAACCCATTTGTCCATGTCATATTTGGTTAAGCCTCATTAATCAAATTAACTTAACCCTATTATGTGGCATTAATTATTTAATGCACCCCAACCTCTCACATTAGACTTTGTTGTGGTTACTAGTTAAGCCGGGCGGGTCCGGGTAGATTTACACCATAACTTGGTCTAACCTCGGGTTCAAGCACAACGTGACCAACTTCTCACATTGAGTCCTATTGTTTGCAACTACTAGTTAGGCCGGTTGGTTCCGGGTAGTTTTACGTTGCAAACTCAACCCAACCTCGAGTTGGCCACTTTCATGTTTAGTCTAGTATCATGTTCATAGTCAAGTTTTCAAGCAATTGGGTAGACCTAACTTAATAGGTAAATTCCCAATGGGTAGACCTAACTTAATAGGTAAATTCCCAAGCTTATGTTTTTATGCTTACTCACATGTCAACTTCCATGTTACATTACAAGTTGTGTTTTCAAGTATTAACACATGTCATATTTAACGTTACATGTTATCACGTTTATACCCATTTACCCAAATTATGGCTCATGCCAAGTTTAGCTCGCCTATCATGTTTTCATGCAACTTCGAGTTAAGTTTTTCATGCTATATTCACGCTTGTCTAACCTCAACCCAAATCGTGTTCCAACGCAAGAATGGACGAGTCACATCGTAGAGATACTATGCTACACAATGACCCCAAACATGCATAGTATCATGAGGGTTTGGCTCAAAACATGCATAGGTTCATAAAGGTTTGGCCACAAGCATGCATAACATGGAAAGAAAAGGAAATTGGCCATAAGTGTGCATAATGTCATAAAGGATTTGGCCGCAACTTGCATGTTAACATTAGGGGTTTGGGTTCACAAACATGCATAAGCCCCCAAGATCTAATCTTAGCCAATGTTCCACAAGTAAAAATGGTTCTTAAAGGTTCATGCTAGCATTTCATGCATAAAGATCCAAACTTGCAAGATAAACTAGGTTATGCATAGCATGAGAGGCATGATTAAGTCACTCACATGGCCTAAAATCATAAGCATGAACACAAGAGGCAAGGTAAGGTTCATATAGGTTCACATAGTCATGTTTAGCCTCATTTTATCCCATGTCATTATCAAAACTACCGTTTCCATCTAAAAGTAGCTAGAACTTACATAGTTAGGCCTAGGGAAAGGAGCATGAATCATCTTGGCTAGGAAAGGTGCCTCCTTTGTTGAAAAATCGTCATGGAATTCGCATAGCAACGTTGATCTTCCTTCCATTTGGCGTAGCTAGCTTGCACCACTTGATTTGAACCCGATTTAAGTGCTTAGGCTTTAGGAAAAGGGAATGGAGGCCATGATCACTTGGCATTTGGGCAGCACTTCGTGGAAAGAGTGATTTATGAGGGTTTAGGGGGGGCTTAGGGGTGTTTTTATAGAGATTAGGAGTGTTCTAGGCCATAGGATTAGATCTAGGATAGATTAGGACCATCAGATCTCGGAAGCTTCCAGAATCAGGCTATGAACAAGACCAGGTGAGACAACAGGTGCGCCAGGCAAATTGCCCCCGGCCACCCCCTGTCGACAGGTAAGTCGACAGGGCTGTCGACTTGGTCTGGGCCCAAGTCGACAGGCCTGTCGACAGCCCTGTCGACATGGCCTAGGCGGGGAAAATTCCCGCCTAACCCCAGATCTGGTTTTCAAACCTATTTCCGAATTTCAAATTTCCACTAATCTTCTTTGGGCCTTTAACGGGTCATACGGACTCCGATTCTCGAAAACTCGGACTCTATTTCGCGTATTTTTCCGAGACGAACGCAATGGTGAATCCTGTTTGCCTTAATTCTAGAAGTATAAACAGAATATCTTTTATCTTCATGTTTTACTGGTTTATATGCTTTGCGTATCATCGTATACGTATGTAAATTTCTTACTCTTTAAAATGTAAAAATACGGGGTGTCACAATCATCCAACTGCTCCGACCATCGTACTCCAGAGATCCTGCGACCTCACCTAAACGATGCGCCTACCTCCACTCCACCTTCGCCTACACCTCTCTACCCCAGTTCAGTTGAATCAAGCTTAAACCACCTCGGCTCGAAGCAAAGATTACCGCCTCAACGTTGCCCCGTTCGATACGAAACTCAACCTGAATCATGAACTCACTACCCCTTAAGATTTTCATGTGGAAAACTTCTTCCAATTCTTTGCGAATTCTAAGTTAAAATTGAATGAAATTTTGAAGGGTAGGCTGTGAACAAGAAAAGGGGAATTAGGGATTTCGTAACTGAGGGGGTGAATATAAAGGTGAATTACACTATATTATATTCACGTACTATTCATCGCTCGACGTTTTAAATTTGTACGATCACATACGATGTCTGATTGAAACGAAATTGGAAACAGTGCAATAACTTAATATTTTGGACATGATGGAACTTGTTTCATCGAATTCCGAGACCTTTTGAAAAACTCCCTTTTTAATTTCACAATGTAAATCAATCATATTTATATTGCGCACGATCACAAAATACCTCCAGTTGACTTGAAACTTAAAATCTAACAATAATTAACCATTATGGATTTTATAAAAATTGGTTCTGTTGAAACCCGAGGTCGTTTGAAAATTGACTATTCTTAAGTTCCGTATTAAATCGATAAAATATAATCGATTTTAATAAAAACCAATCCATTGATTATAAATTATTATTATCATATATATTCAAATAGAATTCATATAACTTCCAATTATAATTTTACTTGATTTTAAACTCGACATTTTAAATTCCAAGTTAAAACGATATCCAATTATTTAAAAATTCCTTTTATTTTATATTATAATCGTTATTGTTCATAACGACTTTCTAAAAAATTAATTTTGACATAACTCAAAATCTACAAGATGAAATCTCGATTTTTCTCTTTCATTGGAAAACTATAATCCAACAGATCCAGAAGATTCTTGTTTCAAAGAATTTCGACTTATATTGGATCATATACATCCAATTGAAGCTCAAAACGTAAAACTACATACTACCGCGATGTTACGAGCTCATTTTTAATTAACTATATATTATACGTTCAAACTTCGTTTAACTAATAAATTCCTTATTATAACTGAAATCTGAATTCAACCGGATCTTAATAAATCATCCAATATATTTTATATCTCAAATTTAATTATCCCTCGTTTTTCGTATTACGATATTTTGATAAATTTGAAATTAAATTGTAATACATTTAATTACATCGATAAATTATATATAATAATCCATTTATAATTTCAATTCAACATTTAAAACCAATTTAAATGTTCAAACTTGATAGTAAAAATCTGGGTCGTTACATTGTTGGTGGATTTTACGGTAAGTACTTGGGTTGATTCTGTTAGGTGTTTATTGGTTGAGTTTGCATCAGATGCTTGATTGCTAGTCATGGTTCCATTGAGGGTGGTCTTGGTTGTCTGCGTATGTCGTCCTAGTATGTGTTCCAGCGTGGAGGTGTAGTTTCTCTAGTATTGGCATTTCTTTGGGATGTTGTTCATTGTGGTTGTTTGTCTGAATCTGGCTTGGAAGCTTAAATTGAATAGTCGTATATGGAGTTGTTACAGGTTACTGGTATTAGTTGCGAAACTGAGTTTTTTCAATTCTTTGCATCATAGATTCAATCCTTTGCATCTTAGTTTCTTGGTGTTGATGCTGATTTGCTGGTAATGGCCATTGTTTTCAATGATTTTTCAAGTATAACCTATGAATTACTAGGATTGCTTGCAGCCTGATATAGATTAAGTTGTGTGATCGCAATTTTTTGCATTGTATATTTTTTAGCTATTTTCCATAACTTATCTCACCCTGCGTAGTGATATATATCAGTTTAGGACCTAGTTTAGGCTAAATATGACTGTAACAGATAGGCGAACAACCTATCTCCTATTATATTTTATACTCATTGTTCATTATAATGAAAAAATATTACGGACCACTATAAAAACCGGCTGACATTGCCAAAAAGTACGTGCTAAAAAGGAGAAAATAGTGAATCCTCTCACGTTCCTTTGTTTTTCTCATTTCATCATCCATGCTTTATTTTCAACAATACCTTTCTCCTTTCATTCTTTTTCTTCCTAAAAGCCCGTTCTCTTCTTTTGCTCTAAACCATCAAATCATTTCAAGTAATGAATGTTTCTTCTTAAAAGCTCATTCCCTCCTTTTGCTTTATATCATCAAATCATTTCAAGTAATGATTGTTCACCCCCGTGAAGCACCATCAGAAAATGAAATCGATGGGAATATAGTTTTCATTTATTGATCATCATTCAAAAGATTTTTCTTCAAATATTGTATCCGTCAACGCCGTTCGAGGATGAACGTGACAGATTGCAATCTCCATGTGGAATCACGATCAATCATGGTTTCCCTGAGTGTGTATTTTGTCTTCCTTGAATTTCTTAATTAAAAAGCAAAAGAAAGCAAAACAAAAAACAAATCATTCCAAACAATACTATCAAAATAGGGTATTCTAGATATAATTTGCTTATCTATCACAGTCAGGCATTTCATCAAATAGCTAATGAGCATGAGAATGTGGCACAAACATTTCATCAAACACCACGGAAAAACTCAACAATCAAGCAAAACAAAGACAAGATGATGAATCAAGTGAAAATTAGGGACCATCCCTATTATTGTTCAAAATACAAACGGCATCCAGTCCATGTTTGTAATTCAAAGAGCTTCCCTATTTTTGGGAAGTTACGTGTTTTCCACAAAAAAATGCACTAGTGATTAAATAAATAAATAAATTCAAAAAATCGCAAATATTACCAAAAGCAATTTGAAAAAAAAAATTGCATACATCTCTGCGTAAATACAGAATATATGCGTATATGTATACATATATTCATCCACTGTTTTATATTGAAAATCTTTACCAACATATGCATACATGTATGCGTATATTGGCAATAGTTGCATACACGTATGCGTATAAAGTTGAACTAAGTTGCATGTGTTACGAATAGTTGTAGAAATGTTTGCATATATTCTGTATAAGTGCATACATGTATGCAACAAAGATAAAAAGGATGAAGGCTTACGAAAATGTGCATACATGTATGCATTTATTGACTATATATGCAGAAATGTATGCATAAAAGGCGTATGCTTAAAAAAATAGGCCAGAATTGAATATATGCATAAAAAATGCATATATTATAGTTTAACTGCATACATGTATGCATAAATAGTGCAATTTGATGCATAACTGAAATATATGAATAAATGTATGCAACTATTTTCAAATAAGTGCATCTTTTGATGCATAATGCTATTGTTTTGCTGTTTTTTTTTTTTTTTTTTTTTTTTTTTTTTTTTTGTGCGTTTTTTATTTGTTGTTTGGTAGTTTTGCTACATGAATTTGATGACGATTACTTGTATTTAATTACAAATTTACGTGATTTTTTTTTTATGATTTTTCAAAAAATAAGGATGTAATTTATATTAAAAGTTTGACTTGATGTGACGTGAATTTTGAAACCTATTAGGGACCTGAGCCAAACTTACCCATGAATCAAACCACATGCTAACCATTAACGGGCCTGACTAATTATTACTTAAGGAATCACAGTGAAGAATTGCATTAGGAAAGGATTAAAATAAGTTGTACACTTTGTGCATATGCACAACTTTAATTATAATGTAATTCAGGTTTATGGCAAACTTGTAAATATTTGCAAATAAGCAAGGATGTAAGCATATATAAGCAGCACCTTAATATTGTAACAGCATGTGAAAATCAATTAATAAAATTTCTAACTTACACTATTTCTGGTGTTCTTTTTTTCTGTTCTTCTTCCTTGGTCTGAATAGTTTCTCTTCCCCACGAGTTAATCAAACAGTTCTAAGGATTTACTCCTGTTGTTTCCCCTTACCTTAATCTGTAATCTGCTCTTGTATCCCCTTGCTTATCACTAATTATTCACTGTCTTTTCTTGTGATCATTATGTGTTATTTCTTTCCTTTTTCCAATCCTAATAACCCTTTCTCCACCCTTATCCATCTCCCATCTTCACCTAATTGCCAATTTACATGCCAGAAACCATATCTCAGGCGCTAAAACATGATGATGCTACTTTGGTATCAGAACAGCCCACTGGTGAGTTTAACACTGACCTTCACCATCAAGATCCTTCAATTCTCGGGGCCAGAATGGATGCATCATCATCAGTGATAATGTAAACTCAAGCAGTTTGTCACAACAAGAACTTTGGGATAGGCAAAGCATTATTAATCATAGAAATGAAAACAACCTGAGGAAATTGGAAGAGATTACCCATGGTTTATCACTGCAAACTCAAGATCTGCGAATACATAATCAAGATCTATTACAACAAAATCAGGAAATTAAGGGGAAAAATGGGAGATCTCAATGCAAAATTGGATACCATACACAGCAGTATGCAAGAGTCATTGGCGAAAAAAATCTTAAGTAAAAGACAATCGAAATTCAAGGACATCAGATACACCACTTCGAACTGATATTCGAACTGATATGCAAAGAAATTTAGGTAATAACCGAAGTTTCAGATCCAATCCAATCCAGTCTTGACTACAAATGTCAGACAACCCATGTTGGCAAGACCAGAGCAATCATGGCCAGATAATTCACATAGCATAAACATTGAATTAATTTTAAGATGTCTGATATGCATCCAAGAAAGGCAGACAACACCTCAAGAATTACAAACACTCAAACAAGAAACGAGGACACGATGATTATCACATCAAGAGACTCATCAAAAATCAATTTTAAAATTAATTTTCCTACTTTTTCTGGAGATGACTGAGTAATTGATTGGCTAAGATAGGTCGAAAACTTCTTCAAATACAATGAAACTGATCCTCGTGACTTAGTACATCTATATTCTAATAATCCAAGGAAAGAAGCTCTACAATGGTTTTATAGATATTCAAGGAACACCTGGTTAGTATTTACAAAAGCCATCCAGGTACGCTTCAAGAAACGAGGACACAATGATTACAAACACTCAACAAGAAACGAGGACACGGTAATTACAAACACTCAAACAAGAAATGAGGACACAATGATTCACATCAAGAGACTCATCAAAAATCAATTTTAAAATTGATTTTCCTACTTTTTTGGAGATGATCGAGTAATTGATTTTTTGAGACAGGTCGAAAACTTCTTCAAATACAATGAAATAGTTCCTCGTGACTGGGTGCATCTATGTTCTTATAATCTAAGGAAAGAAGCTCTACAATGGTTTTATAGATACTCAAGGAACACGCCAGATCATGAAAACTGGTTAGTATTTACAAAAGCCATCCAGATACACTTTAATTCTAATGATTCAGAAAGACCATATGATACTTTCTCATCCTCAAACAAACAAATTGAGTCATGCAATATGTAAATCAACTATGGAGATTAGAGGGCATAATTGAACATGTTACACCATTACACCTTTTGCAAAAAAATTGGGAGGGTTAAAAGAGGAAATTAAGTATCATGTTATTGCTAATAACCTCATAGATTTCGATCATACTGTAAGTTAAACAAAAAAATTGAAACTAAATGGCTTTCTAAAAACAAAAGAAAATATTTCTCAAACAAGAAGACCAACAGTAGTTTTTCAAACCTTACTGGGCAAAAAGCCTATTTCTAGTAATTCTGAAATACTCAAAATTCAAAAAATTAACACCAGAAGAACTATTGGAAAAGAAGAAAAATAATATATATTTTGGATGTAATGAGAAATACCATGTTGGACATAAATGTAAAACTAAACGAGTATTTGTTATGCAAGAAGAAATTAATCTAGATGAATTTTCTGATGATGATAGTACTGATTATGAGAATAATATTAAAATAGCAAATACTGACTGTGCTGAACCATAAGAAAATGATGAAGCACATAACACCCTGCATGCCATTTCATTGAATACACTTTTGGGCACACCTACACTTCATACCATTAAAATCAAAGGTATCATCAACAATAGAACAGTTGTGTTTTTAATAGATTCAGGGACGACTCATAGCTTCATTGATACAACCTTAGCACAAAAATTAAAACTAGCAAAATCACAGTCAAAACCATTTGAAGTCCAAGTAGCCAATGGCCACAAGTTAGAGGGTTCTCAAATTTGTACTAATGTTATACTGCATTGCCAGGGACAATGGACGAGAGAACTTGATAAAATTTGCTTTAATTTTAAAAAAATGCATGTTCATTTTGCTTATAAAGGCAGCAGTATAAATGACAAGGATTATTGCAAGAAGATGTTAGAACCATTGAAGAAAAGACAGCCACAAAAGAGTTTAATGCCACAAGCTTACAGTTCATGTTGCTATCTGCCTCAACACCATCATCAAGGACTCCTCAAATTCAACTAGAAATACAACAAATACTTGATAAATTTCCAGTAGTCATCACTCCAACAAATGCGCTACCTCCAAAGAGATCCTGTGATCACCAAATCCAATTATTGGAAGGCTCAAAACCGGTTTGCTTAAAACCCTACGTATATTCTCATTATATTAAAAAGAATTAGATGCTTTAATTACTGATATGCTTAACTCTGGTATTATAAGGTCTAGCTCTAGTTCTTTTGCTGCCCCTATTGTAATGGTAAAAAAGAAAGATGGAAGTTGGAGGTTGTGCATTGACTATAGGGCTTTAAACGAGAAAACTATTAAAAATAAATTTCTAATTCCATCAATAGATGACCTGCTTGATGAATTACATGGATCAAAATTTTGTTACAAAGTTAGATCTAAAATCAGGTTATCATCAAGTGAAAATGCATCAGACTGACATTCATAAAATTGCATTTCGATCACATGATGGCCATTATGAATTTGTAGTTATGCCCTTTGGCCTCACAAATGTTGCGTCTACTTTTCGGTCATTAATGAACAATATCTTCAAAAAGTAATTAAGGTAGTTTATACTGGTTTTTTTAATGATATTTTGATATATAGCACTAGTTGGGTTGATCACTTGAAACATTTACAATTAACTTTGCAAACACTTAAAAACAACCAGCTAGTAATAAACTTGCCAAAATGTTCATTTGCTGCGAATAATTTTAAGTATTTAGGGCATATAATATCTTAACAAGGAATTGCAGTAGACAAAGATAAC
The DNA here is from genome assembly GCA_030737875.1 of Allium sativum. Classification (NCBI taxonomy): domain Eukaryota; kingdom Viridiplantae; phylum Streptophyta; class Magnoliopsida; order Asparagales; family Amaryllidaceae; genus Allium; species Allium sativum. The sequence goes on along the minus strand of CM060922.1, from coordinate 245,924,812 downwards.
ATAAAAGCAATCCTCCAGCGGCCTCAACCAAATAACATAAAACCTTTAAGGGGTTTTTCAGGCTTAACGGGATACTACAGAAAATTCATAAGAAAACTATGGCCTTATAGCAAAGCCTCTAACTTGCATGTTTCCACCGGACTGATGAGGCAACTGATGCATTTTTTTAGTTGAAATCTTTTTTGACTAACCCACCAATTCTAGCATTGCCATATTTCACAAAAGATTTTGTAATAGAATGTGATGCTAGTGGCAAAGGTCTTGGAGTTGTTTTGTTACAAAATAGCAAAACTGTAGCATACATTAGCCAACCTTTATAAGGAAGAAATCTGCATCTATCTACTTATGAAAAAGAGTTGTTGGCACTTATTCTAGCAACAAAGAAATGGTCACAATACCTATTGGGGAGGAAATTCATTATCAGAACTAATCATGAGAGCTTGCAACACCTCTTATCTCAGAAACTAACAACTGGCATTCAAGGAAAATGGTTGGCAAAGTTACATGGCTATGACTACATTGTTGAATACAAAAAAGGAAAAACATAATAGCAGATAGCCTATCCAGAATATATGATCAACCTAAACTGCATGATTTGTCACTTGTACAAGCTGACTGGATTATGGAGCTTAGAAAAGAAATAATGCAAAGGCCTTTCTACAATCTAAAATAGGATCAAATTCTGGCTGGAGCTGTTAATAATACAAAATATAAGCTGACTGATGATTTAATATTCTACAAAGGGAAAATCTTATTGGATCATACTTATTCTCGGTTATTGGACATAATCTTGTTTGAATTTCATACAACACCATTGGGAGGCCATGCAGAGCTGAAGAAAACTCTAAAAAACATCAAAAGAGCATTTTATTGGAAGCACATTAAAAAATCAGTGGAGAATTTCATTAAACAATGCGATATTTGCCAAAAAGCAAATTCTGAAAATGTGCCCTACCCTGGTCTGCTACAACCTCTGCCTATACCTGAGCATATATGGACTAATCTCTCTATGGATTTCATTACACATCTACCTAAAAGCAACGAAGCCACTTTAATATATGCAGTAGTAGACAGACTCTCCAAATACTCACATTTCTTTTCTTTGAGACATCCTTTTACAGCACAAGTGGCTCAAACATTTTTTGATGGAGTAAAAACTTTATGGCCTTCCCAAATCCATTGTAAGTGATCGAGACACAATTTTCCTAAGCACCTTTTGGACTGAGCTATTCAAATTACAAGGATGTTCTTTAAAATTTAGTTCAGCCTACCATCCTCAATCGGATGGCCAAACTGAGGTTACAAATAAAATTCTGGAAACATATTTAAGATGTTTTGTGTCTCACCAACCTAGTGAATGGACCAAATGGCTCTCCTTAACTGAATTCTGATTTAATACGACATGGAAGCAATCCGCTAATATGACACCATGTGAAATTGTATATGGCAGACCTTCTCCAACCATTATATCCTATGTGCCAAACACTGCCAAAGTCGAACAAGTAGAAAAGCTACTTTTTTCAAGGGATATTATTTTTACTATACCTAAAGACAAGTTAAAGCTTGCTCAAGAAAAAATGCAGAAATTTTCAAAAAACATAGGACTGACATGGTGTTTGATGTTAATGATTGGGTCTACCTCAAGCTTCAACCATATAGACAAATCACAACAAGTATGACAAAAACAACAAAGCTGTCACCAAAGTACTATGGCTCATTCAAAATAATTCAAGGAATTGGAGAAGTAGCTTACAAGTTAGAATTGCCACAGCAGGCACAAATCCATTCTGTATTTCATGTCAGTCAACTAAAGAAAAAAAAAATGTTCTCATGTCACTTTACATACAGATCTACAATCCTATATTAATGATCTGATAAAAGAAGTTGAATCTATTCTTGACAGAAAACTAGTACCATAAAACAACAAGCCAATCAAACAAGTTTTGGTTAAATGGAAAAAAACCCGAGTTTGATGCTACATGGGAGGAGTATTGGGACATAATTAAGAAATTTCCTACTTAAGAACTTGGGACCAGGTCTGTTTTTCAAGAGGAGTGGAGAGGGGGGGGGGGGGGGGGGTAATTGTCACAGCAGGCATTTCATCAAACAGCTAATGAGCATGAGAATGGCACAGACATTTCATCAAACACCACGGAAAAAACTATCAAGCAAAACAAATACAAGATGATGAATTAAACCACATGTGAACCACTAACGGGCCTGACTAGTTATTTCTTAATGAATCACAACGAAGAATTGCATTGGGAGAGGATTAAAATAAGTTGTGCACCATGTTCATATGCAGAACTTTAATTATAATGTAATTCGGGTTTATGGCAAACTTGTAAATATTAGCAAATAAGCAAAGATGTAAGCCTACATAAGCAGCACCCTAGTATTGTAACAACATGCGAAAATCAATTAATAAAATTTCTAACTTACACTATTTCTGATGTTCTGTTTTTTCTTCCTTGGTCTGAATAGTTTCTCTTCCCCACGAGTTAATCAAACAGTTCTAAGGATTTACTCGTGTTGTTTCCCCTTATCTTAATCTGTAATTTGTTCTTGTATCCCCTTGCTTATCACGCATTGGTCACTCCCTTTTTTCTTGTGATCAGTAAGTGTTGTTTCTTGCCCTTTTCCAATCCTAATAATCCTTCCTTCACCCTTGTCCATCTCCTGTCTTCACTTAATTGCCAATTTACCATGCCAGAAACCAGATCTCAGACGCGAAAACATGATGATGCCAGCATTATCACATCAATTTAGACTCTTGAATGAAAAAAAAAAGATGGATTTGTTTCACAAAATGAAGATAAGATAGTTGAGACAACATGCTGAACTTTATAAATAAGTAAAAATGAAAATTCAGAATTTTGTAGGGATCTTCCAGCGACTGTAATATTTACCCATCAAACTGGACTGTCCATCACAACATGTGATTATGCATCAACTACTTTACTAAAGAGTACCCATATACATATGGTTTAAGATTGCAAGCAAACATTAAGAAGATGAAGATAAATTGAAGCAGTAGATATAACAATAGGATATTTAAATATTACTCAAATATAACAATGATTACGGTGTATCATCCAAGCAACATCACAGAATTTTGAATTTGATGAACACAACAACGTGAATTGCCATTATTTCGCTTGCATGTAGATAAGCAAGTGCTTTATGATATCAAAAGCGTAATTGTAAGTAACAGATAGTAGGATTTCCTGCGCTTAAGACGCCTTCAGATTATCCAGGCCAACACTAGCCTGTCCCAATAAAGATGTAACAAAAATATGAATCATTCATTCATGATGAGCAAAGTATAAACCAGCAGTAGTTACTGTTTGTTTGTTTTTACAGCTGTTATGAAGAATATTTACCAGGAATTTATGATTTTCTTCCAGGAATGGAGGAAAGGCTGTGCAGAATTTTTCAATGTCAGAATTGATGTCTCCTGATCCACCGATAATTTCCATGAATTTCTTCCTATCAGGAGCTAGTTTCATTGCAACCTGTAATTTTATAGCTTTGTTTGAGTCAGGTTCAAAATTTCGGCTTCCGTCTCGTCCATTGAAAATTTATCAAATTTCGGTTTTGTTTCAAAAATTATGGTTTCATTTCAAGAATTTCGGAAATTTCATTATACTTCCGGTTTACGAATTTCAGTTCTTTTTCTTATACAAATGAAAGGAAAAAAATTACATAAAGACATAAATAGAACAGATTTATTTAATTATATCAAATACGTCGTACAGTTGCTCGTATCAGACATTTAAATTGTATACAGACTAAAACAATTATAATATTACTTATAAACAAAGCCCAAACTCAAACCTGGCCTCAAAAATCAATTATTATTTTTTAAATTAAGTTCAATAAATAAACAAGGACGCAACAAGTCCAACAGGAAAAAGAAACTATCGCATTTGTTCCCCTCTTCATCATCTCCAAAGCCCTATAATTCATTCTGACATAAACCCAATTATAACCATCACTTATACTCTAAATAGGTAACAAGATACATTCTATGTTTGGATTTATTTTTTTTGGCTTGCTGATTTCCCTCCATTATTACTCGGGAATTGATTTTTGTTTGCTTGTTTTGGCTTTTCATTTATAAGGATTCCGTTCCGGTCAACGCCGGAACCGGGCTGGGGTGGTGAAATTCCAGCATACCAAATGGAATCTTGAACCTTGGTTTGAGCAACTAATAATTGAAAGCGCATAAAAGAAAAATGAAAAAAAAAAAAAAAAAAAAAAAAAAAAAAACCGAAGTATGTGTTGCCATCAAAAATTGAAAGTTACAAGAATCTTAATATTCGTAGTAAATATGGGCACAACTGTTCAAGGGTACTAATAAAGCAAAAGAAAAACATGGTTCAGATAGCATTACTGTAAAGCTGGAACTAGCAAGCCATCCATGCCATTTTTTCAAAGTTTTACCATATGAATCTGTGCATGCTTCTGACATACTCCAGTCAGGATGTTCTATTAAATTACGGAAAAGTGCCACCAAGAAATCCATTGCCCTGTTTAGCAAAAGTATGGCATGTTTATAAAGCAAACCAAAAACAAGAGCAAAAATATGCACATAAATGACGAATGAATTACGAATTAGAATTAGCACCTTGTTAACCAGAGAAGGCCATTGGTACAGCTAGAAGAACCTTTTGCTGTTTTGGCTTCAACTTCTTCCTGAATCATACTGTACAGTTTCTCGTATTTTGAAGGATTAGAAGAATATTTCGTCTCAAGACGCTGCAAATATATATCCCAAAAAGTATAAATGATAACAAAAAAAGCATGAGGAAACTTTTGAGGATCATGCAAGTTAGAGTTGATGGAAATTTAAAAGTGCTAATATTTTTAACTCGAATATAAGTTAAGAGAGGGCTCTATTTGCAAAGTCAACCAGTTTTGGTGTTTGATCAATATTCAACAAAACTTATGCAAAAGAGTCTGATTTGATTGATATCACTAGAATTGTCTTAGAATTTGATGTGGTGTACAGGTCAATTTTTTTCTGTATGGGAGTGTGAAACAAGGAGAATGATTTTGGCATTTGTTGCTTGCTGATTAGAAAAAATAAAAGTACTGGCTGAATATCTGTTAAAAAGATAACACTAGAAACAAAGCAATACTTATATGAAATATCAACAAAATAATTTAGTTTCTGACAAAATAACGAGTTATGAAGTCTCACAGTTACGTTGCCTCCAATATCAGACTTAACGAGTGACATAGCAGCTCCAAATTTATCTGGCAAAGTACAAACCATTTTGATATCAGTAAGACAAATCTCTTTTTGAGATATTAATGTACTTATACCTATATCCCACGTTAAAAAATGAACATTATCATGGTGTCACAACATTTCAAATTAGAAAGTTACATGGACAACCAGCTACAGAGCTAAATGCTATAAACATATAGAGACATACTTAGGCATAAAAATAAAACAAACCACTGAGCTAAATGCCTAGGTGATGCAATACGTAATGTTACAAGGAGTATAAAACCAGCCAAATATGGCAACAATAATTTTCAGTAGTTAAGTAGCAAAGCTACAGGATGGTCCAACATGAAAGAACAACCTAATAGGAAAAGGTCGGGGAGAAGAATAGGAAACACGAAAACTTTAAGATAATTAAGATTCTCACTTAGTAATATAATTGTGCTTCCTTTTATAACATTCTAGCTTAATTTTTTGTACTGTGTGCACAGATGATCAGACACATAATTACAAAATATTTCAGGATGCTCTTTTGTGGCTGCTTTAAAGAAAAAAAAATAGACCAACATGCATCAATTGAAGCGTCCGGCACGAGGGACGAAGCCAGGAATCTGGTTGTGTGTGTGGGGGAATTTTTTTTTTTTACGCCGATTTACCCTGAATTTATCTTAATTTCAACCTACAACGTCTCGTATCATCAAGTTTTAGACAAAAATATTGTGTAAATATGGATAAAAATGCCTTAAAAATAGTAATTTTTATACTAACGGGGTTAAATCTATATAAAAAAGTTGTAATAGTATTTTAAAATCAAGGAGGGGTCATCTATTGCTGCACATGCATTAGAGCTTCAAAATTGATTCATCATTATTGCAATCGTTGGAAACGTAGTATGTCTCCTCTTAATCTAAAGTTGCTGACTCGAGGCAAGTTTGTACATGTCACGGGATGTTGTAAAATGAAAGCCAGAAAAAATGTGGATTCATTTGAAAACGAGGTTGTTGATATCGTTTTTCATATCGTTCATCCCTATATTATCACAACTCAGGCTTTGATTACCGTATTCCAATTTGGTATATGCATTTCGAAGCGCAATGCACTGAAGTTCCAAAATGTTGTGTGCACGCATGATTTGATACAATGATTTTGGCTTTTTGAAACGTTGAAGCTGACATTCCAAAGCATTCATTCAATGTTTCAAAACGTTGATCTCAACATTCTAAAACATTTATTTCGTCGATTTGAAGTGTATTATACAATGATATACATTGAGTAAAACGATTACTTACAGAAACTATAAACAGATGATGAAGCATTATTGAACCCAAACTCGTCTTACACTTGATTTTGCTTTATGTTCATGTATATTTATAGTAACTGATAATCTCATGCATACTTGTATGTAAAGAGTGTTTTTTCAAAAAGTTCTGCATTCTGACTTCCAAGCAAGCATGTTTAAACTAAGCATTCTAATTAAGACTACGCCTAAAGTGTTGTGTTCCATAGGATTCAATCTTTTTTGTTCCTGTTTTCATTTCAGGTACCGCGTGTATCCATGTACCAGGTAACATAATCCTGGTTGGAAAGAAAAATATGTCCAAAGGCAATACATATCACCATGTTCTTTTTTTTATTTTTTAATAATTCTTCAATCATTATATTCTCACTTGTTGGTTGTATTAATCTAATAGGTGTTAATAATATTAAAAACATATAGGAAGCTACAGAGACTTGAGCATTTCGGCCACTAAAAAAACTATACAAATTCTCCTTAGTTCCATTTAAGTGCTTCCTTTGACAAATATCATTTAATGACTAAAATGAATACCTATCCAACCAGGCTACCGTATTTTCAAGTAAGGATGAGACTCTGAAAGTTGTAAATGGAGTATGACATCGATGGATCGTGAAGTCTGAAAATGGTGTTGAAATTGCATTTGAATATATCTTTTGATCGGTAAAAGGATAAGGCTATGAAGTTAAATGCACCATAAACGTTGCTTGTATCATTTTTAAAAAATTGCAAGCTAAAACGATGCTCAATATTTTGTGTATGGTATACTACTTTTTACACACCAGGCTCGGGTCAAACTGGGTTATGACTATAGTAATCAGAATCCAGGTCATATGCTACTCGGACTGAACCAAACATTTTGTACGCTTACAAGCACATAGCGTATGCATGTGTATTTGTTGTGTGTATGTTGTCTTTTTTTTTTTTTTTTTTTTTTTTTTTTGGGTTTGGGGTTTTGGGGGTAATATAAAATATTGAGAATGGTGACCAGCATACTGCTTTTTCCTAACCTGCTTACTCATTATTTCACATGCCTATGGACTAGTGCAAGTAAATTGAATAACAACCCATATAATGTATTATGCTAGCAAGTGAAAGGTTAAGAACAAAGTCCAAATTCTATTATGTCAACATGAAGTTCACTATAATTGCTTCTTTTTCCACTGCATTATATGTGTGGCCCACTTATAAGTAAAATTGCTTCTTTTTCCAGTTTAACACGTAAAATTTGAAACTTGGTGGGTTTTTTTTTTTTATTGTAACCGAGTTTAATTGTAATTTCGCTTTGGTCCCTACTAAAACCGAAAGAGAACAACCAGACTTTCGATTTGGTTGCCTCAAACCATGGTATATAGAAAATGCCAGTAAATAGATAAATAACATAAAAATTAAATGACAACGCATGATCATTTTATATGACAATGCACGATCAGTACCTATAACTGGCAGGATAAGCTTGCACACTTCAAGAAAAGGTTTGGAAAGAATTTCCCCTTGCTCTGACTTAACATGTTTCATTCCTTCTAAACAAGGTGTGAATACTGTTCCTTCCATTTCCACCTTCAACTCTTTAGACCTATCAACCAAAAAGCATTGCAATATTACATATATAATATGAGTTTATATCCATCAGGCTGTTGCTTTTGAGCTAGGGAGGTAGCCCTTTTTTTTTTTTTTTCAAACAATGGTAGTTTAATTAAGATGCCAACCACGCAACGTGCACCCATCCTACATAGTCCAGAATCTGCAGTTAGCAAATTAGACCTTACTGGAATATGTAATCTAATATTCCAAACAGCGACTCACATAAATTCACTTAATGGCAATGCTATTTTAAACTGGGTCATATCCTGTAAATGCAAATTAATTATATAAGATCTTCTAACATAAAAATCATTATTGATACATGATACTGGACCCCTGCACTAATGCGTGATGTTATATTTGCAGATTACAAGGGTCTGCTTAACAGGATCTATGTGACTAATACATTATTAACATCCTATACTAAAATAGCTAACATTCTGCAGAATCTGCACACAAAATTAAATGAGGAAAACAAGACTATATGATTTTCTACATTTATTGAAAATTGCCGTATCACCATCAGTGTGAATATTATAATGCTCCTTCTAGTACTGCATATTGTCAGTACTTGTAAACAGACTTCGCATGAAATTCAATGCGTATTAGGAGTAAAGAACCTTGTTGTACAATTATCTGATAATGAAAACAGCCAATCTTTTGAGCCAGAGATCTGATAGCTGAAATCAAATCAAGATAAAATGACGATAACTAATAATATTGATTGATCTAAAAAATCAACAAGTTTAAATTATAGAACCGCTCAAATTCCGATATTTTATACTGCGGCGTTAAAAATCCATAAACTTTATCTTGAATATAACAATTGGCAGGAAAAGACAACAGTTTCAATCCAATTAAGCCAAAAGTTCTCATGTAGATTGATCTGTTGATTCTCATTCTTAACAAAATGTCAAAGTCGATGAAATACTGAATTAAGAGAAAGTTTAATAGATTACCAACTGAAAATGGATGCTTAGAAATCGCAGAGCTTTTGCGGTTAACCAAGTGAAAATGAATGCTTAGAAGTCGTTGAGATTGTGATCTGTATCAATTAAAGTGATTTTTGCCTGAGAATTCTGGTCTGGGACTAGGCTCGAAAGATCTTGGCCGCTGGACGGTAAATCCTCGAAATCCGCTGTGTGATTGAATTTCGCAGCTTCTGAACCAATTCTTTTTAGAAAGCAAACTACCGAATTTCACCAAAATTTTGATTTTTAGGTATCTTAAAATTTACAAACCAAATTCATTTTCATTTGAAAGCTATATTCAAATAGATTTGGAAGAATCTTGTTTTAAAGCATTCCACTTATTTCGAATTTTATATATTAATTTGAACTTCATATCCAAAAATTACAAAGTATAACTACGTGATAAGCTTGATTTAATTAAGGGCATTGTTGACACTTCAGGTATTGTTAAGGGGAGATCAAATTTTAAAAACACTTCAATCATTAAAAAAATATTAGGGGGTGTCACGTACTTAATATTTTACGGTCCATTTTTACCTTGTTAATAACATCAGTTACTATCCCAAACTCCGACGTTTTCAAATGCAAAAAAAAAAAAAAAAAAAAAAAAAAAAAAAAAAAAAACACACACACACACACAAATCTCTAAATTATCTACAAACAAAAAAAAAACGATTGTTTTTGTTTGACATGAACGACGTAGGCCTGCGGTATTATATAATTTTGTTTGACATTGTTCATCATTTTTTAAATCTGTATGCGTTGTTGGGTTGGCGAAGTAGGGGAAATGGGGGGTATAGACAAATTCGGCAGTGAGATACTATATAAAAAAATTGTTCGTATCGATTTCCTATGAATGATATATTTTCATTTGATCTGATGTATATCGACAAATGAGATTATTGATAATTTGGTACAAAAATCTGAGCGGTTCGACTAATATACCGTATAAATTGTTTTTTGTTAACAACTAAAAAAGAGATTATTGTAAAGAAGACTAATTTAGTAAAATAAATATTATTTGTTAATGGGTTCTCTCTGCATTGGTACTCCCCTTAACAAAATATTTATATAAAAAAAAATGATCCCCCTTAACAATATTTGGAGTGTCAATAACAACCTCCTTAATTAAATTTAATTAAGTGTATTGCTAAAATTACCCCAAAAAGTGCTTATTAACACCATTACGAAAAAAACACCTACATTTTTTATTATACGTGCTTCTGACTGCCATACAATTAAAAAGAAGGCGCCCTACCCTAATTTATTCCCACCTCTTCATTCGACTCTTGAACTCCACATCTATTCGTCTCTCAACGTCCCTGTCGCTCTCACTTGCCGCTCTCAAGAGATAAAAACAATAATTGTAATTTGTACAAATCACAAAAAATAAAAAAATAGACAATAACATCGGAATCATACAAAATTAGTTTAAATAAAAATCAACTCTTCTCCTTTGTTAGAGCATTGGCTATTCACTAGATCTTCTTCCTTATACATGTTCTCACCCTTCATTGGTTAGCAATCCAAAAGTTTCAATTACACTAATAAGGTTTTTAAAAAATACAAAGAGTTTGGATATTAGGGTTTAGAGGAAGGAAAAACCAGCCACTTGTATTAGGGTTTGTGGCAAAAAAAAGAGAGTTGTGATTGATCAGGGAAACGAATGAAGAAATTAAAGTTTATCTTTGAATAGATGGTGGGAGTAAAAATACGCCCAGTCATCAGTGAATGAGTGGAGATATAAATTTGGTATTATAAAGTAGACCAATTAAATTAGGAATGACTAAATTTGTTATGGTATTATGAAGCACTTTTTCGAGTGTTTTAGCAACACAATTAATTCATTCATTCAAACAATTATGAGCATAGGATGACCCGAGTTGTCTAACTCATTCATAAGCTATACTGAAATATCTAACATAGATTCTTGTTTGAATACATTGTGATGTCAATATCAACAATCTTACATCATTGGGAGATAATCTCCCGTGGCTATATTGAGTAACATTAATCGGCCACTATAGCCAGTTTTATGTTTAGCAATTGAATATTCTCGACAACTTATGTAATATGTTGTCGTGCTGTAAAACATTTGTTATGAGTACTGGACATTGTTTAACATTAAATATTCATGAAAATTCAAATTCCTTATTTTAATATATTCAATTTATTAAATTCTATAGTCTTGGATAACGAACTACCAAATCGTTATTTTTTTTTGAAAAATTGATTTTGACATATCTTAAAATTTACAAGATGAAATTAACACTTGTCACTTACATTTGAAAGTTATATTCCAATAAATTCTAAAGAATCTTCGCTTCAAACGATTCCGACTTATTTTAGATCTTATATATCAATTTGAACTTCATATCGGAAAATTACAAACTACTTTATAATACAATATAAAATCAAAAAATTAATATAAATGCATACCTTTTTGAGATCCTTTTTGTTTCTTATTAGACCGGTACATTTCCGTAAAGCACATATTTTCCATTTCACTGTCTAAATCATTATCACTTGAAGATCTTTCTGAATTCGAATCATCCAGTGTTGCTATATATGCTCTCTGTCTTTTTCTAAATACATCATTGTTAGGAGAGACCTTTTGTTTATCTTAATATGGATAAAATCATTTCATATGCCCTAGTTTGTTGCAATTATAGCACCTGACATCTGTTTGACCATCGTTTTCGCTTCCTTAATCTTTATTATCGTTCCTTCTGTTATTATCCATCCTTCTATATTTTAGGAACTTTCGAAAGTTTCTAGTCATCAGTGTAATCTCCTCATCATCATTTTTTGAGTCTAATATGTCCAGCATAACATTAAAAGCGTTTGATTTCTTTTTGATTTCCTTGCTTTCTCTTTTACCTTGCATTTGAGCCTCAAACGACATTAAATTGCCAATCGATTCTTCTATTTTCAGAGTACTAATGTCATCAGCTTTTTCAATAGCAAGTGTATTTTGAATCAAATCAAGTGTAAGTGAATTTAATATTATTCTAACATGATATTCCTTAGAAAATCTTTTACTAAGAGCAAATAGTGAATGAACTATATCTTGATATCTACTATGCATATAACATATTGACTCATTTGGGTTCAACTTAAATAATTGAAACTAATTGATTAACATGGAAATCTTAGTTTGCTTAACTTTATTAGTGCCTTCATGTGTAATTTGCAATGTTCTTCAAATATCACATGCAGACTTATAAACAGATACTCTATTAAATTCATTCCTATTTAATAAACGAAACAATATATTCATGGCATTAGAGTTACTTAATGCAACTGCCTTTTGATCAGCGGTCCATTATGTAACGACCCAGCGGATTTTCAGCCTTGAAAATCGACATAACACCTTTACCATATCTCATGTCGATCCTCCAAGCACTGAAAAACACTGGATTGTTATGAGAAAGAATTTAGAGGGTGAGGATAGAAAGAAAGAAGTATTAGAATAGAAGAAAGAAGAAGGACACCACATAAGAATCTCACAGCGGAACAGATAAAATATAATATCAAATATCTTTATACAAAGAACTGTATAAAACATACCAATCATCAGAGTACAACATATAACTGCACAGCGGAAATAACTTTAGATAAATAGCGGTGAAGCCGCCTGCTTCCAGCTCCTGAAAATTTCAAGCGAATCTAACCTGTAAATATGCTTGGTCTGACCCGAGTACATTTGATTTAAAACAAAAATACACCGGGTCAGTCTGGAATACTATCAGTGATAAATTCACAGGAGACAAACAACTGGTTTAACTTTGGAAATCCTTTCTGAAATCAAAAGATAATAGTAAGACCAGTCCACACATAAACACGGACGGTTTTTACCTTACTATAACCAAACCATTTTTGAAATCATAACTTGATCTGATATTATCATAATGTCTAAATACAAATAAATATCAATCTAGAGGAACGCTTGCATCTCACGCTCCCCATATATATAGTATACAATCGAAAACCGCGGCGCTTATTGGATATTGGATTCCAACTCGACAAGGTATGGGACCACCTTCCGCACGTGTATCTCTAGAGGCGAATACACTGGGTTCAACAAGAACGTCTTGCAACCCGGCCCTCACATGACCGACCACTCATTTCGCTTGAGTGTATCGAATGTATATCATCGACGGTTGGGATCAGAAACCGCCACCCGAATAGGGTCAGCATCGAATAGATAAAGAAGCAATAGGAATTTCTCTAGATAGGTGATCATACATCCTAACGGGAGCGACCCACATAGCCATGCTGCCTGCCCGATTTTTGTCATTTCCCGGTTGATAAGGCTTGAGGCTAGAACTTGACTTTAACATCTGGTCATCATACACTTTGAATGCCACATCATCAGATCCGCCTGATCACACTTGATTGACGTCCACAAAAATACTCTAGTTTATTTGGCTAGAGAATAACCATTTCTCCGCCGTCAACTATCGTACGTTTGGAGAAATCAACGCATGTAATTCCTTTGGAAATACTCTGTCAGACATCCGTCCATACAAGTCACCCAGGGACAGGATGAACCGAAGGTACTCTCCTACTGCATCTCATATAGGAATCACCCCATGGATCAGTAGCGAGAAGTCCTTGCAACCCGTGGATTTCAACCACGACAGAATCACAAATCAAAATAACTCTGGCAGCAGGCCAGAGAAATTCAACAAGTAGTCCTTCCGCTTATGAAGATCCACGGTCTTCACTTGCTCCGTCTTCAATCGACGTCTTCACGTATTTGATGGTCGGAATGGTTTTCGAATATAATTCGATTCCGGACTTTCCGAACCAACAATCGTATTGGTCTGGTTTGATAGTCGGTGTTTCAACTATCAAATAACAATAGTGTGAACACAACAAGTTTTCTGATTCAGTATTTGGCACAACTCGACCTCTTTTAAAATATATTTAACCAAATTCCCTTTTGACTAACTTTAACTGATTTACTTTGATTGATTAACTCTAACTTGACTAACTCGACTTATTTAACTCGACAAACTTGACTTGATTACTCCTATTAACTAATACTCGACTTAACTCCATTCGCTCGACTCTAGATCGCAGTGATCACAATGGTTACGCCTGATTCCCTCAGGAAACATCCGACCGCCGTAGGCTATCTGCAGCCCTGCGAATTACGCTAGCAGTCGTACACGATGGAACCTTTTCCTAGATAACTTTGTTTGACTAACTCTAACTATATTCGATCAATTCTAATTGAATAACAAATGTTTAATATAATTGAAATCTTTTGAAACTGAAAATTGCAATATTATTAAATTTACAAATCTTGCATCAGAGTTTGAATTTTCTTATATCAGATAAACCAATTCATCACCTTCACTCACGTCAAACTAATATCGTTCCTCGATAATAGTGAAGCCAACCAAGTTGGGGTATTTTAGTTACCTCTCAGACCTTGGTCAACCCGTTCTTATCTCGGAATAACATCAGTCTATCACTTAACCATTTTCCCAAATCTTATTTACCTTATCGATTTCAAATCGATCCCATAAATTGTTTCTTACATTTGAAATCTTCTTTTAAAGTCTTTTACTTAATTCCCTTATCTAAATTAATATCCATTAAAACATCACTTTAACTTCAAATATTCTTTCACTTAAAACCTTTTGATTTATAATATAAATCCCTCGTCGCATAAATTGATTTCATCTACTTGGACATTTTATAATAAACCTTTATCGCCTCTTTGGCTAAACCTCATCGTCATTTGATCACTGGTTAAATGAATTCCATTTATCAAATCTTGTTGAAACTTGGATTTTACAAATCCCTTTTATAAATTCTTACTTGGCCTTAAATTTAATTCACCACTTTAAATCATTTTAAATTAAAGGATAACTTGCTTTAACATCTACTATATCAAAATATAGTTAACTTTAATCTTAACCCAAAATAGCATTTTTATCATGTTTACAAGCTTACTCGATAATAATCAAGGTTATTTACAATAACCAATTCAATTATCCCTTTAGAGTATAGTTAATCAAAGATTAACTAATCCAATACTATTCGTTAAACTTTAACGGATATTTAAACCAACATTTATTTCCTTTGTCCATTCTACTCGAAACGGTGGATTTACCAACTATACACATCAGTTAACTATTAAATGAATCCCAACTGTCATTTCCCCTTTTCTTAGATTAATTAATTCACTAAATTAATTAGAGTCACCTTTTAATTGTTTGAAACAATAAATTTCCCTTTTTAACAACCCATGGAATATCTTGATTTCTGCTTCTCAACTGATCAAAACCATTTAACTAAATTCTCTTAATAACTCGATTTAACTTATTAAGTTTAAATTCCCGATTTAAATACTCGTATAAAATAATTGAATAACTTAAAATTCAGTTATAAATAAATTATAACTTTGAAACCCCGTCAATTTCCCTGACGGTAGAACAATGTCAAAACCCTACGACTAGACCATTACTGCCCATTTACTCAGTCAACACAAACAGTTGATCTTAACCACAACAACGATGGTTGTATATTCAACTGTCAACATTTGAAACAGTTTGGTGTCAGTCGATGTGAACAATCCATATATATGTACAACAAACAAAAATACAGTTAATTTGAGGAATCCGGTTGGATCCCTCCAACCTGTCCTTCTCTGCATCACAGATGTCAGTCGATAAAAATATATGAATTAAATAATTGATGGATTAAAAATAACTGCAATCAATCAACAATAGCAACCAATTTGCATCCATCGCATCCAATCAACCAATTTAGACTATTAACTATAAAATATATTTTACTGTGAATGTACCACATCATAGGATTCCAGAAGGTGTGAGAATTAACTCACTAGAGTTTGTTCTAGTCGACGGTTGACACGTTGATTTATACAGTTTTAAACTGACGTTTAAAACCACATAAAATTCCACGGTCTCAGAATTATTCCATTCCAGCTTGTACCTGTCTGCACCGTAATTACGAACCCATTGGCACTTGGTTTGTCAAATTCTGTAAATGTATGACCGACCTACACCTATTTCAAGTTTCATTTATTAATTGATTTTTAAATTAACCTAATTACCAATTAGTTAAATGTATAAAATAATTACCTTAATAAAACAAAGGTCCACGTCACCCCTTTCTAACTCTTTTTCTTTTCCATCAGGTGATATCCCTTTTCGTTTTTCCTTCTAACAAAACCCCTTATCCACCTAAAATATGTTGACTAATTAAAATCTTAATCCGGAATTAACGGTCAAATATTCACTGATCATTAACTTACGCTATTTGTTTTCTTCTTGGAATAAGGATCCTGATGCCATCCTCCCATTTTACTGTTCTTACGAATGGAGAAAAACCGATGTCCCCTGTTCCAACCGTTCACCACATCACCATTTACCACCTCCTTACTGCCGTACCTCTCCCAAGTGACACGCCTCCGACCATTCAATCAACACGTTCACCACTACACTCTCCACATTCCAGTCCCAATCAAAACGAGCTCGGCGCCCCAAAGTCCCACCACCATCTAAAGATCTGAACACAACTCCACTGTCATGATATCCAACACAGCCTCCTCCTGATTACTTCTGACACTCCTCTGACCTGTTAGCTTCCGGCTCGGACTGCATGAAGGTGTTGCTCCACCACCCTTCATGAGCACCACCTTCCTTCTTCCCAGCATAATACCCATTGGCAGGAAACCTACTCGGTGAAGTTTGGTTTCGAATGGAAGTGGATAAGTGGTGCGCTTTGGTTTAGAAAAGACGAAGTGAGAAGGAAGACAGTATTTTTTTTTCCACGTGTAGGAGTTCTAAGGAGGAGCTCTTTCAGTTTGGATCTTTGATGCGTTAGGAGGACTGCGAGCTGGGAGGTGACCGAAGAGGAAAGAGGTTTCATTTGAGTTTGGGTATTAAAGTGTTTGGTACCGAACTGAGGAAGGAAGAAAATAAAAGGAGAAGGAAGGAAGGAGTAGTTTAAATGGAGATGGCTAAAGAGCTGATGTACACATTTATATAGGCGGGTTCCGTGGTTGCCAAGCTTTATACAGTAAAATGTTCAGAGATTTTTATTTAAAACCACATGAGTTTACTATTCACGGTTGTACAAAGATTTTACAAAGATTTGTACGTGCCCCGAATTGTCTTGAATGAATGAAACGACGTATCACCTATAAGATTTTTGCATGTGCAAGGATTTATAGAGATTTGATTTTATTTTATTATTTTAGTTGAGGTGACAGACGATATTATATATATATATATTATTAAACGATACTTCGTCGTGAAGTAACACGCGAAAACCCCCACAAACGACTTTCGTCTACTGATAAAAAAACTAATCTCAATGTAAAAAGGTATTCTGGTCCCAATGAGACAAGTTTCGTCGAATTCCAATATTGTTTGGAAAAATTTCCTTTATAAAACCAGAAATAAACATGCATTTTAATTTTTCACGGTCACTAAATAAATCAAATAAATTTGAAACTTTGAAATCCTACAATAATTTTTCAATATGAACCCAACGGCACCAGTCTCGTCTCATTCTGAGACTGTTTCCCCGGTAGGCTATTTTTAGGCGTACCGCAATGCCATTTTTAACGCCAAATTAACCGGTCTTCAAAAATAACAAACTATATACCTATCATGACTCTAATCGATGATACGAACTCAACGGAACTGGTTTCGCGGCCTTATTTAGTCGTTTGCTCAGATTACGCTGAAATAACTCTTTATTAATTTAATTCGCGTTATAGAAAATGAACGAGCATTTATGGCTACCGTGGTCACATACGACATCGGTTTTCCACACCATTCAACCCCGTACAATAATTTAACTATACGGTCCCAATGAAACTGATTTCGTCGAAATCTGAGTCAGTTTGCAAAACGGTCATTTTAACGCGTATAACGATTTCCATAGCGACTATTTCAAAATTTGATTTGGCCATAAATAACAAACTATAACACGAAATCTGAATTTTTCTCTTTCATATGAAAATTATCATCAATCTGGTTCTAACGTTTCTTGTTTCGAAGAAATCCGACTTGTTTTGAATTCTGTATAACCAATTGAAGTTCAAAACGCTATATTACGAACTACCGCGCTACTACAGCTCGTTATAAAATATAATTATAAATTAAATGTTCTAACGTCGATTTAATAACGAATATATAAATAAAATTTAATATAAACCATATTTAAAATATTAAATAAACGGTAAAAATCCTGGGTCGTTACATTTCTTCCCCCTTAAAATAATTTCGTCCCCGAAATTGCTAAGGTAAGAAGAGTGCCAGAAACTCATTATATTTCAAAAATCTAATTTAATTAAAATCATTACTTTCTAAATTTTCTAATCAAAAACTAATCCAAATAATTTCAAATCGAAAACAAATTCATACTTATCAAAAAAAATTCCAAAAATTTTCAAATACCTTATATTTTGGAAAAATTTTGGCAGAGTCTCCCCTGTACGGAGGACATCTGCAATATTTCAGGTACCACAAATATATATATATCTCGACCAACACGGTCGGAAAAAGAAAAAAAAATCCAATCCAAAAACCCAAATCAAAACCAAAAATTCATATTTCGCGTAGGCGTACCTTTTTGCGAGCGTTATTACGCAGTAAGCGATATACAATAAGCGAGCCTGCTCAATTACTATGCAGCTCCAATCAGACTGGATTCAGTTAACTGCAGAATCTTCTAGGTCATATTTTTAAAGATAAATTTCCTCTTTTGCACCTGTTCTCAACTCAAATGACTCATTAGTTATCAACCAATGTTAATTATGTTCAAACACCCATATCATTTATATCAACCAATTATACACGCAGTTCAACCACACGAGATTATAATTATTTATAATCACTTTATTTATTTCTTTTAATTATACATTCAAATTTATTTAACTGGATGGTCTTATTCGAATAATTCATTTTAGATTTGTTTTAACCAATTTCATACATCCTCAGGTATATATTCAAGCAATCAACCATACACCACAAACATATCATACAACCAACATTAACCAATCAAGATGATTGCCCATACTATAATAACTTTTACTTTTATTTATTATAAAATTAATCGAGCAAAAATAATTTCAAAAATAATTTTATATCAAATACAAATACGCTCTCTCGTATATCTACATTTAACCCAATCTAGGGTATTGATAACCCCATCTCTATTGAGTCACACCACAGAGCCAAGGTTAATCATTAAACCAATAGCTCTGATACCACTGTAACGACCCAGCGGATTTTCAGCCTTGAAAATCGACATAACACCTTTACCATATCTCATGTCGATCCTCCAAGCACTGAAAAACACTGGATTGTTATGAGAAAGAATTTAGAGGGTGAGGATAGAAAGAAAGAAGTATTAGAATAGAAGAAAGAAGAAGGACACCACATAAGAATCTCACAGCGGAACAGATAAAATATAATATCAAATATCTTTATACAAAGAACTGTATAAAACATACCAATCATCAGAGTACAACATATAACTGCACAGCGGAAATAACTTTAGATAAATAGCGGTGAAGCCGCCTGCTTCCAGCTCTTGAAAATTTCAAGCGAATCTAACCTGTAAATATGCTTGGTCTGACCCGAGTACATTTGATTTAAAACAAAAATACACCGGGTCAGTCTGGAATACTATCAGTGATAAATTCACAGGAGACAAACAACTGGTTTAACTTTGGAAATCCTTTCTGAAATCAAAAGATAATAGTAAGACCAGTCCACACATAAACACGGACGGTTTTTACCTTACTATAACCAAACCATTTTTGAAATCATAACTTGATCTGATATTATCATAATGTCTAAATACAAATAAATATCAATCTAGAGGAACGCTTGCATCTCACGCTCCCCATATATATAGTATACAATCGAAAACCGCGGCGCTTATTGGATATTGGATTCCAACTCGACAAGGTATGGGACCACCTTCCGCACGTGTATCTCTAGAGGCGAATACACTGGGTTCAACAAGAACGTCTTGCAACCCGGCCCTCACATGACCGACCACTCATTTCGCTTGAGTGTATCGAATGTATATCATCGACGGTTGGGATCAGAAACCGCCACCCGAATAGGGTCAGCATCGAATAGATAAAGAAGCAATAGGAATTTCTCTAGATAGGTGATCATACATCCTAACGGGAGCGACCCACATAGCCATGCTGCCTGCCCGATTTTTGTCATTTCCCGGTTGATAAGGCTTGAGGCTAGAACTTGACTTTAACATCTGGTCATCATACACTTTGAATGCCACATCATCAGATCCGCCTGATCACACTTGATTGACGTCCACAAAAATACTCTAGTTTATTTGGCTAGAGAATAACCATTTCTCCGCCGTCAACTATCGTACGTTTGGAGAAATCAACGCATGTAATTCCTTTGGAAATACTCTGTCAGACATCCGTCCATACAAGTCACCCAGGGACAGGATGAACCGAAGGTACTCTCCTACTGCATCTCATATAGGAATCACCCCATGGATCAGTAGCGAGAAGTCCTTGCAACCCGTGGATTTCAACCACGACAGAATCACAAATCAAAATAACTCTGGCAGCAGGCCAGAGAAATTCAACAAGTAGTCCTTCCGCTTATGAAGATCCACGGTCTTCACTTGCTCCGTCTTCAATCGACGTCTTCACGTATTTGATGGTCGGAATGGTTTTCGAATATAATTCGATTCCGGACTTTCCGAACCAACAATCGTATTGGTCTGGTTTGATAGTCGGTGTTTCAACTATCAAATAACAATAGTGTGAACACAACAAGTTTTCTGATTCAGTATTTGGCACAACTCGACCTCTTTTAAAATATATTTAACCAAATTCCCTTTTGACTAACTTTAACTGATTTACTTTGATTGATTAACTCTAACTTGACTAACTCGACTTATTTAACTCGACAAACTTGACTTGATTACTCCTATTAACTAATACTCGACTTAACTCCATTCGCTCGACTCTAGATCGCAGTGATCACAATGGTTACGCCTGATTCCCTCAGGAAACATCCGACCGCCGTAGGCTATCTGCAGCCCTGCGAATTACGCTAGCAGTCGTACACGATGGAACCTTTTCCTAGATAACTTTGTTTGACTAACTCTAACTATATTCGATCAATTCTAATTGAATAACAAATGTTTAATATAATTGAAATCTTTTGAAACTGAAAATTGCAATATTATTAAATTTACAAATCTTGCATCAGAGTTTGAATTTTCTTATATCAGATAAACCAATTCATCACCTTCACTCACGTCAAACTAATATCGTTCCTCGATAATAGTGAAGCCAACCAAGTTGGGGTATTTTAGTTACCTCTCAGACCTTGGTCAACCCGTTCTTATCTCGGAATAACATCAGTCTATCACTTAACCATTTTCCCAAATCTTATTTACCTTATCGATTTCAAATCGATCCCATAAATTGTTTCTTACATTTGAAATCTTCTTTTAAAGTCTTTTACTTAATTCCCTTATCTAAATTAATATCCATTAAAACATCACTTTAACTTCAAATATTCTTTCACTTAAAACCTTTTGATTTATAATATAAATCCCTCGTCGCATAAATTGATTTCATCTACTTGGACATTTTATAATAAACCTTTATCGCCTCTTTGGCTAAACCTCATCGTCATTTGATCACTGGTTAAATGAATTCCATTTATCAAATCTTGTTGAAACTTGGATTTTACAAATCCCTTTTATAAATTCTTACTTGGCCTTAAATTTAATTCACCACTTTAAATCATTTTAAATTAAAGGATAACTTGCTTTAACATCTACTATATCAAAATATAGTTAACTTTAATCTTAACCCAAAATAGCATTTTTATCATGTTTACAAGCTTACTCGATAATAATCAAGGTTATTTACAATAACCAATTCAATTATCCCTTTAGAGTATAGTTAATCAAAGATTAACTAATCCAATACTATTCGTTAAACTTTAACGGATATTTAAACCAACATTTATTTCCTTTGTCCATTCTACTCGAAACGGTGGATTTACCAACTATACACATCAGTTAACTATTAAATGAATCCCAACTGTCATTTCCCCTTTTCTTAGATTAATTAATTCACTAAATTAATTAGAGTCACCTTTTAATTGTTTGAAACAATAAATTTCCCTTTTTAACAACCCATGGAATATCTTGATTTCTGCTTCTCAACTGATCAAAACCATTTAACTAAATTCTCTTAATAACTCGATTTAACTTATTAAGTTTAAATTCCCGATTTAAATACTCGTATAAAATAATTGAATAACTTAAAATTCAGTTATAAATAAATTATAACTTTGAAACCCCGTCAATTTCCCTGACGGTAGAACAATGTCAAAACCCTACGACTAGACCATTACTGCCCATTTACTCAGTCAACACAAACAGTTGATCTTAACCACAACAACGATGGTTGTATATTCAACTGTCAACATTTGAAACAGTTTGGTGTCAGTCGATGTGAACAATCCATATATATGTACAACAAACAAAAATACAGTTAATTTGAGGAATCCGGTTGGATCCCTCCAACCTGTCCTTCTCTGCATCACAGATGTCAGTCGATAAAAATATATGAATTAAATAATTGATGGATTAAAAATAACTGCAATCAATCAACAATAGCAACCAATTTGCATCCATCGCATCCAATCAACCAATTTAGACTATTAACTATAAAATATATTTTACTGTGAATGTACCACATCATAGGATTCCAGAAGGTGTGAGAATTAACTCACTAGAGTTTGTTCTAGTCGACGGTTGACACGTTGATTTATACAGTTTTAAACTGACGTTTAAAACCACATAAAATTCCACGGTCTCAGAATTATTCCATTCCAGCTTGTACCTGTCTGCACCGTAATTACGAACCCATTGGCACTTGGTTTGTCAAATTCTGTAAATGTATGACCGACCTACACCTATTTCAAGTTTCATTTATTAATTGATTTTTAAATTAACCTAATTACCAATTAGTTAAATGTATAAAATAATTACCTTAATAAAACAAAGGTCCACGTCACCCCTTTCTAACTCTTTTTCTTTTCCATCAGGTGATATCCCTTTTCGTTTTTCCTTCTAACAAAACCCCTTATCCACCTAAAATATGTTGACTAATTAAAATCTTAATCCGGAATTAACGGTCAAATATTCACTGATCATTAACTTACGCTATTTGTTTTCTTCTTGGAATAAGGATCCTGATGCCATCCTCCCATTTTACTGTTCTTACGAATGGAGAAAAACCGATGTCCCCTGTTCCAACCGTTCACCACATCACCATTTACCACCTCCTTACTGCCGTACCTCTCCCAAGTGACACGCCTCCGACCATTCAATCAACACGTTCGCCACTACACTCTCCACATTCCAGTCCCAATCAAAACGAGCTCGGCGCCCCAAAGTCCCACCACCATCTAAAGATCTGAACACAACTCCACTGTCATGATATCCAACACAGCCTCCTCCTGATTACTTCTGACACTCCTATGACCTGTTAGCTTCCGGCTCGGACTGCATGAAGGTGTTGCTCCACCACCCTTCATGAGCACCACCTTCCTTCTTCCCAGCATAATACCCATTGGCAGGAAACCTACTCGGTGAAGTTTGGTTTCGAATGGAAGTGGATAAGTGGTGCGCTTTGGTTTAGAAAAGACGAAGTGAGAAGGAAGACAGTATTTTTTTTTCCACGTGTAGGAGTTCTAAGGAGGAGCTCTTTCAGTTTGGATCTTTGATGCGTTAGGAGGACTGCGAGCTGGGAGGTGACCGAAGAGGAAAGAGGTTTCATTTGAGTTTGGGTATTAAAGTGTTTGGTACCGAACTGAGGAAGGAAGAAAATAAAAGGAGAAGGAAGGAAGGAGTAGTTTAAATGGAGATGGCTAAAGAGCTGATGTACACATTTATATAGGCGGGTTCCGTGGTTGCCAAGCTTTATACAGTAAAATGTTCAGAGATTTTTATTTAAAACCACATGAGTTTACTATTCACGGTTGTACAAAGATTTTACAAAGATTTGTACGTGCCCCGAATTGTCTTGAATGAATGAAACGACGTATCACCTATAAGATTTTTGCATGTGCAAGGATTTATAGAGATTTGATTTTATTTTATTATTTTAGTTGAGGTGACAGACGATATTATATATATATATATATATTATTAAACGATACTTCGTCGTGAAGTAACACGCGAAAACCCCCACAAACGACTTTCGTCTACTGATAAAAAAACTAATCTCAATGTAAAAAGGTATTCTGGTCCCAATGAGACAAGTTTCGTCGAATTCCAATATTGTTTGGAAAAATTTCCTTTATAAAACCAGAAATAAACATGCATTTTAATTTTTCACGGTCACTAAATAAATCAAATAAATTTGAAACTTTGAAATCCTACAATAATTTTTCAATATGAACCCAACGGCACCAGTCTCGTCTCATTCTGAGACTGTTTCCCCGGTAGGCTATTTTTAGGCGTACCGCAATGCCATTTTTAACGCCAAATTAACCGGTCTTCAAAAATAACAAACTATATACCTATCCTGACTCTAATCGATGATACGAACTCAACGGAACTGGTTTCGCGGCCTTATTTAGTCGTTTGCTCAAATTACGCTGAAATAACTCTTTATTAATTTAATTCGCGTTATAGAAAATGAACGAGCATTTATGGCTACCGTGGTCACATACGACATCGGTTTTCCACACCATTCAACCCCGTACAATAATTTAACTATACGGTCCCAATGAAACTGATTTCGTCGAAATCTGAGTCAGTTTGCAAAACGGTCATTTTAACGCGTATAACGATTTCCATAGCGACTATTTCAAAATTTGATTTGGCCATAAATAACAAACTATAACACGAAATCTGAATTTTTCTCTTTCATATGAAAATTATCATCAATCTGGTTCTAACGTTTCTTGTTTCGAAGAAATCCGACTTGTTTTGAATTCTGTATAACCAATTGAAGTTCAAAACGCTATATTACGAACTACCGCGCTACTACAGCTCGTTATAAAATATAATTATAAATTAAATGTTCTAACGTCGATTTAATAACGAATATATAAATAAAATTTAATATAAACCATATTTAAAATATTAAATAAACGGTAAAAATCCTGGGTCGTTACACATTATGCATAATTAACAGCGGCGTTAGAGTTACTTCTTGTGTAATTGACAGCGGCGTTTGAATATTAAATGCAACTGTATCGTTATCCTCACTAAGATAGTTGTGTTTCTAGGCAAGAGCAATTCTTCTGTGCTCAACTCCCATGTCCCCGCGTGTGCCTACTAATCAAATCTTCCCATTTTCCTTTTTTTGCATTTAAGCCCCCGGACAATTGAGGGATTTAACTGCAAAAAGCGGAAATCAGGGGGTTGTGATTGGCTGGGGACAGAAGAATTGGTGCGTTTTTACTTAGCGGAAATTATTTCTTTGTTCCCGCTTATCATGCCCCCAATATTTCATTCTTTTCCCCACGTTGCTTCGTCGCTCTTAAAACCTAGACCAATATTTCATCTCCCTCTAAACCAAGCATGCCTGTCCTACTGGCAATTGCCAAAGCACTTCTCTCCGTCGAACCCAATCCTGCTGATTTGCCTGAAATTCAAAGCTGCTAGTGTCTCCATCGAGCTCTGTCACAAAGACTCAAAGTCGTCGTTCACATGCCCTGATTTATTTTTCTCCGAACCATGTGAGGTGACAAATTTTAACATGCTTATTGAGATATCGTTTATAATTTTAGTTTTTTATGTTTTGCCATAATTTTAGTTCAACGTCAGCTTGCTAATTTGTGCATTGTTATATCTTCAGCTGAGAATAGGGAATAACTTATAATAATGCAATGCAAAAATCTTACAATATAGAAAAGGTGATATTTTTTTGCTTTATGTTTTCTGTGTCTATGGTAATTTTACAGAGTTTTTGTTACATGTTTTTTGTATCTATAGTGGACCTAGTGGTGGTGTTGGTTGCTTTTTGTTTGGCTTTCACGCTTACTATGTATATGAAGTAAACTCTAAACTCTACTATGGATCATTATAATTCCTTCCCTACTTGTAAATCCTTAAAGAATTAAGTCTGCCTTGGTTACAACGGTAAAAGGTGGACAATGAATTTTCTTTTCCTATGTATGATTTATTATAGAAAATATGGTTCAGAATTATTACTGCTAAGTATATGTTTATAATATCTTTCAAACCTTCCTTTAATCATTCAGAGGCATAATATGTTTTACAAATATGAAAACTCCAATTGAGCCTCATAGTGATAGGTTCGATCTACTTTCCAAAACAAATGATTTATATAATTGAGCAAATAGTCCCTTGAATCCTTGTTATATTCTAAAGGTTCATATGTCTTCCAACATATTATATGCTCTTTATACACTGTAGCTATACCGAAGGATACATGAAGAGTATTTAGCCACTCCAGTTGTAAGGGGAAGAATAGCGAAGAAAAAAAATTTGCTGGTAGGCTTTACACAATAAGTGTTGAGGTAATTTGTTTTAAACTCCCTTTAATAAAAGATTGTAATGATTGGTTTTCATTTGCGCTCATGTGCATTGTGTCATTCCGCGTTCAAGCATTTATACCAAGAACCGGTCGTGGAGAATACAAGGTGCTACCTCACATTGTTTTGGCCAAAATTTTGCATGGATGTTTCATATTAATTTCGATAATGAGAAGGGCAAAAAGCTATAGTGTGGTAGAACTCCTGAGCATATAGGACCCGGACTGTAAGTATATAGTATTTTCTTGATGCCAGATCTAAAAAATGTGAAATAGCTATGATGGGCAGTTTATAAGTACAGGTTAATTATTATTTTGACAATAGGAGACAGGTTAGGCTAAAAAAGTGTTATAACTATTATTTCCTGTAATTGTGCTTGAAAATAATTTTGGTTTTCATAGTATCATATCGGACGGGTATTGTTGTTTAAGTAGGAAGGTCAAGCACAATATGCAGTACTTTTTAACATCCTCTGTTCACATTTACTACAAGGTTTTCAGGCAATGGTCATCATTTAGTATATGTAAAATATTATCATTTAAGTTTCATTTAAACTTAAGAATAAAAAATCAGTTTAGGTTTACATAACGACTGAAATTTAGCTTTGATGTGCTTTATTTTATATAATATAATTTTTTTGTTTCTCATTCCATCTAGTTTTAACATGGCCAAAGAAAGACCTGAACGCCGTTGGGAAGAATCGCGAAACATGGGTTAGAAGAAACGAGTTATAGAAATCACATTGAAGTTAAGAAAGGTTCAAGAAGCTTAATTCATCTTTTGTGCAGGTAAGTTTTCAATTCCATCTTTATTTACTAAAATCTACAATGAGTGGTGCAATTAAGCTGAGTGTAAAAACATAGCATTATAGTTTGATAATATCTTCATTTTATTTAAATGGATGTGTAAAATTAGATTTAGTATAAACTTCATTTTTTAATAATTAACTGCAAACTACTTTAACTTTGTAACACTGATTTTAGATAAAACGTATATGTTGTTGTTTTATGCATTATGTATAAAATTAAGCGTAATAATTGTCATTTAGATTAAATGGTGTATACACTTTCATTTTGTTACTATTTCCTCTAGACCGGTGAGAGCAGATCACCTGGTCAGTTTGCCTCTATCCTAGAAGACAGCCAATAAAAATGCTTGACTGTATGAATATTTTACAAAAAATACACTAACTAAGAAACAAAACGGGCTTCTATGTGAAAATCTCCGGGTTTCGGGCAAAGGTGGCCTAGGTGATCTCCTCCCTATACTTCTCTATAATTTAGCACGTGATCTACATGGCTACCTTTCACACCATTTCCAATATTAAATGATTAACAAACTATAAAACGTGTTTACCTGATATTAATGTTACGGAGAACACAAGTTTAATGTACAACCAAAACTAGAAACAATTTCATACGTGCAAAATTTGCGTATCGAAGTACATATATTCAATTTTTGCTGATTTTCAATATAAATGTACAAGAAAGATTTGCGTATCAAAATGCAATTCGAATGAGAGTTTAATGCTAGTTGCCAGTTTATGTCAGTTTGGTGTAAGGTGTATTGTTATTTCTACACTGCAATGTCTTGAATGTATATGTGTGCAATTATGATATATTGAACTTCTATTACCAGTTAAAATATGTTGTACACTTGCCATGTTTACGTGGCACTTTTATTTTAATATATCTCGTATTGAAATGTGTGAATTTCCAGAAAATAAGTTTATAGTTGCAATAGTTCGTCCGGCTGAGCCATCAAAACTTCGGTTATGTGGCTGTTGTACATAAAAAAATAGGGCATGCCAGGCAAAATCGTAATACAATCAGAAGGTCGTCATGCACTGAGATAAGCTAATGCATTTTATAGTTTCAGATGTATGTGATGTAGTTTGATTCAGATTTATTTTCTGAAATTCATCTAAACTCCACGTTTTAGGTCAGTTAATTTATTCATTTCGATTGTTTTGTGCATCATCTTACATATTCATGTATAGGTATCTTTTTGACAAGTATTTGGATACGTTTTCAATTTATTTTATCTAAGGCTCCATAAAGTTTATCCTCCTAATTATATCTGGCATTTTAATTAACTTTCTACGTGTATTACAATCGGTATGTTCAAAGTTGATAGAACCAAATGTTAAACTCAATAACATATACATGACTGAATGTTATGCACAATTGGATAGGCTGGGGAAAGTATGTCTCACATCCTACTTCCTTCATTATGTTTATTCACTCTTTGATTTATATTTTTAAGTGCCATTTTTCCTGAGTTGAATGTTACATAACAAGGCTCAAGATCTTCTACGTCCACTCCCTGATCACAATTCAAGTATAGTGGTCATTGAAGGTCATGAAATTGAGGAATTTTTGGAAGCTCCAGTGATTGGAAAGCCTTCTATTTTTACAAAAGATCAATCTGGTGACAATAGTCAATGGGCTCCTTGTGAAAACTGTTTTAAGTGGCGCAAGCTTCTAGTGGATGCACTTTTGATCCTTGTATGGACATGCTCTAAGGATAAATGGGATCCTAAAAGGTGTTCATGCTCATCTGCGCAGGAAGTAAGCAAAGAGCTGACATATGTATTACTTCATACAGGAACAATGAACCCGAACACCAGGTTCGAACCCAACGGTGCAGAACACTCAGACGAGCTGGATATGCTGGCCAACCTAGCAATACTAGAAGAAGGCAGTCAGTAGATAAACCTCTCATGTTAAAGATCTTTGTTCCTAAATCCAGCTTATAACAGTACTCTCGACCCATTTTTCTTCTGAAAATTGTTATCATCATATGTCCCACCTCATCTCCGATCGTCCCCCGCGATTACGGTTCTGACCACTTCCCCTTCTGTTTTTAACAAAAATGGCACCGCAAAACCCTTATTTGAAACCCTATATAATCGATTCAAGTCCGAGCATAAGTAGCTAGTGAGCTCTTTATCTTGCAATCCGAGGGCCAATGGGGGTGCTCCACCTGAGCCTATCTTTGTGCAGTGGCATCCGTCCGAACATGTTCAGACCTTGACGAAGGAGCAGGTTAAAGAAGTAAGACAGTATTTAAATGTTGATGTCACGGTGACTTCTACTTCTAGAAATGCATTTGCACCAATTGAGTCGTTCAGCGATATGGATTTACGCCCCAATATCATGAAGGACATCGAGTTCCATGAGTATACAAGACCAACACCAATTCAGGCTCAAGCCTTGCCTGTCTCTCTTAGTGGAAAAGATATTCTGGGATGTGCTGAAACAAGGAGCAGAAAAACAGCTGCTTTTGCCATTCCAATGATTCAGCATTGTTTGGCTCAGCCACCAGTTTGCCGTGGTGATGGATCTTTAGCCTCAGTACTCGCTCCAACTAGAGAACGGGCTCAACAGATTGAGAAAGAGGTCAAAGCATTTAGTAGATCTCTTGATGCATTCAAGACAGCCATAGTAGTTGGAGGGACAAATATGGTTGAGCAGAGGTCAGAGTTAAGAGCAGGAGTGGAAATTGTTGTTGCTACCCTTGGAAGATTTACTGATCGTTTACAACAAGGGAATACATACTTCTCAAGGGTTTCTTTTGTCATTCTTGATGAAGCTGACAGAACTTTAGACATGAGCTTTGAACCACAAATTCATGAGGTGATCACTACAAGAAGCGGCTGGAACTGCAACGGGGGAGGGCGACGGCTTGCGACGGCTAAAAAAGCGGCCGTCGCAAGCCGTCGCAAGCCGTTGCACGGGGCGAGATAATAACTGCTACTCCTTCTTTCCCAAATCAGTTCTGCAACGAAAAAAAAAAACCTCTCTCCGCCGTCGCTCCCCCTTGCTCCGATTTCAGCCCCTCCAATCCTCTCAAATCGTGCCGGTATGTTTTCTAAACTCTATTTCATGTTTAATTAGGGTTATTTAGAGTTATTTAGGCTTAATTTGTATGTTTAAATTGGGTTGTAAATTCAGTGTCTATGGACATGAAATTGGTTGTCTTGTGAGATGCATATGATGTTGCTTTTGTTATACATTGATTTGGGAATAAGTGGAATTGATTAGGAGGTTGAAATCATTGATTATCACATATGTACTTTGATTTAGGAGCATGAAAACGACGATTATCATGTATGTAAATGTGATTGGTTTGCTGTAGTAACTTGATTATGATTATCACATATTTATAACGTAACACCTTAAATTTGAATTGAAATTAAATAATTAACTTGAAAGCTTAGTTTATATTTCAAAAATTGAAACTAATTTATTAAAATTAACTTCATAATTTATACATTAAACTAAAATTAACTAAAACTAATTTATACTTCATAATTTTCACTGTCATGTTATTTTACAAATTGAAATTAGGCAAAAATATTATATAAACGCTATGTAGTTAACGCGCGAGCGTAGACGGAAAAAGGCACAAGGCGCAACTAAGGGGCTTTTTTGAAGTTTAAGGCGCACCTATTAACAAAGCGCAAAAAAGCCCAAAGCACATAAAGCGCGCTTTTTTCATTTGAACTGTTTTTTTGATTTAAACTTAGGTTAAATGTTTTTTTGACTATTTATGTGAACCCCTTAGATAAATTTGGCCCCGTCCGACATTTGTTGTATATGATCGTTATATGGGTATTCGTTTTTATACAAAACGGAAATCTATATTCATCTGATACAATATTGTTGGATTTGTCCTAGTATTTCGGACAAGTTACAAATATAATAACGTAAGCATATTTTATAAATCATTCCAGGTTAAACGGTTAACAAAATTTCGATGGCACTTCCTTTTTGTTCCCTGTGTACACGCATTTGTGTACGATACAGGGACCAAAGGGAAGTGCTGCCGAAATTTTGTAGAACCGTTTAACCTGAAATGATTTATAAAATATACTTGCGTTATTATATTTGTAATGGGAAGTAGGTAGACTGGCCGTCAAAGCAAAAAGGTAATAAACGAAAAAATGTAGTAGTTATAAATGAAATTTTACAAGATTTCAATTAATATAGTATTCGATCGAATTTTCTAACATATTTGTTGAAAATCAGGAAAATGTCCGATTATTTTCGTGATCGTAGTTGGATGTATCAACCCCGAACATGTAAGAAAGGGTCGATAAAGAAACATTTTTGTAATGGGGTCCAAGAATTTATTAGATTCGCTATATCTAACAATCGGGGCAACGTAGACGTTCGTTGTCCGTGTAGTAAGTGCAAACATCTGAAGCATTGGAAGCCAGATGTAGTAGAAGTACATATGTATAAATTCGGTTTTGTATCGAATTATTACTTTTGGGATCGTCATGGAGAACTTATTCAACCTACGTCAGACCCTGTAGTGGTAGAGGACGATAGTACAATGATGAACGATAATACAATGATGAATCCGATAGAAAATATGGTGCAAGATGCAGCACGATCAATGTTTCCTAACATTGGTCCGCAAGGCGACGATGAGAATGAAAATGTTGAAGAACCAACGGCGGAAGCGAATTTTTTTTATGATTTATTGAATTCTGCTAAGAGGCCATTGTGGGAAGGATGTACAAGCGGAACCGAATTGTCTGTAACCGCCGAATTCATCACTATGAAATCAAAATTCAATCTTACAGAAGCTGCATTTACAGCAGTTGTACAAACTGCAAAAAAACATATGCCGCCCAATAATTTGATGTGCGATAGTCATTATAAAGTGAAAAAACTTATGTCTGCTTTTGGACTACCGTATCATAAGATAGATGCATGTGTTAAATGTTGCATGTTGTATTGGAAAGAAGACGCTCAATGTAAAAGATGCAAATATTGCAACGAAGAAAGATATAAACCAAGGAAAAAGAAAGGAAAAGAAGTTCCGTATAAAAGAATGCATTACCTACCCATAACTCCTAGACTTCAACGGCTATATGCATCTTCTTCTACAGCGTGTCATAT
The DNA here is from genome assembly GCA_030737875.1 of Allium sativum. Taxonomy (NCBI): domain Eukaryota; kingdom Viridiplantae; phylum Streptophyta; class Magnoliopsida; order Asparagales; family Amaryllidaceae; genus Allium; species Allium sativum. The sequence continues at coordinate 245,892,227 of CM060922.1, read as the reverse complement.
GCGATGGCATAGCGTGAGAACAGCAGAAGAAGGAACTATGATACATCCGTCTGATGGTGAAGCATGGAAACACTTTGATAGGACTTATCCTGAATTTGCTGCAGAGAGCCGTAATGTTAGGCTCGGTTTATGCACGGATGGGTTTTCGACATTTTCTCAGTTTGGTAGTAAATATTCATCATGGCCTATCATTGTTACTCCTTATTACTTACCTCCATGGATGTGTATGAAAAATCCATATATGTTTCTAGCGGTTGTCGTCCCCGGTCCCGATGATCCGACACAAGGAATTGATGTTTATCTACAACCGTTGATTGAAGAGTTGAAAATACTGTGGCATGAAGGAGTCGAAACGTACGACGTTTCGAGAAAAAGAAATTTTCGTATGTTTGCATCTATATTATGGACTATTAGCGATTTTCCCGCGTATGGCATGCTTTCGGGTTGGAGCACTGCTGGACGTCTAGCTTGTCCTCATTATATGGAGGAGACACGAGCATTTTCATTAAAGTATGGAAAAAAATTCTTGGTTTGACTGTCATAGATGCTTTCTACATATTAATCATAAATTTAGAACGGATAAAAAAAACTTTAAAGCTAACAGAATAGAGACTATGCTATCGCCTAAAGTTTGGACAAGTGAAGAGGTATATGATATTGTTAGTGAGTACCCAAAGATACATGATGTTGGAAAGCAGGTTGAAATTCCAGGTAAATCGGACATTCATAATTGGTGCAAACAAAGTATATTTTGGGAGTTACCTTACTGGAAAAATCTAAAACTTCGACATAATATTGACGTGATGCACAATGAAAAAAACGTTTTTGATAACATTTTTAATACAGTGTTGAATGTAAAGGGGAAAACCAAGGACGATGCGAATTCGAGACGTGATATATTACACTTTTGTAAACGGCCGGAACTGCACTTGTATGACGAGAATAAAAAACCTAAAGCATGTTATGAGCTAGACAACAGGCAAGTACAACTCGTGCTAAAGTGGGTGGAAGGATTACGATGTCCTAATGGGATTTCTTCTAACCTCCGTAGATGTGTAGACTTTAAAAACAGTAAATTGAGTGGAATGAAAAGCCATGATTGCCATATCATGATGGAATACTTTTTACCTGTGATTTTCAAGGAATTGTTGCCTACAAAAATCTGGAGTGTAATAACAGAGTTAAGTTTGTTTTATAAACAACTATGTTCAACGACGTTAAAGGTTGATCGTCTACGTAAGCTTGAGTTAGAAATCCCTGTACTGATCTGCAAACTCGAAAAAATATTTCCACCTGGTTTTTTTAATGTGATGGAGCATTTACCTATTCATCTTTCGTCCGAAGCACTCCTTAGAGGTCCAGTCCAATATGGATGGATGTATCCATTCGAGAGGTAATTTTGTATATAATTTTAATAATCGTGATAGATTACACCTTAGATTATTGTACCAACATAATAAATTATTTAATTTTATTATAGGTACTTGAATCATTTGAAGAAAAAAATTAGGCAAAAAGCTCGAGTAGAAGGTTCGATTTGCACATCGTAGCTTGAAGAAGAAGCTTCATTTTTTTTCTCTCATTATTTTAGTGAAGATGTGAACTTGTCTTTTGTAACTGTTCCCCGTAATGAAGTCGCTGTTGAACAGGAGTCTTCTCAAACAATGTTATCTATTTTTAGACAACATGGAAGACCTGCAGGAAAATGTGTGGAAATATGGCTAAGCGATAAAGATTACAAAGTGGCACACACATGTTTTGTTAAATTGTGCGGAAGTTGCACCATTTGTCAGGTGATACTAAATTCATATACATTTCAATTATATATTTATTTGTCTCTATTAATAAAAAAGGAACATAACACATATTTGCAGTATCTACGAATCACAATATCCATCTGGTGATCTCAGTAAAGACTTTGCTGGATGGTTCTCAGACTATGTTCATGATCCCAAAAACTCTGTTGTTAACGAAGGATTACGACATCTTGCTATCGGACCAAAAAGAAATGTCAAAACTTATCCAATATACTTTGTCAATGGTTTTAAATTCAATACCGATGACTACGGAGCTGAAAAATTAACGTATAACAGCGGTGTATTTGTCAAGGGTAGTGATGATCCAGAGGAGCATATAAAGGATTTTTACGGCATCTTAACGCAAGTTGTAGAGTTGACATATTATGTTCAGCCCGTAGAGAAAATTTATCTATTCAAATGCAACTGGTTTAGCACTGTTCCTGGTTCTGGAATTAACGTGCACAAAGATTATAAGCTAATCGAAATAAGGCATACGTCGCATTACTATAAATATGATCCTTTTGTGTTAGCTAAGCAAGCATTATAAGTCTATTTTGCTCTGTATCCGTCCTTAAAAAAAGATAAAGCAGATTGGTGGGCTGTTTTTAAAACAAAGGCAAGATTTACATTTGATGGAAATAATATTCCAGACGAAGTGGCGTATCAAGAGGATCTAGATCCAAATACCGAAATAATAATAGCTGATGACATTGATGTTGGGCCGTTGAATGATGAAGCGAATGTATTAGTAGATGCATTTGTAAGTACTGAAGAAAATGATATAGAGTATGAGACTGAGTCTGAATCCGAACAAGATGAAGACTGATGTTATAAGTACTTATGTTATGTATTATTATGAGCTATGTATTATGTTATGTACTATTCTGAGCTATGTAATTAATAATGATGTTTATTGTTCTTAGCTAGGAATTTACTTACGTTATTTACTATTCTGATTTATGTAATGATAATGTTGACTATGTATGTTATGCACATTATATGATTGCAACAGATATGTCGGATGATTTATGTAATTTACTGATGTTAATAATTCAAGTTATTTTGTATGCACATTATATGATTGCAACAGATATGTCGGATGATAGACAGCGACGACGATCGAGGAGTACATCTCAGCCTACTCCTTCACCATCTCCGCATACTCCTTCACCATCTCAGCATACTCCTTCGCCAGGAGCAGGTCCGAGCAGCTTTGTTCCAGATCAGCGTACTCCTGTGCAGATTGTTCCCAAAAGTGCCGGGTAAATGTCAATTTAATTTTATTTCAATTTGGATTATTCAAAATATATGATCAAATTTTTATATCAACATCTACGCAGAGGATTACAGTTTCAGCCAACACAGTTCGTATTAGATATATCGAGGAATTCTTACATAAGCAGGATGTCGGGGGCTTGGCCGCATTGGGATTCTATTCCACCCCATATTAAGAATGCCATTCTGGCTGATGTACTTGTAAGTAATTTTTTAAACGAGTGTTGAAAATTGATATACTGTAAATAATTGAAAATAAATCTAATATGCAGGCCGTTGTCCGTGTTGAGGAGCATGACATGAACACTTTTTTGGATATTTGGAATACGAAGATGCGTAAAAATTATCGGGAGACAATTTCAAGGGCGAAGACAGGTGGAAAAAAGCCTTCGTGGATGAGTGATGATGTTTGGGCAGCATTTCAACAGTACTGGCAGACGGAAAAAGCTAAAGTAAGATATAATGAAAATATTTACATTTATATTGATTGCAGTATTTTACATAATCGTGTATCAAATGTAATAGGAAGTAGCATCCAGAAATAAAGCGAACAGAGAAAAGAATCCTGGTCTACAACGTGGTGGCTCTAAATCATTTCAAGATCATAGGAGAGAATTGGTATAAATTTTAAATATTTGTAGCTTATGTTCACGTTAAAATTTAGTGTATATCATTTATTCATATTTTCAATAATTTTATTACTGTATGTTTACTCAGCATGCAAAGATCGGAAGAGAGCCTTTGATGGCAGAGGTATTCAAACGTACACATGCGGTGGAGCATACCGACGAGGAAGGAAATGTTACGTATGAATGGGCGGATTCGAAGAGTGCGGGTGTAATGGTAAATATGATTATCCGTATGAATTAAAATGTTTCATATTCGTTCATATCACAATATATAAGTAAATTTTACAACATTGGTGTTAAAATTATATTGGTATGTAGGAGAGATACTACACAGAGTCTACTAGAGTGTTGCAGGCTAGTGGACAAGAGGAGCTTACAGTCGCGCAGTCTGATCTTATATGGGACTCTATCATAAAGCCGCCTTCTCGTAACAGGCGATATGGATACGGTAATCAGGAGGTAAGACTTAAATTACAAACTTAATAATTTACAACGATGTGATGCCATAAATATATAAATTGTGGGTATTAATTAGTGCATTTTATATTAATGTTTTGATTGGAAACATAACGCGTTTTATTTTACAATCAAGAGCTAATAAATTTAATGTGAACTTAATTATTTCGCAGGCTACTCAGAGTGCTTTTAGGAGGTCGATGGAGGAGGAGACTATTGCTCGGATGCAGGAGCAGATGAACGAAATGATGGACTGGCGAAAAACCCAGATGCAACATGACGTAGATGAGCGCATTGCAGCTTACCTTCAGGAGTATGGGTTTATGCCTGGGTAGGGAGGAGATGCTACAAGTGAAGGAGGCGAAGATGACGACGACGACGAGGCGGAAGATTAGTTTGGATGACATATACTTTGGTTTATGCTTAGGTATGTACATATACTTTGCTTTCATGACGATATGGTATGTTTGACGATGTTATGGTGTGTTTTGGTGACGTTATGGTGTGTTTTCATGATGATATGGTATGTTTTGATGTGTATGACGACGATATATGATGATGGATATAGTGTTTTGGATGTTATGTGATGATATTTTATGATAGTGGTTTTAATTTTGGTTTCTTTTTCATTTGGTTTGAGTTGGTGACGAATTGATGGGATAATAGTGGTCTGATAGTGGCCAATGTGATGGTATTGGATTGGTTTGTGGTTGTGTGGCTTGAAGGAATGGAACTGCTGTTTGCAGTGAATTTTTTTTCCCAGAATTGCGACGGCTTGCGACGCCAATTTGGTTGGTATATTACGACGGCTTGCGACGGCCACATTGTAACGCTTAACAACGGTTTGCGACGGCCACATTGTAACGCTTAACAACGGTTTGCGACGGCTTGGCGGTAAAATCAACTACTTGCCACGTAAGCAATTTACCGTTGCGAGCCGTCGCTAAAATGGCAACGGAGCCGTCGCTCAAGCCGTTGCAATTTTGGCATCGCGACGACTAAAATTGCAACGGCACTTTGCGACGTCTTGCGACGGCCGCCATCGCCTAATAGCCGTCGCAATTCCCTGTGCATTTTGTAGTGGATGAAGATTCTACCTACGAAGCACCAAATATTGTTGTTTAGTGCAACTATGCCTGTGGAGATAGAAGCACTTGCTCAGGAATACCTGAACAACCCAGTTCAAGTTAAAGTGGGTAAAGTAAGCAGCCCAACAGCAAGTGTTTCTCAAAATTTGGTGAAGATTACTGAAAATGAGAAGGTTGACCGGCTTCTATCTTTACTTGTTGAGGAGGCTGCTCAAGCAGAAACTTGTCGTTATGCTCAACCATTGACCATTGTTTTTGTGGAAAGGAAGACAAGATGTGATGAAGTGGCACAATCATTAGTGGCATAGGGTTTGCATGCAACTGCACTTCATGGAGGCTGCACTCAAAGTGAAAGGGAGTCTTCCCTTCACAGTTTCAAAAATGGCTCCAACAACATATTGGTTGCAACTGATGTTGCTTCCCGCGGTCAAGTTGTTTCAGGAGTTGCTCATGTTATTAATCTTGATTTCTCCAAGTCCATGGAAGACTATGTAGATTTGGGAGAACAGAGATTCTAAGGGAGTCTGTCCTTTGATTGAGGTGTTAATAACATATATCATTCTATTTCATGCAAAAAAAAGCGGTCTCGTCTCTTCATAGACCACAAAACACTGATGTCACCTGGTGCACCTGCATCGTGTGTGCATACCTCCCCCGAGCAACAAAGGTACCAAACACAAAGATACCTAGTGTATTGCAACGTCTGTCTCACCATTAAGCGTCGCTTCAAAATCCTTATGCCCCGGCGTCAAAGAAAGCAGTCAGAGAAGGAAACTTCATCCTCATTGGTTCTTCGTCTACCTTTGCCTCATTAGAGTTCAGTGATAACCAATGTTGAAGAAGCAGAGAATGACAACAACGATAGAAGCTTTCCGTTGGATTCACCTTTGAAGGCTCAGATCAATTTGAATATTTAGCCTGAGAGGGAGGAGGAACCATCACCTAAGGCAAGAGATACGTCAACTATTGCTACTCCTTAGCTTGAGAAACTATTATTATACTCAAAAGGGACTATATATATGTTAGATTATATATGACATGCGGTCCGTGCCAGTTCCAGTTTTGTTTGTTAAATATATGTGTTTATATTTAGATTTTGTGACTGAAATGAATTTGAAAATGGTTCCGAGCTTTGAACAAGTTATTAAAGATTATAAATGGAGAATTTGTTGATGAGAAAAAAGAATGTAGACATTTTACATGTTCTGTTCCGATGAATTAGTAGAAAACCATAGGCTTAGATATACACAAACTGATTTGATAGCTATATCAAACTGATACTATCTGGGAAATTCAGTTCATTTTGATAATTCCTTTTCTCTAATGGTTTTGCTGATTGTCCATAGAATCATTAATATCAATAAAAAAACAAAATTAAGCTATAATGAACGTTGAAAATGATAAAACTCTTGCTAACCTTACAAAATAGACACAACCGAACCTACTTATAGTGATTATTTATTATCTTCTTGATGTAGTGAATCATAATAATATCAGCATTTTATTTACAATAGCATTGATAAACTAGTAAAAGTACAAGATCAAAATGAAGTTGAAATTTTACTATGATTTGACTTGTTGTGATCTAAGTTTTTTTATGCAACGGAATGCCTATATGGAAGCCTAAATCAAAAGGATGAAAGTACAAGCTTTTAGTGGGGGCATGGATTGAATCATGACTTTGATTATCTTAGAGTTGACTATTAATATTTTTTATTAGTTAATCAAATCTTTAGCACACTAGTTATTGTAATATCCTAATTTCATAGCCTTTTCTCTTGCTGCTGTTTTCTTTCCCTGTTTGCAAGGATACTGCCACTTATATAACAGTGGGGCTTAGCCACTGTATAGCCTGATAGCACACAGGTCTTGCCATTCTATACATTTTCTCAAAGTAGCTTGCCAACCATATTTTACTCTCCGTGCTATCTAAAATTAATGTACAGCACCATCGTCCACCAATAACATTGGCAAAACAAACAAAACAAATCACCCAAGTACATTGCACAAACCTATAATTGAATGTTCTAAAAAATGATTGTGTAGCACCAACGAGGCTCTACTTTAAAACTCCCAGTATAGTCCCCAGTGAGGGATATACCGTATGTCCTTTCTTTGTAGGATTACTGTTAGCCATTAGCTATCCATTTTGCATACGGATTTAGAGAGCCTATATTACGTCGATACCACCACCATTTCTTGCAAAACAATATATGGCACACATTTTTGCAGTGTGCATATGATTCAGTTTGCCTGTTGAATGGAATAATGACCAATTGAAACCAACCATTAGAAAATGCTGATATCTTTATAAGTACATACCACTTTAAGTAGGTTTTATATGCTGAGCTTAGTTTCTGTACCGAAAACAAAACTGGGTGGAACCAGAAGTGCCTTTGAGATGATCTCCTCAAAAAAAAATTATACCCAGGTAGAGTTGTCTGGGCTTCGAACTTTCCTTGCCTCTTCTTAATTCAATAAAACCAAAGGTGGCTACCAAGATCACCACCCTACAAGGAGGGTTGAGAGAATGTAAACACTCCTTGTCGCGAGCGCTAAAGGAGAAAACCAAGCTGATGGAATTGATGGACAAGATGGATGCACATAGAGGTGGAAAGGAAGCAAACATAGAGCACAGTTGCCACAAACTATCTAGGTAAATTTATTAAAGAAAGCAGTATGATTCTACTTCATAACATATAGACTTGCATTGATTTCTAGCTTTTATATGTTCATGTATTGTGCAGGTCATTTCTTGTTAACTGCACTATTGCTGAATAAAATGACTGAGACATCAAAAGAGACAGGGACTCAAGGTCATATAGTTAATGTATCATCTGGATTTTGCAGTTGGTTTTCAAGAGATCCATGCAAATATCTAGAACCTGTTGCCCAAAGTAAAATGTAAGAAAAAATAGTACTTTCCTTTCTTTTTCCCCTGTTTTCTTACTTTTTTTTATTTTACAATTTAAATCTACTAGTTGTTAGAAGACTTTATGATCATTCAAAGGCACATGCTTTGTCCAAATTTATATTGGATTGATTGTGGAAGCCAACATTTGGTGATTTATGGGAGCCACAGTCTCAACACCACTGACTTCATTGAAACAATTGTTGTTTACATGAATTTTGCAGAGTTTTATTTTCGAAAGACCAGCAAGTTTCACAAGGCCATTGATACTTTGCAACTGAATTCATGAGCTTCTTCTCAATTGTTATTGCTCCATTTAAGGTACATGTGCTTGAACTTTTCTAGTTCATTTTGTTATGGTAGTTATAACTAAAAGGAAATATCGCATTAGTTATGAGTTCAATTCTTAGCATGCTATTTACAGTAATCACTGTTGGAAATAGTTTTGTCAGCGAACATTGTTTTCACAACCCATGTTTCATGTATGTTTAATGAGTTTATACAAGTAACTAAGTTTTGTTAAATATAAACAAGTTTTATAAAATTAAGTTTTAGTTTATTTTAAATTTTATAAATAATAATATTATATAATTTAAAAAGTTTTATAAATAATAATGAAGATGATGACGAATTAACAAAGTTTATAAAATTTTACTAAATTAGTAATAATAATAATTATTATTATATAATTAAGTTAATTTAGCTCTAATAATAATTATATAGTTATTATTATTAGCTATTATAATAAATTTATTAAGTTAATTAGGTTAATAAAAATTAGCTATGTTTTGTTAAACTTGAACAGATTTTACAAAACTAACTAGATTTAAGTTAACTAAATTTTATAAATAATAATGATGGTGATGATGAATTGATTAAGCTTATAAAACTAAATTTATAACAATAATGTAATTTAGTTAACCAAGTTTTAGGAATAATAGTATTTTAAATTAACTAAGTTCTGTTAAAGTTAAACAAGTTATGTAAAATTAACTAAGTATGAGCTAACTAATATTTATAAATAATAACAATATAACTATTTAACAAATTTTATAAGTAATGATGATGTTGATGATGAATTAATTAAGTTATAAAAATTAACTAAGTTTGTAATAGTAATAGCAATAATAATATAATTAAATTAACCGTGATTTAATAATAATAGGAATAATAAAGTTAAATAAAATAACCTAGTCAATAAAAATTAGCTAATTTTAAGTTAACTAAATTTTAAATAATAATATAACTAATTCGAGAAAGTTCTATAAATAATAATATTGATGATGAATTAACTAAATGTGTAAAAAGTAACTAGTTTTTATTTTAATAATAATGTAATTAAGTTAATCGAGTTTTAATAGTAATAATAAATTAACAAACTTAATCAAGTTAAAAAGATAATTAAGTTTTCAAAAATTAGACAATTTTATAAGATTAAATTCATTTAAATTATATATATTTTATAAATGATTATAGTATAACCAATTTAACAAAGTTTTGCATAGAAGTGTAAGATCGTTTGACTATATGTTGTGCTTATACTTGTGCAGGCTTTAGACTTCCGAAAAGAGCAACGTCGGACTTTTATGGTGCTAGCTTTCACTGGTGCATACAACAAGGAATCATGAACATGACTTCAATTGTTATCTGTATTATGACATTAGTTAGTACTTGTTGTGTAAACATTTTTATGAATGCTTGTGGTATGTGGACTTGCTCATTTTGTCAAACAATTAGTATCTAAATGATCATGGATAATACTCATGTTACCAACACGTTCTCAATTATTTGAGTATGATGATTATACGATTCGTTGATTGTTGGTTTGAATATGGTAATTATCTGATTGTTGCAGATTTTAATTTGACTATTACAAATTTAGTTGTTGGAAATGATACGAGCCATTAAGAGTATGTAGTAGCATTTAAAATATGCTATAAAACAATCAACATGTTTTAGTAGCGTTCAAGAAATGCTACAGAAACAAATGTAATACCATTTGAATTTTTAGTGGCAAAAAATAAATGTAACAAAAAGTTTTTAGTTGCACAAAATAAACGCTACAGTAAAGTAAAAATTGACCTACGTACAAACCTTCAGTAGCGTTTGAAAAACGCAACTATACAGAAGAATTGGTAGCGTTTATTAAAACGCAACCAAAAAATAAGACTTTTAGTTGCGGGACCTTTAGTAGCATTCTTTAAAACGCTACCAAAATGTTTTGGTAGCGTTTTTCAAATGCTACTAAAGGACTTTTCAGGTGCAGTGAATTTATCCTATAAATACCCATGTATTCTCATTGTAAACTTCATTCAAGAATTGAGAGTTATTTCTTTTCTATACTCCTTTTGGGTTTAGTAAATTTGTGTTGTCTATTCAATTAGATTTGATAGAGCATAATTTGCTATTGCAATTTACTTTTCTCATTAGTGATTGACCGTCTGATTAAGTTCAATGGTAATCCTAATTTTACTTTCTGTTTGTTATTTTTATTCTACAATTTTAATTTCTTCATTTTTTTATGCTTTCCTAGGTAGTATTGAATTTAATATATATTTGATTAGATTCAAATCTATAGTGAATTCAATTGTAGTTTACTTGCTCTTCCTGTTTCAATTGATGATTGTGATTTGGTCATCTGTTCAATTAGATTTGTTTTGAACCAAATTGCAATTTCAATTTTTATTGTTTTCAAACCAAAATCTCCAAATTTTGTCTGACTCGCCCACACCCACGAGATTGTATAAATAATAAATTTTAATTTTTCTCCCTATGTTAGACCTTCATGCTACACACATGTGCACTTGCAGAAATTGTTTCATTATTTGCACTTTTTTAGTCCATAGAAAAGTGTTAAACAAGTTTTTGGCCTCGTTTCTGGGGATGTAACAATTAAATTTTGTTATTTATTTAATTTCTGATTCGAGTTAGTTTTTATTTTGTTTGTTAAATAAAATCTTGATTGGTGATTTGGTACATAGTGATACTATGATCTCTACACAAGAGGAAAAAACTGCCTTTTTCTTTCCGATTTCTTTCCTTTCTTTATTCTCTTTCCTGTTTTTGATACAGTTAGTTTCTTTTCTTCTTTTTCAAGGTTTCTATTTTGTTTTACAAAGATTCCTTTTCAATTTTATTTTTCTATTCACTTCATCTCTTACCCTCATCATGCTCTACCCTCATCACATATTCACTACACAAGCATGTCGTCCATCAAAATCACCAGCATACAACCACCTTAGTTTCATCCATACTCTCTAACCAAACTTCTTCTCTTTCCTCAAACCATCTGCAATACCCGCATCACAAATCCTAGTCCAACTCCTTTGCATCAACTAAAATCCCCGATCATCACAAACTCCACATTCGACCAAATTCATACAGCAACTACAACTTCACAATACCACCTTCCTACCATCAGCTTTCAACCCCTGTATACCAAGTTCATTCATCTCCCTTCCTATTGTATACCAATATTCGACAATCCTTGTCTAACTTTTCCGCCTTCTAATTTGTGAGTTGCATCGTCAACATCTATCCACGTTCATCATTACACACTTAACACCACTGCTCCCACAATTCACCACCTCACCTCAACCTTTACCGAGCCATAATCCATAAATTATCGTCATCATTGGTTCATGGTCTCCTGCATTGCACTTCCTCAAATTACCACGCCTGGACCTTACCCCTTTTCCAAATAATCCGCAGCGCAACTATCATCCAATCCCACTTCAATCTGAAAACCGTACCATCCATGAACCCCTTTTACCATGTCAACACCCAAACCATCAACAACCTCAACAATTTCCAAACACTACGCCATAGATTGCATACGGCAACACCAGAGAAGTGATGTAAGAAGTGCCAAAAAATGTTGTTATAGGCCAAAAATTGTCGGTGGCAACACTTTATTGGTATTATGTTTTGTCGCGTTGCCTTAGAGTCAAAGGCAACATGTTTGTGACTCTAAGGCAACATCGGTACAGGTGTTGCCAAAGGTACTAAATTTACAAAACTGTGGGGCCCACTAAAATATGCATCCCGGGTTCATGGAATCCTGTTGTGCCACTAAAATCTATAGCCTGGTTCACGGAATCCTGTTGTGGGTCCCACATGCATTAATCTATGGAAACACTTTTATCATCCATTGGAAACACTATGTCATAGCTACAACAACATTTAACATCATATACTACAACATTATATCATAGTCATGCCAATATCATATAACATACTGCAACATAATAGCAATTAACATCTGAAATTAATAAAAAACTTTTCGTTTCAATTAATTAACCTGTAACACAAATATTACTTAGTCAACTACAAAATAACAAAACATAGACAATAAATTCAATTTTACAGAGTACTTACAAACACAGCCAGTACTAAGTTCATGTTTACATCAAACTAAAACAGTTTCAAAATATAGCGCGTCCAGTGCCCCAGCTGCCTCCAGTACCTTTAGTGCCTTCAGTAACAAGTTCTTGAACAACTTCATCACTTCCTCCTTCACCTGCAAAATAAAGCAGCTTAAAAAGTCATGCATTTTAGCAAAGCCTTTAGAACAACTAATGCGTTTTAGCACAAACAAATTCGGGCATGCCTCAGTTACAAACTGATGCAATGCCTCGTTTACATTGCAACACAAAATGAGAGGCACGCATTTGCATTTCAGCACAAACTATAACCATACTATAACTGAGTTGCATTTTAGCACAAAGACATTTAAGCACAATATATGGCCTGCATACCTCAGTTGCATAACTGCCTGATTGAAGAGACATGCCACGACTCGTTCAAGTACAAACTCAACCATTGTTTCAATTACGAACTGACACGATCATTGCTGATTGAAGAGAAAATAAAATTCTTAAAATTCTGTGGTTTATTACTGAAGCATCAGTCTTGTACACGATCAGTTATATTTTCACATTTCCTAAAATTTATGTGAAGGCACGATCATCACACTACGCCATAGCAAGCAGCAAAGCACTTAACAAAATAATATAAGAATTAGACTGATGCTTCAGCAAGTGGAAATCGTAAGAATTATGTAGTTCATTACTAGCAAACCATAAAATTAAGCAAAAATACATACCGGTAGTGTGTGTCTGTTCTCCGATTTGCAGAATATGTAAGGGCCTTGGACTGCAAAAACATGAAGTAAAGATGTTTATCTGCCTTATTTGCTTGATTTGAACGTGATAAAACATAAAATTATACCTAAATTTTTTCATCTTCCCAAAATATCAAGAGTACTTTGAAATCCTCAACTGGATTTTTGTCTAGCCTACACAAAATGGAGGAATTAATGTTAGAATGACATCAACTAGAAAAGGAAGCCACGAATATGATACATCAGTAACTTGTAAAATAAAACATCACTTCACTAAAATGTAATCAAGGCAGAAACAACATTTTCTTACTTAAATTGTGTAGAACAGTTTCTTGAATAAATACGACAGTGATACACATAAATTAAGAAGCATTGTCTTTCACTTTACTAGGTGAAAGGCAGATTCGTCTTATTGGGACATTATCTCTACACCAACGAACATCAAAATATCGATTTCCCATTCCATAAGCAGGCTGGATATCATTCAAATCTTCATTTTCATTTACTCTTTCGTTTTCACACCAATCGCTTGGCAATTTCTTGATAACATTGTGGCACATCTTATCAATTGAATCTTCTATATAAAACACCTATTGTACTTGTGAAGCCATAACATAAGGATCAGATTTCTAGCACAATCGATTAAAATTGACACGGATCAGCCCATATAAATCTTTCTCTTCTTGGTACCAACAACACTTAAATAAAATCACACTAAATTCTCCCAAATAATCTAGTTCTAATATTTTTTTCAATTGATCCATAGTAATTAACTTCACCAACCAATAGATTTTGATCTTTCGAACATGCAAAGCTAATAATCAAGGCTGTCAAAAATACACTGCTAGATTTTGATTCTATGTAGGCATTTTAAAGAATAAAGTCTGACAATGAAACTTAATTGCGAAAATTTAGTACACTCGGGATATAGTGGTTGCTTCCTCTCTTCAATACGTTGATGAAATTTTCTAGCATCGACATCTATTTTATTTGATCCATCAGAAGATCCACATTCATTGTTCTACATATTTCCATAAGTACATTGCAACATCTAGTCGAGATTATCTCCAAAATTTATTCCTGCTTCATAATCCATATCGTTATCGCTCCTTTCAGGATCTAAACAAGAAACCTCACAAATCCATTTCACATACAATTCAGATGGACCATTCCAAATCATATGATCGTAGACTACCTCTTGATGGTGCCACTTGTGATTATGACACTTTTTGCAAGGGCATGTAATTTCACCACCTACCGTGAATCTAGAAAGAGTATTTCGAATAAAAAGTTTCAGTCCACTGATGTATTCTTTACTGAACTTAGGAAGTTCCGCCCATAGTTTTTCCTCATCGTTCATCACTAATTGACAAACAAATAACATAAACAAATATCATTTAGCCATGACTATAAGGACAAAGACAAACACGATAATAAAATCGGGAATATGATTTCACCTGAACACACAACTAAATCACTAAATTAGGCAATACAACAATAAATCAGAAAAAAATTGAAATATACATTGAGTGCTACCTTAAGCAGCAGATTAAATCGAAGCTCTAACTGAAATTTGAAACCCAAACGAACCCCAATTGAAACACTGAAGCCCTAATTGAACTTGAACTCGAACTTGCCCTAATCGAACCCCAATTAAGCCTTAATTGAACCTGAGAGTGAGTGTTTGAGAGGTTGAGCGGCGGAGTATTTTGTTTGAGAGTGAGTGTTTGAGATGTTGAGTGAATATTTTGTTAAGTGTTTTGCTGAATTTTTTTTGTTTCCCGCCTTAAACATTATTTCTCGCGGATCGCTAACGTGGATCGTTGGATCGTGTTGACGCGGATTGATAATTTTATTCACCCAGCTACTGCAACACATGGTGATATCTACGCTAACACATTGAAATGTGAATTGCAATAGACAAAAAATAGCAAAGATATGGCAACATTGTAGCTTAGCAACACCATGGATTTTCAGTTCAGTAGGCCATCTATGGCGTAGTGAAATAAAAATCGAACAAACTCGAAGAAACGAAGACAATTCAAGTCTCGAATCCCAAATCCGGAACCCTATTTGAACCCAACAAATCATAAGCCAAACCCAAACTATAGACTCTAACTCAATTTCATAGAAGAAAAAAATAGAGAGAAGAGGGAGCTTGGATTTCGTTGTTTTGTTTTGCTGATTTTTTTTTCTTTCTATTTTTGGGTTCTCGAGCAGGAGGTTGTGGGGAATATTTCGTTGGCTGAAGGGTTTCTTTATAGGAGGAACGTATTGGCATATTGCTGAAAAAAGGGGCGATTTCCTTTTCTTTTGGATTTGAGTATTTTTTGGGATTTCGGAAAAATAACTACGCGTGTTGTTTTTGCTAAGTTTCGATTGATTTTGTTTGTATTGTTTGTGATTTGTTCGGCTATTGGTTAAAAAAAATAGATTGCTTAGAGCTCCCTATGGGTTGTGATCCATGGACATAAAGTCTTTTTATTTAATTTTTATTATGGTTTGGTGGTATGAATTTTGTGTTTGTTTCTTTTCGGTAAGGTTATTTGTATGAGTCATTCCTTATAAGAGTTTGTTCTACTTTCTCGATCTTTCCTTTCAATTTACAGTATCTTGTGTTTAGTGCTTGGTTTCCTTTCCTTTATCTTCTTTCAAAATGGGAAAAAATATATTTCACCAAAGGAAAGAGAAATACCAAAATGAGAAAGAATTCAAGTAATTGAACAAGGATTCATATATCAATCGATTTGCAAACAATTGAATTGAATTGCCAGTGTTACTCGACTGCTCTGATTGTACAACCATACCCCACTATAAAAATTTCTAAACTCTATAGGTGTTGCAGCTGCTTAAAAGTATAGAAAATACTTATAAAAAAATTCTGCAAGGGCAGTGGATTGCTTGCGCAGTTATAATTGTCTGATTGTTGTGTGCCTGAAATTTCTGAATCAGCTTAATTACGAGCAAAATTTCCATAACTAAAGTCATTGCCCTCGTCATTTTTCAATTATAAAACTTGATTAGATGTTGCAAAATATTTAACTATAAGAGTGTATTTTGTGAAATTGATTCTCTCAAGGGTTTGATTGCGGATATATATTAGTTTAATTTGTTGAACTTCTAGCAAAAGAGGTTGAATGCTACCTGTAAAACATTGGTCATATCCCTTAGTATTTATACAAACACAGGTCATATCTCTTAGTATTTATACTATACGTGAACGGCCATAAGACCCTATTTTCCCTTCAAATCGAGATTATCAAATAAAAAAATCCTTTAGTACGTTATTTATTTTTATTATGAGCTATTTGTTCATTCCTAAGCCTAGGATCTCCTTTGATTGCATTTGATAACAATGAGTGAAAAAAGTGTTAGCCACCATAATTCTCCTAGGGGTTCTCAAATAAATCAGAACTTTTCAAATGGGGTGAATCACAACTGAGTAAATCAAAATTCTCCGAATCTCAACGTCGAAATAGATATATATGGATAGATACTTATCACTTCGAGATTGATGTTACCCAACTAGGACTATTCAACCTTCTGTTGTAGTATTTCCACCAGTTGGAGAAAATTTTGAGCTTAAACATTCTTTCATTTAAGGGGTACCAAAATTTACTAGTTCTAAAAATATTTATGAATTTTTAAGTGAATTTGAATTGTATGCATCCGCAGTTAAACTGCAATAATTGTCTAATGATCAATTAAGCTAAGGCTAATTCCATTCACATTACTTGAAAGGGCTTAAAGATGGCTAAATTCTCATCTAAAACATTCCATAAGAAGTTGGGATGAATTTATCACTATATTCTTGAAAAAGTTTTTCCAATTTCATAAAATTCTAAAAATCTAAATTGAAAGAGATCAGTTCTCTTGAAACGAAGGGGAACTTTTTCCAAATAATTTGAGAGATTCAACCAACTAATGTATAATTGTCCTCATCATGCAATTCCAAAACAACACTTATGTCAAATTGAATATGAAGGGCTAAATTATCAGACTAGAACACAACTAGAATTAATGTATAGAGGAGAATTTATGTCTAAAACGCCTGATGAAGCTTAGGAATTCTTAAAGGATTATTCTGAAAAGGGTATACAATGGGAGTCACTTCGTGTTCCCATCCGTGCTTCTACTAGAGGAGTGCATATCGTGGATCCAAATCAATTTCCCTTAGAAACTCAAAATCCTTAAATCATAGAGGACAACCCCATTACTACCCTCAAGATCAAGTCAATGTCATAGCTCAAAATAGTCCTTACTCATCCACGTATAACCTTAGTTGGAGAAATCATCCAAATTTCTCATGGTCTAATCTTAACAATATTGAAAATAGATCTCACATGATACCAAATTCGAATTACCATGCCTCATTTACTTCTAGTCCTCAAACTTCTCAAGTTTCACCTCAATCCAAGCCTTCGAGTCAACCATTAAGGCATTCTAACTTTCAATTATTAACACGGTCTCCTCAAACTTCTCGAGAAATTTTTTGATTAGAGAAACAAATAAATAATCAAGATGCTAAGATCGAACAAATGATGAACATAATGGAGTTAATAAAAAGTAATGAGAAAGGAAAACTACCTAGTCAACCCAAGTTGAATCCAAAATATAACTCTCATACTGTGGATTCTTGTGAGGATGAAAACTATTATTCGGTTAACGTTGTCATTACCATCAGGTCCGGAAAAACAATTGACAATAATGTTGGCAATCCTGACAATCATTTGATTCCGACTCCAATTGAAAAGCGTGACCCTCTTGCGATAGCAACCAAGGCTAACTCTTTAAAACCTTCATCTTCTCCGAATGTTGGAATTCCCAACATTTCTTCTTTTAATGTCAGCAATTTTGACAACATCTCTTCTTCTAATGTTGGCAATCCCAACAAATCATCTTATATACCTTTACCTCCTTCATTTTTCATATCGAAATCTTCTTCCTCAAACGATCAAAATTCTGAAAGGGTATATAAACCAGTTGCTCCTTATCTTCATAGACTTAACAATAAGAAAAAGGATGCAAATTTAGTAATGTGAAATCTTCAAACAAGTTCGTGTCAATATTCCACTCTCAGACACCATCGAACAAATTCCTCAATATCCTAAGTGTCTCAAAGAGCTATGCAATCGAAAATGAGCCACTAATGTTCCTAAAACTGCTTTCTTGACTGCGAATACTAGCTCTGTTTTCTCAAATCCTTCACCAATCAAGTATAATTAAGGACCCCGATTTCCCTATAACCGGTTGCAAAATAGGAAATACTCACATCATTTATTCCTACTTGATCTTGGTGCAAGTGTCAATCTTTTTCCCTGCACTATTTATCGTCAATGAAGACTAGGGGGATTGAAACCACAAACATCACAATTCAACTAGCCGATCGATTTGTTAAAATACCATTGGATATAATTGAAGATGTTTTGATTCAAACTGAATAATTCTATTTCCCTGTGGATTTCATAGTTGTTGAAACCAAGCCTGTTTCGAATCCCAATAGTCAAATTCCATTGATTTTGGGTCGTCCCTTCTTATCCACCTCAAATGCTATCATAAACTGTAGGAGCGACCAACTTCGACTATCGTTTGGGTACTTAACCATTGAATTGAATATTTTTCCTTAGCTAAAAGATTCTGAAATAGGACAAATCGACATGATAGAAACATTTATAGGTGACACGTTTAGTTTATCTCCTCAGAAAGCTTCACTTTCCTCAATAGACGTGTCCACTATGTCCTTTGAAGAACAATTTGAATATGAGCTTAAATTTTTAAATGACAAGAATGATTCTAGGGAATGCCTTGAAGAGAATTGTAGTTCCATTTCATCGAAAGTAATTATTGTTCGACATTCAACTTTATGGGATTATGATAATCGTTCTCTTAACAGTATAATCCTTTGGCACGACAAAATTTTCACAAGAAAGATTTTGATTTCAGAATTCACTGAGATGGTTGTTGTACCTCACAAATAAAATAAATCATCATGCATCATTTTCGATATAGGCAGGTGTGAAGGGAAAAGGAAACATCGTTTTTCTCAAAACATTAACCATCTTCGTAAATCTCATTTTGCATATGAATGGCATTTGCATATAATTACTAAATTGCATTTCATGTTACAAATCATTATGCATTTAATCCATCTTTGGGACTTATCTTACACATTTAGAAAATGTGTTTATAGTGTGGACACTGTTTTGACCAAGTGTGATGGGAGTCTGCATTGCATTCTTTAAAAATACTTTTTTATTTTCATTTTCATGCATTTAGATAAGACTATCATCATTTTAAGTTGTAGTAATATGCCATTTTTTAAAATACGACTTATTTTAGATTGGTACAACGAAGCAAGTTAAAAAAAATGGTCAGTTGATAGTAATTATTTTCCTCTCAACTAAGATCGAATAAGAAATATATTAAAAAGTTGAATTACGAGCGATAATAGTGTAACCGGTACATAGGTAGATTCTTAGGCGATGGCCATGAAGTCTATTCTAAATTGTAGTCTTTGTTTAATGAGTAGAGGACTTAAAGTACATGTATTGGTTTTTTGAGTCTTTATAACTAAGTTGAGTTAAGTTGAATTCGCTTAACTCTCTCTTCTTCTTATGTTCAACAATAATAGTAATCCAAGGGTATTCATCATTACCAGTAAATCTAGCGTTGCTGTGCAAACCCGCCAAGCTTTTTCCCAGCTCTCACGAAAGCCCGCAAGACAGTGCATGAGTGGTCTACCTTGGTCTCATTTTATGAGTTGGACACCTAAGGATTACGGACATCTTGTTGACAAAGTCAACGTCGATCTGCATAATCTGCCAAGCTTTATCCTAAAGTCTTACGTAAGCCCGCGAGGCGGTGCATGGATGGTATACCTTGGTCTTTCAGTTAGGTGTGTGTAATTAGTTATAAATTTTAATTTTCATAGCGAGATAGAGAATAAGCAATCGATGCCTAGCACTTCTTGAATTATTGATTTGACTAGCCACACACAAGGAAATAACAATACCACTTTGCAAACAGTGACAAGCAAACTAAGAATTTATTTCATGGTTGTACTATGTTGTCAACCAAACCAACTGGCCAAATTAGAATTTAACGTATGAAAACTTGAATTATGCTGAAAATTTTTGACGAGTTAAGGAACCAAAATTTTCTATAAATTAATTTCGAATTGCATACTGCTGTGTTGCAACTTTTCTAAAAAAAAAAGTAACGTTTTCATTTGCATATGTCTGTTACATTATGTAGTTGCATTAGAACCATAACATATTGCATTTGGATTTTGTGGGTAGTACCCGCTGAAAACCCTCACGTGACACCACTCGTCCTACTTGAGACACCTAGAGGTTTAACGGCTTGTTGTATACGCTCGATGCAATCGTGGTTCCTACGAAAGTGTGACCTACCTAATTTAGTTTTGCATTTATGTTTTACTCGAGGATGAGTAAAAGATAAGTGTGGGAGTATTTGATAAATATGAAAATGTGTTTATTTTATGCTCTTATATTTTATCTTTTGTGTATAAATAAATATTACTTGGGTATTATTTTTTCACTTTTACATATATGCTGACTAAGCCATATGCAGTCAAAAAAATAGAAAATAGAGATCAAATGGCTCTGTGTGTGTGTGTGTATATATATGTATATATATACGAAGACTTGCATATGAAGATCTCAAATAAAATTGCTTTTTGGACAAGAGAATAATTGGTAGAAAGAATATTCATATCACGAATCAAGGAAGACTTGTCAAGGAAGCAAGAGGAAAAGAGGAAAGACCCAAACTTACCAGATTTAAATAAGGCCCATTTGCGACTGTATTAGGGTTTAGGTTGGTTAATATATCCTATAAATACCCATGTATTCTCATTGTAAACTTCATCCAAGAATTGTGAGTTCTTTCTTTTCTTTTCTATACTTCTCTTGGTTTAGTAAATTTGTGTTGTCCATTCAATTAGATTTGATAGAGCATAATTTGCTATTGCAATTTACTTTTCTCATTAGTGATTGACTGTTTGATTAGATTCAATGATAATCCTAATTTTATTTTCTGTTTGTTATTTCTATTCTGTAATTTTAATTTCTGCATTGTTTTCTGTTTTCTAAGTAGTATTAAATTTAATATAGATTTGATTAGATTCGAATCTGTAGTGAAATCAATAGTAATTTACTTGCTCTTCCTATTTCAATTGATAATTGTGATTTGGTCGTCGGTTCAATTAGTTTTGTTCTTAACCAAACTGCAATTTCAGTTGTTTATTGTTTCCAAATCAAGATCTTTAAATTCCGTCTAACTCCCCCACGAGATTACATAAATAATAAATTTTAATTTTCCTCTCTGTGCTGGACTTGCTTACTACGCACTTGGGCGCTTGTAGTAATTATCTCATTATTTGTGCTTTTCTAATCCATAAAAAATGTCAAACAACCCTCCACACTTAAGTAGTGAATGTGTCACCATTACCAGTGTCGATGGTCATTACTATTATTTTCAAAAATAAGATAATGAACTCTTTTGAAATCCTATGCTCTAATACCAATTGTGGGTGCAACTGAAGTGGATCTTAAGGCAAACCTAACACAAGAACGGGTGAATAGTGTTTGTGGATTTTATATAAATCTTTTTGAATTACTTTAGTTATAACCATATAGATGCAAACTATCGCAGTTTAATCACAGAAATCACAGAAGATAAAACATAATCAAAAAGAAATAAAAATAGTAAAGGAAAGAACCACCGGACTTTATACTGGTTCGAAGTTACCCTACATCTAGTCTCGCACCAGTGCCTGAACAGATTTTTGTTATCTTCAAAATCTTTTACACTCTTTGACTCCAAGGCTTCAAGGAGACACCCATTAGAATTTCTTCCTCTAGGCATAACAGTCATGTATTTCTGGGCTAACAAGACAAATCCAATTGCTTTCTGGTTAATCAAACCCAATTTGATTTACAAGCTAGCAGGTCACACCATTTAAAGTATATTTGAGTGGATTTTATAATGGAATGTAGACGTGATCTTGAATTCTTGATTTCAATAACCCTATAACTCTGATTTGGACTTTGATCTTGAGAGAGTACGGAGAGGATGATAGAGAATCAAAAACTAAGTAGAAATAGTTTGATTTACCTTAAAATTTGGGTGAATATGTATAATTTTATTAAGAAATGATGGAGAATAAAAAAGGGAAGTAAAAGATGAATTGCTTTGAAAATTTTGATTTGTAAATTGTTTTGAAAATATAAAACTAAACAGTTATGAAGTTTCATAAAACAAAGTTTATTTCCCTGTCAATAGCGATAGAGACCATCCCCCCTTTCTTCCATGAATCTTCCCCATACCCTCCATTCTCGCGTTTTCTTTTCGAGTACTCCTAGTTGCACCCATTCTCTGCTCTTCGACCTCCTCACTTCTCTCTGCTTTCATCAGCGTGGTATTTTTTAAGCTTCGACCCCTTTTTGGGCCTCAACCAGACATGATTTTCTTGCCAAGACCTTACCCTGTGAATGAATCTTTTAATCTATCCCAAAGTAAACTTCCTTTACCTTTCTCTTCTTCGACACACGGTGTGCCTCTATGCCATTCTTCTGACCGTCTTCTGATGAGTGCTTGCTACTCCTCACTACCCCTCTATGTTTTGTTTCTGAGGTTTCCAGATCTGTTAATCACTGTACAAATGTTGATCGTGACTTTTTCATTGATTTGGATCGGAGTCTCTTCGACGAGCTACTGAGTTGGTTAGTGTTTTCTGATAAGCTCTTTTCCTGACTGTAGTGTGTATGGTTGGGCTGTGGTATGTAAGAGTTGGTATACTATTTTGAGCAGTGGTTGTAAGCGTTTTTCGATTTGTGTTGTGAGGCGTTTTGGTTGTGAGTCAGTGTCTGTTTTTGCTGGAAATTTTTGTTTGACCAGGGGTGTTTCAGTTCTTGTTTTACTTGGTTTGCTTGAATTTTCACTTGGTTAGTTGGATTGACATGTTAATGGTAATGTTGTTTCTTAAGTTGCTGAGCATTTTGCGGTTCATGCTTCACCTCCTCGGCCATTGCCTCGGGAATAAAGGAGTTTCAGCCTCATGTTGACATGTATTGCTGTTTATGCTCTTTTCAAGCTGTGCAGTGCCCAATCTATTTTGCTCCAAGTCTTGCAATGCTTTTTAATGTCACTTTAGGGGAGGTTCAGTGGTATGTTTATGCTCGATGATCTGCTACTTGTTAAAGGTTTCATGTGTAATGTTTCCTGTTACTTCTTCACTGGTTTGGTTTGTGTGATCAGATGTGGGGTCTTTCAGGAAGATGATGTACCTTTTGGCACACTGCAATATGTGAGGAGTTTTTGTGATACGAAAGGGGATGTCTCTTTTGTGTGTTCTAACGTTGTTCGGTCATGTTGTGCTAGGAGATGCCTATGATATGAAAGGTGGTGCAGTCCTATGTATGGTGTTGTCCTTGCCTGTGCTATGATATATTTCATATTTTTAGGATGTAATTTATGTGGCTTTTATCTACAAATGTCATCTGACTCCCTGCGTGTAGTAGGGAATTTATATGTAATTGAGTAGTCTAGTCATTTTGACTAGCTCCAATACTGTTAGCTAGCTAAGTTGCAGTGGACGAACCACTTTAAAATTGGGTAATTGTTGACGGTCTACCTTAAAAACCAATAATAGTAGTTAGACAATATGTCCTTCTCCTGTAATAATTTATGTATTAGTTGATATAATAAAAAGAGTTACGGCCCACTTTAAAAAATGGGCCGCCTTGCCTAAAAAAAATTATATGGTTAAGCCTAAATTTTTTAGAAACTATTATACACATTAAAAGAAAATTTTAAATATAAAAATACTTAAGGAAAAATATTAAAATAATTTTAAACAAATTAAACTTAAATTTGTATTAAATAATCAAAATCAATATATAAAGTAAATTTATATCTAAAGCTAAATACTCAAAACAATAAGGATTAAAATAGTAATATATAATCCAAATAATAAAATTAATAGAACTATAAACATATCAAATATAAAATATAATAAAAATTAAAATAGTAAGTATAATATCAAATATAATCGAAATAGATTTGATACTTAGAATATCAAATTCAAATCTTAAAAAAAAATACAAAATATATACTTTGAAAACTTTGTTTTGGAAACCATTTGTCATCTGACTCATATAACTTTGATAATACTTCTCCAACTCATATAACTTTGTCAACTTCTTCCACATGTACGTCTTCTTCTTCCTCCTCTTCTTTATCGTCTTCGATAGGATCATGAATATGAATGTTGGAAGAATCATCTTCAATAACGATGGGGTCGAAATGATTATCCATTATGAGTTTTTGTAGATCCTTAAGGATTTCCCTTGTTTTCTTGTTCTTTGGCCATGCGGAGTTGCATTACTGTATTCACCATGCAGGCAATTTAGCAACTCCCTAATGCGGAAAATTAGCAACGACATAAAGCCATTGCGAAATAGTAACCAGTTTTGACCATTGCAGAGTTGTTCAGTATGGCTCCTGGCCATTCTAAATTTTAGAACGGATATAATCCGTCCTAAAATACAGTATGTAATCCATTACACCCCCTTACCAACATAATACGCTTTCATTCTCCTTACACCGAAAAACAAAAACAAAAAAAAGGCTTCCATGCAGTAGATCTGGCCATTAAGATCGAAGACACTTGCCTCTCTTGATCGGAAATCGAAGACGCTTGCCTTTACTGTTCATCTCGTGTTCGACCGTCATCAGCCATCGACCATCGTTAGGTAATCCATTCAAATCGTTCCGAGATCTTTAGGTTTTATGAAATTTTGTTATTCAGGCCATAATCGGTTCAAGTTTTCCTAGATCTATGGACTATTTATCTTGATTTCTGCTATATAAATTTTACATTTTTTTTGCAATATTTTAGGTTTGTGATTTTTACTACTTGATTATATTATACCATCATGCTTATGAATTAAGATGTTATCAATCAATAAAAATTGTTACTGGGATTCTGATATATGTGCTTTTGTGTGATGTTTGGAATCGATTCTTGAGTTTTATGCCTGCCTATTAGAAACCCGTACTCAAATTTATATATGTGTTTATAAACTAGTCTCTAAAATTAGAAAGCTATAATGGCATTTAAGTGCATCCCTGATTTGCTGTGACTTCCTATCTGTTGTATTGGATCTTTGTTCAGACCCAATTCTCTATGCCATGCTTTGTTCGCCTATGTTTGCATATGTACCTACCGCCTTGAGTGTACTGATGAGTATTGTAACAACCCGCATTTTTCGATAACGTGTTAAGACGAGAATCAAGGCAGAAATTAAAATTAAATTCTGAATCAAGTAAAACGAGCTATGCCATTGCGTTCGTCTCGGAAAAATACGCGAAATAGAGTCCGAAATTTCGTAAATCGGAATCCGTATGAAGAAGATATGGACGAACGAAGTTAGGCAGAAAAACCGAAAACAAGCCAGAATGCACTGGCGCACTTGTGAAGTGCGCCAGCACAAAAATACACTGGCGCACTTGGGAAGTGCGCCCGTGTCGAGCCAGAAACCTGCACAGCCTTCTGGCTTGACCCTGGCTGGCCTGGTGCACCTGTTTTGCCCTTGGTCTTGTTTTGGAGGCTTGTGACGATTTTTGAGGGCTGGGATCTATCCTAGGGTTAATCTAACGGCCTAAACTACCCCTAATCTCTATAAAAAGACCCCTAACCTAGCCTAAACCCTCATTAATTGATCCTACAACTAAACTATGCCAAAATTTCTAGTGATCATGGCCTCCACTCAAAACCCTAGCCTCCATCCTCTTGCCAAAATGCTATCTTCATTTCTATGAGAGGTTTCATGATCATGTGAGTACTAGAGAGTCCCTATGTTAGTATGAGAGCTTCTCAAGTTGATTTCAAGGCTAAAGCTTTGACCTTTGTTCATCAAGATGGGGTTTTTATTAATTTGGAGCTTTCACCTTTGGGTTTTTGAATGATGGCATGCATAGGCTTTGTCTCAATCTTTAGTTTAATCGACTTGTGCCTTCATAGCAATGTAAGCCCTTTCCCTACTATTAGATATTAACTATGAAGTTAAATGTTCATGTTGCAAGTTTGGGTTTGATCATTGAGAATGATACATGCTATCATGTCATGCAAGTTATGAAGTCATTATCTTGATCTTGTGAGCTAAAAGCTACAACCTTTGTGTTGAAATGTTGCATTATGCAACATGAGAACCTTCATAACTTTTATGTCAACTTGCATATGAAGTCATAACCCTTATATGATGATATATGCGAGTCACTAGTCATCATTCCATGTCTTTTGTCACCATGATACGCTTATGTGCCAAGTTTGGGTTTATGCATGTTTTTGAGGCTTAAGAATGTAACATGCAAGTTAATGAACACATTTGTGCCTCATTTGCCACCATGATTAACTTGTGGCTTAATATCCACTTTTTTCATGCCTTTGACAAGTTCCTTCTTTGAATCCATTATGCGAGTTTAAAAGCGTTGGGGTCACATTATGGGAAAACATAATGACATGAACATGATTTGGGTAAATGGGTATAAACATGACAATATGTAACGTTAAATATGACATGTGTTTATAATTGAAAACATGACTTGAAATATAACATGGAAGTTGACATGTAAGTATGCTTGAAAACATAAGCTTGGGAATTTACCTATTAACTTAGGTCTACCCTTTGGGAATTTACCTATTAAGTTAGGTCTACCCAAATGCTTGAAAACTTGTAACATGTTTTGGAAACATGATGGACGTGACACTTAGATAATATAAGTGTGGCCAACTCGAGGTTGGGTTGAGTTTGCAACGTAAAACTACCCGGAACCGACCGGCCTAACTAGTAGTTGCAAACAATAGGACCCAATGTGAGAAGTTGGTCATGTTGTGCTTAAACCCAAGGTTAGACCAAGTTGTGGTGTAAAGCTACCCGGAACCGACCGGCTTAACTAGTAACCGCAACAAAGTCTAATGTGAGAGGTTGAGGTGCATTAAGTAATTAATGCCACATGATAGGGTTAAGATAATTTGATTAATGACGCTTAACCAAATATGACATGGACAAATGGGTTAAGTAAATGGATTAGGCTAATGATACTTAACAAAACATGACAAGGTTGGGTAGGTTAAGTAATTTGATTTGCCTAATGACACTTAACCATTTTTATACGATTAGTGGATGGGGTTAAGTTAACCAACACTTAACCAATCCAACACGATAATTTGGGGAAGGTTAAGTAAGTTTTCTTAATGACACTTAACCGAAAAATACAGGTAATGGATGAGATTAGACTCAACTAGTCTAAGCATGAAAATCGGATGGGGTTAAGTTAGCCTAGACTTAATTAATCCCACTTGGTAGTTTAATGGAGTTAAGTTAAACACTTAACTAATCTAACATGATGATTTGAGGTGGTTAAGTGACCTATGCTTAACCAATCTAACTCGTGAATTTATTGAGGTTAAGTTAACTTATACTTAACCAATCTAACGTGAAAACATGATAAGGCTAAGTCACGAATCGCTTGAATACACTTGACCGATTTGACTAAGAAAATTGATAGGGTCAAGTTAATATATACTTAACCAATCTGGAATGATAATTGGACGGGGTTAAGTCGTGAATTGCTTAATATACTTAACTAACGTGAACTTGGTTTGTAGGGTTAAGTCTTGGACTTGGATACTTAGCCAATTTTGACATGATTTGTAGACGGGTTAAGTCATGAACTTAAGTGACACTTAATCCATTATGTAAACCCTAGTTCTGAGGATTAGGTGGATAACCGTAGTTAACAAGGATAACGGGAATAAGGCTAAGTGGTAAACTTTAGTTGAGGAATAACTAAGTAATGATTCTTAGTCAAGGAAATTTAGACCGGTTCATAGATAGATGAGTAACCTGATACGGTAGGTCATCATTTAAGTATACGAGTAGGAGCAAGTATCTGATTTAGATAAAGGCTCCAGCGAACTAGGTGACGAAGCAGCGGCTTCGGGGAACGTGAGGATATTCTTGGTATCCCTCTGTGAGCTGCCAGGTGACTAAACTAGGCTCATGAGAGGTTAAGGTCTGCGTTAGAAGAGCCAAGAGTATGCCTTGGTTGCTATGCGAGTGACCTAAAGACGGGGATGGATAGGGGATAGTCGACGATACACGGTCGTACCCTAGATAGCATTTCGTCAGGCTACCTACCATCTTTGGTCAAGCGTGTACGTACGGAAAGGCAGAGAACACCCAAAAGACCATAATTGCTATCTAATTATGGTGGCGGTTGGGCTAGATTGTGGGTTGGCCAGTAGTGTGTTCTCATACCGGATTTATCCTGTCTTGTCTTTCGCTAGTTGAGGGAGGGGTCGCGTGGGATCATAGCCACGTATAGAAAAACAGACCTTAGCATCTGCATCGGCAGATAAATCGAAAGCTCCCGACCGAGTCCTGTATTTCCTGATTTGCCTTGTGACAGGACTCGGATGGCACGATGTGATACATGTGCATACAGTCATGGAAAAACGATTCACGGTGAATGCGTGGAAAAAAGGGCGCGGTTGACGGTTAGCGTAATTCCTAGTGGCCCTGGGTGGTTGAACCAAAACCGAGATACGAAAACGTGCAATAGGTAAGCATAATCCCTAGTAGTCCTAGGTAGCATAAGTCCTAGTTGTACAAACGATGATTCATGTTGAAAGACCCTAGTTAGGTATAGGGTGACAGCCCAAAACGATCTTAAGGATTATGGAACTATGTTAAAGTAGTATAGAATCTCATGGGAAAGCCCGTATGGTCTACGGCAAGGGACTGAACATTTACATGGAATAAAACATACGAGTTGAGTAACCTATATATGCGACATATTAGGTTGACATGGACCATTACACGACTTTTGAGTATGGGTCATTCATGGTTAACACATGATACGGTGGGGATACTAGTACGGTAGGTGCAGAGCTAAAAGACAGGATAGATACCTTGGGATGTTATACGTGATAGATATCTTGGGGATATTATACTTGATAGGAACCTGGCGATGGGATACCTTGTTTTATCTTGACACCGTAATTTATCATGACACCTTAGTTTATCTGAGTTCAGTAGTTCATCCTGTTATTTTGATTTAGCTTATCTATCTTGTCATCATGCTTATGTTCATCTCAGTTTCTCATGTCAGTTAACTTTACTAGTTTTTATGCTGATAGTAGATAGGGCTTACTCAGTCTTTTTGACTGACCCGTTTTTTTTCGCCTTTTTTCTTCCGTTTCCCCCCCCCCCCAGGTTACAGGGAGGAAATACTGTTGTCTAGTTCGGACTTCTTCTGCTTGAAGGTCATCATGGATGGCTTGGACTTTTCTTGGCTATGGCTACTTTACTGTTTTACTTGGGGAATAATTTATGAAAAAGTCTTTATGCTTCCTTACTATTGCAAGACAGGTTTTGATGTACTCTGATGTAAAAGGCTTTAGACCTTAATTATTAATGTTTATGAAAGTTCGATTTTACTTCCGCTATTTTATATATGTTCTGTCTTGTGATATTTTTGTGCATGTTTACCAATAATGCCCCTCTAAAGCTAGTGCATTCCTTTGCGAGTGACCCTAGCGGAGGCGGGGTTTTACATTTGGTATCAGAGCAGAAGGTTACCAGACTGGGCAAAAGTTTTTAAAGACCTTCTGAAAACTATTTGAAAAACCGTTTACAAAGAAGCCTTTTTCAAGAAAAATTTCTTTTAAAAGAAAAAGGCTATTCCCCAAAGGCCATTAGCACTATCCTTGTTTCCTTAATTGAATCTCTTTTCCTTTCTTTCCTCCATCTGTAGTCACAGTGGTTTTAACTGCGACTAGTCTTTTTTATCTACGAAAGTGCTTTCCATGCGATGGAGGTGGTTCTCGAGAGACCAGTGGCTGCGTTATAAGAAAGGATAGTGAGAAAGAGGATAAAGGATACGAGCTTAAGGATGAGCAACTTTTTGGTATGGCTCAACCCATAACGAAAAAGTATCTTTGGTATGGTGAAACGGGACGGATAGTTAAGTATTGTGGGACAAGGACAAGATCATCGTGAAGATAATTGTATACCCTCACTAGAGTACCTGAGTAGGGGGATAACATCGTTGTTGAAGATCTAGTTATTCTTTTCTATCATCCCGCCAAGACTTTGTTTTGATCCTCGCATCATTTAAGTCCGCTTCGGTAGTTGAGTCTCTGCACCTTAAGTACTAGTGTAATAGAGAATCCCATTTTTGTCTCAAAGTCCTATTGGAGAATCAGTCCATTTATACATGACTTGTTTGGATTTGAGAATGTCTATGCCAAGTGTTGAGTTTGGAAATAATGCTTATGTTTATAAGCCATGGATGGATTCTAGGGATGAAGTGGTTATCCAGTAGGGGATGCCACTCTCGGTTTTGATAGGAGGGTAGTTAGACCTTTTGACTAGCCTTGGTAATACCCTCGAAGTATCGTGTAACCTTTTTGAGGTTCTGTCATGACTAGTTACTTAGAATCCCTTGATGCCTTTATTGGAAATTTGAAGCCCGATCGAGTGGTGTTCGCTGATAAGACGGACGGTTTACTTCATTTATGCATGGGTTATAGAGATCACCCTAGAAAGTGCGCTTGATAACCTGGTTGACATCTGTTTACTTTCAAGAGAAAGTTCTTCTACATGGAATACCTTATAGTATATAAACGAGATCCAAGATTCACTAGTGAATTTTGGAAAGCTTGCATGAGATCATGAGTACGCAGTCATGTTTGCGCCAAGTATTCTAGGAAAAGGATGAGTGCAAGTGGAACGAGAGGCGACGAAGAAATGAGTTCCAGCTCATGTTATGGAAACAGGAAATAAGGAGCTACGAAATCGCGAAGTTAAAAGACGGTCAAGGCACAATGGAATTAAGCTCAAGGAAATACGACTTTGATGGTCAAAGACTAGATACGCGCATAATATCTCTTTTTGGGAGTATATCCTTGATCCCTGTTTCTGTGGAGCTTACTTGTAGGCTATCGTTTGTGGACATCCCCTCGGTCCTATTTTCTGTTACAAACCCCGTAAGGAGTTTGTCCTGTTTATCTTCTCGACCCTGTTTCAGGGAATCCTAGGTAGAACCCTATGGATGTAAACATGTATTTGAAACATGTTATGATTGATATGGTTGCAAGTGGTTGCAAGCGGTTGCTCGTAGATGCGCGAATACACATTAGATACTAGCTCGACTCGGTCACATTTCATATTGCATATGCACGAGTATTTATACTTGTTTATGGATGAAATCGAATGTATTATCATGCGGTTGTTGCATATGAATGAATGATTGTGCACGCATATAGTACCTATATGGCTAGGACTATTTGCATACATGTTGGATTCATGGCACTATACATATTTTGCATTAGAAAGATTATTCAGGCCTGATCATTAGCATTAGCTAAGGAACATGTACACACACGTTTTGCATATATTCATACAGCATTAGAAATCATCTAAGGACAATGGTTGCTTGTGGATGATGTTTTGAGTAGATGGATGATGGATGGTAGGATATGTTCTTCCTAACTTGGAGATTTCGGGGACGAAATCCTAAAAGGTGGGGAGAATGTAACAACCCGCATTTTTCGATAACGTGTTAAGACGAGAATCAAGGCAGAAATTAAAATTAAATTCTGAATCAAGTAAAACGAGCTATGCCATTGCGTTCGTCTCGGAAAAATACGCGAAATAGAGTCCGAAATTTCGCAAATCGGAGTCCGTATGAAGAAGATATGGACGAACGAAGTTAGGCAGAAAAACCGAAAACAAGCCAGAATGCATTGGCGCACTTGTGAAGTGCGCCAGCACAAAAATACACTGGCGCACTTGGGAAGTGCGCCCGTGTCGAGCCAGAAACCTGCACAGCCTTTTGGTTTGACCCTGGCTGGCCTGGTGCACCTGTTTTGGCCCTTGGTCTTGTTTTGGAGGCTTGTGACGATTTTTGAGGGCTGGGATCTATCCTAGGGTTAATCTAACGGCCTAAACTACCCCTAATCTCTATAAAAAGACCCCTAACCTAGCCTAAACCCTCATTAATTGATCCTACAACTAAACTATGCCAAAATTTCTAGTGATCATGGCCTCCACTCAAAACCCTAGCCTCCATCCTCTTGCCAAAATGCTATCTTCATTTCTATGAGAGGTTTCATGATCATGTGAGTACTAGAGAGTCCCTATGTTAGTATGAGAGCTTCTCAAGTTGATTTCAAGGCTAAAGCTTTGACCTTTGTTCATCAAGATGGGGTTTTTATTGATTTGGAGCTTTCACCTTTGGGTTTTTGAATGATGGCATGCATAGGCTTTGTCTCAATCTTTAGTTTAATCGACTTGTGCCTTCATAGCAATGTAAGCCCTTTCCCTACTATTAGATATTAACTATGAAGTTAAATGTTCATGTTGCAAGTTTGGGTTTGATCATTGAGAATGATACATGCTATCATGTCATGCAAGTTATGAAGTCATTATCTTGATCTTGTGAGCTAAAAGCTACAACCTTTGTGTTGAAATGTTGCATTATGCAACATGAGAACCTTCATAACTTTTATGTCAACTTGCATATGAAGTCATAACCCTTATATGATGATATATGCGAGTTACTAGTCATCATTCCATGTCTTTTGTCACCATGATACGCTTATGTGCCAAGTTTGGGTTTATGCATGTTTTTGAGGCTTAAGAATGTAACATGCAAGTTAATGAACACATTTGTGCCTCATTTGCCACCATGATTAACTTGTGGCTTAATATCCACTTTTTTCATGCCTTTGACAAGTTCCTTCTTTGAATCCATTATGCGAGTTTAAAAGCATTGGGGTCACATTATGGGAAAACATAATGACATGAACATGATTTGGGTAAATGGGTATAAACATGACAATATGTAACGTTAAATATGACATGTGTTTATAATTGAAAACATGACTTGAAATATAACATGGAAGTTGACATGTAAGTATGCTTGAAAACATAAGCTTGGGAATTTACCTATTAACTTAGGTCTACCCTTTGGGAATTTACCTATTAAGTTAGGTCTACCCAAATGCTTGAAAACTTGTAACATGTTTTGGAAACATGATGGACGTGACACTTAGATAATATAAGTGTGGCCAACTCGAGGTTGGGTTGAGTTTGCAACGTAAAACTACCCGGAACCGACCGGCCTAACTAGTAGTTGCAAACAATAGGACCCAATGTGAGAAGTTGGTCATGTTGTGCTTAAACCCGAGGTTAGACCAAGTTGTGGTGTAAAGCTACCCGGAACCGACCGGCTTAACTAGTAACCGCAACAAAGTCTAATGTGAGAGGTTGAGGTGCATTAAGTAATTAATGCCACATGATAGGGTTAAGATAATTTGATTAATGACGCTTAACCAAATATGACATGGACAAATGGGTTAAGTAAATGGATTAGGCTAATGATACTTAACAAAACATGACAAGGTTGGGTAGGTTAAGTAATTTGATTTGCCTAATGACACTTAACCATTTTTATACGATTAGTGGACGGGGTTAAGTTAACCAACACTTAACCAATCCAACACGATAATTTGGGGAAGGTTAAGTAAGTTTTCTTAATGACACTTAACTGAAAAATACAGTTAATGGATGAGATTAGACTCAACTGGTCTAAGCATGGAAATCGGATGGGGTTAAGTTAGCCTAGACTTAATTAATCCCACTTGGTAGTTTAATGGAGTTAAGTTAAACACTTAACTAATCTAACATGATGATTTGAGGTGGTTAAGTGACATATGTTTAACCAATCTAACTCGTGAATTTATTGAGGTTAAGTTAACTTATACTTAACCAATCTAACGTGAAAACATGATAAGGCTAAGTCACGAATCGCTTGAATACACTTGACCGATTTGACTAAGAAAATTGATAGGGTCAAGTTAATATATACTTAACTAATCTGGAATGATAATTGGACGGGGTTAAGTCGTGAATTGCTTAATATACTTAACCAACGTGAACATGGTTTGTAGGGTTAAGTCTTGGACTTGGATACTTAGCCAATTTTGACATGATTTGTAGACGGGTTAAGTCATGAACTTAAGTGACACTTAATCCATTATGTAAACCCTAGTTCTGAGGATTAGGTGGATAACCGTAGTTAACAAGGATAACGGGAATAAGGCTAAGTGGTAAACCTTAGTTGAGGAATAACTAAGTAATGATTCCTAGTCAAGGAAATTTAGACCAGTTCATAGATAGATGAGTAACCTGATACGGTAGGTCATCATTTAAGTATACGTGTAGGAGCAAGTATCTGATTTAGATAAAGGCTCCAGCGAACTAGGTGACGAAGCAGCGGCTTCGGGGAACGTGAGGATATTCTTGGTATCCCTCTGTGAGCTTCCAGGTGATTATACTAGGCTCATGAGAGGTAAGGTCTGCGTTAGAAGAGCCAAGAGTATGCCTTTTTTGCTATGCGAGCGACCTAAAGACGGGGATGGATAGGGTATAGTCGACGATACACGGTCGTACCCTAGATAGCATTTCGTCAGGCTACCTACCATCTTTGGTCAAGCGTGTAAGTACGGAAAGGCAGAGAACACCCAAAAGACCATAATTGCTATCTAATTATGGTGGCGGTTGGGCTAGATTGTGGGTTGGCCAGTAGTGTGTTCTCATATAGGATTTATCCTGTCTTGTCTTTCGCTAGTTGAGGGAGGGGTCGCGTGGGACCATAGCCACGTATAGAAAAACAGACCTTAGCATCTGCATCGGCAGATAAATCGAAAGCTCCCGACCGAGTCCTGTATTTCCTGATTTTCCCTGTGACAGGACTCGGATGGCACGATGTGATACATGTGCATACAGTCATGGAAAAACGATTCACGGTGAATGCGTGGGAAAAAGGGCGCGGTTGACGGTTAGCGTAATTCCTAGTGGCCCTGGGTGGTTGAACCAAAACCGAGATACGAAAACGTGCAATAGGTAAGCATAATCCCTAGTAGTCCTAGGTAGCATAAGTCCTAGTTGTAC
Source organism: Allium sativum (assembly GCA_030737875.1). Taxonomy (NCBI): domain Eukaryota; kingdom Viridiplantae; phylum Streptophyta; class Magnoliopsida; order Asparagales; family Amaryllidaceae; genus Allium; species Allium sativum. The sequence goes on along the minus strand of CM060922.1, from coordinate 245,856,898 downwards.
AAACGATGATTCATGTTGAAAGACCCTAGTTAGGTATAGGGTGACAGCCCAAAACGATCTTAAGGATTATGGAACTATGTTAAAGTAGTATAGAATCTCATGGGAAAGCCCGTATGGTCTACGGCAAGGGACTGAACATTTACATGGAATAAAACATACGAGTTGAGTAACCTATATATGCGACATATTAGGTTGACATGGACCATTACACGACTTTTGAGTAAGGGTCATTCATGGTTAACACATGATACGGTGGGGATACTAGTACGGTAGGTGCAGAGCTAAAAGACAGGATATATACCTTGGGATGTTATACGTGATAGATATCTTGGGGATATTATACTTGATAGGAACCTGACGATGGGATGCCTTGTTTTATCTTGACACCGTAATTTATCATGACACCTTAGTTTATCTGAGTTCAGTAGTTCATCCTGTTATTTTGATTTAGCTTATCTATCTTGTCATCATGCTTATGTTCATCTCAGTTTCTCATGTCAGTTAACTTTACTAGTTTTTATGCTGATAGTAGATAGGGCTTACTCAGTCTTTTTGACTGACCCGTTTTGTTTCGCCTCTTTTCTTCCGTTCCCCCCCCCCCAGGTTACAGGGAGGAAATACTGTTGTCTAGTTCGGACTTCTTCTGCTTGAAGGTCATCATGGATGGCTTGGACTTTTCTTGGCTATGGCTACTTTACTGTTTTACTTGGGGAATAATTTATGAAAAAGTCTTTATGCTTCCTTACTATTGCAAGACAGGTTTTGATGTACTCTGATGTAAAAGGCTTTAGACCTTAATTATTAATGTTTATGAAAGTTCGATTTTACTTCCGCTATTTTATATATGTTCTGTCTTGTGATATTTCTGTGCATGTTTACCAATAATGCCCCTCTAAAGCTAGTGCATTCCTTTGCGAGTGACCCTAGCGGAGGCGGGGTGTTACAAGTATCTGTGACTGTACGTTTGATCCATGCTCTGCTAACTATCTAAATTGAGGAGCCAATACCTTTAACCAATCGCTAATATCCTTTTACTTGTTTTCTATCTTTTAATTGCATTACTTTCCTGTGCGTATGCTGAAAGTACACTTGTTTTTAATTGAATCCTTGGAACAAACATATTAGTTAATAAATGTTCCATGTCTTATATATTTAGTTCTAGTTATATATAAAACTTACTAAAGCTCTGCATGTATGGAAAGCCACATATATGTATAAATTATACTTTTTCTAGTTTGGGTCGTTTCATAATTGGCTGTTGATGTTCCACTGCCGTATATTCTGACTTTTTTTTTTGAAACAAAAAATTTGCGGTACATATCATTATTATTGTCATTGTCTTTTATAGTAAAAATAAATAAAATGAAATGAATTGGATTAATTACATGTTTTATATTGTTATTTCTTGGACTTGATCATGATGACAAAAGACAGCTTTGATATTTCACTCGTCGCTGCTCTCGGCATTCGTACCTCTTGTGGACTGTTGAGGAGGAGCTTTTGAATCTTCTAAGTTAGGAGGCGGTTGTCGTGCAAGAGGATGATGGCCTTGATGTGGAAAATTTGAAGGTGGAGAAGACAAATACAATCCATAAATATGAGCCGCTGGATGTTGAATGTACACAGGGTGGTGAGTGAATACCAGTACCCTAAAATTGGCTCTAGGAGACTGCACATTGTAGGGTATATACGGGGAGTAAGGGTATGGCGGCGGACTTGGAACATATGCTGAGGGTGTTTCGTAGAATTAATTGGAATGTTGTGCTGCCATTTGAGGATTATACATGCCGTGTTTGATACTGTTGGTATCCATAATCACTTGGGTATGCCATTTACGCAAAGGAGTGGGGTAGTACACTTGAGGTCGAAAAGGAGGCAATATGAGCTGGTAGTCTAGCATACGGTGGACCTGTAACATGTGATGGGCCTTGCTCAATGCCTTCTTCATGATTTCTATCTGGAAGAGATGGTCGTGGTTGGGCCATAGATGCTATATTGCAGTTGGCTCGCGTCCCATATATGTATGGGTTTTGGGTCTGAAATAGCTCGCTTAGCAGATTCAGGATCATGAAATGTCACCGAATTCATTTTCCTTTCCTCATCCTCATCTAAATTTAGCAATTTTCCATGTCCGTTTGGGAATTTTAAGGTTTTTCTAACCCGATCCTCGTCGATTTCAAAGTAAAAACTGGATTATATATATATATATATATATATATAATGATGCATTATTTAGAGAGGAATTTGAATGGAAAACTGGGAGAAAATTGGAGGGTTCCCCTCTTGGGTGTTCCATCAATTTATAGCTTTGTTTATCCTTTTAGTATTTGAAATGAGTCCTACTGTATACATTGCAATAGCTAGCATCATGTATTCAGTTTTAAATTTGTAATAACATCATTTTTGTCTATTTCGCTATTATCTAATATAAAATAAAATAAAAACGATTGGCGATTAGAAGATTCGCTATTATCTAATGATTCGCTATTATGTGATGTATCATTTTAAATATGTGTACATTGCAAAATGATTCGCTGTTATCTAATGTATTCAGTTTTAAAAATGATTATCGAATAACATCAGTTTTATATGTATTCAAATGTAATATGAAAAATTCATAGTAATGTGTAGTAATGATATAACAAACAGAAATGCAATTTACACCAAACTTTGTTCAAAACCGACAATGTAAAAATCTGTTAAAAAAAATATACATGCTATTTCAATCATAAAGTTACAAAAATTACCAACACACAAACTTTGGTATGCAAGCAGTCGCAGTGGCTATCAACAACCTCCTTGTGAAATGGTCAAAGGTTATAATACAAAAAAAAAATCTATTAACTAAACATGGGTTCTTGGTTTCTTTTGGGTACAATTTCATCATTGTTATATAAATGTTAAGAATAACAATCACATTGACCGAAAGATTTCTATGAGAAGCTTTTGTTTGCAACTGCTGAGTGACAAATTTGCTTTGTGACTTCCAAGTAGTTTAATTGCTATTCTCAACTGGTATTTCCATGTCCATTTCTCTTTTTATGCACATATTTGCATATGCATGTTTATTAAAGCAGGGGCTAAAGCTACAGTTCGTAAATGGTGAGACCCCTTCAATGCAATTGCCAATTAAAACTAATTAACCCACAATGTAAAGGTGCGCATGCATTTTAAAAACCACTAAGAATTCAATTTTTGTAAAAACTTGAATCATATTTTGTAATATTACATTAACAAAAGTGAAAATTTCAGTCTATCTTAATAGTTTTTTACCAACCATAATTTTGAGTGTATAATTATTGTAAAGAGTTTTGTGTTCATAGGTGTATTATATACCTGATAGGTTCTATTCTATTTATCAGGATATCCCTAATTATTATCTATAAGATCCCAATTTTTAAATTTCTAAACTACATGCTTCAATCACAAAGGAATATAGAGTGTTAGCTTAATCCAATATCAGAGAACAACTGCATGATCTTGGATTTAAACCAGCCTAGCACATAAGTGTATTAGAAGTAATTGGTTGATATCGCTTCAAAGACGAGAATCTATTAGCCGATGATTTGCAAAACATACGGAATTTGTATTGAAATTGCATTATGAATCTTTATACATAAATGCTAACACTGTTTCAGATATTCTGATTGGAAACTTGGCAGTTCAGCTTAGTGGAATAGAATTTGAATAACCAGTTATGTGGTAGAAGATGACAAAAATACAATCTTTATTTAAATTGCTACATTTTCATGATGTAGCTTTAGTTATCAATTTTTTTAAATTAGCCTGTTCGTTTGTGCATATGGTATTGTATTCAAGTTCGACAATGTTCATCTTTTCAATGCACATATATAAAAGTGGTTTTATGTTTTATTTTCAAAGGTTGAGGGTCTTGTCCTTGCATGATCATGGTTCTAGACACCCTGATATGAAACAGAGGGTGGAAAATTGCTATATATATATTAACATGCAATATGTGTCACTAGAGTTTGAGAAAAGGTAACCAACCCTATGTTGCTTGTTTATATGATAATCTTGATTGATTATCCTAGTCTTTTTCTTTTTTATATGAAAATCCAACTGTCATGTTTTACTTGCTTGTGTTTGGTGTCGGTTCAGTTGTGGGATGTGCCTTGTATTTCTTTTGATAACGTTTCTGCTGTTCATTTCAAACTCAGGTTCTTTTTTATATATTTTGTTTTCGAAATAGGTTTTTATCTCATCTTATATTTTAATGTATGGGTAATTGCAACTTTTTTAGAACTTTATATTGTCGAACTTATAAAAGAGGATATTATTAAATTCGCTTCTAATAATCCTTATGATCGTCTTCGACAAAATGGAAATCTCTGTACTCGTTGACCATCATTTCTTGCATACTGCATCATGCTAGCTAGTACAAACGATTATTAGAGAATACATATATATATTAGGAAACTTAATGAGAGATGGAAAATACGTCTGAGAGCCAAAATTACGAGCAGGAAAGCACTCAAGCGATGTCCCCTATTGATAATTACCTGCAGGAAACCCACTCATGTATTATTAACTGAGCACGTACATGTCATATTTATGGAGATTGTTGCTTCCATTCCAGAACCTTTAATTATCTAGCTAGTGAATGGATCTTTTCAGTTTACTTAACATGATACGTAGAGCTAGATTTACTTTAGATGTATTATTGTTGATTAATTGTTTGTTTCCTTCTTTAATATTTCATTGCTCAGTGAAGTAAGTGAATGATGGTTTTTTTACTTAAATGCCGAGCAACGAGAGAAGATGGTTGTTGCGGGAAGGCACCAAGTTGACGAGTGAGGCAAGAAGATTATTGACCTAAAGAATAGGGTTGGAAAAGACGCACATTTACTACCGCTTCTATCCAGCATTTTTCACATGTTTATTCATTTATTTTGTCATTCAGGTTTGCGCTGGAACTGATAATTAAGAACTTTGTTGTCATCAATAAAAAAGGAATTGATCCTCCATCGTTCTACCTTCTTGCAAGAGCACGGGTTGGTGATTCTATCATATGTATTAGTAATAATAAATCAATCTTTTATGCCATAATTTTTTTATATTCATTCTACTTGTAACTGTAATAATATATCTCTTATGCTCTTCTATATATTCTAAATGCAATTCATTCTATAGTTAATGGTTATGGGCCCTATGATTATATCAATTTCCTATATACACTTAAACTATTTGGTAGTTTGTTAACGGTGTGTGTGTGTAGACTTGCACATGTGGGTGTAAAATATGTGTGGTTTAATTAAATATCAGAATATACTATTTAAATGGCTACGAGTCTTGCCGTTAATTTTTTATGTGTGCATGCGTGCACACTGATACAATTAACGGCAAGACACAGTCATGTGGGCGAATTCTTGTTTTAAATCAGCCTTCTTGATCTACGGCAAGACATGAATGAAGTAAACATATGTTTAACTGCTCCCTCTATGTATGTTTGTCCCAAAAGTCGGAGTACATTTCTTATCTAAAATACATTAACTTGTGTATTTGTTTTACTATTACTGGATTTTGGCGTCTTATATTTATTTTTTGGTAAATAGTACAGCTAAAACATGTGCAATATAGGATATCTTCATGGAAGTTCATCTTAGAAGTTGGTTTTTAAATCCAAAATATTTTATGGACTTAGATATACAAAATGCAGGCACAGAACTCCTAAGATATTTATATTCTCGTTTGTAGGCTCAACAAAGTTTTTGAATGACTTCTCTAGTGTGGACATGGCACACCATTTTCCATACATAATCCATTTTTAGTTTCTAATGTTTTCCGAGGATGTACCTCTGAACACACGAACCTGGCATTTTAATTGGTAAAGATATGAATTGCACCTTTAATTCAACATGAGACTCTTTTAGCTTGTAACTTAAATAGCATTGTTTTGTAGAAAGTTGCACTTTGAAGGGAAAAGAGAAGAAACATGGAAAAACTAGTATTAGCATGTAGTGGAGAGGCTGTTAACTCTGTTGATGACTTGGATGAATCTTGTCTTGGCTGGGCTGGACTTATTTACGAGCACATCCTTGGCGAAAATAAGTACACGTTTGTGGAGAATGTGAAAAATCCTCATTCGTGCATCATCCTGATCAAAGGTTTCTAAATGACCTTGGGCAATTTATTTTTTGCTAGTTCATCTTTGAATTATACAAAATCAATCTAATAGGAAATCATGATCACGATTCACAACACATAAAATGTATTGTAGAACCTAATGATCATACCATTGCACAAATCAAGGATGTTGTTTGTGATGGTCTTAGATCAGTCAAAAATACAATTGAAGATGAGGCTGTTGTTTTGGTGAGAATTTGATGTTACATAATAATGAATTGTTATTGGTGAGTGTTTGTTGTTACCTAATATTGAATTGTTATTGTTCACTGCAAATTGATTCTTTGGATTCTGGGATTGCCAGATATTCTTTGGCCAACTTTAGAATATGTTTGTCTCCTTTATGCTAATAACAGCGCACGATCCTTGTAAATTTCAAATTTTGGAACAATAATGAATTATAGTTAAACAGAAACCAATGATTTGTATTGAGATGTACATTGATTTTGTAGTTTTATACCTGAAGTGTTGCTCTGTAGGTTGCGAAATGATAGTTTTAACACCCATTTATTCTCAAAGGAGCAATCATATTGTAAACTGATTTTTGATGCTTGGGTTTCTACATCTGAATATGTGGCATGACTTTCTCTTCTTCCAATTTTATCTATTTTCATATATTAAAAAATGAGTTTCAAATCACTATTTTTAATATTTTCGTTTTAGTATGTATCAAACTACATTCTCAGTTTCAATTTGAATTGAGTCTTAAAAACCAAATTTTGAGATTTTGGATTGGAGTGCAAGGGATATGATCTGAAACGAGATTCAATAGTATTTATATTTGACTTTTGTGATAACTGTGTATGCTTCCTTTTCTTGTAAGTGTGATATCTTCTTTTGTACGATTGGGTGATCTTCACCTTCTAAGACCAAAATAGCTATGATCATGCCACCAGTAAATCATGTTGTACAGTCCGAAGTTATTGTTCAGTTCAAAATAATTTTGATTATGTGAAATTTTTTAATGCTTGCAGGGTGCAGGGGCTCTTGAGATAGTTGCAAGACAACATTTGGTTAACAATGTGAAGAAACTATTGAAAGGTATGTCCTATGTGCATACGCAGTTAAACTATATATAAGAACTGATGCCACTGCTACGATGAGTTATTGACATGTGAAATTGTTATCAAGATATCCCTAATTATTATCAGATGAACAAGCACTCACCTGATAGGTTATATTTATCAGGATGTCCCTAATTTTTTTCCATAAGATTCCAATTTTTAAATTTCTAAAAGAGATGCTTCAATCACAAATTGTATGATCAAATTTGGATTCACCAGAGATAATTACAAAAGGTTGTTGTCAACAAACATAATGTTTTCCATCAATCACCATCTCGAAGTGAAGTGTGATTTTGAAGTAGGGGACGAAAATGTAGAGGTAATTTTTATGTGGGAAGGTACAAGTGCAGATTGGCCTACATGCATTAATGTCCATGTATGAATTGTTATATGATAAGGAAAAACTCTTGGAAAATAGAGGCAGATGGGAGACTGAAATTGCAGAAATTCTCATATCCGAGAATTATTTTTTTAATATGGTCAAGATCTGTATTATATTACAAACTCATTAGTGCATGTTACTTGTGGGCACTTCTAACTGATATACAATTGTATATATAAACTCCATCTACTACAATTTTTTTTGTCTGTAGGTTTACTCAATGTTAAGCCGAAGATGCTTCCAAGCTTATGGCTGCTCTAGCTTATGCCTTGTTGTGTGCTTTTGTTCTTGTGCAAACGTTATCCGTAATAGTTAATTGTGCGGTACTATTTTCTTTTTAGGGTGAAACAGTAATGCAACAGTATAATATGTATATGAACAATTAATGTTGTAATATTATTGTGGTGAAGTTAAAATATTATCAATGTGGTGTGAACTTTTAAGTTTGTAATATATATTGTTGAAGTTTAATGTTTGTTGTTAAATTTGGTCTTTTATGTTGAATATATTGAAAATATTCAGTTTATTGATATTTCTTTTTTGTTATTATGTTAAATCTATAAATGTTTGTATTAAATAGGTAGTACCAATGAAGAGAAGAAATGCATTTTTTTTTTGAAATATTATCAATTAACAACGGCTAAAAGCCGTTGCTAAATTTATAACAACAACGGGTGAAGTCGTTGCAATGCAAAGAATTCAACGGGCTAAGGGAGTTGCAAAATAGATATTTTGCAACGACTATGAGCCATTGCAAATTTTTTGCGACCTCGGATTTTGCAGCGACTTATACCGTTGCAAAATCGATTTGCAACGGCTCTAAGCCGTTGCAAAATGACGTTTCTGGTGTAGCAATTTCAGTGAGCATTTACAGAGAATCTTTCAAAGATTCTTCTACTTTCATCACACAAACGAGCGTAGTGTATTGAAATGGTCCTAGAGGAGGTGAACAGAAAGAGAGGGTGTTGTTTTTATTTGTACTGGATGAGTAAGCCATTAATTATTATGTCCAGAAGTTAATTACAAAAAGAAATGATGAAGAGACAGAGAATTTCGAAAATAAGAAGTTTAAATAGGCAAATAAACTGATTTTGGAGGGAAAACTAAATTTGAAAATTCACCGTTGTATGTCGACATAAAGGGGAGGGGGATGTCGACATACCCACGTATATTTTGAAAATTTTGTTTTTCTGTAAATATTTTAATATATCTATTAATATAAATAGTTATTATACTTCGTCAGAGAACAAATACCTAGCTCTCTTCTTAATTTGTAAATGTTGCTTCATTTAAGGGTTTAATTAGGATATCTGCAAGTTGATTCTTAATTTTAATAAATTCTAGTGAAATATTTTCTTTACTTACATTATCTCTAAGAAAACGATGTCTAACATTAATATGTTTAGTTCTAGCATGATGAGTAGTATTCTTAGATAGATTTATTGCACCAGTATTATCACAATAAATTGGTGATTTAACGATGTTTAATCCAAAATCTTTTAGAATTTGTTGCATATAAATTACTTGAGAACAAGCTAAAGAAGCAAAGATATATTTTGCTTCAGTTATTGACAAAGATACAATGTTTTTCTTTTTATTAAACCAGGAAACCAAAGAATGTCCTAAAAAGTTACAAGTTTTACTTGCCCTTTTTCAGTCTGATTTACAATCAGCATAGTCAGCATCACAATATAAAATTAAGTCAAACAAATCATTTTTAGGGTAAAATAAGCCAAAATATAAAGTGTGTTTAACACATCTAAGAATACGTTTTACAACTTTTAAGTAAGTTTCCTTAGGTTGAGATTGATATCTTGCGCAAAGATATACACTATGAATGATATCTGGCCTACTCGTTGTGATATAGACTAATGAACCAATCGTACACCTATATAGTTTTTGATTTATGTCCTTGATGTATTATCTTCGCTTAAAGCTTCATTGGTTGCCATATAAGTGGGATTTCCACTCGTAGTGGTCATACCAACTTATAGATTAAGTCCCTAGCATATTTTTTCTGATCAATAAAAATACCATTATCTAACTGTTTTATTTGCAATTCTAAAAGGAAAGTGAGTTTTTCTATACGACTCATCTCAAACTTTTTTGTCATAATTCCAGAAAACTCATTGTTCATTTCATTATTTGTTGATCTAAAATTAAAATCATCTACATAGATTTATACTAATTAAATATCATTTTTGTTTCTTTTAATAGAAAGTGTTTTATCAACTTTACCAATTTTAAAATTTGATTGTAACACATAAGATCTTTGTCTACCATAACAAGCTCTAGGAGCTTGTTTTAGACCACAAAGCTTTATTTAATTTGTAAACACGATTTGGGAATATTTTATCTTTAAAATGTGAAGGTTGTTCAGCATAAACATCTTTTTTAGCAAAATTATTTAAAAATGCACTACATCCATTTGAAATAATTTTAAATTATTATAATTAGCGAAAGCAAGTAGAATTCTAATAGCTTCTAATCTTGCTATGCGTACGAAGGTTTCATCAAAATCTATTCCTTCTTTTTGATAATAACATTGCGCAACTAATTGAGCTTTATTTCTAACAACCTCGCCAAATTCATTCGTTTTGTTTTTATAAACCCATTTGGTTCCTATTATAGTTTTTTCATCAGGTCTAGGAACAAGTTACCATACATCATTTCTGGTAAATTGATTCAGTTCTTCTTGCGTAGCAAATATCCATAAATTATCAGATGATGCTTCCTTTGGACTTTTAGGTTAAATAGTTGATATGAAAGCTACATTATTCATCTTATTTAATTGGTTTCTAGTTCTAACTATAGATTCAATATCTCGTTGTAGATTTTCTACAGGATGATCTTTTAAAAGCCTGATTCTCTTATTAGGTTAACTAATTTTGCAATTTGTTTCATTTGATTTATTGTTTACATTATCAAACTCATCTTCATCATTTATTTGTCCAAAATCTTTAAAATTTTCATCAAAAAATACATGCATTGTTTCTTCAATGGTATTGGTTTTTAATTTGAAAACTCCATGGACTTTACTTCTATTTGAATATCCAATAAAATTTCCTTTATCAGATTTAGGATCAAATTTGTCTAAATTTTCTTTAGTATTTAAAAATAAAACGTATGCTTCCAAAAAAAAATACTTTTGGTTTCTTATTGAAAAGAAGTTCATATGGTGTTTTGTTGGTTAGTGGTCTAATTAAAATCCTATTCAAAATATAATAAGCTGTAGTGACTGCTTCAGCCTAAAGTTTTCTTGGTAATTTACTATTCAAAAGCATAGTTTCAGCACACTCTTGAATCGTTCTATTCTTACGCTCAACTACTCCATTTTGTTTTGGAGTTCTTGGAAAGGATAAATTATCAGTAATTCCCTTTTGATTACACAAATTCTCAAAATTTTCATTTTAAGATTCTCCAATGTAGTCACTGTTGATGCCCAAAAGTTGGCACAACACCGAAAGGTTTCCACGATAATGAAAATAAGTGAATAACCATGTAAATATGCAGGGAGAACGCAAGCGAACAACAACACCATGTTTATAATAGTTCGTCTTGTCAAAGCTATGTCCACTCTGGTAATTTAGCACTTTATTGATCAACTTTCATCAATTACAAGGCGGAATTAGTATATCTTTCGAGAGTACAAGAGCCACGAAGATCCTAAGTGCCAAAGTGTTGAGGAAAGAAAGATGAAGTCTCCCCCAGGGTGGCCCAAAAGTGCAACGAACTGCCTTTTCGACCCTCGAATGTTGACAACGATACATCCACGGTATTCACGTGCAGAGCACCCGAGTGCCAGAAAGGCGAAAAGTTAGGGTGAAATAAAATAAAAAGAAGAAGACTAAGGAATAAGAGGACACAATATCAGAATCTCACAATGGAACGATAACATATAATATAAATAATTATCTTTACAAAATAAAACTGTATGGTTACAACTATCAAAGAAGACAAAACTATCATCAACTTGGACAGATATAACAACCTGTCCTCATAAATGTTGATGTACAACATAGGATGTAGTGGATATAAAAAGTATGGTAAACTCTCTTCCAGAAGCTCCAAATCGACCAAGGTTAAACCTGGAAAACATACTCAATCTGACTCGAGCATTATAATAAAATAACACCCGCATTAGGCTAGGCAACCGCGTGAGATAACTCAACATACGTGTGACATATATCAATACGATTTGAGGTCGTAAAAATTTCCATAATGGTTTTCCCCTCAATAACATCCCACCATTTATTAGGAGAAATATAGTTGTATAACAGATAATGTCTAGGCTATAGCTTATAAATAAATCACATAACTGGAATAGTTACAAACAAAACCGCTACAACACGTTCGCATTTTGGTTTTTTCATTAGAGATCTCTCAATACAGATCTGAACTCCATGCAGAAGGACCAGAGACTACCTCGTAATACTAGGCCTACAATAAAGGACTGCCAGTATACCAGGCTTACAATAAAGGACTGTTTCGTATTACAAGCCCTCTGTTTTATTTCATTTTCGATGTCGAGGCTACGTTCGGCATCCTTCAAACGAGTCTTCAGTACTCAAATAGAACAAAATTCCCAGTTGGGATCACATAACACAATAGATCTCGGAATCACCCGTAGATTCCTCAACAGATCTCAGAATCACACGAGGTATATCACTAGATCTTGGAATGACACATAGATTCCTTAATGGATCACAAAATCACTACATGTATTCGACATCTCAAACAGGTCTCGAATCACCACATAAACTTCACTTCACAATTGCTTCCAAAACATAGAATATGTATACTAGTTTTGAAGTGGCTTTTGATAAGTCGAACACTTACCAATCTCGTTCTCCTCAAAATAAATAAACATCCAAAACATTATCAAGTCACAAAGAATGATAAATAGGTGAAGCACTATTAAGTCTCATAGCATAATAAACAGTTGAAGCACGATTAACTCATATAAACGACTTCTAATCCCTTTCCCATTTAATTAAATCTTTCATTAATTAAACTTCTTTTATTAGTAAAACTTCTTTTATCTAATAAAACTTCATTTGTCTAATAATACATCATTTATTAATCAATAACTTATACTTGATTAATATTCCTTTATATACTTGTGTATATATTTAACTTATGCATATAAAAGGTGTATAAGTATATATTGTACTAATTCTCTATTCCTTTATAGCCTTACCACTTAAAAAGGTACTAATATACTTATCCCTCCGGTATAAGTATAATCATAATTCAATTCCAAGATTTTCTTTTTAGCTCCAATACTTCAAAACGTAATCATATACTTATCCCTCCGGTATAAGTATAAATATAATTCATTTCTAAGATTTCTTAAAATATAATCAAAGAGGTTAAAACCATTGTTTAACAAAGAACCTCTCCTATTTTATAAATTAAACATCTTATTCAAATAACTTTATCCCGAAAGATTTCTATACTTGTATACATCTTTAAAATCCATTATTAAAGATCTAAGTATATTCAGACTCGCTAAACTATATTCCGGTTTAACTAGATTCCAAGGTTTAGAAACAAGTGTTGCTAAAACACTGTTTACAACAAACCCAAAATAATTCCTTCTATATAATTATCTTTAAACGTTTGTTTAAAGATTCATTATATTTAGTTTGATGATATAATCTAAGAGGGTTAAAGATGAATGTAATTAACACATTGTCACGACAAATCCAAAACCATTTTATGCTTATAGAAATCACACTTCGTACACTTAACTCGTTTCCGACATTATCAACTTAACTATCCCTCGGTCAAGAGTGAGGCCAAGTAAGTTAGGGCACTGGTTCTGTATCACCCCTTACTTAGACACCCCATTCTTGATACTCATGGATTGATATGCCTACTCGTCTACTTATCAAAATTAAGCACAATAATCGTGATATTCAATAAACAAGTAAGTAATCAACATGATTAACATGTTTCCAACATTCCCAAGCTATTTATTCCTCGATTAAGAGGGAAGTCGGTAGGTTAGAGCTCTATTGCTCTGTCCATACTCGACATCAATATTAACTCTCATAAACAGGTAAGCCTACTTTGTTGACTTATTAGTGTTAAGCATTATAAATTACCTTTTAATCTAGTGACTTAATCATGATAAGTTTTAATAATTCATAACCCTTTCTAATCTTTGATTTATTTGAAAAGATATTTCAGAAAGAAGATATTTTTGAAAGAATTTTTTCAAAATGAGTCTAGGAACATTCATTATTAATTAAATGATGTTTGACAAGGTTATAAAATCATATTTATAACATTTAACAATATTACAAATAGTTACGATATTCAAAGATAAAGTATTCAAATTTCGGGGTCTTTATATTCTCCCCAACTTAAAATATTTCGTCCTCGAAATTGCAAGAATAGGAAAATCTAACCAAAAGCAAACAATCAAGTTAAGTTAAGCACACCAAAAATAATTCAACCCGTATCCACGGTCGTAGGTACGGTGCCGTATCCTATCCATTTATATTTACAAATTAAGGTAGTTTCATTTTAAAATTCCTAGGTTAAATTAGTAGCCTAGACGAATTTTCCTTAGGCACCTAACTTAATCTCTGATACCAAATGTAGTGGCCTGCCTTTTCGACCCTCGAATGTCGACTGATACATCCACGGTATTCACGTGTCGAGCACCGCAGTGCCGGAAAGACGAAAAGTTAGGATGAAATAAAATAAAAAGAAGCAGACTAAGGAAAAAGAGACACAATATCAGAATCTCACAACGGAATGATAACAAAAAGTTCAAAGAATGATCTTTAAAAAATAAAACTGTATGGTTACAACTATCAAAGAAGACTAAACTATCATCAACTTGGACAGTTATAACAACATGTCCTCATAAATGTTGATGTACAACATAGGATGCATCGGATATAAAAAGTATGGTAAGCTGAACTCCAACTCTCTTCTAGAAGCTCCAAATTGACCACAGCTAAACCTATAAAATATACTCGGTCTGACCCGAGCATTATAATAAATAACACCCGGATCAGGCTAGGCAACCGCGTGAGATAACTCAACATATATGTGACATATATCAATACAATTTAAGGCCGTAAGAATTTCCATAATGGTTATCCCCTCAATAACATCCAATCATTTATTAGGAGAAGTATAGCTGTATAGTATAGTTGTATAATAGATAATATCTAGGGTGTAGCATTTAAATAAATCACATAGCTGGAATGGTTACAAACAAAACCGCTACGGCATGTTTGCGTATTAGTTTTCGATTAGAGATCTCTCAATATAGATATGAACTCCATGCACAAGGACCAGAGACTACCTCGTAATATTGAGCCTACAATAAAGGACCGCTTCATATTACAGCCCTTTTTTTATCTCTACGTTCGACATGCTTCACACGAGTCTTCACTACTCGAACATAACAAAATTCCTAGTTGGGATCACATAACACAATAGATCTCGGAATCACCCATAGATTCCTCAACGGATCTCGGAATCACACAAGGATTCCTATACATCACTAGATCTTGGAATCACACATAGATTCCTCAATGGATCTGCAAATCACTACATGTATTCGGCATCTCAAACAGGTCTCGAATCATCACATAGACTTCACTTCACAACCGCTTCCAAAACATAGAACACGTATACTAGTTTTGAAGTGGCTTTTGATAAGTAGAACATTTACCAATCCTGATCTCCTCAAAACTAATCGCTAGAGTTAAGGTCAAATTCTATAGTCGATTAGCTGACTATAATTCACACAATAGACGAATGTATATGGAAAATAGCCTTGCTTAATTTCCAAAACGAACAAATAAACATCCAAAACATTATCAAGTCACAAAGAATGATAAATAGTTAAAGCACTATTAAGTCACATAGCATAATAAACAGTTGAAGCACGATTAACTAACATAAACGACTTCTAATCCCTTTCCCATTTAATTAATCTTTCAGTAATTAAACTTCTTTTATTAGTAAAACTTCTTTTATCTAATAAAACTTCATTTGTCTAATAAGACTTCATTTATTAATCAATATCTCATACTCGATTAATATTCCTTTATATACTTGTGTATATATTTAACTTATATGTATAAAAGGTGTATAATTATATATTTTACTAGTTCTCTATTCCTTTATAGCCTTACTACTTAAAAAGGTATTAATATACTTATCACTCTGGTATAAGTATAATCATAATTCAATTCCAAGATTTTCTTTTTAGCTTCATTAGTTCAAAATGTAATCATATACTTATCCCTCCGGTATAAATATAACAATAATTCATCTATAAGATTTCTTAAAATATAATCAAAGAGTTTAAAACCGTTGTTTAATAAAGAACCTCCTCTATTTTATAAGTTAAACACCTTATTCAATATCTTTGTCCTGAAAGATTTCTATACTTGTTTCTATCTTTAAAATCCATTATTAAAGATCTAGTATATTCAGACTCATTAAACTATATTCTAGTTAACTATATTCCAAGGGTTTAAAAACAAGTGTTGCTAAAACACTGTTTACAACAAACCCAAAATAATTCCTTTTATATAATTATCTTTAAGCGTTAATTTAAAGATTCAATTATATTTAGTTTGATGACATAATCTGAGAGGGTTAAAGATGAATGTAATTAACACATTGTCACGACAAACCCAAAACCATTTTATGCTTAAAGAAATCACACTTCATTCACTTAACTTGTTTTCAACATTATCAACTTAACTATCCCTCGGTCAAGAGTGGGGCCAAGTAAGTTAGAGCACTAATTGCATATCACCACTTGCCTAGACACCCCATTCTTGACACTTGCAGATAGATAAGCCTACTCGTCAACTTATTAGAATTAAGCATAATAATCATGATATTCAATAAACAAGTAAGTAATCAACATGATTAACGCGTTTCCAACATTCCCAACTTATTTATTCCTTGGTTAAGAAGCAAGTCGATAGGTTAGAGCTCTATTGCTCTGTCCCTACTCGACATCAATCTTAACTCTCCCAAATAGATAAGCCTACTTCGTTGCTTATTAGTGTTAAGCATTATAAGTTACCTTTTAATCTAGTGACTTAATCATGATAAGGTTTAGTAATTCATAACCCTTTCTAACCTTTGATTGATTTGAAAAGATATTTTAGAAAGAAGATATTTTGAAAGCATTTTTTCAAAATGAGTCTAGGATCACCAATTATTAATTAAATGATGTTTATCAAGGTAATAAAATCACATTTATAACATTTAACAATATTACAAATAGTTACGATATTCAAACATAAAGTATTCAAATTTCTGGGTCTTGGAGTTTGGAGAAGCTTACAAGGGTTCAATAAGCCATGCCAAGTCTGAGAAGGAGCTGAAATTCTTCTTCCTGAAATTCCTAAGTGATCCCAAGAGTGCTAAGGTATCCCAAAGTGCCAAAACTCCAAGTAGAAGCCAAATGCCAAGGAGCCAACCCCTGTCTCATATTCAAAGGGGTATTTATATGATAGAGGCTAGACAGGGTGGAAAGAGCCCAAGAAGCATCGCCCAAATCCCTATGTATTGGGTCGGTACCAATCCCGAGACCATTACCAATCCTGAAATACTTTGTCTATTTTGGGCTTCGGGCCGGTCGAGTTGTTCGCCTCCTTATCATCTGCCTTTGGGTGGATTCTTGTTGGAAATAGGTTTGAGTATCAGGGAGTATGATGGGTTGGAGTTCAAATGGGAAATGGTAGTGTTGATGTCACATTGATCTTGCATCATTTATGCTTTGCACCAATCTGGAAATTTTCGTGAAAACCAATCCCAGAGCATGTGTTTCACGGAGACTCTGGATGATGTGGACGATACGATCCCAGAACACGTGCACTCGAATTACTAAGAATCTGGTGACTACATGTATGGTTATTGATTTGAGCTTGACTTGGCAATCGAGGCTTCGAAAACAAGTGAATACGATCATAGCTTTGTTTGAACTCCATGTATACCGATCCTCAAGTGCATACTCTAAGTATATCGATGCCAAAGTTCCCATTCTCTGAACTTCTGCTTTTTATAATGGGGGTTGGGACCGATGCAGGGATTGGTACCGGTCCCCAAGTACTTGGGTTTTTTTTCGGAAAGAAAAAATAACTCAAGTACGAGGGGGATACGAAATGGATTTTCGTATCCTGGGTACTTTTGGGGATATGAAACATGTTTTCGTATCCCAAAAACCTGGGTTTTTTTGGTTTTCGAAAGAAGAAAAGTGGAGGCAATACAACAATACAGACTTTTTATAGTGTTTAAAGAACGCTGCTATATCCCAACATGGTGTTTTAGAGAGCGTCATGTAACGACATGCTATGTTAGACCTTATACTTTAAATAGCAAAAAAGAAATGCTATGAAAAGTGATTTTTCTGTATCGTATTATATTTTCTGTCTAAAAAAAAGCTATAGAATATATCATCCAATACTTACTTTCTATAGCATTTGTCTTTATGTTTCTTTATCGTTTTATCTGTATTTTTTAATGTTCGTTTAGTTATATTATAACATTCCCAATGTGTGTTTCTATAGCGTTTTTTATCCAATAGCGTTTATGAAACGCTATTGCCTATAATATTAATTTATAGCTTTTATTTATTATCATTTTAGCTTATTACACACATGATGTGTGTGTATGTGTATGTACATGTGTGCACACAACATATTTTCACAAACAAAATATATAAAAATCGCAACATTGTATTTCATACATATCATTCAAATAGCTTTTCATGTACCAAAACATAGTGCTTTGTACACATCATTCAAACAACTCTTAACACATTCAAACTTAATATTTCATTCATATTATTTTATCGATTTTTTATTTTAATATATCATATGCTTTTTCCATCAGCAAGTTACTTGCAAAGCAGACAAATGGTAGATCTAATGTTGCTTTGCTTATGATATTTTCTCCTTAACATCAACAATAGCAGTCATGTTAATGTCTAATAAATAGAGAAGGCATTAGTAATTTTTATGTCATATATTCTTAAAGGAACCTAAGGGAAAAGAAAAAAATTAACTAGGACATAAAATATGATACACTTATACAAGGGATTTCAGCTAATTAGCATTCGAACATGCAACAACTTCTGAATACAAAGCTAACCTTTTGTAAAAATTTAGTTAATTTTATATGAACTTAGTTAATTTGATAATTTATTATTGAATTATTATAAACTAAGTTAATCATCATCATCATCATCATTATTATAAGTTTTGCAAAACACAGTTAACTTTTTATTGTACTAGGTTAATTTTTATAAACTTATTTAATCCGAACGGTTTCTAAAAATATTTGAGAGCAAAATAGCTTTTTACATCATAATATCTATGTGATTCATATCTATTTTTCCAATATTGTTCTTTTGAAGGATGCTTTATTTTTAAATGAAAATGTAGCAAAGGGTTTGATAACAAAATGAAAAAAGAAACATAATCAAAATTTCCATTAGATGTCATTGCTTTGGGGGAGCTGAGGAAAAAGTCTCATTGCACAGAATAAAACATGTCGAACTATCTACTTACTTTAATCCCATCCTTATTCTACCTCAACAACCGAATAATAATAAACAATGTCTCCCACATCATGTACAGTGGATGGAAACAAAGGCAAAGCCATAACATAAATTTTACTATACTTTCACCAAGCTTAAACACCAAGGCATGCCTATAATATCAAAATATTGGTTGTCCATACATATTTAAAAGCGATATGTTGTGTGCCTATTGAAAATTTTGTTTCACCAAGTTTGCGAAAGATAAACAAGAAATGAATTCTTCAATTACTATGAAATTAAGTAAATGTGGCTTGATGTGCAAATAAGTAGGTATGCGATATATAGAAGGCACATTGAATAAACCATGCAAATTTCAATACAATAATTTTCTAATGCAACAGATCAAAGTTATAGAGTCAAATGATACCAAAAATAAAACAGTTAGGAAGGGATATCAAATTGTCAAAATTCTGCAATTAATCATGAACTATTTTTTGTTAATATCAAGGTAAAAATAATCAAATTACTAGTAGAAGTTAAATGACAAAGCAAACAGTCTGTTCACTGTTTACAACTTAGTAGCAGAAGTTAAATCCCTTTGTATCAGTATCGGTACTGATCCTGAAACAGTTTTCTTTTTTAGAACTCGAGTTGGTCGAGTTGTTCCCCTCCTTATGCGCTGTCTTTGGGTGGATTATTGTTGGACGTAGGTTTGAGGATCGGGGAGTATGATGGATTGAAGTTAGGATGGGAAATGGTGGCGTTGAGGTCACGCCGATCCTGCATCCTTTGTGCTTTGCACCGATCCGGAAGTCTTCGTGAATATCGATCCTAGAGCACATGTTCTATGGAGACTTTGGATGATATGGATGGAGGATACGCACCAACCCCATATACTTTGGGGATATGTACCGATCTTGGTGGTTATAGGGATTCGTATTGATCCGTAAGGATAGGGGATACATACCGATCCCATAATACTTAATAGATTATTTGAATTGCTTGGAGCTTCCAATTCCGGAAGATGATTTATGCCGACCCCCAGATACTTAGCCATCTGAGAGATGTTTTGATGAGCTGGGTTGACCATACTTTCACGACTCTATCCGGACTTGGTCTCTAGGTGTTTGAGTGACACTCCTGAGTCGTTTAGCCTTGCGATGGCCGAGCCATTTCGGCCCGGCTTTGTTTCTGATAGCCGGTCAGGTAGTAGTGACAACGTATAGTTTTGATTTTTAATGAAAGTTGGTTTTGAATTCTTTTTGCAAATGTTTAAAATCAATCAAAATTACCACTTTTATGTTTGAGAAAATGAGTCCATGAGTATATAAAATAATCATCTACAATAACGAAAACACATATAGAATGATATATTGACTGAATCTAAGATGGACTACATAAATCTAAATGAAGTAATTCTAAAGTTTTTGAAGTGGAAATATTATTTTCTAGTTTAAACGAACTCTTCCTAAGTTTTCCTAGTTGCCAAGAATCACATATTGTAATGTCCCGTATTTTTAATGATATAATAATTAATTAATTTTATTATTTAAATAGGGATTTAGAGATTTAAATGATCATTTAATTAACTAATATTGAATATTTAATTAAAATAAATAATATAATTATCTCCAAAATAGTCGGAAATAGTGGAATTCACAATATTGTGTGTATTTGATTATTTAAAATATATAATTCAGTTTAGAATTGAATTATTTATAAATGCTAGTTGAACGTATAATTTATATTATAATTATAATCAAGCTTGAAATGGCGTGGCAGTTTGTAATTTGCAATTCAAACTTTAATTGAATATGCAGAACTTGTTTTAAATCAGATTTCTGTGAAAAAAGAAATGTTCAGAGCTGTTGAAGTATATTTTTCTAATGGAAGGGAAAAATTGAGATTTCGTCATGTAGATTTTGAGTTATGTCCAAATCAAATTTTAAAATAGTCGCTATGGAATTCCTTTATAATTTATAACGATTTATTTATATTTAAATGGATTTTCAATATAAATTGAATACTGATTTAATTTGGATTTGAAATATCGAATTATAAATCCCAATATGTTTATTTTGAAGCTAGAAAATATTCTATATGAATATATAAAATAATATGTATTTATTTATATTTAATTTAATTATTTTTTAATATATTAATATTTAAATGGGTTTATTTAGAGCTTTAAAAATAGCCATTTTTGCGAATGACCTCCGTTTTCAATGAAACTAATTTTGTTAGATCCAGAATATTAAATTATTGTTAGATATCAATTTTCGTAATTTTTGAAGCCAGCATGTGGCTGTACGGGATTTTAATCTGAAAAATACTTGATAATTTGACCTTTAAAATGCGCTATGTGAACAAACGGAGTCGGGATTCGACGAAACAAGTTTCGTTGGGTTCGTAATATCGAACTGAAGGTGTATGTCCATTTTCGTGATTTTTGGATATCACATGTAATCATAGGGATTTTTAGATGACAAATACAAATAACGATTCATTAGAAATTAATATAAAAATCGATTAAAAAATATATATCCTACCTATATATACCCCTTACATCCTCTAACCTTAAACAAAAGTCTTCTCTGGTCAAATGTAATTCATGCCGCACCCTATTCAATTTTTTTCAACAAATCTTTCACTTTGAAAAATCATAAGAATTCAAAACAAAATTTATAAATCCTAAGATATATATATATATATATATGAGTTCCTACCGAGTCCCTCTTCATCCTGATATCCATATTGATGGGTGCGGCATGGTTATTGGAGCTCCACTTTGAGCCAGCGCCACCAAAGGTTGGATCTTGGGCGAGCTACGGTAACCGTTGGCTGATTCAGAGAGCACCATTGTGTTTATGGCATGGAGGAGATTCAAGTGTGATGAATTGGTGGATTTTGATCATGAATTGGGAAATGCGATGTACTGTAGTCCCTGTTTGAGCCTGTCGATCTATTTCTAGGCAGATAGCGCGATTTGTATATCAGTGATATGGGAAGGTTGAGCGTCGAAAGAGATGAATATCGGTGAAGTCCATTTGAAAATCCATGAAGTATTGGATGAGTTTTTGGAGTGGAAGTTTTCGTGAAATGGGCGTTTGAAGAGGAGCAGGTCAAGTTCAAATCTTTATGGAGGAAGAAGGAGTTCAGCGGGTCGATGGGTTAGCAATGGGCTGGAGTTTTAAATTGGTAAAGCCTAAAAATGAAAATATAGTTTATGTTTTAATTAATCTAAATAATGTTGGAACTTATAATTATTTTATCTCACTCATACATGGTTAGAATTACGAAAGGTCAGATCCGTTGGGATGGACGACATCTACACAATGGAACTGACTGGGAGTGAAGTGGAGCTCGTTACAATTTGTAGCGAAATAAATTGTCCGTCTGAATCAACCGACAATAATTGTTATTTAATGATAATTGTCCAATGTGAGTAAATCTTGCTAAGTCTGCTCGGTTTACATTTTCGTAACGTATTTTTAGAACTGATAAATATTGGTTGATTACTGTGTGTTGATTGGTTGGTTGAACTCAAATTGATTGGTTGAAAATATCGATATAGTTATAAATATATATCGTTAATCAAATATTGATTCTGTTTATCAAAATATTTCATGTTGAAATGAAATTGATGTTAACTATATTGTTTAACATTTGTGGATGCAGGGAAACAGGTTGGAGGGATCCAACTGGATTCCTCAACATTTAATTTACCATTTTTTTATATGTTGAAATATATGGTGTAATATATAATCTATTGTTAATTATGTGTGTTTGGATGATGATTGATCCTTTTGATTTGGTATTTCAATACCATAAGTGATACTGGAAAGAAAAAAAAGGAATTTTCAAAGTGTATTTTGAAATAAAAATATTTACATAAAATCAATGGATTTTATATAAAAGGAAATATTTATGTGAAATAAATATAATTATAAAAGGAAATATATGGAAAATAAATATAAATTAGAAAAGGGATTATTTGTAAAATAAATAGAATTTTAAAAAGAATATTTATTTGTGATAATAAATAGAATTATAAAAGGGATATTTATTTAGAAAATAAATAGAATTATAAAAAGGGGTATTTATGTAGAAAATAAATAGGATTATAAAAGGAATATATATTTGTAAAACAAATAGAATTGAAAAGGAAATATTTGTAAAACAAATAAAATAGAAAAGAAATTATTTGGGAAAAAATAGGAATTATAAAAGGAAGTATTTTATAAAATGAATAGAATTTTATAAAAGGAAATAAGTGGAAAATAAATATTAAATGGAAATCTGTTTTAACAGATAAATGGAAAAGATGAATTTAAAGTAGAATTAAATGGAAATCTGTTTTAACAGATAAATTGAAAAGATTAATTTAAAGTAGAATTAAATGGAAATACGTTTTAACAGATAAAATGGAGAAAATTAGTTTATAAATAATGTTTTATAAATTAAGTAAATTATTTATCATTGAATAAATCGAATATATAAATTTGAATTTATATATAGAAGTAACATCGGTTTTAACACCGATATTTGAGATTGAAATTGAATATAGTAATTATAAAGGGATTTATAAATGAGATTTAAGTGTTAGAAATAAAAAGGAGATTTCATATGAAAAATTCTATAAATAGAATTTGGAAATGGGATTTTTTAAAAAAAAAATATGAAATCAAACTTAATGGATTATACAAAAGAAATATTTTTTTCACATTCGATGTGAATAATTGATTAAAATAAATATTTTATAAATAAAAACATTTATAAAGAAATTGGGTTTTGAAATAGGAACTCAAATGTGAATTTGAATATAATCGGAATAGAGTTAAACGAATATTAGTTATTCGAATTAGAGTTAATCGATTAGAGTAAATCAATTAGAGTTAATCGAATAGAGTTAATCGAATAGAGTTAATCGAATTAGAGTTAATCGAATAGAGTTAACCAATTAGAGTTAATCGAATTAGAGTTAATCGAATAGAGTTAATCGATTAGAGTTAAACGATTAGAGTTAATCAAAAAGAGTTAATTGATTAGAGTAAATCGAATAGTGTTAATCGAATATTTAGTTATTGGAATAGAGTTAGTTGTATAATAGTTATTCGAAAAGGAGATTATCGAATATAGTTATTCGAAAAGGAGATTATCGAATATAGTTTATTCGAAAGAGAGTTAATCGAATATAATTAATTCAAAGAGAATTAATCGAATAGGGACTATTCGAAAGGGAGCTATCGAATAGGGACTATTCGAGAGAGAATTATACGTTGGAATTCAACTATATCGAATGTAGGAAAGTACTATTTACTTTCCATTTTTAAATCAAGATTTATTTATTTATTAATAAATTAGTTGTCTGTTTATTTATTTAAATTAAGAAATAAAAGCTATATTTAAGTTATTATATTTCAGAAGCATGGGATTATAACACTATTGTTATAATCAAATGATTTCTGTAAAAGAAGTGGATTCGTAAATATAATCCGAGAGTTACATAAGGAAGTTTGTTAAAGATTTAAAAGGTAAACTTTGTCTATTTAGAGGTTAAAAATGTTGTTCAGTTAAGGTCTGAGAGGTAGTTATACCCCAACTTGATTGACTTCATTTTTAACTAAGGAATGGTTAAGGTTTGATAGTGAAGGTTGGTTAAGTGAATTTAGTTAATGAGTGTAATGGGTTGAGTTGGCATAGCGATGTTTTATTTAAACATCTTTTAAAACCAATGAAGGAGTTTTGGAAATAATTTTCAAATAAGTAAAAGAAATATTTTCTAGAATATAGAAAATAAATAGCTATGATAAATTAAACCGTTTTCCAAGGATCGTGAGTGGTTAAACGAGTTGGAAGATATATATAGGCAAGGATATAAAAAGGGAATCAGGGAATGAAATGATTATTGATAAACCTATTAAAGGGGGTCAGTGTTGATTGACGATTGATCGGTAAGATTTCCATTTTGGAAATATGACCGTTGTTTGAACACATGTTTTCCTTTGATAGTTAAATCACCGACTATCAAATTTTTTGACCATTTTCGTTGTCAATACGGAGAGACCGGGATCAGGTTATTATCTGAAAACCCCTCCGTATGAGCATTAGCGTTGCGAATCAAATCAGATGAAGAAAATTGAAGACAGAATTTTTACAAGGGTTGTTCTGGCAATCCTAGGTAGAAATTGCCTAAAATGGATTTACATAATAGTCCTTCGGTTTTTCCAGACCCAGGAAAACGTGTATGGACGAATGTCTGACAGAGTTTATCTAATGGATCACGAAAGTTGATCGCTTCAAAAGTATCCACGTTTGGTGGTGGAGGAATTCGTTTCTCTTAGCTTTATACCTGTGGTATTTTTGGGGAAATCAATTTGTGATTTGACGGGTATGACGATGTGGCATTCAAAGTAAACGAATGTGTGATCTGTCAAAAGATACGTTATGACCTCAAGCCTCATCAACCGACAAATGATAAAAATCGGGCAGGCAGCATGGCTATATGGGTCGCCCCCATTAGGGTGTATTGTCACCATCTTGAGAATATTCATATTTGTTACTTCTTTTCACTTCTGTACTCCCGGGAATGGTTATGTTGCTAGCAACCGTAGGTGACAATATATTCGATACACTCAAGAGAAATGAGTGGTCGGTCATGTGTGGCCGGGTTGCAAGGCGTTCTTGTTGAACCCAGTGTATTCCTCTCTAGAGATACGCTATCGGCAGGTAGTTCCATACCTTGTCATAGTTGGAATCCAATCTCCAATAAGCGCTTGCGGTTTTGATTGTATACTATATATATGTGGAGCGTGAGATGCAAACATTCTGCTAGATTGTAATTATTTGTGATTAGACATTATTATAATATCAGAAAAGTATTGATTTTGAAAATGTTTGGGTTATCGTAAGGTAAATCCCATCCGTGTTTATGTGTGGATCGGTCTTACGATTATCATTTCTTTTGAAAAATGATTTTTAAAAGTTAAACCAAGTGGTTGGTGTTTACTCACACCAGTCCCATGACTGACCTAAAGTTTATTTTGTTTTGCTTTCCATAAATGCTTGGGTGCCCAATTCTGTACGGGCAGTCAAGTAGTCGAGATTTACAGATACTAGAAGGAGCTTGGAGCAGGAGGCTTCATGATGTGCATGTAAAAATGCACGTTTATATTCACATATTTATTCTTGTTTAGAGCTAGTAAATGTCATATATGGGTATTTTATCACGTTTAAACAATAATTGAATTGATTTCAGAACATCATGCATTTGTCATCATATAGGAGGAAAATGGTCATTTTTGTGCTTATATTATTTTGAGAATGTTTACTTGGACATTTTTCATATTTTTGCAAAAATTGGATGCATGTAGAAGAGGACTTCATAAAGACATATATGCATACAAAAAAAGGAAATCAATCAATGGAAAGGAAATCAATTCAAAAGGAAGAAATCAATGCCTTGCCAAAAAAATGAAAGAGGGAATCAATTCAAATAGAGAATTAATGGTCGACTCTATTCACTCTCCTTCCTTCTTTAGTGGAGACATAAAATTAGGGCTTCATGAATCATTATTGCTAAAAGACAAAATGAAAAGAGGGGGCATTCTTGGTAGCACGCAAAAAGTTAATTTAGTGTTTTCTCTCATGTATAAATAACCCATGTATGATAATGTAAAGGGCATCATCTTGGATTTTTAGTTTAGAGTGAGGCTGAAATCAAAACCTCTCTTTTTCTGCCATGGTTTCTTAGCCATTTCTTTTTTGTAATCTGTCGTTTTAATGCAATATTAAATTGTTGCTTTTCATTTACATGTTATTTTCTCTTCTACAAGTAGAATAGATTTTTATTTTTATTTTGTTCTCTTTTATAATGAAATATCTTTATGTTATCATTGAATCCATTATGAGTAGCTAAACCCCTTCAATTTAGGGGTAGTGAAGCTCTCATGATTCATGAGTAATTAACATAAGAATTTTTTGTTTCTAACTCTCTTATTTGAGCTTAATCTATAATTGGATATTAATAAAGTAAAGATTTTATACGGTGAAAATTGATAGCACATGCTGGTTGATTATTCCCAAATGTGTTATACTCATGTCATTAATAGAATCATACTTTATCACAATCTAATTCATATTAGAACTATTGTTTTCTATGTGATAATTAGGGCTTTAAGTTTGTATTGAATATTGATGATTTATGTAGCTTGAATTTTATAGCATATAAATCATGCTTGTATGAATACAACACTTAATGTTCTAGTTATTAAAGAGAGTTAGAACCATTTTTACGTCAATTATATTGATTTTGATAGTGAATCTACTCCTAAATTGTCTTCTAGTCTCATATTTGTATTCTTTTTAACATTGTTAGTTTTCTTTTAGTTTATAGTTAACAAGTTCACTCGCCTTTGGTTTAATTTGATTGAGTAAGATTAGAATAAATTCTTTCCCTGCGGATCGACCCGTATTCGCCATGTACTACAATTGTATGTCGTGCACTTGTGGTTATTATTACGATATTTTGTCAACGGTTTTCTAATTTCATAGAAATACCGTTTGCAAACAAGTTTTTGGCGCCGTTGCCGAGAAAGAATTTAATTTTAGTTTTATTCTTCGAGTTAATTTTCTTATTTGTCGTTTTTCTATAAAAAAAATTGTGTGTTGTTTATAGTTTTTCTGTTTTGTTTTGATCTTTTGTTGTTTCATTTTGTGTGTTCTTGTTTTTGTGTTCATTTAAAAAAAAAAGTGAAAAAAAGGGAGTTGTGTGTTTTGTTTTACTTTTGTTTGTGTGTTTTTATTTGTGTGTATATGTGTTGATAGATTTCATATTGTGTTAGTTCTTCTATTTCCTCTCTCTTAAAAAAAAGAAATATACACTTGCCTTTTTTTCAATCCCTTTCCCATTTTTGTGTTTTCAATTTCCTTTATTTCTTTCCCTTTTTCTTTCTCTCATTTATTTCTTTTCTTCCCTTTCTCTCATTTATTTCTTTCCTTTTTTCTTTTTCGTACAAATAATTAAAAAAATTTACTGCTTTCCTTTTCTTCCCTCTTTAATATTCTTTCCCTTCTCTGCCTTATTTCTAATCCAAATTTCTACCTCCTACTATCTTTCCCTCGTCTACATTTTCTCTCATCTTTAAAAGCCAAAACATCAATAACCATCTTCTCTTCACCACTTCCACACAACACACATAATTCACCAATACAACAGCACCCACGGGCATACCCACCCTTCTCACCACCAAACAGTTCTTATCAAAACCACTTCACCACCAACCGACCACATACTCCTCAACCACCTTCCGTACACAACAACGCCTCCAGTCCGAACTCAAAATCAGAACCAGCATCCTTAGATCCCAATTTACACCCAGTTCAAACCATCACCACCGAACCCCAACTTAAGCCCGAATTTTAGCCCCTATCAACATCGATTTTAAGATTGCAAGTTCTCATTTTTGATCCAAAATCTGCAATCGCAAATCGTACAGCTATCTCGAAGTTTTGTATTTCAATTTGAATTTAGTCTTAGCGATTTGAGTTAGTTTTTTTTAAGGGGGGCTGAACTATACGCAACTGAGGAAGGTCGGAATTTGACTGAGCCAAATTTCAGATTTGCAGTGGTTGTGAACAAAGAATAAATTTTGCTGAGTGTTTTGAATAGTGAATTAAATTAAATTGCATTGGGCTGGCTTGGGTATTTGCGTATGTTTATATTGTTCTTTATTGGTTTCTTTGGTTTTGTGTATTTATATTTGCTGTGTGGTGTTGAAATTGTATGGCATTTTTCTTCAGATATAATAGATATCAGTTGTTTTTCAGGTTGCGGGATTTTAGCAGGAAGGAACTTGTTTGGTTGACTCAGCGCTGCTTATTTATTCCCAAAAAAAGAGAAGAAGAAAAAGAAAAGAAAAAGTATGTATGTATATATTAATAATCCAAGGGTATCCAACATTGCTAGTACATCTCGCGTTGGTGTGCAAACCCGCCAAGCTCTTTCCGACACCTTGTTGACAATGTCAGCGTCGGTATATCTTGGTCTCATTTTATGAGTTGGACACCTACGGATTACCGACATCTTGTTGACAAGTCAGCGTCGGTCTGCACAATCCGCCAAGCTCTGTCCCAAACTCTCACGGGTGGTATGCCTTGGTCTTTTTGGTTAGGTGATTGTAAATAGTAATAATGTAAATATTTTGTAATAAAGAGAGATTAAAGCACTTAAAATCCAAGCACACTCTTCATTTATTCGACCTAACTTGTTAACAAAAAGGAAGTTGAGATGTCGTTTTACGATTGTTGATATCGATTATAGAATTCACTTCATATTTGCACTGTGTTTCTACCAAAATAACTGGCCAAGCTGGAGGATTTTGTGACGATAACATGACTTTTGTTTGAGGTTTTGATTAGTAATGGACTTAAATTTCATAGTGACGACCCAACTTTGTGTTAACTCATTCGTATAATATTTAAAAGTAAATTATCCATTTGTAAATATTTCTTTAAAAACATGCATTCATATTGTAAATATTTTCGAATCTTGCATTTTGTAAATATTTTTTGCATTTAACTTTTGGATTTTGTGGGTAGTACCCGCTGAAAACCCTCACGAGACAACACTCGTCCTACTAGGGATACCCAGAGGTTTAACGGCTTGTTGCATAGCAATCGTGCTCCCAACGAAAATGGGTTTAGCTTAGTTTTTACTTTATTCGAGGATGAATAAAAAGATAAGTGTGGGGGTATTTGATGTGCATGTAAAAATGCACATTTATATTCACATATTTATTCTTGTTTAGAGCTAATAAATGTCATATATGGGTATTTTATCACGTTTAAATAATAATTGAATTGATTTCAGAACATCATGCATTTATCATCATATAGGAGGAAAATGGTCATTTTTGTGCTTATATTATTTTGAGAATGTTTACTTGGACATTTTTCATATTTTTGCAAAAATTGGATGCATGTAGAAGAGGACTTCATAAAGACATATATGCATACAAAAAAAGGAAATCAATCAATGGAAAGGAAATCAATTCAAAAGGAAGAAATCAATGCCTTGCCAAAAAAATGAAAGAGGGAATCAATTCAAATAGAGAATTAATGGTGGACTCTATTCACTCTTCTTCCTTCTTTAGTGGAGACATAAAATTAGGGCTTCATGAATCATTATTGCTAAAAGACAAAATGAAAAGAGGGGGCATTCTTGGTAGCACGCAAAAAGTTAATTTAAAGTTTTCTCTCATGTATAAATAACCCATGTATGATAATGTAAAGGGCATCATCTTGGATTTTTAGTTTAGAGTGAGGCTGAAATCAAAACCTCTCTTTTTCTGCCATGGCTTCTTAGCCATTTCTTTTTTGTAATCTGTTGCTTTGATGCAATATTAAATTGTTGTTTTTCATTTACATGTTATTTTCTCTTCTACAAGTAGAATAGATTTTTATATTTATTTGCTCTTTATTTTGTTCTCTTTTATAATGAAATATCTTTATGTTATCATTGAATCCATTACGAGTAGCTAAACCCCTTCAATTTAGGGGTAGTGAAGCTCTCATGATTCATGATTAATTAACATAAGAATTTCTTGTTTCTAACTCTCTTATTTGAGCTTAATCTATAATTGGATATTGATAAAGTAAAGATTTTATATGGTGAAAATTGATAGCACATACTGGTTGATTATTCCCAAATGTGTTATACTCATGTCATTAATAGAATCATACTTTATCACAATCTAATTCATATTAGAACTATTGTTTTCTATGTGATAATTAGGGCTTTAAGTTTGTATTGAATATTGATGATTTATGTAGCTTGAATTTTATAGCATATAAATCATGCTTGTATGAATACAACACTTAATGTTCTAGTTATTAAAGAGAGTTAGAACCATTTTTACGTTAATTATATTGATTTTGATAGTGAATATACTCCTAAATTGTCTTCTAGTCTCATATTTGTATTCTTTTTAACATTGTTAGTTTTCTTTTAGTTTATAGTTAACAAGTTCACTCGCCTTTGGTTTAATTTGATTGAGTAAGATTAGAATAAATTCTTTCCCTGCGGATCGACCCGTATTCGCCATGTACTACGATTGTATGTCGTGCACTTGTGGTTATTATTACGATATTTTGTCAACGGTTTTCTAATTTCATAGAAATACCGTTTGCAAACACTTCAGCAGCATTTTATAGCTATTGTTTATCCCCGCTATGATGTAAGTGTTGTATTTTAATATACAAATACAGATTTGTGTTTCAAAATTATGTTGTGTACTATATTTTATTCGTTCTACTGTGAGATTCGTGTTACTCTAATGTTGTTGTGTTCTTCTTCTTCTTCTATTCTAATTTTCTAACTTATCTATTCTCACCCTCTAACTTCTTTCTATTAACTATCTGGTATTTCCGATGTCTGAATAGTCGACATTGGTATTTGTGTCGATTTTCGGAGTCGAAAATCTCTGGGTCGTTACAGTGGTATCAGAGCCAGGTTAAGTAATTACCTTGGCTCTGTGGCATGATATGGGGTTAGCAATGCCCTAGATTGAGTTGAGTGTATATATACGAGTGAACGTATTTGTAGATTTTATAAAAATTGTTTTATATTATGGCGATTTATTGGTTGAGTTGTTTATGGATTCTGATCGATCAGTTTGATGCACTGTATCGATAGGGGTTACTAAACACTTGAATACGATAAACCGACGCAGTATGTTTCGAAAAGTGGGTAAATGAAATAATTTTACCCAAATTATATTTTGATATAAAAGAAAGTATAAATATTGGAAATATTATAGAATATTGGATGTGTTGGTTGTTATTATAATTGAATGAGATTATAAAATAAAATGGTTATGTAAATAACCAATCAAAATACATATGATTATAATATATGAAATAGATGAATTAAATCTGAAATTAAAACCAGAATTTGGAATTAAAAGTCCTAAAATTTGAATAAGAGTTTGTAAATGAATTTGGATTAAGTGTATGGAAATTTTAAAATCCTGGGAGATTTTAAATTGTTTTACAAGCATTGTGAATGGTATTTTGAAATGCATTTCAAAATGGAAGTGTTAGAAATGGTTTTGAAAGTGATATAGTACTGAACTCACTTTTATCACTGGGAAATTACTCTGATGATGCTGGCCACATCCTCAGTGTTCATTTTCGAGTTCTAAGTGACGGATTACTACCAAAGATATCGATTTCGAATTGTTTTGGCAAAACAAGTTGTTTGAAATTCTGAAAAGGAATATTTGATTTTTTTTTGAAAAGGGTAAATGGTTTAAAACTCACAGGTAGAGATTGTATGAGTTAAAAACAAATTAAACCAGAATTTGTAAAAGCAAATTGGAATTATAATAAAGCCAGTTAAATGGTAATTGAAATTGAACTGGACTAGAATGATATCGAGACATCGGATCTATGATATAGGAATTTGAAATGATATTGGTTGGGGTACGAAAGAGTTTGGAATCAAGAATGGTACATGAGATTGAGAATGATATTTGGCTTGTTTAAGCGAATAGCTGTGTTGAGGATAAATTGACTCGGAGTTGATTGGAATGATATTGGTATATGCAGAATTGGTGACAGATGGAAATGATATAATGATACGTCCGACAAAAAGGTACATGTTTATTTTATATGAGTTTGGTAATTTTATGAGCCGAATTGGCAAGCCACTTGGCTATTTGATTTTCTTTTGGGTTGGAGAAGGCCTAGAGAGGCGAGTTGTAGTTGTACCGATTGACCCGTACAAAGGAGGAGCTGGCGAAATTTTTCAGAAATTTAGAGTGTTAGAAAATTTTCAGAATTTTTGGAAATTTTCGTTAATAAGAATTAATTAATATTTTAATGGAAATTAATTGGTACAGTGAAACTGAAGTTAGGAAGTAAACAAATAATTTTTTTTACCTAGTCAATAGGGTTTGTTTTCTACCTTAGCAATTTCGAGGACGAAATTATTTTAAGGGGGGAAGAATGTAATGTCCCGTATTGTTAGCGATATAACAATTAATTTATTTAATTATTTAAATAGGGATTTAGAGATTTAAATGATCGTTTAATTAAATAATATTGAATATTTAATTAAAATAAATAATAGAATAATATATAACTATCTCCGAAATAATCGGAAATATTGAAATTAGCAATATTGTGTGAATTTGATTATTTAAGATATATAATTCAGTTTAGAATTGAATTATATTAACGAATTTATTTATAAATGCTAGTTGAACGTATAATTTATATTATAATTATAATCGAGCTCGAAATGGCGCGGCAGTTCGTAATTTGGCGATTCAAACTTTAACTGAATATACAGAATCCGTTTTAAATCGGATTTCTGTGAAATAAGAAACGTTCGGAGTTGTTGAAGTATATTTATCTAATGGAAGGGAAAAATCGAGATTTCATCGTGTAGATTTTGAGTTATGTCCAAATCAAATTTTAAAATAGTCGCTATGGAATTTCTTTATAATTTATAACGATTTATTTATATTTAAATGGATTTTCAATATAAATTGATTACTGATTTAATCTGGATTTGAAATATCGAATTATAAATCCCGATATGTTTATTTTGAAGCTAGAAAATATTCTATGTGAATATATACGATAATATTATTTATTTATATTTAATTTTTTTAATATATCAATATTTAAATGGGTTTATTTAGAGCTTTAAAAACAACCAATTTTGCAAACGACCTCCGTTTTCAATGAAACTAATTTTGTTGGATCCATAATATTAAATTATTATTAGATATCAATTTTTGTAATTTTTAGAGTCAGTATGTGGCTGTACGGGATTTTAATCTGAAAAATAGTCGATAATTTAACCTTTAAAAATACGCTGTGTGAACAAACGAAGTCGGAACTCAACGAAACAAGATTCTTTGGGTCTGTAATATCGAACTGAAGGTGTATGTCCATTTTTGTGATTTTTGGATATCACGTGTAATCATAGGGATTTTTAGATGACAAATACAAATAACGATTCAATAGAATTAATATAAAAATCGATTAAAAAATATATATCCTACCTATATATACCCCTTACATCCTCTAACCCTAAACAAAAGTCTTCTCTGGTCAAATGAAATTCACGCCGCACCCTTTTTAATTTTTTTCAGCAAATCGTTCACTTTGAAAAATCATAAGAATTCAAAACAAAATTTATAAATCCTAAGATATATATATATATATGAGTTCCTGCTGAGTCCCACTTCATCCCGATATCCATATTGATGAGTGCGACATGGTTGTTGGAGCTCCACTTTGAGCCAGCACCACCTAGGGCTGGATCTTGGGCGAGCTACGGTAACCGTTGGCTAATTCAGAGAGTACCATTGTGTTTATGGCATGGAGGAGATTCAAGTGTAATGAATTGGTGGATTTCGATCATGAATTGGAAAACGCGATGTATTTTAGTCCCTGTTCGAGCTTGTCGATCAGTTTCTAGGCAGGTAGCACGAGTTGCATATCAGTGGTACGGGAAGGTTGAGCATCGGAAGAGATGAATATCAGTGAAATCCATTAGAAAATCTATGAAGTATTGGATGAGTTTTTGGAGTGGAAGTTTTCGTGAAATGGGTGTTTGAAGAGGAGCAAGTCATGTTCAAATCTTTCTGGAGGA
Organism: Allium sativum; assembly: GCA_030737875.1. NCBI lineage: Eukaryota > Viridiplantae > Streptophyta > Magnoliopsida > Asparagales > Amaryllidaceae > Allium > Allium sativum. The sequence goes on along the minus strand of CM060922.1, from coordinate 245,822,105 downwards.
AGAAGGAGTTCAGCGGGTCGATGGGTTTGTAATGGGCTGGAGTTTTAAATTGGTAAAGCCCAAAAATGAAAATATAGTTTATGTTTAAATTAATTTAAATAATGTATGGAACTTATAATTATTTTATCTCACTCATACATGGTCAGAATTACGAACTGTCAAATCCGTTGGGATCATATGAACGACATCTACAGAATGGAATTGACTGGGAGTGAAGTGGGGCTCATTACAATTTATAGAAAAATAAATTGTTCGTCTGAATCAACCGACAGTTATCGTTATTTAACGATTATCGTCCAATGTGAGTAAATCTCACTAACTCTGCTCAGTTTATATTTTCATAACGTATTTTTAGAATTTATAAATATTGGTTGATTGCTGTGTATTGATTGGTTGTTTGAATTGCTAATTGATTGGTTGAAAATATCGATATAGTTATAAATATATATCGTGAATCAAATATTGATTCTGTTTATCAGAATATTTCATGTTGAAATGAAATTGATGTTAATTATATTGTTTAACATCTGTGGATGCAGGGAAACAGGTTGGAGGGATCCAACTGGATTCCTCAACTTTTAATTTACCGTATTTTTTTTTCATATATTTAAATATATGGTGTAATATATAATCTGTTGTTGATTATGTGTGCTTAGATGATGATTGATCCTTTTGATTTGGTATTTTAATACCATAAGTGATACTGGAAAGAAAAAAAAGGAATTTTTAAAGTGTATTTTGAAAATGAAATATTTATATAAAATCAATGGATTTTATATAAAAGGAAATATTTATATGAAATAATTATAATTATAAAAGGAAATATTTGGAAGATAAATATAAATTAGAAAAGGGATTATATGTAAAATAAATAGAATTTTAAAAAGAATATTTATTTGTGAAAATAAACAGAATTATAAAATGGATATTTATTTAGAAAATAAATAGAATTATAAAAGGGATATTTATTTAGAAAATAAATAGGATTACAAAAGGAATATATATATTTGTAAAACAAATAGAATTGAAAAGGAAATATTTGTAAAACAAATAAAATAAAAGAGAAATTATTTGGGAAAAAATAGGAATTATAAAAGGAAGTATTTTATAAAATGAATAGAATTTTATAAAAGGAAATAAGTGGAAAATAAATATTAAATGGAAATCTGTTTTAACAGATAAATGGAAAAGATTAATTTAAAGTAGAATTAAATGGAAATCTGTTTTAACAGATAAAATGGAGAAGATTAATTTATAAATAATGTTTTATAAATTAAGTAAATTATTTATCATTGAATAAATTGAATATATAAATCTGAATTTAAATATAGAAGTAAAATTGGTTTTAACACCGATATTTGAGATTGAAATTGAATATAGTAATTATAAAGGAGTTTATAAATGAGATTTAAGTGTTAGAATTAAAAAGGAGATTTCGTATGAAAAATTCTATAAATAGAAGTATAAATAGAATTTGGAAATGGGATTTTTTTTTAAATATGAAATTAAACTTAATGGATTATATAAAAGAAATATATTTTTCACATTCGATGTGAATAATGGATTAAAATAAATATTTTATAAATAAAAACATTTATCAAGAAATTGGGTTTTGAAATAGGAACTCAAATGGGAATTTGAATATAATCGGAATAGAGTTAATCGAATATTAGTTATTCGAATTAGAGTTAATCGAATAGAGTTAATCGAATAGAGTTAATCGATTAGAGTTAATCGAATAGAGTTACTCGAATTAGAGTTGGTCGAATAGAGTTAATCGATTAGAGTTCATCGAATTAGAGTTAATCGATTAGAGTTAATCGATTAGAGTTAATTGATTAGAGTTAATCGGTTAGAGTTAATCGATTAGAGTTAATCGAATAAAGTTAATCGAATAGAGTTAATCGAATATTAGTTATTGAAATAGAGTTAGTTGAATAGTAGTTATCTGAAAAGGAGATTATCAAATACAGTTATTCGAAAAGGAGATTATCGAATATAGTTTATTCAAAAGAGAGTTAATCGAATATAATTTATTCAAAGAGAATTAATCGAATATGGAGTATTCCAAAAGGAGTTATCGAATAGGGACTATTCGAGAGAGAATTATACATTGGAATTCGACTATATCGAATGTAGGAAAGTACTATTTACTTTCCGTTTTTAAATCAAGATTTTTTTATTCATTAATAAATTAGTTGTTTGTTTATTTATTTAAATTAAGAAATAAAAGTTATATTTAAGTTATTATATTTCAGAAGCATGGGATTATAACACTATTGTTATAATCAAATGATTTCTGTAAAAGAAGTGGATTCATAAACAGAATCCGAGAGTTACATAAGGAAGTTTGTTAAATATTTAAAAAGTAAACTTTGTCTATTTCGAGGTTAAAAACGTTGTTCAGTTAAGGTCTGAGAGGTTGTTATACCCCAACTTGATTGACTTCATTTTTAACTAAGGAATGGTTAAGGTTTGATAGTGAAGGTTGGTTAAGTAAATTTAGTTAATGAGTGTAATGGGTTGAGTTGGCATAGCAATGTTTTATTTAAACATCTGTTTAAAACCAATGAAGGAGTTTTGGAATTGATTTCCAAATAAGTAAAAGAAATATTTTCTAGAAATATAGAAAATAAATAGTTATGATAAATTAAACCATTTTCCAAGGATCGTGATTGGTTAAACGAGTTGGAAGATATGGGCAAGGATATAAAAAGGGAATCGGGGAATGAAATGATTATTGATAAACCTATTAAAGGGGGTCAGTGTTGATTGATGATTGATCGGTATGATTTCCATTTGGAAATATGACAGTTATTTGAGCACATGTTTTCCTTTGATAGTTAAATCACCGACTATTAAAGTTTTTGACCATTTCCGTTGTCAATACGGAGAGATCGGGATCAGGTTATTATCTGAAAACCCCTTCGTATGGGCATTAGCATTGCGAATCAAATCTGATGAAGAAAATTGAAGACGAAATTTATGCAAGGGCTGTTCTGGCAATCCTAGGTAGAAATTGCCTTTCGATTTGTCCGGACCCAGACAATGTGTATGGACGAATGTCTGACAGAGTATATCTAATGGATCACGTAAGTTGATCGCTTCAAACGTATCCACATTTGGTGGTGGAGGAATTTGTTTCTCTTAGCTTTATACTCGTGGTATTTTTGTGGAAATCGATTTGTGATTTGGCGGGTATGACAATGTGGCATTCAAAGTAAATGAATGTGTGATCTGTCAAAAGATATTTTATGACCTCAAGCCTCATCAACCAAGAAATGACAAAAATTGGGCAGGCAACATGGCTATGTGGGTCGCCGTATTAGGGTGTGTTGTTATCATCTAGAGAATTTCATATTTGTTACTTCTTTTTGCTTCTGTATCTCCCGGGAACGATTATGTTGCTAGCAACCGTAGGTGACAATATATTCGATACACTCAAGAGAAATGAGTGGTCGGTCGTGTGTGGCCGGGTTGTAAGGCGTCCATGTTAAACCAGTGTATTCCTCTCTAGAGATACACACTATCGGCAGGTGGTTCCATACCTTGCCATAGTCGGAATCCAATATCCAATAAGCGCCTGCGGCTTTGATTGTATACTATATACATGTGGAGCGTGAGATGCAAGCGTTCTGCTAGGTTATAATTATTTGTGATTAGACATTATTATAATATCAGAAAAGTATTGATTTTGAAAATGTTTGGGTTATCGTAAGGTAAAAACCATCCGTGTTTATGTGTGGATCGGTCTTACGGTTATCATTTCTTTTGAAAAATGATTTTTAAAAGTTAAACCAAGTGATTAGAGTTTACTCACACCAGTCCCATGACTGACCTAGAGTTTATTTTGTTTTGTTTTCCCTAAACTCTTGGGTGCCCAAATTTGTACGGGCAGTCAAGTAGTCAGGATTTACAGATACTAGAAGAAGCTTGGAGCAGGAGGCTTCAACAACATTTTATAGCTATTGTTTATTTCCACTGTGATGTAAGTGTTGTATTCTAATATACAAATACAGATTTGTGTTTCAAAATTATGTTGTATACTATTTTTATTCGTTTCACTGTGAGATTCGTGTAACTCTGATGTTGTTATGTTCTTCTTCTTCTTCTATTCTAATTTTCTATCTTATCTATTCTCACCCTCTAACTTCTTTCTGTTAACTATCTGGTATTCCGATGTCTGAATAGTCAACATTGGTATTTGTGTCGATTTTCGGAGTCGAAAATCCCCGGGTCATTACACATATATTATCTATTTTAAAATCCATTTTGGAATATCTCTTACTAAATCAAGTTTATAAAGTCTAGATAGGAGTTTGAAATTCAAATCCCTAAATCTTTTATGCCAAATCCAAGGGTCACTTGTATTAGCCAAAAGACAAATTGTCATTTGAAATTTTCATACTCAGAGTATAAATATTTTTCTTTCTTATTCCTTCAAATATAATATTTGAATTATTATCTTTGATGCGACACTTCTCTTTTTCGAATTTTATTTTATAACCTTTCACATAACTGACTCATGCTAAGTAAGGTGTATTTAAAATTCTTAACTAGCAAAACATCATAAATAGTAGGAGTTTTAGAATTACCGACATTGTCGACACAAATCACATATCATTTTGAGTTGTCTCCAAAATCGACCATTCCTCCATCTTCATATACTATGTCATTCGATGTATCTGGCTTTCCAATCATGTGTCTTGAACAACCACTATGAAACATCCATTTGTTTTTCTTAATTTGCACTATTTATCCATTGAGTGTTGAATCATCAAGAGCCATATAGCATATCTGAACTTGCACAACACGCTAATTTGATATATAAGACTTGATTTTTCAAAATAACTAAATGTGACTCATGAAGTATTGATGAATCGAACATTTTCGAACTAGTGTTAACAAAAATTCCCATTTTAAACTTTTTCAAAAATTCAGATTATGATAACTTTGAAAACTTTGCTCTGATACTAAATGTTGGAATGCAGATTATGGATCTTAAGGCTAACATAACACTATAGAGGGGAGAATAGTGTTTTATGAAAATTATTAATTTTTCAAAATCTTATTGAATATAACAGAATCAAATGCAAATCACATATATGAAACAATCACAAAATAAAACACAAATGCAAATTATAAGTAAAGAAAAGAATACACCAAGATTTTATACTTGCTCGAAGTTACCCTACATTCAGTCTCACACAACTCAAGATTGTCCATATTTATTTTCAAATAAATGTCGATATTACAATCCTTGATTTCAAGGCCACAAGGTATACCACTTGTAACAACCCGAAATTTAACAACGTGTTAAAACAAGAATCAAGGCAGAATTAAAATATAAAATCTGAATCAGGAGAAACGGGTTGCGCCATTGCGTTCGTCTCGGAAAAATACGCGAAATAGAGTCCGAAATTTCGTAAATCAGAGTCCATATGACCGAGATATGGCCTCGCAAAGTTTCACGAAAAATTCAAATTCGAAAACAGATTCAAATTTTCAGAATTCAGAGTAGGCGGGAAAAATCCCGCCCAGGCAGGTCGACAGGGGGGTCGACACTAGGGCCGACCTCTCCCCCCTCCCCCCCCAACCAGGTCGACTCTAGAGTCGACCTGGGTGTCGACCTCCCTGGTCGGCCAGGTCGGCCTGGTGCACCTGTTTTGGCTCCTGGGTCCTGTTTTGGAGGCTTGTGACAATTTTTGAGGGCTTGGATCTATCCTAGGGTTAATCTAAGGGCCTAAACTACTCCTAATCTCTATAAAAACACCCTAGGACCTAACCTAAATCACTAAAACTCATTCATGCAACGAAGTGCTGCCCAAATGCCACTTGATCATGGCCTCCATCTCCAACTCCAAGAACTTATGCATTCAAATCGGATCCGAATCAAAAGGTGCAAGCTTGCTACACCAAATCGAAGAGAGATCAACGTTGCTACGCAAATTCCATGAAGATTCTTGGACAAAGGAGCCACCTTTCTTCGTCAAGACGGATCATGCTCATTCCCTAAGCCTCGATAGGTAAGTTCTAGCTACTTGTAGATTCTAACGGTGGTTCTAATGTGACATGGGATAAAATGTGATGAAACATAAGTATGCTAGCCTATATGAACCTTGTCATGTCTCTTTTGCTTGAACCTATGACTTTGGGCTATGCTTAGTGACTAAATCATGCCACTTATGTTATGTTTAACCTAGTATATCTTGCAAGTTTGAATCTTTATCCATGGAATGTTAGCATGAACCTTTGGGAACCACTTGACTTGTGAAAACATTGGCAAAGACTTGACTTTGGGGCTTATGCATGTAAATGAACCCAAATTCCCTTATGTATCATGCATGTTTATGGCCAAATTCCCTTATGACACTATGCATGTTTGTGGCCAAATTCCCTTATGACACTATGCATGTTTGTGGCCAAATTCCCTTATGACACTATGCATGTTTGTGGCCAAATTCCCTTATGACACTATGCATTTTTGTGGCCAAATTCCCTTATGATACTATGCATGTTTGTGGCCAATATGTTGGCATAATATCCTACTATGTGACTCGCTTCCACTTGGGTTGGAAATACGTTTGGGTAGCTTAGGAAAAAACGTGGGTATGACATGAAAAACTTGACATGGGGTTTATATGAGAACATGACATTCATGATACATTTAAATATGGTCATGACAAGTGGGGAAACATGGAACTTGAACTAGACATGGGTGGGTTGTAAGTGTAATAAGACACTAGACCAAACACGAAAGTGGCCAACTCGAGGTTGGGTTGAGTTTGTAGCATAAATCTACACGGACCCGCCCGGCTTAACTAGTGGCTACAAACAATAGGACCCAATGTGAGTAGTTGGTCACATAGCACTTAAAACCCGGGGTTAGACTAGGTTGTGGTGTAAATCTACCCGGACCCGCCCGGCTTAACTAGTAACCACAACAAAGTCTAATGTGAGAGGTTGAGGTGCATTAATCTAACTAATGCCACATGAAAAGGTTACGTAATTTTGACTAATGACACGTAACCGATATGACACGAATGGGTAGGTTAAGTGAAACCGGACTTGATTTCTTAATGACACTTAACCAAACAAGACAATTAGGGGATGGGGTTAAGTAAATTACACTTAGCTAATCCGACTTGGTAATTAGATAGGGTTAAGTAATCTATACTTAACTAATCTAAACACGGTAATTAGATGGGGTTAAGTAACCTACGCTTAACTAATCTAAACACGGTAATTAGATGGAGTTAAGTAACCTACACTTAACTAATCTAAACACGGTAATTAGATGAGGTTAAGTAACTTACACTTAACCAGTCTAGACACGGTAATTCCATGGGGTTAAGTTAAACACTTAACCAATCTAAACTTGGTAATTCAATGAGGTTAAGTAACTTATACTTAACCAAATATACATGATGATTTGATGAGGTTAAGCAACCACACTTAACCAATCTAAACTTGGTAATTCAATGAGGTTAAGTAACTTATACTTAACCAAATATACATGATGATTTGATGAGGTTAAGCAACCACACTTAACCAATCTAGTATGAGAACTTGATAGGGTTAAGTCACATGACCATTTAAATATACTTAACCATTATAATACGATTAGTGGATGGGGTTGAGTTAACCTATACTTAACCAATCCGACTCGATAATCCGATGAGGTTAAGATAATCTATGCTTAACCAATCTAACACGATAATCTGATAGGGTTAAGACAAACAAATACTTAACCAATTTGACTTGATAAGGCTAAGTCATGAGCTTCTTGGTATACTTAACCAACTTGTAGGGCTAGGTCTTGGACTTGAATACTTAGCCAAATCTTGACATGATTCGTAGGCAGGTTAATTCATGAACTTAAATGACAATACTTAACCCATTGGACAAAACCCTAGTTCAGGGGACTAGGTGGAAAACCGGGATTAACAAGGATAACGGGAAAGGAGACTAAGTGGTAAACCTTAGTTTAGGATAATTAAGTAATAATTCTTAGTCAAGGAAACTGGACCAGTTCACGGATAGATGAATAACCCGATACGGTAGGTCATCGCTTGAACACATGTGGAGGAGCAAATTATCTGACTTAGATAAAGGCTCCAACGAACTGGGTGACGAAGCGGTAGCTTCGGGGGACGTGAGGGTACTCTTGGTATCCCTCTATGAGGTGGCCGATGGTCCGTGAAACCCGGCCTCACAGAGGTTAAGGTCTGCGGTAGAAGAGCCAAGAGTATGCCTTGGTTGCTATGCGAGCGACCTAAAGACTGGGATGGATTAGCGTGGAGTCGACGATACTTGATTTTGCCTTGGATAGCACGTCGTCGACTACCTACCATCTTTAGTCAATCGTGTACGAACGGAAAGGCAGAGAACTCCCAACAGACCATGTTCTTGCTATCGAGTCATGGGTGAGGTTGGCCCATAGGAAAGTGGGGTTATAGTGGGGCCGGGATGTAGTTCTCATACATGATTTTTCTTGGATTGCCTTTCAGTAGTTGAGGGAGGGGTCACGTGGGACCATAGCCACGGATACAAAAACATACCTTGATATCTGCATTAGCAGACGACTTAAAGCTCCCGACCGAGTTCCGTATTTCTTGATTTGCCCTGGCACGGAACTCGGATGACACATTGAGATACATGTGCGTCTAGACATGGAAAACGATTCACGGTACATACGTGGGATAAAGGGCGCGGTTGACAGGTGGCATAATCCCTAGTGGCCCTAGGTGGCCTGAACCCAAACAGAGACACGGGAACGTTCATTAGGTAGCATAATCCCTAGTGGTCCTAGGTGGCATAAATCCTAAGTGAACACGCGATAGTTCATGGTAAGAAAACATAACCAGATCAAGGGTAGCAGTCCAAAACAACTTCAAGGATAAAATGGTACTACGTTGAGGTGGTATAGATTTACATGGGAAAGCCCATACGGCCTACGGCAAAGGACTGAACTTATACATGGAAAGAAACATACGAGTTGGGAAAACCTACATGTGCTATATATTAGGTTGACATGGACCATTACATGACATTGGGCAAGGGACATTCATAGTTAACACATGACGCGGGTTGGGATACTAGTACGAGAGGTGCAGAGCAAATATACATGTTAGAACCACGAGAAATATACTTGATAGTAACCTCGGGATATTATATATGATAGATACCTTGGGATACTTCACTTGATAGAAACCTGACGACATGATACCTTGATTTATCTTGACACCGTAGTCTATCATGATACCTTAGCTTGTCTTGATACAGTAGTTCATCCGGTTATCTTGGTATAGCTTATCTATCTTGTCATCATCCTTATGTTTACTTTCAGTTTATGCATGTCATGTTACCTTTACCTGTTTTTATGCTGGAAGTAGATAGGACTTACCAGTCTTTATGACTGACCCCGTTTTCTCTCGCCTCTTTGTCTTCTGTTTCCCCCCAGGTTTCAGGGAGGAAATGCTGTTGTTAGTTCAGACTCCTTCTGTTTGAAGGTCATCATGTATAGCTTGGTCTTCTTTTGGCTATGGCTGCTTCACCGTTTTATTTTGGGGAATAATTTATGAAAAGGTTTTATGCTTCTTTATTATTACAAGACAGGTTTTGATGTATTCTGATGTAAAAGGCTTTAGACCTTATTTTATAAGGTAATGAAATTTGTTTTACTTCCGCTATTTTATATATATATATATATGTTCTGTCTTGTAATATTTCTGTGCATGTTTACCTCGATAATGCTTCACCAAACCTAGTGCATTCCCTTTGTGAGTGACCCTAGCGGAGGTGGGGTGTTACATTTGGTATCAGAGCAGAAGGTTACCAGACTGGGCAAAAGTTTTTAAAACTTTCTGAAACTATTTTCCAAACTGTTTACAAAGAAGCATTTTTCAAGAAAGGTTTTATTTTTAAAGGCTATTCCCCAAAAGCCATTAGCACTATCCTTTGTTTCCTTGATTGAATCTCTTTTCCTTTCTTTCCTCCATCTGTAGTCACAGTAGTTTTAACTACGACTAATCCTTGTCTAGCTACGTAAGTGTTTTCCCGTGCGATGGAGGAAGTTCTCGAGAGACTTGTTACCGAAGTTATAAGAAGGGATAATAAGAGCAAGGATAAAGGACACGAGCTTAAGAATAAGCAACTTGTTGGTATGGCTTGATCCACAAAGGAAGATAAGGACAAGATCAGCGAGAGGGCAATTGTATGCTCTCATTTCTAGCGTACCTAAGAGGAATGGTACCGTTTCTGTTAAAGGCTTAGCCTTTCTTTTCTATCGTCCCGTCTAGACTTTGTTTTGATCATCGCATCATTTAAGTCTGCCTCGATAGTTAAGTCTCTGCACCTTAGTACTAGCATGGTAGAAGATCCCACTTTAGTCCCAAAATCTGGTTGGAGAGTCAGTCCATTTATTCATGACTTGTTTGGATTTGAGAACGTCTATGCCAAGTGTTGAGATTAGAAGCAATGCTTCTATTGTTGAGCTATGGATGGATTCTAGGGGTAAAGTGGTTATCCAGTAAGGGATACCATTCTCGGTTTTGAAAAGAGGGTAGTCAGACTCTTGGCTTCCTTTGGTAATACCTTCGAAGTCTCGTATAACCTTTTGGGTTTTGTCATGGTTAGTTACCTAGAATCTCTTGATGCATTTATCGGAAATCTCTGATCCAATCGAGTAACGTCCGCCAATAAGACGGATGGTTCATTCCGCTTGAGCATGGGTTATAGGAATCACCCTAGTAAGTGCACGTGGTAACATGGATTGGCATCGGTAAACGAGATCCAGAATTCACTAGTGAATTTTGGAGAGCTTGCATGAGTACGCAGATATGGTTGAGCCAAGTATACTAGGGAAAGAATAAGTGAAAGTGGAACGAGAGGTGATAGTGAAATGAGTTCCAACTCATACCTTGGAAATAGGAATCAAGGAGCTATGAAATCATGAAGTCAAAGGCGGTCAAGGCACAATGGAATTAAGCTCATGGAAATGCGGCTTAGACACGCGCATCATGTCTCTTTTTAAGAGTATATCTTTGATCCTTGGTTCACCTGTAGAGCTTACTTGCATGCTATCGCTTGGTGGATATCCTCTCGGTCCTGTTTCTGTTACAAACCCCGTAAGGAGTTTGTCTTGTTTATCTCCTCGATCTTATCTTGGGAACCTTAGATAGAACTCTATTGATGTAAACATGTATTTGAAACATGTTATGATTGATATGGTTGCAAATGGTTGCAAGTGGTTGCTCGTGGATGCGCGAATACATATTAGATACTAGATTGACGCGGTCACATTTCACGTTGCATATGCACGAGTATTTATACTTGTTTATGGATAAAAGAGAATGTGTTATCATGCGGATGTTGCATATGAATGAATGCTTGTGCACGCATATAGTACTTATATGACTAGGACTATTTGCATACATGTTGGACTCATGGCACTAAACATATTTTGCATTAGAAAGATTACTCAGGCCTGATCATTAGCATTAGCTTAGGAGCATATACACACACGTTTTGCATATGTTCATATGGCATTAGAAATCGTCTAAGGACAATGATTGCATGTGGATGATGTTTTGAGTAGATGGATGATGGATGGTAGGATACGTTCTTCCTAACTTGGAGATTTCGGGGACGAAATCCTTAAAGGAGGGGAGAATGTAACAACCCGAAATTTAACAACGTGTTAAAACAAGAATCAAGGCAGAATTAAAATATAAAATCTGAATCAGGAGAAATACGTTGCGCCATTGCGTTCGTCTCGGAAAAATACGCGAAATAGAGTCCGAAATTTCGTAAATCAGAGTCCGTATGACCGAGATATGGCCTCGCAAAGTTTCACGAAAAATTCAAATTCGAAAACAGATTCAAATTTTCAGAATTCAGAGTAGGCGGGAAAAATCCCGCCCAGGCAGGTCGACAGGGGGGTCGACACTAGGGTCGACCTCCCCCCCCCCCCCAACCAGGTCGACTCTAGAGTCGACCTGGGTGTCGACCTCCCTGGTCGGCCAGGTCGGCCTGGTGCACCTGTTTTGGCTCCTGGGTCCTGTTTTGGAGGCTTGTGACGATTTTTGAGGGCTTGGATCTATCCTAGGGTTAATCTAAGGGCCTAAACTACTCCTAATCTCTATAAAAACACCCTAGGACCTAACCTAAATCACTAAAACTCATTCATGCAACGAAGTGCTGCCCAAATGCCACTTGATCATGGCCTCCATCTCCAACTCCAAGAACTTATGCATTCAAATCGGATCCGAATCAAAAGGTGCAAGCTTGCTACACCAAATCGAAGAGAGATCAACGTTGCTACGCAAATTCCATGACGATTCTTCGACAAAGGAGCCACCTTTCTTCATCAAGACGGATCATGCTCATTTCCTAAGCCTCGATAGGTAAGTTCTAGCTACTTGTAGATTCTAACGGTGGTTCTAATGTGACATGGGATAAAATGTGATGAAACATAAGTATGCTAGCCTATATGAACCTTGTCATGTCTCTTTTGCTTGAACCTATGACTTTGGGCTATGCTTAGTGACTAAATCATGCCACTTATGTTATGTTTAACCTAGTATATCTTGCAAGTTTGAATCTTTATCCATGGAATGTTAGCATGAACCTTTGGGAACCACTTGACTTGTGAAAACATTGGCAAAGACTTGACTTTGGGGCTTATGCATGTAAATGAACCCAAATTCCCTTATGTATCATGCATGTTTGTGGCCAAATTCCCTTACGACACTATGCATGTTTGTGGCCAAATTCCCTTATGACACTATGCATGTTTGTGGCCAAATTCCCTTATGACACTATGCATGTTCCAAATTCCCTTATGACACTATGCATGTTTGTGGCCAAATTCCCTTATGATACTATGCATGTTTGTGGCCAATATGTTGGCATAATACCCTACTATGTAACTCGCTTCCACTTGGGTTGGAAATACGTTTGGGTAGCTTAGGGAAAAACGTGGGTATGACATGAAAAACTTGACATGGGGTTTATATGAGAACATGACATTCATGATACATTTAAATATGGTCATGACAAGTGGGGAAACATGGAACTTGAACTAGACATGGGTGGGTTGTAAGTGTAATAAGACACTAGACCAAACACGAAAGTGGCCAACTCGAGGTTGGGTTGAGTTTGTAGCATAAATCTACCCGGACCCGCCCGGCTTAACTAGTGGCTACAAACAATAGGACCCAATGTGAGTAGTTGGTCACATAGCACTTTAAACCCGGGGTTAGACTAGGTTGTGGTGTAAATCTACCCGGACCCGCCCGGCTTAACTAGTAACCACAACAAAGTCTAATGTGAGAGGTTGAGGTGCATTAATCTAACTAATGCCACATGAAAAGGTTACGTAATTTTGACTAATGACACGTAACCGATATGACACGAATGGGTAGGTTAAGTGAAACCGGACTTGATTTCTTAATGACACTTAACCAAACAAGACAATTAGGGGATGGGGTTAAGTAAATTACACTTAGCTAATCCGACTTGGTAATTAGATAGGGTTAAGTAATCTATACTTAACTAATCTAAACACGGTAATTAGATGGGGTTAAGTAACCTACGCTTAACTAATCTAAACACGGTAATTAGATGGAATTAAGTAACCTACACTTAACTAATCTAAATACGGTAATTAGATGAGGTTAAGTAACTTACACTTAACCAATCTAGACACGGTAATTCGATGGGGTTAAGTTAAACACTTAACCAATCTAAACTTGGTAATTCAATGAGGTTAAGTAACTTATACTTAACCAAATATACATGATGATTTGATGAGGTTAAGCAACCACACTTAACCAATCTAGTATGAGAACTTGATAGGGTTAAGTCACAAGACCATTTGAATATACTTAACCATTATAATACGATTAGTGGATGGGGTTGAGTTAACCTATACTTAACCAATCCGACTCAATAATCCAATGAGGTTAAGATAATCTATGCTTAACCAATCTAACACGATAATCTGATAGGGTTAAGACAAACAAATACTTAACCAATTTGACTTGATAAGGCTAAGTCATAAGCTTCTTGGTATACTTAACCAACTTGTAGGGCTAGGTCTTGGACTTGAATACTTAGCCAAATCTTGACATGATTCGTAGGCAAGTTAAGTCATGAACTTAAACGACAATACTTAACCCATTAGACAAAACCCTAGTTCAGGGGACTAGGTGGAAAACCGGGATTAACAAGGATAACGGGAAAGGAGACTAAGTGGTAAACCTTAGTTTAGGATAACTAAGTAATAATTCTTAGTCAAGGAAACTGGACCAGTTCACGGATAGATGAATAACCCGATACGGTAGGTCATCGCTTGAACACATGTGGAGGAGCGAATTATCTGACTTAGATAAAGGCTCCAACGAACTGGGTGACGAAGCGGTAGCTTCGGGGGACGTGAGGGTACTCTTGGTATCCCTCTGTGAGGTGGTAGATGGTCCATGAAACCCGGCCTTACAGAGGTTAAGGTCTGCGGTAGAAGAGCCAAGAGTATGCCTTGGTTGCTATGCGAGCGACCTAAAGACTGGGATGGATTAGCGTGGAGTCGACGATACTTGATTTTGCCTTGGATAGCACGTCGTCGACTACCTACCATCTTTAGTCAATCGTGTACGAACGGAAAGGCAGAGAACTCCCAACAGACCATGTTCTTGCTATCGAGTCATGGGTGAGGTTGGCCCATAGGAAAGTGGGGTTATAGTGGGGCCGGGATGTAGTTCTCATACATGATTTTTCTTGGATTGCCTTTCAGTAGTTGAGGGAGGGGTCACGTGGGACCATAGCCACGGATACAAAAACGGACCTTGATATCTGCATTAGCAGACGACTTAAAGCTCTCGACCGAGTTCCGTATTTCTTGATTTGCCCTGGCACAGAACTCGGATGGCACATTGAGATACATGTGCGTCTAGACATGGAAAACGATTCACGATACATACGTGGGATAAAGGGCGCAGTTGACGGGTGGCATAATCCCTAGTGGCCCTAGGTGGACTGAACCCAAACCGAGACACGGGAACGTTCATTAGGTAGCATAATCCCTAGTGGTCCTAGGTGGCATAAATCCTAAGTGAACACGCGATAGTTCATGGTAAGAAAACATAACCAGATCAAGGGTAGCAGTCCAAAACAACTTCAAGGATAAAATGGTACTACGTTGAGGTGGTATAGATTTACATGGGAAAGCCCATACGGCCTACGGCAAAGGACTGAACTTATACATGGAAAGAAACATACGAGTTGGGAAAACCTACATATGCTATATATTAGGTTGACATGGACCATTACATGACATTGGGCAAGGGACATTCATAGTTAACACATGACGCCGGTTGGGATACTCGTACGAGAGGTGCAGAGCAAATATACATGTTAGAACCACGAGAAATATACTTGATAGTAACCTCGGGATATTATATATGATAGATACCTTGGGATACTTCACTTGATAGAAACCTGACGACATGATACCTTGATTTATCTTGACACCGTAGTCTATCATGATACCTTAGCTTGTCTTGATACAGTAGTTCATCCGGTTATCTTGGTATAACTTATCTATCTTGTCATCATCCTTATGTTTACTTTCAGTTTATGCATGTCATGTTACCTTTACCTGTTTTTATGCTGGAAGTAGATAGGACTTACCAGTCTTTATGACTGACCCCGTTTTCTCTCGCCTCTTTGTCTTCCGTTTCCCCCCAGGTTTCAGGGAGGAAATGCTATTGTTAGTTCGGACTTCTTCTGTTTGAAGGTCATCATGTATAGCTTGGTCTTCTTTTGGCTATGGCTGCTTCACCGTTTTATTTTGGGGAATAATTTATGAAAAGGTTTTATGCTTCTTTATTATTGCAAGACAGGTTTTGATGTATTCTAATGTAAAAGGCTTTAGACCTTATTTTATAAGGTAATGAAATTTGTTTTACTTCCGCTGTTATATATATATGTTCTGTCTTGTAATATTTCTGTGCATGTTTACCTCGATAATGCTTCACCAAACCTAGTGCATTCCCTTTGTGAGTGACCCTAGCGGAGGTGGGGTGTTACACCACTACCTGCTTCCGAGTATCGGGAACTCTCTTGATTTAACTAGGCTAAAAGATCACCTAATTGATTTAAGGGATATAATCACACCCAATCGATTCAAGCAGGCCACAACCACACCTTTTCAGTAACAATTTCATCGAGAGACTCATTAGGACTTTGATCTTTCGATTTTTGATTATAGATGCTCCTATAACTTTCAATAACACTTAGATCTTTGAGATGGAGTGGTAGAGAATTAAACTAGAGATGATCTGGCTTAATTCTCTCTGAATTTCGACATAGATTGGTTAAAGAAATTTGAACTTAAAAAAATTGAACTTAAAAAAGGAAATGGAATGGAGAAGGAGCGAAGAGTAATAAGAAAATTTGTTAAAAAATTCGTTGTTGGTTAGGTATTTATAGGAAAGTAACAACCATGTCCACTTAGGTAGAGATTCAAACAAATAGGCACTTCTTTTGAAAATCAAAATTTTGAAATTAATGAACAACATGTTTACATAAGGTATCTCATGATGTCAACATCCCTTAATTTTAAAAAATTGAAATTTGAATTTTGGAAAGTAATGTATAAATAAATCGAAGTAATTTTGAAGTTTAAACATACTATTTTCCTATATTATAAGATAGTATAATAGAGTAAGAATATAAATTCAGAACATATATTTATAATATATATATATACATATTAGTGATATTAAAACTTAAGTATATATTATTATTTTGAGATTTAAAAATATTTAAATCGGAATTAGTTTAAATCAAAAGATATTTTAAAACAAGTTGTTAAGTAAGTTTAAAAATGGAAAGTGATTTGAAATATTTTAAAAATAAAAGCTAGATAGTTTTAAGGATAAAACATTTTTAGGGAAAATTTATAAAAAGAAATTTTGAAAACCATTTTGAAGTAGTTTTGTGAGTTCCTACTTGTAGAATATTTCACCATGTCAAATCTGTTCCCGTCAAAACGGGAGTAGTTGTGGATTCCATCCCACAATTAAAATTCGAATAAAGATGTTAGTGCTATTATGAGGTTTTGACATAAATCTAGACTTTATTATTTATCTTGATATCTTGAACTCTTTAATTATTGAACTCTTAATACTCATGAGTCGTCAGTCTTGAATTATTATACCGTACAATCTTCATTCTTAATACATATCTACAAATATTCTGCATGTACATATATAATTCAACTTAAAACATTAGTATACATATATTATAATAAGCCATAAGGTTGTCGTCATCAAAACAATCATCTCAGAAACTGACAGAAATAGGTTTGAAGTGGGATAAGAATTTCCAAAAAAAAAAAACGGAATGCTTCACTAAAGATTTGTAAAATTTTACATACCGACTCGACTTTATCCTAATATAATGTGGAAGGTAACTGAGTGTTAGTTTGATCTCTTTCTTAATGCGTAGAAAACACCTTTTTAAATTGAATGGCACATTCTAACATTTCAAATGTTAGTTGTTGGGGTTTTATGTGCAACAAAAGTTTGACAAAACACCCAAAAAAACAAAGCGAACCTTTTTCACCCAATCACTTGGAAATGAATGCGATTGAAAAACAAATAACACCACAAACAATATCAAAAATATGAATACACGATATTCCACCCAACCACCCTATTTATTGATTCACCAAAAATTGTTCACAACAATTCTCAACTATCATTACAAAGAAGCACAACTTGAACCAATAACTTATTGAGAAATAGGTAGAGAATATCTAATGGCTAAACAATTTGAGGAGAAAGACAATGAAGAACAATGATATCAACCCTAATGAAGATGTTAACTAGGGTTTTATTGAATGAATTACTTCATACCTGAGCTTTCTTGACACCTAAGTAAGCTGACACCCAAGTAAGCTTGATCCCAAAATTATCTTCATATGTGTCAAAAATCTTTTGGATAAGCACCAAATAATCCTTGCCTTCACTTTCAAATATCTCACAAATATAGCAACAAATCTATCCACAAAAGGATGGATCTACATAGATAATTTGTTGCCTACAGTTGTAATTTGTGTATCACTAATCCCAACACCCCACCTTGTTACCAAATCACAACATCTTCTCCACTTAAGACCAGCTAACTTAGCTCTCACTTTCAACCTATTTTTCTCAATTAACATCATTACCAACCTCCATCATTTCCCACTAATGGTACACCTCCCTCATTCATGCACTACACCAATAGCGATCTTCAAAAGTATTTGTAATACCACAAAGAACTCCATTTCGTCTTTGTGGATTTACAACTCGACATCCATCTTCCGCTTGACATGATCTCTTTATCTCCGGGATCCCTCGAGCAACATCAACATCTAGACCCTTATCGATACCATGATCCTCCACCTTAGGACCACCAGTAGTGGCCACATTAACCTCTCCACCTTGCAACGGACTAGGTTCTTCAACCATCACTCACCTTCCACTATCGACCACTGAGCCGACCAAACTATGTAGGATTACCTCCTCCAAAACTCCTTCCATCATCACACGACCACCCTTCTTCACTTTCAGAACTCCACCTCGAGTCTCATAAGTGCAATCGTGGCGATCTAACTGACCGGGAGATATAAGGTTATGCGAACAAGTGGGTATGTGCTTCACGCGGTCACTTCTCTTTCCACTCCATCATGCATCTGAAACCTAACAACTCCAGCTTCACAAATTGGAAGCTCTACCCCCATTGGTCGTCTTTATCATGCCAACACTCTTCTCATACAAATAAAAACTTTTCACATCTCGGCATATGTGAAAACTGGCTCCTGAATCCATCTTCCAAGGCTCCACAACACTAAATAGGACATCACATGAAGAATCGCTTTCGGTACCTTTAGCAAAGCCTGTTTGTTCATCAATTATTATTATCACCTTGTGCCTTCTTCTTCTTCTTCATATCTCGTATATATGAACAACAATCATTGCGCTTGTCACCTTCCTTCTTGCAATGGAAACAAGTGATTGCACCTTTACCCTTGGCTCCCTTTTTCTTCCAAATCGTATCCTTCGAGTCCCTTGCTACCATTTTCTCACTTTGAATCGATTTCAACTCTGACCCTCTTCTCCTTAGCTCCTCATTCAAAAGACTGTTTCGAATCGTTTCCAAATAGATAGTTCCATTAGCATTGGAATTACTCAATGAAACAACCAAAGTCTCCCAACTTTCCGAAAGAGAACTCATCAACAGAAGTGCCTGTAACTCATCATCAAAATTGATCTTTATTTTTGTCAATTGATTGACGACATCCTGAAACTCATTCAAATGCTCTGCAATCGACTTTTCCTTATCCAACCTTAGTTGTACCAGCTTTCGTACTAGAAAAGCCTTACTTGTAGCACTCTTCGACTCACATAGCAATACTAATTTATCCCATAATGCCTTCGTGGATTCACAACTAGACACATGATGGAACACCGAATCATCCAAATATTGGCGAATCAACGCATTCGCTTTTTCTCTCCATTTTCTTCCACTTTCCCTCATCCATATTCGAGGGCTTCTCCACATCTCCTTCAATGGGATCATGCAAATCATTAAGATATAAAACGTCCTCCATCTTTGGCTTCCATATATCCCAATTCCTCCCATTCAAAATAGCCATCTTCGAAAACGTCATCAACTTCGACATTTATAATCTTCAATCTTTAATCCAACAAACACTCCAAGCTATGCGATAATCCTAGCTCTGATACCAACTGTTTGGGTTTTGTGCGCAGCGAAAGTTTGACAAAACACGCAAACTTTTTTCACCCGATCACTTGGAGATGAATGTGACTGAAAATCAAACAACAACACAAACAATATCGGAAATATGAATACACGATATTCCATCCAACCACTCTCATTATTGATTCACCAAAATACTGTTTATAACCATTCTCGACTATTATTACAAACAAGCACAACTTGAACCAATAACCTTATTAAGAAATAGATAGAGAATATCTAATTGCTAAACAATTTGAGGAGAAAGGCAACGAACAATGGAACTTACCCTAATGATTCTATTTAATTACCAAGGGCGGACCTAGGAATTTTGACTAGGGTGGGCTAACTTTAAAGGTGTCTTTTTTTAAGTTAGTAATGCAATTTTGCTTACTAATACAAATCAATAATCAAAAGAAAAATTTCAAAACAACAATAAATAGATTCATATTTCATTTTCAATACATAACATTTCGCTTAATTGTGCAAGACCGGTCTTCGCCGAGTTAAATTCTTCAACTACAAAACCCAAAATCAATCTTCCAAACAAAATCACATTTTAAACAAAGGGACATGCAATATACAATAAATTCATCTTGGTAGCATTGGGTATCGACGTTTTTAAAGAAATTAACTAATGTAATATTTTTCTTTAAATAAAAATTAGTGTCAATAGTAAAGTAAATAATTTTTTGAAGCAACATATCATTCGTTCTCTGCCGTTAATGTTTTAACTGCGATGTGAGCAATTGCGGGAGCGAGAGAAAAAATAAAAACGGGAAGAATGGAACGATTAAGATGCAAAAATGTTAATTTTGGGGACAACCAGAAAAGTTCACCCAACCTCTGGAGAAAAGATTGAGATTGAATCATCAAACCAACTCTACATCAACCAAATTGAAGGCAATGACAGTTGAATCGACTGAAAATATTCCTTTTAAACAAATCCAAAACATTCAAATCAAATCAATTGATTAAATGAATCCCATTACTCTACATAAATTACCCTACAGCAGTTCATTACTCTACATAAACTAAATAGACTTTTTGTTAGCGACTCAAAGCAATCAAGATCCAAATAAATTTGTTGTTAACAATTCCACTCACCGCCCATTCTGAAGTTTGTTGTGAAGAACGAAGCGACTATGGAAAGCGCACTCTGCAACTGCGGAGGAGATTGCAGCAAGCGAAGAGTTTGACTTATGTGGGAGTCTACGATGACGATTTACGATGAAGAATGAGTCAGTGACTCTACAGAACGAGAGATATTTTTGAGGAGAACTTCGTTTTCTTTTCTTTTTTCCTGCTGGACTAGTGAATGAAAGTTTGAGTTTTTTTTACCCTGGGCTAAAGCCCAGCTCCGCCCAGGGCTGGATCCGCCATTGTTAATAACCATCAAATTTTTCATACCTAATGAAGATGTTAACCAGACCTTTTATAAAATGAATTGTTTCATACTCAAGTTTTGTTGACACCCAAATAAACTTGACCCCAAAATTATCTTCATATATGTCAAAAATCTTTTGAATAAGCACCAAATAAGCCTTGCCTTCACTTTCAAATATCCCACAAATATAGCAACAAATCTCCCCATAAAAGAATGGATCTACATAGATAATTTGTTGCCCACGATTGTGATTTGCGTATCACAAATTTCCGCAAGCTCCACAGGTAGGAACATCGTGGTATAACCGTTTAAAGATCGGAAGTTGTAGTTGTTTAATAATATCCATAAACTTGTTTAGTCGTTATGGGAACATTTTAACAAACTTCACACTTTCTTAAATATTTTGTAACATACACTTTATTTCACTTAATCCATCTTGCAACATAAGATTCAAAACACGTGCACAACATCTAACATAGAAGATCTTGCCCTTCAAATAGAGTCCGCCCTTTAATGAAAATTTCTCTTCCAGCATTCTCGGGCTAAATCATTAGAAGATGCATTATCAATTGCATAAAAGATTCTTTATTTTCTATCTCTCAGTCTAGAAGGTATGCAAAATAACATTAGGGATTGCAAGACCGGTATGTGGTGGAGGTAAACTGCCAAAATTAAGAATATGCTTTTGTAACCTCCAGTTCGAGTCTTAAAAAATGACATGTAAGGTACATGTACCCTATTGTTTGATTTAAAGACCACAAGTCTGTTATCAAACTAACCATACCCACATCCCTTGGCATTTCTTTGAAAACTTACTTTTCATTTTCATGTACTTTCATGCATTCATTTTTTATGGTTACCCTCGATATTTTCTCAAATTTTAGACTTAAACTTCGAGAGTACAAGATAAAAAATTCATGCTCTACCACTCTGAATGGATATTCATGCACAGTAATCAATATAACTAGTATTTTCTTAATTTTCGTCTTGTCGTATTTACGAAGTGTCAAATTTCAACCAAACCACTATCACTAGTTGCTTTCTCTTTTAACGTATGTTTACCTAAAATTTTCAATTGTTTTCGTTTCACAAATCAAACCTAATGCTTGTTATATGTCTTTCAAATGTAGTTGTACTTGCATCTTTAGTAATTGTCATCGTTTGTTCAGAATAAATACACATACTATATTTTCTTACGCTGCCATCTTTCGCTACCTCTGCATGATTGAACTAAAGCCAAACTCAAGCCAAACTTCTGGTTTTTGATTTTTGATTTAATGACCACAAGTCTGTTATCAAACTAACCATACCCACATCCCTTGGCATTTCTTTGAAAACTTACTTTTCATTTTCATGTACTTTCATGCATTCATTTTTTATGGTTACCCTCGATATTTTCTCAAATTTTAGATTTAAACTTCGAGAGTACAAGATAAAAAATTCATGCTCTACCACTTTGAATGGATATTCATGCACAGTAATCAATACAACGAGTATTTTCTTAATTTTCGTCTTGTCATATTTACGAAGTGCCAAATTTCAACCAAACCACTATCACTAGTTGCTTTCTCTTTTAACGTATTTTTACCTAAAATTTTCTATTGTTTTTGTTTCACAAATCAAACCTAATGCTTGTTTATATGTCTTTCAAATGTAGTTGTACTTGCATCTTTAGTAATTGTCATCGTTTGTTCAGAATAAATACACATATTATATTTTCTTACGCTGCCATCTTTCGCTACCTCTGCATGATCGAACTAAAGCCAAACTTCTGGTTTTTGATTTTTGTATTTTTTCTTCAGTCTCTTTGATATCTCTTTTATCTTTTAAGTTTTGTTTGTTTCTTCTCTTC
The DNA here is from genome assembly GCA_030737875.1 of Allium sativum. Classification (NCBI taxonomy): domain Eukaryota; kingdom Viridiplantae; phylum Streptophyta; class Magnoliopsida; order Asparagales; family Amaryllidaceae; genus Allium; species Allium sativum. Next base: position 245,799,057 of record CM060922.1, on the reverse strand, counting down.
TTTTATAGCTTGACCATCACCAACGCTTGCTTTTTAATGTTGTTCGTCTTTCTTGTCATCATTTTCGCTTAAAAATAATGCATAATTAAGGATAAAATGATATAAAAGCAACTCATGATGAACTATATAGCTGACTTATGAAAATGTAGTTGAATGAAAAACCTAATAATTACTACATTAGATGGGTGAAGATTATCATGCTTCTTTTATGCTTTAGTGTTATTTTTTACTCTACTAAATATGCTACATGCCTTTGCATTAAAAATAATAATATCTAATTTGAAGGAATAAGTATCAAAACTATATGAACTCGAACAAAGATGAAAAACTTATGAACTTTTACTGCTAAACTACCATCTCATCGTATCTATAATTAACAATTAATGAACAAGCATGTTCATGTTCACAAGATGCCAAATAGGAAATGGTGCAGTTTCATTACCAAACATGGTCATGTTTAAGAATAATTACCAAAATCGTACAAACTTTAAATAAAGATGGCAGAAATTGCAAAATTTTGTTATCCAATCTCATCATGTCCATATTAGCAGTTATGGGATATGCATATTCATGTTTACCTTTTAGCACAAAATCCCTATTAAATTCAATGGGAAAAACAATAAGAAAATTATACTATTAGCATCTTAAATTGGAAAAGGAAAAAAAAAAAAAATACAAAATCTGCACATAAAACAATATCAACTTTACATGTATGATTTGTTTTCAAGATATCAATTTGATTCGGTACATAAGGATAACCATTACTGTATGATATATAAAAAAAAAATTCTTTCGTTCAGATTTTGAAATTAAAAATAAAATACCAAGCTTACCAATAAACTGCGATGCAGAGGTCATGAAATCATAACTGGAATTATAAGAAAGAAGCAGCTTTTAACTTGATTACATGTTGATTTCTCAAATTGAGAAATATTTATAATGCGCAATTAATTAGGATTGAGAATTAGGACCAAGGAGTTGTTCGAAACGGGAGACGAAATTAATAAAATTGATAAAGTATAAAGAAGATCAAATATTGTTTTCCTTTGGAAAGCTGGAACCAAGTTAATTATTATGGGAATTAAAAGCTAATTATTATTTTGGTAGATTTTCTAAAAGGTATTATCTTTTTAGGAAGAACATTATGTTATTGCTACATCAGCATACGTGCCAACTGTACTACCAACTTGATGATTCAAATTATATATTTGTATCCCTTCCATGTTCATAGACTAACTCGGTTCAGATGTGCCTTATTTGGGCTTGGGTCGAAATTTCTGAGCGGAAAACGAAAAATGTTTTAATCTAGCTCGTCATCTATACGAACGAACGTCAGATTGTCTAGTTTGATTTTTAGCCCTGTACATTCCCACTATAATACAAACTTGACGATTCAAATTGTGTACTTGTATCTCTTTAGTGTTCACGAACTAATCCGGTTTGAACTTGTTTTGTTTGGGCCGAGTCAAAATTTTCAAGTGGACAATGAAACAATTTTGAATTTAGCTCGTTATCTATACAACCAGTCTAACGTCAGACCAAATTTTGAGCCGAACAAGAACATACGTCGGGTTATCTGGTTTGACTTTCAAACTAGGAACTGTTTATGATTTACTCAAAACTACAAGGATGGAAGGCTGAGTGCTAACTTTTAATCTAAAATGTTTTCTTCATCCTGAAGGCTGCCTAAATTTTAGTATATAACTAGACTTTAAGGCACACGGTTCACGTGTGATAACGGCTAGTGCTTTGCAGATGATTATGGCACACGCTTTGTACATGGAATATTTTTTTCATAAACGTGTACGTTTAATGCATTAAAAATAATAATTTTAATGAATATTTAATTATGTTTATGTTTTTTTTAATATCATGTGTGGTTGGTTTGAATTTTTATTCCTAAGTCGTAGCATCTAATTATTTTATCAGTTTTACTTCTTGTCTATATTATTAGTTCTATAATGTAGTAGAAGCTTATTTGTTGAATCACAATTTAAGTGATACTAAAATTTATTAATACCTGTAAAAATGAGGTTTAAATTTGTAAAGAAAGTTTAATTATTAAATCCTATTTTAAGTGATATTAGATGACAGTCGTAATGGTTCATGTTGACATCAAAAAATACGACATCAATTATATTACAACTACCATTAAAGACGAGATTGTGGCATGTTCTTAACACTTGAATTATTTAACTACAAATCGTAAATGTTTTGACATATTAAAAAAATGTTTTGTACAAACATTTACCGTATATTTGCGTCAAAATCATGCGCAGTTAGTTTGCATTTGCATAAATAATTAGTTATCTTTTGTACTGAAATCATGTGTAATTAGTTTGAATTTTTATTCCTAAGTTACAATATCAAAATTTTGTTAATTTTAATTTATATTTGTATTATTTGTTCAATTTTGTGATAGACGCTTGTTTGTTAGATTATAATTTTAAATGATATTAAATTTTGTTAATATTCATAATACTGTGGTTTGAATTTATAAATAAAACCTAATTGTTTGATCTTATTTCTAAATTAATATTAGAGGATCATTTTCCGTAGTTAATGCTGACAAAAAATGCGATAGCAATGGTATTACGGCTACTAATAAACATTTACATAGACCAGTAATATCGTTCCAGTGGTTAATCGCTTCAACTTTGGTGTAAGACGTCATAAGCTCAAATTATACGCAACATGATTCAAATATATACTGACATACAATATTTGCATATTGTCTAAACTTATAATAGTGATACGGACTTTGATCTAACTGCCTAATTTCAGATAAGAAGAAAGTTTTTTAAGATTTAATAGCTGTATTGAAAGTACAAATTATTTGTTCGACCACGAAATTGCAAAAATAACTTTACCTATCTTTAGTTTTTTTCTACAACTTAAAATTAGAATCTAACATTTAAAAATAATAATTCAAATGACATTTCTACAACTTAAAATTAGAATCTAACATTTAAAAATAATAATTCAAATGACATTTCTACACATATTAACAAATCTTAATATCATTTAAAAACATAATCTAATAAATAGACTTTACTACATCATCATTCCTTATTTCCTTTTTAACAATTCTCTTGAATGTGAAAACTTTTGGTCATACCGCAAACTTCCAAAGATACTCTTATATATTTTTACCTTTTTACATTGCTTAAAATTAGAATTTAACAATCAATTTTTCTTTTTACAAATTCAAATTGCATTTCTATACATATTAACAAATCTAAACATGTCAATCATGATATAATAAATAAACATTTTTTTACATCATCACTTTTTATTAATTAATAACAAAAATAAAAATATATATATAAAAAAATTAGGTAGTTCAATTTAGAAATAAAATGTCAACCAATTTATTATTTGTATATATTAATTCTCTCTTGAACGTGTCAAACTAGGGCTGTCAATGGATGCTTGAAAAATCCGAAATCCGTCCGTATTTGTATCCGTATCCGAAAAACGGATAAATATCCAATATTCGAAATATCCAAAAATTATCCATCTGTTTTTTTTTTTTAAATTATGATTAAAATTATTTGTATTTTAGGACAATGACTGAGATTTATTTATTGCTTTACTAAGTGGAATGTTTGTATTATATGCACTAAACGCAAAGCTACTCAAATCTATTTAATTTCATCATATATGTTTATTTTTAACATTTTTGTGATCAATGAAATTGAAAAACATTTATGTAAAAGTAAAAAATATCGTTTATATTTATTAATTTATCAATCATTGACGGACAGGATAATTATCCGATATTCGTACTTATCTGCGAATACAGATTTCCGATATTCTTAAATGATTTCAGATACGGATATAACACTATCCCGTATTCGAAAGTATGCATTGACAGACCTATGTGAACCATATACTCCACATATTTTAAATTTAAGCATGAAAGCACGTATCTTGGTCAAACGTGAAATAAGTAATGCAATGCTCGTATAAATAAATAAAAGCAACTAAACAATTGTTGAGAATCAGTAGGCTTGGGCAGGCGGAAAAAATAAATTTTAATTATATCATAAAGTTAAGGGCATTCTTGTAACTACACGTCAAAACCTACTTCAGTTCTATATAAACTCTCGTTGCTACCTCAGCAAGCAAGGTAGCCGCCGCCGCTCAAATCCTTCAACCGCTTGCTTTGAATAAAAATGGTTATATTTCGTCTCTTTAACTTCTTCAGGATCGCTGCGAATTATCTGCTAATTATAATTTATCCTCTTTGAACTTGTAGCCTTTCCAGCGGTACGTGGAGATTGGTAGAGTAGCCCTTGTTAATTATGGCAAAGATTACGGCAAGCTTGTCGTGATTGTCGACGTCGTTGATCAAAATAGGGTAAGCTTTTTATGTTCAATTCATTTTTATGTGTAAAAATGAAAGCTTTCAATAGATCTTGGTGAATGCGCCTTACGAGCTTTGATTAGGCCTATTACGAAGTTTCGGCTCTTCCTATATATTGAGCCAGTATTGGCACCTCTTTTTTTCACCGCATGCTGATGTAGTGAAACTAAGACGCATTCTAGAATGCAAAAATAGATACAGTTTTCGTGAAATGTTTACCCGTTTCTTAGCTACGAATTAAAAGTTTGGTACTTATATACAAGTTTACATTGTAGCATGTAACATACCATGCACAAATTTTGAAGTTGCGATCTCCTGCACTCCAATTCGGAGTATCAAACTATTGGGACAAAGGCGCTGGTTAATTTTCTCTCTCTAAATTGCTCTGTAGTTTTCATGGTTTGATTGACCTTAAGATAGGCATTGTATGATCGTGCACTTTGTTTGTCTTGACATTAAGGTACAATAAACTTTAACCAATCGCTGATTCAAGTTTTTATGCAATGGTATTGTCCATGTGATACAATTTTGATTTCCACTTAAATCCGTGTTCTAATTTTCTAGGTTATATTCTAGTATTTTGCAACAATAGGAATCACATTGGCCAAATAGGAATTTCATTTGCTTATAACTTAATAATGTAGCTCTGTTGTTAAATGGTTGAACTAAATATTGTGTATGACCAGTTTCTTGTTCATTTTTTGAAGAAATGTCGTATAACATGATTCTATTTTTGAAACCTTTGTCTGGGAGGTTTTTATTTGGTTCAGTCCATCGGTGCTATTGCATTCCTGGCATAACTACTTTCTTATCTCACCTTGTGTATTAACTTAAATAGTTGCATGTAATGTATGCACATGCTCTTGTGCCATGTATGTATGCTTAATTTTGCCGAGTTTGTAATCATATACTACGTTCCAGTGGTAACAAAATTTTAAAGCACCATGTGTGTATTCATCAGAACCTGGATGTGTTGATAATTATTTCGCAGCTATTTGAGTGTTTGCTGAAAATGTCACGGGCTGTTTATTTCATGTCTTCCTCAAATTTCAATATTAGATATCTCATTGTTCACTCCAATAATATTGTGCAGTCATTTCAAGCTAAACCTAACCCTCTTATTGATCATATAAGGGATCAAACAACATTTTGTGAAAGATGAAGCTTGATTGAACTATTTATTATGCCCGTCCAAATTACGTGTTGCTGACTTAAACCAAATTACTTATGCTTAAAAAATATTTGCTCAGGCTTTTGTGAAATAGAGCCCAATCAAGATAGCTATACCAATTATTTTAAAGATGAAGCTTGATAGGAAGGCCATGATTTTTTTCTAAAATACGTCTCTATAAGTACTGGAATAAATGGATTATGGTAATTCATAATTATTTCAGGCTTTAATCGATGCACCTGACATGGTTCGTGGGCAAATAAACTTCAAAAGGCTGTCTCTTACGGATTTTAAGATTGAAATCCCAAGGACCCCAAAGAAGAAAGTGCTCATTGAGGCCATGGAAAAAGCCGATGTGAAGAACAAGTGGGAGAAGAGCAGCTGGGGAAGGAAGCTCATCGTCCAGAAGAGGAGAGCTGAATTGACCGATTTTGACAGGTTTAAGGTGATGCTGGCCAAGATCAAGGTGAGATTCTATTGAGCCTTGTGCTTTCTTTTACTTGTGTATTTTCTTTTCTCGGATGGCTCATTGATTTAGATCTATTACTATTTTCAGAGGGGAACTGCGGTCAGACAAGAGCTGAACAAACTCAAGAAAGCTGCTGCTTAAGTTTTTATTTTTATTTTATTTTGTGTTAAATTTTGGATTTGATGGATGAGCAGCATTTTGTTTTCTTGGTTTCATGTTTTTACAGTTGAACTTTCTTGGTAACTTGTTAGCAAAGCTGGACCAAAGTGCATTTGCCGAGTGATATTTCTTGTTCCGAGAATTGGTTTTAATTTTTTACTTCAGTGTGTTGCATGTTCAATTTTTGGTAATGTCTTTTACTGTTCTGTGTTCTAAATTGCTAGTCCAGTAGTCCGTTCTAAATGTGCGATTGAAGCTCTTGAATTTAATGTGTTTTGTTTTTTCGTTCTAAATTACTAGTCCAGTAGTCCGTTCTAAATCTACAACCAATTGGCGAGTACTGATATTGTTATAGTGGTATCAAAGTCAATACCCAGTCGGAATTGTGGCTTTTGTGTGGTCCACAGCGCCTGGATGAGGTGTTTGTGAACCAACGGGAAGGGCTCTGTAGGAGGGGATAATGTAACACTTTTAAGTCCCACATCGTAGAAGTTTGTGTGAAGTGGGTACTTATATAGTAGAGTCCGAAGTGGGTACTTATATAGTAGAGTCCATCTTTTACTAATGCTGAGGCCTTTTGAGGAACAAAACCCCACATCTATACGGTGGCGGGTCAATATCTTGCGTGAACGGATGTGCGGTTGTTACAGTATACTCTACTAGCTGATCCTATACATCATACGCGCACTAACCCAATAGAAATCAAAGTCTCCAGCAATTGTAAAGGGCTCACCGTCCACCCTTCTTGTGACCCTCATACTCTTAATTTGAGCTGTTATGGTAATGGTAACAGCTACCGATACATAAGAACCATTACCGTACCAGTACTACTGGTAAATACAAAATGGCTACCGATAATTTATCATTACCAATGGTAAAATATTCATTGGTATACCGATAAACTGGTATACCGTTGGTTGATAATGGGAAATTTACCGGTGCACAAACATTCAAATTTTGTTGCACTAAAAAAAGAAAAAGCAATTATCTTGTTTTTTATCATTACTTTAAGATATTTATATTAGTATTATGACATGTTTTAGTTGACATCTAAGTATTTCTTAATCCATCACAGCTTATTTACAATAATATGAGATAATAACATTTATAATCTCAAACTTTGAGCCTAACAAAACTTAAAAAGAATCATCATCATAAATAATACTACATAACCTTCTTAAAAAGCACGACGTATCGTTAAAAGTGTGTATAGTTAAGACTTGATCTAATAGTCAAAAATAAGTTTAATATAATTGGTAAATTCACCGTTACCACTGGTTTTGACTTTTCTTTACTGCTAACAAAGGTAAATTTACCGCTATCATACAGATAACATTAGTAAACCAAACTGATCCGATTTTTTTTTTTTTTTTTTTTTTTACCAATACTTGGTATTGGTATGGTACTAGTAAATTTACCATTACCATAACAGTACTACTCTTAATATGTGCCGATCCTACCCGTATACCACCAAACATCTCATCCGAAGGAATACGAACTACTTTGTATAACTGTAGCCAACAATGCTTTCTCAAATACCATATGAATGGGCAAGTAAGTACCTGAAAGCAAACCCTACGTCTGGAATGACTATACTGAAAGGTGAGGGAATGGTCCTGATCAGGCACTAAAAACCCTATGTACTACTCCCATGGATGTACAATAATGTTACTCTGCCACCTCAGATCCATCTGTTGCCGCGATTCCATACGCTCGTTATGCACTCCCTGTGCAAACGAGGCATGTGCTTAGCCGTACCTCAACAATGCAGTCTAGAGAAGTGTAACACCCCGAATTTTCTGTGATCATAAGAGTAACAAAATAAAGTATATTTAATTTTTAAGAGAAGAATTAAGGAAAACGGGTTACGCCATTGCGTTCGTCTCAGAATTCCGTTTGAGATAGACCCGAGTTTGCGAGAATCGGACTCCGTATGAAGAAGTTCCGACCTTCAGAAGTTTCAGAAATTAAATAAAAATTAAAACAGCTCAGCAGGAAAATTCAAAACTCGAAAATCAAACACCGAAGCGGGCTAGACGGAATTTTCCCGCCCAAGGCCAGGTCGACAGTAGGGTCGACCTAGGGGTCGACCTGCCCTATACAGGTCGACAATAGGGTCAACCTGGGCCCTGTTTTGGCCAGATCTGGACTGCGATGAATTTTTGTGTTGTGTTGTGTCATTAGGGCTTGTGTGACAATTTTTGATTGGTTCCTTTTGACATGTATGGCCCTGATTGTTCGTAGGTTGATCTGACGACTTACATAAACTTAAAACTCTATATAAGCAACCTAAATCTAAATCCTAAGCCACACAAAAATATTCCTAGAGCCGTCATGCTATCAACATTCAACCTAGGGTAGCCACTATTCTCCATCAACTCAAAGGCATGATAAAAGCTTAAAGAATCAAACTAAATCAAATCTAAATTAGAAGAACAACTAGTCTACATCAAAGGAGCGCTATTCAGTTTCAGAATACAGATCCCAGAAATCAAGATTTTCTTTTTGATTGTGAGTACAGTTATTTTCAGATATAAAATTTAATTATTATCTTGACATTTTTGTGAATCTGGATCTGAGGTTATGTATACTTTTCTATGGATCTATCTTGTTAATATTATTGTGACTGTTCTGTATCTGTTCCCTCTTTTCTTCCTTTTTGTTTATAGCCAGGCTACCCCGAGCCTGAGCCAAATCTCATAAGAGATTAACGCACGCACGCTAAATTTTGGGACAAATAATGGATAATGCATAATTGGACATGACTGATCTTTGACTGATTTGAGAAATGGACATATGTTGTAAATTAGATCTAGATCTGTGCATACTCTGTGATTTGGAAGAAGAGGAATCATTGAATGATAACGTATGACTTGAAACTTGGGAACATAATGCATATAAAAATTATGATCTGTTTTTGAGAGGATATAATTTAAAGATATTGATTTTTGGGTATATTTTATATAACGATTCATGACCTGAAAAAGGAATATGAAACTTAGGCGTAAAGACCTATATTAAAATAGGATAACCATTAATGCGAATACGCCTAAAAGTGGATTTTTGGATATTTGGCATTAAAGGCTATAATTTGGCATGATTCATAGCATGACTTGGGGGCTTTTAGAGAATGTTCTGTACTTTGTAAAGTTTAAACTAAAATTTGGAGGCATATATTGTATTATGAATTATGACCATGATTTGGGCATGTAAGTTTAGGCTTAATTTATGATTAGGCAAGATATGTAAATAGAATTTTAAGAAATGTTTAATCTGCTAGATCTGTTATCTGTTTAATCTGTTGAATTGCCTAATCTGTTGAAAGCTGAATAGTTGTAATTTGGTAAGAAAATCCGTAGGCTCGATCTAAGATTGAGTAAAACATGTTAATGGAAATTTGATTAATCTGTTGAAACCTATAAAGAAGTATAATCTGTTAAATGGACATAATTAGCCTGATATCTGTATAATCTGTATTGGAATAAGAATGCTAAGACACGAGGTTAGACTCATGTTTGCGGTAGATGCCTGCCCGGAACCAACCGGCTTAACCTGCAACCGCAAACTGGCAGTCTAACGTGAGTGGTCGTAGGCATAATTAAAAAGATGCTTAGACACGAGGTTAGGTCTGGCTTGTGGCAGAAGTCTGCCCGGAACCGCCCTACACATCCAGCGGCCACAAGCTACCGACCTAATGTGAGAGGTCTGTGCATTAATATTTAATTAATGCAAATCTAAGATAAATGTGATACCTAAAACGTGTTGGGTGGATAGGGTTAAAACAATTGGACTGATGAATCTAATAAACCCGTTTCGTAAATCTGTAGGCCCAATACAAGGTTAGGTGAAACAATCTGTAAGTCTGTTAATCTGTATATCTGATCCGTTAGTTTGAAAACTTGTTAATCTGTATATCTGATCCGTTTGTTTGAAAACTTGTTAATCTGTATATCTGATCCGTTAGTCTGAAAACTTGTTAACTTGTATGTCTGATCTGAGAACTAGTTAATATGAACTTTGTACATCAGAAATCTGTAAGCAAGTTAATCTGAAATCTGTTAGTCTGGGAACACAAGGTTAGGAGGGGTAATTACTTGTGTCATCTGTTGTTTGGGACCCATATTAGTCAGTAACCCTTTCTTGTATCAAAACTATGACCCAACACTAAGAGGGGTCCGGGCACGCTTACTGAACTAATTGTAAGAGGTTCACTCTGATAATGGCGAGGGGTGTTGATGGCGCATTCCAACCGGGTCATGTGCGTGCATGGATCTGGTCTGCTCCGAGGATGTAAGGCACCGTGACATCTGTAAATAGGTCCGTGTCTATAGGTTGCCACTTTAGGGAGTGATACACCCTTCTGTAAGGCTGACACAGGGTATTTATGTATTAGGGAGCCGATCGCTTGGGATAGAATTTAGGGTACACTTAGTTCTGTCTGTTTCTGTGGGGTACCGTCTGTTTCTGTTGGGGTGATAACACTTGTCTGTTTCTGTGTGGTACCGTCTGTTCGGGTGGTAAAGGCCCATTACTAGTGTACACCTAATTCTAATATTCTGTTTCCGTAGGCATTATTCTGTTTCCGTCTCTGATTCCGTTCCTGCATTCTGTTTCTGTACCGTCTATCTCTGTTCGGGTGGTAAAGGCCCATTACTAGCATTCTGTTTCTGTAGGGATTACTCTGTTTCCGTTTCTGTTTTGGTTTAGACATTAGGGTAACACCTAATCATGTTATACTAGTATTAGTGCAGAGAAGTGAATACTAAGTAAGAAGCTTAGCTTAGCCTATATCATTATGTTTTTTCTGTTAACCTGCTATTCCTGTCACGTTATCTCTCATCCAGTTTTATTTACATGTCATGATACTATTATCTGTTTATATGCTGAAAGTCACTGGACTCACCAGACTTATGTCTGACCTAGTTTGCTTCGCCTCTTTTCTTTCCGTTTCCCCCTCAGGTGCTCAGGGTGGAAACATAGGAGCTTGATTCAGATTCTCTCTGCTTGAAGTGTTTGAAGTATTGCTTGGCTTTGACTCTATCTTTCCATGGCAGTTTATGTTGGGGATTATGGCTTTAAAATCTATGCATTCTGAAGGCTTTTGTACAAGACCGATATTTATGTACTTGAATTCCGATATTGTGGTTTTGAAAGATGTAATCAAACTTATTTCTGTTTCTGCTGTAATAAAGTTATAAATTTTTTAAGTACTACTTTATCTGTCTTGTAAATTTCTGTTCTATTTACTTATTACGTTCCACCGAAGTTAAGGCATTCCCTTTGTGAGTGACCTTAACGGAAGTGGGGTGTTACACTTGGTATCAGAGCTGAAGGTTACTAGATTTGATAAAAAGTTTTTGGAAAACTATTTTCAAAAAGGTTTTAAAAAGGAAGTATTCTCAAAAGGAAAGTTTATTTTGAAAAACATAATCCCCAAAGCCATATATCTATCTTTTGATTTTCTGTTTAATCCTTGTTTCCTTCTTTTCTGAGTCTCCGGGGCTTCTTGCTTTCTGGGAGGTAACCTCATCGTGACATGGTTCCGTAGGCATAATGAGACTATGGTGCCTGTCAAAGGGCAAAGAAGTGCCTAACTTCCATCTGTAGCCGCAGTAATTTCACCTACGGCTAATCCTCTTTAGAGCTTCATAAGGTTTTCCGCGTGATGGTGGAAACTTTAGAGAAAGACTTGTTAACATGTAAGAAGACTGGTTGTTTTCAGTGCAACTGATCAAGGATTGCCCCAGAAGGCAAGGGCAAACGACAGAATCTTCTGGAAGGTAGGTGAGTGCTCTCGTAGTTGGTGGATAGGATAGAGGTGGAAAATTTTCCGTAGAAAGTTTAAATTCCTTTTCTGTTCATTCTGACATTTTAATTCTGTAGTTGAGTCTCTGCACTTAAATACTAGTCTTGTTTCTGATCCCGCTATGGTCTCAAACCCCATAAGGGTTACGACTCATCTGTTTGTGATAGATTGGGGATTGAGGGTATCTGTATTGGGCATTAAGTTGACTATGATGCATACATTCTGGTTTTTGTGAGATATGGTGGGGTTTTATCATGCTTAGTTTCCTAAGAATCATTTGATAATCTAATCTTTACCAGTAGTCTGTAAGTATCTGAATATTTCTGAAAAGGATAGGGTTTTTTACTCAAAGCGTGAAGTAGATTTCCAGTTGGACATTTGTTTAATGGGGGTAATTCTCTGAGTGTCAATCTGATGTTGATTTCGGTCTTCGGGGTTGATACTTAGGGGGTTATTCTCTTAAACCGATGTCTAATAGGAACAAAGCTTTTGTTTTAATTGTACTTGCTTCTATCACTCGGTTGTATCCTATCGACCGAATCTTCGACCTTTAGGTAGAAATTAATGGGCGTAAACATGTATTTGAGACATGTTATGTTTGATGGTTGCAAGTGGATGCAAGTGGTTTCTCGTGGATGCATATACACACACACTAGGCACCAGATCCGCTCAAAAGCACTCTCATACTGCATATGGATGGGTGTGCATTTTTTTAATTTTTGTGGATGAAAAATGATTGACTTATCACATGGATGTTGCATTTGGATGAATGGTTGTGCACTCATATAGAAATGTTGTGTATCAAATAGGATTTCTTGCATACATAATTGGACTCATGACACTAACATAATTCGCATTAAGGAGGTCAACTGAATCAGTAGACCACCTGATCTTTGCGTTAGATAAGAGACATATACACACACTTTTGCATATGTTCATACAACATTAGAAGTTTTCTAAGGACAATGGATGCTTGTGGATGATGTTTGAATAGATGGGTAATTGGATGGCAAGACACATTCTTCTTAACTTAAAGATTTCGGGGACGAAATCCTTTAAGGAGGGGAGAATGTAACACCCCGAATTTTCTGTGATCATAAGAGTAACAAAACAAAGTATAATTAATTTTTAAAAGAAGAATTAAGGAAAACGATTACGCCATTGCGTTCATCTCGGAATTCTGTTTGAGATAGACCCAAGTTTGCGTGAATCGGACTCCGTATGAAGAAGTTATGGCCTTCAGAAGTTTCAGAAATTAAATAAAAATTAAAACAGCTCAGCAGGAAAATTCAAAATTCGAAAATCAAACACCGAAGCGGACTGGGCGGGAATTTTCCCGCCCAAGGCCAGGTCGACACTAGGGTCGACCTGGGCCCTGTTTTGGCCAGATCTGGACTGCGACGAGTTTTTGTGTTGTGTTGTGTCATTAGGGCTTGTGTGGCAATTTCTGATTGGTTCCTTTTGACATGAATGACCCTAATTGTTCCTTGGTTGATCTGACGGCTTACACTAACTTAAAACTCTATATAAGCAACCTAAATCTAAACCCTAAGCCACACAAAAATATTTCTAGAGCCGTCATGCTATCAACATTCAACCTAGGGTAGCCACCATTCTCCATCAACTCAAAGGCAAGATAAAAGCTTAAAGAATCAAACTAAATCAAATCTAAATTAGAAGAACAACTAGTCTACATCAAAGGAGCGCTATTCAGTTTCAAAATACAGATCCCAAAAATCAAGATTTTCCTTTTGATTGTGAGTACAGTTATTTTCAGATATGAAATTTAATTTTTATCTTGACATTTTTGTGAATCTGGATCTGAGATTATGCATACTTTTCTATGGATCTATCTTGTTAATATTATTGTGACCGTTCTGTGTCTGTTCCCTCTTTTCTTTCTTTTTGTTTATAGCCAGGCTACCACGAGCCTGAGCCAAATCTCATAAGAGATTAACGCACGAACGCTAAATTTTGGGACAAATAATGGACAATGCATAATTGGACAGGACTGATCTTTGACTGATTTGAGAAATGGACATATGTTGTAAATTAGATCTAGATCTGTGCATACTCTGTGATTTGGAAGAAGAGGAATCATTGAATGATAACATATGACTTGAAACTTGGGAACATAATGCATATAAAAATTAAGATTTGATTTTGAGAGGATATAATTTAAAGATCTAGATTTTTGGGTATATTTTATATAACGATTCATGACCTGAAAAAGGAATATGAAACTTAGGCGTAAAGACATATATTAAAATAGGATAACCATTAACGCGAATACGCCTAAAAGTGGATTTTTGGATATTTGGCATTAAAGGCTATAATTTGGCATAATTCATAGCACGACTTGGGGGCTTTTCGAGAATGTTCTGTACTTTGTAAAGTTTAAACTAAAATTTGGGGGCATGTATTGTATTATGAATTATGACCATGATTTGGGCATGTAAGTTTAGGCTTAATTTATGATTAGGCAAGATATGTAAATAGAATTTTAAGAAATGTATAGTCTGCTAGATCTGTTATCTGTTTAATCTGTTGAATTGTCTAATCTGTTGAAAGCTGAATAATTGTAATTTGGTAAGAAAATCCGTAGGCTCGATCTAAGATTGAGTAAAACATGTTAATGAAATTTTGATTAATCTGTTGAAACCTGTAAAGAAGTATAATCTGTTAAATGGACATAATTAGCCTGATATCTGTATAATCTGTATTGGAATAAGAATGCTAAGACACGAGGTTAGACTCATGTTTGCAGTAGAAGCCTGCCCGGAACCAATCGGCTTAACCAGCAACCACAAACTGCCAGCCTAACGTGAGAGGTCGTAGGCATAATTAAAAAGATGCTTAGACACGAGGTTAGGTCTGGCTTGTGGCAGAAGTCTACCCGGAACCGCTCGACACATCCAGCGGCCACAAGCTACCGACATAATGTGAGAGGTCTGTGCATTAATATTTAATTAATGTAAATCTAAGATAAATGTGATACCTAAAACGTGTTGGGTGGATAAGGTTAAAACAATTGGACTGATGAATGTAATAAACCCGTTTTGTAAATCTGTAGGCCCAACACAAGGTTAGTTGAAACAATCTGTAAGTCTGTTAACCTGTATATCTGATCCGTTAGTCTGAAAACTTATTAATCTGTATATCTGATCCGTTAGTCTGAAAACTTGTTAATCTGTATATCTGCTCCGTTAGTCTGAAAACTTGTTAATATGTATACCTGATCAGTTAGTCTGAAAACTTGTTAACTTGTATGTCTGATCTGAGAACTAGTTAATCTGAACTTTGTACATCTGAAATCTGTAAGCAAGTTAATCTGAAATCTGTTAGTCTGGGACACGAGGTTAGGAGGGGTAATTACTTGTGTCATCTGTTGTTTGGGACCCATATTAGTCAGTAACCCTTTCTGGTATCTAAACTATGACCCAACACTAAGAGGGGTCCGGGCATGCTTACTGAACTAATTGTAAGAGGTTCACTCTGATAATGACGAGGGGTGTTGATGGCGCATTCCAATCGGGTCATGTGCGTGCATGGATCTGGTCTGCTCTGAGGATGTAAGACACCGTGACATCTGTAAATAGGTATGTGTCTATAGGTTGTCACTTTAGGGAGTGATACACCCTTCTGTAGGGCCGGGACATGGTGTTTATGTATTAGGAAGCCGATCGCTTGGGGTAGAATTTAGGGTACACTTAGTTCTGTCTGTTTCTATGGGATACCGTCTGTTTCTGTTGGGGTGATAACACCTGTCTATTTCTGTGTGGTACCGTCTGTTCGGGTGGTAAAGGCCCATTACTAGTGTACACCTAATTCTAATATTCGGTTTCCGTAGGCATTATTCTGTTTCCATCTCTGATTCTGTTCCTGTATTCTGTCGTTTGTCTTTGTTCGGATGGTAAAGGCCCATTACTAGCATTCTGTTTCTGTAGAGATTACTTTGTTTCCGTTTCTGTTTCAGTTTAGACATTAGAGTAACACCTAATCCTGTTATACTAGTATTAGTGCAGAGAAGTGAAAACTAAGAAGCTTAGCTTAGCCTATATCATTCTGTTTCTTCTGTTAACCTGCTATTCCTATCATGTTATCTATCATCCAATTTTATTTACATGTCATGATACTATTATCTGTTTATATGCTGAAAGTCACTGGACTCACCAGACTTATGTCTGACCAGTTTGCTTCGCCAATTTTCTTTCTGTTTCCCCCCAGGTGCTCAGGGTGGAACATAGGAGCTTGATTCAGATTCTCTCTGCTTGAAGTGTTTGAAGTATTGTTTGGCTTTGACTCTATCTTTCCATGCAGCTTATGATGGGGACTATGGCTTTAAAAACTATGCATTCTGAAGGCTTTTGTACAAGATCGATATTTATGTACTTGAATTCCGATATTGTGGTTTTGAAAGATGTAATCAAACTTATTTCTGTTTCTGCTGTAATAAAGTTATAAAATTTTCAAGTACTACTTTATCTGTCTTGTAAATTTCTGTTCTGTTTACTTATAACGTTCCACCGAAGTTAAGGCATTCCCTTTGCGAGTGACCTTAACGGAAGTGGGGTGTTACAAGAAGTGTATATAAGATGTACTGATCGCCTCAGTGATAAGTCTAGGGTGCATGTTAGCCATGTACTCATAATACCAAAAGGGATGATTGTACCAAAAACTATACAGTTGTTTGGAGCGCTGTACCGCGTACACATCCATTGCTACATACAAGTAACCCAAAATAGATGTGTCCTAATCATATAACTGCAGTTGCTCAATGTCTATCAGGCCAGCCAACAAACCAAGTCTAACAGTCCTCTTGTTGTTGCTTAAAAAATGTGGATTCAAAAATGTATAATAAAAAAAGCCTGATCACCGGAGTATGCATATCCTCAGTGGCCTGATGATCTACTATATACTGTTGTAGAGTAGGGAGGGTAACAACACCTCCTTAAACCGAATCCGGGTCTAAACCCAGTAAATGATCAGAAAAACTCTCAACCACCTCAAATGATGCATCAAACGGAACAGGGACACGGTCGGGACGACCTACCTCTATGCCGATGAGCACGTAGAAATCTAAAGGGGTCATCCCTAACTCGAAATCAAGAAAATGAAAGGTGTATGTAGTAGGCCACCATCGCTCGCTAAGAGCCTTTAGTAGACATTGGTCTACATGCGTAAACCTAGGTAAATCTAAGAAGTCTTCGAATGAGGTCGCATGAAGCCTAATCAAAATCGGTTTTGGTAGATGATCATGATACTATGCCATACAACGTAACCAACTACCATGCATGGCAATGTGCCAAACCTAAACATATGATTATTTATTGTAAACATAAACTAGTAATTAACATTCATGTACAGTAAAACGGTTGTCTATCTACGTAATAATAAATAAAACGTATACCTGAGGCATCGCAATAGCCACAGCCAGTCGATGTGAAATAGTCGGTGTGCATTACAGCGGTGATTCGGTTATCTTGAAGTTTTAATTTACTTTTCCCGTGTCTAAAATTGAGTAGCTGCTATGGATGTTTGTAGTCGCAAATTGTTTTGGCCAAATGAAAGTGTGTTTTAATGTTTTGAATGCAAACAAATAAGTAATCATAATTTAGCATTAAGCAATCAGCATTTAGAGTTCAACAATTAGAATTTTGAATTTAGCGTTCAACATATTAAAAAAACGGATCTTTAGTTTGGGTTGATAAGAAAGCATACATAACAAAGGTACGGTATTAAAGTTGGATACTATCGAATTGATCCAAGTATTTATCATCACCCATTCCATTTTGTAAGACTAGTTTTGAAGCATGAATGAGATCCCATGGTTGTATGAATGAGATGCCATGGTTGCATCGGACAAAAATATTTGAGAAGTGTGATGGGTAGTAGTGGCTCTGAAAAGAGGTTGTCCTACGCAAAATTGTGAGAAAATGGAGGTTTTTTTAACTAGAGCCGGGCGGTAAGCAACATAATTGAACAAACAACATCATGCAGTAGTAATTATGTCATTTTAAAATAATTAAATTTTGTAATTTGGTTTAATAGTTGTTTAATTTTCAGTTATTCAAAATCAAACTCAACCATTGAAGTATTGATCAAGGTAATACAAAAAGAAAAGCCACAGCCGATGAACTAACAAAACCAATCAAACACAATTTGTTTGGTTGATTTATTTGGTTTGACTAATATATGTTTAATGCAGATTAAAGATCTTATCGCGAACTTAACTGTAAAGGGAGGGGTGTGGGGGTGGAGGGGGGGGGGATGAATAATGTTTATTAGAATTTATGAAATCCTTTTGAATTTTAACACAATCAAATGCAAATCAGATGTAAATCAATTGCATAATCAGACAAAAATGCAAATAATAAATAAAAAGTTGTAAGGGAAAGAACACACCAGGATTTTTATACTGGTTCGGAGTTATGCTACATCTAGTCCCACACAACTCTTGTTTGATGAAGATTTTTTTTCAATATAATCCTCAAATACGATCCTTGATTTCATAAGCCATGAAGTATACCACACCTATTTCCGGAGTACAGTGAGACTCGATTGATTTTCGGGCTAGAATCATACTAAGTTGATTTGAATGGGCTACAATCGCACATTTTTAATCTCAGTTTGGAAGGAAGACTTGATAGAACTTTGATCTTGCAATCCTTGATTACGGAAACTCCTATAACTCTGAATATCACTTGAAATTTTGAGAGAGTTTGATGGATAATCAAACTAGAATTGAATTGGTTTAACTCTTTAAAATCTGGCAGATAAAATTGAAAAAAATTAAGAGTATAAATGGAGAGAAGAAAGGAGAGAAGAAGATAAATGAAAGTAGTTATGAAATTTCAAATTTAGAAGCCTATTTATAGTGCTTCAACAGTCATATCGTTTCAGGAAAGGATTCAAACCAATATACACAACTTTTGAATTTTGAAAATTAAAAATAACGGTAACCATGTCGACATGAGGGGTAGGGGATGTCAACATGTCTTAGAAAATTTTGAAGTTTAAAATCTTTTGAAAACAATGTAAATGATATTGAAATAAATCGAAGGCAATTCTAATGTTTAAACATATTATTGTTTTATATAATAAAATAGTATAATATTGTAAAAATATAAGTTTAAAACATATAATTATAAGACATAAAAAATTATTTAAACTTATATAAATCTATAAATATAACTATATATGAAATGTTCATATATATGTATATAACTATAAATATGAATATAATGAAATTGAAACTAAAGTAAAAATATATATTAAAACTAAAATATAAGTAAGAAAATATTTGAATCAGTTAAAACTAAAATATAAGTAATCAAATCTAAAATATTTAAATTAGTATTAGATTTAAAATCCAAGAAATAATCTTAAGTATTAATATATATATATATATATATATGTATTAAATACGAAATAATTTTGAAATCAATTTGAATATAAGGAGATTTAAAATAAGGTAAAAATGATACGAGACTTGAAATAGAGATTCAGTGCTTTTACGGAGTTTTAACAAAAATTCCAGACTCTATGACTTATCTTGTTTTCTTGAACCCTTGTTACTCATGAGTCTTCAATCTTGAACTCTTCTTCTTGTTTGTAATCTTTGAATCTTTAAACTGTACAATCTTAAATAATTAATACCTGTATATAATTCATGTATATACACACACACACACACACACACACACACACACACACAAGTGTTAGTACATATTTTATAACAATAATAGTCAATGTCCCCTTTTTTTATGATGACAACAACCTTTGTTTATAAAATATACTTACATGATGTTTTGATACTTCAATTACTCCCCCTTACTCCAGTAACTCCTTCCTAAACTACTAACTCCCCCTTAATCTAAGCCTATTTTATAATTCTCCCCCTTTGTCTGCAATAAAAACCATATACCCCTAATATATAATACTAACTAGTCTAGGAACTAACTCTAATACTCTTAAAACTAGTCTAGGAACTAACTCTAATACTCTTAAAACTATGATAAGACTTATTATAGACTAAGAAATATTTCTAATATATAATACTCCTCTTAACACTATGACATAATTAAATAAAATAAATATAAGGCAAGCAATATTAAAACTAGATTAATGATCAAGCTAATATTTAAGCAATCCAATCCAAATAATCAAACAATCAATTCAAGCTATCTTAAATCTTGTTATTACATTCCATAAGTTAATTCAAATTTAATTGAATCAATTCAAACAAAATACACCAATTTCAAATATAAATTCACGTTTCTTGGAACTTCTACCCATCCTTCTTCTCCGAAGATTGGATCGGCCTTTAAAGCCCCCAATTGTTCATTTTCCTTAATAAAAGTTCCTTTTGAGTCATTATTTTCTTCTTCTTTGTTGAGTGCAGAGATCATCCAACACATGTTATCGAAATGTCTCTCCTTATTCTTAACAATCATTTGACTCAACTCTAAGTGGAGCTGATTACGAAGGATGATAGAGAGAATATTTTTGAAGGAATTAAGAGTTTCTTCAAGATTTACTCTTAAACTATGAATTGGAGAAACCATGAAATGAAAAAATGAAAATATAATAAATGGATAATAAGGCAGGGTGAAAAGATAAATTTTTTGCTATGCCAAAAAAAGATAAGCTTTTATGGAAGAAATAGGTATTTATAGGAACTGGAATTCGTTTAAAATGAGTAGACACAATTTAGTTATGACAGTTTTTGAATTCAAATATTTTTGAAAAATTGTCAGTTATATATCAACATGTGTGGTAGCCCATGTCGACATGTCCTTTACACATATTGAATTTTGAAAATTTTGGGAGTTTTGTTTAATTTTGGTTTACATATACTTGTTTTTAACACTCTAATAATTATTCTAGAGATGTTTAAAAGGCAATAAACATAAATATAAGGATTTCATTAATAAATTTAATTAACAATACTTAGTGAGGATACATAATTAGGAATTGAAATACGATAATAGAAATAGAAACTACAACAACAAGAAAATAAAACTAGAACTCAGTGGAGGATGATGAAGATAGTCCAAGCTTGCGACTCACTTTCCCGAAGAACTTGCTCATTTTTGTAAAGATCTTTTCCATTTTCTTACTTAATGATCTATTTAAAATCTTTTGATATTCCGCTATTATCTTTTGGTTCTTAAGGAGGATTTTGTTGGATGGATTAGAGGTACGAGCGGGTTATTCAATGCTTTCTAAGGAAGTATTTTCATCTTCTTCCTCTTCGTCGATTTTCATTCCTTCTTCTTGAGCCATCCTTGCATCTTTTCGAAAGTGCTTCATATGGTTGAAACGCTCACGGGATCTTCACAAAGGTTTGTTTCCAGAATTAAACACCTCTTTAGAAACAAACTATTCTCCTTTGAAATCAACTCCTAAATAGTTGAAAATACTTGTAAAGTAAATTCAATGATAAAGCGTATTTTCATCCATTGAAAAATCTTTAGCTCGAAATTAATTCAATGATAAAGGACCAATAGTTGGAGAATTCTACTTTCTAGTTATCGAATCAAGCTTTCTGTGTATATCTACATGATCTCAAGAGTCAGAAAGGGTGAAAAATTGAAAGAGTAATAAATCAGAGAATGTGAGTGGTCCTCAGTGAAAGCACCAGAATGTCAACACCAGAAATTTCCATAACACCTAAAGAATTCAGTATAAACTAAACTGACGTAATAAATGTAAAAGAGGAGTAGCAATAGAAAATCAGTAAATATAATATAAGAGTTTCTAGTGGTTTGACGTTGTTGTTCCTACATCAACTTGGAAGGTTTTGAATACTTTATTGCTACTTTGAGAATAACAAGAAATTTGATCAATATGAATCTGAAGCATGCATAGTAGAGTAAAAAAGTAGCCAAAATATCGATTTCTCTATAATTCAGCTAGTATTTATAGACATGGGTAGCTGAAAATATCTCAAAAAGTCAGACAAATGTTGCGAAGGAGATCAAGAAGGGGCACAACTCACGATCCCATAATTAGGAGATCGGCACCGATCCCTGCGATATGGATCGGTACCAATCTCTTAAATTGAGAAGAATCAGAGTGCGATCACTCTTGTGGGTCCCACATATTGTCCTGAGCTCTTGCTTGGATTGCACATCAGTTGGCTTTGTCGTTAGAAAGACATGAGGTGTTGTTGGTTGAAATTGTACTATTTTTCTGGTTCGTCTTGGAGTTGTATCGATCCCTTGCTTTAAGCTAGGTCGATCACTACTTGGTGAGAGCTTGGGTGACATTTGCTAGGATCGTCGACCGTTTATGATACTATCCGGGCTTGATATTTGAGCGTTCGAACTGTCTTTCTGGGTTGTTCGCCTTGACAATGCCAAGTCGCATCAATCCAAATAGTAAGAAATAGCCAAACATAGGCTAAGTTATAAATTCTTCGGTCATCCACCATCGGACTTATCATGGCTACAAGACTACCCATCAATGCTTGGGATGCTTCATTGAAGATGAGATGTGTTTAACTAAGAGTGAATTCATTGATGAATAACAACTGATTTGAAAATATTTAACGAGATACGAGTTGAATGTCCCGGAGGAGGGTCGAACTATTCTTTGAGAGGAAGAGGAGGAGGAAAGAGCGGCTAAGAAGGTGTAGGAGAATGTCCAGGGTATAGTGCGTGAAAACATTGAAATAGTGCATGGCGCTGACTCAATTCACCAGGCGTGCAGTCATAAAACTTTCACTTAGACTCCCATAATACTAGTATTCGTTACATGGTCTCCTCTTCCTGAACCAACATCCACTAACCCGCCGTACGATCCCAAACACCCTACTTTCAAAAAAGTGATTATTGCTTATGAGCGAGATAGTAGGCTATCCTTTGTGTTTTCAGAGAAGAGTATGAACCTAATCATGATAGGTCTTCTTGCCACCGGTAAACCAAGCCGTAAAGCTATCGGCTGCAACTCTGACTACTTCAACTTCCACATCCCAAATTCCCCAAGTCGTTGTTCGAGGCGAGGGGAATCAATTGGAAAAGGAGACAATCACAGTCTAATTGGAGAATGACTTGGAGGTGCAGAGCTAGAAGAAATCATAGATGCAGGTGAAATTGAGAAGGACATAGAGCTTAGCATAGAGGAGTTATTTTAAACACAATAGGCGTGGTTAGCCACCAAAAATAGAAAAGTCCAACCTTACTCCTAAATCACTTGTAGCACTTAGGCCAGGCGATCCTGTATATGACGGGGCGAATCATGGAACTACCGAAGTGTACGATGTTGAACTAATCTCATCCAAACCTATGCCCAAGAAAGATGGTACATATGAGAGTTGGAAAGGCTTTCGAAAGATAAAGAGGAAGAGCTCTAAAAGCAAGTTGCCAAAGAAGTCCAAGAAGGTGGGGTAAGGTGCGGATGAGTGGATATTCCTTTTTGTATATACTTTTTTTACATTTAGTAGCAGTATTTGAGCGGGTATGGCCCTTTGTTACAGGCAAAACTTGTGCATATTTTCTATGTTTTAGTTGTTAATAAAATTTTAGCTTTCTTCTATTCTATGTTGAATTGTTTAAGAGTTCGAGTTTTTATTCTTCCATTCAACGTACTTGTAGTTAATTACTCGCCAATAAACTTAAGTTTTAGTTGCCTACTTTTACGTTTGATCTTAGTTTAATTGACCACTCCTAAATCTTCCTTTCGGTCACGGCTTCAGGTCGTGTGGTTCATTGTTGGGAGTTCCACTTCAAGGCCTCCTTTTAATCATGGTCTTAAGTCATATAGACTTACAATTACAAGCTTTACTCTCAAGTCTTCCTTTAGAACAAAAATCCTTATTTTTGTTTATTGAACTTGTGACACCAAAAATGAAATTTATGTAAACAGAGAAAATGTTCATGTTTTTAATCAAAATATGAATTCATTAAAATACACAATTTTAATGCTAAATAAAAGAATAGATTAAAAAAATTTACATTTTAGATGTAAATAAAAGAATAGATTAAAAAGTTACATTTTTATTTACATTTTAGATGTAAATAAAAGAATAGATTAAAAAGTTACATTTTTATTTACATTTTAGATGTAAATAAAAGAATAGATTAAAAAGTTACATTTTTATTTACATTTTAGATGTAAATAAAAGAATAGATTAAAAAGTTACATTTTTATCTACATTTTAGATGTAAATTTAGTGGTAATAAAAATGATATAATTAAAGGTTGCATTTTTATTGTTAAATTAGAGACAATATAAAAGATAGAATTTAAAAGTTACATTTTTATTTACATTTTAGTTGTAATAAAAAGCATAGAATTAAAAGTGACATTTTGATTGACATTTTAGTTATAATAAAAAGAGTAGATTTAAATGTTATATTTTTATTGTCAAATTAGAGACAACAAAAAGCATAGAATTAAAAGTGACATTTAGATTGACATTTTAGCTGTAATAAAAAGAGTAGATTTAAATGTTATATTTTATTGTCAAATTAGGGACAATAAAAAGCATAGAATTAAAAGTGACATTTTGATTGACATTTTAGCTATAACAAAAAGAGTAGATTTAAATGTTATACTTTTATTGTCAAATTAGGGACAATAAAAAGCATATAATTAAAAGTGACATTTTGATTGGCATTTTAGTTGTAATAAAAAGAGTAGATTTAAAAGTAATATTTTCATTGTCATTTTAGAGACAATAAAAAAAGATAGAATCAAAAGTTACATTTTTGATTGACATTTTAGTTGTAATAAAAAGAGTAGATTTAAATGTTATATTTTTATTGTCATTTTAGAGACAATAAAAAAAGATAGAATCAAAAGTTACACTCAGTTTATTGGATATTTTTGGATTTATTGGAAAGATATTTTTAAACAGATTTAGATATTTTTGGTTTCACTAAAATCCGTTAAATTTTGAATCCGGTACATTCAGTCAAAGTTCAGGTTTGACTTTTCAAACTACCATGCTATTTCTAATTCCTTTTGAAATTAAAATAATTATATTCGTTATAACTTCGATTAAAATAAATTTTTAATCGTTGTTATTTAAAATAAAATATTTTAACTATTCAAAATTTACTGAAATAGCCAAAATAGAATACATTTTTTTGGTTCAGATTTTCCGGGTTGTTACAATTGATTAAGTGTTCCATAATCATACTCTTAACTTGTTGGTACCCATTGAAATTTGTCTATCCTTTTCAAGACACAAGTTGGGTTTCTGTTTAGGATGATCAATCTTCATTCACATACCTTAGTCCCATTTCTTTTAACTTTATAGAAACCATAGCCTTTGGAAGACCTTTTGTAGGTGGATCAACCAAATTTTTCTTTGTTTCTATGTAGTCAACAGTTATAACTCTACTTTTCAGTAACTGTCTTACCTTCTGATGCATTAGACTCACATATCTAGACTTTCCATTATGTCTTATTAGAGACATTATATATCGTTGCTTGATTATCACAGTTAATCAAGATTGCTGGAGATGGCTTCTTCCATAATGGGATTTCCATTAACAAATTCCTAAGCCATTCCGCTTCCTTACATGCATCTGCTAATGCAATCAATTCTGACAACGTAGTTGAATCAGATATACAGGTTTGCTTCTTGGAAGCCCAAGATAAAGTAGCGCCTCCTAATGTAAATATCCATCCAGTCGGAGACTTGGATTTGGATTCTACATTATTCCAGGTTGCATCACTTTATCCTTATATTACAGCAGGATATCCTTCGTAAGATAAACCATAGTTTATGGTTCCTTTCAAATAAGATAAAACTCTGGAAATGGCTTTCTAGTGTTCGAAACCTGGGTTACTCGTAAATCGACATAATACACTTATAGCATGTGCGATGTCGGGTCTAGTGCAATGCACAGCATACATAAGACTCCTAATAACACTATAATACTCAAATGTTGAGAAATGGTACGTCCAATGTTATTTTCTAACTTGATACTTGGATCTAAAGGAGTAAGTGCTGGTTTGTCATCATAATGACCATATTTCTTTAGGAACTTCTCAATGTAATGAGACTGGGTTAGTAATAACTCCCTCGATTCCCTAAAGATTTTAATTCCTAAAATTACATCAACCTCTCCTAGATCTTTCATATCAAATTTAGAAGATAGAAACCTCTAGGTTCATTCACGCATGATATATTGGAACCAAATATTAGCATGTCATCAACGTATAAACATATCATAACATAACCGTTATTATCTGATTTGCTATAAATACATTTATCAGCATCATTACAATGAATCCATATGACAAAGCTACTTTATCAAACTTCTCATGCCATTGCAAGGGAGCTTGCTTCAGGCCATAAAGAGATTTGACCAATTTACAAACTTTCTTTTGTTGGCTTGTGGTTATAAAACCTTCAGGTTGTTTCATATATATCTCTTCTTCTAAATCTCCATTTAGAAAAGCTGTCTTTACATCCATTTGATGTATAACCAAATTATGAATTGATGCTAGTGCTATTAAACAACATATGGAAGATATGCGAGCAACTGGAGCATATGTATAGAAATAATCTATTCCTTGTCTTTGTTTACATCCATTAGCAACTAATCTGGCTTTAAATTTATCAACGGATCCATTTGTATTCAACTTTTTTTTTGAATACCCATTTACATCCTATAGGCTTAGCACCAGGAGGTAAATCAGATAAAACCCAAGTTCGGTTTAACATTATGGAATTCATTTCATCATTGATAGCTACTTTCGAAAAATTAGAATCTCTGGAACTCATAGCTCAGAATAAGTTTTGGGATCATCGTCGACGTTCATAACATATCTTGTCACATTAAGGACTTCGTCTTTATTGCCTTCTACAATATATGTTATGAAGTCAGGACCACAGTCCTTCTTTATTCTCGCTCTTTTACTTCTTATGTGTTCAGTACTATTATCTGGTACTGACACTTCCTTGCTGTTTCGAGCAGGAGCTTATTCATCGTCATTGATATCGTTAGTCTCAGTTGGTTCCGGACTAGATGATCTCAATGGATTCTCAATAATTTGAGATTCAAAGGATTCTACATCCACAGATTCTATAACTTCTAAGGTGTCAAGAATAAGGAACCTATAAGTTATACTATTAAGAGAATATCCTATGAAAACACACTTAAATGCCCTATTAGCTAACTTTGGTCGTTTGGGGTCTGGTTTTCTAACATAATCTAAGAAACCCCATACCTTAAGTCTAGTAAGTTTGGGTTTTCTATTAAACCATAATTCATAAGGGGAAATATTATTCTTTTTAAGTAGTACTCTATTTAAAATGTAACATGTAGATAACATAGCATCACCCCATACGTTAGAAGGTAAATTTGAACTTATCAGCATGGCCTTAACTATTTCTGCTAAATTCCTATTTTCCCTCTCAGCAACACTATTTTGTTGTGGTGTATATGGGGCGGTACACTAGTGAACTATACCATTTTGTTTGCAAAACTAATTAAATTCATTTGAAAAATATTCACTACCACGATATGAATGTAACACTTTAATTTTAACTCCTAATTGTGTTTCGACTTATGCTTTGAAAAATTTGAATTTATTGAAGGCCTCATCTTTCGATTTCACTAGATATACATATGCGTATCTAGTATAATCATCAATAAATGTGATATAGTATTGGTCACCACCATAGGTGATATGACTCTTTAAGTCACCCACATCACTATATACTAAATCAAGCAAACCAGTTTTCCTTTCTACAAATTTAAATGATTTCCGGTGTATTTTTGCTTGAACACATATTTCACATTTAGAGATGGAGCTGAAATCACAATCAGAAATTAATCCTAGTTTATGCATATTTCTAAGAGATTTATAATTAACATGTCCTAATCTACCATGCCATAAATTAATAGAATCAACAATATAAGCAGAAGATTTCTTTACTAGATTCAACTTAATCATGTCGTTACAAGAATATCCCTGTCTAGTAAATTTGTTGTTCTTGGACAACACTAACTTATCGGACTCATACACCATCTTGAATCCTCCTTTGTTAAGAAGGTATCCAGAAACCAAATTATTACACATATCGGGTACATAAAATACATTGACTAATGCAAGAACTTTCCCAGATGTGAATGTAAGTTCAATTGTGCCTTTTCCCAAAACTTTGCTTGCAACTTTGTTTGCGCCAGTAACTTCACTGGATTCTCCATTATTCTCTTCGTAAGTCTTAAACAGATTACAGTCTTTGCAAACATGAATGGTTGCTCCGGTATCGAGCCACCAACCATTATCAATGCCATAACGGAGTTCACCTCTTGTACAATAGCCACAAGCTTTTCTTCAACCACATTCGATTTTTGTTGTTTCTTTTGAAGACGACAGTCTCGAGCATAGTGGCCGGGTCTATTACAATAGTAACAGGCACCCTTCTTTTTGTTCTTGGAATTATTATTCTTCTTAAACTGTGTCTCATTCTTAGGCTTAAATTTATCAGTAATTTCAACATTATTTGCCTTAGCCTGAGACTCGGTTTGCGGATTATCATCTAGTTCTCGTTACGAGAGAATCCTCTTCAATACGAAGATGACGCTGTAAACCATCTAAATTATAATCCGTTTTTGCATGTTTTAAAATTTTCTTATAATCATTCCAAGAATTCTGGAGTCTCTAAATAATAACTCCAGCAACAAAAGATTCAGGGAGACCAATACCGGCATCTTTAAGTTAATTCACCAACAGTAGTATTTCACTTACTTGTCCAACTATGGACTTATTGGCGACCATTTTGAAATCCATAAAATTACAAATAAGATTTTTTTATTACTTGCCTCGGATATGCGGTACTTGCTCTCCAATGAAGTCCAGAGGTCCATTGCAGTTTTCAAGGTCCTGCGATAGTTGTAGACTGAAGTAGACAATGCATTCAGAATATACCTCTACATAGGAAACCATCCTCTTTGCGCTTTGCACGTTTTGCCTTCAGAGAGGCATCCTCGCCAGTGGTTTCCTCCGGTATAACTTCCAATCCGTCTTCCAAGATATAGAACAATTTAACGGTGATTAGAAAGGATTTCGTCGTCTCTTGCCAACGACTGAAGTTTTCACCATCAAAACACTCCAAATTAGTTAGATGCTGATTCATAACTTTTAATGCGCCCAAACCTTCCATGATTGAAGATATTGTCTGGAAATTTATTGGAGATTTTTCGGTTTGAGGCTATTGGATGATGATGATCGTCATATGAATGTAGTACTTTAGACTTTAATGATCTATAGAATAAATTCTTTCAGACAATAGTTCAACCCACTAGGTACAAATGGGTTATTGAACTATCGACTTTCAGGATTCAATAAAGCCTTGGAACAACGTACTCAGATTCAAAGTTTGTACGGCTTTTATCCGATCAAGAACACTCTATTAATATATCTCTGACGATGCAAGTATTGTAGAGAATGAAGAGAAGAAGAAGAACCTGCAACGTATTTCTGGAATTTGTAACACTTTAGAGGCGTTACAGAGCAAATAGCATTTAGGCACGTTTTAATAAAATTGCACTGGAGGAAAAAGAAGAAGATTTTGGATTGATTTATCATGGTTTTCTGGGGTTGGTATTTATAGCCAGCGAGAGATGTATACATTCATGAATCATCACGACCATTGTCTATTTCTAATTCGAAACGCTGCATCTGTTCATTTCTGAAAAGTTGCTCCTTTTCATCTGCAACGTTTCAAAGTGTTGCGAATTTCAAATGCGTGCCTGATTCAAAAATACAACGTTCTAAGCCCATCGGCATTTCGAGGCCCAGCTGATCACGAGACCCCAAGATCCCCAAGGCCCATATTTTGGACTTTTAAATATTAGTATCCATGTCATGTTCATGCATTGGCTTATCTCTCCCTTCTCTTCTTTCTTTTGATATGATACATCAAGCTTTTATATATAGAGAGGCAAGTCTTTGTCTATTTCATGATGTGGGACAAAGAGCATTTCCATTCCTCCTTCCTTCTTTCTTATCTCTTCAAAAACAACCCCCCCCAACAAAGTTTTGAAAATTTTCTAACATCCCCAATATGATTATGACGCCTACGTTATCGTTGTTAGATCTCCTTCACTAATTCCCATTTCTTTGGCATAATGAAGAAAATGAGCTTTTAAATTCGCAGCTGGTAGGATTGGGTTCCCTTCTACTAATTACAAGTTGTTGGATATTAGCTTACGTTTCTTATTGCATCCGTTTTCACTTCAGGAGCAACAATATTCTATATTTTAGATTGAGGCTGCTAAGTAAATGCATCTCCTTGGTCATTATTAGTAGTAGTGGCAGGAGAAATATATGACTTTATTCTAGCCATTAATTTAAGATTCATGCATAGATCTTTTAAACTTGAATATGGATGGAAACTTAATGGAACATGAGATTGAGAAATTAAACTTTTAGCTGGTATGCGACGTAGTTATACGATTTGAAGCATAAACTTGGATAGATCTCCCATTTATTTAGTTCTTGTATGTTGTTATGTAGAGTTGGCTTAGCGTTATCCTATGGTGCTTCCAGCGCTTAATGTATGAACATTCTGATCATCACTCTGGGGCGTTTTTCTTGATAATCGTCAAGTCGTGCTCATTTGGATAGGAAGAAATGTCCGGGCACAAAAGCCGTATAACATTTATTTTCTTTTACCCTATTAAAACCTGTCTTTCGGATGCTTGGGTAGCTACACACAAAATTGTAGGTGTATTCAATGTTGTTCCCAGAGGTCGGAAAGGTGTCGTCAGAGTTAGTACCGGATCTTAGGTTGAGCAAACACCTTAGTATGATTATGGGTACAACTCATTAGATATAGCTTAAGTGATGCCACAAATGAGTTAATCTTAAGAGAGTACTCGTAAATTTTAAAATAATATCTACCATCTAAAGTCCCGTTCTAGATCATTAGTTGTTGTTTTCCTTAAAACTATTTTGATGGTCCTATCAATACCTTTACTTGTCCAAGCAATTTAGGATGAATACCAAAAGTGGAGGAGTGAGAGGATATGGAACTCGCAAGTTTACCAATGATAGGGTGCTTAGAATTGATACTTTGTTTGCTATTGATATGACAGAGGAAGTGGTAGTGTAATTTTATCTCTTTATGGAATTTCCAGCTTCACATAAGAATTTTTCTACTTTAGAAATAAAATAATTTTATAAAGCTGAAGGTATTCTTGGAGTGAAGATGTGGCTTATAGCTTGTGATATATTTTAAATTGAAAGATGTAGAGAAATGGCTATTGGAATCTCGATAACTCTAAAATTCAACAATGGAGTGTGGAATTCAACAACTAATACTCTAGGGAAGAAGGTTTTTGCTCGGTTCAAGGAAGGTTATGAAACGCATTTTGTGCCAAAGGCAAAGAAAATACAATGGCTTGATCCGATATCGAACTAAGTACCCAATTAGATAGGATTACATAGGCATTCGCTAATGATGGTGATGCAGCCCCAATAATAATATAACAATTTCCTATTTAGTATTTGCTATTTATCGCTTATTGATGTTTCTTCTTTCCATTTTACTCAGCATGGATATGTGTATTGATTTCACATGAATGTATATTGCTATCTCTCATATCAATGTTGTGTAGTCGTAGATTTTTAATATTTGTAAAACACATCAATAAATATAGGATATCTGATAAGTATATTATCAAAATTGCATCATATACATTTAATAGTATTGCATATTTATTAAATAATGATGATTGTTAAGTGATTTTATCATTTTTTATTTTAGAACAAGTTGATTTTTGGCGGGTTCGAAAATATGAATAGTTATAACTCTATCTTCATGCAAAAAACGAGCTGGGAAAGCTTCCTCACTATGAACACACACTTTTGATCAGGGCCGGCCCTGACCTAGTGCGAGCCGTGCGACCGCACAGGGCCCATTAGGTCAGGGAGGGCCAAAAAAAACCTATATTACCTTTACTAGAGCTGTTTTTTCGTGTCAGGATGCGTGATTTATCCATGAAAAAGTAGATATGATTGTATGTTTTATCGACATCAATCAATATATTAAAATGGAGATGTGGCTTGTGTGGACCTCTAGTTGACAGATTGAAAATGTGGGTAAAACCTTTATGAATTTGTTGAAACACGCAATTTTCTCAATGGAGATGCACATTAGAAAAAGAACATTTTCACTTAAGTTCAATTTCATAAAGAAAAATCAAGGACCCAAAATTTTGGGTCCGCACTAGGCCCATAAATACTCAGGGCCGACCTTGCTTTGGATGCCACGATAGTATCATTCTCTTGCACCTTTATACTATCATTTATCCCTTCAATAGCCAAACCCATTTATTTCTTCAATATCAGACCTTATATACACATTAGACCTTATGTTAATATTTGTCATGTGTACATTAGTACCCTTGTTTACTTCTTCAACACTCTAGCTTGCACTATCCTCATTAATAAGCATTGCAATTTATGTATTCTTGTCAAAAAAGCCTATCTAAAGAACCCTTATTATCCACTGTACTTATGTTGAAAAAATTCAATAAAGACAGAAAAATAAGTTGTGTCATGGAAAAGCCACTTCCTTAAAAGCGAGTTTCGATGGGACTAAGGTGTAATCGTTTTTTTTACCCTCTGCTCACCAAGGTTAACAAAACAGACTTCAAACCTGTGTACTTAAGGTTGAAGAATTTGGAGAAGTGCAAAAAGACAATTGCTCAAGAGTTTTAAGAAGAAATATATTTTTTCTATGTCTTTTCATTAAAGCATTATCAAAATTTATGGGAATGAGGTTACAAATTTAAGCTCAAAACTGAATAGGTAGGAAAATTGAATAGACCAGACAATAAAAGGCAATCTTTTATAATTTATTCATAAATTACATTGAGTACAAAATTATAGGTAAATAAATAAAAAGATTTTTCTTTTTGGATTTATGATCTGAAATAAAAGACATAAAAAGGATTGAAGAAGAAACAATTTATTTTATTATAGCTAAGTGTTAAGTGCACCATCAAAGCAGACATGTGTCCACGTACCCACTCCGGGAGAATGCGAGCCTATATGGTAATTAATAGTTTCCATGCCTAATTGATTTTCAGTAGAGATAATAGTATATATAAGGGGGAAATGGCAAAATATTAGGCAATGTGGGATAATTTTTTTAATGTAGTTATCCAATAACAAGGCACAGACTGGAACAAAGCACAAAATAATATAAAGTTAAACAACCTGAGCAAATTAAAAGTTTTACATATATGCATCAATATTTTATGATTTGAATTGATGCAAAAGAAGTGAAGTTACAACTTTACTTGAGTAGTGAATTGCATTTGAATAACAAGATTTAATTGAAACCCCGCAACTAGTACTACACTTTTAACATCTACACTTCTCTGTGATATAAATGCACGTACCTAGGGAACTCGTGACTTTTGATTAACTAAAATCATTCATGGAAGGCAGCCTCATCTTCACACCTAAGTAGGTGAATTCATCAAGTGTACCTCCAAAGCACCACCAAATTTGGTTATGGACCAATTGAGAGCATGAATCTCAACCTCAAATTAAATAGCAAGATTCAACAAACGCATTTCAAATGAATCACCAATACTAGTTATGGATTTTAGTATTTAAGAGGATAAGTAATGTCCATCAAGTACGTCTCAAACAACGCCACCAAGACTTGTTATGGCATTCACAACAAATATTGTTAGAACCCATCAAATGCATCTCTAAATCACCATTTAAACATGTTATGGGTTTAGTAACAAATGCATTATATGATCCATTAAGAGCGTCTAACCTTTACCAAATCTGATTATGGATTTAATAGTAAATGTATAATATGATCCATCAAGAGCATCTCAAAAGATCCACCAAAACTAGTTATGGATTAAATAGTAAATGCACTATATGATCCATCAAGAGCAACTCGAAAGCTCTACTAAAACTGGTTATGGATTCAGCAAAAGTAATAAATTCGGTCTTAGATGAATGATAAAATCTATCAAGCGCATAAGTTCCACCAAAATTCACATTTTAGGCTTGAGGCCTATTCCACATGAAGATGCAATGACCACATTTCTTAGCAATCATTTTGTGAGTGTGTAAAAACACCAAAATCTGAGTAATAATTAATTAAGAATCCAAATATTAAAACTTAACATGATAATGTTATGAAGTAATAAACGAGTTTAATTAAAACATTTGTGATGATGTTATAAAAACATAAATGTTAACTAAAGACTAACGTTGTTTAAGCTTAATGTTAAAAGTTAACAAAAGAGTTAATTCACAACTGTTAACATGTGCATTTGAGTTTGAAAAGCTAATGCATGTTATAAAACAAGAACTAATAAACTGAGTTTATTGGAAGTTAAATATTAGTTAACGAATTGATGAAATTATAAAATAATTTTTTAAATTATTATATGGCTCTACGAGTTGTATCATTATATCTATGGCGATTTTTTGGTCAATTTACATATAAAGATTATGAGAACAGGAGTTAAAATGAAAACGTTATCGCATATATATATATATATATGTGTGTGTGTGTGTGTGTATAAGGGCATAGGTCGACCCTTAGGTTGACCCCTCGACCCGCAAAGGTCCCGGGAGAAAAGTCAACCACGTACGTAGCGAATTCAAGAGATTTATTTTTAGTGAACATGGCATTTTCTAGTGCGCTAGATTTGAGATATGATGATCCAAATCTATAAGGGATGTGGTCATTTTGGATTGAATCTAGAAATCCAATAGCCTATGTTCCCTAGGCTACACTATAAATAAATCCCTAGATCTAGCTATTCACTCATAACACAATCTTCTTCCCTCCCCGGGTACTATCTTCTGAGACAAACCTCACCTACATTTTTCTGGGGAAAAGTTTAATAAAATAAAGTATTTATAATCCACTTAGAGGCGGGATCTGTAGCAGGTAAGGTGAAAGAGCTTAGGACCGCGGGTGAGTACGATAATTATTTAGATTATAAGTAGCTTAATGGTTTAGGGTTTTTAATTGTTTTATTTGCATTTTTACTTACAAATTTTCTAGTAGTTTTTACTAATCCTTTTTTTAGTAGTTTACTATTTTTCTTACAGTTTATTTAAGTTATGTAAGGACTTTTCTGTTTCTTTTGGTAAGTTTTTCCGGTCTTTTTCCTTAATAATTACTTCTATCAGTTACTTCAGTCATTCTGCGATTATTTACATTTTCTTAGAGCTATAAACGTAGTTTACATATACAATTTTAATCCTCTTCTTGCATGTGGAAATAGAATAATAACACAAAACTTCACAAATATGGATTAAATAAGAAGGAACTAAGTTCACAGTAAATACATGTAGAAATTGCATATTTAAAATTAAAAGGAAATGGACTAAATTATGCATATTTACAGAAATTTGCAGTGAGTTATGATCAGACTGCACTTCATATAAAACAGAAAAAGTAAGAAAATTATCATGATAATAAAAGAAAATAAAAATCATAATAAAAAGAATAAGAAAAAGAATAAAACCTGTCATGGTACTAGTAATATCATTATTTAGTCAAGAATAAGGTCAATAAGTAGGGCCTAAATCCAGGATTAGGTTAAGAATAATGGAAAGAAAAACATCGACTATCAATTAGAACCTATATTAGATGCATCCCATCTAGACATGATCTGATTAGGTAAATAAGATTGTGTTAGGGCGCAATACCATAGTTTGATTTTAATTAGGACCCAACCAAGCACCTCCCCTTCAGACATGATTTAATGGTCTCAGTAAAATCGAGCATGCTTAGGTGGATCAGCGATATAAGAGGACAATAAAGTTTGATTAGTAGGGCATTTGGTGTTTTCTGAGCGTGCGAACTTCAATTAGGGACTATTATGTAATGCACTAGTTTACTTGTCTCTTTGTTAGTATGCAAGACCTATTAGTGTCACATTACCACATTATATAGGATGGCAAAGGAGGAGGTAAGAGCCTATCAAATGGTAGAATTAGGAAAACAAATTCAAACCAAAAGAATTTAGAATAATAAAGTGCAATCAATCAGTGAAGAACTGTTACTAAGTCTACCCTTTTACCTTACTTGTTATGCTAGTAATTACTTTATCCACTATGCTTTATGTCTGATCTACTCCTCTTTGCCTCTTCGGGCTTGTAGGGTTCATACTGATTATTCTGGGTTTCATGGAGAAGCGTGCTTGGTAAAGTTCATTTTTGATAGCAGATGCATTCCTTTTGTTATTTTCTTTTATCACTTTCAATTGGTTGGTTTGTACTGTCCCTTGAGTGGGGATTTTATATTATGTAATCTGATTTTCTAATGAGACTGAGGGAGGCATGTGGTTTATGACATATTATTATTGTTATGACTTGATTTTGACTTTCTGATACGAAGGATATTTTATGAAATAAATAACAAGCTATGTTTTCTATCTGTTTCCGCAGTATCTGTTTTACATGTCTTGCATACTTTAGTCTCTGTGTTGTTTTCGTTATACCTACAAGCACTATGCATTCTTCATTGTTTCCTATTTTGGAGATACTAAGGGATGCAAGATGTTTCATTTGGTATTAGAGACTAAGGTTACAGGAGTCTTAACACTTATTTATAAAAGATAACTATTATCTAAAGAAAAATAAAATTTCAAAATAAAGTATTTTGAAAATAGAAAGTTTTATCCCCAAAAGTCAGTAAAACCTTCCTTTAATTCATATCTTTCTCTCTTGCATAGAATGGAAGATGCCCTATTTCTTCAGTGGGCATCGTAATTCTTGCTTGGTTCCATAGAAACCATAAGGCTATAACACCACCAAATCCATAAGAAAATGTGCATAATCCAGTACACATAGTTGTGGCATTTGATTTTCCACCATGGTGGTTGATACCTCTACGGTATGTGAGTCTGTAGGTGGTAGCGCTAGTTTAGAGACAGAAGCTTTAGTGGAAGCATGGGAAATGACTGATTTTAAGGGAGAAATCAAGCGAGGGTACAACACGTGGAAAGTTGGGGAACCCGAAGTGGAAAAGTTAAGAAAAGTGGGAGATGCCAAAATTGCGGTATAATTGGTCATTATGCCAAGGACTGAAAAAGGGCATTTGATAACAGGAAAGCGTTATAATTGTGGGGATTCTGGACATATCAAGAGGAAGTGTCTTTGGATGATTAGTGTGGCATAGTGGGCTGATACACAAGTAGGTCGAGTTCAACCTCAATACAGATCCATCATTTAGCAGTGAACGTGACAAAGGTAGGGAAAGTTACCATGGAAGATTTGATTTCCATTTTGGTTTTTTTGATCCATAATCTTTTGATTTGGATTTTCATGCTCCTTCATTTCTATTTCTTTCTAGTTGATTGTTTTAGGGAAAGACTGTTAACCCATAGGAAAAAAGCCTTTCAACTAGTAGGTGGGTTGGCTGCATTGACCCATAGCCACGCTGATAGGACATCTGTATTGTAGGCGTACAGAAACGGTCCTTTACAGAAGAAGTAAACATCCTCATTCCTTACAGAGTGTGCTTTAGAAGCGCTAGTCGATAGTTTGCACTTGCGCACATTTCTAGACCCAGTAGTAATCTCTTAAGCGCATGGGAGTGTTGACACAGTTTTATATGATGGGTCAAGTTTTGAGACTAGAAGTTAAGATATAGGAGATGCTTACACATTTCCGGGTATGGTTGGCTTTGTGGTTTAAATAGGCGCTTACGCATTTTCGAGTATGGTTGGCTTTGTGGTTTAAACAGGCTAGCCAAATTGTTGGCTACCTCAGATTTTGAAACTGAGAGTAGAGTTTGATTGGGATGCTTCTGTTATAGGATTTTCGAGATAGGAAAAATATCGAGAATATATTTAGTGATAGTATGTTGACTGCAAGAGGAGGATTATCAGGCTAGGCATGAAAGGTTAAAACTCTTGAGATTTCTTATGATCCAAGGGTTCAATCACATTGAGTTTCCTATAATCCCCTTAGTGCATCTCTAAGCAATATCGATCAGTTCCCATTATACTAGATTTTCCGAATATTGGAAGAGGTTAGAAGGCTACCTCCTAGAGGGATTGATTTTTTTGGATTCATATTTATGGCATTTCTAAACATGTAGCATTAAGGCATATAGTTCCAAGGGAAATAAGGGAGTTGAATTTCATACCTATGGATGGAAGCATTTCTAGATATTTAGTGATGCTTATAACATTGATAGGTGTGGGTTGATTGAGAGTTAGGCAGGTTAGCTATACGATGAGCCATCTTAGGTGTTGAGAGGAAGATAGTTACCCGGGGGTGTGCATAGTAAGCATACCCAAGTATTGGCCTGAAAAGGATCAGTTGAGATGGGTTATTTTCTCCTTAGACCTATGTTTTGGTAGATGGAGTTCAGTACCTATGATAGGAACTTTCCATATGTATACTGAGGAGGTCGTTGGACTTCAACCGCAGCGGAAAGATTTTGGGAAAATCAAACCGATGAACTTTTGGGAAAGATTGGTAAGAGTAAGAATTTTTGCATGAGAGACTCCACTTGTCTTTACTAAAAATATGGATAGTTCCTTTGGACATGCAGTAATCACAGGTAAGTTGCTTTAGAAGAACTATTAATCTTAGACTTATGTAGTTGGTTCTTCTGAACTAAGATTTTTCCTATAGTTGGATTCCATCGCTAGCGATTTCCACCATTTGTGAGTAGTGGAAAGGATTAGGGACGAAGCCATCAGTAGAACACCCATTCGATTTTAAAAGTAGTTGCCATACCTTTTGGACTAGCTTGTGCCTAAGCCTAGTTATCGATTTGATTGAGTAGGGTGTTTGGTAAGGTTTCTAAGTAATTTGATAGGGGTCTATATAGATGACATGTTGGACTTATCAAAGAACAACATGGAATAAATTTGATATTTAGTAAAGAAATTTAGTACCCTATTAACACATGGACCTAAGACCAAGTTCTCTTATAATCACTTGTGAAAGGTAAGGAGTTTTCTTGGATTAGCGGACTATTATAGAAATGTTATGATTTTATGGACATAAAGGATGAAGCTATTTTAAAGCCTGAAAAAGAGTTATGATTAATATTTTAGTAATAGTTCTGCTTAGAAGCATTAGTAAGAGGATCTGAGGGTAGCTACCATGGAATAACTACCATTAGCTTTTCGGTTAGATCATAAAGGCATTACCTAATTTTGAAATTTCAGTAACCATAGATTGTTGATTTGTTTGTCCTTTACTAGAAATTGGAACTTAAAGCAATAAAGGTTGATTAAGTTCGAGTGTCCAATGATTTTTTGTTTTTCTTGTATTTGTAAAAGTAAGAATGTAGTAGACGTTAAAATTATTAGCTTTTGGTATGAGAATTCTTAGGATGAAAGCATTGGGAATATATGTATCTTCTATGAAAATACTTTGTAGTGTGTTGTGATATGATCTCTAAGAACGAGGAAGAACCAAGACTAAAACTATGCATAACAATCAGGACCGTTAAAGATTTAACTTGGAAGTAATAATCTTGGAATTATGATAAGATATAAGGATGAATTTCACTATTAATTATGTCCAATGATTGAAAGTTTGATGTTCATCAAGACCGTGTCATTTGGGCATAAGACAAATTTCTTAGAAATTCTGTTTGAAGAAAAATAACTTATAGGGATAAGCTGATACCTAATTATAAAAAACCTATTGATAAAATAAATCCCAATGATCATCGAGTTGAAGTAAGAAATAAGTATGGCTAATAAATGGTTAAATGTTTATATATTTTAGGCAATAGTAATATAAACATTTCAAATGGATTAATGATCGGACGAATAATTGTGTTTCAAGAAAAGAAATTTGAAGAAGAGTAATTTATTAAGCAAGAAGAAAATTTATAGGTCTGCTTTGAGCTAACCATATGTGTATATATATGGTTTTAGAAATAGAAATTTTAAAGGCTAGTATGCTTTGGTATGAAATTCGTATTTTTGGGGATTCCAAGAAAATACCTATATATATATATTTCAAAAAGGAATTTTTGTAACCATATCAATATTAATTTTTTCACTAAGAATTTTCAAATAAGGTTTTAAAGGACAAAATGAGTTTTGAAAAGTATATATAGAGAATTCAAGAAATAGTATGCTCTTATGGGATTGACAAAATAAGTGGAACAGAAAGAGGAATGAAAGATAGCAAAGTAAAGTCAGAGGATATTTAAAGCAAAAAGTTTGGTTAACTTTCTTGAAAGATTTCTTTCTAGAGTAATAAGAATGAGTTAAACAGTGAAGCTCCCTCGTAGGTTTGGTTAGAATGACCCGGCGGTTAATAGAGGTACCATTTAGGTTGGTAATTTAGAGGAAAAGTACGAGTCACTAGTCAGTCATCGTGCGCTAAGACTTCCTACCAATTTCGAGATAAGATCTTTCATCTGATAGGGAAAACTTTCAGATATACCAACTTGGGTTTCATAGAACCTTCCAAGTTGCTTATTTACATTCTTTAGACATTCTATCATTAACTTATTCCTTTGATTATGCTCTTTCTTTTAAGTATCCTTAAAAAGGGTAGATATAAGGATTAAGCCCGTGGATGGTAGGATTGATTATAAACATGTTACCAGAACATGCTATGGATTTTGTACGCAAGTGGTTGCAAGTGTTTGCTAGTGGATGCAATAGACACATAAATCACGCTAGGCCTTATTACAGATCGACATACTAGGACACTGAGCATATGCATATGCATGTGTGTGTATTTTACTTTGTTTCCATGGTTGTAATAAATGGATGTTATCGTATGATTGTTGCATATTGATGATGATTATAACATGCATATAGAACTTTTAGTTATCATTAGGATATTTGTATACATTTGAATACATGAAGCAAGCATATTTTCATAAAAGAGAGGTCGAGTGTATCTATAGAACACCTAGTCTTTTGCATTAGTTAGGGGCATATGCACTGCACTATTGCATAATATCATAAATTACGGTAGAAAATTTAAGGACAATGGAGTGGTAGATGATTAAGTAGATGGATGTAGGATTTGGTTGTAATTACATATTTCATTCCTCTATCCCTGGAGATTTCGAGATGAGATCCTTTAAGAAAGGGGGAATGTAACAATCCCAAAATTTAAGTAATAGTTAATTAAGAATTCAAATATTAAAAGTTAATGTTATAATGTTACAAAGTAATAAATGAGGTTAATTAAAATTTTAATGGTAACGTTATAAAAGTATATATGTTTATTAATGATTAACGCTGTTTAAGCTTAATGTTACAAGTTAATAAAAGTATTAATTCACAACTGTTAACACATGCATTTGAATTTGAAAAGCTAATGTATGCCACAAAACAAGAATTAATAT
Organism: Allium sativum; assembly: GCA_030737875.1. Taxonomy (NCBI): domain Eukaryota; kingdom Viridiplantae; phylum Streptophyta; class Magnoliopsida; order Asparagales; family Amaryllidaceae; genus Allium; species Allium sativum. Next base: position 245,757,770 of record CM060922.1, on the reverse strand, counting down.
AATGATTTTATTAAAAGTTAAATAATAATAATAATGAATCGATGAAATTACAAAATAAGTTTGTTAAATCTTCAGAATTTAGTTATGGGTATTGCACCATTGTTTCCGTGGTCTGATCAGTTTACATATAAAGCTTCTAGAAATCATAGTTAAAATGAAAAAGTTATCTCAAATAAAAATTGAAAAAAAATATAAATGGACACGGGTAAAACTCCGTGGGGTCGGGTCGACCCCAAAGTGCTTAGACAAAAAATTGCCCAAGTACGTAGCGAGTTAGGGAAATTTATTTTATGGGCAACGTGTCACTTTTTTAGTGCGTTAGATTTGAGATATGGTGGTCCTAATCCTATCAACGACATGGCCGACTTGGATTGAATCTAGAAATCCAACGGTCCGAGATTCTTATGCTACACTATAAATAGACCCGTAAACCTAGCTATTCACTCATAACACAATCCTTCCCCTCTCTTCTGAGATGGACCTGACCTAAATTTTTCCAGGGAAAATGTTTATAAAATAAAAATATTTATAACTCACTTAGAGACAGGATCTGCAGCAGCAAAGGAAAAAGATCTTAGGACCCCGTGTGAGTATGACAATTATTTATATTTTAAGTAGTTTAAAGGTTTAGGGTTTTTAATAGTTTTATTTACATCTTTACTTACAGTATTTCTAGTAGTTTTTAGTAGTTCTTTCCTAAGTAATTTACTACTTTTCTTATAATGTTTTTATTTATTTAAATTTTGTAAGTAATTATCTATTTCTTTCTATAGGTTTTTCTAGTCTTTCTCCATAGTAGTTATTTCTGTCAGCTATTTCAGTCTCATTGCGATTATTTACATTTTTCTTAAAGCTGCAAATGTTAGTTTATATACATAGTTTTTAATCCTCGTTCTGCGCATGGAAATACAATAATAACACAAAACTTTATAAATATGGACTAAATAAAAACGTACTAAGTTCACAGTAAGTAGATGAAGAAATTGCAGATTAAAAATAAAAAGGAATTAGACTAAATTATGCAGATTTTCAGAAATTTATAGTGCATTATAAACAGTATTGTAATTCACGAGAAATAGAAAAAGTTAGAAAATTATTATGATAACAAAAGAATAGAAAATCATAATAAAAAGAAAAAGAACAAAACCTATCATGATACTAATAATATCATTACTCAGTCAGGAAGGGGTTCAACTGTTAGGGCCCAGATCTAGGATTGGGCTAAGAATAAAAGAAACAAAAATACAGGTTATCAGTTTGGACCCATATCCCTTTCAAACATGATCTGATGGGCTTAGGAAGACCGGTCATGCTTATGCAGAGAGTATGTAAACATGAGGTCAAAAGAATGAGATTGGGTTAGGGCTCAAAACTTAGTTTGTTAGTTAGGACCCACCCGACCACCTCCCCTTTCATACGTGGTTTGATCATACCAGAAAGACCGGTCATGCTTATTGATCAGCTATGTAAGAGGTCAACAGAGCTTGATTAGTAGAGCATCTGGTGTTTCCTAAGCATGTAGACTTCGATCAGGGATTACTGTGACATGCGCTAGTTTACATGTCTTTTTGCTAGTAGACAAGACCTATTAGTGGCATGTTAAAATAGGATGGTAGGCTATTAGATGACAACAAAGGAGAGTAAGGGACGATCAAAGGGTTGAATTAAGAAAACTAATTCAAACCAAAAGAATTCAGAAAAGAAAAGTGGAGAAAATCAATGAAGAAACTCAATTATAAGCCTTATTGTTAGAAACCTTTTTATTTGTACACGTACAAGAATTGTTACAAAGTCTATCCTTTTACCTTACTTATCATGCTAGTAGTTACAGTATCTACCAGGCTTTATGTCTGATCTAGTCCTCTTCACTCCTTGGGCTCGCAGTGTTGATATTAATTATTTTGGATTTATAAGAGAATCGTTCTTGTTAGAGTTTATATCTAATAGAAGATGTATTCCTTTTGCTATTTTCTTTTCACTTTTAGTTGGTTGGTTTGTATTGTTACTTGAGAGCGGATTTTATATAATGTACTCTGATTTTCTAATGAGGCTGAGCGAGGCATGTGGTTTATGACATAGTATTATTATCACTTGATGTTGACTTGCTGAGATAAAGGTTATTTTCTGGAATAAATAATAAACTATGTTTACTTTATGTTTTCGTTGTATCTGTTTTACATGTCTTATATACTTTAGTCTCTGTGATGTTTGTTGTTATACCTATAAATGCTACGCTTTCTTTAGTGTTTCCGATTTGAAGGTTCCAGGAGGTGCGGGGTGTTTCAGAGCTGATCCGCTAAGTTCCTTACAGATCTTACATAATCCAACGAAATTACCCCTTCTTCCAAAATATTTTTAATAGTGTTGTCTATGACATGGGTGTGCCTCCTATTTCCATTATACACATTATTCTTTGAAATTCCAATAGTAGACTGAGAAAAATGCAAAAAATAGGAACACTAGTCTTTTCTCATGGTGGAATTTGTGCTAATAGGTCTTTCAACGATTCTGCCCCTTGACCTGCTAGCTCAAGAGCAATAAATTCAGATTCCATTGTAGATCATGGTATAGAAGTATATTTACAAGGCTTGCATTATATGACACCTCCTCCTAATGTAAATTCATAACCACTAGTAGTTTTGACTTCATCATTATCGGTAACCCGATTTATAATGCAAAAGCCTTCCAAAACAGTAGAATATCTACCAAGATGCAGGCACTAATCAGTGGTACCCCTAAGGTATCTCAAAAGATGATAAAAAGTTTTAAATGTTCATCATTAGGGTTATGAGTTTACCTACTTTAACGACTTACTACGTAAGCTATGTTAGGTCTAGTATGATTCATAAAAAACATTACACTTCTAGTGACCTTAGCATATTCTTCTTGTGATACACTAGTAGGTCCTTTGTTCTTTTTACGATGCTTACTAGGATTATACGAAGAGTGAACATGGGTGACATCAAAACAATTAAACTTTTTAAAGATTTTCTCGATGTAGTAACATTGGTTTAGTGTAAAACTGCTTTTATTTTTCTTAATTTAATTTATAGTATCAAGTCAGCCTCTCCTAAGTCTTTCATCTAAAATTGGGAGGATAAGAATTTTTTTCATCATTTACTGCAACTAAGTTCATGTCAAATATCAGCATATCATCAACATAGAGACAAACAATCACGTAACATTGACTAGATATATTTGAATATACGCAAGAATCGGAGGCGTTCACTACATAACCATCATTTAATAAGGTCTTATCAATTTTTTCATACCATTGTTTAAGAGCCTATTTAAGGCCGTAAAGAGGCTTTCTTAAATTGAAAAACTTATTCTCTTGATCAACTACCACACAACCAATAATGGTTGTTCTACTTAAATTTCTTTTTCTAAGTCACCCTTAAGAAAAGCAGTTTTCAAATCCATCTAGTGCCCTACTAGATTATAAATGGCGACAAAAACAATTCACCTTGGTAACAAAAGAATACGTATCAAAATAGTCAAAGTCCTCCTTTTGACAACCAACGACCACTAAGAAAGCCTTAAATTTATCTACATAACCATAAGTTTTCAATTTCTTTTTAAAAATCCACTTAGTCCTATTGCAGCCCTTAGGAAGGTCAACTATTTCCCAGGCATGATTTGACGTTACATAGTCAAGTTCACTCTTAATTACATATTTTTAAGAGTCAAAATCCATAGAGTTAATTGCATCTTCAATAGTTTTAGGATCTTCCTCAATTAAAAACGCAGAAACAATGACGTTATCTATTTTTCAATATTGGAGTTTTCTGCTAAAAAGGTGGTTATAAAGTCAGTAACAAAGTTAGTCCCTGTATGATTCCCTTTTACGCGTTCAAAGTTCATAGTTAGGTTCAGTAAATTGATGGTGGAGTAGGCAAATACAAAGATGTACCATTATCACTAGCAGAACCGAAAGAGCTTTCATTATTATAGTTCTTTACAGGAAAGATATTTTCAAAAAATCCAGCATCTCCATCCTCACAAATTCTTTGATCCTTTAAAGCCATGACCCTACATGCAACACAATTCGAAGCATAGCTATTAAACATGCAATCTATTACTTTAGGCCCTACATTAGTTTTCTAAAGTCCGGTAACCCATTAATCAAGACACCCCCACACTTTCAAAAAATTAAGGTTAGGGGGAAACTTTTCCTTAATTCATATAAGGCTTTATCCAACCTTTTATGAGGAACTCTATTAAGTTTATAATAGGAGGATAACATAAATTCCCTCCACGTATTGTTAGTGATGTCATAACTTAAAAGCATTGTATTATTAATGTCCTTATGAGTTCTAATTTCTCTTTCAACTATGCATTTTGTTGGGGGCAGTAAGGAGCACTAGTTTCATGAATTATTTCATTTTTATCATAAAGGTTTTTAATAAAGTCAATACAGTACTCTCTGCCCCTATCTGACCTAAGCGATTTGATTTTTTTGGTCTAATTGATTTTCAACTTCATCCTTACATTTTAAGAACATTTATGCTATCTCACCCTTAGATCTAAAAAGGCAGATCTTGGCATACCTAGATAGTCATCAATGAAGGTTATATAATCATGTTTACCTCTACTACTGATCGTGTCCTTACAATTTCCAAGCCTGATTGTATTAATTCTAGTAATTTGGAACTTCTCTCAGCGAATGATTTGAAAGGTTTCGTAGTATGTTTGGCATCAATACATATAAGACATTTATGATAGAAAATGTCATCATTCTATTTAAGCATATTGAATTTTCTTAGTCTATTGATTGAGCCAACATTAACATGTTCTAATCTGTTATGCCACAAATCAAAGGATTCGGTCACATAAGAAAAACTAGAACTACTTTTATTACTAGAAGAAATAGTTTAATATAAATAGACCATCATCTAGATATCACTTCCGCACAAATATCCCATTCCTAGCGACTACTACATTATCTAAGTCACAAACATGTTTCATCCCAACCTTGTTTAGTAGTCCACCTGATACTAAATTTGTGACACCCCACGCCCGTTAATGTCACTCATTAAGAGAATGCATTAAGTTTCGTGAAGCGTTATAGGTAACAGAAATAGAAACATTACAAGACAGATAGAAAATAGCAATAGAATTAAAATCTTTTATTAATAATAAAGCATAACTTCGTGCTTCAAAACATCATAAGTCTGAAAATACAAAAACCCAGTACATCATCTTAAAATTTATGTCTTGTACTTAAAACATCAGAGTAGAACAGTAAAAGAAGCATAATTCCCAAAACAAAAACATGGTCATAGTAGAAAGGATAAGAACTCGAGCAATACATCAAAGCAGCTCCAAGCAAAGCTGAGTAGAATCCAGATCAAGCTTGAGTATTCCCACCCTGAGAACCTTGGGGGGGGGGGGGGGGGGAGGGGGGGGGACGGAAGAAAAAGAAGAGGAAACAAAATGGGTCAGAAATAAAGTCTGGCGAGTCCAGTTACTATTAGCATATAAATAAGTAAAAGTAACAAGACATGCATATAAAGTGGATAAAAGAGATAACATAGGCAGGTATGACAAGGTAAACAAGACAAACATGATAGGGGATACTACGCTTCTCTAAGATTTATCTACAACAATACTAGTGTCTTATTAACAAGATGATCCCCAACATGCATAAAATGGTAGACTTAGGTGTACTTCCAGTGAGAGGTTTTCACCCCATACAATCAACAAGCAGCCCAACATACCAGAGTTACCCCTAAGGGTATTAACAGGCTCCCCAACACACCGAAGTCTAGATGTACCCTAATTAGTACCCTGATCGATCGACTCGCTACACCGTAAATACCCTATGCTTGCCCCACAGTAGGGTGTATCACTCCCTAAGTGGCAACCCTTGTTTTTAGGTTGTGCACAACCATATCTACAGGTGTCACGATGTCTAAACCTCCTCTGCCGGACCCATGCATGCGCATGGCCCTGTCGGAATGCGCCGCCCACACCGTCCCCCACATTTGGATCTCTTACAATCAGCTTAGTAAGCGGGCCCCGACTCCGACCTAGTTCGGAGTACTCGTTTGATACCTATATAAGGGTTACTAACTGAAATGGGTCCCACACACAAGATGATACAAGCTTCCCCTTATGCTTGCATCCCCACTAGGTTTTCCACACGTTATGCCATAAAAGAGTAAAAGATTGCATAACCACACAAGTTAAGTTTAAGGGCCTATATCTATATAAATATTACCCACCCACCCAAGATTTACTTAACCCACCCACTGTTTCAAACTACTTAACCCCTATTCAAGTTATATGTTCATACAATCCCTATGGATTCAACTAGGTTAAGTATTCCAATTCATTATCATATTCATTTATGGTTATAATGTGCTAGACCACCCACATTAAGCCTAACTCTTGTGGATGCTGGATGTGCCGGTCGGATCCGGGCAGACTTCATCCACAAGTCGGACTTAACCTTGTGTCTTAGCACGTCTCGTGTTTATGCACTTAGACCCCTCACATTATATTCACCACTTGTGGTCACTGGATATGTCGGTCGGTTCCCGGAAGATTTCCACCACAAGTGTAATCTAACTTAGTGTCTAAGTAAGATTGCAATTTCTAATTACTGTAATCCTAGGCATTTCCATTATTAACCAATTGTTCCTATGTCATTATAGGTTTTCATGCCCCTTACCCAAGTTATGTTCATAATGAACCATATACCCCAATTAAGCTCTTTAATCACAAGTTGATTTATGTACCTAAATTCATATTCATATATTTTCCATTCACGTTATGCATAAAATTCCAATTACAAGTTATGCCCCAATTTAATCGTTTTCCCCTCGTTCCCAATTTAACGCATTCACATATTTCAGCGGCATGCCTAGGCTCGAAGGTAGCCTGGCTATATAAAAATAAAAAGGGAAAAGATAAAGGGAAGAGGACAGAAATAGCCATACTAACAAGGTGGACATATAATGGCAGAGATAGACATAAACATATAATGGCATAATGACAAGATAGGCATATAAGGGTAGATCTGATGAACATGCGACAATAGAACTGATTTTAACATAATAGGGACATCATAAACATGCATGATGAGATCCAAACAATGAATATCCAACTAGTAATAGATCTGATTTAGCCACATACATAATAGGAACAGGCTTGAGGTGATCTAAATAGTGAATTAGATCTATAAACAATGGCTGATCTGACATGATAAATAGGTATAGGTTCAGATCTAGTTTCATAGTCATGTCAGGATAACTTAGATAAACAGGTTATTGCAGATCTGATATGATTCACATAGTCACAGACATAGATCCAAATTATAGTCATGTCAATATTTACTTTTTAATTATTTAGAACTAAAATTAACATAGACTCACAGTGTTTGGATCTAGAAAAATAGAAGAAAGAATCGCCGATGTTGAATCACAGATATAAACTCTAGTTGATTGCTGAAGAAAAAAGGTTTGATTCAATCTGGGCAGAGACAGCATCTAGTCCTCCTTTATTTTTTTGTGTAGAAAAACTTGAGAAATGAGGCCATATATATAGCTGAGACGAAACCCTAATCTGCCCAAATATGCCGCAGGGGGGTCGACCCATGGGGCGACACCCCCCCTTATAGGGTCGATCCAGGCGTCGAGACCCCCTTGATGGGGTCGACACCCCTAGCAGGAATTTTCCCCCTTCCTCAAATTCTGTGATTTTGAACTGTTTTGAATTTTCTGGACAAATTTTATTCATATATATTCTCCTTATGCGTATACAAACTTCAAACCTTAATAACTTCTTCATACTGAGTCCGTTTTACGCAAACCAGGTGTCAATTTTGACCAGAATTCCGAGACAAACGCAATGGCGCAGCCCGTTTCACTTAGTTCTGAATATTAAATTAATTATTCTTTAATTTATCATCTTTTAGTGTTTTTAAAATACGGGGTGTTACAAAATTCTTATGAAGGGAGGGAACATATATAGAACATCTTTTAAAGCTAATTTTTCCCCAAAAGTTTGTTTAAAAAGAACCTGTAACAACCCGAATTTTGGTACAACATTTTTTTTTCAAAAATCCAAATCCATCGAAGCTTGATTTGTTTGTCTGCTATCTTGCAGAAAGCCAAAGATAAATATCAGAGCTCATAATATAGATCTCACAGGGGAAGGGAGTAAAATATAATAGTAGGTAAGCACTTACCAATATAATGACACTATCTAACGAGTGTCTCTATGCTCCAGAATCTCAACCATCTGTCTAACCTACAGGTTTGTTAAGAGGAGAGGGTTAGAACAAAACTTCTGGTGAACGGATAAATTATACTTTCTACAAATAACACTACATATATTGTTCTATCACCGATTCATATTTATTAAGTTATTTGGGTTTATCTCACGATACACTTTTGTTTTTTCAGCATAAATCGAACCCATCTACTCCACAGTAGATTAACCTAATAAATAATATATATGTAGCTATATGCCCAATATATCGAGGTACTCCCATAGTACCCTCCTCGAGTGGTCCCCATCATCGTGCTACGAAAACGTATAGGACCTCCAACGCTACACCACGAAAGCATACTAGGCTATGCTGCAAAAGCGAATAATCCTCTACCACTGCACCATAAGGGCACCCTAATCCCTGAGTTCCTCTATGGAACTCAGTCGAGGGCTTTATACATATATTTAAAGGACAACTTCGTGAGGACTACAATACAGATATCCAAAGATAGGTCCGTCTCTTCCGGTGGCTTTCCAAGGCCCCACCCAGCCTATCCCCTACTAATGAAAGACTATTCAAAGAGCTAAAAATCTTCCCTACCATCTAATCTAAACAAACATGTGGTCCCTCATCCAATGACCCGATAGTAAAAGATCATTGGCTATTGGCTTAGCTCCAATCTTTCTCGCATACACTCCGACTGACGATAGCAGATATCCAACAACCTGCTATCCTTTGTTTGGTCCCGACCAAGAAGCCTCCCCCCTTTGTGGTAGCAACCGAATCATCCTAAGATTACCATCTTATCAGTCTTTGGGTTTCCCATCATCCAAGATGCAGCTAAGGCATACTCACTGGATGGAACTGTACAAACCATGCCCCTATGGTACAGCTTCATTAGGCCTACCACAGAGGGCCATCACGGAGTATCCTTACGTCCCGTAGAAGTCCTGCACTTCGTTCTAGTCCTATCGAATAATAATCTGGATGTGCTCCTCTAATGTCTCCGGACACCCTCGATGATCTGCCCCGTTGAGCAGCTGAGCTCTTCATCCCAAATACATACGAACTGGTCCAAGTGCATCTCATCATTACGTTATTAGACCCAATGTCTAATTTTAACTATGAGTTTGTTTTACTTACTGCATTGTTAATGAAATAAAACATTATATTTTTTATTTTGCATTCAAGTTATTTTTTTATCAGCCTTAGTTGGCCGCTTATTTTCCCCAATCAGCTCTCGCTACCAGAATGGACCACTTCTCATTCATTTTATTGGCCACTTATTTTCCCTAATCAACTTTTGCTGTTGGAATGGACCACCGCTTATTATTACATTCATTAAACTTAATTCCTTAATTATAAGTTTACTAATAATAAGCTTACTATACTCTTTTCCGTTTAATATAACCTCGTGCTATAATATAACCACAATTATAATTGTGAGTTTACTTATTAAATTTATTCCCCGTCGTCTAAGTTTATTTATAATAAGCCTCTTCCTTCCATTTCATCTTTTAATTATGTAACACCCCGAATTTTCTATTAACGATAAATTAACAAATTAAAGTATAATTAATTATAAATGAAAGAATTAAGGGAAACGGGTTATGCCATTGCGTTCGTCTTGGAATTCTGCTTGAGATAGAGTCCGAGTTTGCGTAAATCAGACTCCGTATGAAGAAGTTGTGGTCTTTGGAAGTTTCAGAATTCGATTTAAATTTCAAACAGCTCAAAGTTCAGTTCAAAAATAGAAAACAGACCCAAACTGGGCTGGGCGGGAATTTTCCCGCCCAGGATCCATGTCGACCAAGAGGTCGACCAGGTGGTCGACCTGGGGGTCGACCTATGGGTCGACCACCTTGGTCTGGTCCTGGCTCGGTTTCTGGGGCTTGGCTGTGTCACTAGGGCTGATTTGTCACTTTCTGGTTGGCTCTTCTCGATGTGAATGGTCTAGATTCATCTATGATCATCTGACGGCTCTAATTAGTTTTGAAATTCTATATAAACAACTTAAGTCTCCAACCTAAATTCACACAAAAATTAGAATTAGAGTCGCCATGCTGTCGGGAGAAAACTGAGAGGAGCCTCCACTTGAAGAAAGCTAAGAGACGAACAAATCTAATTCAATTAAAATCAAAACAACGTTTATCTACCCAAAGGAAAGCATCTCAAATCCAGAACTCAGAATCCAGAACTGAAGTTCGTCGTTCGTTGTAAGTTAAATTATGTTTTGGAATGTGAATCAAAATTAATGTCATGCCTTGGAAATAAAGTGATAATAGAACAATGTTTATTATGTTATATGTGGAATAGAATGATATTGATATACGTCTGTGGTTCTATTTTATTATCATGTTGAATTTTGAATTAATGGATAAGTCTATTCATATGTATATGAAATTGGAGTATAACCTGTTATGACAAGTTGTGTAGTTTATCATGTTATGCAAGTTTTAGGTTGTAAAATCATATCACATATATGACCAAATGTTAGATCTACATGTTTACGTGTATATGTTAAACCTATGTCATATTTCAAGTTCACACTTGTTCATATGTTCGTGATTGATTTGCAAGTTCACATATATGTAAGTTGATTTAGTCTATATTGTAAATTCACATATATGCAAGTTGATTTAGCCTATGTTGCAAATTCACATATATGTAAGTTGATTTAGTCTATGTTGCAAATTCACATGTATGTATGTTGATTTAGTCTACGTTGCAAGTTCACGCCTATGATATTCATGTTGACTATTTTGCAAGTTCACACCTATGATATTCATATTGACTATGCCGAAAATGCCAAGTTTACACCTATGTCATGTTTATGTTAATGAATTTCTTTATGCCAATTTTGTGTACACTAAATTAGGTTAAGTTTTTAGCCTAATATTATATGTCAAAAATCATGCGGACGAAAAATTAGGCTAAGATTGTTAGCCTAATATTTAGACGGGGTAATGTTGGGAAGAATTGGTAATTATAGGAAACTTGACGAAAATTGGTGAGAAATCACATAGGTAATTTATGGCATGAAACAGTATAAATTATATACCTAAAATTAATGAACTTGATTAGAAAAAAATTTGGGCAATGACATGAATTCTGGATAATATACATAAATAAAAATGTAAATTTAGAAAATACGAATATGCTTAACACGAGGTTGAATTGAGTTGTGATGTAAACCTGCCCGGACCCGCCCGGCTGTGCGTTAATCACAACAATACCTATCCAATGTGGGAGGTTAAGGCATTGAGCCCGATAAGGACCCGAGGTTAGACTGAGTTACAGTGTAAACCTGCCCGGAACCGACCGGCACATCCAGTAACTGTAACAATACCTATCTAATGTGAGTGGTTGGTGCTTTAACTAATTAAAGCTAAGGACAGACAAGTCAGGATAGTAGGGTTAAGTTAACTAAAACACTTAACCAATTCAACATGTTAACTAAACTGATGGGTAGGGTTAGGTTAATACAGACACTTAACCACTTAACATGTTTGACTAGAAAACCCTAGTAACGGGGGATCCATTTCAGCAGTAACCCAATTAGGTATCATGGTACCGTGAAACTAGGCAAGGTGGGGCACGATTATTGGGCTGATTGTAAGCGGTCAAAAGCGACGGCGGTGGGTGCAGCAGTGTAGGTTCTAATGGAGTGCGGGCATGCACACACTTCGGAGCAGACAAACAGGGCACTGGGCACTAGTAGTATAACCTATGCATTCTAGAATTGTGTTGGGCCGCCACCGTGGGACTTGATACACCCTATGGTGGGACTAGCATAGGTATCTACAATCATGTGGGGACGTATGACACAAGAAGAAAACATTGCGAGTAAGAGCCGATTGAATAAGGGATCACCTTGTCATGAACACGTGGTGCTAGTTAGGCTAGTTAGTAGGTGCAGAGAAGTAATAGTGAGTGCGTTTGGTATAGTTTGTATTTCCTGCCATATCTTGTCTTATATTCTGGTATTGTCCTGTTCTCAGTTTATGCAAGTCATGATCTTTTTATTGTTCTCATGCTAGAATTATAACTGGACTTACTAGACTTATGTCTGACCCGTTTTCCTTTCGCTTCCTTTTCTTCCTTTCCCCCCCAGGTCCACAGGGAGGAAACACCTCAGCTTAGTCAGATTTTTTTACCCAGCTTGAAGAGAGGGAATGTATTGCTTGAATCTCTTTCATTTGGGCTATGGCCTTGGACATTCTCTGGGGATTTATGCAGTTTTAATTATGTTTCATGCTTCTATAAGTTTTAAATCAAGATAGTATTATGGTTGTAATAACTGGAAGTTTATTTTGAGGCAATTATGGAAATTTTTTGTATGAACACGTATTTATGATATGAAAGTCTGTTTGTTTTCCGCTGTTTATACATATGTGTTTGTATCTGTCTTGTGTTTTATCTGTGACTTTTACTTATAAACCTCCATCGAAGTTAAGGCATTCCCATTGTGAGCGACCTTAACGGAGGTGGAGTGTTTCACTTGGTATCAGTGCACAAGTTTACCAGATTAGATAAAGGTTTTTGAAACTATTTTCAAAAAGAAGTTTAAAGAAGCATTTTTTTCAAGAAAAAGCGTTGTTTTTAAAAGGCATAATTCCCCAAAGCCATATGCACTATCTCTCTATCTTTTTGTCATGAGTCTTTCCTTTTTGTTGCAGCATGTCTGGAGATCTTAACCTTCCAAAAGGAGTACCAATCCCTGGCTGGTTCCGAAGGTACCTAGAGGCTAGGGCCAATGACGCGGGCCCAACAGACATTCCTCCTCCCCCAGTGGTAGTGGTTCCTCCTCCTCCTCGTCCTCGTGGAAATGCTTTCTCAAAGACATGTAGAGAATTCAAGGCTATGGGTGGAAAGGACTTTTATGGAACTGAATCCTTTACGGTAGCAAGGAACTGGCTGAAGGAGACCGAAGATTTGTTCGTCATCTTCGAAGTTGACGATAGGCAAAAGATACAGCTAGCAGTGTGGTTTCTTAAAGACGAAGCTTCTTATTGGTGGGAAGTTACCCATGCTGAAAGGCCAGTGGAAACTTGGGAAGATTTCAGGATGAGGTTTGAGATGAAATTCCTCTCCCAAGCTGAAAGAAGCCTGCAGATGGAGAAGTTCCTAACTCTTAAACAAGGAAGTATGACGATCAAGGAGTACGTCAATCAGTTTAATCAACTGGCCAGATTTGGGCTGGATTTAGTAAAAACCCAACACAAGAAGGCTCTTCGCTTTGTCAAAGGTCTGAATGAGCCTCTACACAACCTTGCTATGACCCATATACCCATGGGAGCGACTTATGAAAGCTTGGTGGACATGGCGCTGCTACACGAGGAAGATAAAGGCAAGAAAGAGGCAAAGGTGGAAATGCCTCAAGAAAAGAAAGAGGGTTTACAGGCTAAGAAGATAGACTTCAAGAAGGGCGGCAAGAACAACAAATACCTTGAAAAGAGAAGGTGTAATTTCTGTGGCATTGTTGGACATACAGTGAAAGACTGCAGAAAGAAGAAGGCGAAGATGAATGGTGGTTGTTTCCATTGCGGTGAGACCGGACACATGGCTAAGGACTGCCCAAAGAAGCGAGGGCAGGGACAGAGGACTGGATCCACTTCAGGGGGACAGGTTCACGCGCTGGTGGCACCTCCGCAAGAACGAGGTAGAAATATTTCTGTAGAAAGCTTAGTTTATCTCTATCATCATCCAGTTCGCACTCTCTTTGATTTTGGCGCATCACACTCTTTTATTTCTTCTGCTTTAGTAGAATCTTTGCACCTAGACACTAGTATGGTAGAGGATCCCTTGGTTGTTTCAAATCCATTTGAGGGCTCAGCTTATTTGTCAATGGTTTGTTTGGATTTGAAAATCTCTATTCTAAGTGTTGAGTTTAGATGTAGTGCCTTTGCTTTGGGTTTCTCGGGACATGGATTGATATTAGGCATGGACTGGTTATCCAGTAATGGTGCCATTCTTGATTGTGAGAAGAGAGTGGTTAGACTCTTGACTCGGCTCGGTAACACTCTAGAAATTTCTTGTAACCCCTTGAATGCTGTTATTCTTAGTTATCTAGAGTCGCTTGATGCTTCTGTTGAGAATTTGCAGTCAGTTAGAGTGATCCGTGAATATTCGGATGTCTTTGAAGAGGTGAAGGGCTTACCTCCGAGGCGGGAAATAGACTTCCACATTATCTTGTTGATAATGCAAAGCCCGTAGCTTTACCTGTTAGACACATGGCTCCAAAGAAGAGAAAGGAGTTCAGTAAGCAAGTTAAGGAGCTTCTCGAGAAAGGGTTTATAAGGAGGAGTATCTCGGAATAGGGTGCTCCAGTGGTGTTCGCCACCAAAGAAGATGGCCCACTACATCTTTGTGTGGACTATAGGGAGCTAAACAAGCTGACTAAGAAGAATAGGCACCCGCTTCCCAGAATAGACGATATGTTTGATCACCTTGTAGGTGCGTCGGTTTTCTCCCAACTTGATCTGGCTACTGGGTTCCATCAGCTAAGGGTAGCTGAAGATAGCATTGATAAGACGACGTTCAAAACCCCAGACGGTTTCTTCGAGTGGCTTGTCATGCCTTTCGGCTTGACAAACGCACCCGCTTATTTCGTAGACCTAATGAGCAGGGTGTTCAGAGAATTCCTCAATAAGTTTGTGGTGGTCTTCGTAGACAATATTTTGATCTTCTCAAATAATGAGGAAGAACATGCTCAGCATCTGAAGGAGATCATGGAAACTCTTAGAGTCCATCAGCAGAAAGCCAAATTCTCCAAGTGCCACTTTTGGAGAGAAGAAGTAAGGTTTATTGGACATATAGTGTCCAAAGAGGGGTTAGTTGTGGACCCCGCGAAAGTGGTGGCGGTGCAAGATTGGAAGGCACCAAGAAATGCAACCGAAGTCCGAAGCTTTCTCGGGCTAGCAGGTTTTTACCGAAAGTTCATTAGAGATTTCACGAAAATCTCAGCTCCACTCATAAGGCTAACAAATAAGAATCTAGCATTCTCTTGGGATTTGGATTATGATATTGCTTTCCAACGCTTAAAAAGGGCTCTTACAACAACCCCAGTTCTGAATTTTCCTGACGGAAGCAAGACATTCAAAATATATACGGATGCTTGTGGTACGGGACTAGGCGCTGTTCTGATGCAAGAAGGGAAGGTAATAGCTTATGGTGAAAGACAATTGAAATTTCATGAAAAGAACTACCCAACCCACGATCTTGAGTTGGCCGCCATCGTCTTTGCACTTAAGTCTTGGCGCCATTATCTCATAGGTGAGAAGTTCGAATTATATATTGACCATAAATCATTGAAGTATCTTTTCTCGTAGAAAGATCTTAACTTAAGACATCAAAGGTGGATGGATTTTCTTGCCTCGTATAATTTTGAGATTTCCTATACTTCTGGCAAGGGCAACGTAGTAGCAGACGCCTTGAGTAGAAAGAAGCTGACCTTAAGCCCTCTTTTTGTAGAAAGGCAAAGCTTGGAGTATATAACCAGTTTTGACTTTAGGCCCTCCTCTGATTTTGTACCTGGTTTGTTGGCATCACTAGAAGTACGACCCACTCTTTTGGACTCAATAGGGGCCACACAATGTGAATACCCTCAGCTTGTTGATGTGATTGATAAGCTAATTAGGGGTGAAACTTCCAGTCACCTCAATAGGTACTCCATCGATGATAAGGGTTGGCTGAGGCGGGATGGAAGACTATGCGTCCCACAAGCAAGGGATTTGGTAATGATGGTTCTCGAGGAAGCACACCATTCCAAGATGACAATATACCCAGGTGGAGACAAGATGTACAAGGACGTAAAGAAAGTTTTCTTTTGGAGCGGCATGAAGAAGGATGTGGCAGATTTCATTTCTATGTGCATTATATGCCAACAGGTCAAGGCGGAACAAAAGAAGCCTGGAGGACTGCTTCATCCTTTAGAAGTCCCGCAATGGAATGGGATAGCATTTCAATAGACCTCATTGATGGGTTGCCTAGGTCAAGAAGGGGCAATACTGGCATTTGGGTAATAGTGGACAGGCTCACAAAAAGCGCCCAATTTATACCTGCCAAGAGTAGAAGGACTGCCTCATCTCTAGCATCTCTTTATCTTAAGGAAATAGTTTGACTCTATGGAATAACCTCCAGCATAGTTAGTGATCGAGATCCCATCTTTACGAGCGAGTTTTGGCAGAGTCTGCAAGAAGCTGTAGGCACACAGTTATGCCTGAGGACGGCCTATCACCCCCAAACCGATGGTCAGACGGAAAGAGTGACCAGAGTATTAGAAGATCTTTTGAGACTGTGCGTTCTTGACTTTGGAGGGACATGGGAGGATCATCTTCCTTTAGTGGAATTCGCCTACAACAACAGCTACCAAACCACCATCGGCATGGCGCCCTTCGAAGCTCTATATGGAAGACCGTACCGATCACCAACTTGTTGGTGGGAGTCTACAGACAAGCTTATACTTGGGCCAGACATGATTAGAGAGACTTCATAAAAATGGACTTGATACAAAGGAGAATGAAGACTGCCCAAGATAGACAGAAATCCTACCCAGACAAAAGAAGGACCGACCTTGATTTTGAGGTTGGGGACAGGGTTTTCCTTAAGGTATCTCCTTTAAGGAACGTTGTTCTCTTTGGATCCGCAGGAAAGCTAGCGCCAAGATTTGTAGGTCCGTTCCCCGTCATCGAAAAGATTGGGAAGATTGCTTATAGAGTAGAGCTGCCCGAAAAGTTGGCTGGAGTTCACAATGTCTTTCATGTTTCTCACCTCCGGAAATGTTTACATGAATCCGCGGAAGTGGTAGAGCCAAGCATTCTAGAAGAAGTTGAAATAGACAAGAAATAACTGTGAGGAGAGTTCCAACTCGAATCGTAGGAACTGAAATCAAATAGCTACGCAACCGTGAAGTCAAGCTTGTTAAAGTTCAATGGAGCGATGCCGAGGAAGACGCGACTTGGGAAACTGAGGACAGAATACGCACTGCCTACCCTTTTCTTTTTGAGGGTACATCTTTGATCTCCCTTTTTCCATAAGTTTATGCTTGTATCTACCTTTTAGTGTATCTTCTCAGTCCTTTTTCTCCTAACTCCTTAGGTAGAAACTAATGGATGTAAACATGTATTTGAAACATGTTATGATTGATGGCTGCAAGTGGTTGCAAGTGATTGCTAGTGGTTGCTCGTGGATGCATATACACACACCCTAGGTATTAGATCAGCTCAGTCACTTCCATATTACATATGCATATATGTATTCATATTTGTATGTGGTTGAAACTTGATATGTTGTCATATGGATGTCACATTTGTATGAATGGTTGCGTACTCATGTAGAATTATGAGTAGGGAAAAATTTGCATACATAATGGATTCATGACACTTACATGATTCGCATTAAGGAGGTCAACTGAATCAGTAGGCCGCCTAATTTTTGCATTAGATAAGGACATAGACACACACTATGCATATGATCATGAAGCATTAGAAGTCTTTTAAGGACAATGGACGCCTGTGTTTGTTGGTTGAGTAGATGGACGATTGGATGTCAGGATATACGTTCTTTCAGACTTGAAGATTTCGGGGACGAAATCCTTTAAGGAGGGGAGAATGTAACACCCCAAATTTTCTGTTAATGATAAATTAACAAATTAAAGTATAATTAATTCTAAATGAAAGAATTCAGGGAAACGGGTTATGCCATTGCGTTCGTCTCGGAATTCTGCTTGAGATAGAGTCTGAGTTTGCGTAAATCGGACTCCGTATGAAGAAGTTGTGGTCTTCATAAGTTTCAGATTTCGATTTAAAGTTCAAACAGCTCAAAATTCAGTTCAAAATTCGAAAACGGACCCAAACTGGGATGGGCGTGAATTTTCCTGCCCAGGACCCAGGTCGACCAGGGGGTCGACCTAGGTACCCAGGTCGACCAGGTGACCGACTTGGGGGTCGACCTGCTTGGTCGACATGACCTTCTTGGTTTGGTCCTGGCTCGGTTTATGGGGCTTGGCTGTGTCACTAGGGCCGATTTGTCACTTTCTGGTTGGCTCTTCTCGATGTGAATGGTCTAGATTCATCTATGATCATATGATGGCTCTAATTAGTTTGAAACTCTATATAAACAACTTAAGTCTCCAACCTAAATTCACACAAAAATTAGAATCAGAGTCGCCATGCTGTCGAGAGAAAACTGAGAGGAGCCTCCACTTGAAGAAAGCTAAGAGACGAACAAATCTAATTCAATTAAAATCAAAACAACGTTTATCTACCTAAAGGAAAACATCTCAAATCCAGAACTCAGAATCCAGAACTCAAGTTCGTCGTTCATTGTAAGTTTAGTTATGCTTTGGGATGCGAATCAAAATCAATGTCATGCCTTACTCAAGTTCGTCGTTCGTCGTAAGTTTAGTTATGTTTTGGGATGCGAATCAAAATCAATGTCATGCCTTGGAAATAAAGTGATAATAGAACAATGTTTATTATGTTATATGTGTAATTGAATGATATTGATGGATGTCTATGGCTCTGTTTTATTATCATGTTGAATTGGGAATTAATGGATAAGTCTATTCATATGTATATGAACTTGGAGTACAACCTGTTATGATAAGTTGTGTAGTTTATATCATGTTATGCAAGTTTTAGGTTGTAAAATCATATCACATATGTGACCAAATGTTAGATCTACATTTTTATGTGTATATGTTAAACATATGTCATATTTCAAGTTCACACTTATTCATATGTTCGTGATTGATTTGCAAGTTCACATATATAGTCTATGTTGTAAATTCAAATATATGTAAGTTGATTTAGCCTATGTTGCAAATTCACATATATGTAAGTTGATTTAGTCTATGTTGCAAATTCACATATATGTATGTTGATTTAGTCTACGTTGCAAGTTCACACCTATGATATTCATGTCGACTATTTTGCAAGTTCACACCTATGATATTCATATTGACTATGCCGAAAATGCCAAGTTTACACCTATGTCATGTTTATGTTAATGAATTTCTTTATGCCAATTTTGTGTACGCTAAATTAGGCTAAGTTTTTAGCCTAATATTATATGTCAAAAATCATGCGGACAAAAAATTAGGCTAAGATTGTTAGCCTAATATTTAGACGGGGTAACGTTGGTAAAAATTGGTAATTATAGGAAACTTGACATAAATTGGTGAAAAATCACATAGGTAATTTATGGCATGAAACGGTATAAATTATATACCTAAAATTAATGAACTTGATTAGAAACAAATTTGGGCAATGACATGAATTCTGGATAATATACATGAAAAAAAATGTAAATTTAGAAAATACGAATATGCTTAACCTGAGGTTGGATTGAGTTGTGATGTAAACCTGCCCGGACCCGCCCGGCTGTCCAGTAATCACAACAATACCATCCAATGTGGGAGGTTAAGGCATTGAGCCCGATAAGGACCCAAGGTTAGACTGAATTACGTTGTAAACCTGCCCGGAACCGACCGGCACATCCAGTAACCGTAACAATACCTGTCTAATGTGAGTGGTTGGTGCTTTAACTAATTAAAGCTAAGGACAGACAAGTCAGGATGGTAGTGTTAAGTTAACTAAAACACTTAACCAATTCAACATGTTAACTAAACTGATGGGTGGGGTTAGGTTAATACAGACACTTAACCACTTAACATGTTTGACTAGAAAACCCTAGTAATGAGGGACCCATTTCAACAGTAACCCAATTAGGTATCATAGTACCCTGAAACTAGGCAGGGTGGGGCACGATTGTTGGGCTGATTGTAAAGGGTCAAAAGCGACGGCGGTGGGTGCAGCAGTGTAGGTTCTAACGGAGTGCGGGCATGCACACACTTCGGAGCAGACAAACAGGGCACTGGGCACCAGTAGTATAACCTATGCATTCTAGAATTGTGTCGGGCCGCCACCATGGGACTTGATACACCCCATGGTGGGACTAGCATAGGTATCTACAATTATGTGGGACCGTATGACACAAGAAGAAAACGTTGCGAGTAAGAGCCGATCGAATAAGGGATCACCTTGTCTTGAACACGTGGTGCTAGTTAGGCTAGTTAGTAGGTGCAGAGAAGTAATAGTGAGTGCGTTTGGTATAGTTAGTATTTCCTGCCATATCTTGTCTTATATTCTGGTATTGTCCTGTTCTCGGTTTATGCAAGTCATGATCTTTTTATTGTTCTCATGCTAGAATTATAACTAGACTCACCAGACTTATGTCTGACCCATTTTCCTTTCGCTTCCTTTTCTTCCGTTCCCCCCCAAGTCCACAGGGAGGAAACACCTCAGCTTAGTCAGATTTTTTTGCTTGGATCTCTTTCGTTTGGGCTATGGCCATGGACATTCTCTAGGGATTTTTGCGGTTTTAATTATGTTTCATGCTTCTTTAAGTTTTTAATCAAGACAGTATTATGGTTGTAATAACTGGAAGTTTGTTTTGAGGCAATTATGGAAATGTTTTGTATGAACACGTATTTATGATATGAAAGTCTGTTTGTTTTCCGCTGTTTATATATATGTATTTGTATCTGTCTTGTGTTTTATCTGTGACTTTTACTTCTAAACCTCCACCGAAGTTAAGGCATTCCCTTTGTGAGTGACCTTAACGGAGGTGGGGTGTTTCAAATTATAACCTGTGTATTATTATCATACTTGTCCCTATGAAAATCCTACCTATTATATTACGTATGATATAATTTATTAGAATAGGGAGATTCAATCCTTTCCAGTTTTCCAACTATTATATGCTTACAAACTCCCAAGTCGATAAGAAAGTGGCTAAATCACGGTATGGTTTCTAGGATATTTCTAGAAATTAAGGTCAATCCTTTCGTTGAAGGACCTATATATACTATTTTATAGAGATAAACATACTTTAAACAAATATATATACTTATATATAATAAAACATTTTAAAACTCCCAAAGGTAAGGAATGAGCTTTCAGTCTCTCCATGGAGACTAGGGACCCTGTATTCTCCCCCTGCCCTATTTCCTTCATCGTTCTATCTCCATTCCCATCCTATCCGTTCAATAACTTCTGCTCTCTGCTCTGATCACCTCTTATCATTGTCTTCCCCTAGCTTTCTCCACTGTTCAGTAGTAGTTCTACCTATCAGATATGATATTGCTCCGAGTTTTATTGTCTTCCAAAATCCTACCTGTAACATGCTGCCTCGCTTTCCTTCTATCTCCTCTTTTTTGTAAGCCCATCGCCACTTTACCCTCTTTCCCTTAACCCTAGATCTAGATCCCTTGATTCCGCTTTGAGTTTTTACTGGCTTATGTCCTTCTGCCTTTCCGATAATAGTTTAGCTACTCCTTAGGCTGCTTCTCTTTGCAGGCTGGTATTGATGCTAATGTTGATATGGTAGGAGTCTTTGTTCTTCTCTGTCTCCTCCTGAAGCAGTTCTCCCTCCCTCAGTTTAGCATGTCGCTTTTTGCAAGCTTGATGTAGCTGATGCTGCTTCTGGTAAGGTATTGGGCTCTTGCTTGGTGTTGATTTGTAGTGTTGAGTCTGTTGGCCTTTTCCGATCTTTGATGTTTGAGAGTTATCAAGATCTATTAGGTGTGTCGCCTAAGTGTGTTTTTAGGGTGGTGGATTGAGGTCACTTAGTTTTCTGGCTATCTTTGGGCTAGTGTTTTAGGAGTTTTGACTGATCTGACATGGAAGGTTTATATTGATTCGTGCATTGGTACTGTTTCCTTTGTGTATACGAGCCTATTTTCAACTTCTGTATCAATGTGGAATTATTGAATCTGGTTAGAAGCCTTGTTTCCTAGTTACTATACAGGTAGAAAGTTGTTCGTCATGGTCTGAGTTTTCTTCAATCCATTACATCCACTTCACTCTCTGCTTCTTGGTATTAGGCAAATTGATTTACTTGTATAGCTGATTTAATTTGCTTCTGGCTTATTTGTTTTCATATCTGAATTACACCATAAAGCCTCCTTATGTATGCAGGAAGGTCAATATGCAGAGGACTGCTAAGTAGCAGCCTATAAAACTTATTTGTGTTCAAAGCACGAAAGTGTAGAATTGAGCTGATTCTAGTACAGGTGATAGTGGTGAAGCAGATTAGATTCAATCCTCTACTGGTTCATCACTGCATATCATCTTCTTGTTGCCGTAACTGGTTACTAGTATTAGTTGTAGTATTCAGATTGTTTAATTTACCATGTAAGTTTCAATTGGACTGAAAGCAGCCTGAAATTATAAGATGTGTCTGCAATGTTTAGCATTGTGTTAAGTGTTGTATGCGTCTAGCTATTAATATGACTCATCTCATCCTACGTGGGGATGGAATATAGCTCAGGACATAGTTAGGGCATATCATGTAACGAAAAACCACGCATCAGAACGCAGAACTAACAAAACCTTTAATTGCTATTACAACAATTACATCAGAGTACAAGAATAAATATCACATAGCGGAAAAATAAAATCAGAGATTAATAATTTATATAGCAGCGAAAATAAAAATGTATAAATACGATGCACAATGGAAATACATCAACCAACACGGTTGAAAATAATACACAGATACAGAGCTCTGCGAATATAGCTCCAGCCGTAATCCAGGATCCTGCGAAAAATAATCAATCTGCAAAACCAAAATACTGACTGCCCGTGTGAAAAAAGGGCACCCAGAGTTTAGGTAGAAACAATAAACTCCGAGTAAGTCATGAGACTTGTATGAGAGCTAAAAACAGCTATTAAACTCTACTTTAAAATAAGGTGATTCACAGGACCACGTCGTATATCAAGGAACAGGTTCACTCCCATGTGAATACTGATATACACGTAAATGTTTATATTTTATCCGCTTATTTATCTAGTTTTCTATTTAAAATAATTAATATTGTGTATTTATAGCTGTGTTTTCAGATTGTTGATAAAAAGCTTGGTTTAGAGCATTTGATGGATAAAGCATGAAGAATTTGCTTAAAAAGAGTGAAGTTGAAATTTCTAAAGCTTGAAGAGTTTAAAGCTTGAAGAACGGTTGCAAATAGAGTTCAGTTGGGTAGATTTGGCTCAATAAAGACTCATATTGCGTTCACATTAGCTCGTTTGCAAGACCACTCACTCTACAGCTGCGTTCACACTAGCTTATGTGTTATTTGGACTAATTCTTTAGTCCCACATTGTGTAATTTTCCAAGTAGCCTTTGTCATATCAGCTATAAATACACTTTATCTCATTCATTGTAAAACACACTTAGTTTTATTCTGTAATTCTCTTCTTGGAATAAAACTCTTCTTCTCCATTTCTCTTAGTTGTTATTTTATTTTATTTATGTTCATGTTATTTAGTTTCTTTTAATTTTATTTTCTTTTAGCTATGTCTAGCTAATCCTCTTTAATTAGGGGGTGATAACGCTGATAGATATGATTCAATATGAATCGCATAGCCAAAAGATTTGAACTTCATGTATGTAGATCTAGATATGAACTAAGGGTTAGATCTGAACCTTCATACCCTGTGTCGTTTAAGAGCTGTGCTCCTTCACAGGGTATATTCGAGTTCGATCTAACACTTATCAGATTTAGATTTAATATTTAGGGTTTTAGAAATAAAATAGTGAATCTGTCCTGATAGCCTATGGTTGTTTAAGAGCTGAGCTCCTGCATAGGCTATACTTGTTGTTATTTACATAATTGTTTCTAGAAATCTAATTATCGTTGATTCATGTTTGTGACAGAAACATGAATTAGATCTGTATTTATTCGATTGGCTATTGATGAATATTAATCTAATCTATGTCATTACTCCCCAATTACTTTCTTTATTGTTAAAAACTCGCTTTTTGTTTATTTTCTGTCAATTTGCAATTCAATCAAAATTCTGGAATAACTTGAGTGGATTTATTAATTAAAATATTTTTGGTCCCAGAGTTCGACACCCTCTACAACAATCCTTGTTGTTTAGGAAAACCGAACGGATTTTACAGTTGTTTACAACTGTTTGATTTGTTCGCAAACAAATTTTGGCGCCGTTGCCGGGGACCAAAATAATTTTTGTTTTTAAATCCTTCGGGTTATAATTTTCTTTTTCTTAATATAAAAAAAACACAAAAAAATATTTTTATTTTATTTTGTTCCCTTTTGTTTTCTAGCATAGATAAAAATAAATAAATCTTGTTGGTTGATTTGGTATTTGATTTGTGATACCGTATATCTACCAAATAAGAGGAAAAAAAATTCTTGCCTTTTGTTTTGTTTCCTTTCCTTGTTGCTTTCCTTCTTTCTTGACATCTCTCCATAAATTTTTTCCTTTTTACAATTTTATAAATTAAAAAAAACAAATCTTTTTGTGATTTTCTTTCCTTCTCTTCTATTTCTCTTCCTCCTTGCAATTGTTTCACAAATTGATTTCTTTCCAAGTTTCTAAAAAATATAATTTTGCCCATTTTTCTAATTAATGTCCATTCAATTTCTTTCCATCTATTTCTATCCTAATCTTTCATTTACTTCTTTCCAATTTTTCTTCTACACAAACTCTTCTTTCTCTCTTCTATTTAAAAAAAAAAAGAATAAAGAAATGATTGGGTGCACATTGTCGATGTGTAGAACTTTGGTTGACACCACGCTCTTAACCTTCAAGACAATTACAGTGTTATCAAGGAATTACGATTCAGCTTGAAAATTTATATTCATTTTTGCACTAATAATGGGATGGACAATTTGGGGCTAAACCGTTATTATTGAAGTTAGGTGAAATCCTTGGAATATGAAAGACCTTAAATATATTGTTTGATTAATCCGCGTACACAAGACGCTTTGGATTTTGTGGGTAGTATCCGCTGAAAACCCTCACAAGACAACACTCGTCCTACTGGGGACACCCAGAGGTTTAATGGCTTGTTGCATACGCTAAATGCAGTCGTGTTTCCTACGAAAGTGTGACATATCTTAGTTTAGTTTATTCGAGGACGAATAAAAAGATAAGTTGGGGGTATTTGATATACACGTAAATGTGTATATTTTATCCGCTTATTTATCTAGTTTTCTATTTAAAATAATTAATATTGTGTATTTATAGCTATGTTTTCAGATTGTTGATAAAAAGCTTGGTTTAGAGCATTTGATGGATAAAGCATGAAGAATTTGCTTAAAAAGAGTGAAGTTGAAATTTCTAAAGCTTGAAGAGTTTAAAGCTTGAAGAACGGTTGCAAATAGAGTTCAGTTGGGTAGATTTGGCTCAATAAAGACTCATATTGCGTTCACATTAGCTCGTTTGCAAGACTACTCACTCTACAGCTGCGTTCACACTAGCTTATGTGTTATTTGGACTAATTCTTAAGTCCCACATTGTGTAATTTTCCAAGTAGCCTTTGTCATATCAGCTATAAATACACTTTATCTCATTCATTGTAAAACACACTTAGTTTTATTCTGTAATTCTCTTCTTGGAATAAAACTCTTCTTCTCCATTTCTCTTAGTTGTTATTTTATTTTATTTATGTTCATGTTATTTAGTTTATTTTTATTTTCTTTTAGCTATGTCTAGCTAATCCTCTTTAATTAGGGGGTGACGACGCTGATAGATATGATTCAATATGAATCGCATAGCCAAAAGATTTGAACTTCATGTATGTAGATCTAGATATGAACTAAGGGTTAGATCTGAACCTTCATACCCTGTGTCGTTTAAGAGTTGTGCTCCTTCACAGGGTATATTCGAGTTCGATCTAACACTTATCAGATTTAGATTTAATATTTAGGGTTTTAGAAATAAAATAGTGAATCTGTCCTGATAGCCTATGGTTGTTTAAGAGCTGAGCTCCTGCATAGGCTATACTTGTTGTTATTTACATATTTGTTTCTAGAAATCTAATTATCGTTGATTCATGTTTGTGACAAAAACATGAATTAGATCTGTATTTATTCGATTGGCTATTGATGAATATTAATCTAATCTATGTCATTACTCCCTAATTACTTTCTTTATTGTTAAAAACTCGCTTTTTGTTTATTTTTTGTCAATTTGCAATTCAATCAAAATTCTGGAATAACTTGAGTGGATTTATTAATTAAAATATTTTTGGTCCCAGAGTTCGACACCCTCTACAACAATCCTTGTTGTTTAGGAAAACTGAACGGATTTTACAGTTGTTTACAACTGTTTGATTTGTTCGCAAACAAATACCAAAGCTTAAAATTAAACAATTTACGAACAACACAATGCTTTTTTTGAAAAAATGTAGCTATGATAAGAATCAGGTCTCAACGCAAGCCAGAGGGTAGAGTTTTACCTTATAATAGCAAAGCATGCTTGATACACTTTAAAACAAATCATTCAGATATACTATAAGTGAATAGTGTATAAACCGACTTCAAATATAAATGTATTAATCATAGATGGCACATGTACCATATATTATGTCGCCACACATAGGTTTATAGCTAAAACCGAAGAGTCACGTATTGGAAACTGGTTTCCATCTATGAGTCGAGGCAATGGATCAACCTCACCGTCTCGAGACACTCTAGCATATGTCTCCGGATCACACCTATGGGCAACCCTTGGATCTTCAGAGCCGGTCCTCTCTTACTTTTGAGGATTAGTTGTTCCTAAACAATACGTTTCCCGGTCCTGTCGGACCTACCACTTGAGCCTTTTAGTCGGCTCTATATCCGAGGTGCCTCGCAATCCAACAACCACATAAGTAAAAATGCATGGGCTCCATACCATGACACAACTTCTAGCTAGAAAGAAACGCATGCACTCCCTGCAGTTACTATCCCGTTTTGACTTATACCGGGGTGTGAGGCTCGTGAATTAACGCTATACACAAAGCTATGCTACTTAAATCTATGCTTTGATCATCAAGCACAAGGCCCTGCTTTTCAACAAAAGCCTTGATAATTTGCATCTTAGCATGCCATATTGTCAATCCATACAATACCACTGATTTCTGCCAATACATAACCTCTAAGCTCATACGTCTCCGAGAAGGGTGTTAAGCAAGAGAATGAATTCTCCTCCACCAAATAGATATATATTTAGCAGAGATCAACGCATATAGCATACAACACAATGTCAGACACAATCCATTTGCAAGTCCCAGGAGAGAGATCCTCGCTTATCCGAGAGATTTCCAAGTACGTTTTAAACTACCACCACCCATTACTTTTCTTGGGTGTACGGCCCAATCAAGACATCAATAGCAGTCCAAAACGATGTGAAGATTCCCGTTCTTCCATCATCTTCATTATTGCCTTCTAACTTTCGTCATAATTATTTGGAATGGGTAAAACCCAGACTTTCCATATAACTTGCGTATCTTTATAATCATGCATTAAGCATGCACACATAATTTCATTTGATTCAACTCCAGGATATTTTCTTAGTTAAATATTCGCTATTTTAGAAAACGGTTCTCAATAATCTTTGTTGGAAATAATTCTTAAATCTCAAAAATCATACTTCTATGTTCAACCAAGTATTAGAAATTAACCTTCTCTTTCCTAGGTTAAAGAACAACCGCTAATTAAAGCCATATTCACTATAAACCCCAAAATTACTATTTTTCCATTTCATAATGGACTCTTTTAACAATCACCTTTTAATTTAATAAAATTTGGGAAATTTTTAACTTTTCTTTTGTTCAATCTTTTCTTCTTATGATTTGGTTCAATAACAATATTTCTAAAGATATCATTCACGATGAACCTCAAATTAACCCATTATGCACAATATACATTTTATTATAGTAGAAAAAATGCAGAAATTTTTAGATAAAATGATACTTATATTTCAAGTCATGAAATATTTCACCCAACATCCCTTCAAATCACTTATTATGATTTATCATAATTTATTTATGTTTTTATTAATTTTAATAAGGCTCTTACAATCGGTTTCCAATATCGGATATTGAACCACATTCATAACGACCTTTTCAAAAACTGATTTGGGAATAATTCAAGATCTAACCATTCAAATTTTAGCCACTTATATTCGTTTGAAAGATATTTTCGACACGAACCCAATGATTCCGGCTTAAGGAGAATCCGACAGGCTGATCTTCCAGTATATCAGTTTTAAGTTACGGGTTGGCGTTCGACAACGGTCGCTGTGCGACACGCCCTATTCAGTCGGAATTGATTTTATAATTTATAATTAGATCAAAACACTTCTAAATTTCTTTATTTATTAAAAATAAATTATTTTGGGTCACTCATTACCAAATTCAAACAATTCGCTGTTTGGTCCATTTTTATATTAGTTTAAGGAATAAAATAATATTATTTTTCGAAAATTCTCCGTTTACCCCCGAAATTTCCTTCCAGCCATAATAAAAATAAACGTGAAACATCCGAAAGAAATTCTCTTCTAAAACATTTACTACATATTCTAACCGAACTTCACTTTAAAAGTTTACTATTCATTTAAAATTCAAATACTTTACATAGCCAACAATATATTAAAAATACTTCTAAATCATTAGTCACAGTTACGACTATTCATCTATATTTCGATAAAAACGCGTTCATTCAAAATCGAACATTGGAATTATTTTCAATTTTCACTTCATATTTTTAGTATTATTTAAAATATGCCTTTTTATCCTGGATTGAAATGAATTTCAACCAGATCATGCAAAAATTCCTGACCTCAATCTAATACATTTAACCATAGTTGCGAATAACTATTCAACATTCAAATGACACCCAATGTGCATTTATTCTCCTACAAGCTCCAATATAATTTATTGAGGCTTATTTCGCCCGTTTAACCATAACGATTAACACGCGAACTACAAACCAGGGAGATGTGTTAATCAAAATCATCTCAGACCCGTGTGGGGTCTTCAACCATCAAACAATTATTTCATGAGTCATTTATTTTATCATATTTGTTTTTATTTAAATAGTGTAGCATAAACAAGTCGTTCGTCTTGTAAATGCATTTTAATTTCATTTTCATTATTACAAGCAACATGACATTTTTGTCAAACAAGTCCATTATTTTTCTCATCCAATGCACACACGACGATAAAAAATAAGTAAATACTCAACTACCAAATGCCATTCAAGGCCGCCACAAGTGTCCATCCACGTAGTATAAAATGTGAGTGTCACAAATTCATACTACGCTTCTAATGCAAATGATCTATGAGGAATTCATATGTTGAACTCCAAAGGGATCCTGTATGACATATTTACCTTAATGATAACGCAATGCAAATTTCTAACTTGCAACTTATCAATTTTTACCGTATTCCTTAACCATTTAAAATGCTTAACTAATTAATTTTTCATAATTTATTAAACTACTTTACTACACTAATTTAAACAAGAATCTCTCAACCTAACCATCAAGAAAACAAAACACTGCTAATACGGAGTTTTCGGCGCTCACTACCGCCTAAAAATCCCATCTTTTTAGCGCCAATTGCCTTGAAACTTCGCGGCAACCTTGGTACACACTCTGGCAAGTGTAAGAAGCAAGAAATGAAGGAGATTTGGTTGGTTGGAGCCTCCTGAAGCTCAAACACCCGCTGCATAAACAAGGAAAGAGGCTTGGAAAGGCCTACAACTCAAATGGAGCACCTAGGGTTCACCAAGGAGGAGCTAGATGCTAGTATTAGAGGCTAGGAACCTTAAGTGGAGTACCTTTTCATGCATTGAAGTGATTAGAGGTAGAGAAGAGGAGTGAAAAGGGGGTTTGCATGCTTGCAGGGGGGTAGCCGACGTAGGGTTGGGGTAGGCGGCTAGGGTAGGGAGAGAGAGGAGGGGCTAGGGATCCATGAAGGGGCCATTGATTTGGGAGAGAGAGCTTTGAAGAGAAGGCGGAAATTATGAAGAGTTAGAAGGAGGAATAGTGTTTATGTAGGAATTTTATCTCTCTCTCCGATCGCCCGACTACAAACTATCTCCGTTTGCTCTACAAATTTGATACGAGATAATAAACGACCATACGAATCCAACGATCCAAGTTTCATCGAATTCCGAGTTCGTTTGACTTTCCATTTAATTTCTCAAATAGACTTAAATATTGCTCAAAAATGTAATTTAAGCGTACCTTTTCTTCTTGCATGCTCAAATGCTAACCACAAAAAATCTTGGCCTTTTGGACGGTACAAATACAAAAAAAGGGAATCGAATTCTGAATTCGTCACCTTAACGTTCCTTTGTAAACCGATTGCTTGTTTTTGAGCAAATGGTTTTGCTTCGCACGCCACACACTGACTCCTTCGACATGAATTTTGGAACTCATCAATGATTTGTCATTATGAATCCAAAAAAGATTATCTTGGAATTCTAAGCTTCCTAGCAAAATCTTGCCTTTTAAGGGCTATGTGTTAATTTACAAATCAAATTTTCAAATTCCGTATTTTTACATTGTTTTAAAAATTCTACTAAGTTTATTTTAAGTTAAATAAAAACATATAAACTAATTTTAATTTTTTTCACAAATTTTGTTTCTATAAAAATAGTCGTCTTCCCTTCGATATTTACCAAAATAGCTTAAATTAAATTTTAAAATTGGTTCTGAAATCCCGGGTTGTTACAACCTCCCCCACTTAAAGATTTTTCGTCCTGAAAAAGAAACAGAGCTGAAAATTGTTTAACTAACCAACTCAACTTTCATTCTGGCATTCATTCTTCAACTTTTCAGTTTCTAAGAATTTCTGTGAAATTTGGCTAACACCCTAAATTCCTGAAAAAATTCGCCATAACCTCCTATGTACGAGGAGGGTTTGAAAAATTTATTGGGTCGTATCACGTACCCAATAAATCATAAATCGCATACATAACAAATGTGCACCTCCATAATAATTTATAAACCTCAAACCCACATCCAAAAATTAAAATGGAAGAGATAAGAGAATTTTGTCATCTCCCGACCTGTGTAGGGTTTATTATTTGTTCTTGTCATTTTCCCTTCATATGTTGTTAGTTCCATAGTCAAATCTTTGGTTCAACCTGTAAATCGGTCATCGCCATACAAGCATCTTGCTTATACGTAATCCAAACCTCATCATATAAGCGCCAAATGCTTATATGGAATATGATATGCTATGTTGTCTTCGGTAGTATGTTATGCGGTGTAGTTCATAATTTATTAGTTGCTATCCTATGGTGTACGTCGTATTTCACACAGAACAACCATCACATCGCATCCAAATCATTTACAGTAGTCACACTATATATATATATAAATAAATAAAATTGCGCAACCAACTCATCAAGGTGCACCTGTTTGTCGGGCATGCTATTTATTTCTCTACTCAACGCTAATCCCATAACCTACTTAGTAAACATATGTAAGTGCACATACTGAAAATAAGATGTCCATATTTTTATT
The DNA here is from genome assembly GCA_030737875.1 of Allium sativum. Classification (NCBI taxonomy): domain Eukaryota; kingdom Viridiplantae; phylum Streptophyta; class Magnoliopsida; order Asparagales; family Amaryllidaceae; genus Allium; species Allium sativum. Next base: position 245,726,216 of record CM060922.1, on the reverse strand, counting down.
TTAGTATACGAGGATCTTCTGGCCTTCTTCACACGAGAACTATGTAGTGATACACTCATGTGGATAGTACATAACTCAAAATATATGTTGTGGGGGCGTAGTCATAAATCACATATATCTAGGTATGTACAACAATACTAACGAGTCATTGCATAATGCCAACGACCATAATCATGTCATACATAAAATCATAGTGAAATATCACCAAAAAGATCAACTATATCATAGACACAACGTATACCCTAGCGTGATGTGTCGCTTAAGGTATAAACCATGTATATGCATCTATCTTCCCATATCTAACGCTCACCCGAGTACTGCTACGTACTTGAGGTGGCTCACAAAATATCACATATTCAAAATATACACATCCTAAAATATACCCATATAAACATACATATTGTGCCTCCATCGCATCAAAAATGGACTGGAGCATAGATATTCCCTCACCTATATATATATATATATATATATATATATAACACTACTAACTGCCATCACTACTTCGAACTGGAGCTATGCTTAGAGGGCCCTGAAAAGTACAACTCCTCGGGTATCTCCTCGAAGCCTGGGGAAAGAAGGGGCCAATCATTGTCATCATCTTCCAAATCTTCCTCTATCTCATCCTGATCCACTATTGGAACCTCCTCGATCGGCTCCTCGTCCTCTACAGGTAATGGAGCAACAAGTGGCTCCACATCTGATAATGGATCCTGAACAAGATCTGGTGCGGGCAAAGCTATAGGCTCTAAGGGTTGGGCAGGATCAACAACCATCATACCCCACCATCTCTTTGTAGCCAGGGAGGGCATCTAAAACTAGGAGGAGTGGGTCTAACAACATCGCATCCTCCATAGGAAGGGGTACTGGAATGGGGTCTCCTATGACTATGTGGCCATAACCATCTAAAACAAATCCTTCATCATCCTCCAACATCCACCCGTCATAATCAGCTGAGTCCTCGGGCTCTGGAGTGTCTGATACCATGGAAATATCCTCTGAGTCTGAGCTCTCGGTAGAGCTGTCAGAGCTATCGGAAGAGCCAGTACTATCAAGGCCATAGATACTATCATCGGTATGTAAAGAAATTGTGGGACTATCACCAACACTGTAAGATGAACTCCCGTCCGAGGATGAAGAAGAAAGAACAAGCAGAGGATCGAGATACCTTGGGGGTAGAACCTTTCCTCCCTACAAATTCGAAAACAAAGAAATTTAAATTAGAAAGCAGGTTTAGATAAAATCATTTAAAAACAAACCAACTAATAATTTTGCATATTCACTGTCCAAAATTGTGAATGCACATCTTCCTATTTAAACCTTAAGGTGTTTCAGAATTTATCGACTATCCAAAATCGCCAAAAAATTCCGTTAAACTAATTCAAATATTTTTAAATCAATAGATTAAAAATCAAAAGCCAAGGTAGCTCATGGATTGCTAAATCCCATATATATATTTACTAATCTTATTCTCCTAATACTCATAAAATATATAATAAAAAATTAAACTACATGCATATTGAAATTACGTTTACATCTTCCCATGGACACATAACTCTTGGCTTGTCCTGGGATATTCGTAATCCCATCTCTAACGAGTCTTCTCATTCTATGATACTATTGATCCTATCTCTAATGAGTATTCTTGAATAGAATGTTACTAATTCTATTCTCTGATGAAGTATCTTGTTAGGTTCTGATGTGCCTGGTTCCAGAGCTCTGTAAACCAAAGCTATTATACCACGCATGTAACGAACAACCACGCATCAAAAAGCAGAACCGGCAAAACCTTTAATTGTTATTACAAAAATTACATCAGAGTACAAGAATAAATATCACACAGCGGAAAAAATAATATCAGAGATTAATAATTATATAGAAGCCAAAATAAAAATGTATAAGTACATTGCACAGCGGAAATACATCAACTAACACGACTGGAAACAATACACAGATACAGAGCTCTTTGAATATAGCTCTAGCCGTAATCCAGGATCCTACGAAAAATAATCAATCTACAAAACCAAAACTACTGACTGTCTGTGTGAAAAAAATTAGCACCCAGAGTTTAGGTAGAAACAGTAAACTCCGAGTCAGTCTTGGGACTGGTATAAGAGCTAAAAACAGGTATTAAACTCTACCTTCACATAAGGTGATACACGGGACCATGCCGTATATCACGGAATGGGTTCACTCCCATGTGAATACCAAAGCTTAAAATAAAACAGTTTACGGACAATGCAATGCATTTCTTGGAAAAATGAAGCTATAATAAGACTCAGGTCCCATCACACAATGCAACGCAAGCCGAAGGATAGAGTTTTACCTTATAATAGCCAAGCATGCTTGATACGCTTTAAAACAAATCATTTTGATACACTATAAGTGCATAGTGTATAAAATGACTTCAAATATAAATGTACCAATCATATATGACATAGGTACTATATATTATGTCACCATACATAGGTTTACAGCTAAAACCGAAGAGTCACATGTTGGAAACTGGATTCCATTTATGAGTCGAGGCAAGGGATCGTCCTCACCGATTCAAGACACTCTAGCATATGTCTCAGGATCACACCTATGGGCAACCTTTGGATCTTCAGGGCTGGTCCTCTCTTACTTTTGAGGATTAGTGATTCCTAAACAATACGTTTCCCGGTCCTGTCGGACCTACCACTTGAGCATTTTAGTTGTCTCTATATCCGAGGTGCCTTGCAATCCAACAACCACATAAGTAAAAATGTCTGGGCTCCATACCATGACACAACTTCTAGCTAGAAAGAAATGCATGCACTCCCTGCAGTCACTATCCCATTTTGTATTATGCCGGGGTGTGAGGCTCGCGAAGTAACGCTATACACAAAGCTATCCTACTTAAAGCTATGCTTTGATCATCAACCACAAGGCCCTGCTTTTCAAAAAAAGCCTTAATCATTTGCATCTTAGCATGCCACATTGTCAATCCATACCATACCACTGATTTCTGCCAATACATAACCTCTAAGCTCGTACGTCTCCGAGAAGGGTGTTAAGCAAGAGAATGAATTCTCCGCCACCACATAGATATATATTTAGCAGAGATCAACAAATATAGCACACAACACAATGTCAGACACAATCCATTTGCAAGTCCGTTCTGGGTCTGAACGAAACCTGAGGCTCCTCATCCCATATGTCCAATACAGGAGAGAGGTCCTTGCTTATCTGGGATATTTCCAAGTGCGTTTTAAACTACCACCACTTATTACCTTGTCTTGGGTGTACGACCCAATCAAGACATCTGTAGCAGTCCAAAATGATGTGAAGATTCTCGTTCTTCCATTGCCTTCATTATTGCCTTCTAACTGTCGTCATAATTATTTGGAATGGGTAAAACCCGGACTTTTCAAACAACTTGTGTATCTTTATAATCATGCATTAAATACGCACACATAATTTCATTTCATTCCACTCCAGGAAATTTTCTTAATTAAATATTCACTATTTTAGAAAACGGTTCTCAATAATCTTTGTTGGAAATAATTCTTAAATCTCAAAAACCACCCTTCCATGTTCAACCAAGTATTAGAAATTAACCTTCTCTTTCCTGAGTTCAAGAACAACTGCTATTTAAGCCATGTTCACTATAAGCCCCAAAATTACTATTTTTCCATTTCATAATGGACTCTTTTATCAATCACCTTTCAATTTAATAAAATTTTGGAAAATTTCAAATTTTCTTTTATTAAATATTTTCTTCTTGTGATTTGGTTCAAGAACAATATTTCTAAAGATATCATTTACGACAAACCACAAATTAACCCATTATGCTTACAATATACATTTTACTATAGTAGCAAAAATGCAGATTTTTTCAAAGATAAAATGATACTTATCTTTCAAGTCATGAAATATTTCACCCAATATCCCTTCAAATCACTTATTATGATTTATCATAATTTATTTATATTGTTAATAAGGCCCTTACAATCGGTTTTCAATATAGGCTGCCGAACTGCATCCATAGCGACCTTTTCAAAAACTGATTTGGACATAATTCAAGATCTGATTGTACAAATTTTAGCCACTTATATTTGTTTGAAAGATATTTTCGATACGAACCTAACGGTTCCGGTTTAAGGAGAATCTGATGGTCGGATCTCCCGGTATATCAGTTTTAAGTTACAGGTTGACGTTCGCGAACGGTCGCTGCGCGACACGTCCTATTCAGCCCGAATTGATTTCATAATTTATAACTAGATCGAAAACACTTCTAAATTTCTTTATTTAACAAAACTAAATTATTTTGGGTCATTCATTCCCAAATTCAAACAATTCGCTATTTGGTCCATATTTATATTATTTTAAGGAATAAAATTATATTATTTTTCGAAATTCTCCGTTTAATCCCCAAAATTTCCTCACAGTCATAATAAAAATAAATGTGAAACTTCCAAAAGAAATTCTCTTCTGAAACATTTGCTAATATTCTAACTGAACTTCACTTTAAAAGTTTACTATTCATTTAAAATTCAAATACTTTACATAGCCAACAGTATATTAAAAATACTTCTAAATCATTAGTCACAGTTATAGCTATTCATCCAAATTTTGATAAAAACGCATCCATCCATAATCGGACATCAGAATTATTTTCAGGTTTCACTTCATATTTTTGTCTTATTTAAAATATGCCTTTTTAGCCTGGATTGAAATGGAATTCAACCAAATCATGCAAAAATTCCTCACCTCAATCCAATACATTCAACCATAGTTGCGAACAACTATTCAACATTCAAATGACACCCAATGTGCATTTATTCTCCTACAAGCTCCACTATAATTTATTGAGGCTTATTTTGCCCATTTAACCATAACGATTAACACGCGAACTACAAACCAGGGAGATGTGTAAAAAGTCATCCCAGACCCGTGTGGGGTTTTCAACCATCAAACAATTATTTCATGATTCATTTATTTTATCATATTTGTTTTTATTTAAATAGATGAGAATAAACAAGTCGTTCGCCTTGTAAATGCAATCTAATTTCATTTTCATTATTACAACCAACATGACATTTCTGTCAAACCAATCCATTGTTTTTCTCATCCAGTGCACACACGACAATCAAAAATAAGTAAATACTAAACTACCAAATGCCATTAAAGGCCTCCACAAGTGTCCATCCACGTAGTATAAACTGCGAATGTCACAAATTCATACTACGCTTCAAATGCAAATGATCTGTGAGGAATTCATGTGTTGAACGCCAAAGGGATCCTATATGACATGTTTACCTTAGTGATAACGCAATGCAAATTTCTAAATTGCAAATTATCAATTTTTACCATATTCCTTAACCATTTAAATGCTTAACTAATTAATTTTTCATAATTAATTAAACTACTTTACTGCACTAATTAAAGAAAGAATCTCTCACCATAACCATCAAGAAAACAAAACACTGCTAATACGGAGTTTTTGTTGCTCACTACCGCCTAAAAATCCCTCCTTATTAGCTCCAGTTGCCTTGAAACTTCGCTGCAACCTCAGTACACACTCTAGCAAGTGTAAGAAGCAAGAAATGAATGTGCTTCGGTTGACTGGAGCCTCCCGGAGCTCAAACACCTACTGGCCGGACAAGTAAAGAGGCTTGGAAAGGCCTACAACTCAAATGGAGCACTTAGGGTTCACCAAGGAGGAGCTAGAGGCTAGTATAAGAGGCTAGGAACCTTAAATGGAGCACATTTTCATGCATTGAAGAGATTAGAGGAAGAGAAGAGGAGAGAAGGTGGGTTTGCGTGCATGAAGGGTGTGGGGGATAGCCGACATGGGGTAGGGGTAGGCGGCTAGGGTAGGGAGGGATAGGAGGGGCTAGGGTTAGGTTCCATGAAGAGGCCAATTATTTAGGAGAGAGAGCTTTGAAGAGAAGGAGAAATTTATGAAGAGTTAGAAGGAGGAAGAGTGTTTATGTAGGAATTTTATCTCTCTCTTTCTCCTATCGTTTGACTATAAACTATCTCCGTTTGCTTTACAAATTTGATACGAGATAATATACGGCTATATGAATCGAACGAACCAAGTTTCATCGAATTCCGAGTTCGTTTGACTTTTCGTTTAATTTCTCAAACAGGCTCAAATATTGCTCAGAAATGCCATTTTAGCGTACCTTTTCTTCTTGCACACTCAAATGCTAACTCCAAAAATCTTGGCCTTTTGGATTTGGCCATTATTGGACGATACGAATCCAAAAAAACAGAATCGGATTCTGAGTTCGTCCCCTTAACGTTCCCTTGTAAACCGACTGCTTGTTTTGGAGAAAATGGTTTTGCTTCGCACGGCCACACACTGACTCGTTCGACATGCATTTTGGGACTTAACAATGATTTGTCATTATGAATCCAAAAATATTTATCTTGTCAAATTCTGAGCTTCCTAGCAAAATCCGGTTTTATAGGGCTATGTGTTGATTTAAAAATCAAAATTTCAAATTCCAGATTTTTAGATTGTTTTAACGATTCTGCTAAGTTTATTTTAAGTTAAAAAAACATAAAAACTAATTTTAAAATTTTTCACAAATTTTGATTTTACAAAAATAGCCATTCTCCCTTCGATATTTACCAAAATAGCTTAAATTAAATTTTAAAATTGGTTTTGAAATTCCGGGTTGTTACATATCACGTCTGTAGCAGGTAGGCGATAAGCCTATCTTCTGTTATATTATGTACTTATAATGAAAAAGTTTAACGGATCACAATAAAAATCGGTTGTCTTTGCCAAAAAATAATTATTTGAAAACTCCTTTTCAAAATAACAAGTATGTCTCTCATACGTATAGTCTCCCCGTAATCGGGTAACCTAAGCTTTGATACCAACTGTAACAACCTGCCAGAAATGGGCCTAAATTCTGACCTAGAAAAGAACCATCAGAACTATAGCCATTCTAAACAAGTCATCAGTTCCTACAAGGACTAAAAAAATTGAGCTAACTAAAATGAAATCAGAATCTCATAACGGATGCGATAAAATATAACAACTAAAAATAGATGTACCATTAAATAAAACCATAATAAATGTCGATTACATCAAGTCTCAATCTTCCTATAAAGGTACCTCAATAACAATATCCCACTAGTACAATAAATGCCAAGTATGTTAATAATAGTATAATAAATCTCCTTTGCCAAGCTCTATTCTTCATTGCATCATCAACTAAGTATTTCCACCTACTAAACTATTTTTGTTAAGAGGAGGGAGGTCAGTATAACAAGCTCTAGTGATTGAAAATCCCATAAGTTTAAGGAATGTCCATTTCCTATACTTGGCAGTACGAAATTATCAAATTATGCCTAAACAAATTCAACACACATGCATTAAATTTGCGGGCTGTCCTACAATCACTTAAGGCCAACGTATAAATATAAGGATGGAATTCAATGATCACTTAATACCCTTCTAGGCAGACTATCCTGTGGTCACTCAAGGTCATTAATATTTATTTAATAAGTGGATTTCTCCTATGATCACTTAATACCCTATTGGCGGACCCTTGTCACTTAATACCTCGTTTTCTAAGCGTTAACATCATTAGATATACTCTCAATGTAAATAGAGACATAGTAAGTAGTTACTTATTAACTCGGGATGACAGATGGATGACTGTCATTTATGACCTTCCCTGGACGGACTTCAATGTTACTATCTAGCTATCATTACTAGTGAAATCCTAGCCACTTAATACTTGCCTTAGATAGACGATTCCCCTTAGATAGGCCATTTACATGATTAGCAGAACTCTTAATAGCCCATATCTAGATCAACCCCTCACATAGTCCTATATAAGAAGCGGACAAGTTTTGGAGAACTACCACACTCATTCGTAATCGTCTAAGACCATTTAATACCTCATGATTGTTAGAGAAAGGCAGCTCTAATGATGACTTAAAATCTAAAAAGGAGGGGTTTAATGATGTGGGTCCAGAACCAAGGAGTGAACCATAGGAATAGACCTATTCCTAACCACTTTATACCCAAACAAGGTTGGTTATCCACATAATACCTTCTCGAGGCAGAACAACTTCACACAAATATATATATATATACACACACACACACACTAAACGTCCCACGTTAAACCGTTTACTTATAGATGTTGGATTTGTCGGGTGGTTCCGGGAAGGCTTCCACTACAAGTTGGGTTTAACCTCGCATCTTTGTGTATTTATTATAATGTCACATGCCACTTAGACATCTCACATTAAACTGACTTCTTGTGGACGTTGGAGATAATGGTCTATTCCGCGCAGGCTTCTACTACAATTATGGATAAACCTCGTGTCTATGTGTTAATAATACTAATAAAAGCCATTAATACTCATATACATACAAATTCCTATTGGGGACATTTAAATTTGAATTCCTAATTAAACATATTTAATATGTATTTATAGTACGTTAATTATGATATGAACATTTATAAATACAATGTGAATTAAGCGTGTGTAAAGTAAAATCCTAAAATGTAGAAATGTCAATCCTAACCTAAATTGAGGTTTACAAGTTTATTTCCCTAACTTCGTCAACAAAGCATATAATGTATATTCACATTCAAAACAATAACAGGGAAATATCAAATATAAACAAAATAACCTGAAACCTAGGTTTAAAATATTATTTCAATAATAAAAGAAGGAAAAGGCGCAATGTGACAATAATATATATATACACATATATAGTTCCTTTTCGGTACTACTTTACCTTTCATATGATTTATACCAAAATTTAAGATTTGGGAAACTTGTGTTTTAATACGTTCAAACTAACTATTTTGAACAAATAGATGTTCAAACCTGTATAATTTACAATACCCAAATCTTATGTTTTTGCACATATATAATTTACAAATTAACAGAAAGTAAATTAGACCATTATCAAAACTATAAAACATCCAAAAATCGTAACTTTCATTGTATTCATAATCAAAATGCAATATATTCATAGGATTGACCATTTCCGCAATTTATAAGGGATATGGGGGATTTATATGTATTTTGTTTTCATGAAAATCCAAATCCCTTGAGGTATAATAATACAAATCTACACTATCTGAAAATAGAAAATAGTAAACTTATAAAATTTTCACCTATAGAATTAGGAGAAGGATGAGGAGACTGTGTAGAAATTGTTTCTGGATTGTATCCTCTCAAATATCGTATTCCAAACTTTCTCCTAAACCTGTATATATATACATATACGTATATAAAAATCCAATTAGAGTCTTATATACATGAAATTCCAATTCTAGATTCTAATAATAAGATAAGATTAGAAAAGATAGATAAATAGGTTAGGGAAGAAAAAAAATCTAACATTGTAACGACCCGGGTTTTCGCGATCCTGGTTATCGACATAAACTCAATGTTGACTATTTAAGCATTGGAAATACCAGATTGTTAATGAAAGAAAATCGAGGGTGAGAATAGATAAGACAGAAACTTAGAACAGAAGAAGAAGAACATACAATATCAGAGTAATATGAATCTCACAGCGGAACAAAAAACATATAATAGATAACGTACCTTTGAAATAAAATTAGTATATGTATACCGTAGCATTATCAGAGTACAACACTTACAACACAGCGGAATAAACAATAGCTATATAATCCTGAAGCCTCCTGCTCCAAGCTCTCTAAGTATATCTGAAAAATCCTGACTACTTGACTGCCCGTACAAACTTGGGCACCTAAGAGTTTAGGGAAAACAAAACAAAATAAACTCCGGGTCAGTCATGGGACTGTTATGAATAAAACCATTTAAAATAGTTTGAGCAATTAAATGATATCTCGTAAGACCACACCGTATAATGGAACGGGTTTTCCCTTATGAGAATCCAAAACACTTGGTCCAACATTTCAAAATCTTTTTGAACGAAATGATAAAATTTATATCAAACTCATTTGATATTATAATAGTATCTATCAATCACAACTAAATATCAACTAGCAGAACGCTTTCATCTCACGTTCCACATACATAATATATAATCAAAAACCGTGGGCGCTTATTGGTTAATGAATTTCAACTGGCAAGGTATGAGACCACCTTCCGATAGTGTACCTCTAAAGAGGAATACACCGGGTTCAACAAGAACATCTTGTAACCCAGGCTAAACATGACCGTTCACTCATTTCGCCTGAGTGTACCGAATGTATTATCACCAACGGTTGGGATCAACAACCATTTCTCGAAAGGGACAACATCGAAAAAGATTATAGAAGTAAATGGAATTTCTATAGATCAGGTGACAATACACCCTAATTAGCAGCTAACCACTTAGCCATGCAACCTACCCGATTTTATACCATTCTCGGTTGTGAGGCTAAAGGCCATAATGTATCATTTTATAAATCATATCTTCATTCACTTTGAATCTCACATTGTCATACTTGTCAAATCACAAATTGATTTCTCCAAACATACCATGGGTAAACAGCTAAGAGAAACGAATTCATCCACCACCAAACGTAAACACGTTTGAAGAGATCAACTTACGCGATCTATTAAATATATCTATCAGACATTCTTCCATATAGGTCGTCCTGGGACTGGATAGACCGAAGGTACTATTCTATAAACAGGACAGCCCTTGCATAACTCTGTCTTCAATTATCTTCATCATATTTGATCGCAACGCTAACGCCCATACAGAGTGGTATTCAGATAATGAATCCGATCCCGGTCTCTCCGTATTGACGACGGAAAAATGGTCAAAAACTTTGATAGTCGGTTATTTAACTATTAGAGACAAACATGTGTGCAAACAATGATATTATTTCCAGATGGAAATTCTATCGATCAATCATCAATCAACATTTATTTATTTCCTCATTTCTCGTTTCCATATATTCATTAAATCCTTATTTTCTAATTTTAGAAAATATACGTTATTAACTTTGGAAAACGTTCCCATTTCTGATTCACGCATCACTATCTTCTCACATATATCAGTCTCTAACTGTAAACTAGTAATAACACACTCCCTACGTATTAACCCCGAAGGCCGAAACCAACATCAGATCGATATCCAGAAGGCCATTCAACTCAACTAATTTCCAATCAGTTTCTAATTTCAGTATTTCCATTTAAATTCCCAATTCAAACCCAAATTCCTTTATAACATTTTATTTGCAAAATATTTACTTTAATATGTTTTTCTAGAATGCGAATAATATTTCTTCATATAATCAAAACAGTTTGATTCCGTATTTAAAAACAATATCTCAAATCCAATTTCTATTTACTTCTAATCGTAGAATTATTTATATAAAATCTCATTTTTATTCTTCTAACACTTATAATCCCATTTATAATTCCCTTTATATAATTCTATCCATTTTATATAATTCCTTTTATATAATTCTATTCATTTTATATAAATCCTTTTATATAATTCTATTCATTTTATATAAATCCTTTTATATAATTCTATTTATTTTATATAAATCCTTTTATATAATTCTATTCATTTCCAAATATTTTCTTAATTATATTTTCCAATATTTGTTTTCCAAATATTACCTTTTATAATATCCTATTTATTTCATATATAAATATTTCATTTTCAATATTCACTTTGGAAATTTTCTTTTTACATTCCAGTATTTCATATAGTATTTAAAATACCAAATAACATGACCAGTGCCATCATAATCAATCACAGATTATATATCACATCATATATCACAATATATGAAAACAAACAGTATTATAAATATTGAGGAATCCAGTTGGATCCCTCCAACCTGTCTCCCTGCATTCACAGATGTTAAATAATATAAATAACATCAGTTTCATTTCAATATGAAATATTCTGATAAACAGAATGATTAACTATTTATATATATATATCGTTATTAACAATTTCAACCAATAAATCAGCATTTCAACCAAACAATCAACACACAGCAATCAGCCAACATTTATCAATTCTAAAACACGTTATAAATATATAAACTAGCAAGTTAGGGGTTTTATTCACACTGGTGGTTAACCGTTGAAACGGTTCGTTTTAATCAGAACCCCAGTTGATGCTGGCCAAACCAACTCCAAATAGAAGTGCTTGTTAACGCGTTTTCAAAGTTTCCTGGTTTGTTCGATTATGTTAGCGTAATCCTAAGTTATAAATAATATTAGTTATATGATTAAATTTAAAACAAGTTTATTTCCTTAATGATAATTTGATTACTTTAATTACTTTGCTTTATCCATTAGCTGGCCGCCATCGACAGTTATGGACAAAAATAAAAATATGATCATGACAAACAAGGTGCCACGATCCCAAAAATATAATAATATAGACAAGATAACTCATTCTGTGGAACCCCAAATGCTGATATAGGGTATAAAATACTCCAAATAAGAAGTTGCTTATTTTCCAAAATAAAAATTACAATAAAATCCTAAAAATTAAATTATAGCTATGTCTCAAATATCTTGTCCAAATTCGAAACCAATATTTAATTAAAATTAAATATACTGTTATGGTTTATAAGCGAATCCATAACGACTATTTTAAAATTTGATTGGGACATATCTCACAAACTACACGACGAAATCTCGATTTTTCTCATCCATTAGAAAAATATACTTCACCAGCTCCGAACGTTTCTTATTTCTTAGAAATCTGACTTAAAACGGATTCTGTATATTCAATTAAAGTTCGAATCGCCAAATTACGAACTGCCACGCCATTTCGAGCTCGATTATAATTATAATATAATTTATACGTTCAACTGGTGTTATTTAAATATATTCATTATTATAATTCAAATTCTAAACTAAATCAAATCTCTTATAAATAATCCAATTCACACAATATTGCGAATTCCACTATTTTCGGTTATTTCGGAAATAAATATATTATTCTGTTATTTATAATAATTAAGCATTCAATATTATCTAATTATGGTCATTTTAAATTACCAAACCATTTAAATATATTATTCTGTTATTTATAATAATTAAACATTCAATATTATTTAATTCTGGTCTTTTTAAATTACCAAACCATTATTTAAATAATTAAATAAATTATTTATAATACCATAAAAATACGGGTCGTTACAAACATGTTTGATTTCTTAAATGGGATTTAGAATAATAATGGAGAAGCAAAATGAAGGCATAGAAGAGAATATATTGTAGGGTTTGGTGGAGAGGCTAAGGCCTTATTTATATTTTGTAGAGTATGTGGTCTGTCGTGTTGGAGAATGGAGCAGTAAAGACCATGGATCTTCATAAGCTAAAGGACTACTTATTGAATTCTCTGGAGTCGCGCCCAAAGATATTATAATGGTGATCCTGTCGTGGGTGAAATCGTCGGAGTGCAAGGACTGCTCGCTACTGGTCCTTGGGGCGATACCTATATAGGATGTGGTAGAAGGGTGCCTTCGGTTCATCATGTTCTTGGATGACTTGTATGGACGAATGTTTGACAGAGTATTTCCTAAAAACCACGTACGTTGATTTTTACAAACATACCGAGTTGGTGGCAAAGAGGGGCACTTATTTTATACCCATAGTATATTTATGGACGTCAATTAGTGATTTGATGGATCTGACGATGTGACATTCACAGTGAATGGTTGCCAGATGTTATAAATAAGTAAGTACGACCTCAAGCCTCATCAACCGGGAAATGGTTTAAATTGGGTAGGTCACATGACTATGTGGGTCGCACCCATCGAAAGGGTATATCATTACCTGATTTGAAGAAATCAAATACCTTCAGTTGTCCCTTTTTATATTTGTATGTATGCTATCGGTCCGGTTGGCTGGCCCATAACCGTGGTAATGATATATTCGATACTCTCAAGCGAAGTGAGATGTCGGTCATGTTTAGCCTGGATTGCAAGATGTTCTTGTTGAACCCAATTTATTCATCTCCAAAAGTACATTGTCGGAAAGGTGGTCTCCTATACCTTGCCATGGAAATCCATTCTTCAATAAGCGTCCGCGGTTTTGATTGTATACTATATATAAAGAGCATGAGATGCAAGCGTTCTTCTAGATTGATATTTATTTGTATTTAGACATTATTATTATATCAGAAAAGATATTGATTTCAAAAATATTTTGGGTTATCGTAAAGTAAAAACCGTCTGTATTTATGTGTAAATTTGGTCTTACGATTATCCTTTTCTTTCGAAAAGATTTTTACTTAAAAATCAAGTTATGTGATACCTTTAAACTTAGTGTGCTTTTCTCACTCTAGTTCACCAGACAGATCCGACGTTTGTAATGCTAGGGTTAGACCGGGTCGTACAAGTTCAAGTTATTGGATGCAGTGAAAAGGCGAGCTGGAAGAGTCCAGACGTATGATATTATATAGTTGTGTTTCCGTTGTGTGTTGTATATGAGGACATGTTATTATAACTGTCCAGATGTGTTGATGTACTCTGATGACTGTAAGTATTTGTAAAGCTCTTAGTAAAGATTTATTTCTATATTATATTTTGTTCCGCTGCGATGTGAGAATATGTGATGTGTTGTTTCTTCTTCTTCTATTGTATTATTTCTTTCTTTCTTATCTCACCTTCTAATTTCTTTCTAATAACCATCTGTGTTTTCGATACTTGAGTTTTGACAAGAAATACAGGATTTATGTATTATTGTCAGAATTCGGACGTCGAATTCTATAGGGTCGTTACACAAAACCTACTAAGTATAAGTCAACTTTGTGATAAAGGCTATAAAATCAATTTTGAAAAAAAAACTTTATAGAAGATAGGAATTCAAAAGTAATATTCGAAGGAGACAGAAGGAAAAATATCTATATATTAAGTATAAAAATTTCTGATGATAACCTATGTCTTATGGCTAATACAAGCGATCCTTGGATTTGACATAAGATATTTGGTCATATAAATTTTAAACATATTTCTAGGATTTCAAAGTTAGAAACAATTAGAGGATTACCGGAAATGAAATTTAAGGTAAATAATTTATGTGACGCTTGTAAATTCAGAAAATTGAAAAGGAGTTCATTTAAATCAAAAGAGGAAATTACAACCTCGAAACCATTAGAGTTAATTCATATGGATCTATTTGGTCCATCCCAAACTCAGTCAATAAATCACAACAAATATGTTTACGTAATAATCGACGATTTTTCTAGATACACTTAGTCGTTATTTCTTAAAAATAAAAGTGAAGCTTTTGATCAGTTTAAAACCTTTGCTAAAAGAATTCAAAATTTATTATCTTTAAAAATCAAAACGATATGTAATGATCACAGTGGAGAGTTCAAAAATGAAAATTTTGAAAATTTTTGTAATAAAAAGGGGATAACCCAGAATTTTTCTTTCCCAAGAACCCCTTAACAAAATGGAGTAGTTGAACTTAAAAATAGGTCAATACAAGATTGTGTGAGAACCATGTAATCATATTGTAACTTACCGAGGAATTTTTGGGTTGAAGCAGTTGCAACAATATGTTATATATTAAATAGAATTTTAATAAGACCCTTAACTCATAAAACACCTTATGAACTTTTGTATAACAAGAAACCAAAAGTATCATATTTTAAAATATTTGAAAGTAAATGTTTTATTCTTAATAGTAAAGAAAACTTAGACAAATTTGATTCTAAATCTGATAAAGGAATATTTATTGGATACTCAGATAGAAGCAAAGCATATAAAGTTTTTAATTTAAGAATTAATACTACAAAAGAAACATTAAATGTATCTTTTGACAAAAATTATGAGAATATAACACAAATAATGAAGACAGATGTGAAAATGAGATTGATGAATTGAATAATGAAATTCATCAACCAAATAAAAGAATTGGATTATTAAGAGATCACCAGGTGGAAAATATCTTAGGAGGTATTGAATTTGTTGTTAGGGCTCGAAAATAATTAAATAATATGAGCAATTCAACGTTTATTTCTACCATTGAACTTAAGAATCCAAAGGAAACATCATCCAATGATTCACCGATCCTTGCTATGCAAGAAGAATTGAATCAGTTTACCAGGAATGATGTATGGGAACTTGTTCCTAGATTAGAGGATAAAACTGTAATTGGAACTAAATGGGTTTATAAAAATAAAATCAATGAACATGATGAGATCATAAGAAATAAGTCATGATTAGTAGCACAAGGTTATACTCAAGAGAGGGAATAAATTATGATGAAACGTTTGCCCACGTAGCAAGATTATAATAATTTCGAATTATATCAAATGGATGATAAAAGTGATTTTCTAAATGGATATGTTAAAGAAGACGTATATGTAGAGCAACCACCTCTTTTTGAAAACGAAAATTTTCCAAACCACGTATATAAATTAAAGAAAGCTCTAAATGGATTAAAACAAGCTTTTAGAGTTTAGTATGATAGATAAAGAAATTATTTATTACAATTTAAATTCGAAATTGCTAAAATAGATAATACATTTTTATTAAAATAAATAATAACGATATATAATTAGTACAAATATAAGTTGATGATATAATCTTCGGATCAACAAATAATAAAATGAATAAGAATTCTCAGATATTATGACACAAGAATTTGAGATGAGTCATAGGGAGAACTAACATTCTTCTTAGGATTACTTAAAGAATTGAATATTTATTACTCAAGGAAAATTTGCAAGAGATTTAATTAATAAATATAATTTAATGACAACTAATGGGAGATCAACACCAATGGCAACTAATATAGCCTTAAGTAAAGATGATACATCAAAAAACATTGATAAAAAATTATATAGAGGTATGATAAGATCATTATTATATACAACCGCTAGTAAGCCAGATATAATGCACAGTGTATGTCTCTATGCAAGATATCAATCACAATTTAAAAGCTATAAAACGTATTCTAGGATATGTAAAACATACATTAGACTTTGGATTATTTTATTCTAAGGATGACTCATTTGATTTAATCTCTCATTTCGACATTGATTATGCGGCATGTAAATCTGATCATACAAGCACAAGTGCAACATGTCATTTCTTAGGACATTCACTAGTATCCTAATTTAGTAAAAAGCAAAATACAACATCTTTGTCAACAACTGAAGCAGAATATATATCTGCTGCTTTGGCTTGTTCACAAGTAATATATATGCAACAAACTTTAAAACATTTTGGATTAAATGTAAATAATTCACCAATATACTGCGATAATACAAGCAATATACATATATCTAAAAATCCAACTCATCATTCAAGAACTAAACATATTTATATACGACATCACTTTCTAAGAGATATCGTAAATAAAGAGAAGATTTCATTGGAATTTATAGAAATAGAAAAACAAATAGCAGATGTATTAACAAATCCATTAAATGAAGCAACATTTACTAAATTAATAAGAGAATTAGGTATTTGTTCATTAGTGAATTAGAGTAATTAAAAAATATTAATATATATAACAAAAAATACAGAAAAATAAAATTAAAATACACATATGTCGACATACATTTTTCGACATGTCGACCTGTAGCTGCCAGATTTCAAAAATTAATTCCCACTAAAAGGTAGTTACAACATTTATTTAAACTTCTTATTTCGAATTTTCTTTTTCATCTTCTCATTTTGTTTCTAAAAAAAATTAAACCATAAAAAACAATAGCCTCCACTGATTATAACAATCAAATCAATCCTGATTTGTCCGCCGGACCATCTGAAGGTCCGTTTCAACACACTACGCTCGCTCGTGTAATGACATTAGAGGAGAGAATGGAGAATGTACTACAAATGCTCGCTAAAATCCAAGTTTTACAAATAAGGATGAATCAAGAGTGTGTGAAATAAGGAAGAATCATGCGAAATCTACAAAAATTTGTTATGGATAACCACACTAATCCAATTATCATCGAAGATAATAATCAAATAATGGAAGAGGAAGTAGAGGAAGAAAAGGAAGAAATGATTGAAGAGGAGGAAGAAGAGGCACAAACTGAAGGAATGGAGGAAGACGACCAAGTCATTTGCATTGGCGAAGTATGCTTCGATAGAGAAGGGAATATAATTGAGCAAAACGGAGAGTTTTGTCTCCATTATCCCAATTGCCCAATTCATGAATCCCTAAACGTCAAGAAGTATAAGACATTTAATTTCTTGTTTATTCGTACATGCGATGTAATACGTACAATTATAGTATATTCGTGTTCTTGTAAAACGTTGTAATTTGTATGGTTTGTATTGTTTGGCTTATAAACCAATAACTAAATTGTTTAGTTCATACACTGATTGTTTTCTATCTAGATTTCATAGATTTTAAAATAAGTATTAGAATAGTTATATATAGAGTATAAGGATATTATATAGGCTTGAGTTTAGGGGGAGTCATGTATACTAGTATAGAATTAAGTATTATAACCTTAGAATAGATAGATAGTTATTTGTGGTATTAGAATTAAGTATTATTTGAAATGAGGTTTAGCTCGGCCTTCTCAAATAATTCACGTCATTAGAATTTAAATCGATTTATTTTATGGTTATATTATTCGACATCCATCTTTCGGTTCTTTAGTGTTATTTTCATGTCATACACATACAACCATCAAATATCAAACAATTCAAGCCCAATTGGTTTATTTTCAATCAATATTGCTTGTAATATTTTATAACGATTCTTCGCCATTTTTATTCATTTAAAAATGGCCATATTTAATTAAACGACGTTTCAGGTCGTGTCGTGGCGCTGACGCTGTTTTTCTTTAGATTTGTTTTACACATATCGGAAAATCTAACCGTTGGATTTCTACAAAGTCTATATCAATGGGAAGATATTCCCAAAGCGAACCCAACGGTTCCAGTTTCGTGAGAATCCGACGGTCGGATCTTCCACACTAGTCGTTTGAAGTTATGGTTTCAAAATCCGAACTGCAGCGTCGCTATTCGATTTAATTTAATTATATTTATATTTATATATAAATATAAACGATTCTGGCGCTGTTTTTCTTCAGATTTGAATTAAACATTCCGGACAATCCAACCGTTGGATTTTTACAAGGTTGGTGCCGTTGGAAAGATATTTCCAAGGCGAACCCAACGATTGCGGTTTCAGGAAAATCCGATGGTCGGATTTCTCGTACTAATCGTTTCAAATTACGATTCCGAAACGCGAACTGAACGGCCTTTATTCCCTTTAATTATGTTTATATTTATATATATAAATATAGTTCATCCTATTGTTTCAACTATGGTTTATCTTATATTTTCAACTTCGTTTTCACTTCAAATATTTCACTAACGCCTTAATATTTCGAAAAATTTCGCCATAACCTCCTTTGTACGGGGAGGGTTTGGAAATTTATTGGGCCGTATTAGGTACCCAATAAATCCTAAAAAGCATTCACATATTTATAGTGATATATTTTGGTGTTTACGGAGGAGCATGTACTGATAATCACTCCAGAGAATAAATTCCCGTCACCCCGTTTCCGTGTGGAAATAAATAGTCCATGTGCCGTATCTAATAACTAGAGCGACGTGATTATTGTCAACTCCAGACCCGTGTGGGGTTTTTATTAATCTGGCAATTTATCGTTATAATTTATTCAGTCCATATCAGTCATCAGTTCAACCTGTAGTACATAGTCATCGCCATACCAGCCTCTTGCTTATATGGTAAATCTTCCACCTCATCACACAAGCTCCAATTGCTTATGTGGAATATGATGAAGTATGCCTATCGTCAAGAAGTATTCCATGTAGTGTAGTTCAAAATTAGTTGTTACTATCCTATGGCGTTATATATTATTTCACACAGAATAACCAGCACTCCGCATCCAATGGCATTCACAGGAGTTGATATATAAATAAAATTGTGCAGCCAACTCATCAAGGTTTACCTATTTTTCGGGCACGCAAATAATTCCTTTACTCTACAGCTAATCCATTTTTCCTGTTCAACACATGTATATATATGCAGAACAAAGCTAATAATAATATTTCTAGCAAACTATTATTTATTTCAACACGTGTGTATTTTTAACTAAGCGTATACATGATAAAAGGAATATTTTTATCATCAAAAATATTTATTCGACACATGTGTATTTTTAACACTTCTTATTCACTATAAAAATATAGTTTTCATTGTCGATTCATTTTATTTTTAAAAGACGATAACATTCAACACATGAATTTCAACTCGACGAACAAATTGCAATTCAACACATGAATATTCTATATTGTTTGTATAATTATAAAAATGTGATTTTTATTGCTAAAGCCAATTGTTTAAATTCAAATAATATTCAACACATGAATTTCAACTCAACGAATGAATTTCAACTCAACACATGAATATTCCATATCGTTTGTATATATATAAAAATGCGATTTTTTTTGCTAAAACCATTTGTTTAAATTCAAATAATATTCAACACATGAATTTCAACTCAACGAATGAATTGCAACTCAACACATGAATATTCCATATCGTTTGTATATATATAAAAATGTGATTTTTATTGCTAAAGCCATTTGTTTAAATTCAAATAATATTCAACACATGAATTTCAACTCAACGAATGAATTGCAACTCAACACATGAATATTCGATATAGCATATGTAAACAATTTCAATGAATGAAAATTATTCTAACACATAAATATTTCAGAAAATTTCGGCAGCATAACGGCAGGGTAGTTAAAACCGGGACCGTCCCTAGTACGGCTCCTCGCTCTACCTTAAAACCTCGCGGTTTTTGACAATGGGGATCATGCATCTAGTTCGCACGCAGGCGGCATGTTTTATTTTCAATTCCACAATCCTATTCTATTTTGTTTCAACCACAAGAGGGTATTTTTCAACCACAAAGGTATTTTTCAACCACAAAGGTATTTTTCAACCATAATATCAACCACAAACAATTATTTCCAACCATTCGTCAAACCATATAATATCACGTCAATCACAAGCAATAAATATCGTCCATGGTCTGTGGACGAGGGAAGTATATATATATATATAATATAATAATTCACTCGCATTTCATCACAATTCAAAGCATATATGTTTCAAACAACGCTTGTATAATTTATACATCGCTAATATAACTTATACAACACATGTACATGAGGTATACAATGCGTATATAATTTACACTTCGCTTATATAATTTATACAACACGATTTCTTCACACTAATAGTTTAGATTCCTCACATTGGTTATTGCGGTGCTAAAAATCGTAGGAAGGTCAGAAAAATCCGCGGCTTCTTCTAGAATGTAGAGAGCCTCCTTGCGGTCACGGTGTCTCCTGTTTCATCGAATTTCGTTAAAGAACGAAAAAGATATTAGTTTTCAAAGCTTTGCAATGCTTTAAAGTGTTAAAAACGTATAAAGGAATTACCTTTATTATTTGTTCAAAAGGGGATTCGCTGTTTTCGCGAAATCTGTGCGTCGTGGGTCTGATCGGAGGTGATGGCGTCGTAGAGGAGGTCGAGGGCGTCAGGTCGATGGTGGTGGGGTCGGAGATGATGGCAGATCGGAGCAGATCTGGCGATGGGAAGTTTGGAGCTTCGTGGCGGCGATTCCGACGATGGCGGAGGCGATGGGGGTCGGCGATGGGTCGGATTTGTAGAGGGGGAAGAGGCGGAGCGAACGGCGGTGGTGGCAAGGTCTGGAATGGCCTGTAGCGGCGGCGGCGTGGGAAGAAAGAAATGAACGACGTGGATCGTCGATTCTTTTGAACGGCGGAGGGTTTTTGGGGTTTTCTTTTTTTTTTTTTTTGAAAGAAAATTTCCTATTGGCCAGAAATTTATAGAAAATTTTTAAATAGTGTTTTTGCAAACGGACTCCTTTTTAGACCCAACGACTGTCGCCCCTAGCTAAATACCCCCATTCCGGACACAATGGGATATGTTTCGTTGGCCGTTTTGACTGTTACAGTCAGTTATTTTTCAATTTAAAATATAAAACATTCGATATTTAATTTAAACGTACATTTCAATTTGCCAGGGCCACAAACTGAATCGAAAAATTCTAGAAAAATAAATCTAGCTTTGTTTTGACGATACGGTCCTAACAAAACTAGTTTCGTTGAATTCTGAGCTCGTTTGAAAAACGGCCATTTTTAGGTCGACCCATTTTAACAGAATTTGACCAAACACGTTATCTTTTGCCCCGCTCACATACTAGCTTCAAAAATTATGAAATTTGAAACTTAGCAATAATTTGACATCCCAGACCCAACAAAAGTGGTTTCGTCGAATTCCGAGGTCGTGTGCAAAATCTCAATTTTCTAGGGCTATATATACTATATAGCGACCTTTCTGAAAATTCATTTGGCCATAACTTTTGATTTCCGTTATGAAATTTCGATTTTTCAGATTCGTTAGAAAGGTATTGATAAACAGATTTAAATATTTTCAGTTTCGTTAAAATCCGTTATATTTTCCACCCGGTACAGTCAGACAAAGTTTATATTCCAAATTTCAAACTGCCATATTATACACAATTCTATATTTTATTGAAATATACTATTTCAACTATTCAAATTTCTTGGTAATAACCTAATTTAAAAAAAAATTAAACTGGTTCACATTTTCCAGGTTATTACATTGAGTATATTTAGAGATTCTTTTTGTTGATGACAAAGGGGGTGAAATTATAAAATAAGGATTAGTTAGGCTTAGTTTAAGGGGGAGTATGTAGGATTCATGGTGAAAAGGGGAGTATTCGAAGGACCAAATCAAAAGTATGAACAGGTAAATTGGGAGATTGTTGGAGAATAGAGTTTTAATGACAACAAAATTATTTCAATTATCATTATTAATTGATTATAAAATATATACTAACATCTCTATCTAGAATATATACATATATATATGTAGGTTTGTATACATGACTTTAATACTGAAGACTGTACAATTTTAGAGAGCCAAGAGATTCAGGATTCAAAAGAGATTCAAGACTCATGAGTTATCAAGATATCAAGATTTCAAGAGCTCAAGAAAAATACAAATTGAGTCTAGCTTATATGTAAGACTCTGAATAACACTCTAGGTTCAAATTCTGATTTTCAAATTTCAAATTCTATTTTCTAAATTCAAATCCCGATTTGAAATTATTTTTCTAAATGATTTCAAACTATTATCTTACTTATGATTTCAAACATATATGTTTACAAAGTTTTAATGTATATATAAGTTTATAATATAGTTTTATAGCTTTATAGTTTTTAAATCTTATAACTTTATAAATATGTTTATAAAATATGTTATTATGTTTTCATATGATTTTACACTTTAGAATATTCATTTAAGTTACTAAGTTTTGATTCAAGAATTCCAAAATAGTATATATGGTAAAAGCACTTGAAAAATAGTTTAAAAAAATCAAAATAATATACTTATGTTGACATACATAATTAGAAATGTCGACATATAACTGTTATATTTTTAATTTTCAAAGGAAGTGTCTTTTCACTATATGAAACATTTCAGAAATGCTGCAACCTTTGGGACACTTTAAATAGGGGCTGATTTCGATTTTTTTTTTTTTTTTTTTTTTGCAAGGCCGACAGGGTTGAGTGGACCCCTACCACTTTATTAATGCTTCTGGGAAATTAAGAGAAAATAAAACACATACAAGATGACAAAGAAACACGGTGCAATAACACAAGAAGCATGACAAAAAACACATATTTACTAATCAGAGCAGCCTAGGAAGGATTCCCGGATTGAAAATAAAGTTTAGCAAGCTTAGGCCATTCCTTACTTCAGCCTTAACGTTGGCCTGTAGCTGGTCATTACTCTTCGCTTCTGATGAGTTAAAAATCCGTTTGTTTCTCTCTCTATATAGAACTCACGTATTTCTTGAGATTGTAACAAAGCATCCTTCCTTTGTTTGTTTTCGCACTTGTCCTCCTGTCAAGTGAACGCCAATCAATAGCACTAACATGATTGGCCTTCAGCATAATAGTTTTAGTCTTTGTATCATCCCATATCTGAAAAAGCTGTGGTGCATTCGAAGAAAATCTGTTTAATGCTTTAATTTTCTAGCCCGCACAGTACATAGATCAGATTAAGTTGCATCCCCCTCTTGCTCAACTTGTCTTTTGTTAGTAAAGCTTTCTTCAATACCTTCCAGAGAAGTAAGTTCTCCTTCGAACAGTTGTCTTTCTTCCATACCCCCTTTCGCCACAAGCATTTGTTCATCGAATCAAAGCCAGACAAGCAGTAGTACATTCCTTTAATTCGGAACTGGTTTTTATTCTTTATCTATTGCGTCTTACTGTCATTAGCGCACCCAATGTTCAGTGCTTGGGCTTCCTGCCATAAACAGTTGACGTTGTATACAGTGCATTCCGTCAACACAACTACTCCATTTGATATATATTGATTAACATTAGCAGACCTGGGAATTCCATTAGCTTCTATCTCCAAAAAAGTGAGTTGTTGACTTAGTATAAATCCATTCTTCAACCAAGGACCAGACCAAAGATTATCTTCCATTTCAGGGTGGATTTTGTAGCTAATGTAAGGCAAGAGCTTATGCCTAAGTTTGAAGATGCTCCGCCACGTCCAACTCAGTTTTTGCGGAGGTTGCATAGTCCAAAAGTGATTATCTTTAACAACATTCCGCCTTGACCATTGGACCCAAACGTTGTCGCAATTGCTAAAATAGCTATCAATATGATTGACAAATGTCGTTGTGTTCCATTTCACCATATTCACTCTTCCTAGCCACCTCTACAAGTCGGTCTCTCAAGAATTTTAAATGTCACAGGCGCATGGTATCTTCCCTCAATTCTTCCTTTCCAAAAACACTTCATAAAAGCAGTTCGTGTCATTTGACTAATTTGGTTGGTAGAATAAAGGTCCGAGCCCAATACACTTGCATGGAGAAAACTACGACCTTAAGTAAAGTAAGCCTTCCTACCTGGCTAGCAGCCTCGAAGTCCAGTATGTTAGTCTTGAGGTGATTCTGTTGTATAGCGGGAGACACTGACTTGTAGTAATCTTGGCAGTAGCCAAAGGAAGCCCCAAGTAATTGGATGTATCATTGCTACAAGATAAGCCAGTCTGCACCATAAGCTCGTTGATCTGTAGGTTAGAGCGACCCGCTATCTTCATTTCAGACTTTAAGATATTTACTTTAAGTCCGGTCATCTTATAGAAAGAGTCCAGAGTATCAAAGATGGAGTTAATTGTTGTAAGGTCCGGGCAGCAAAAAATCACTAAATCATCCGCGAACATGAGAGAGGAGATTCTAGGATCACTACAACGTGGATTTAACCTGAAAGCTCTTTTGTCAATTTGTTCATTGAGCATACACGTGAGAAACCCCATCATCATTAGAAATATATATGTCGATAAAGGATCCCCTTGCCGTATACCTTATCTTCCAGCAAAGAAGCCTAGCGGATAGCCATTGATGACGATTGAATAGTTCGGTGTCGAGATGCAAGTATAAATCCCTCTAATAAATTGCGGAGGGATGTTCATGCAACCCATAACTCGAACGATAGAGTACAACTGGAGCGAGTCAAAAGCCTTCATTATGTCGAGCTCGAACATCGTACGCAGTCTAATGTTGCTGGTTGAATATTTGTTGAGCAGTTCATAGGAGAGGAGTACGTTGTCGAGAATTCTTCTTTCCAGAAGGAAAGCAGCTTGGTTAGTTGAAATTAAGGAGGGCAGAACGGCTTTCAATCTGGTTGCTATGATTTTGGCTAGGCACTTGTAGATTGTGTTACAGTAGGAGATAGGTATGTAGTTCGAAACAGTAGTTGCATTCTTCTTCTTGGGAATGAGAGCAATATTTGCACAGTTATAAGAAATATCACGTACGACGTTTTGAAGAAGTGCTTCACTGCTTTACATACAACCTCATCGATTTGGCTCCAACATTTCTGATAAAAAAAGCATTGAAGCCGTCCGGGCTACCAGGTGAGCTGCTGTTTAACGAGAACATAGCAACTTTGATTTCTTCATTAGTTACTTCATCGCACAATTTGATGTTCTCTGCACTAGTTATCTTGGGTAGAATATATAGATAAATTTTCTCTATGTCAGGGGAGAAACCTGCCTTGTTACCTAGAATAGTCGAGAAGTGATTAATGAATGCGTCCTCAACTTCATGCTGATTCTTCGCTATGTTACCGCTGTCATCGACAATAGTTATTAGATTCTCCTTGCATTGCTTATCTTTCAAGGAAGCATGAAAGAAAGCACTGTTAATGTCTCCATCCAATTTCCATTTCAGTCTAACTTTTTGTTTGGTCATACTGTCCTCTGTTTTAAGCGCCTCATAATATTGTTTTACGTATTGCGTTTCCAGTTTTGAGAGCTCGATGTGTGTGGTTGTGTCATCATCTTGAGTTGAATTTCCTCGAGCTTCCTTCCCTAGTAGTAGGTTTGATTGTTGCCTTAGCCGAATTTTTTGCTTGCCCATTCTTTCAGCACACCTTTGGTTGCTCTCAATTTAACCTGCAAAATGAACATCGGGTTTCCAAAAGTAGGTCTCCCCCAAATTCCTATCACTGTGCCTAGGAAGTCAGGATAATCGAACCAATTGTTAAAAAATTTAAAACTAGAGGGTTGAAGCATGACGCCCACTGAGGTGTAGGAAAAGAGGGGAGTGGTTGAATAACAATGGTGGAGGTTGGTTATAGGACAAAGCTGGCCAAATAGGAAGGGTTTACGGGTTGTAGAAAGCATGGTCAATTATAGAGAAGGTTCTTGGTCTCAGTTTGCTTTTATTATTCCGGGAAAAGGGAACGCCAATTCTTTTAATGATGATAAGGTTACCTTTTTCAATCGCAATTTTTAGCAGATTAATTTCTGATAAGGAGAGCGGGTTGCCCCCTATTCTTTAAGTGACGTTGAAACAGCAGTTAAAATCTCCCATTATAATCCATGGAAGAGCCGCATGATTGAGAGAGAGAATGTTATCAAGGAACAACTTCCTTACATTAACAACATTAGCCGCATAGACTACAGGTAGAAGAAACAGGATTTGGTCATCGAGGAAGGTAGCATTACAGTGCAACATTTGGGAATTGGATTGAATCATGGAAATCTGAATTTTCAATGGGTTGAATAGCAATAGAATTCTACCACAAGGAGCATCGTCAAGGTTGTGGAGGTAGTGCCATGTAGGATTAATGAATTTGGCGGCTCGCAGAGCTGAGTCACGGTTGAGTTTGGTTTCTAGGATGGCTAATAAGTTAGTTTCTGTTCGAAAATGTGTAATTTACATTGTTCTAACTTAGTGTCGTCGTGGCAACCACGTATATTCCAAGCACCAATAGTTTTCATTCATAAATTAAACCGATGAGGGGATGGAAAGCCCCTTTCTCTTACTTCTTAGCTCGTACTCTCGGTGTACAATGGCAGAAGTGCTCTTCTTATTGCCTCGCTCTGACTGGAAAGCAATAGGAGTGAATGAATCGGACGGAGGAGATATAAAAGCAAGGGGAGGAGTTAGGCTGGAGTAGAGCTTAAAGATTGGGGTTGTAGTGACATCAACAACAGGTGCTAGCATATTAACTGGAGAGTCGGGATGAAGCTGCAGGTTGCTTGACGTGGGCTTTTGCATGGTGGAAGGATCACGGGGGTCATTTTCCTGGTTACCAAGTTCATTTATTTGTGCAACTTCATCAGCTTTGATTGGTTCAACATTCCCAGACACATGAGTTTCGGGCTGAACACCTTTAATGTTAACTACCAGCGATTCTCCAGCACTCAAGCATTTTTCGCCTTTGTTTACGTTAAATACCATCCTTCCTTCTTGAATTGTGTTTTTAACCATTTCATAAAGCCTTCTGGTTTCTATCATTTCTTCATCGCTGCGTGTTTCGCTCACATTAGTTGGCCTAGCCACAGTAACGACTTCATGTTGAAATGGGCTCTGCTGAATTAACTCTTCCACAGAGGGTATGGTGATTGCATTAATTTCATCTATATGCATTTCTTCTAATTCTGCTATAAAGCGTCTTTCCTCTTCTTCTTCCTCTGCGTTTTGAGCTACATCCCCTTCTTCAAGAACTTCAAAACTGTTACTCACTTCTATTGCTTTATCTTTACCGTTCGCATTTGTGTTTCGTTCTTCATTCACATTTCCTTTGGTTTGAGCTGTTCCTTCTGGCTATTCCTTTTACTATTGACTATTTGCCACCTTGTGTATTGTTTCAAAATTCTTCTCTTGGTTTAAATATGATCTGCTCTCTCACTTATGCTATTTGCCTTGACTATTCTTGCTCTTTGGTTTGTTTAGCCTCATCGTGTCTTATTTCAGTTGGCTCGACATCATCACAGTTTATGGTCTGATGCCCAAAGGACTTACATTTAACACATATCGCCGGTTTCCACTAGTACTCGACGAATATCCTCTGCACTCTTCCCACCGGGGTCTTAACCAAAAGGTCATTTACTAGTTCTTTGTCTGGCTTAATCTCTACCAAGCACTTCACGTATTGAATTCTCTCCCTACTTTCAGTTTTAACATCCATGCATAACAACTTCCCTAGCATACAACTAATCCAGTTGATCCCAAATTCGACCAAGATAAGATTGGAATGTTGTATAGTTTAACCCAGACCGGGACACTTAATGTTGCAGCAGACATTGCTTATTGAAGGGTCATACGGTTTTACTATGAATAACTTGATATACATGATAATCGGGTCAGCTTGTTGGATTGTAATTTTGTCTTCCTAACACGAGAATTCAAATAGAAAAAGAACACCATCTGATCTAACATTCACTGTACCTTTTAGTCTGTAAATTGGAAAAAGCTTGTTAATAACAGCAGAGTAAGATAACGGTTTATCTAAGAAGAAACTGATGAGAAAATCTTGCCAAACTTCAATTCCAGCTTTGGTAACTTCATCAATCAGCTCAAGAGCTCCATCTACCATCACTGGTGTGATGTCAACAACATTGTACTTACCAGCGTTCATCGGTTTTCGCTTAAACATGTGAGTCTAAGGCTGTTGACTTGCCAGATTGCAGGGTGGGATTGGCACGGGGGTAGTTTGCAGATTTAGGAGGATAGAGGCTGGAGAGGGGTCAGAAGGCCTGGGCGGTGGATTAACGGTGGGTGGGATGTTTGTTGGGTGGCTCGAGGAGGTATAGGATGGGTTGATGGGAGGGATTGGACAGGGCGGGAAAATTAGGTTAGAGGACGACGCTATGTTTGAGGAAAAAACTAGATATATATCTTAAAATTTTAGTTGATGATTTCAAAATTTTAATCATTCTTTCTTCTTCTTATTCTTCACCACTTTACTTACCACCATTAATATTCATTATTTTCTTTATTTCTACACTTATACTCTACCGATTTCTACTCAAATTATATCAAACTTCTTCTCTTTTCAATCTTTATCAAATACTTCTTGAATTGAAGTGCTATTAAAGAGTTCTAGGGCTGTTATAATCATTTAGAAATTGTTTTGGAAGGAGTGCGTTACTTTTATCCCTGGATTCAAGGAAAGGGAGTGGTGTTAACCATGTAGTCGTGAAATTGAGGGTGTTTGGAGCGGTGTTAACCTTGTAGCTGTGAAATCAAGGGTGTTGTACTTGGATATTGATAATAATAAAACTCTGTGCAATCCAGCATTGCATGGGACTAGACGTAGGAGTAATCCGAACCAGTAAAATTCAATGTGTTCTTTCCTTTTCTGCATTTTATATTTATCTATTTCTGTGTCTGTGATTGTTTTTGTGTTTTTGATCATCTCTGGTGTGATAATCATTGTGTAATTCATATAGTAGATCAATTAAGTTTAAGATTTTCATAAATTCCTTATAAACACTATTCACCCTCCACTAGTGTTTTTTTTGCCTTAAGATCCACATTCTGCATTCCCTAACACATCAGATTATTTTTATAAAATTTGGACGGTCCGTACTAGGAAAAAATATATAGAATACCTTGATAAAAAAGCCTCTCTCCCACTCCTCGACCAAAAGGTCGGTTGGTCCCTCTTTAGGAGTGAAATCGACCACCTGGTCGACCTCCCTGAAGTGGAGCAGTCTACGACCCTTAGGGTCAAAAGTTGGAAATAATTTCTCCGGATCATTTTCTATTTTTATTAAATATGTTAATTAATTACATTGATACTTTTCGTTTCTATTTATTCTTGTCCCCTTCTTGCATATATATGTATAGACACACAATTTTGAATTCTCTATGGAATATCCCGTTATGCCCTTTAGTATATATTTTTATTCTAGACTTATATTTACAATATGAATTTCAAATCCTATGTGTATACTATTTTCGTATAACTTGTTTTATTCGTAACATCTTCATATGAACTTAGATTTTGATAAATAAAATATGAAAATGAACTAGAATTTCACCTCGAATACAACTGTAATATTTTCAAGGATAAATTCTAAATTATCTGAAACTCATATTTCCATCCTATTAATATTGACTAATTTATTATTGTTTATATTTAATTTAATTATTTATGTCTATTTAGAGTTTATTTTACGGGGTACAGGATCCGTAAGAAGCAAAGGTTAGTTAGCCCAAAAATAGATGGTTTGAGATATGAAGTACTTCGAGAGTGTCATCACTCAAGATCGACCATACATCCTGGCGGTAATAAGATGTACTGAGATATAAAGCAGACAGAGTATTGAAAAGGAATGAAGAAGTTCACTAGATTATTCATCTCAAAGTGCATGAACTGCCAGTTAATTAAGGTAGAGCAGAAGAAGCCTAGTGGTTTGATGCAACAAACAGAGGTTCCATAGTGGAAGTGGGAACATATGTCAATGGACTTTTTCGATGGGCTGCCAAGATCTCGATAAGAGTTTAATAGCATTTGGGTCATAGTTGACCAAGAGAGCTAGA
Source organism: Allium sativum (assembly GCA_030737875.1). Lineage (NCBI taxonomy): Eukaryota > Viridiplantae > Streptophyta > Magnoliopsida > Asparagales > Amaryllidaceae > Allium > Allium sativum. The sequence continues at coordinate 245,695,372 of CM060922.1, read as the reverse complement.
TTTATACTTTTAAGTCGAGTAGGATGGAAACCAAACTGGATGATTTGTATGTAAAGTGAATATTATGATTCTGTGGTGTTGACATAGGTAACTAGTTATTTGTGCATGCCAACCCCCAAGAGTAGGTTTTGAAGTAAACCTGATATTCAAACAACCAAAGTACGAGAAATGTAAAGAAACCCATAACTTTTATAGTGGTTCAACACTAACGCCTAGATCCACTTTATAGTAATCATTCATTATAGATTTTTCGATTACAATGCTTATCCGAGTTTGGACAACTTTAATGTACAGAGTTGTACAATAGGATAATAAATATTTTATTAATTCCTAACTTTGACCAAAATGCCCTTCATCTTCTTCATTAAGCCAAAGTGTGCTTAAGTGAACACTAATGTCCGAGAACGTCCAAATATGACGAAAATGTCCAAGTGCAAGCCAAAAATGTCCAAGAGCAAGCTAAAAGTCCAAGTGAATGCCAAAAAGTTGTAGGAAAACTTCTATGTGAAGTTTACATGTCCAAGATGAAGTCCAAAGCCATAGGAATAACATAGAGCCATTGAATGTGTCTTGGAGCTCCAATCCCATATGCCAAAGTGTATTCAAAGTCAAAAAAGGCCAACCCCTTAGAATGCCAAGCAAGAGGGGTATTTATAGGTCAAGTTTCCATGCATCAACCCAAATTTCGTATCTCGAGGGGATGCGAAATTCGCATCACAAAAACTTATCCAAAATTCATATCTTGGAAAAAGGTGTGAAAAATGGTGATCACCACGAGGTGATCACCTAAATAGGCCTAATCCACACCCGTTCTACAATGTGCCAAATCCGTATAAAACTTTGCATCTCAGCTCCATGCCATGATTATGCATCGTGATCCCTGATGCGCATTTGCCTTTTCGAAATGTAACCCTGATGTGATCCAATGATTCCGAGTTGCCAAATCCTCCGTGAGGATTTTTCATCCCGTTGTCAAGCCCGGTTTTCACATCCGATCCCCTGATGTGCACACGATAAATTCGCGCTTCCTCCTATTGTGATTATGGAATTCACATCGTATCCGGGATTTCACATCCTACTTTGCCAAAACACGAAGCTTGCTAAGTCTGTGTGCACACATGGTTTTTCACGTTTTTACCATATCGATCACTTGATTTTGAAGTGCCAGACTTGGTACTTCGCCAAATGGCTGATCTTTGCAGAATGAGCTGCGCACATGTCTTTTATGATCAAAATGTGCCACGCAGCAGTTTTTAAGTGATCAATGCTGATTTTAGCCAAAACCAAAATATTTTCCTTTGACGAGTTTGAGCGCTTTGGGACTTCGACCAAGCCGCTTTGTGAACTTCGACAAACATACTCAACTCTTGAGCACGTCGTAAACCATATTCTTGATGCATGACTGTTTTTCCAAAATGTCAGCCAACACATGGTATACCAATGAGCATTGTGAGTGATTCACTGATGTGTTTTGCAGAAGCTTATAAGAGGCACTAGGGACTGAACTGCACCTTAGTATAACTTATCGCCTTTAAATAGACAGTCAAACAAGGAGAATTAGTCGTATTTTAGAAGATCGTCTTCATGCTTGCATACTAGATTTTAGTGGCTCGTGAAATGATCACTCGTATCTTGTTTCATTCACATAACAATTATTAGTCTAGCATCGATATGGCACCATTTGAAGCATTATACAGGCGATCATGCGATGTTCCTTCATGTTGGCGGGAAGCATGTGAGAAACTGATATTTGGGCCAGAGATGGTGAAGAAGACTTAAGAAAAGATTAAGCTCATTTGACAGTAAACGAGAGCAGCTCAGGATAGACAAAAGAGTTATGCCGATAAGAGGCATAGAGATGTGGAGTTCTTTGTCGGTGGTATGGTGTTTATCAAGATTTCTCCTTTGAGAAATGTTATTCGATTCCGCAAAAGAGGGAAGTTGGCACCAAGATATGTGCGTCCTTTTTCGATCTTAGAGAGGATCGGTAACAATTCTTGCAGAATTGACTTACCTTAGAAGATGATTGGAGTGCACAACATATTGCATGTTTCTCAATTGCGGAAATTATTGCATGTCTGTAATATAACCTCATGCTAGATCAATTGGATAACTTTAAGATTGATCCAGAAGCTTCGAGGCCTCATAGGCCAATTTGCATTGTTGAAAATGATACAAAGAGGTTAAGAAGGAAGCTAGTGAAGTTGTTGAAGTTTCAGTGGAGTGAAAGTGAGAGCGATAACACTTGGGAGACTGAGGAGAGTGCAAGGAACTTATATCTAGAACTCTTTACTTAATAAATATTTCTATTTCTCATTTTTACTTTCATAGATGATGTCATTAATGTGCCTTACTATGGTATCTGAATGCTAAGATAAGATTAGGTTATTCTTTCCCTTTTCGATTGCTTATACATCGAAAAAGGGTAAATTGTTTAAGAGATCATATAACTGTTGGAAGGATTTTTAACATTCAAACAACATATTTTCAGCAATTTAAGCCCATAATTAGGGAGGTCTAGCCTTAATTTTGGGATTAAGGAGATAACGGGCTAAAAATGAGTTATTGTAACTATTTCTATTATTTTATTTTTCTCTCCTTCTTCCCTAAAGCTTCTACCTCGAGTCTATATATATATCCCCATTAAATTAAAATTAAAATTAAAATTAAAATTAAAATTAAAATTAAAATTAAAATAGAGGATTCAACAGATCCAGACAATACAAAAATATTTGGAATTATTAGATTAGGAGGTCTATCTTATTCCATTTTACATCCAAGGAGTATTCAGATGTAAAATTTTATAGGCAAAGTTGATTAATTTTATTCTCATTTACATATTTCTATAATTTTTATTGGAATCTTGCATTTTTAATCTTGACGTTAACGCGCCTAGTGGTTCTATAGCAGTGGAATTGCTAAAAGTATAGTGGGGATAAGCGAAAAAATAGCAAGGATATAGAGGAGGCACAAAAAAGTTCATTAGATGCGAAATCAAATATTTAAAATAAATAAATTATCATTCTCATATAATATGTGTACAAGAAACTAACGTTAATTAATCTTATCTAATAAAATCAAAGAATATCGTGGTTGGGCACGATTGATTCAATAATTATAATAGATTTCTATAATATATTATACACTTATGCCTTAAAATTAGCTTTTCATGCAAATTTTATTGATTTTTTTAAATAAATAGTCAAATCAATCTTCGTATATTAATATTGCTAAAGCTGGTGTTAGAAAGCCTTTACTTAACGGATGTAGCGAGAAATAGCAGGGCTAAAATCAAATTTATTGTTCATCGATGCTAAATTGAAATATAATAACGATTGAAGAGTGCTACAGGCTATAGCTGGGAATTTTCCGGGCTTCAGCGTGGCTCTAACTACATAGGTTTCAAACTACAACTATAAATTTAAATGGTTAGGATTAGATTGTGGAATTTTCCTATGAAGTTACCGACAAATCTATGCAAAGCAATGATTATTATTTCTAAATATAAACTCTATAAATTGGTGGCAACGAAGAATGTAGCGTTGAAGGAATGGCTTTGTGTTGGCATGGGAGTTGGTCATTTATATCGGGGGAGGCCAAAGAGGCCAGATCGGCCTAGTGAGTTAAGGAGGAACCGAGCCAATGAATGTACACCAATCCAGGTAGAATCGAACCAAATTGGTGTAAGCACACCGACTCAGACTAGATCGACATGAACACACTGATTTGGACTGAATCAACCATCTTTCCCAAATACTGAGATCGGTATTGATCCGAGAAAGGTAAATTTTGGGGGTATGCGACCCTAAGTGAGTGGATAATGAGTTTGGCATGACTTCTCGAATGGATAGTGGCATCTTAAAGAAGTACAATTTTGCAATGACAATGATGTGAAGACTCTCCAATTATGTATCTTAATGACCATTCAAACTCAAGAAGAACAACTCCAGTTACAACCAGTTGAGCTCCTATGAGTAGAGTAATAGACTATGAGTCAAGATGGAGGATTTGTTAAGAAAGATTAAAGGTTTCAGGTTGGACGACAAATGTAGTTGTCTAGGTAGTTCGCGACCCGGAGGCCTCAGACAAAAGTTGTCAAGATAGTTTTAGAATGACTCTATGGTGGAGATTCGTATGCGAAGTGATCGTTAGTATATATATTTGGAAAACTAAGGATTGAGCATCGATCGAGTCTTCGACTAGATGTAGGTTGTATGCCAAGTTCATAGGTGACCCATCGGACATGTAACTGATTGCAGGTTGTTTATCCATGGGCTCTCACGACAATTATTTACGCTCGTTCTCAATTAGATGTAGGTTGTCATCCAGATGTAGGCTGTATTAGCTCAGAGCTCTTGGGAGCAGGTAAAACTTCCGTAGAACTAGACGTACATTGCATCCAATGCACTGGGTGAGTGAATATGAGGATAGATGATGTTTGTTATGTTTGTTAAGTCATTTATCTCCCTCAACATTAATGTAGACACACATAACGTTGATGCAGACATTTAAACACCCCATTATCTGATATAGGTTACACCCATGATATTGATGCTTTAGAGTAGTATATGCTTTTGTGTGATAACTCTTTGAATGCAAGGACATGTCAGGTATGGTTTACTATACTATGTGTTCCAACTATTTTAGGACTTGAAATTTTTATTGCTCACCTTAGACTTTGTACGACCTAGATTTTTATTCTTTGCTCCTTATCGCTATGGTTGCTCACATGGGAAGACTAGAGGCAGGTTAGGAGAGATCACAAATAGCTAATCAATGGGTGAGCATGAGGCTATTACATGTATTATATGTACTCCATTTCTTTTCGTTGTTCACTACTGTAGGGCTCACTAGTGTCTTTGTCTTTAGAGATAGTTTATTTTGAGTTATTCTTTCTTATATAATTACGTGGCATTGTCATTTGCTATCTTGGATCTATTTCTTTGATTTTGGGATTCATTTCCATTTTGCTATCTCACATGTTTTAAATTAATATGTTCTACTATTATATTTTACTCCATACGCTATGAGATATATGACAAGTTCTGCGTAGTTTTAGTTCTTTTCAATTTAAGTGGTCACCTTACACTGTCCGGACAATGTAGCACCACACTCTTAGGTATCTTCTATGTCAAAATTGTACGGTAGTCATCTCATAGATTACAAGAAAATTTAAGGTTGTTTGTGCTTTGCAATACGATGCAAATAAATTATATTAGACTTGATCATCATCTTTTTACTACTTTATTCGATCGTTGGGGCCCAAAGACTAATGCTATTCAAATGAGAGTTTAGGAGATGACTATCACATTATAAATGTTAATATTCTATTTGTAGTACCCACCAATGGTCATTTAATTTTTACTGGTAATATGGAGATTCATTATAAAGAAATGTATCACAATTTACTGGGCATATTTCCTCCTCCAAAAGTAGTGCAATCCAAAATGGAGGTTAAGATGTCTTGGTTTAAACATGAGTTCGGAGAGCCACTTTCCCATGATGCAATGGAAGTAGGCATACTTCATCATAGTCGTACGAATATTTTGTACTTCTTAAATAGTCGACTTTTTCCTAAGCATTTGAATGGACGATGTTACTTGAAGTTTTTGACTTTTGTTAGAATATTTACTAAAATTTCACCATCATTCTTGGGGTAGTGTTGTAATTTTTTATTTGTATAGTGAGTTTGTTGATGTAGCCTTATACAGAAAAAAATTGTTAGGTGGTTGTGCCATATTGTTGCAGTTGTGGTCTTGGTCTCTCATAGCCATTGGGAATCCTGCTTTAACATTGCCAACCAATTTAGATCTAGAGCTTCCATTTGGAATTTGGTGGCCTATACTAAGAGTTGGAAAGAAACAACAAAACAATTCAGTGATACTGCAACGAGTTTGATTTATTAGCAGATGACGCGATGACTTGGGAACCATACTTATTGTTGAATGCCATGATTGGTCCTAGTATACAATTTATGTTTTCTGACTTCATATCTAAGTTTCGCCTTATCTATTTTGGGAAAATGAGAATTATGTTCCTATTCGAGTTATGAGACAACACAGTTTTGATTTTCAACACATTCTCGATCCCATATTTCTTATAAACCAAAAATCAAATGATAGGAGAGTGTTGCGTGATGAGATTTTAGTTCTATGGAAAATAAGAATTTATTGAACCAAGCATCAACGTGTGTTGTCAACACTGTTGAATGAGTATGAGTTTTAGTATTGGAAAATCACTGGATGGTATATTCTAAGGGATCCAGTAAGGAGATTAGTTTCTTATGTTCCCTAAGCTTCACTAGAGCATGATGTGGGTAGTTATTGAATTTCATTTTTATGTTTAACTTTGACGGTTTATATTGTACAAATTGATAAATTTTCGTATTTCTGTGCACAAGTAAATGGGATGTATAGCATTTCAACATGGTTGATAAAATAAAAGACAAACGCCAAGATCTGGAGAAGGTGAAAAGCAAGTGAATTGACTTGAGGCACATTCTTAACACAATTCTTGGTAGTAACAAGTTGTGTTGGTTGGAGGACCTTTGCATCCCGCACATCCTCTCTAAGCAACACATGCACGGGTTGTAGTAGTAGAAGGAGGCATACAGGATTGGAGGTGGCACATGAAGGAGCTAAGTAATCGTTTACACTAGTAGAGAAAGCACATACATTTCCATAGTTATACAATGGCCTATATGGAGTGAAACACAACATGAGTTTACTTATTTTAGGCATCCATCACAAGCGAAAGGGTGGCTTATATGGAGCGAAGTCAAACCACAATCATCTTATGGTGGCCAGTCATCTATGCAGCAAGATTAGCCACGATCTGATATTTTCTGCAAATCATAGGTCTAAATTGATCAGAAAATCATCACAGGCGCAATGGTGCTAGTTCCATCACCAAATTTAGAAAAAAAATTATGAATTTTATTTTATTATTTAATTTAAAATGTCGTGTTTTACATTCTCTCACTGTTTAGAAAATTTCGTCCGCGAAATTTGGTAAGGATAAAATTAAGTAATTCCTCGCATAATTTACAATCATCATGTGTACATCCAATTTCGCAACCAATTGTGCACTTCTGCAAAGTGTTACAACAATATAAAAATACATGAATGCATTGAATGCCTAAGTGGTACCTTCTATATAAATGTAAATTTTCTTGAAAACCTTTTGAAAACGTGATGCACACATCCTAAATATACTGACAATCTCTATATGAATGCAATAATTTGAAAATCATAAATACATTTTTATCCACTTGTTCTCACACCCTTACAAAGTAAGAATGTAGTTTATCCAATTTTTGCATCCAAACCCTATTAGCTAACTATAAATTTGCGAATTTCAAAAAAAAATTGATTTTCTGATTTCGATTTCTTATGTTAGAAAAAGGTAGAAAATGGAAAATCCTACATTTTCCATCCCACTTTTATGCACCTTTGTTCCCGTACTCGGAACTTTTCGTTGCTATTTCTTAAAATTCATATTTTTCTATTCCAAGCACAGTTTATAAAAGAATGATTTCATTTTCAATTTCCCAAATTTACTTTGGAAGAATTTATTCTAGTTTGTCATATTTTTCATCTTTGATATTTTCTGTAAATTTTGCATGTTTTCCTTTTATTTATTCATCTTTTGCTTAAATTGTTATTTTATTTACAATATCCTATGTCCTTTTCTTTTTCTAATGATCATCTTAAACACTTAGAAAGAGAATATCACATCAAACCATTCTATTTTCCTACAAATAAATAGAATACTACAAAGGAGTGCAAATTTGTACTAAAAGGAAACAATCTCTACTGTAACCACTATTAGGTAAAAGATACAATAGCTAAATGTGGCTATCCACTCGGGTAAGGAGGTCTAGGACTATGTCTCTCCTGACATAGTAAAAATCCCATCACTGAATTCATCCAACCATAACACTACTCCTTTCCATATACCCATATCTGCATACTCATACCATGTATACCTAATTCTCATACGAATTACCCAATATTTTCTATTTAACTAGTACCCTTGATTGATTCTATATTTATACAAAGTCCATCTCTCTCTATCTTTTTTTATACAAACAGTACAAGTTTAAGATTTCCTTTAATAATTCCTCCAAGTTTACGCACTTTAGCTTAGTTAGAGCTCTTATCTAATTAGTACACATTTCTTTTCCAAGTTGAATTAATAAGATTAAGTTTCTATGAATCTTTTCTAGAGGAATTTTGTGTTCTGTGTAAAGTAACAAAGGAATTTTTTTATTTTAATATTTTCCTTTATTGGTTGAAATAGGTAGCACAAAATTATGGTGTTTCACTTATATTTTGTATGCTTCTTTCAGTGCACACTTCCTTGTCACTTCAACAAAACATGTTTTCTTACTAAGTTATTGATTCATGAATATTTATCTTACAATTCTTCTTGTTCCAATAAGTCAAAGTGTGCCATAACCCGTTCTTTATCAAAAAAATATTTTCTTTTCAAAACATTTCTGCTGTTACGCACTTTCTCTTACTCAGTTATATTACTTAACCCCACAACTTGTTAACTTACTTTATTCTTTCAAAAAAAATCGGCATATTTTTTACAAAAATTCTTTAAATGCAAATCCAATTATTACTATTAAATTTCTCAAAACTGTAAACTTTTAAGTTTGAAACTTGAAAAACTCTTATGGAAATCTTTTTTCATTTTTTTTCAAGTTTAACCAAAAGTTCAATTGTGGAACTAAGTACAAAGTGGTTCCCTAGTTTTCCATTTTCAAATCCTTTACGCAAAAATTATTTCTTCAGCCAAGTTCTCTTTCACACAAATTCCTTCCAAAACTATATATGAACTGGAATCAAAGCCTAATACTTCTTTCTACACCAAATGTGTGGATGTGTGTGTGTATGTGTGTGTGTGTATATATATATATATATGTATGTATATATATATTCCTAGTCCATTTTCCTTCTTACTCATCTCCAACTTATAAGGCCTCATTGCCGAACCCACTATTCTGAACTACTAAAATTTCGGATACTAACATATGTAATCTATCTTTTATTTCAAACCACACTGCACACTTTCAATTCCAATCACTCAAGGGCTTATTATCCTTAAATTTCCATAACAATTTTTTTAGTTACAAAACTGATATCCCATTTCTTGCCATATGTCGCTCTTCCAATTTAGTGAGTTTTTCTATGGATTTAGGTATATATACATATAATATATTTATATTTTAAACATACAATTAGGATCACTCACCATCTATATAGGATTCCTAAACTTGAGCTCTGATACCAAATGTAACAACCCAAATTTTGACATACCTGAAATTTTGTCAAAATCCAAATTTATCGAAGCTCGAGTTAGTTTGTCTGGTATCCTGCTGAAAGTCAAAAACAACTAAATCAGAGCTCATAGTAAAAAAATATAGCGGAAGAGATTAAAATATAATAGTAGGTAAATACTTACCAATAAAATGACACTATCCAACAAGTGTCTCTAAGCTGCAGAATCTCAACAATCAATCTAACCTGTGGGTTTGTTATGAGGTGGGGGTCAAAACAAAAGTTCTAGTGAATAGACAAATTATACTTTCTTCAAATAACATTACATATACGGTCCTATCACGGACTCATATTTATTAAGTATTCCGGTTTATCTCACAATATACTTTCGATTTTTCCACATAAATCGCACCCACCTATTCCCCAGTAGGTTAAACTAATAATATATATATAGCTATATGTCCAATATATCGAGGTACTCCCCATAGTACCCTCCTCGAGTTGTCCTCACGTCATACTACGAAAATGTACCGAACCTCCATCTCCATACTACGAAAGCGTACCAGGATACGCTGCAAAAGCAAATAAGCCTCTATCGCTATGCCATAAGAGCGCCCTAATCCTTGAGTTCCCCTACGTAACTCATTCGAGGGATTTACACTTATCTGTAAAGGACAACCTGTTAAGCCTACATTGCAGATAACCCAGATAGGTATATTTCTTTCGATGGCTCTTGAAGGCCCCACTCATCCTACCCCGAAACTAATTAAAGACTATTCAAAGAGGTAAACGACTTCCATACCATCTAATCTAAATAAACATGTGGTCCCTCATCCAATGACTCAATAGTAAAAAATTATTGGCCTCTTGGCTTAGCTCTAGCCTTTCTGACACACGCTCCGACTGACGATGACAGGTATCCGATGGCCTACTATCCTTTGTTGGGTCATGACCACGAAGCTTTTCACCCTTAGGCAGCCGCCGAATCATCCTAAGATCATCCCAATCAGTATTAGTCTGCACACCATCAAAGGTGCAGCCAGTGCATAATCACCGTATGGATCCGTATAGACCATGCATTTGCGGGTACAATTTCGTTAGGCCTACCATAGAGGACTATAACGACCCGAACTTCCCCGTGAAGGAAAGCCCAGATTGAGATGAAAACAAGACATATCGGAACGCAAACAGGAGAACATTTCATTGTTATTTACAACAATTCCATCAGATTACAAGAACATACAGAGTATGAACAAATATTACATAGAAAATATCAGAGATTTAAATTACATTTAAATACATCGTAGCGGAAAATAATACAAAAACACAACTAGAAGTAATACACGGATACAGAGCTTTTCGAGCATCGTTCCAGCTATAAATCAGGATCCCGTGAGTATAAATCTGCAAAACCGAAACTACAAGCTGCCCGTGTGGAAAATAGGGGCACCCAGAGTTTAGGTTAAAATAATAAACTCCAGGTCAGTCATGTGACTGGTGTGAGAACTAAAATAGTTATTATTTTAACTTTAAAGAAGAGTAATTCAAGGGACCACGCCGTATGATACGGAACGGGTTTCCTCCCAAGAATACCAGTGCATAGAATAAACAACGCAATGCTTTTCCGAAAAATGAAGCTATTATAAGACCCAAGTCCCATCACACAATGCAAAGCAAGCCGAAGGATAGGGTTTTACCTTATAATAGTCAAACATGCTTGGTACGTTTAAAACAAATCATTTGATACTATTATAATTGTATAGTGTCAAAAAAATTTCAATCATATATATCAATCATAGGCAGCATGGGTACCATCTATCATGTCGTCATACTAGGCTCTACAAATAAAACCGAAATATCTCGTATTGGAAATTGGATTCCATCATGAGTCGAGGCAAGGGGCAAGCTCCTCTCCGATTCGAAACACTCTAGCTAATGTCTCAGGACCCCACTATGATCCTTTGGAACCTCCAAGGCCGGTCCTCTCTTAATTTTGAGGATAGGCAATTCCTGAACACACGTTTCCCTGTCCTATAGGACCTATATCCGAGGCGCCTCGCATTCCAATAACCACACAGGTGAAAAGTATATAAATGTCAGCCAGTTTAAGCACTGACACCACCACTAGTTAGAAAGAAACGTCGTGTACTCCTTGGGTTCTTATCCCGTTTTTGACTCATACCGAAGGTGTAAGGCTCGCGAATTAATGCCATACACAAAGCTGCGCCACACAGGCCATGCTTTGATCATCAACCACAAGACTTTGCTTTTCAACAGAAGCCTTGATTAATTGCCATTTAAGCGTGCCACACAGGCAATTCACTCCATGCGACTGATGTCCATCGATATACAACCTCTGAGCTCGTACATCTCAGAGAAGGGCGTTAAGCAAGAGAATAAATTCTCCGCCGCCAAACAGATGTATATTTAATAGAGATCAATCAACACAGAATAAATTCCAATGTTAGACACACAGTCCATTTACAAGTTCGTTCTGGGTCTGAACGAAACCGGAGGCACTTTCCTCGTATATCCATCCATCTCCAAGTACGTCTGGACGATCACCAACTGATTCCCTCATCTTGGGTGTACAGCCCAATCAAGATCATCAGTAATCACCCAAACGATGTGAAGACTTCCGGTCTTCAACCACCGTCTTCATCTTCGACATACCGTCGAATCCGTTATTCAGAATGGGTATAAACCCGGCCTTTCTAAATAACCCGCGTATATAATAAACACGTGTTACACGAACACAACATACGCCTCATTCCAACTCAGAATATTCTTTTATTCAAATTTTCACATTCTTAGGGAAAGGTTCCCATTAATTTTATCAAAGATAAATTCTTCTAAATTTATTCTTTAATCTTCCTTTGGATATCATTTCAAACCATATTATGGTTTTCCAAACTAGTCGGGATTAGCGAATCACACCGAAGTAATTATTTATTTTATTTCCCAATCCCAACCTATTCATCCCATGGAGCAAACACTACACCAAACAGGCCATTTTGTAACACTTATTTCGTTTTAATTTGTAACAGTTATTACTGTGATAATTTTACAACGGTTATTTTTTTATAATACATTATAACGGTTATTTCCGTTATCCCATTTGGGAATTTTGCAAAATGATGGGCAAAATAGTCCTTTTCTATTTTATTCTTATTTCCCTACGTTTGTCATGCTTCTGCCTTCTATCGTTCATTTCGATTCATTTTTTTCTAAATCCAAAAATCAGTTCATCGCCGCCTTTCCTCCTTTCGCCGCATCGTTTTGGTTGTCAAGCGCCTCCACCTCCTGCGTGCTTCCGCCTTCTCGCATCCAATATCCTCTATTCAGTCTAAATCTGGGCTTCACGATAGGATCTGGGTTCGAATTGGGATTAGGGTTTTCGATTTCTGCCACCAATTCAATTCGGTTCAGGTACACTCAAATATTATTATTATTATTTACTTTAGATGCGCATCTATGTGTATATTACATTTGGTTCTAATTTCGATTTGAGTTATTTTTTCTTTACATTATGAATTCGATTGGTTTCTACTATATAAAGAGACATTAGCTTGGCTAAAACCAATGTTTTTTTTCTCTTTTCCCGTGTAATCAGATGTAAATTTCAACATCTTGGGGGTAGAGGTTTTGAATTCGAAAGGAGATTTGTTGATTCTAGTTTTTCTTCATGATTTCGATCTGGTGGAATAAAGTTTAGTACATAGGAATCAAAATTAGAACTATTTGAAGGTGCAAATAAGTTAAGAAAACACAATCACATCAACAAGATGTTCAAATTTTTTCATTGCTTATATAAGTAAAAGTTGTACCTGGCAATTGAATAACAGACATGAGACTACAGTGGTCTTCTATCCAGTCAACGTGTGACTTTAGATTTCTCCCTCTTAGTGTTCTTTCTTATATTATACATATTTGGTATGTTCAATGGTAATTTTGGATATTTACTGCCGTGTGTATGTTGTTTCAGAATAATATATTAGGTTTGTTAGTAAGGTTAGTTTGGAAATGCTCGTAAAGTATGCATTGTCCAAGAATTAACTTAATAAAATTTGACTATCTAAACAGTCGTGGATGTATAAACTGCACATTATGGAGAATGCGGTTCACTATTTTTTTTGTAATTTACGTAAAAATCAAAAAAAACAAGGAAAAAAAAACAAAAAATAATGCACAGTGAAATGTATTACTTTATTGTAATGGAAAATACAAAGTATAACCTTCTTTCGAAAGCTTATACCAAGCACATATTTATAACGACTCTCTCTTATAAGCACATCATACATACTCAACACAATTACACCAATTTTTTGCTATCAACTATCCTACTTGTATCAAGGAATCAAACCTTTTCTATTTGCTATGTTTTGATGATAATTGTGGTTGTGCCATATTTTTTATTTTTTATTATGTACACTATTATTGCTTTTGATAGTGGAATACTTCAACTTAGATATTTCGTATGATTCTATTATGAATTAAGTATTGGTTTCAAAATTTGAAATCTTTGATCTTTATATGAGCTAAAAGTGAATATCCGTGGTGCATGACTGTTTTAGTATGCAAATATTCTGAACTAGACTTTATATGTAGACAACTTGTCTCACATATTTCGTTGTAAATCTTTTGTTTTGTTAATTCATGTTATATGAGCAAGATTTTAAAGAAAGAACAAATCCAATTTAGTAATCGTTATTGCCTCTAAAAAGTATCACCATTTGTAACAACCTGGCATGATATATATTCTTACCATCTAATTTAAATAGTTATGCATAGACACATCTTTTAGCATTTATCCTTTTTGCATTAACTTTGTGGTGCATTGTTAAAGGGTTTGTTGCACTTATCTACACATAATGTTGATTTTATTGCATGTGAATGTTTTGTTTTATCTGGCGGATGTTTACATAGACTTCTATATACTGCTAACTTTTATATCCTAATTCTATTTTGAAACAGTACAGTCCCTGCATATGAAATGCACTGATACACGGATTCATCGACAGCAATTCATATTGAAGGATCATAATTCTTATCCTAATTCTATTTTGTTATATGGGTTTTTAGCACTGGTTAATTGAAGGATCATGCACGTAATACATTTAACAATGGCAAGATACGGTCTCCTATTGTCTGAAAGATGTAAGATATATGTAATGGTGGCTAGCTGCTTCTAGATTCTTGTCAACAAATTTTAACAGTCAAACAATATATAATTATTTTGTAATATTTGTCTAATTGTTTCTAACTGCGAAGATGGCAGCACACATATGAATAAGAACATATAATGTATTTATGTAACTGAAATAATATTGATGTTATCTTGATATTAAATGCAACATTAACATGTATACAGATACCCTCAAATTTAGTTTAACTTATTTTTTTTTTACATGGTCTGCATATTTCTAATTTATGTACCTTAATCTACTGGTTGACAAATTAGTTGTTCTAACACCCAATTCTGTTTTGTTTATGACATTGCCAAGCCCAGTTGAAAACCCACAACCTTTATATTGTTATGAATTGCATTGTAATTCAATTTTGGATAAGTTATCTGTCAACTTTAAGAAATGCATTGTCATCATAAGGTGTTTGTTTTAATATAAATATATAATCATAGTGCTCAAAATTAGCGGCCTTTATTCACTGATTTCTTAATAATTGTTAACTCAGTTTTTTTTTGATATTAAATTGTTTATTCTCTTTTATTGTTGCCTTCGATATTCATGTTGAGATAGGCTCTGCTTTTTCTTTGTATCATTCCAATATGTCTGTGTGTTTGTTTGGAGTGTCTTCTTCCTTAAACAGCAGCGAATATATGCTACATTTTTTAGATGCTAAAAAATTAGATGTAGATAATATTGTACATAAAATAAGCTTTCAAAAACTTGACCATCTCAAATAATAATATTATTCCAAAACTGAAGCGTATTGATTATAGTTTATCGTCTAAATGTTGCAACTTTAACTAGAAAAAAATGAAGTTTTTCATGAAAATGTAGTTATCCTTGTACATTGCAATTTGCAATCTATTTATATATGTTTATTCAAATGTTGATGGCATTGTATGTAAAATTTGTACGTAGAAAGATCTTTCACTTTCTAGAGCACAGATATTTTTTGTGCTACGGAGTAAGAATGCTAAATTTTTTGGGGATCAGTTAAGTATCCCCAGACTTAGTGGAACGTGCAAGTAAACAAAGCCACCTCCTAATTATGTTTATTTTAAAAAAAAAATTAACAAAGTTTAAGAAAATTATCTATGTTTGGTTAGAGAGAGTTTGGTATGATAGGATGAAAATACATAAGATATACCACTTTAGGTTCTTGATTGATTTACTATAATGGAAATCATGTATATTAGCTATACTAGGGTTGCACTTCATGTTAGAGAGATGTTTTAACAAGGCATTTAATTTTAGGAATCGGTTTGTCCCCAATGTTTTATTAACCAGTTCTCATTATCCATTTTACTAATATACACTACTCTTCGTCATATTTTCATTCATGTCTACTATCGATGACCCTTACTCGGTACTCAACTAGGAGCTTGTTGCATGATCCAGCATTCATCCTACTTAGGTAATTTTTTTTGGATTGATTGTTATTTTAAGTGTTCAGTTATCCTTGTTCGATCCTACTTAATAATTATTATTAAAAATATTTCCTCATATTCTCATATCTATGGTGTAATTTCTATGAATTGATCATGGTTTTATTGTACAGGTACACTTTAGATGCTCTGATTTGGCATCTATTACTTGTGTCCATGGATTAATTTAAGAAGGTAGATAACATGCAAGGTCCTATTTATGTTGGTACTGGTGGCATCTTCAGTAAAATTGCTTTATGTGGTTATTAGCCTCTAATGAAGAGAAAGCATACGAAGTGGGTTCATTTCATTAATGTTTGGCGCATGGCAAATAAGTAGTTGAAAATCGAATAGGAATGGTTCAAACACATGGAGAGCACACTTATAGTATTCAACCTAGAGGATATATAAAGCATCGAAGGTAAAGGAATAATATTGGTTTGCTTTTGGAAATTTAAGTTTGATTTTTATTGCACTATCTAAAAACCAGTTTGATCTTAAATAAAATAAAATCATTGATTTTTCTAGATTAATTAGTAGCAGTTTCCATGGTTGGATAAGCCCGTTTTAGAGCTCAGTTTAACAAATTGAGCTAATGCTCAAAAGTTAAGCATTAGCGCAGGTTTAAAAACTAGTCTAATGCTCAGTTTCTAAACTGAGTAATGCTTGTTTTTATATAGCTAAGCATATAGCCCAGTTTAAAAAACTGGGTATATAACTCAGCTCTACAAACTGAGCTACTAGGTTTTAAAAACCGAGCATATTGCTCAGTTTCATAAAGTTGAGCAATTGCTGAGTCTAAAAACTGAACAATGGGAATTGAGCAATTGCCTCATGATTAATTCCCCCCCCCCCCAATATGAAAAAGTACGAAAAGATCTATAGTTTGGCAAGTGGTCCCTAATCTACACTTGTTCAAGAAAAGTAATATCAAGCCTTTTGAGACCTTATATTCCCTTTTAAGGGCACTATAACGTAAAATATGTCAATCTTAGTTTAGTTTGTAATGGTATCATGATATTCGTAGAAGGTACTGGATCAAAATTCAATTGCAAGTAGTTTATTAAATTGCAGACTTATATGTTAAAGATTAGCACACAAAAAATATTGAATCTATAGGTGAAGTTGTGTTGTTATTTTTTTAAAAGTTCAGAAACTAAAAGAAGAGCGAGAAACCGGATCGGAATTGGAGGATACAAAGGAAGAAGAACCTCAAGGCAAAAAAGAGATCATTGGGAAAGTGATCTCAGGTGAAGATTCCGACAAATCGTGCAAAGAGTCCAACAGCACGGATGATACAAAGAACACATCGAACATTAAGACGGGCGAGAAGGTTAAGGTCGATTCGAATTGGGACAACTTCAAGCTTTTATCTTGGCATTGTTCAGTGAGGGGCATCACCTATAAATCAAGCAAATATTACAGTTAGTCTCAAATTTCAAATTCTAAAGTTACATTAAGTTTGATGTCGTTATATGCTTTCTGGGTTACAAGTGCAACACACTTTGAATCTATACATAATGCTAAGGAACACATATGAAACTACAAACACATTTTTGAATGAATTTAGCAACTCAATTATGTTAAGGTTCAACGTAAGTTTAGCATAGATACTTGGAAAAGATACACCTCAATAATGGCATTAATAAGGTGCAAAAACGAACGCCCTTTGAGCTGCGCTCACATGTTGTTCGTTTCTGTTTTTTAATCAATTAATGTTATAATAATAAGGAAGCACCATCTTGATTAGTATCACTGAACATATAATAAAATTCCTAAAACTGTTGCTTCACCAAAAAACCAGCTATATAAAGGTGGCCTATTAGGAAGTTTTATACATATTTGAATAGGATTAGCGGATCACTTTTCTGTCATTAGCATTTTCGATATATTGTTGGTTTCCTTATTAAGTTGCATTCTTGAATTCTATCCATGTTTTGTATTGTAATTCAAGTCCATTAATTACTTGATAAGATTACTCAAATTATTGAATGATTGTAGCTTATCACATTTGTAATTTTAGGAGTTCATATAATGGCACAAGATTTTTTCTTTCCAAAAATTAAAGAGTCTTATTATACCGCATAGAGAAAATCACTCCATGTATTTAGTCTTAAACTTAGAATTACTAGCCCTGCTGTGAATTAATTTTATAGCACATATAATAAAGGAGATTGCTTGCCTAATTTTGTGTAATTATTAAATAACTCTACTTTCACGTTTGTAATTTTGGAACAAAAAATTACAACACCAAGTTGAAGATATTAAACATTTTGTTTCTTTTGCAATATGGTTTGTTGTCGTTATTTAGGCCACGAAAAAGTTATAAAGCATACATATAAAAATAATTAGTATCTATATTGTTGAAATATGGTACACTGAACCACTAGCTCCAATGATATTTGAGAACTTCCCTAAACAAATATGGAACATTATACAACTTAATAATCATATGTTGAAGAATTGTACATACTAAGATATTATGAATTTTACAGCATAATTAATTCATTATCCTCATTAAGTATTGACGTATTCATAATGTTTACCTATTCGCATAATCAAGTCAACTACAATACCATGTTACAAGATGAAATGAATAATAGTTTATCTTAAAAATTATTTATTGTCATATTCCTCTACATTATATCTTTAAATATTTATTAATAGTCCATTTTGGGGTAAGTTGCTAAAGGTATTGGGTCCCATCATTTATTACCACTAACTCCAATTTACAAAATGCCATTTTTTGAAAATTTCCCATTTAGCAAATCTATCTTATTGACACTACAAGAAAATGATACATTGATGACAAGTATGGATGACACGAAACATTGTCTTGCAATAGTCAAGTATACTAGTCATTAGTTAGGATAAAGCATGACTTTGAACATTAAGCCATGACATTGACCAATGCAATAGCAAGTTAGTCAAGGATTTCAATAGTAGACAACGGGTTTGACCAGTAAACAATGACATAATCCACGTGCAATAGGGCATACATTATTGCCGCCCTAATTTTCATCCTTCGCTCCCAATTTTCCCAATTTTGGCCGCTGAAATCTGCTTTTCAGTTTCTTCACAAGATTAATTTTCACCGCTCCCTCCAATTTTTCATTTCCCTCCGATTCACTCCCTCTCTCCGACAAAACCGAATTTACAGAACCTAATTTGACGCGTTTCCGACAAAACCTAATTTCACAGAACCTAATTGCTCGCTTCCCTCTGGTTGTCTACGGAGTTCATTTCGCATTGATTATTCAACCGTCACTCGATTTTAGGTATTAATCTGCGTTTGTTCTAGATTGCTAAAAATTCATGATTGATTTGGTCACAGCTCGCCGGAATTTGGTCACAGTTCAACTTTCGATCAAACCTAAAATTCACCTAATATAAATTGCTAAAAATCTTGCTATTGATGTTAAAATTCATGATTTTCCCATACAAATCTATCCATACTCCTGAATCCTAATGTATTGATGTTTAAATTTCGAGTTTTCTCACCTCTTACTGTATATTACTGACTACTGATGAGCCTTGTTACTATCTGGGTTGAAGTTACTTTTAGGCATACACGAGACCTAACTAGCTACCCCTATGTTGAAATCAATTCTTATAGCAAGTCTGTAAAAATATGTTATTGATTTCTGGGTTGACAGTATGGGTATTTTTTTATGTACAGTTTTAATTTTATAGGTGTTCCTCAATTTTACTAGCGACTATTCTCACGTAGTTTACCCATAATACATAGGAGTACACCTCAGATGTGTATATACATGCTCATACATAATTGAATTTACAACAGAACATTTCATAAGAAATAAAACAGTAAAGATTTTTGGAGGCTTACTCACCATTAATATATGAATAAAATGCAATAGGTACATTTCAACACGCATAGAAGATTTGCAGCACTTATGGAGTAACGGTGTGAAGGTTTACGATGCATTTAGCAAGACGCTTTTTAACTTAAAAGCAATTTTGCTATGGACTATAAACGATTTTCCCGCATACGGAAATCTGGCTGGATGTTGTGTAAAAGGCAAAAAAGGTTGTCCATTATGCGGGGTTAATACTCATCATCGATGGCTAAATCATAGTCGAAAAATTGCCTATATGGGACACAGAAGATTTTTTCCTTTGTCGGATCCATCAAGAAAACAAAAGGCTTGTTTTGATAACAAAGTGGAGAAAGGTAACAAACCAAGAATTCTTACAAGTGGAGATATTTCCGTTATTTTGAGAGATTTCCCAAATGATTTTGGAAAATATGAAAATGTTGAAATAAAAAAAGGCAAGAAAATAAAGAAAAGAAAATGCAATGCCAACGAAAAAGACAGAAATGATCGTACAAAAATAGAGCTATCAAGGTGGAAAAAAAGATCAATTCTTTTTGAGTTACCGTATTGGGAGGTTCGTGTTCAAATTTTATTTTGTTTCGTAATAATCTGACTATAAAATTATATAATATTAAATTGTTGTATTAATGATAATTATAGGAACTTCCACTCCGCCACAATTTAATGTGATGCATGTTGAGAAAAACGTTGGCGAAAGTTTACTCGGCACAATGTTGCATGATAGCAAATCAAAAGATGGTATTAATTCCAGAAAGGATTTAGAGGATTGGGGAATTCGACATGCTTTATATGCACAACCTCGTGGGAAGAGAACATATCTTCCACCAGCTCCATACACTTTGTCTAGTTCCGAAAAAAAAACTTTCTACATTACCCGCCTGTATAATGTTGTTAAGATTCATAAAATTTCTGCATACACACCATGCAAACTGCATTTTTACCCCGCATCTAACGAGATGTACACTAAATGATAATGCCAGCGTGTCGAGCTCAAGCACATAGGTGCACTGCGTTTTCAGTTTTACATATATCCATATATGCATATTAATTGCTTAACTCATATATATTAGTTTGTTTAAATTTTTTTTTTTTTTTTAAGATCAACAGCACAAATTTCTTTGGTATGCAAGCATTTTTTTTATTTTAGCTCAGTGTAATGTTCAAAACAAAATATTGAAAGCTCCCTTTACACAGGAGATAGGAGTCAGAATATGTATTAGATTATTGTCTCTTTGCACATATAGAAGTTTTGGCATCTTTCAGGTCTTTAAGAACAAAATATTGAAAGCTCCCTTTACACAGGAGAGTTTATCCAACTTGGATGTCTTGCTGACAAAATTATTCAGGTGAAACTGACAAAACAAAAGAGTTGTGCAATACTGTTCGAGTAGTTATGCAGATTTGGGTTACGTGTATGCAGATTTGGGTTATTACGTGTATGCCGATTTGGGTTATGCGGATTTGGGTTATGCATATTTGGGTTACGTGTATGCAGATTTGATTTTTTAAAAGAATGACATGTTTTGACCTTTTTAGCCATTTTGTATTTTGCAGAAAATGAATAAAGGGAAGAGGATTGCTAAAAAATGGCTAAAAACAATCCAAGAATGCAGCACATCCAATGATAATGCTAAAAGCAGCGACAACATGGTGGATAGCAACATTCGCATTGAAGCCAACTCACGGAAAAATGGAAACCAAGGCAACCAAATGGAAGTACACACTGAGAATTACGATGCTCAAATTCAAGACAACGTTGAAGCAGTTGACAAAGATTCGACGCATGTTTCAGAAAATTGTGAAGTTGACATGAATGAGACTACAAGCGATGTCAATAAAAATCCAATTGTGAAGCGCAATGTTAGAGGTCCAACCACAGTGAAAAGACTTCCATCGAATCTTTCTAGTCGTATTGAAGTTGAATTTGATGCGGATGGCAAACCAATAGGAGACGGGTCCGTGAAATTATCTTCATATCTAGGTCCGCTAATTAGGGAACATGTTCCGGTTACCCTTGATAAGTGGAAGAATCTAAGTGACAAACTACAAGTTGCTTTGTGGGGTTGCATTCAGGTATATCTTTATTTGTAGGTTAAAATTTTGGTTGACACTTAATGTTCATTTTCTTCTTGTTGTTAATGATATTTAAAAAGAATTATTTTGATTTTAATGATATTGACAAACTACAAGTGGTTTTACCAATATTCTTTTCATATTGACACTTGCAGAAAAAATTGAGTTACATCTTCTATAAACAAATTAATTGCTGAAATGAAAAATATTTCTATATGATGACTGGTTAGATATAGCCGTGACTTGATTTCTATATTTCTTAGGATTTCTTTTCGGATGACTTAATAGAGAAATAATTATCTGTTTAAGGCTTGTTTTTCCTTTGAAATCTGCTTCTATGCTTTTATTTGACTTGTTTATAATCTTTTACGTGGTACTAAATATGCATGCATTTGTTAATGGATAAAAATTTAGTCTCTACTGTAAATGATCTGCCTTATACATGCCTTTAAATATTGCAGGTTAGATTTAAAATGGATGAAGAATGGCAAAAGGCATGCATATTTCATCAAATGGGATGCATATTTAGAGGTTTGAAATCTCGATTAGTTCGCAAAATAGCAAAAGCAAGGAGCGACGAAGAAAGAAATAGGTTGAAACCAGGCAACCTAAGTATGGATGAGTGGAAGAAGTTTGTCAAGTCCAAAATGACTCCAGAGTTTAAGGTAAAATCTACACATTTAATATTGATGAGATGTGAAAATCAATCTGGATTTTTTAATGCATGTTTTCATTTTATTCTTAGGAATTGAGTAAAAAATATCAAGCTATTAGAGACAATTTGATACCTCATACATGTAGTCGTAAAGGAATTGCTCGAGTGGCCGATGATTTGGTAAAAATTACTACCTTATATACCATAATATTTATTAGCTAGTTTGTCATTGTGGCGTGTTGTAAAAAATATTCTATAAACATAGAAAAAGGCGAGTCCTCAGCCATCTTCAGTCTGTTGAGAACAAGTTTGGATCAAATCGCACACACGAAAGAATGGCGAGCCGGTAAATTCGATTGCCGCAGATGCTATTGTAAGTACTTTGAAATTTTATTAGATAATAATATGTTTATTATTGTGATGGTTCGATTGCGTATAATATGCATGTATGACAACATGTGTAGGAAAAAATTAAACAAATACAGAGTGAATCAAATTCCAACTCAACAACTAATTACAAAGACGATGCGCTTGCAAGAGTATTGGGGCAGGATAGGCCAGGACGGTTGAGAGCAATGGGACGGGGTATGACGTACACCAAGGCAATGTGGTCACACATGAGGGATAAACAAACAATCGAGATGCAAAATAAAATTTCAGAATTAGACGCGATAGTTCGCATTCTTGTGAAAAATAAGGTATTTCTACTACATGATGTATGAGTTTTTAGCATTGCTCATTTGCATCTTATTTTAGCACTTCAACTTATTGTACATGGCTGTCGAAACAACAAAACTTAATTTAACCATGACAGCCATGTATACATGTGGAGCATTGATCGTTTGGACCCATTTGTTGGTAGAACTTAATTTAACCACAGCAGCATATTATAATTATTGCGGCCATTGTTATTGACAACTTTTGTTAAGGGGAGGCTATTTTAAAAAATCCCCTACCATGTGTACACTTAAATCGATTTGGAGGCTCAAGGGCTCGATTAAAATCTTATCGAATGGAGTGATTCTTCTTTTTATTCTTTCCAGTGCTGAAGATAGGTATAAAATACTTCACGGCATCCCAGTTTTAATGTGGAGCAAGTTATATATAATTAAACCATACGATTCAGTTATAATTAGTGTTCAGGGTAGCATCAAATTTGTCCCTATTTGGGTTCAATTTCATAGAATCTCTCTCTTTGCATGGTATCATGTAGGATTAAACTGGTTAGCAAGTAGGATTGAGAAATTATTATATTTGGATGAAAGGACAAATAGTCTTGAGAGACTCGAGTATGCGAAATGTCTGATTGAGATAAACCCTGGTAGTGAGCTTGTTGATGACTGTTTTGTAACACTGGTTAAGGGAATTTAATGCTTGTCCACGTTTTGCTTGTCGATGTAGATAAACCCTGCATTCCATAAACTGTACATTAGAATTTAATATTTATGCTTGTCGATGTAAAGTGTTTGGTTATACACTCTAGCCTATGAAGATGGTATCGAGAAATATTTTTTTTGATTCATACCATGTTTTGAAATCAAAAACCATAAAAATATTTATGTCAACATTAACCATAAAAATTCTGTAAACATATAGCGGATTTAGCGGAGCGCCGGCAGGCGCAGAGCTGGTACTTTGCCAAGTGCCAAATTTGGTACTTTGGCAAATCCAAGCTGTGCCAAGCCTGATGCGCACACGTGAAAATCCAATGTTTCACCTTGATTGTCCTATATAAATGTACTATTTATTTTTTTTGATAGGGAAAAGAAAGCCAAGATGCAGCAAATGTGCATCAAGTGGTAAAAATTATTTATAGTAGTAGTGTGATTTCATTATATTTTACATTTAATTTCATTATTAATATAATTTGTTTTTGATTTATAATAGAACAAACATGGTGAACAATATGACACATGTGACTTATTGGATTGGAATGAGACGGACGAAATTGTTGCAGAAGGAAGAGTTGTGCCGAGTAACCCAAAAGAGATTGTTCAACAAATCCCTTTAGGGAATGATGCGAAGAAAATTATAATAGACACTATGAGAAAACCAGATGCTTTCTTGTGGCGACCTTCACTTAATTCGGCACACATTGAAGACGTTGTTGGTGAGATAGTAGCATGGCCAGTTACTAGAGTTGTTATGCGCAACTTTGATAACTTTGAAAAAGAAGATAATGCGGTAATCTTTCATTTTTTTTACTAATTATTTTTTAATTTTCAATGTACAAAAATAATAATTTGTCCTTTCTTATTAGAGTAAAAGTAACAGCGTAGATCATAAATGCAAACTAATCGATTGGAGTGGTAGTGAAGAATTAGTCGCACATGGACGACTGCATTCGAGTGATCCAAAAGAACTTGTGAATGATCACCCTCTTGGTCCGGCTGCTGTTGCAGTTTGGATAGATAATCCAAAAATCGAAGATGCTTTTCTATGGAGGCCCACTAAAGGATTGACATGAGTTGGAGAAGCCATCGGTACCAAAGTTGCGTGGCCTGAATCAAAAGTAGTTATCGAAACAATTTGCACAACATCATCAAGTAATCCTACAAGTACTGTCGGAGTTGTCGAGAAGGTAGGTATCAAACTTATATGCGATTCAATTATTTTTTCATTGGATAAATTATTAAAGCACAAACTAAAATAATCTTTCTGTTTAATTGATAGAGTAAAAAATTCATGGAGAAAAGTAAATGTCAGTTGATTGATTGGTCGGGAAAGAGAGAAGTAGTTGCATTAGGCCACATATCTTCAACCGATCCAACTTCGATGGTTCATTGTGTCCCTTTGGGTATAAATGCAGTTAAAGTTTGGGTAGATATTGTAAAAAATCCAAAAGCCCGTCTATGGAGAACAACGTCCGATTTAGAAGTCATTGAAGATGCTCTTGGTACTCCGATAGCTTGGCCTGCTGCGAACATTATAATAGATTCAATTTCTAGTAAGTATAGTTCAAGATTTTTTTTAAATATGAGATTTATTTGGTTGTACGTGACACAGTTTTACCTCCACCGAACCTTTCGAAACTAACCATTTTTTTCCTTCATATTTTCATCTCGTTATTGAAAACCCTTATCTCAGAATTTTAATTAATATTTTTTCTGATCCTATAATGTCGAATGATCATTTAGACCAAACGCCAGGAGCCATCAACCTTCACGTTGCCAGAATCTGGTCGAAAGCCAATTTTCGATCATTTCAGAAATTCTCTTCCTATATACTTCTAAAAATCATGAAATTCCCACTATAAATCATCATTTCTTATAACAAACATATATATATATAATTAAATGTCAAAATCATGATGTTCGAATACTTGAGTTTTTAAAAACCCCTTACTGTACAATGCCTATATATACCCCTATGAAGCGTTCTTCTAACTGAAATGATTTTTAAAATAATCCCCATATATATAAGCAGCTTTCATATAGAGTCCAAGTCTTAATATTAATTGGAATTGATGTTATAAATCTTTGAAACATGTGGTATGCACATATCTCATGATTACACCTGCAGACTATTTAAATTTATTAACAATAACTATTTTTAACCATGCAACATTATTATGCTTGGATACAACCAAAACTTGTATAAGTATGTATGAGTATGAATCACCATCTATAAATGAAATAAAAAAAGGATTTATATAGGTTCATGGCTTTTAGTTTCCAGGTTCCAGATTTTATAATTTTTCGTGTCATTTTATAATTTTTCATGTCTCTAACATAGGATCATGTCATTTTATATTTTTTCAGGCAGTGGCTAGATGTGGGCAGCCAATCACATGCAGCCTTTTGCAGAAACACAGCCTTATGCGGTAAGTAAACTTCCGGTTTTCTCATTCTTTTCTATTTGTGCTCGACCTTTTTTGTTAAATTACTATGTTATGTGGTAAGTAGCCTTTTGCAGAAACACAGCCCCTTTCATTTTTACTGCCGTTGACGTAGGCTTACACATTAATGCATTAATGCATTTAAACTAGCCGACCTGCTGTGATATTAATGCATTTAAATTGTCGTTGTCCATTCGCATTAATGCATTTAAACTAGCTGACCTGTTGTGATATTGATGCGGTAAGTAAACTAGCCGACCTGCTGTGTTATAATTAGGAGAGAAGTGAGTTGCAGTGAGAGTGATATATGTTGGCATATATAGTTAGAGCACCATTTTCAGGGAATGGCACTATATAGGAGAGAGATAAATTTTTTGAAATGACCACAATTTTTGCTGATTGTCCACAACAAGTAGTATAATAGTTAAAAACTGACAATTTTGTTGTATTAATATTAAAACTTAAAAATAAAAAATCACTTGTGAAACATGGATAGTTCAAGACCGAACTGCGCGTCGATGGAAGGATCGAGTTGTACAAAATTCGGGGAGAAAGTCAGGTCGGGGGTAGGCGCCGTACTAACAAAATGGGGTGGATCGATGATCCATGGTTGCAACAGTACGCAAAGAAGTGGACGTCGTTTTGGGGTGTTTTATTTTCGAAACAGGATTGAGAGGTGAAACTTTGGTCGAGGATGTTGGAGGAGGGTCTGAGATCCTGGTTTGACTCAGGGGACGATGGTGGACTTGTGGAGGGGGTAGTGACCAATGCAGGGTGACTCGATGGCGTGTGCACGTGCACACAGATATGGCGTGCATCTGAGTTTCTTACAGGAAGCAGAGGAGAGAAGGAATGGGAAGAAGGGGGTAGTCTTGATTTCTTGGTCGAGATAGATGTATGGATATGATCGTGGAGGTGATGGTGAGTGCTGAATCAAAGCAAGTGTATGTGGACATGCTTGTTAATGAAGTAGGAAACAATGTGTAGAGAAGTGAACGCTGACATGAAGACAGGATTGAGAGGTGAAACTTTGGTCGAGGATGTTGGAGGAGGGTCTGAGATCCTGGTTTGACTCAGGGGACGACGGTGGACTTGTGGAGGGGGTAGTGACCAATGCAGGGTGACTCGATGGTGTGTTCACGTGCACACAGACATGGCGTGCATCTGAGTTTCTTACAGGAAGCAGAGGAGAGAAGGATTGAGAGGTGAAACTTTGGTCGAGGATGTTGGATATCATCGATCCACCCCATTTTGTTAGTACGACGCCTACCCCCGACCTGACTTTCTCCCCGAATTTTTTACAACTCGATCCTTCCATCGACGCACAGTTGTTGATACCATATTTGCTGCAAGTAGTGAATGTTGATACCATATTTGCTTGTGTCCCCATTGATATTACTGCTCCATTTAATTTCCTGCACCATTTAATTTCCTGCAAGTAGTGAATGTTGATACCATATTTGCTGCACCATTTTCAGTGTGTGTAGCCAATCAGTATGATGCATTTTATTGTGTATGTGGAAGTGGCGTGTGCACCAGGTCATTGAATGCTGTGTCGGTTTTACATGTAGTTGGTTACAAATGGCATGTGCATTTTATTTGTTTAGTTCTTTCTAATTTTATGTTTGTGCTTCTTTTTGGCAGGTGTTGAGTAATGCTTTTTGAGGTTGATACAAGATGTCATTCCATCTTCTTGTCTTGCTTGTCCACATTTATGAAAATATTTTTAGATATCTATGTTTATTTCTTTATGTATGAAATATTATGGATATATATATTTTGTGATTTGGCTTATGACTCCATTTGTCTGCGTACAAATGTGATAATTGCGGTTTCTTGATATTAGTAGAATTGAAAATTATAAGCATTGAATGTTATGACAGCAAAAATGTGCAATAGAAATATTTTTATTAGCTTTGTTGTACTATAGCATCATGCTAGTGTCATAGAAAATATTTTGTAAGAAGTAAACAATTTTTATAGCAACAAAACGATGCTGTAGTAGATCGTAACTTATTTTCTATAGCCTATCATTGCGTCATAAAAGCTTCATGTGATGATTCCATAGCATGTTCAGATGTCATAATAATATGACATGCTAACGTATTATAGCAATCAAATGACGTCATAAAAGTTCTATAGCACGTTTAGTAACGTCATGGAAAAGCGGTTTCATCAATATGGCCTTGTTTAAGATTGCAACAAAAGTACGTTTTCTATTGCAAGAATTACACGTCATAATATCTACCAGACTTTTAATAACTTGTTGATATATGACGTTTATAGAATCGTCATAGAAAGTTTTTATGACAGTTTTTAAACGTCATATAAAGGTATTTTTGTTGTAGTGTGAGTAGGAATATAAGTTAATGTTTAACTGTTTATTGACATTTTAATATTAGGCATTCTAATCTCAGGTGAGCAATGAAGATTAATACATTTATTCGCTGTGAATCTACAATAAAATATACCATATAAGATTATAAATTAATTCTTTACATCGGAAGCTTGCTATTTTATTGATAAGCCAGTATTTTATATATAATTGCTTTCTTTATGTTTTAATAAGATTTTCCAAGCATTCGTTTCCTGTTGTACCACACCAGTAGACAATTTTGATAGGAAATTCTATTGTTTTCAGTTTCCGATATTAGTTATGTTTACGGTTTTGGAATATCCTTTTAATATATTGATATTTGGTCAAAGTTAAATTGCAGGACATGGTGACAAGAGCACAAAGAATGTTTAATACCATTAAGCCGATATTAGGTATGTTTATTTTTCTAAGTATATGCTTTTAGCGTGCTGTTTTTTAGTTCATTTTATTTTCAGTTGTAAAGGCTATATATTAGCCAAGTGTTCCTTAAATAAAGGGCGGTGAGATCATTTAGTCCATTTGTTTTGTTCTTGATTAAACTTGATCCTGACAGAATTTCCTTCTTGTCAAAAACTAATTCTGATAAACTTTCACCACATCTTTTGGTGTAAAGTTGCTTTAAGGGATGATGGTTTCCTAACTTTGACATGAAATGGAAGGACAAAGTTCTTTGATGCTTAATTTGGACAATGACATGAGCTCATCAAGTTTTTGTTCAGTCCAAATAGTTGCTCCAAACTATAACAGTTGGTTCTCTGTTCTCTTCAACAATGCTTTCATATCAATAAATGAATTACCCTCAGAATCAGTTGGATCGAACATGTCCAACACCAAAAGTTTTACTAGCTCAGAAAACACTTCTCGTGGTACAAATCTAAGCGGATTCCTTCTAAACGTCAAATATTTGAGCTTTGTCAGATTTTTTTTGGTTTAGTCATCCATTTGTTTTCTGTTTTTACATAATCAAAGGCTATCCATAATGCCAAATCCCTTACAACATCATGCACTTTTACACCTCTTTCTTGCACATGCTTCAATAAACATGCGTGTTGAAGGCGCCTGAACATATTTTAAAGGCACAGGATCTGGTTTCCGGATTTAAAATATTATCTATTTTGTCCAACATAGCAGCAGCTTGTTCTTGCCTAACAACTACTTCATTGGTCAGTGTCTTTGAGACTTCCTTTCATCTTCTTCTGTTCTTCCGTTCATGTCGTCTTTTCTAGCATTCAATACAACTCCTGTTTTTGGAGATTTTCCACGTAACTAAAAGCTGAAGTTATGTATTTTATAGGAAGATATGGAGCTCTACTATATGTAGAAATCAATTGTAAATTGGAGCAATACATGTATCTAGACTCATGACTAAAATTTTGGTGAGGGAAAAGAAGAGGAACTGAGCTACCAATTTTTTCTCTATTAACTTTGTGGCATATTCCATGTTCATGTGATCTTAAATAGCAGCGAAACAAGTAAGAAGAGTTATTATTTAATTTGAAAACTGAAAATCAATTATTTGGTGTAAGTTTAACGTAGAAAGTATATCTGAAAGATATCTATTTAATGTTGCTAACCAAATTAAAAGTATTTAATTCACCCTTCCTTCAATTTATCGTTTGGATGCTTGTTTGTATACATACTAAAAAAATTTCTATTCAATATTCGAGTTAAAATTAATATAGGAATTGCGTCGAAGCTTTGAACACTACACCAATTACTTTAAGTAAAACAACCGGCAATATTGAAAATGTATACATTGCTAAAGATTTTTTTTCTGATAAACTCAACCATTGACATATAATAACAAATGGAATAGCGAGATTTCAGGTTTCAGTGTCCTGAAACCTGAAACAGGAACCAAAACCTGTTTCAGGTTTCAGGATGAAACCTGAAAACAGGTTTTGGTTTCCTGAACCTGAAACAGGAACCAAAACCTGTTTTCAGGTTTCGGTTTCCTGAAACAGGAACCAAAACCTGTTTCAGGTTTCAGGATGAAACCTGAAGCAAGTTTCGGTGAAACCTTTTTCAGGTTTTAGTTTCCTGAAACCTGAAACAGGAACCGAAACCTGTTTCAGGTTTCAAGATCCTGAAACAGGTTTTGATTTTCCAAAACCGAGCGTTTCTCGATTTCGAGAAACTGAAACACGCACTTGCTCCTTTCTGTACTTTTGTGCTCTTTTTATAATAAATGTTTTATGTAAGTTTCCTTAGCTGCATGAAGGTTGTGTAGATTGTATTTTTAAGATTGAATTAGCATGCAGCTTTTGCAGAATATCAGTTATTTGATGGGTGAGTTGCTTGTAGACTAACGATGTTCATTTACTATTAATGTCCTCATCTCATATAATTTGTCATCATGTTATTTTATGCTAGTTTCTAGCTATGAAATATTTGAGTTATAAAAATATTTGTTAGAAGGGGTAATATGCATTGTTTTCATGTCTTGACTCATATTATTATATTTGTTGAACATCGTAGGCTTTGGTTATAGCAGCAGAAGCAAGACAAAGATCAGAAGCTGGTGATGAAACTTAAAGTCTATGGGTAATACATATGTTAAATTGTAATATTTCGATGTTATTTGAGACTTGTTATGGGTGACAAATGGTTGTATGTTAAATTGTGATAGTTTGATATTTGTTGAATTGGAATTTGCTTTTAGATACAAATTGTGATATTTTGTATGTCTTGGGGTATTGTTATATTATATGTTGTATATTCTTATCGTTATATGCTTTATGAAATTAGTTAGTGTATCATAACTGTTACCTGTTTAAAGGAATTACCTGCTATAGGCCTGATACAATATTCGAGTTTGTAACAGTTATAATTGTTATTAAATTTATTGGATGAAATCAGTTTTACGTATTAACAGTAATAACTGTTACATATTAAATATTTATCACAGTAATAATTGTTATAATTTTTTTTATTATAACAGTTATAACTGTTATAAATTTTCAAGTACTAACGGTTATAAGTGTGATAAAATAGAAATTTTATAATGGTTATAAATGTTGTAATATTCACACTTTACAACAGTTATAACCGTTACAATATTCGTGACAACTGTTTGTCACGCATGTTGTAGTAACGGTTATAACTGTTACAAGGTATAATAGTAACAGTAATAACTGTTAGAAAAGCCCTTTTTTGGTGTTGTGAAAATTGTTATTACCCCATAACTAACACCACGGTGTTATCGGTAAAACTAATTACCATTTCACGTTCAAATCTAATTAAAGATTTAACTATCGCTTTGGAGCAAAACCGGTGATACTCCATTCTCGATCACTTTTCAGATTTGATAGTTTAAATTATCAATTCACTTTCAATCTAATTAAAGATTCATTAAAACTCCACTTATTTTTAATCTTCTCAAAAAAAATCAATATCCTATCTTTAACTGGGTTAAAGAACCAATGTCACCAGAAACACGATTCACGACAAACCCAAATCACATTTGATATTAAATATAAGGCTCTGAAAAGAAAATATACCGGCTTATATTCAATATCAAATTCTGAAACCAACAAATATCGTATTGGAAATAACGATATAAGTATATCTTTCAAATTCCCATAACAATATCTGTATAATCATGGAATCCAACATCGAAATATTCCAAAGACAATTTCGATTCAAATCCTTTTTCAATTCGTATATTGGAAATTCTGATTATTTTTAAAACTACTTCTAATTCAATTTATTTATTTCAAAAATAAATTGATTTTAATTCTAGTTCAAAAGTAGTTCATTTTGATAAAAAAAAATATTTTTATCTTTCCAAATATGGAATTTTTCACCCCAGTTCTTTCCAATTCATATATTATGATTTTACACAAATTATTAATATTTTTAATAATTTTATCAAGGCCTGTACAGTCGATTTCCATCAACGGCCATCGAACTGCACTTACAACGACCTTTTCTAAATTTGATTTGGACATAATTCCAAATCCAACCGTTAGATTTCAAATTTCTAGTATTCGTTAGAAAGCTCTTTTCAATACGAACCCAACAGTTTTGGTTTCAGGAGAATCCGACGGTCGGATCTCTCGTAATGTCCATTCGAAGTCAATGGTCGAAATTCACGAACTACCGCAGCACGACGCGTTCTATTCAGGCCATTATATATATATATATATATAATATATATTATATATATTTCGTTGATTTCCTTTTTAAAACATATTTTATAAATCGTTTTAAATTCGTTTTTGAAACGATTTCAACTTCATATTAAATTTCGAATCAAAATTGAATATTCCACATCATCGATATACAAATGATAATATTTTCAAAACGTTATATTTTGCAATCACTTCCTTTTCTATATTCATTTCAAAAATGAATATAATCGATATAAATATCACTCACGTCAAAATGGCGCATCTCTAATCAACACGGCTTTATATATTTCACTAACTTTATTATTCTATTCAACAAATAAATATTCATTCTATTCAACACATGAATCTATATTTCTTCTTACTTACAATAAAAGGGTGAATTTTATTGTATAAATATTTTATTCAACACATGAATACACTTTCAACACATGAATTTTCTTTTATAATATTCATTATTTTCCCAATTGGAATGAGGCCCAATCAATTACCATATAATGTTAATTATATGGATTCCATACAGCACATGTATATAATAGCAAGGATAAATAATCAACCATCATCCAAAGTGCACTACACTTTATAAGCATCAAATATAGATATCTAACGTTTATAAAAGCCTGTCAATCAATCGATCGACATACAACTAATTATTGGGATTAGTGTATGCCATATTTTATCCCAATACCCGTGTGGGGTTTCAAATCAACAAACACAGATTTTTATTTATTCACATACCCGTTAAAAATTATATTTTTAATGATAAAATATTTTTAACTGT
The DNA here is from genome assembly GCA_030737875.1 of Allium sativum. NCBI lineage: Eukaryota > Viridiplantae > Streptophyta > Magnoliopsida > Asparagales > Amaryllidaceae > Allium > Allium sativum. The sequence continues at coordinate 245,661,764 of CM060922.1, read as the reverse complement.
ATAAATATTTTATATCATCTCACAACACACAATAAATTTTCACCACAACAAACGATCAAACATACAAGCCATCCATGGTCTATGGACGATGGGTGTCGGGTGCTGCTAAGCACCGTCTGCATCCTAGTATATATTTTTAACTAGAAAATAAAATAAAACAACCCGGACAATCCGAACCAATTTAAAATTTTTATTTTAAATTATTTGGTGGAAAAATGTGGCAGAAATTAAAAAATTCCATTTTTAAATAATATTAAAGCCAGTGAAAATAGCCAATTTTCAAACGATCTCCGTTTTCGACGAAACCACTTTCATTGGAACCGGAATGTCATATTAATGCTAGATTTCAATTTTTAGAATTTTTCGATTTAATATGTGAGCGTGGCGAAGGAAAATGTGTTTGGTCGATTATAGTCAAATTTAATCGACTGAAAAATAGCCAATTTTCAAACAGTGTCAGAATTCGGCGAAATTAATTTTGTTAGGACTGTATCGTCATAACATAGACAAATATATTTTTTCTGGATTTTTCTGAGTCCGTATGTGGCCTCGGTGAATTTATTTATGCAGACGAATTAAATTAATAAAGGAATTAAATATTAAATTAAATAATACAGGCCACAGACAGCCGTTTGGGCTGACGGGACCTGTCCCATTGGGTCCGGAATATGGGTTATTGGCTATGGGCACCTTCTTCTGGGCTAAAATCGAAATAGTTTAGAAATTATGGATTTAATTATAAAATTACACATAAAATATTATAAATATAGGACAAAAACCCTATTCTACTATTCACCATCTTCGTTGCCGCCGCCCCCTCAAACCTATTACCGAAATTGCTTCCCCTTCCTCCATCAATTTCTTCTTCATCCCTTCGAATTAAAATCCCTCACACATACCAAATCAAAGCCCTCTCCGTCCTCTACAATTCCATACCACCTGATCGTCTCCTAGTGCCGCAACCACCAAGCACCGACGACCCAAACCCGCGCCGTTCGTCCACCGTGGGGCCCCCCTAGCCACCGCCGAGTTCGGCCAAACCACCCCCCCGCGTGCGCCACCCGTAGCCCGTCGAAGTCCCGCCGTCCGATCAGTCTCTAGTGCATCCAACCGCGAGCAAATCTGAACCCTAAGATTTGAAGAATAGGGTAAAACGGCGGCCTGTAGTGTCTGAGAGGAAGAAAGGTTTATTTCTCTAATTAATTTATTATTTAATTAATTTAAATTATTTTAAACTTCGATTAGTCATATCTAACTCGTTTCAATTCGAAATTCGATGATTTCAGCGACGTTGTAATCGTGTGACTGAGATCTACGCATCGAAACTGACTGGAGTTGATTCTGAACAGTTCGAATTTTGGCCAAAAATCGTCAACGATTGTGAGATTCTGAATTTAAATAATTAAATAATTTATTTTAAAATCCTATTCGATCAGTTGAATCATTGTATATTATTCTGATCTGTTATGTGGTGATTGTTGTATTGTTGAATCTGATTTGTTGTGATGTCATGTTATAATTTGATTATTTGGATTTGAAATATTCTGATGTAATCATAATAAAGTTCTCATCTTTTTTTTTTATTTTTTTTAATTTTTTTATCCTTTTATTTAAGTTGAATTCTTATTTATGAATAACAAAATAAAAGCAAGTTTTAATCTTTTGTTTGAATAACAAAATAAAAGCAAGTTTTAATCTTTTGTTTGAATAACAAAATAAAAGAAAGTTTTAATCTTTTGTTTGAGTAACAAAATAAAAGCAAAGTTTTAATCTTTTGTTTGAATAACAAAATAAAAGCAAGTTTTAATCTTTTGTTTGAATAACAAAATAAAAGAAAGTTTTAATCTTTTGTTTGAATAACAAAATAAAAGAAAGTTTTAATCTTTTGTTTGAGTAACAAAATAAAAGCAAAGTTTTAATCTTTTGTTTGAATAACAAAATAAAAGCAAAGTTTTAATCTTTTGTTTGAATAACAAAATAAAAGCAAGTTTAAATCTTTTGTTTGATAAACAAAATATAATTAAAATTTAATATTTTGTCTTGAGAACAAAGGAAAGATGAATCTTTTATTTACTATATAAAAGAAGAGTTTGAATCTTTTATTTACTATATAAAGAAAAGTTTGAATCTTTAATTTATAAAATATAAGAGAAAAGTTTGAACCCTTTATTTTGTTTTACAAAATAAAAGGAACAAAATAAAAGGAAGTGTAGGTCTTTATTTGATTTATAAAATAAAGAAAATTTGGATCTTTTAAACTTTAACTAGAAGATAAGATAAATAATAGACATCTTATTTGATTTACAAATGAAAATAAGATGAGGCCTTTATTGTGATTCATCAAAAATGAACCAAATTTCACCGTCATGTTAGTATAGTTGATGTGAGTCAAATTTCCTTATTATGTTAGTATAGTTGAAATGAACCAAATTTCACCGTCATGTTAGTATAGTTGATGTGAGTCAAATTTCCTCATTATGTTAGTATAGTTGAAATGAAACAAATTTCACCGTCATGTTAGTATAGTTGATGTGAAGCAAATTTCATCGTTATGTTTATATAGTTGAAACGACACCAAAATTTCATCGTCATGTCTATATGGTAGAAGTGAACAAAATTTCATCGTTATGTTAGTATAGTTGAAATGAATCAAATCTTGACATTAGGAATTATATTTATTTTAGGGATATTGAAGCTAGAAAAGACGTTTGCAATGGAAATAAAGTCCACCTTTTAATTGCATTTTACAATGCAAAATTTACATAGAAAGATGAATTTACTTTTTAATTGAGTTCTCTTAGTAATAGAAGTATAAAAAGACATTTTTATTTTCAATGTTATAGGAAAGAATAAAAAGAGATTTACATTTTAAATGTAAATAAAAGAATAAGGGACTTTTACATTTTACATTGAAATTATGCATTTTAAAATATCATTTTTAGTCGCATTAGAATTGGCGAACAAAAATGTCATTTTGTTGAACATTGGAATTATACATTTTAAAATATCATTTTTGGTCGCATTAGAATTGGCGAACAAAAATGTCATTTTGTTGAACATTGAAATTATACATTTTAAAATATCATTTTTGGTTGCATTAGAATTGGCGAACAAAAATGTCATTTTGTTGAACATTGAAATTATACATTTTAAAATATCATTTTTGGTCGCATTAGAATTGGCGAACAAAAATGTCATTTTGTTGAATATTGAAATTATACATTTTAAAATATCATTTTTGGTCGCATTAGAATTGGCGAACAAAAATGTCATTTTTGTTGAATATAGAAATATACATCGTTGAACTATCATTTTTGGTCGCATTAGAATTGTCGAACAAAAATGTCATTTTTATTTGATTTAAAATGATACATTGTTGAAATCCTCATTTTTAATAAAGGAAATCGCCCAAATGGTTCCTATATTATATTATACAGGAATATAGTGTGAAGGACAAAAAAACCAAAAAAATTGCTCAAACGGACAAGAGGCAAAAAAATTGTCCAAAAGGACAATTTGTAGTGCAAAATGGAAAAACATGGGACCCCCCTGAATTTCACCATTTGCACTAGAAGTTGTCCTTTTGGGCAAGTTTTTTGCCTCTTGTCCTTTTGGGCAAATTTTTTGATGACTTTGTCCTTATGAAAAAAATCCCCTTATATATATAATATAAAATTAAATGAAACGAGCGCTGCAGTTCGCGTATCGACAATCGTAACTTCAAACGAGTATATAGAAAGATCCAAACGTTGGATTTTCCCAAAACTGGAACCGTTAGGACCGCTTTGGGAAGAGCTTTCCAACGATATAAATTTCATCAAAATCCGATGGTTAGATTTTGAGATATGTGTAAATCAAATTTTGGTAAAAACAGCGGCAACGCTGCCCATTGACCCGAAACATCGTTTATATATTTCGAGCTATTTTTAAATAAATAAAAATAGCGATAAATAGTTATAAATATATATGAAATGTTTTAAACTATAATTTTGCGACAATTATTTGAAAAGGCCGAGTTTAACTCATTTCAAATAATTGAACGGCGATTAAATCAAAGATGTAACAAGACGGTGTAGAAGACCGGCGATCTTCACATCGAATGGGCGATGACTTCTGATACCTTGGACTGACTTGCTCCCAGGACTAGGTTGAAGCAGTAATTGTTTGGACGTGTGTGTTGATCGTGCGGATTAGCGAGCACCTTTTTGGTGTCTCCGGTTTCGTTCAGACCCAGAACGGACTTGTAAATTGATGCGTGTCTGACGTTGGAATTCGCTACATGTAATTAAATCGATTTCTATTAATATATGTCTATTTGGTGGTGGAGAATTACGTAGTAGTAGTTATCGATAGCATGGCGTTGAATTGTCAATATGGCACGCCAAGATGCAATGATCAAGGCTTTGTTGAAAAGCAGGCCTTGTGGCTGATGATCAAATCATAGCCTGTTTGGGAATAGCTTTGTGTATAACGTAACTTCGCGAGCCTCACACCCCGGTATGAGTCAAAAACGGGATTAAGACTGCAGGGAGTGAACACGTTTCTTTCTAGCTAGTGGTGTTTGGGTTTTAACACGGCCCGACATTTTACTTATGTGGATTTTGGATTGAGGTACCTCAGGTTTTTATAGGCCTGAAGTGGTCATACTATAGGTTCAAAGGAACCGAGAAACGTGTGTTCAGGCATAATTAATCCACTACCGTTAGGTGGGGACCGGCCCTGAAGATCCAAGGGTTGCCCATAGGTGTGATCCTGAGGCATTTGCTAGAGTGTCTCGAATCGGAAGAGGACGATCCCTAGCCTCGATTTCATGACAGAAAACCCATTTCCAATACGACAACATTTCAGTTTTTGATTGTAAACTTAGATACGACGACATAGTATATGGTACCTATGCCGTCTAGGATTGATATTATATTTGAATGTTTTAAATATATATATACACACTAATAATAATATCGTTTTTACGTATAAAGCATCTTTTGACCATTATAAGGTAAAACCCTATCCTCTGGTGTGCGTTGCATTGTGTGATGGGACCTGGGTCTTATAATGGTTTCATTTTTCTAAAAAGCATTGCGATATTTGACGATTTACTTTATTTATGCACTGGCAATCCAATGGAGTAAACCCGTTCCGCGTTAGCGGCGTGGTCCTGAGATTCGCCATCTTGATAGTTAATTTAGTTAAGAATTCTCACACCAGTCCCATGACTGACTCGTAGTTTGTTTCACTTTTGCAAACTCGGGTGCCCTCTTTCCACACGGGCAGCCAATTGACAGGTTTCTAGGTGATACTTTTTGGTGGGAGCTAGCTTTGGGAGGAAGAAGAAGAAGACCTTTTCTCCGCCTTTTATTCTGCTTTTGAGACGTTTTTCTATCTTTTGCTTTTGATGTATGTAATGGGATTTGAAACTTATTTCCTTTCATTTGAGACTTGTTTCTCTTTTGTTAAGACTTCTATTATGCTAAGTGGATCCTGTAAACTGCATACTCTGATGATTCTGTTGTGATGCTGATGACATTTATTTTCGCTGCGATGGTTTATGTGTTATGATAATTTTCTGAGATCTGTTTTTGTTGTAAATATGTTGTATTCCAATATGATCATCCTTACTTTCGGTCTACGGAAGTTTGGGGTTATCACAGAAAATTTAAAGTGAGAAGTTCTCACCGACTAGCTAAACCAACGCCACGACTCTTCATATGTAGAAATCTTCGTCGTGCTCGCTTTTTTGTCACTTTCACTGTCCGTAGCCACTACATATATAAAAATCACATTTTTGTACTGCTGTCTTTAAAATAAAAATCACATTTTTATTTGTTCACTTGCAATTTAAAAATCACATTTTTCCTTAACTATTCTAATGATCAAAATCGTATTTTTACTTTGCTATATATATGATAAAAATCACGTTCTTTTATTCGCTACATCATATAGAAAAATCGTATTTTTATTTTCTCCATCTTATAAAAATTATATTTTTAACCTTTCCAACTTTTGCTATAAAAATCACATCTTCATGCAAATAAAAATCGCATCTTTATATTTTATAAAAATCAAACCTTTATTCAATTAAAAATCTCGCCTTTCTTTGATTAAAAATCCCGTCTTTCTTTGATTAAAAATCTATTCTTTCTACCGATAAAAATCAAATCTTTCTATTAGGAAAAATCTAATCTTTTTCACTTCCTATTTTTACTTCGCTAAGTACATGTAAAAACTGATTTAAACTAATTTAGTTAAACTAAAATAAGTACAAAGGAGAACTCACTTGTCAATAAAGGGGAAGGATCGATCAAAAGAAAGAGGGGGGAGTGGGGTTTTCTGCGTCGCGTTCAACGGAGGAGGGGGGTCGTAGGTGGTCAGGCGCGGTGGCAAGGGGGTGCGGGTCAGGGTGCTGCGTCAGTTGGTGGAGCTGCTCGCGGGTTTCCAGGGAGCTAGGGCACGGGTTCTTTGAGGAAGAGGAGGGTAAACGCGAGAGGAGGACTCACCGGAGAAGGAGGAGGCGGAAGGAGGGAGTGCGGGCTTGGGGAAGGCGGCGGTGGCCCACCCCCTGGCGGCGCGGCGCATTAGTTAGGGCACGAAGCCCTTTTTCTTTTTTTTTAATTTTTAAAACTGAATCGGGGAAGAGAAAGAAGGAGGGGGGGTTTGTAAATGTTTATATTATTTTATTTATTTTTAATTTTTAAATCAATGAAGGTTGACTTTTAATTCGAACACCAAACGAGGCCCAACGACTGTCATCAATAGCTAATTACCCCCATTTCGAACACAATGGGATATGTATCGTAGGCTGATTCGATCGTTTCGATCAGTTTTCGTCAAAATCAACATATAACTCTATATATTGAATTTAAACGCGCAGTTCAATTTACTGGGGTCACATGCTAACTCGAAAAATTCCAAAAAACAATTTTCTAGCTTCGTATTGACGATACGGTCCTAACAAAACTAGTTTCGTCGAATTCTGAGACCGTTTGAAAAATGGTCATTTTCCAGTCGATTAAAATCAACTAAAACTGGTCAAACGCGTTTTCCTTTGCCACGCTCACATACTGATTCGAAAAATTATGAAATTTGGAATTTATCAATAATTTGACATCGCTGATCCAACAAAAGTGGTTTTGTCGAAATCCGAGGTCGTTTGCAAAATGGCTATTTTTAAGGGCCTGAATTCCATAGCGACTATTCTGAATTTTCAACTGGGCATAACTTTTTATCCCCGCTATGAAATTTTGATTTTTCGGATTCATTAGAAAGATATTCTCAATTAGATTCAAATATTTTTGGTTTCGCTAAAATCCGGTTTATTTTGCACCCGGTACATTCATTTGAAATTTGAAATCGAATTATCGAACTACCGCGCCATTTTCAATTCCTTTTATAATTTAAAATAAATACTTATATTCTAACGACAATCTATATAAATATATACATTCTAATTCTATTCAAAATAAATTTCTCGTCGCTATTATTTAAAATAATCCATTTTAAATATTCAAAATTCATCAAAATTTCCAAAATAATTTTTTTCAAATTGGCTCGGATTTCCGGGTTATTACAATCTCTCCCACTTAAAACTTTTCGTCCTCGAAAGGAACGAAGCCGAAAGTTGTTTAACTAATCAACTCAACTTCCAATATTTTCTTTACGGCTTAAGTTCTTCAACTTTTCAGTTTCTAAGAACCTTTCAAATTTTTCAAAAATTTGGCTAACACCCTAAATTTTCGAAAAATTTCGCCATAACCTCCCCTGCACCGGGGACTTCGGGATATTTCATATAGCCTCCCATGGCCTTCTTCAACTCAAAAGAAAAAGAAAAAGTCAATCGGCTCATAAAATCATCATCACCCAAACAAAACAGTGAATTATGGTAAACATGTACCTATTTGTCGGGCAAACAATTTTATTCTTCTGCTCTAGCCTCTATGCAATGACTTGTTCAACAGATATACATGTATATGCAAGCAATTGTAACCATTTTTCCATACAGTTCAACATTCGGTTCCATTAGGCTAAATGGTTCAAATTTTTAATTAATCAAAACAATAATCATACAACACAACCATCAATCAATTAGTTGATTATCGTTTCAAATTCATAAATTTGATATATATATATATATATATATATATATATACAGAAAATCATGTTTTTGATGCCTATTCACAACAACGTATTCTAGCTATATTTTGGTTCTCACACCAGCCTAATAGAAATATATAGATAGCACACCTTCGAAACTCGAATATGAATACTAATGATGGTGCACCATCATCAGAATCATCCCCGTGTGTCTAGAATGTGATTCTATATCCATCCAGTATATTAAAACCTTGAATATACGTTCATAACGCGTATATGCAAAATCTTTATATACTCGATTGTCCAAATCAATACAAATAAAATATTCAAATACGTATAAAACGATTTAAATTTTCAAAACAAAATTATTTTCATTTGAAAAATAGACTGTTCACACTCGTTCTAGGATACTACTGATCCTATCTCTAATGAGTCATTCTAATTGGATATTACTAATCCAATATCTGATGAATTCTTTCGTTCGGTTCTAATGTGTCTTGTTCTCGAGCTCTGTAAACCAAAGCTCTGATACCAAACTATAACGACCCGAACTTCCCCGTGAAGGAAAGCCCAGATTGAGATGAAAACAAGCCACATCGGAACGCAAACAGGAGAACATTTCATTGTTATTTACAACAATTCCATCATATTACAAGAATATACAGAGTATGAACAAATATTACACAGAAAATATCAGAGATTTAAATTACATTTAAATACATCGCATCGGAAAATAATACAAAAACACAACTAGAAGTAATACACGGATACAGAGCTTTCCGAGCATCGTTCCAGCTGTAAATCAGGATCCTATGAGTATAAATCTACAAAACCGAAACTACTATCTGCCCGTGTGGAATATAGGGGCACCCAGAGTTTAGGTTAAAACAATAAACTCCAGGTCAGTCATGTGACTGGTGTGAGAACTAAAACAGTTATTATTTTAACTTTAAAGAAGAGTAATTCAAGGGACCACGCCGTATGACATGGAACGGGTTTCCTCCCAAGAATACCAGTGCATAGAATAAACAACGCAATGCTTTTTCGAAAAATGAAGCTATTATAAGACCCAGGTCCCATCACACAATGCAACGCAAGCCGGAGGATATGGTTTTACCTTATAATAGCCAAACATGCTTGGTACGTTTAAAACAAATCATTTGATACTATTATAAGTGTGTAGTGTCAAAACAATTTCAATCATAAATATCAATCATAGGCGGGTACCATCTATCATGTCGCCATACTAGGCTCTATAAATAAAACCGAAATATCTCGTATTGGAAATTGGATTCCATCATGTGTCGAGGCAAGGGGCAAGCTCCTCTCCGATTCGAGACACTCTAGCTAATGTCTCAGGACCCCAGTATGATCCTTTGGAACCTCCAAGGCCGGTCCTCTCTTACTTTTGAGGATTGGCAATTCCTAAGCACACATTTTCCGGTCCTATAGGACCTATATCTGAGGCGCCTCGCATTCCTACAACCACACAAGTGAAAAGTATATAAATGTCAGCTAGTTTAAGCACTGACACCACAACTAGCTAGAAAGAAACGTCGTGCACTCCTTTGGTTCTTATCCCGTTTTTGACTCATACCGAGGTGTGAGGCTCGCGAATTAATGCCATACACAAAGCTGCGCCACACAGGCCGTGCTTCGATCATCAACCACAAGACTTTGCTTTTCAACAGAAGCCTTGATCAATTGCCACTTAACCGTGCCACACAGGCAATTCACTCCATGCGACTGACGTCCATCGGTATACAACCTCTAAGCTCGTACGTCTTAGAGAAGGGCGTTAAGCAAGAGAATAAATTCTCCACCGCCAAACAGATGTATATTTAATAGAGATCAATCAACACAGAATAAATTCCAATGTCAGACACACAGTCCATTTACAAGTTCGTTCTGGGTCTGAACAAAACCGGAGGCACTTTCCTCGCATATTCATCCATCTCCAAGTACGTCTGGACGATCACCAACTGATTCCCTCATCTTGGGTGTACAGCCCAATCAAGATCATCAGTAATCACCCAAACGATGTGAAGACTTCTGGTCTTCAACCACCATCTTCATCTTCGACATACCGTCAAATCGGTTATTCAGAATGGGTATAAACCCGGCCTTTCTAAATAACCCGCGTATGTAATAAACACGTGTTACACAAACACAACATACACCTCATTCCAACTCAGAATATTCTTTTATTCAAATTTTCACATTCTTAGGGAAATGTTCCCGTTAATTTTATCAAAGATAAATTCTTCTATATTTATTCTTTAATCTTCCTTTGGATATCATTTCAAACCATATTATGGTTTTCCAAACTAGTCGGGATTAGCGAATCACACCGAAGTAATTATTTATTTTATTTCCCAATCCCAACCTATTCATCCCATTGAGCAAAATTGTTATTACCCCATAACTAACACCACGGTGTTATTGGTAAAATTAATTACCATTTCACGTTCAAATCTAATTAAAGATTTAACTATCGCTTTGGAGCAAAACTGGTGATACTCCATTCTCGATCACTTTTCAGATTTGATAGTTTAAATTATCAATTTACTTTCAATCTAATTAAAGATTCATTAAAACTCCACTTGGTTTTAATCTTCTCAAAAAAAATCAATATCCTATCTTTAACTGGGTTAAAGAACCAATGTCACCTAAAACACGATTCACGACAAACCCAAATCACATTTGATATTAAATACAAGGCTCTGAATAGAAAATATACCAGCTTATATTCAATATCAAATTCTGAAACCAACAAATATCATATTGGAAATAACGATATAAATATATCTTTCAAATTCCCATAACAATATATGTATAATCACGGAATCCAACATCGAAATATTCCAAAGACAATTTCGATTCAAATCCATTTCCAATTCGTATATTGGAAATTCTGATTATTTTTAAAAGCACTTCTTATTCAATTTATTTATTTCAAAAATAAATTGATTTTAATTCTAGTTCAAAACTAGTTCATTTTGATAAAAAAAATATTTTTATCTTTACAAATGTGGAATTTTTCACCCCAGTTCTTTCCAATTCATATATTATGATTTTACACAAATTATTAATATTTTTAATAATTTTATCAAGGCCCGTACAATCGATTTCCATCACCGGCCATCGAACTGCACTTACAGCGACCTTTTCCAAATTTGATTTGGACATAATTCCAAATCCAACCGTTAGATTTCAAATTTCTAATATTCGTTAGAAAGCTCTTTTCGATACGAACCCGACGGTTCTGGTTTCAGGAGAATCCGACGGTCGGATCTCCCGTAATGTCCATTCTAAGTCAATGGTCGAAATTCACGAACTGCCGCAGCGCGGCGCGTTCTATTCAGGCCATTATATATATATTATATATATATTATATATATTTCGTTGATTTCCTTTTTAAAACGTATTTGATAAATCGTTTTAAATTCGTTTTCGAAACGATTTCAACTTCATATTCAATTTCGAATCAAAATTGAATATTCCACATCATCGATATACAAATGATAATATTTTCAAAACGTCATATTTTCCAATCACTTCCTTTTCTATATTCATTTCAAAAACGAATATAATCGATATAAATATCGCTTACGCCAAAATGGCACATCTCTAATCAACACGGCTTTATATATTTCACTAACTTCATTATTCTATTCAACACATGAATCTATATTTCTTCTTACTTACAATAAAAGGGTGAATTTTATTGCATAAATATTTTATTCAACACATGAATACACTTTCAACACATGAATTTTATTTTATAATATTCATTATTTTCCCAATTGGAATGAGGCCCAATCAATTGCGATATAATATTAATTATATGGATTCCGTACAACACATGTATATAATAGCAACGATAAATAATCAACCATCATCCAAAGTGCACTACACTGTATAAGCATCAAATATAGATATCTAACGCTTATAACAGCCTGTCAATCAATCGATCGACATACAACTAATTATTGGGATTAGTGTATGCCATATTTTATCCCAATAACCGTGTGGGGTTTCAAATCAACAAACACATATTTTTATTTATTCACATACCCGTTAAAAATTATATTTTTGACGATAAAATATTTTTAACTGTATAAATATTTTATTTCATCTCACAATACACAATAAATTTTCACGACAACAAACAATCAAACATACAAGCCATCCATGGTCTGTGGACGACGGGTGTCGGGTGCTGCTAAGCACCGTCTGCATCCTAGTAAATATTTTTAACTAGAAAAGAAAATTTAAAGTGAGAAGTTCTCACCGACTAGCTAAACCAACGCCACGACTCTTCATATGTAGAAATCTTCGTCGTGCTCGCCTTTTTGTCACTTTCACTGTCTGTAGCCACTACATATATAAAAATCACATTTTTATACTGCTGTCTTCAAAATAAAAATCACATTTTTATTTGTTCACTTGCAATTTAAAAATCATATTTTTCCTTAACTATTCTAATGATCAAAATCGTATTTTTACTTTGCTATATATATGATAAAATTCACGTTCTTTTATTCGCTACATCATATATAAAAATCGTATTTTTATTTTCTCCATCTTATAAAAATTATATTTTTAACCTTTCCTACTTTAGCTATAAAAATCACATCTTCATGCAAATAAAAATCGCATCTTTATATTTTATAAAAATCAAACCTTTATTCAATTAAAAATCTCGCCTTTCTTTGATTAAAAATCTATTCTTTCTACCGATAAAAATCAAATCTTTCTATTAGGAAAAATCTAATCTTTTTCACTTCGTATTTTTACTTCGCTAAGTACATGTAAAAACTGATTTAAACTAATTTAGTTAAACTAAAATAAGTAAAAAGGAGAACTCACTTGTCAACAAAGGGGAGGGATCGATCAAAAGAAAGAGGGGGGAGTGGGGTTTTCTACGTCGCGTTCAACGGAGGAGGGGGGTCGCGGGTGGTCAGGCGTGGTGGCAAGGGGGTGCGGGCTAGGGTGCTGCGTCGGTTGGTGGAGTTGCTCGCGGGTTTCCAGGGAGCTAGGGCGCGGGTTCTTTGAGGAAGAGGAGGGTGAACGCGAAAGGAGGACTCACCGGAGAAGGAGGAGGCGGAAGGAGGGAGTGCGGGCTTGGGGAAGGCGGCGGTGGCCCACCCCCTGGCGGCACGGCGCGTGAGTTAGGGCACGAAGCCCTTTTTCTAACTTTTTTTTTAATTTTTAAAACTGAATCGGGGAAGAGAATGAAGGAGGGGGGTTTGTAAATGTTTATATTATTTTATTTATTTTTAATTTTTAAATCCATGACGGTTGACTTTTAATTCGAACACCAAACGAGGCCCAACAACTGTCGTCCATAGCTAATTACCCCTATTCCGAACACAATGGGATATGTATCGTAGGCTGATTCGATCGTTTCGATCAGTTTTCGTCAAAATCAACATATAACTCTATATATTGAATTTGAATGCGCATTTCAATTTACTATGGTCACATACTAACTCGAAAAATTCCAGAAAAATATTTTCTAACTTTGTATTGATGATACGGTCCTAACAAAACTAGTTTCGTCGAATTCTAAGACCGTTTGAAAAATGGCCATTTTCCAGTCGATTAAAATCAACTGAAATTGGTCAAACGCGTTTTCCTTTGTCACGCTCACATACTGATTCGAAAAATTATGAAATTTGGAATTTAGCAATAATTTGACATCGCAGATCCAACAAAAGTGGTTTCGCCGAAATCCGAGGTTGTTTGCAAAATGGCTATTTTTAAGGGCTTGAATTCCATAGCGACTATTCTGAATTTTCAACTGGGCATAACTTTTTATCCCTGCTATGAAATTTTGATTTTTTGGATTCATTAGAAAGATATTCTCAATTAGATTCAAATATTTTTGGTTTCGCTAAAATCCGGTTTATTTTGCACCCGGTACATTCATTTGAAATTTGAAATCGAATTATCGAACTATCACGCCATTTTCAATTCCTTTTATAATTTAAAATAAATACTTATATTCTAATGATGATCTATATAAATATATACATTCTAATTCTATTCAAAATAAATTTCTCGTCGCTATTATTTAAAATAATCCATTTTAAATATTCAAAATTCATCAAAATTTCCAAAATATTTTTTTTTAAATTGGCTCGGATTTCCGGGTTATTACAAGGGCTATCTCGGAGTATCCTCATTTCTCGTAGAAGTCCTGCATTTCCTTCTAGTCCCATCGAATAATAAGCTGGACGTGCCCCCTTCGTGTCTCTAGACACCTACGATGATCAACTCTGTTGGGCTCTTTATCCACATGCTTACGGACTGGCCCAAGCGCATCTCATTATTACGTCATTAGATCTTATATCTAATCTTCAACTACACGCTTACTTTACCTACCGCATTGTTAGTTAACTTAAATATTCACTTGTTTATTCTGTATTAAAGTTATTTGTTTATTAGCTTTATATGGTTGCTTATTTTCTCTAATTAGCTTTCACTACCAAAATGGACCACTGTTTATTATTATTTTAACTAAATTTAATTCATCAATTATAAGTTTATTAATAATTAGCCTACTCTACTCTTTTCCATTTAATTATAACCTCGTGTTATAATATTACCACAACTATAATTGTGAATTTTCTTATTAAACTTATTTCCCGTAATTTAAGTTTATTTATAATAAGCCAATTATTTTCCATTTCATCTTTTAATAATATCCTGTATGTTATATTCCTATTTTTCCTCATGACAAGTCTACCTATTATACTACATTCCAGTTTTATATAATTAGTTATAATAGGCTACATTCCCCGTTCACTACATACTTCAAAGGTTTCTTATTATTTAACATAACTCTTACAATTATGACACTAATCTACTTACCTCTTTGTAAGTTCACACATTTACAAAAAATAATTCACACACTTTATCTAGTTGGTTGCTGGAAGTGTACTAAAATCTATTTCCATAATATTAATCGAGAACCGTAATTGCAAGACATTACTCTTTAGTAGATTATTTTTAGGTTATTGGTTAGTGCGTAATAAGAAAAAAATCCCTATTTTGCACTAACCCACATTATTTCCTTTTTTTTTTGCAATTACTTTCTCCATATTTAATAAGAATTTAATTATGGAAATGTATCCCTTTTCCACAGCCAACTGATTTAGTCCATTACAAATTTTCTACTTTTGTTAGTTATATTATTATTTCCTATCTCTTATCCATTACCCAATTTCTGTATTTGTTCCATTTTAAATATGAAAGGCGATTCTTACAAATAATATGAAAATTCTCAGATTTACCCTTTTTCTACAAAATTACTGCACATAAATTTGATTATGCCACATCAGTCCGTGTCACATTCATTTAGTAAGCCTTACCAAGTTTGCCTACTTCCAAATATCCCTTTTGTTACGATTTTGGCATAACACATTTATTTTGCCTGAATCATCAAGTTTCCTCTTTTATTACAATTTTGACATAATATATTCATTTGTCCCGAAATCATCAAGTTTTCTCTTTTGTTCATAGTTCCAATTATTTTGCGCCTAACCATAATTCAACTACAATGCGCATAACCACAATTCGATTAATTCTCGTTTAGCCACAATTCAGTTATTTTGCACATAAGCCCAATTCAATTATTTTGCGCATATTCACAATTTAATTTATTTGCATATAACCAAAATTCAATTTATAACTACAAATTCCGACGCAGAAAGGTGGAAAAGAGGACTACAGGAATCAAACAATATCATCTACCATTATATGAAAAATATTATTTAAATCCACTCACCTGAATGCTTTCCAATTCTTGAATCTGATTCAGATCAGTTACCCGTAGTCTTCCAAATAAAATTTATTACTGAAATAATGATTTACAAATCTTGCGCTAAAAGAATGAGAAGAATCATAATAATTCGGATTTGCAAAATTTACCTCATACAGACTAGAAACCCGAGCACCTATAGCTTAGTCTACAATCTTTACCTCCAAATCTTGAACCACAATCCTAAAAACTAATATATTTTATTTATGAAGAGTTTATAGGAGAAAGGAAATGGAAAAGTCCTAGCGTCATCTCAGAAAATATGAGTTGGAGGTCAGGCGATGTTGGTTTATTTATAGGTGTTATTAAGGATTACATTCAGTTGATCAAAATAAATAAAATTGGAGCCATCCAAAATGAACCACTACAACAAAATGACCCTATTACAACGGTGGAACACCGTTGTAATATACATTTTACAACGGTGGGCAAACCGTCATGTATTAAGAAGTTGTAATAGACTCATATCTTTTACAACATTTTTACACTGTTGCAACACCGTTGTAATATGTATATTTTACAACTTTTTTCCACCGTTGTAGTAATACATATTACAACATTTTTGCACTGTTGTAGTAGTAATTCCTGCAACAATTAATTATAACAATACGATTTTTGTTTCGTTATACATTACATTTCATATAAAAATAAATATTTATATTGAATAAAATGATACTACACTGATCTGAAATAATCAATTAAATATTGTATTTCAATATTTGAATTAGTACAACTTTCCGATCCACTATCGTACAACTCACTTTTACATAATACAGTCATAACAATACATACATTCCTCACTACAAACTGATCACTCAATGCACTCAGTTACATACGCACTTTCGTATAAATATATATACACATTGACATACACCGAGTCTTTATGCTCCAGCATCCCCAATCTAAGCTTAAACTGTCACCGAATGTTTCTGCGTATGATTTTTCTCCCACTGCAATTATTGCGTACGAAATGTCTTCTTTGTTTTTCTTGATGAAGTGCATGTCTGGGCTTTCATTGTAGACTACTTTGGTAGATGGAGAAACTGTGGATTTAATTGCATCAATAATTCTTGTTCCTGCATAATATATATTCAAACTCAAAATTTAATTGCATCAACAACCATCATACCTCCTCATGCATATTCCCATTTCACTATAATCTGATTCCCATCACTGTCAATTTCTATTGGATATCAATGTGATCCCTTTCACGTCCAACTTAATGACCTGCAATCCTTCATAGGCTGGAACAAAAAAACAAATTAAATGGTTTTAGAAAAAACAGTCAATATTTTTTTTTAATAGGAATCAACTTAAATTTTATTCGTTTACAGTTTCTCATGTACACTAATTGTTATTTTAAGTAGTGTGGTTTCTGCAAGACCAGTTCTAGTTCAGATGTCTTCTTTTTCTAACCACTTCTCCAAAACCAAAGAACTGTCTTGTGTTGTTGGTTAGTTCTAAAGCCTAGCACAGTTAATATGGATACAGAGAACACATGCAGGTTGAACACTCCTAACATACTAAATCTGATGAGTTTGAACCAAATCCCCAATCTAGACTACAGACCTACAACAAAAATAGACCAGGACGACCTCGACGTCCACAAAATTATCGCAAGTCAACTAATTTTATCACCAATCCAGAAAATTAAACCCACAAAATTACTGAAATATTTCTCACCAATCAAAGTCGCTATCGATGCAAAGTACACCAGGACGACCTCGACATCCACCCAATCACCAGAACGACATCCGAACAACGCCAAGTTAGCTGAAATCGGTCTCGATAGGCGATTAAGGAGGATGAGAAGCTCGGCAAGGCGGCGATAAGGGAGACGCGGATGAAACTGCAGAGCGAACTGAATCAAAGCATGGACAGCTAGGAGGAAGGAGAAAAGCATGATAAGGAGGCGGAAGTGAGCAGAGGGCGTATATGATTGGAAAAGAGATGGCGGCGCTGAAGCCCTAGTTCCCATTAAAACGTATTTGCTGAGCGTGAGTTAATTATGACTTTGTCAGCGCAAGACCATACCAGTCCACTAATTTTAGGGTTAATTTTTTTAAGATCCCGCTTAAATGAAATCATTTCCGCTGCTTCTCGTTTTTGGCGGGTTGGTGCTAAATTTTTGTGATGTGGCCAAAGTTCACCGAAAATTCTGAAAGACAATAGTTAGAAATTAGATTTCAGTACATACTGAAGCGGGCTTGAGAAGCAAAACGAAAATTTTAAGTACACAAAATGTACCGTTTCGGACGGGGCGCTGCCCCGCACCCCGCCGGGGGCGCTGCCCCCTGGACCCCCGCGACCTGACCGGGCAGGTCGAACCCCGTTAGCGGGGGCGTTGCCCCCGCACCCCCACCTAGGGGGGTTGCCACCCCCCTTGGACCCCCCCTCCATAGGGGATCATATTCGATAAAAGGTTTTGGTAAAACTTTCAACATTATCAATTATAAATTAAGAGTATTTGGTATTATTTAGTATTATATTTTAATTACTGATTATTTTTATTATTTAACATTAATTTTCAACTTTGGTTAATATTTATTTTCAAACAATTTTTTTTTAATTATTAGTTACTATTATTAATTACTTATCATTATCATTATCTAATAGTAATTACTATTGTTGTTGTTAATTATTTAATAATTTTATTTATATTGTAATTTAATTATAGTTACTTATGTATTATTCATGATTAGCATTAATTAGTATATTTTAATTATTAATTATTTAATAGTAATTATGTAATATTAACGATATTTTTTAATTATTCTTCTTAATTGCTAAGTATTAATAGTAACTATTAGTTATTAATTATAATTAATCAATATAAATGTAATTGTTTAATAATAATTGACTATTAATAGTAATTATTACTTATTAACTATTAATTATTTAATAATAATTGACAAATATAATTTATTCCTAAGTTAATTATTAATTATTATTATTAAGTATCAATATAATTAGTTATTAAATATAGATATTATAAACATGAAGTTTGCACTAGGTATCTCAATTACAACGAATAAAATGAAAAGTTGTGATCTATATGTTTATTACAACAGTGCGTTTTGCAAGGTTGTAAAAAAGGATCTATTACAACGGTGCCTTTGCACCGTTGTAAAATTAAAGTTGTAATATGGTAATATATATGTTCTTTACAACAGTGATTATTGCACCGTTGTAAAAAAGAATCTATTACAACGGTGCTTAATGCACCATTGTAAATTAAAGTTGTGATATGGTAATATATATATGTTCTTTACAACAGTGATTATTTTACCATTGTAAAAAAAATTTATTACAACAGTGTGTTTTCCACCGTTGTAAAAAATGATCTATTACAACGGTGCTTTATGCACCGTTGTAAAATTAAAGTTGTAATATGGTGTTTTTGTTGTAGTGAACAGACTATGTTGTTTCAATTCGAAATGGGTCGACTCATGATCGAGGTAGGATGACCCCTGGGTCAACCCACTTGAAATATTGGTCGATCAACATACGATCATTACAATTGTATATCGGGTCCGTTATTACATGTTTTTCGCTCTGTTTCAAACGTTACTCCAACGTTTGTTTTCTTTCCTAATTTCTTTCTAATCTATTTTATTATTTTCTGTTTTTAGTTTGTGCTTTAAACTTCAATTTTAAATCTGTGCGTATATATTTATGTACAGCTCCATAAAATTTCAACTATTAATAGTTGTGTAATTTTTACTTCTTATACGTTATTATTAACATTATTATTTCCTAACAATTTCATGATTCTTTCTGTTTTTGTTGCACATCTATTTCAAAATTCATACAACATTATCCTAGAAATTATTTCTTACTTATTGTTTGACACTTTTCTGTGGATTAGAAAGCTCATATTTTGAAATAAATTGCTAGAAGCGCACAGGTGTGTAGTATGCAGGTTGAACACATGGAGGAAAACTAAATTATATTATTTATATATTTTTATAGGCGAGTTAGGCGAAGTTTGAGGATGTGATTTAAATAAATTTGAAATTGCAATTTGGTTGAACAAATCTAATTGAACCGATAAACAAGCTACAATTGTCAATAAAAACAAATTAGAGAAAAACAAGTAAACTATTGTTGAATTCACTATAGATTCGAATCTAATCGGATCTATATTAAATTCAATATTTAACTAACAAAATAAAATACTGAAATTAAAAATTGCAGAACAGAAATAAACAAATAGAAATAAAATTAGAATTACCATTGAATCTAATCAAATGGTCAATTGCTATTAAGAAACTAAAATGCAATAACAAATTATGCTCTATCAAATCTAATTGAATAG
This sequence comes from Allium sativum, assembly GCA_030737875.1. NCBI lineage: Eukaryota > Viridiplantae > Streptophyta > Magnoliopsida > Asparagales > Amaryllidaceae > Allium > Allium sativum. The sequence continues at coordinate 245,641,530 of CM060922.1, read as the reverse complement.
ACAACACAAATTGCCATGAAAAATGCAAAAAGAAAAGTAATGCTTTCATTAAGGAGAAGAAGAAAAGAATGAACAATCTTTACAATCGGTACATGAGTATTTATAATGGCTGAAGTCTCCTCTCTACATGAATATTGGGCCCAGAAAAAAATATGTAAAAATATTTTCTTTCTAGGGATAAAGGAATATTCTCTTCATAATGCAGGATTTTTTGATTTGTAATCAAAAGATACTTTTTGGTAATGATCCTATCAAACCTTCTTCTAGATGACAATTAAATATAAATGATTTGATTTGATTTCCTTGAGAAGAATATGCCCAACTCCCAAAACTTTTATTAGTGTATATTATATATATATACACACACATACATATGAATATATATATATATATAATATACCACTAGTTTATATATTCTTCAGAGCGTAGGAGATGGTGTGTGTATATCTGTGTTCCGTTTTATAGAAAAAAGAATAGGGCTTGACAGGGATCGAACTCAGGATATTCTGTCCAAATTTCTAGGCCTTTTCCATGAGCTACAACATTTTTTTGGGATTGAGATAGTGTTGATATGAGAAAGTAGTTTTTTTCTTAGCAATTGGTCTTTAATTGAAATGAAAGAGACATTTATTGAACAACCTGTGAATACTCACTAAAATACCCAAAGTAATATTTATTTATTTACAATAAAGATAAGATATCAGCATAAAGATAAATACTTTTACATGTTAATCAAATACTCCCACACTTATCTTTTACTCGTCCTCGAGTAAAGCAGAAACGAAAAACTGAACTAGGTAGGTCACACTTTCGTAGGAAACACGAATGACTTTAGCATATGAAACAAGTCGTTAAACCTCTACGTGTCCCTAGTAGGACGAGTGGTGTCTCGTGAGGTTTTTCAGCGGATACTACCCACAAAATCCGAATGCAGTATGCTATGGTTCTGGTGCAACTACATGAATGCAACAAACATTTGCAAATAAAATAAATAAATGAAAGCAAGACTTATTTTAGAAAAGTTGCTACATAGTAGTATACAATTCGAAATCAATCTATAGAAATTTTTGGTTCCTTACCACATCACCAATTTTCAATATAATTCAAGTTCTCATACTTTAAATTCTAGTTAGTCAGTTGGTTCGGTTGATAACATAGTGCAACTATGAAATAAATTCTTAGTTTGCTTGTCATAGTTTGTAAAGTGGTATTCTAATTTCTTTGTGTATGACTAGTCAAGTCAATAAGGTCAAGAAGTGCTTGGGCATCAATTGCTTATTCTCTCTCTATAAAAATAAAAGTTTATAACTAATTACACACACCTAACTGAAAAGACCAAGGTATACCACCCATGCACTGCCTCGCGAGCTTACGTGAGAGTTGGGACAGACTAGGCGGATTGTACGAACCATTGCTGACTATGCCAACAAGATGTTGGTAATCCTTAGGTGTACAACTCATAAAATGATACAAAGGTATACCACTCATGTACTGCCTCGCTGGATTATAGGAGAGTTAGGAAAGAGCTTAGTGGGTTTGCACACCAACGCTACATTTACTGCCAGTGTTGGATATCCTTGGAGTTCTATTATTATTGAACATAAGAAGAAGAGAGACTTATGAAAATTTAGCTTAACACAACTTAGTTTCAAAGACTCGAAAATTCAACACATGTACTTTAAGTCCTCCACTTATTAAACAAAGACTACAATTTAGAATAAACTTTAAGGCCATCACCTAAGAATCTCCCTATATAATGGTTACACTATTATCGCTCATAATCCAACTTTTCATTATATTTCTTATTCAATCTTAGTTGAGAGAAAAAATATCATCAATTGAACAAAAATATTTAACTTACTTCGTTGTACTAGTCTAAAATGAACCGTGTTTAAAAAATATGGCATGCTACCATGACCTAAAATGTGTGATGGTCCTATCTAAATGCATGAAAATGAAAAGAAAAAAGTTAAAGAAAATAAAAAAAGAATGCAATGCAGACCCCCCCCCCCTCCCCGGGCATTTGGTCAAAACAGTATCCACATTGTAAACACGTTTCCTAAATGTGAAATATAATACCTAAAGATGGATTAAATGCAGAATGATTTGTAAAATGAAATCCAATTTAACAACTACATCTGAATGCAAATCATATGAAAAGATCTACAAAGATGAAGATTTTTTAATGAAAAATTATGTTTCCTTTTCCCTCTACACTTGCCTATATCAAAAATGATGCATGGTGGTTTATTATCTGATTTTTGAGTTACAATAGGCATGTTAGTGAACTTTGAAATCAAAATCCTTCCTATAAAAAAAAATTGTGCCAAGGGTTTATATCATTCAAATAAAGATTATCATATTCCCATAGACTTGAGTGTTTAACCACAGTTTCTTTTGATGATACAGACTTAGGATTATCTTTGAGATGTTCCCTAGATTCATTTTCATCATTTAAAAATTTAAGCTCTTCTTTGAATAGTTCTTAAAAAGACATAGTGGACACGTCTATTAAGGAAAGTGAAGTTTTTTAAAGGGATAAACCGGATGTATCATTTATAACTGTTTCTATCATGTCGACCTCTCCTATCTCAGAATCTTTCGCTTGATTTTTAAGATCAAAGATATTCAATTCGATGGTTAGGCGCCCAAAGGGTAGTCGAAATTGGTCGTTCCTGTAGTTTACGATAGCATTTGAGATGGCTAAGAAGGGAAAGCCTAAAATCAATTGAATTTGACTATTTGGATTAGAAATAGGCTCAATTTCTAGGACAATGAAATCCATGGGAAAATAGAATTGTACAATTTGAATCAAAACATCTTCAATTATACCCAAGGATTTTTAACATATCGATCGACCAGTTGAATTGTGATGTATGTTTGTTTCAATTCCCCTAATCCTAATTGACAGTACATAGTGTAGGGAAAAAGATTGACACTGTTGAATATAACAGCATGATTTTTGTTCGATGATAACAAACATATATCATTCTATAAATGTGTTTGTAATTTTACTATTCTATATTTCATCTCATACAGAAATATATATTGATATTGAATAATAATACTATTGCACATAATTTAAATATTCAAACGTATTCAATAAAATATTTAATTTCAAATATTCAGAGTAGTACAACTTTCAAAACTCCTTTTTGTACATTTCACTAATACATTCATATACATTGTTTCCTCACTATATATCACTCATTCCACTCAGTCATACATATACACCTTCTCACACATTGAATATTCACATGCTTCAGATCCTATCTAGTCTCCTACATACCTAACACAGAAACACACACAGTAAACTGTAACAAAGTTGAATTAACTATAGACAAAGATAAATTTATTTTGAATTTTATTTGCCTCAGAATTTTTGGTGTGTTTTCTCTTTATGTTTCTAGACTTGGTCTGATGTATATTTATTTATTTGAGTCTAGACTGTTTATGGTATTCATAGTGATTCACTGTAAATACCACAAGATAGACTAAATACTAGTGCTTGTAGATCAGCCTCAACATAGCCATAAGTGGTTTGCTAATCAGGACCAACCTCGACCCACATTAATGGTCTATTGATCTTGACCAGCCATGACCCACGATATAGTGGTCTTATGATTTATTTAGAAATATTTTTGCACTTGTATACAGTAATTTTTTAGGTGAACAGGTACAAAACTCATGCATGACATTGCAAAGTGGCAAATACAACCAGCAAGAACACACGCCAGAAAATGTATGAGCATGCAAAGTCAGTACAGGTCAAGGGAGAACCAAACAACATGGTGCACGCAACAATGCACATATACAAGATTATGCATCACCAAACAATGAACCGGAAATGCCATGACACAAGCTTTCAGGTGCAGCAAGAACAAATATGCATAATGACATGAGATAGCAGTCTCAAGTGTGAAGCAACACAGTGTACAAGGGGAAAGTGCAAATAAAAATGATCAAGACACAAAGATTCAAGCATGTGCACTTGAACAAAAACTGGTCAGAGAAACAAGTGCACAAGACAGTGACAACTTACAAGTTCAAATGCATAAAGGCAAGGCGGTTTCAAATACATGAAGGTAGCAAGCATACAAGACATCACAAGCAGATGTGCAAGAGAAATGAGGTGACACGGAATAAACTCAAACAAGTGTAGCATATGTTTTATAGTATACAAGAGCATCTCAGAATGCACAAAATAGAATGCAACATAAAGCAAGATGGAAGGGCCAAGTGTAGAAAGTAGATATAACATCTATTCTTATCAGCAATACCCAAGGACCAATCATAAAAGAAAACACCAAATATTATTTCGAACAAGGAAACATGGGTACATTCAAATTACAAAGCAGGGATGCTCAGGAAAATGTACATGGTGTACACTGCATAGCAAGCATAATTCAAGAATAACACAGATAGATGCAACAAAGAAGAAGCATAGGTACATAAGAAAACAGTGGAGCAGCAATACAATTGAGCAACAATTTCAGGTCATGAAAAACTCTTCAGTGTCAAGGCGCCAAGGCAAACACAAGGACAGTGAAAACAAGTTACAAGTAGTTCGAATGGTTACAAAAGAATAAGAAGTTTTTATGAATTTCGAATACGAATTCACTAGTTCAGAATGGGAAAGAACTTAAAATTTATTCTTGGAAAATGTATAATTGGAAAGTAAATATTTGGACAAAGTATTTCATTTACGCAAGTGTTATTCGAAGATGCTAGGAATCACGACCAAGGATATCTATCAATTTATTCCCCAAATTAACAATGTGCTAAACTTGGCAAAAAAAGTATTTTTCAGAAAGTTGTAAAGAATTCATCAATAAAAATCATGCAAGAAATTATTAATGTGTTCAATGGTTTCTTTTTGTGAAAGAATGAATTCACGGTTTGAAAACTTTCCAAAAAATCGCAAGAGAGCAAGAAAATTAATCAAAAATTTACAGAAAACAATTGGGTATTCACGGCAATTATCATGAAATCAGATAGATTACTGTTTCGAAAACCTTAAACATACACCATTTCATCAGTGGAAAACATCATCCAATCCAAGCAAATAACTTAAGTAATCAAAGAAATAAAATCAGAGTTCTTACAATTTTACAATCAAGAGAGAGTGTTTGCAATTTTAGATCGTGGGAAGACAAGCATCGTATAACCAATCGAAGATCGCCCAAAAATTAAATGAAGCAAGCTACGATTTGGAGGAGAATCGAAAACTCTAGTTTTTGTTTTTCGGTCACCATTGAAAAAGAAAATGAAAGGAGTCGTGTATCTCAAATGACAAAGCAAAGGGGGCCAACCTATCTCTTCTTTTTTAATGTTTTATTTGGGTTATTTACTGGAGTTTTGTTCTCTTAGCTTCTACTTCTCAAAACCATATTTTGTTGAGTCATGTAACTATAGGATTTTAAAGTTAAGAAAATCACAACTTATGGGTTAAGTTGTGTCAAAATTTTGAGCGTAGGGTTGGAGTAGTAGTAGGGTTTACGAGTTTACAGGGTTTTGTAAGCGGGAAACTATTTTAACACCTAGTAGAAATCTTGGAATGCAGTAGTAGGCAAGATTTGCCGAAGCTGGGTAATTCTTATGTTTGATTTATCTTTTCCACAGTTTCTTTATTATTCTGTGTTAGCTTTTATTTTTAATTGCAATAAACCCTATTCACCCCCCTTTAGGGTTAACTTAGATCCCAAAGACACTTGTAGCAAGATCAAGTAGGGCATGACTAATGTAGGTGTTACCTATTTTGCAACCGATTGTAGGACAACCGGGGTCCTTATACTTGATTGGTGAAGGATTCGAGAAAACAGAGATAGTATTCACAGTCAAGAAGGAAATTTTAGGAACATTAGTGGCTCGTTTTTGGGTGCATAGCTCCTTGAGACACTTGGTATATTGAGAAATTTGTGTGATGGTGTCTAAGAGTGGAATATTGACACAAACTTGTTTGAAGATTTCAAGAACTTTTTCAAAATTTTCATCCTTCTTCTTCTTATTGTTGAGTCTACAAAGATAAGGAGCAACTAGTTTATGTACTCTTTCAATGATTTGATCATTCGGAGAAGAAGGTTTCGATAAGGGAAGTGAAGGAGGTAAAGATATAGTAAAAGAAATGTAGTGATTGCATTAGAGGAAGAGACATTGTCGGGTTGCCGACATTAGAGAAAGATATATTGGGATTGTCAACATTCAAGGAAGATGATATTTCGCAAGGTTTAGAAGAGTTGGCGTTAGTACCTATCAGATGAGTGTCAAACCTTTGGAATGGAGTTAAGCCAATAATGTCTAATCAAATAAATTACCAAATAGCATAACGCTTGCATCTCACGCTCCACGTACATAGTATAAAATCAAAAACCGCAGAGCTTTTATTAGAATTTGGATTCCAATCATGACAAGGTATAGGACCACCTGTACTCTAGAACGGATACACTAGGGTTCAACAAGAACATCTTGCAACCCGACCACACATGACCGACCACTCATTCAACTTGAGTGTATCGAATATATTGTCATCCCCGGTTGTCGGCCGCCCAACCGTAATCCGTAAGATACAAAATCGAAAGAAGAACAAATAATAGATTTTCTTTAGATCGGTGACAAATATACCCTGCTTGGGTGTGGCCTAACTAGCCATGATGCCTGCCCGATTTTTGTCATTTCCCGATTGTGAGGCTTGAGGCTACGTTTAACCTTTCGAACATCCGGCCACCATTCACTTTGAATTCCACATCGTCAAATCCGTCAAATCACTAGTTGATCTTTCCACAAATATTACGTTTATAAAAACTAAGAGAAACGAACGGACGTAATATTTTGAAAAGATTGTCTTATGTGATCTGTTAGGAATACTTTGTCAGACATTCGTCCATACAGTTTCCTGGGTCTAGACAAACCGAAGACACTATCTTATAAACAGAACAGCCCTTGCATTTCACTCCATCTTCAATTATCTTCAGCATAATCTACTTCACCACGCTTATGCCTATAGGGAGTATTTTTCGTATAATAAATTCAACCGGTCTCTCTGTATTGATAACGATGGTCAAAAATCTTTGATAGCCAATGATTTAACTATCAAAGAAAAACAAACATTCATTCAAACTTAAGTACGCATCAAACAATCACTGGCCCATTTTATTTAACACTAATTTTCCAAGTTCTCATATCTTTCTAGATATTTCTCAAACCCGTTTTAGCCTTTCCCGCTTCTTGGAAAATAAATTCCATATATTATAAATTCTTATTTTCCCATATTCCAGAAAATATACGTTATTAACGTTCGAAAACATTCCCATCTTTTCACTTTTCACATTTCTCATTTCCTGTATTTCAAAAGATATACATTATTTACATTGGAAAATATTTCCAATTCCCATTATAACCATTCTAATATGCAAAAACGTTTGCTTCTAAAACACTATTCACTTTAAAAACGTGAATATTATCCCTTTATAGAAATTTGAACTCGTTTATCAAATAATTCTTCATTTATTTAATAAATACCAGTATAGATTAAAACCTCGTATATTGAGTTATTTTATAAATTCAGAATCATATTCTACTTTATAAACTCCAATTGCAAGTAAACTTCTTATTAATTATATCTCAGGTTTTTAACTTAATATTGAATTCCTGTTCGATTATAATTTATTGGTTTCAAATCAAATATTATCCATCTTGTCAAACTCTAAATTATATAATATATAATTTCTAAAAATAATTTATTTAAATAACATTCGACATCATCGAATTATAATTACAAATCCTTATGGTGTTATTTAGTTCTATTCACATTCGAACATCGAAATACTTCCATTAGTTTCTATTTCTAAATTCATTCTTATATTTTCAAATTATTTGATAATAATTATTCCACTTTATCTCTAAATATCATTTATAAATTAAACTACTTGTTTTAATGTAATTAAAACAAGTTATTGTATTCCAGCCCAATCAAGATTAAGCTTCTATTGTTTAAAAATAGTAAATAATAGATTTCCCCTTTTTAAACTCGAATTCTTTTTACAATATATTTTCCGATATTTAAATACCAATTATTTCAGGGCCGATGTTATTCAAACATCACATACAAACAATAATCAACCACAGATGAATTGTCACATCATATAACGCAATATATGAAAAATAACCATATAATTGTTGAGGAATCCAAGAAATCCAATTGGATTCCTCCAACTTGTTTCCCTACACCCATAGACGTTAATCAACATAACTAATAGCAATTCCATGTCTTAATGAGATAATAAAATAAATATTTAACCAATGTTATATATATAATTGTATCTTTAATTTCCATCAATTTATAAGCAATTCACCCAAACAACCATCACACAACATTCAAGCATCATTTATAGATAAAAAAAATAACTATAATATTTTAAAACTGAGCAGAGTTAGTGAGTTTACTCACCTTGGTCGTTCATCATTGAATAACGATTAATCTTTATTGATTAAATCAGACGTTTTAATCGGCCATAATTTGTAACGTGCTCTAAAATACTCCAAACCAATTTCAGCATGTAGTCTGCATTCATACGATTCTAACGGATCAGTCTGTTTGTGCAACTGACAAAATATGTGCTAGTAATTTAATTTACGAGTTATGACGTGTATTTAAATTAAATAAGACTTAAATTAAACTTCGTTGGGCTTTACCATTTGAATTTGGCCCATTACCAATCCACCCGCTCCATCTTGTATCTGCCCATTTGGCATATCTGCATGTCCACACCTTATATCCCATGCGTGCATATTAGGTTTTTTTAATAGGTATGGGATCACCACTTTGGGCCCATCGTATCTTCCGACCCGCTACAGTACGTAGCCTGTTCTTCCAACTCTACGCCGAACCCTTTTGTACCCATTGCTTCCTCCGTTGGTCACGCGGCTCAATCTTAGAGCCATGGTGAAGTTTTCGAACATCAGAGAAATGCCGTCGCACTCTCGCAAATGAAGTGGAATGAAAATTGTATTATTTACATATTTTTGTTGTATTTGTTTTGTTTTAGAGTTCCTGAAACTTGCGGTTTGATATTTTCTGAAGCCAGAAAAAGAAATGGTGAATGCCTCCGCTATCTATAGATCCAAAAGCGTGCTGCTCAAGAAAAACAGGCCGTACAAGCATAGGTCGGCTGGTCTTTGCTTTTAGTGTTCAAATCATAGGTCGGGATGGAGTTTTCATTTCAACGTCTGTTTTGATTAATTTTTCAAAGTAGGTCGGCTAATTGACTTTTGCATGTGAAGTGGATTAGGGTAGCTGGTGTAATTTGTCTGTCTGCACGGTTTAATGGCGTGAAGCACGAAATAGGTCTTCATCAAATGCGATATAGGCATGTTAAGGTATCAAGGACTGGTGTATGCTTTGTGACGAGCAACATGTCACGGTTCCAAAAGTATAATAAAATAAACGAGGTAACTTATTTTGTGAAATTCAAAAATACTAATTTACGTACAAAACACGTTAAATAAAAAGTAGCTTATTTTTTAAAATAAAAATTACAGAAAAATTCTAGAAATTAAATTAACAATACGTCTTAAAAATCTTGTCCATATTCGAAATCAATATTTAGTTACATTAAATAAATCGTTATGATTTATAAACGATTACATAGCGACTATTTGAAAATTTGATTTGAACATAACTTACAACCTATAATACAAAATCTCAATTTTTCACTTTCATTATAAAATCATAAATCAGTTAGATTCGAACGTTTCTTATTTCGATGAAATCTGACTTATAACTAATCATGTATAGTCGTTTGAAGTTCAAAACTCAATATTACGAACTATCACGACGTTACGAGCTAGTTTATGATTATATTATAATTAATACGTTCAAAATGTCATTTAAATAATATATTTGTTATTATAATTCAATTCTAACTAAATTAAATCTCTTACACTATCCAGTTTACATCATATTGCCAATTCAACAAATTCCAACTAGTTAGGAATTAAATTTTATTATTCCTTTAGTATATCAATTAAATATTCAAAATATTTGAATTCAAAACATTTAAATTTTCAAACCAATAGATTAAAATAATTAAATAAATTCATTATTAAATAGCTAAAATTTTGGGATGTTACATATGAAGTCGGGAAATTCCAAGTTCTTCAGCTCAGACGTCTGGTGAAGTGTACCAGATGTCTGAGTAATGTCTTTGGAAATTCCAGGACTCAGCTCAGACGTCTGGTTATTTCTACCAGACGTCTGAGCCAGATATATCTGTTTGACCGGGTGTTTCTTCAGAATATATTTGTGATATTTTGAAGGGACAATTTAGATATTTTCCTATGTCTTCTACTCTCCTATGTAAGCTACTTTCAGGCTTGAAATTTAAATGCACTAAATTGAATAGGAATGAAAGGATCTTAACTTTAAGATAATCTCTAGGTCATGCGCTTGTCGTCATTCTTCATGATTCTTCCTCTACTACAATATTAGTAATTTAGATATTATTTCTCTTTCTCAATTTGGTTATTGATTCAATTTGTGGTTTGGTTATTTTGAATTTGTTTCATTAAATGTAAATAATTTTTTTGGTAAACCAATAAAGAGAGCGATTGAGGGGAATACATTGTGTTATTATATTTTAATCCGTCTTGTTTTCAATCAAGTTATCCCTTTGTGTTTTGAGTGTGAGATCTTGGTATATGCTTTCGCAAAGCGCTACATACCCGTTTTGGGCACAACATCAACATCCAATTCAAGATCAAATTAAACACTTGATCGATAATCAATTCTCATCGGACATAACACAACTCATACCATCAATTTACACATATAATTCGATCCAAATCAAGTTAATTTAAAACAATATAAATCAAATCTCTTAACACATCAAAGGGTTCATTATCGAGAGAGAACTCAACTAGACTCACGATTTTCGTGCACACTTGAATCAATCACCAAGCACCGCTTGTTAACCCTCACCGTCGCCATTGACCACATCACACGATAGAGTGTTTCCTTGTTTTCCTATCTGTTTTTTCTCTTTTGGCCCAATTCTCACTTCAATTCATCGGCCCTCATAACTTCCTTGGTACCCTCTTATCTTTGTTTTAATTTTGTTTAGTATTTATAAAATTTTAACATTTCAAGAGATTATGAATTCTACAAGAGGTTAAATGATGCCACCAATCTCCACTAAATGATATAGGTGCTACTGTACCTTGCACTAATCTGCACTTGGCAATTGGCATAGACTATGAACGTGCACAGGAATATGATCATTCCTATAAAATACAAGATTATATACAAGTATTACAAAATATATAAATAAAAATTCATCACGACACGTGGGAACAGGAAGAGCTATCCGAAATCCATATCCATATTCAGTAAATGCATATCACGTACAAAATACACTGCAGTATCATGTTCAATGGCACATGCAATCTCTTCCACATACAAACATAAACCACATTTGACTACCAATAAACATTACAAAAGAATGGTATTTACACAACTGAATAAGATGCATATTCAACCGTAATATTTTGACTCCGATCCCAATCGAAATTAAGCGGTTCATTCCCTATTTCTTGTACATTGTCTGTGTAATGCGATTTCATTTTTCCTCCTTTCTTCTAGCAATCTTCTTTCATACCAGAGGTAGAGGAATGAGAGGACCTGCTACTCTTGGAATCTAGTTTGGAATGCCAAATGAAGCTTCCCCCGCCATCAACAGAATCCTCATCAGTTTCAGACTGTTGTTGGTCCTCCGCATCTGAACATTCTAAATCAAATAATTTGAATTGGACATAGACTAAAATTGACATAAAAATTTGCACGCGTACAAGAAAAAGAGTTTCAGTGGGGACTGCAACTTTGACACAGATACGAAAAAAGAAAATCAAAATTTAATACACAGTATCTTAACTTTTGACATGTGTACCCAAGTCGAAATATAGTGCATGCGAATGGCCAAAGATAATTTCATGCATGAACTTTTGGCCACATGTCAATTGTTAAGTCATGTTGTATCAAAGTTTAACACAAAATTGTATCATAATTTTTTTTCTTCCCTTATTAGTGTGTATGTTTTAAGTGCAAATGGCAAAAGAACGTACCAAATAAAGACTTGATGGATGGTCTTTTAGTCGTCAGGGATTTCTTCTTCAGTTCAGCTATAAAAAAAATCAACAAAAAACAATATGTTGGGAACTTTATGGAAAAATAAATACAACATTGATAGGACTGATATAGCACAAACCAATTAAAACTGGTAGTTTACATGAACGTTTATATCATTGTTGATCTCTGTTTGTGTATGTAAGGAGAGCTCTATGACATCACTGTTTTACAGTACCTCTACCATATTGTGAGCTACACCATTTCAATTCTAATAAAGTTCAGGTTTATTTCGATACTTGTAGCATAATATATTTGTTGTTTAAATTTAACGGTACAAATAAATGTTTGACTAATGAATAATTGGGTTAAGATTTTGAAAAAGCTGCAAATATCGAATGAGTCCAAATTTTACATGATCCTCTATATGTGGATTGAACAACTACAAAATGTTGTTATGTTTGAAATGATGTAGCTCACAATATGATAGGAGTGCTAAAGTGGATGCTGCAAAATATGGGTGTCATAGACACACACACAACAGTTTTGTGAATTCTTTACTTGAGAATAAATGTGTGCACAAGTTTTGTGAAGGTGGGGTATTTTGAATGTGAGATGTCCATGTACCTATAAGCATGTTGCTTTCTGTAGTTTATTTGTTTTTTGTTCTAATACATGAATATAGTACAGTGATTCTAAAAAAAAAAAAAAAGTTGCTCAAAAATAAATAGTACCTATTCCAGCTACTTCATGATCATTTACAATTTCGAAGTTCTTGTACGTGTAACCCACAAAGTTTATATCCTTGGAGGAAAGCATCTGAATAATCAATAAATGCCACATGATGAATACAATGTCAATTGTTCTGAGTATTTTGGAATGCTGGCTTTTAAAAAAAAGGAGTACAGGAGTTTATCTAGCATGCCAATCTTGTATGAAGAGAACTATTAAATGTTCTCTATCCAAAAGAAGAAGAAGAAAATATTACCTTCCTCCATGGTCCTGACCTTGATGAAGTCTGAGGTTGGTAGTCTGACTGCAATCACATAGAATTTATAGCAAGCACGGATATAAATTCTGTTTAATTTTTCATTAACAAATAGGTAAACTTTTATTTGTATATCAGAATTCAACCAACCTCTTCAAATTTTTCGAAATTTTGAGTATCCAACTCGTCTTTGACCTCTGGTATAAAAGCGGCTTCCATGTTATACAGATTTTCCCAATCCAGGCCTTCAAACCAAGGATGTCTCTAAGAAATAATACAAAAATAAATTGAATAATTATCTATAAGTCAAGAAAGATCACATATTAGCCAAAGAAACAAAAACCTTTATCTCGTCAGCGCCATTACTGCCAAGTCTTGCATCGACATTGCACAGAAGTTTACTAATTACATCTTTAGCTTCTGGAGATAACTTAGCTTCCTCGGGAAACTTGAGATGCGATCTCCAGTTTACTATCTGTTTAGGAAATAAATGGAATCAAACCATTTACCACACAATAATATAATTTAAGCATACAAGAAAAATATATTATAATGGAGTAAAGCAATGTATATGTGTGAAGTTGAACTTTTACAACCATCATTATTGGTTTTATTTGGGATCCCCAAAAATACAGCTTAGCTTTTTCTGAAGAATTTAACACTGATGGTAATCTGAAATCCTTCTGAAGCAGCTAGCTAATAAGCGATAACTACGAGTATAAGAACTAGGTAGATTTATCTCATAATATAACTATAGTTCACTCACCTTCCTACAAGTTGTCATAGGTTCATCCGAATAAAATGGAGGATAACCCACTAGCATTTCATACATAATAGCACCTAGCGACCACCTATGGTAAAAAAAACAAAGGTAGAATTTATAAGCATAGAATAATAAGCAGTATGGATTTTTAAGCCAAAGTTGATATTTACCAATCACATTCCATTCCATAACCTTTCTTCAGTAAAACTTCAGGAGCAATATAATCAGGTGTACCGACAGTAGAGTATGCCTGCAATTGTTTCAGAGAAAACAAGAATAATATGCATAGCAAGTACGCACAAAATAATTTACATAAGCCTGATTCTGTGTCAAACACTAATTACCAGTGTTCTCCTGTTCTTTTGCCAGTGTTGTAGTTGTTCTTGTTGTGTCCGCTTAGGTGGTCCAGGTTTTCCATCATTCTGTAAGCTACCACTATTATTAGTATTAATCCCTTGTGGATCATCTAATACTGGAAAATTGCTGCAGTCTAATGGTTTACATAACCCAAAATCTGACAGCTTCAAATGGCCTGCTCTGTCTAATAATAAATTGTCTGGCTTAATATCCCTGAAAAATACAAAAGCACCTGTTGATTACAGAATTTAGCAAAAGAACACCTCTCGCAAAAGTTAGAAGTTATAGATTTTGAATTTTTGACATTTGATTTTGGGCTTCGAAGTTTCTTTTATAAGGATACACTGACCAAAGTATAGAATATGCATTCCTTGAAGATTAAGTTTGGTACAATGATTAGCCATAACAACGGTTATTGGAGGGGGAAAAAACCAAACAAACTGCAATGCCGATATGTTACTATAAACAAACCTATGGATGTAATTATGCTTGTGGATGGATTCAATAGCAAGGACTGCCTCTCCAACATAAAACCTAGCTTCATCCTCGGTTAACGTATCCTTTCTCATTAGCAAAGTCATCAAGTCACCACCAGGTAAATACTCCATAATGAGGTATAGAAAATCGTTGTCTTGAAATGAACAATAAAGTTTCACTATGCAGTTGCTATCAACTTCCGCAAGAAGGTTTCTTTCTGCTCTAACATGTTCAACTTGACCACGGCGAAGCATTTCTGATTTCTTAAGCTTCTTCATAGCATATACACAACCGCTTGTTTTCTCTCTAACAACCCTAACCTACACTACAAAATTATGATACATTAAATGTCATCAATCTACAAGCATTAACAGAGTTAGGTAATAGTACTCTTTATTGACATGTTAATCTACAAGCATTATTGAGATGCTTTAACGATGCTTATGGAGGGAAAAATGTACCTCTCCAAATGCTCCTTTTCCAATCATAGTCAATAAATCAAAATCCTCAACTCCCATCTTATGTCGTTGTATGCGCATATACTCTGTTTCTTTTTTCTCCAGATATTTGAGAATATTATACTGATCCTCCTCGGATACATCAGCATCAGCCAACTTCTTTTCCAAAATGTCTCTCCTGTATTTTGGTACAATAAATTACAGCTTTTTGCTACTATCTTGTTGAAATTTAACTGGTCTTATATGCGCTGAAGGAGAAAAACTGTAACTGGATGCTCAAAAAGAGTGGAAAAAATTATGTTTATAAGTCGGTTAGGATAAGGAGAAGGTGGAGTAATCATAATAATATACTTAATTACAGTTCCATGATTTGAATGCGTTAACCATAAGGACTAGTCAGAGTTTTAGAAGAAAATGTAACTCCTTTTTGTGGTAAAATACAGTTCAACCACCAATCCGAAATTATTAACAAATATGTTTTCTTAAAATCAAGATTTTTTAAATAATAATAATAATAATAATCAAACGGATAATTTAAAGTAGAATAAACCACCCACTGAAATAAATGAATATTTTTTCGGTTCAATTTATATGGAAAACATTATTTTTGTTTTAAGCTGTGACTTCACTACTTATAAGACTATCTGTTACAGCTGATAATAGTGTTAAGACATATGATTGTGCTAGACATAAATTATAATCTAGGTTTCCATATATACATATAAGTATACAGCATAAGGATTCATTGCACCACTTATGACACATCTCTTACGCAGCACCTGAATGTTTTTAAATTTAACTAAAACAGAAACAAATTTTGTATATATTTTCTTACAATATTCAAGATCGTCTTTACAGATGTGTAGTCTATTTGGACCACTTTAACACTTTCAAAAATAAAATAAAAAGTGAACATACAGTGATACAGAATATTTGAAATGATCTCAAATTTGATGAAGATGATCTTGCACGATACAAATGTTAACTACAAAAATCGATTTTATTTTTGGGTTTTAGAACTCTATAGAAAATTAAGGTGCAGTAAAAGTGTAGTCGGATCTCTTATAAATATGTGTGCATGTGTATGGTTGAGAATAATGCAAAAAAAAATTCATAACACTTTTTATTTTGTACTCGAATGTCATGAATTTTAGTTTTTTTTACTGCATGTTTTACAATATTAAATGGTTACATTGAAAATATACCGATGCACATCATTACTATATGTCAACTATCATAATCCATTTGCTATTGGGATCTTCTCCAAAATAAATAAAGCATGTCGAGACTTTCAACTCATTGAAAACTACCTTTCCGATTTCATATTAACGATTAATATAAATATTTTTGTGGCTCATATAGATATACAATTTTCAATGAATTAGACATTTTAAAATGATAAAAGAATTTGTGTGGCCGATACTAATCTTTAAGATCATATTTGCAGTAGTAGATGTGGATGATTTTATTTAAAAAAATGATGTCAGAAGTCGACTAGGGAGTTTTACGATGATTTAATATATCAGTAAGTGGATCCTTCCATCACACACATATGAATCCGTAGCTCCTACATATTCAACCCCTCATAGATCCTTTCCATCATTTTGTGCCAAATAATTTCAAGAGAACAAAATTTTGTAAATACAATCTATTTGCTATTGAGATCATGTACACAAAAGTTTGAATCACTTCCAAAACTTATACCTTGCAAAAAATTCATTTTTAGTCGACATTTAGTAATGTATATGTATAATGTTCTTATGATTTTGTAAACGTTAAAAGTTTAAAAATAGTTTCAAATTCCATTATTTACTGAATATCTATTCGTATGGAAGAGGGAAGTCAAAAGACTATTGATGCAAAACTTGAAATTGTTATGAAACTTCTATACTCTTCAAAATTATATTTTAGATCGCTGGTGGAAATAGAAATACTCTATGGTATCGGTTTCCAATTTCAAAGGACTTGAATGCTTTGAAATGATTACAAAATTTTCATGGATGATTTTACCAATGAATATAAGATTTATTCAAAAAAATATTTATGTTTATTTATATTTGTATGTATGTATACACACATACAAAAAAATACACACAAGCACACGCACATACGCACAAATACACATGCATTGTGTAATCCCGCTTACTTTTGTGATTATGAACTACAATTAAACCTGCTCTAATGTACGTACATTGTTGAGTATTAGGCAGTCACAAACAAAAACAAGTATTATGTTGTAGCAAAAAAGCTTCATGTCTATATTTTCATTGGTGTTATAAGAAAAGCACTTGTAGAGATGAATACGAAAATCAGATCCAATTTTTTGAAAACCCAAAATGCAAGGTAACTCGTACTTTTTTGATAGAAAATGCAAGTTGACTTCCACTTTGCAAAAGACAAAAAAGTTATAAAAAATCGATAATAGCGAAAAACTATGTTTATTTACTAAAATTATACTTAAATAACAATTATTACTATTTATAGAAATAAAGAAACTTGATTTTTCAATATTTTTTTTCAAACCTCTTGAAAAATGCAAGATTTAAAAAAAAGGAACATCATTTCTATCAAGAAAGGGCAGAGCTCCTATTATGTTGCATAAACGGAAGCAGGGTGTTGGATGTTTGCAAACCTGGAAAATAGAGAATGAGGAATGGAAATGTAACAACGCTGGACATGATGATGTTCAAGAATATAATATAAGAGAGGGGAAAGTAGTCTTCAAATATACGATAATGTTCGAAAAAGACCGAATAACCCTTCAGTTAGGAAAAGTTCGATATACATCCAAAATCTGGAAGAAAGAGAAGAGAACCAAAGCAGATCGCAGTTTCTCAAACATCATGTTGCAATTAGGAAAAAAAAAAATTGCTTAAGTTACAACCCAACTAATTTTAAGTGGTTTAAAATAAGTTACTGCTAAATGGGGTCTTAACATTTGAACTTTATGATTGAAATCCACAAAGACGACCTTGCCTCCAAATTCTTAAATCCAGACAAATGCATGTAAATCTCTTGGAATACATCACAGTAACATGCCAATGTCATCAATCTGATTTCATTTTGTAACTACAAGTACTAATTTCTTTAGATAAACGCAACTCTTCGCAATCAATTGGAATCCTTTGTCAATCAACTCGGGTGTAATGAACCCACAAGCATCAACATTATTTTAAACATTCAAGGAAAATCTCCCCTAGTCGAGAAAAGCTAAGGCACTGTTTGGTATGAAAGTGAGCCTTGTATTTCATGTTTTCCTCGTGTACTTGAAAATGCATAGTATAGGAGAAAGGGGGAAACAGTCGATTTGGGAAACGGTTTGACATAAAAAATAAAAAATGACTTTTTCTTGTTTTTCGCTTTTCAAAAGAATCAAAATCTATCGTCTCTCTTCCACTTCTCCTCTTGGTTGAAATGACTAGCATTTTTCAGCTCCTCGATCTCCCCAACGACATTTGACATACATGTTGATAATGCAAAACACAAAAGTCGTTTCAAAGAAAACACTACCTAAATTCTTTGAAGGTGCAAGTAAAAAAGAGGTGGTGACAAGATCAACTTTGGTGATATTAGGACATGAGCAGAACATTGGTCAAGGACAACAAATCAGCTACAGTGAGGCAAATATTCTGCCTTCAACAATATTCTGGTCCGATCTCCTAATCTAATCCACACTGATCTGGTCATAGCCACTTTTTTGCCTTCACCTTATAATTCAGCTCTTCTCGATTGAGGTAGCTTTTCATTAAATATTCAAAATAATGTTATAATGATTATGAGTTCATTCCACATGAGTTGCTTAATGAAGGTCTGTGTTGACTGCAAAGAGTTGTGTTAATTTAAAGACATCGGTGATTGTGACTGAAAATGAATTGGGTTGAACAAAGTTTTAAAAATCGCTAGGCGGATACTAGGCAGTAAACATGAACTACAAATTAATTGCTTCGACGGGGGTTAATCGAGGATTGATTGAAACTAGACGTTTTTCACAAACTTTTGTATATTGGATAAAATTTTAGTATTTTGTTTAATATTAAATGGTCCACAATGGTATATCATAGATTTGGTTGGATCTAGAAGCAAACATGAAGACATAATTGCTAGAAACTAGCATTTTGATGCTTAAAAGAGGCATTAAATCTAAACTGATGCATGAATTGTGCTTATAAATCTGTCTATATGTTTTGTTAGACAACGCAATAAGTCTCGTTCAGGGAGACTAGGCAAAAATAGTAGGTTGTAAGAATGGTCTAGTGCCTAGATGGGGCATGAGGGGAGCCTAGAAGAAAGTTTACAACAGAGGGTTGAACACCTAAGCAGATGACTATGATGCTTTTGCAAGAATTAACACATGTGTACTGACAAGACATTGAGGTCAATACCAAGCAGTGTTTTAAAGAACCCAACTTCGGTTCGACCACGGTTAACCTTCGACCTTGGAGCGTCACCACCCTAAAACTGAAATAACCTTACGCGTGCACAAACTCGCGGTTTATACTCAAAACCCTTTTAAAATCCCTAAACCGATCTCTTTGAACTTCACAGTTCTTCAAATTTGAGAAAAATAATAATTGCTTCACTCCTCATTTTTTGACATAATAATTTTAACAAATAATTTCATAGCAATTGCCATTAAATTTCGAATGACATAATTCATTATTACGTACATTTTACGAGCTATTGCCGAACTAATCCTCTTTTATTATAAAAAGTAGTAAATTTACAACAACTTTGCCATGATAAGTTGGTATATAATTATTTCAATTAGGTAGTATATAACATACAACATCACAAGTGGGTTGAAGACGAAAATCGAACCTATAACATTTTGCATCATGTCAAGGTGTCCCAACCAGTTTGGATAAGAGCGTTTATCATAATTGGTTAGATTTTATCTATATTTAAAATAATTTTACATTTACATCAGAAAAATAGAAACAAACTATCAGTACGGTTCTCACAGTCTGACTGGTTGAACTACAAAAACCTTGCCACTACCCGGGTTTGATTTTACGGTTCGGTCTTCACAACTATGATATCAAGACTTGTATGTTGATTTAAAGTTCAAACGTTAAGACCCCATTTGACAGTAACTTCTTTTACACTAATTAATTAGTTGGATGGGTTGTAGCTTACCAACTTTTTTCCCATTTGCGGCAAAAAAGTTGCAACCTTTTCCCTGCTTTCCATTCCACCAACAATGATCCCATTAATACAGATCAAAATTATTCACAAAACAAGCCGCCCAAAAAAAAAAAAGTCTAGACTGTGTGGTACTAATATAGGTATGGAGAAAGACTAAAATTACGACGTTGATGCAACCAAATAGTATGTCATACCTGCAATTTGTTCAACCTAACAATTATGTACTATATTATACTAGTTTCCACTTTCCACACCTATAGCAAAATAATCCCAATGTGACCTGTCAACAATACATGACTGTATATCCAGTCTGATATAATCATAAAACTAGTGAAATTTAGGGGCCTTTGGGCATCCTTAACAGGGCAAAAAAGTATCGGTCGCGTCCGACACATCCATTACTTAATGTGAAAAATGCCCCGCTTGCCCAACGCAAGAAATGTGGTCCGTTAGGATTAATTCTGCCCCGTTTTGATTTAATTAGCTTAATTAATTAAGTTTATTAATAAACTTAGGATTTATAAAATTTTAAAATTAATAATTTGTGCAAATGAGATTTGTTTGAGATGCGGTTTTTTGCGTTGCGATCGTGCCGAAGTGCTCTATGTAATGGAGTTGGTTTGAACTGAATATGATTAATTTATAATTTTTCTATTTTATTAACATCCTGTTAAAATAGCCCGCTTAAATGGTTTGCTTGAACCCGCAAACACATTCTTCGCTAACTAAATTACCGCGCTACAGTTACCCTCAAACATAACCTTATCATCTTCCTGCATACAAGCACATCGCTGACGCACACTGATAGCACAATCAACAAGGCATCACAAATTGAACCATGGTTTCACCTACAGTAGCATGTCTCCTTTCAAGAACAAAAATGATAGTCTACCATAAGCTTCTCTACCACAGCCAGTCATTCATTCATGCAACAAGACCAAGCAAATCAATTGTAAAGGAAAGAACAATAAGATGAGGACCTCATTACCGTTCCTTGCGTTCTTGCAGGTTCTTCATTTGCTCTTTATAGTGATTCTCGATATACTGCTTAGCAGCAGCAACTCTTTGCTTTGTAGCGTTTGAAGGCGTTTCTTCTCCAATCGGCGGTAATTTTTCATCATCTTTCGCCTCGTCTTTTTTCTTACTACCTAGCTTTTCTCTGGGCTGAAATTTGTGCAACCAGCTCCTAGCAGACTCCATTTCTTCAGAGAAGCTCCACAGATTTTGCTACAAGATTAGAAACCGCTTATGAATTTTCATCTGGAAACTTTTAACTCGTGGTCTCAAATGTAAAATGAAATCAAAAATTGATGTAAATTGGATTTCGATAACGTGGGGTTAAAACGTAGCTCTAAATTAAGATATTTTTTAATTGGGATTTGCAGAAAGCTCGGAAATAAAATGAGGATGCCCATCAAATAGGATTTGCCAGTTTCGCTGGAGAGATTTATTATGGAGGCCAAACCCCAGAGCTGTTATAAAGGAATACTTTAAAGTGGATTTTTTTTCAATTTGGCCACCTTAAATAAACTTATTACGCATTTAGCTTAGTTTTAAAACTTATTATGTTCGTAGTCTGGTTTATGTCACATCAGCCAAAAACGTTATTTATTGCTAGTGGCATTTCGGATGATGTACGCTGCGTCATTTAAGAAGCCGCTCAAATCATGCATGTTTTCAAATCTGAGCGGCATTCCAAAAACCGCTCATTGCATCATCCGAAATGCCGCTACGTTTTTGGCTGATGTGACTGAAATCAGGCTACAGCCGTAATTAGTTTTAAAACTAGGCTAAATGTATTATAAGTTTTTGAAAGGTGGCCAAATTGAAAAAAATCCCTTTAAAGTTAATAACACAACAAATCCAGCTCATTACAGTTTGACTTATATGTACTTTTCAGATACACAACAATTATCTGGTGTACCGAATCCAATTCAAATCAAAAAAGCACAAAAACAATCCAATTGAAAATGATTTTTTATATTATTTTAGATTCAGTCGTCGAAGTTATTACGCCAATAATCATATTTTAAAATTATTTGCACATGTAGTCTTGCTTTTACTAAATATGTACTAAACAGATTAAAATACACTTAGGTTGCGTTTGTTTTTACTTAAAAGTTCTGAATGTAAGTTCTTAATTATAAATCAGAACTTTCAAGATTGTTTGTTTTTTGTCCATGTTCTGAATAAAATCATCTATTCATACAAAATAATTCAGAACATTTTTAGTGCTTATTTTAGGTTTTGAATGTTGAATATTGTTTTTCGTTCTGAATTCTTAATGCAAACAAACAAGTAAGTGGTTATTCAGAATTCAGCATTAAGCAATCAACACTCACTTAAGAGTTCAGCGACTTCAGAGTTCAGCGTATTAAACAAACAAAGGCTTAAACTATTTGAAATGACATCAGTATATTAATATATAATTTTTCGTTTACACTAACCTCAATTAAAATGACATCGGTGCAAACGATTCATTTTTAAATACGGGAACGACATGTGAAATGTCAGTTGGCACCATTTTGAGTGTTGTCCAAAAGACTGAATAAACGAATAATAGCCTCTCTTTCCTCGTTCACTTCATAGTTCCCCAACTTCTATCAAAAAAACCCAAAATTCTCTTCTTTTTCTCTTTTAGAT